>CM066984.1:42663099-44047265 GCA_033977485.1 Hydrangea macrophylla | reverse complement strand
TAATTTTCTTTCTTATTTTCGTTTTACTTTTCTTGTCACTCCAGAAATCCATACAGAGCCATTTTTTAACTTTCCTAATTTAAACGTGTTTCAGAGTGAATAAAGCATTTTGATATTGTTTTTTTCTTTGGTCAATATGTAATAATTTGCAGTCAAAAAGATGAGGAAAACATCAACCATTATCTTTTAATACTATATATTAAGTAAACACTGAGAGACTTTATCTATATTTTCAAATTTTGAGAATATTTTTGTTCATTCAAGCACCTTATTGAATGAGTATGTAGGACCAATAACTTTTATTGTAAAAAAAATGCTAAAATAATCTGAAAAGTTATAGGTCCAATATGTCATCCAATGAGGTACTTAGGCTTAGTTTGGCCCCCACATGGTGCTTCTCCTTTTTTAAAGCACAATTTAATGTTAATTCCTTTGGTAACTAGTTTATGAGCTTTGTAAAAATTAAACTTAGGGTTTTTTTGGAGACAGCTTTTAAAAGCTCTAGAATGGAGCTTTTAAAAATTCAAGGTTGCTTTTTGGTTTCATGATGTCTTTTTGAAGAGTAGTGTGTCACTTGTATAAAATTATCAAAGAACTTAATAATAAATTTCATAAGCTCCTTTTAAAAAGCCACATGGGGGCCAAACTAAGCCTTAGGCGAACAATGAGTGAATAATTTTTGGGAGTAATAGGGTGACCAAAACGAGTAATATTTCAACCCACAACTTTTACACAATTTTTTATACACAACCAACAAAACTGTATTTATCTCTCCTGTGTCACAGTAGGATCTACTGACATCACAAGATAACACAAGAGAGATAGATACAGTTTAATGGGTTTTGTACAATAAATTGTGCAAAAATTATGACTGAAATATTACCCGAGCAAAAATGCGCTCATTTTTCAAATGGCCATATTTATGATGAAGAATTTTCATATGGAAATGTCTGACAATTTGTGAATAAACCCACTTAAACTAATGGGACTCAAACAGGCCATTAGCAATCAAGAGAGAAGAAAATATTAAATTGTAATACCCGTAGCCAGAAAATGGAAGTAATATTTATTTTTCATGCATTAATTAGTACTCCCTCCGTCCCTTTTTTTGAGTCCACCTTTGGGAACTCAACTTATTAAGGGGACAAAAAGAATCTACACCTACTTTCCACAATTGCCCCTAATCATTGCAATAGCTTTTTTAGTTTTGTCTTGGTGTAGATTTCAAGGAAGGGCAGTTTTGGAAAGTAAGTAAAAATTGTATACCAATTTAGGAAAGTGGACACTAATTTTGGGACATCCCAAAATGGAATATAGGACTCAAAAAAAGGGACGGAGGGAGTATAATTAATTGCATGTGAAATTTGGGTAAGTTCCAGTTACCCCGATGTGATAAGTGCTTCGAAAAGGGCACAGTTGGATAGATGTGAAATGGGACCCACGCGAGGTCCAGATTAGATAAATTGCATTTAGTTGCATTTATGTGATTAAAGGAATAATTGTTTAATTGTTTTGAATATTTAATTTCTTGTGATGACCTTTTATGGTACCAGTTTGGGTACCTATGTGAGAGTGAATAGGAATTTGATTCATAACTAGTAGGTTAATTAGCAAATTAATGAAATATTTGGGACCACTTTTAGGACCCATACATGACATAGACACATACCCACTTAGATATTGGATAGTTAATATAAATGTTAAGGGGTTTTATAATAAAAGTTAGAAATAAGTGGAGGTGTAAAGAGAATAAAGTCAAAGTTGATGTAATATATTTTAGGAGATGTGTATGACTTGGGGTTAGTCATCATTTTCATTTAACATTACAAGGCACGTGTGGAACAAAAAAAAAAAAAAAAAGATGAACTCATTCTTCTTCGTCATTTCGGCCAACACAGAGAGTTAGAACAGATAGAGAGCTTGGGCGAGAAAAGAGAAGGAAAGGTGGGTTTTGCGTAGTTTTGTCGCCGTAACTTCGCCGTGTGACCTCTATTTCACAAACCGAAGTCATATTCGGACTCGTGAAGGTGAGAGGGTTATTTCTATGTCTTTCTTTTTCAGTTTTGGTAATATTTTTCCGCGACCTATTTTAAGGGTGATACCTATATATGATATGTACATATGTAGGAATATCATTGGGAGTATCTAGAGCTAGTTTTGCGAAGGAGGTTGGGATTTCTAGACTTATTTGGGACTTATTCGTGAGGTGAGTAGTAATACCCTGTATTTCTGTTATATATTATGTGAATAGGACCCTGTGCGTTTCTTTTAATACTTGTATGAGCTTGGCCTTACCTTTGGTATAATTTGGATATCAATCGATTGACACTTTTATCAATCGATTGGAACATTAATACCTAATACCAATCGATTGAACTTTATATCAATCGATTGCTTATACCAATCGATTTTATACCAATCGATTGGAGACAGCTGGGCAAATTCTTTTGCTCTGGCTGGGGTTTGTCCACGTGAACACTTCCCCATCTATATATATGCGACCCAATCTCGCCGATTTTCTGTTTGCAGAAACTAGAGAGTGAGAGGGGGTGCTTGTGTGTGTGGAAAAAAGTTCATGGAAATCGGAATGAGGTATGTATTGTAGTGAGCTACAATTGGGGATATATATACACACTCATATATATATACACACATATATACATATATTCATACACTCACATACACACATCCATGGACTGAGACAAGAAGGAAGAAGAGAAGAAGATCAGAAAAGAAGAAAGAAGAAAGGAAGAAAGAAGAAGACAGAGCAGAGGAGAGAGGGAGGAGCCACCATTGAAGCTCCAACCTTCATTACACATTCCCAAACACACCCTAGACACCTAAGGTGAGTTTTAAACTCACTTGGTAGCTTTATATTGGTGTTAGAACGTGTTTTGAATGAAGAAATGGAGTGTAAACCATGTATTCCCGTTTTTATGTTGCTGGACAGTCTTCACTGTGAAGAAGACGAAGTACCAATCGATTGGTACTCTTACCAATCGATTGACATCTTTCAGGTCCCAATTGATTGACACTTTATGCAATCGATTGGCATGGATTATGATCCAATCGATTGACAAGTTTTCCAATCGATTGATGCCACTTTTATACCAATCGATTGGACCTCTATACCAATCGATTGGAAGTTTCAGAATACTATTTTCTTATAATAACTGTTTAATTGTTTATTTACTGTTCAGTATTTCCCAGCATGTTTTATTATTGTAATACAGATATGATAATGAGTTAATGCGGCGTAGGATCGTAGTAACAACAAGATTAACGGATAATGTTGTGACGGTAGATAACGTAATAGTCGTGAATCCTTTGGAGTTAACGTTCATTTCATTCAGAGTAGTCGGGCCACATTGGGATTGTCATGTATCGGTGATAGAGTTGAACTTAAGTAGTTTTGCTAAGATTCGGGAACGTTGCGTAGGCAGGCTTTGGTCAATCATATGTTCTTATAAGCGATAGACAGACGAAGGTGTCTATGATTTGCGGTGAACCGGACTATTTTTCCTAAGATAGCCAGATGATCTAATCATATGTTCTTAAAAGCGGTAGACAGACGAAGGTGTCTATGACTGCGGTGGACCGTGATCACTAGTAGACGTCGCTAAGTCATGGCATAGGATGATATACTGTTGTTTAAAGCGTTATATCCCTTACATGCGGTGAACTGTGCATATGTTCTTAAAAGCGGGGGATGGACTAACGTGGTATCCATGACATGCGGTGGACTGTGCATATGTTCTTAAAAGCGGTGGATGAGCAATGGTGTATTTATAGAGTAGAACTACTGTCGAGTCTGTTCCCCTATCAAGACGTGTTATCGGTCTTAAAATGAGTAAGACGTTAGTAATCGGATAATCGGTTTGATGTAAAGGAGTTGCCCTCACTGAACTCTAACTTGGTTACTGTTTATAACTTGTAATAACTTCAATAGTTGATACCATGTTAGTATCTAACTCACTCAGCTTTCATTAAGCTGACGGCGTTTATGCCGCTGGACATTCCTATGTTCCAGCGCACCTTGGTTATGACTATACAGGTGAAGGGTCCGTAGGAGAAGACTACCATGCTAGTGACGACGTCCCCGTGGAGAATTTCCCCGACGGAGGTCAGACCGAAGAAGACTACTACGCCGAGGACTACCTTTACGCCAACTGAAGACTAGACTAGAATTGTAGCTAATTGTCTTTACCGTTTTAGAACCCTTTTTGTAATCAGGCATATGTTGCCTTGACATTTGTACTTCCGCTGTCTTATATTTGATTCGAGACTCTGATGTGTAATAGTTAGTAACTTCTGTTGACTTTATGTTACGTTGTGATCAGAAGCTAGACTTCATTCTTGTTACACTATTACTTCTTGTTGCTTAGTACTGCGTGGTGTGGACAATCATGTGACTTCACCCGTCGCTACCTTTGGACCCAAAAAGGAAATTTATTTTTCTCTATTTTTGCCGTTCCGGGGCGTGACAGGATTTTTGGTATCAGAGCCTAGGTTTTATACCTTTTTCGCTCACAGATTGTCCCACACCATCTGGTCCTAGAACCTTGAGATTCTATAGATGAGTATTAAGATTAGTTCTGACTTAAGGTAGTCCCTTTTTAGGTAGCATGGCACCGCCGCTGTTCGTTCCAGACGAGTTTGGAGGACACTATGTTTATGAGAGGAGTATTGCGCCAGCAGATCCACAGTACTATGCCTGGAAGGTTAGGCAGAGAGCTATTGCAGAGACAGAGCGAGACATGCGGATTGAGCAGCAAAGATTTGGGACCCAGGACCCAGAAGTGATACGTCAGGAGATGATCTACCGCAAGGAGACCTTCAAACGCATTGAGGAGGATTCCCTACTGATGTTACGAGATCGTTCTTCGTACCAGGTTCTACTTGTAGAGGTTAGAACAACGCCTCCACCCCCACCAGAGGAGCACATGGCTGATGCACCCCCAGCAGATGAGGAGATGGAGGATGATGAGAACGATGGCGATGTTGAGCCAGAGGATGACGATGAGGAGATGGAGGATGAGGAGGACGAGAACACCGATGACGAGGAGCCGGAGTACGATCCGGAGGAGGAGGACCCCGAGGACCCAGCTGGTATGGACGTGCCAGTTGGCGTAGATATTGTAGTTATAGAGGGTTATCCGATAGGGGAGGATGAGGTAGCCGCAGATGATGACGCAGGTGATGATGCAGTAGTACCACTCTTACCAGGAGGAGTTATAGCACAGCTGGCAGCTGAGTGGGCTACAGAGATGGCTGCACATCCCCATGGATTTGAGATTGGATCACCGGAGTTGGCACAGGCTATGGTACAGGCTGAAGCATTTGCAGCCGCATTTAATGCAGCCCAGGCTGACATGGCCGCTGATACAGGAGATTTGGGAGCTGTTGTAGAGCATGATGGACCCGAGATGATTGAGGATGTTGTGATAGAGGATGAGGACATGATGGATGACGATGATATGGATGAGGATGATGTTTTATCTGAGGTTGTCCTAGAGGACGAGGCTTCCATCTATGGATCCGATGTGGACAACTTTTGAGTCCAGCACCTTTAGGACTTAGACTTTTACGTTTGACTTTAGGACATGTTGTCCACTTACTTTTGACGCTTACATAGACAGCTATTGACCATAGCCTTTTGTATAGGTAGCCACCAATAGTGGTCTTGTGTATATCTTCCTTTTGTTTAGATCTTGTAAGGGACCATGTACTACGCGGTACACAGATGATCTGTTGTGTACTCCGCTGTACATCTTTTGGGTATATATATATGGCAGATCGTTTCTCTTGGTTATTTCTATTATCGTCTCATTATTATGTTATGGTTGTGATTTTGATTCATGTTACGATTTCTGTTATTTAATTATGGTCATTTCCCCGAGAAGATTGTCAGCTAATCGTTAGATCCTTCATAGGTACACCTCACACGGATCACTATGGTAGGACCCACAAGGAACCAAGTACGACTGGGAGCACCCATTCCCGAGGGTTAGACCCAACTGGTGTCTTCGAAGCCTTCATGCAACGGATGGAGCACATCGGCGATACCTAGAATCATGCCACCAACAACAATGGCAACAACCACGTTGTCCCTCCGAGGCAAATAGGCGATAAGCTGTTGGAACGATTTCGTGGCCTGCGACCCGAGAAGTTCGACGGCATGGCAGAGTCCTGGAAAGCAGAGCAATGAATACGAGAGTTGGAGTTAATTTTTGAAGCCCTGGAGTGCAGTGAGCTTGACAAGAGACGTCTAGCCGCATTTCAACTAACTTACTCCGCTGCGGACTGGTGGGAGGCCGAGAGAGCCACGATTGTGATTGACGCTGCAAGGAGAATGCCTTGGGAAGCATTCAAGACTCGATTTCTTGAGAAGTATTTCCCTGAGGACGAAAGAGACCAACAATAGAGGAATTTCCTGAGTCTAACCCAAGGAAACTGGACAGTCAGGGAGTATACTACACAATTCGAGCGACTTTCCCGTTTCGCTCCGCATATGATAGACACCTCCGCTAAGAAGGTCAAGCGATTCCACCAAGGACTCAACCCACACCTCCGGCACATGATGATAGGCCATCTGGGCCAGTCATTTGAAGGGATTATCCGTCTTGCTTCAAGTTTGGAAAAGGATGCTTACTCTGTGCAAGGACCGCAAACGAATTGACCTCCACCCAGGACCTTCCAACCAAGGAACTTTTCCGCGCAATCACCAAGGAACAATCAGGGATGAAAACCACAGGCCAACAACTATCAGGGAACCAAACGCACATGGGATGGGACAAGGAAGCCCCAAGCTAATTTTCCTCGACAGCAGAATCAACAGCAAGGAGCACCTCTGTAGACACCCCAATTTTGACCAAACGTCAAATCCAGGGATTGGTTACCTCTCAAAGACCGATGATGATGATATCCGTGACATTCGAGGATTTTCCCAAGAAATTCAAAATCTTCAAGAAAAAATTTTAGAAAATAATAAAAATGATAAAGGGAGAGGATTCAGGCATTCGGGAGGGAAACCCGAACGATGAAGAACGTGTGAGAAACCCAGTCTGAAAATCCATTTTATTTTAAAGAAAAAAAAGAGAATTTATAAACAAAAACAAAAAAAGAAAGAGAGAAAGAGGGAGTTTCCTTGAAAAAAGGAAGGACAAAATAAATGAAAAGATTTTTGAAAAAGAGAAAATACAAAAAAGAAATAGTATATTCAAAAATATACCATGCACATGGTTGATACCATGCACATGGGGGATCTTAATGCAAATATATACATACATAAAATAAAAAAATTTTGTTTACACCAACATACTTTTGAAAAATCAAAAAGAGGGACAAAATTCAGTTAGCCCCGGCACGCGGAAAACGCGGCGGCACTCACTGAGTGCCGCACCGGCACTCACTGTTTGCCGCCCGGCACTCAGCAAGTGCCGCCCGGCACTCAGCGAGTGCCGCTGGCTGTAACAGACTGCATCTTCTCACATGTTCTAGAAGAAAACCTTGCACATGGGTTTCCACCCGAATTTACCCATCTATCCCTGGAATAAAGGCCTATATAAACAAAACCTCCTCTTTCATTTTGAGGACTTGAACTTGAAAATCAAGAGATGCATATATACAAGAATCATATAGATTTTTAGAGAGAGAGAGAAGAAGAATTTCTTGAAGAGCTTGAAGAATTTGAAGAATCTTGAAGAGAATTTGGGAAATCTTGGAAGATCCTCACAAGAAGTTGAAGAAATACTTGAGGTCCTAGAGGTAACCTCTTAATCCTTGATAGAATTAGGACCATTCAATCACAAGTTCATAGTTCTAGGAACTTTTTCACATTTTCAAAACCTCTCTTCTTATCCCATTTCATCACACACCACCAAGAACTTGTGATTGAATCTCATGACATTTCATCAATTTGGATGTAATTAGCTTTGGGTTTGAGACAAATTCAACTTTAAAGAGTTTGTATCCTTAGTCTTCTAAGTAATCCTTGATTTTCCTTATTTCTATTTCATTAAAAAGGTGCATGAGATCTCCCATATCTCATTGAACCTCTTTGAGTTTGATTATTTAATTTCCTATGATCTTATGATCTATATGGAGATTAGAATGAATCATAGTCTTAATCTACATATAATTAGTGAGATTCAAGTCTTAATTCATGACTTGAACCTCTTCATTAAGAAATCTTGTGGAATCCTTACTATATTCGAATGAGGTTTGAGTAGATTTTAACTTCATTTAGTCTCCAATGACCATCAAATGGTAGGAGTAGTGATTTGAATCCAAACTTTTATCCATGGATTTAAGTTCTTTGTTCTTTGGATCTTGTGAAATCCATGCTCTACTTCATTAAAACCTATGAGCATATATGCCTCATAGTCTCCAATGACCATCAAATGGTAGGAGAAAATGTGTTAGTTCAAGTCTATTCCCATGGCTTGGACTAATCTTTCTCTTAGATTTTAAGAAGTCTTTCATACTTCATCTAAAACCTACATATGAGTATGTCTCTAACTCCAATGGCCATCAAATGGTAGGAGTGATAAGTTGAATTCAAACTTGGGTCCATAGGTTTGAGTTCTTTATTTGAGGATTTTGTGAAGTTCATTTTCAATACTTCATCAAGATCCATAAGTGTAGTATGCATCATAGTCTTCAATGACCATCAAATGGTAGAAGAAGTAGTTTGGTTTGAGCCCCAACTTCATGTTTTTAATAGTTGAGGCCAATCAACAAACTTGAACTAGCAAGACAAAAACAGTGGGTTCATAAACCGTTTTTGATCAAAGATTTTTAGTTTAAGATCTAACCGTTGAAATCAAGTGAAACCAACGGGAAAATATCAGTAACACGTTGTTTTACCACTGTGATTTTTGTCTTAGCAAGATTTTGGGATTAGAGAGGTTTGATCATGATTTTTGTGAGCTAATCACAATCTGTCCAGAGTTCTAGAATGCTTTCAGAATAATAAGTCTGTTTTGAAATCAATAAATCAGAACCCTAATAAAGTTTTCGGGGTCTCAAATAATTTTTTATAAGTACCTTAATGTGTTAGGAAGGTACCCTAAAAATATCTAAGTGTTTCTCATTTTTTTACTATTTTTAGAAAATCATACAAGATCTCTGGACAGAGAGTTGCAGAATCCTGAGTGAGGTCTAGTATTTTCAGTATTCCCGGAGATCTAACCGTTGAAACCTCGATTTTCTTTTTGGGTTAGAAACTAGACTCACAGAGGCATAACATATCCAACAATAGGTAAGATCCAACCATTGAAAGTATTTTATTTCCATTTTTGAACGTCGGGCTTGCTCTCTGTAAATCACAAAAAACTGCTACTGTTTTTGTCTAACCTTATTTATTTTAACTTAAGTAGTATCCCAATGGCTTAGGACTCAAACCATGTTTTGAACAAGGATAATTTAGATTAAACCCAGAGGCTAAGTGATCCAAATTAGTGAATAAATTCATATCTTATTATTGTTCATAATCATTCATATACATTGATGCTTATAGTTAGAAATAGTTCTTGGACAAAGTTGGGCTTAATTGAATTTAATTGAACATGACTTAGGATTGATTACCTTTTGATATTATATCTAGTATGAGGCATGTGTACTAACCTTTGTTTTGTAGCGCTTTGAGGTACAATTTCTCAACCCTTCTCTAGTTTAATTTACTTTATTGATTTTAATTGATTTTTCAACCTCATGTGCGACACCTTAGCCTAGGTTTTGCCTTATATGTATATATGTGTTAGAGACCTTTCTTAGGTTTATTTTTGCATGCATTGCACGTTTGATATTCGCGGCCGGATCCCGGGTATGTTTTCTAGTTCTCTATTGCATAATCATGATGTTTGCTAGTTGAATTATGTTGGCTTATGAATGATATTTTGTCGTTAGCAATTTTACACCATTTCCAACATGCTTGTGTGATGTATATGTATATATGTATTAATTGAGGGCATGCTTAGATTAATAATTTGATTAAAAATGATGTTGAGTAGAGGCCTATCGTGAGATAGGATGAAAGGGGGTGTTTTAGTCCGCCGGGCTCCTTCCCCTTTCATTCCATAATCCCCGGACCCAGTTTATCTTTGGTTTCGCAAAAGATCAGTTTGCTTTAAAATGGTTTCTTAATTTTCCTTTTTAAAAATTAAGTGGCGACTCTTTGAATTTGAAAAATATTTGTTTTAAAAGTGGGTAAAATAAGAATAACCTGCGATATCCACAATCTGGCGACTCTGCTGGGGACCGAACCCAGAATCTCTGGTTTCGCAGACCAGAATTTCTGATTTTGGGTTCACTCGAGGATTAGACTTGAAAGCATCCTTTTAATCGAGTTAATTAATTTTTGTATGCCCGTTGCATTGCACTTGCATGTCTAGCCAGTCGATTGCACGGAACTATGACCTTGGAGGCTCGGGGCAACCCGGTCGGTCAAGTCATCATGGGACCGTGTGATCACCCTTGATCTCGTACCATGTTTTGGTATATGAAGCATCCTATTGGGTGTGTGTCAAGGGTCCCTTATTTGACCAAAACCTGGCCTTTGCATGGTAGCTTCCATAGAACCTTTCGATCTTAGGAAATTAATTCTTGATTGGGATTATGTGCTAGGGAGTTTTGTATGCCCGAAAGGGGTTATTTGAGATGATGACGATGCTTGCTTGATAAAAGATGTGTAACCCTTTAATTACCTTTTAGCAATTCCTTCTCATGTCCCACGACATTTGGGAACATGCTGGATCTTGATTATGTGATTACATCTCTTACATCTTGCTAAGCTAAGCATCATTGACCTTGTATGCATCCAAATTCATGAAGAGTATGACAACAATCCGATCATGTGATCCTCCTACCCAAAGAATTTTAAATACGTTTTTGGAAGCAAATAGATTTTTGGTATCTTTATTCCAAGGCATTCAATCACTCTTTCAAAATTTTTGGAGTTCACTTTTGGATTAAAATTTCAAATCAACCATATTTGAAGAAAGAACCTAAAATTCTTGGAACCCAAAATTCTTGAAAGAGTTTGAAAAGTTTTACCAACTAAAGGAATGCTTTTTCAAAGCAAAATTCAGACTTAATCACCTTTTTATATATAATCCAAGAAATCTCTGCAATTAAAGAAATCATTTTCAAATAAATTCCAAAAGCAAGGTTTTAACCCAATCATCTTTTTTGTTTTCAAAGGGAAACTTCTTAAGGAATTTTGAAAAGGTCCCATCATCTGGGGGAAATACTTGTTAAATGGATTTCAAAAATTCTAAGTTTGAAAACCTTGAAGGGGTAAAAAGGATCACAATGAAAGGAGAAATTAGCACACTCAACATGGAGGAGGATTTTATGTGCTTATGTGTTTATGTGTTAGGATTAGAATTTTCTTTTATTTAGCATATAGAATAGGCACACACACACACATGCATTTGCATCCGTATGGCATATGAATCATTCATGAAAGCATATAAATCAATAATAAAAGTAAAAGGTAAACAAACAATGGTGAAAAGGGAGAAAAAATTGTTAAAATGACTGAAACAAATATGATTGTAGGTAAAACATAGAATCAACTACGAGCATAGCCTGGTACAGAGATTCTACTGCAAGACTAGTGAGAAAAGAGATGGCACAAGAGGCTAATGCAAGGGAGATGGCAGAGTTAAGGACAATGGTGGAACAACAAGCGGGACAAATGACTAGAATGATGACCATGATAGAAGCACTAGCACGACAGCAGCCAGGCAATGATCCTCCTCACATGGATGAAGATTGGTTTGATGAAACAGAAGGGATTGAAGCAAGGGAGAAACTAGAAAAAGAAGGGGCTGAGAAAGACAAGCTGATGACTGAGAAAATGGAGAAGTTGGAAAGGGTGGTCCGAAAGGCCCATGGAGTTGACACCTATTTGTTGGAGTTGGAAGGGTTGTATGAGGGGGTTTGTGAGGTATTGCCCGCAGGATTTAAAATGCCTGTATTCGATAAGTTTGATGGAACAGGGAACCCTCGTAGCCACATTAGAATGTGTATAGGGGCATTTCAGCCTAGTGGTCTAAGCACGGTCATGATGGCAGTCTTGTTTCAACAGACGTTGACTGGGGCTGCTTTGTCTTGGTATCTCACTCTGGAACCAGGGAAGACTAGAAATTGGGAAGAAGTGGTAAAAGCATTTGTGGCCCAATACGAATACAATCAAGATCTGGATGTTACTATCAGGGATTTGGAGACTACCCGACAGGGGAACAAAGAATCTTTCGTTGAATTTCTAAGCCGATGGAGAGGAAAGGCTGCTAAGATGATACAAAGGCCGACTGAAAAAGAGCAAATCTGAATGCAGATGAAGAACCTCCAACCCGTCTATCAGGAGAAGATGAAGTTCCAATCCCTCAATACCTTCACCAAGGTGTTCGATATAGGAACCAGAATCGAAGATGCGATACAGGAAGGGGTCATTAAAAAAGAGGAGCCAGTGAACAGGTACAGACGACCGAACTATGGAGCAGGAGGAGGACATTCAGGAGGTCATTCAAGGTCTACGGATGTGAACGCACTGAGCGAACCTGAGAAAAAGTTTGATATAACCAGAAATTACCCAAAGAGGTGAGGGGATAAGCCTTTAAGGAGGTTTTCAGAGTTAGGAGTATCTTTGTCCATGGCTCTCGATAGGCTGGTAGCAAAAGGAGATCTTCGCCTACTAGAGCCACGACCCAGACCAAATTCACCACCTCCAAATTTTAAATCTGATTTATATTGCAAATTCCATCAGGAGCAGGGGCACTCAACTGACCGGTGTTTAAGGCTAAGGCATGAGATTCAAGATTTGATTGACAAGAAAATAATATCCGAACCACCCACCAACCTGCCAAATGTTACCAGAAATCCGCTACCAGAACATCATGCCGTGCCACCACCCAGAATTTACTACTTGGGAAATGAGGAGAGCTCTTTTGACCCATCAGCATTGATCACTAAGCTGGGAAGTCCGAGAAAAGCTTATCAGATGTTGGAGGGCTCGTAAATCTACACTCTAAAAGGGTTGGTAGATGAAGGCAAAGGGAAAGAAATAGAAGGGACTGTTGACGCAGATTGGTGGGCACCGGAAGCTGACAATTCACTTTGGTACAAAGGGGACGGTATTCAGGATCCTAATAAAGTTAAGGAGGACCTTTGGTATGAAAGTGAGGAGGAAGGTTTGAAAATTGTTGAAACACAAGATAGACTTTGGGTCAAAGAAGGTATTAGTCACCTCACACGATCTGGGAGGCATTTTAAACCACACGAACTTGAGGAGGATCACCCGGAACAAGAAATGAATAAAGGAAAACGGAAACTGAATGAGGAAGAAGAGGAGGACAGAGTCTTAAGACAGATGAAAAAGACACAGGCCAATATCACTATTTGGGGGTTGCTAATCGCTTCCAAGCGTCATAGGCAAGCAGTCCTTGACGCTCTCAATCAGTCGGATGTTTCCATCGATGTTACTCCGGAAGATCTCATCGGCATGATCGGCAGAAGCCCAACCCTGGCTATATCATTCTCTGAAGCTGACTTACCTCCTGGGGGACCTGTTTTCAATAAGCCGTTGCACATCACCGTTGAGTGCCTAGGAAATTCTCTACCTGCTTGCCTCGTCGACAACGGGTCTGCATTAAATGTATGCCCTTTTCGAACAGCTAAAAGGATGGGGCTCGATGAATCTACATTTATACCATCGGAACAAAAGGTGAGGGCTTATGATAACACTCTACGGGCAGTAATGGGGATCATCTTTCTGAATCTCTCTGTCGGGACTGGTAAAAGGGAAACAGAATTCCAAATCATTGACATTCCTGCATCATTTAACCTGCTTTTGGGAAGGCCGTGGCTTGATAGTTTGGGTGCCATTCCATCAACCATCCATCAGAAAGTTAAGTACATTTGGAAAAACAAGGTATGTGATCTTCTGGGGGATAGCTGGATAAATGTGTCTGGGGCCTCATCAAGTGCTCCGATTTTAGAAGTACAGATACAAGAAGGTGAAGCAAGTTTGGGTGGGTTTGAGTTCATTAACGTCATAGAAGAGGGGAAGCCGAAGGAGTTTTTACCACTGTATTTTGATCAATACGCCAGTCCATTGGTGGCCGGGATCATGAGAAAAATGGGGTTCTTCCCAGGGATGGGTTTAGGTAAGAAACACCAAGGACTGTCAGAATTCCCAAGTATCGTCGCACAAACCCACACCCATGGGCTAGGATACTCGCCAACCAAGGAAGAGTTGAAGAAGAAGAAGAAAGCAACGGATGCACCGATGGAACTATACCTGAAAACTCTTAATGGGTACTTCGTCAAGCAGGGAGAAGATTTTCCGTTTTGTAGTTTTCCAGAGCCGTGGATGGATGAAGCAGAGAAGCGTATGAAGCCAGGATTCGAGATTTTCTTTGCGCATGACTTTTCTGAGTATGAGGACCCTTATCTTCAGCAGCCTGAAAAATCTACCGTTACTCAGGACTGGGTCTGTACTATGGATGGCTCGGCATGAAGAACCTGCTAGAAGGAGGATACAAGAAGATCAAAAAAGGGAGCTCTGCAGAGATCAAGATGAAGGAGAGAAGAGTCGGGATAAAGAAGACAGTAATGAGAATAAAGAA
Source organism: Hydrangea macrophylla (assembly GCA_033977485.1). NCBI lineage: Eukaryota > Viridiplantae > Streptophyta > Magnoliopsida > Cornales > Hydrangeaceae > Hydrangea > Hydrangea macrophylla. Next base: position 44,032,632 of record CM066984.1, on the reverse strand, counting down.
AGGGAGAAATCAGAGTACAAAGGGAAGCTAGAAGAAGTGGAAATAGAGGAGATTACTCAGGAAGAGGAACGGGAAGATCATTTCATAGCTGATATGGGAGGGGAAAGCAAGAAAGAGTGGGTCTTTGAGTCTAGTGATAGGTACCCCCCTCACCCAGAGTCTGTATCGGCCCAAATGAGGCGTCTTTCCATTTCTATGTCTGTTGTAATTGCTCCCAAGAAAGTTAATGAGAATGTGACTAATTCTGCTTACTTGACTGCGCATAATAATAATTGTGATGCATGTAATGAAAATGATGAAATACCTCATGAATTGCAAAAATTAATTGAAAAAGAAAATGAACCTGCATGCAAAATCATGGAAAGCACTTTAACCATTAATTTGGGGAATGAAGATAATCCACAAAATGTTTCTATTGGCTCCACACTTAATAATGAGGAAAGCGAAGAATTAATCAATCTATTAAAAGAATTCAAGGATGTCTTTGCATGGTCCTATGATGATATGCCAGGAATTGATCCAGAAATTGTCCAACACCATATTCCCCTTTTTCCAAATTCGAAACCCGTGAAACAAAAATTGAGGCGAATGAGGCCTGAATGGGCGCTTAAAGTGAAAGAGGAGGTTGAAAAGCAACTGAAGGCTAGATTCTTGATTGTAACCGAGTATCCTGATTGGGTTGCCAATATTGTACCGGTTCCTAAAAAGGATGGTCGTGTTAGGGTTTGTGTAGATTTCCGAGATTTGAACAAAGCTAGCCCTAAGGATGATTTCCCTTTACCCCACATCGACGTATTAGTAGATAGTACCGCAGGGCATGAACTTCTATCTTTCATGGATGGGTTTTCAGGGTATAACCAGATCTTGATGACACCAGAGGATAGAGAGAAAACAACTTTTATCACACCTTGGGGGACTTACTGTTATAGAGTTATGCCGTTTGGACTTAAGAATGCAGGTGCAACTTACCAGAGAGCTGCCACCACATTATTACATGACATGATTCATAAAGAAGTAGAAGTATATGTGGATGACATGATAGTAAAATCCAAAGAAAGGGGAGGGTATCTGGAGGCATTAAGAAAGTTTTTCGGAAGGCTGAGAAAGTTCGGGATGAGGCTAAATCCGCAAAAATGCACCTTTGGGGTCACCACTGGGAAACTACTAGGGTTTATGATCACCCAGAGAGGAATTGAGGTAGATCCCACCAAAATCCAAGCTATAACCGAAATGCTGCCACCTAGGAATGAAAAAGAGTTGAGAGGATTCTTAGGAAGAATACAGTTCATCAGCCGCTTCATATCCAAACTCACCATGACCTGTGACCCGTTGTTCAAATTATTGAGAAAGGGGGAAAAGTTCGAATGGGATAACCAGTGCCAAAAAGCCTTTGAAAAGATCAAAACCTACCTTCAAAACCCACCTGTCCTATCACCTCCTAAGCCCGGGAAACCTCTATTGCTATACCTATCCATAACCGAGAACTCAATGGGGTGTATGTTGGCCCAAGAAGAAGAAGAGGGGCGTGTGGAAAAAGCCATATACTACTTGAGTAAAAGGATGACTGGGTATGAGTTGAACTATTCATCGTTGGAGAAAGCTTGTTGGGCCCTAGTTTGGTGTACCCGTCGCCTTAGGCATTACATGCTAGCCTTTCCTATCACCCTGATATCCCGAATGGACCCACTCAAATACCTCTTTGAAAAACCTGCCCTGACTAGTAGGATATCCCGTTGGACCATGATGCTAGCTGAATTTGATATTAGATATGTCACTTCCAAATCTGTCAAGGGGAGAGCTGTCGCCGAGTATTTAGCTGACCTCGCCATAGAATCCGAAGAAAGGGGAGAATTTAAGTTTCCAGATGAAGAAGTAATGGAATTAAAAGAGAACCTTTGGAAAATGTACTTCGATGGAGCGGCTAATCAAATAGAATACCGGGTAGGGATTATCCTCGTATCACCTAGCGGGGTCCCCACTCCTTTGGCCATTAAGCTCAAGTATAATTCGACTAATAACACGGCAGAGTATGAAGCCTGCATAATTGGGATGGAAGCAGCCTTGACTTTGGGAGTAGAGAAGATCGATGTTTTCGGAGACTCTAATCTAATAATATCACAAGTGAGGGGTGACTGGAGAATAAAGCATGAGAAGTTGAGACCTTACCATGAATACCTAGAGAGCCTGAAGGTGCAATTCAAAAGAATTTCGTTCTATTACCTTCCCCGTGAGGAGAACCAATTGGCAGATTCCCTAGCAACCTTAGCCTCAATGATCCAAATTCCTGTAGGAGTCTCCATGATTCCTTTGTCTATAGAAGAGAGAACCCGACCTTCGTATGAAATGATCGCCACCATTGAAGAAGAGGGAGAGGTTGAGATACCATGGTATATAGATGTTTGGAACTTTGTTGAGAAAGGAGAATATCCCGGAAGAGCTTCAGAGAAGGATAAGAGAGCAATTCGTAGATTTTCAGCTCAATTTATAATCTATGCAGGAAAGTTGTGGAAGAAGTCCTACACCGGTTATAATTTAGAATGTCTATATGGAAGGGAAGCAAGGAAAATGATGGAAGAAGTACATGAAGGAGTCTGTGGACCCCACATGAGCGGACATATGTTGGCCAAAAAGATAATTCGGCAGGGATACTATTGGATGACTTTAGATAAGGATTGCTATGAGTACGTTAAGAGATGCCATAAATGTCAGGTTCATGCAAATTTAATGCATATCCCACCTTCCCAGCTCTATAGCATGACCACCCCTTGGCCATTTTCTGTGTGGGGTATTGATATCATCGGAGAAGTAATTCCGAAAGCTTCAAATGGGCACCGGTACATAATTGTGGCAATAGACTATTTTACCAAATGGGTGGAAGCGGCATCATACGCAACTTTGAAGGCAAAAGATGTGGTGAATTTTATCCAGAAGAATGTAATCTGCAGATACGGGGTGCCAAATGAGCTTATTTTTTACCACGGGAGTCATTTTCAGGGAGAGGTTATTCCATTCCTAGAGAAGTATAGGATCACCCACCACCAATCCTCACCATACAGACCACAAACAAATGGAGCAGTAGAGGCCGCAAACAAAAATGTGAAAGCCATCCTGGGGAAAATGACGGATACATATAGAGATTGGCATGAAAAATTACCGTTTGCTTTGTGGGGATATCGAACTTCCATAAGAACCTCGACCGGGGCTACACCATACTCATTGGTCTACGGGATGGAGGCTGTTTTACCGGTGGAAGTTGAAATACCATCTCTAAGAGTTCTGGAAAAATGCGAGGTAACTGAACTGGAATGGTTGCGGGGGAGATATGAGGAATTGATGTTATTCGATGAAAAGAGGTTGGCTGCTGTAGACCATACTCGGGGATATCAGAAAAGGATAGCTTGTGCTTTCAACAAAAAGGTTCGCCCAAGGAAGCTTGCTGAGGGCGACCTGGTCCTCAAAGAACTTAAAGCGCCCGTTTATGACCCACGAGGAAAATTCAAACCCAACTGGGTCGGACCATATATCATCAAGACACTCCTCTCCGGGGGAGCTGCCTATCTCATGGACCTAGATGGAGTTGAGTTTAAACAACCAATCAACCTCGATCGCCTCAAAAAATACTTTGCTTGAAACCTTGTCTTTCAAAACCTCCAGAATAGATGAACTACGCTTGACCTGATTCCCGGTAGGGGATACGTAGGCAACCTGCTCGGTTCGGTCACAAAATAAAAGATGTATGTGTGTTCTTTCTAGCCTTGGCTGAACTACTGCAGACCTGATACCCGTTCGGGGATAAGTAGGCGGGCTCACAAGGCCCTCGGTCCAAAACCCAAACAAATTTAAGAGGCCCAAGTTTTCACCATGTCAAACTAGGGGCAAACTTGCGTTTGCCCTAGAACCGCATCTAAATCCCGAAACCAGGGGCAAACTTCGTTTGCTAGAGCCGATGAACCCAGACAAAGCTTAAACCCATTTCTGGATATACTGGCTATCAAAATGTGCATCATGTGGAAACAAACAAGAATTCATTACATAGAGAGATTAAAACTAAGCAAGACTCATGAAGGAGTAATAAAAGCCGAAGGAGGCATTAAGGGGAAAACTGTTCATAACCCAGAGAAATTAAAGAAGTGCTAACTTTGATTCTTTATGATCAGGGCATTTTCGGAATAAAAAAATATATAAAAAAAAATAATAATAAATAAATAAAAATAAAAAAAATGCATCACAGAAAATAAACCTAGCCAAAGTTAAGCAGAATTTGTCAAAACTTTTAAAATCTTGCTTCGTTCCTTTTTACTTTGTCTATCTGGAAGCTACCCCCTGACCAGAGACTGAATCTCAAGCAAATACTCTGTGGTCGGGACGACTGAAGCTGGAATCCTCCGAAAGGGAGCTGATACCCTATCATGCCAAGCCTCTGCGAATATCCTCACTGTCGAAGGACGTAGGGCAGAACTTCTCGAGAAATCAGCAGTAATAACATCAGGGACATCTTGGAGCAAGCCGAATTGGCGGGCTACCCGGCTGGGAATGTAAAAGGTGGTAACTCGCAGACCAGTCAACCAAATCCCGGGGCGTCCAGGAAGACATACCGCGACAGAGCAATAAGACCAGCGAGGGCATATCCAACAGATGTCCTCGTAACTCAAGCCTCGAAACCAAGCAAGCCAGCTGTGGACCGTCGCGAATGGAGGAGGAGGTCCTGGCGCTCTCCCTCGATAGTGTCCCGGGACGGATCCCAAGGAGCACACTTCAGGGAAAACTAGGACTTCCTCACGCGATTCTAGAGACAAAGAGTCGCCACCTAATTTTTATCGGGAATTAGGAAACCCAAGCTTGACTCGCCCAAAATTGAATAAGGTTACTCGCCCTTCATTACCAGAAACAAGGTTCGGGGGTCTTGGTACGAGAGGGGAAGGAGCCCAAGCAGGACTAAAGCACCCCCTCCTCGCCCTACCGAATGGTAGGCCTTGATTCAAATATCCTTGTTATTAATTCATAATAGATGTTGTTTCCTCAAACATACTAGATAGATATATACATGGCAAAAAGAAACATCTAATGAAAATCATTTCAAGAGACTAAATCAAGTAGAAAGCGGATGCTCATGCAATACAAGGGGGAAGTATACTCACAGTGGCTAGTCCCGCCCGGGACCGATACAAATAAAGTAAACATGTCATGATATGTAAAGGGAACGAGAAGACTTACATTGGTTGACTCAAGCGGAGTCGCGAAAGCAAAAAGAATGTAAACGTGCAATGCAATCATGCAACAATCCTAGATAAGATGTCTCTAACAAATAATCATATAAACGGAGACTTATCCTAAAGGAAATGTGTCGTTGAAATCAAAGTTGTAAACCTAAAAAAAATTCTAAGAGAAAGGATAGAGATAGTACATGATACATGGGCACTAAGCCACATGTAGACGAGGCAAACCACAAATCGAAGTCCGGGTCCGAGGCACTTAATTCTCTGCACTAAGACACCAAAGAATACCCAAAGCATTGCAAAAATACAAGCAAACAAATGATATGCATGATAAACAAAGAAAACATGTCATCAATCAAATTTCCAGATTCAGCAACCTCTAATGAATCCTATCAAAAGAGGTCTTAAACATGAGCTGGATAAAAACCCTTTTACAGAAAGTTAGATACATGTCTTAGGGAACTTCTCCAAAAAGTGGGACCTCAATATCAATTTTATTGTTTGAGAAATAAATGTTTTGGGAACAGTGGATCAGGACTGTCCACTGTTCTTGAAAAAATCATAATTAAATCTACAAAAATCATATGAAGCTCTATTTGGTGTCAAAAGAAAGCTATTTCATTGTAGTATATGATAAAAATAAACCCATGGACATTCTGTAATCACAAGGTTTCTGAAAAAGTGTTTTAAACAGACTCTGTTATTCTGGAAATTTGGTATCATTTGACAAATGAATGCAAAACATAATAGAAGTATAATAGAAGTTCATGAATCATGTTAACCAAGTTGATTTAAGCTTTTGATCTCTCATCCATTTATCCTAGGTGATTTCTAAACCAAGTTTTATTCATCAATTGTTGTTGAGTGATCAAGGTATGACCATTTTGTATACATAATCATATTTGTAATTAAACTTAGAAAATTCCAGAATAGTTGTATCAACTTTAAACGCTTAGAAAACGATCCTAACTCGATCGTATGCTCACGATTTTACATCGGCATATAGATATATGAGTTAGGAATCATCCCCAAAAAGCGGAACGTCGATAACTATTATAGATTTTCTGAAATTCAAGCACAAAGAGACGATGTTCAAATCTGTCAACCGATTTCTCAACAATTTCTAAAAATAGTATATGAATCCTAAAAACTCTCAAAACGGACCGGATGAAAGCTAATTCATCAAAGTTTACCCAGAAAATTTGAAATCCATCAAACTATGGGTTTTGATGGACCAAATCTAATGGACAAAACCAATCTGCTTTGCTGAATTTTTATCTAGTTCATTTTAAAGTGTGAGGAAAACATTTTAGTGATAGTTGAAGCTTATTAGAGAGATCAAACTCATAGATCAACTTAATTATCATGATTCCCAATCAATTTAGCCCTCAAGTTCTATGAAGAACTTTTAGATCAAGGATCAAAGGGACTTATAAATATCATGTTGGAGATGAAATTCAATAGGAATTCTAGGTAATAGGAATAATCAAGAGATAGGTATGAACATAGAAATCATCCTTCTCATAGATCATATTTCCAAACCATCATGGAATTCAAAATAGATATATGTATATATATATAATCATGTATGCATGAATCTAAACTAAAATTGAAGAATGAAACCAAAATTGAAAATCAAAGTGAAAAACAATCTCTAATTGTAAATTATCAATAAAAATCAAAGAGATTTGGATCTAACTATGTGAGTGTGTGAAGAACATGAGAGGAAGAAGATGAGTGTTCTAATAAGTAGAAATAGAACTAAGTTAGATCCAAATCTTATAGATCTATATATACAAAGTAGGAATTAGAGATGAACTATAGTGTTTACCTCTTGGAGGATTCTCAATTACAAGACCAAAATTGATTTGAAGATCTTCTTCTTCAAGTGTTATTCAAGTGTTCTTCAAGCACTCATCCATGGAAGTTGAGGGAGGCAATTGATGTTCAAATTGTGGTCTAATTAGCCTAAGTTAATCTAAATTCAATTCATAATTTTCTCTCTCTAGAATTCACCTAAATTGAAAGTATATTCAAAGTATACTTATCTCTCTTGTATGTGCTTCTATGTGTGTTTGTATCTCCAAGTATATTCAAGTGTATCTCTTCCAAGTGTCTAGTGTGTTAAGATGTGTTCTCATATGAGATGTATGAGATCTTATATAGAGTTTTGAAGACTTAGCTCTTAAGTTTCAGGGTTAAAACAGGATTTTTAGAGCTTAAAAGAGGGTTAAAATGGCCATTTCGGAGCTTAAACGCAATTTCCAGGCAATTTCCTCGCAGTGGGAAGCTTCTAGAAGGGTCTGGAACTCAAAAAGCTCCGTGGAGGACACAAATGGAAGTGGCGGTTATGGTGGGACCCGCCACCCCCATACCCAAAACCGCCACTTACTATTCTTGCTCCTCTGGTCACCCACAAACCCTGTTTCAAAAATCACGTGCACTGCTTTTCCAGATTTTTGTAAAAATGCTTTTTGGTGTCCGAAATCGTCCGTTTACGTACCGTTGGAAAGCTGTCAGGTTGAATTTCAGTATAAAAATATTTCCAGAGGTTTTATAATGAGAATTGAAGTCCAATTGAAGTCCGGAAGTCCTCCGGAACTTTCGTCGTCTTTTTGAAATCAAATGACGTCTTTTCCAAAATTGCTTTCAAATGTGCGTCGATTTCGAACTTTTCTTTAAAATTGAATCTCTGGATACCTAGAATACTGCGTTTAGAACACTTAATGTTCATATAACCCTGAGAGAATATGAATTCTGAGAGATGATTTTGACAAAACCGGGATTTATCCATGGAAAAGGGCTTTTCTGAGCTTGAAGTCACTTTCCGAAGTCCGATCTTCTGATTGTGTGGAATCCAGTACCTTCCACGGGGTACTTTTCATCATCGAATCCTCCAAGACGTTGTCCACCCTAAATCCTATCAGTGTGGTCAAAATTGGGTGTCTACAGTTTGCCCCTCTTTGGTAGAGCTTGTTGTGAACAACGTGAACTGCAAGTGAGTGCCAAAGCCTTGAAGGCACCCAAATAACCATACTTAGAGGTTTTAGGAAAAACAAAAAATTCGCAAAATCAAGAAATTCAAAATCAGAGAAAATCAAGAAATTACGAATGCAAGAATGCAATGCAATGCTGGGTAGAGGCGGCTAAGTTGAAGCTGATGCTGGTCGTGCTCCGCTGGAGCTGCCTACGTATCCTTTCCAGGAATCAGACCAGGGCGTAGTTCAAGCGCGCGGGAAAACGGAAAACAAACAACAACAATGCGGATGAAATGCTCCTATCCTAGGATGCTGGTGCAATATGAAAACATAAAATGTGAAAGTGCTGGAGGAATCATCCTCAAGGGTTCCCTAGATGCAAAATCTAATGCAAAGGATGCAACGACTCTCTCTCACAGTCGAATATGCTAAAGGTATCTTGGATGATTCTCGAGGTTTTTGTCAAAGTTATTCTTCTGATCTTAAGGCTCGTAGGCGTCATCTGTATCCTGGACGACTCTTGAAATAGCGAAGTATCTTGGATGAATTCTGAGTCATGTCAAACAACTGGACGATTGCTCGTGTAGAGTCCTTCTGCTGGGGACGATTACTGATGTAGAGTCCTTCTGCTGGGGACGATTGTTGATGTAGAGTCCTTCTGCTGGGGACGATTGCTGAAATAGGTCCTTCTTCTGTGGACGATTGCTGATGTAGAGTCCTTCTGCTGGGGACGATTGCTGATGTAGAGTCCTTTTGCTGGGGACGATTGCTGGTGTAGAGTCCTTCTGCTGGGGACGATTGCTGATGTAGAGTCCTTCTGCTGGGGACGATTGCTGAAACAGGTCCTTCTTCTGTGGACGATTGCTGATGTAGAGTCCTTTTGCTGGGGACGATTGCTGATGTAGAGTCCTTCTGCTGGGGACGATTGCTGATGTAGAGTCCTTTTGCTGGGGACGATTGCTGATGTAGAGTCCTTTTGCTGGGGACAAATCTTCTGAAACAGGTCTCTCTGCCGGAGACAAATCTTCTGCTCTTCTGAAACAGGTCCTTCTTCTAGACAAATCTTCTGTAACAGGTCTGGAAACAAGTCTTCTGAAACAGGTCTCTCTGCCGGAGACAAATCTTCTGTTCTTCTGAAACAGGCCCTTTTTCCGAGGACAAATCTTCTGTGGCAGGTCTAGAAACAAATCTTCTGAAACAGGTCTCTCTGCCGGAGACAAATCCTCTGTTCTTCTGAAACAGGCCCTTCTTCTGAGGACAAATCTTCTGTTCTGATGCACGGATTCTGAGAGATACACAAATTCTGAGAGATGACCCTTCTTCTGAGAGCAACCCACGGATACACGATTCTGATTTTGAGAGAAACCCTTCATTCTGGAGGCAACCCTGATATGCGATGCTGAGAAATACATGATTCTGAGAGAAACCCTACATTCTGGAGGCAACCCTGGATACACGATTCTGATTCTGAGAGAAACCCTACATTCTGGAGGCAACCCACGATTCTGAGAGAAATCCCACATTCTGAGAGCAACCCACGGATACACGATTCTTGGCATAAACCTTGTATTCTGGAGGCGACCCACGATTCTGATTCTGAGAGAAACCCTACATTCTGGAGGCAACCCACGATTCTGAGAGAAATCCTACATTCTGGAGGCAACCCTGGATACATGATGCTTGGCATAAACCTTGTATTCTGGAGGCGATTTTGATGCTCAAATTCTGAGAGATACCCTTTATCTGGAGGCAACCCGTGGATACATGATGCTTGCGAGAAACTTAATTCTGAAAGTTCTCTACTGGGGAGATCCTATGATTCTGAGAGATGCACGAATTTTGTTATACCTTGACAATATCTGGAAATTCTCTGCTTGAGGAGATATCTGAGGTTTCTGGGACGCGAGCACATATTCTGGAGGCCCTGCTGATTCTTTCTGAGACTCATATTGGTGCTTCGACCAACGCAATCATTCTTGCAACACGTCAGGCTTACTCTAACCCTTTCTGAACATCTCGCATTCTGACCCATCTTCTGAAAGTCCTTTCTGGATGTAATTCTCAAGCGACAGTAGACTCAAATGTCCATTTTCTAAGACAACTCATAATCAATCCCAAAACGACGGGAGTTTGCCGTTTCTCGGCCACTTTCAGGCTGCGGTGCCTTTGATTCTTCTCATCTGGGGGACTTTTTTTCAATTCTTGAATGGATTTTTACCAAGATTCAAATCTCTAGAGGTCCTCTAGACCAATTCCAACAAGTTTTAAGCACTCTCAAGGCTTATATATCAAAAATGGACCAATCCGGGATCAAATCAAGAGTTCCGGGGGTCAAAATGCGAATATAGAGCAAAATGGGGAAATGGCAGGAAGTGAATAGTAAATGGCGGTTCCCCACACCCCCTTGGGAACCGCCAGCCGCAACTTTGGGGTTTTAAACCCATTTTCTTCTTTGTTCTTCATTCATTTCTTCTTCAATGCATCACCTCTTCCTTCTAAGGTGCTCAAATCTTGCAATTTCTTGATGTTTTGAGTGATTTCTTGCATTAAAACCTCCAAAAACTTTGTTGATTTCATCAACTCCTCCCTATTCTAGGGGATTCAAGTACCAAGGTTTTTACTATTCATCATCTTCAACCTCTTATCTTCAAGCTTCAAGCATCAACAACCATGAGTTCCCATGGACAAGGTGAAAGTTCTAGAACACGTAGAAGCCAATTTCAAGCTAGTGGAGCTTCGTCAACTCAAACCATGGAGTATGCAACCATGAAAAATCCACTAAATCATATCTCTAGGAGGGCCTTTCGTCAAGAGGTAACCCATTCTTTAATTACTCCTTTGTTTCACATCTTCATACGTGTCTCTTTATTCTTGCGATTCCTTAGAAATCATCCTTTTTCTTTTTAGAATGTGGTTGGTCATCTTAGAGGTCATGGTAGCCATGGAAAATGCCTTGAATGGTTTAATGAATTGTCGGAGTCGCGTCCCCAAGTAGTAGCCAATATCAAGCAAGCGGGCTTTGGGTCGTTTGTAACCTTATTGGAGAGATCGACTAATGATTTGGCCATGATTCAAGCTCTTGCTGAAAGGTGGTGGGATTCCACAAATACTTTTCACATGCCTTTTGGGGAGATAACCATGACCCCTCTTGATTTTGCAATGATAACCGGCATCTCATTTGGCGGGCATCGTCTTGCCTTTGCAAAGAACATCCATAGACATCCTACTATCATTGAGCGTCTCCTAGGCATCATCCCATCCCAGAGAGATCTTCACGGATCGAGCGTAGGCATCACATGGTTCATCAACAACTTCAGGCCTTCTGAAAGAGCGGCTCAATTTACCGATATGCAGCTTACCCGTGCTTTCATCTTGTATTTGCTTGGTTGCTCTCTTCTTTCTACTCGAGCTGAGCGGATTACATTGAATATGCTTGATAGTCTTCGAAATCTTGAGGAGATTGCAGATTTTGATTGGGGCTCTGCTGGTTTAGCCATTCTGTATAGTCATATGGGGGAGCATTCTCGAGGCAAATCCCCTGGATTCGGCGGATTCTGGAGAGCTTGGGAGGTACTGAAAATATTTTCATTTCCAGTTTTTATCATTTGATGTTCTGCTGTTTTGACCACTGCTTTATTTTCTCTTGTAGGTGTGGGCCTTTGAGTATTTCTCCATGACGGCTCCATCATTCTGGGAGGAAGAGATTCATATTTTTCCACGGGCTCTGAAGTGGCGTCGCCAAGCCGTAGGTACCAAGAATGATGCTCATAATGTTATTTCTTGCCGGGATTTTCTTACCCGTCTCAGATTTACCCAAGTTAACTGGCATCCTTGGGTGACAAATGGAGATGTGACTGAGATTGGCTTAGCTAGACAGATGACTGGAGAGAGGATTCTTCTTGAGGGTCCCTCTGTTCTTGAGTGGTATCTTGGAGAGAGAGTAGCTCCTCAGACTGATTTGGAGGATCGTCTCTTAGTGCCACAGGATCCGCCTTCTTGTATGAGGTCGGCGCAGAATTTGGAAGATGAAGATCTTATTAATGCTTTGAACGGAATTCCTTCAGCCTCTTTTACTCTGTTTGAGGAGAACTATGACGTCTTCAGGGTTACTCATCTGATGCCTAATTTCCCGCTCTCGGATGACCCGCAGGTATTTCACGACTTCTTCATTTCTGATCGAATGCTTGCTTTATCTTATTTCTCATCATCATTTGCAGGGGAGTTCTTTTGTGGATGGCCCTGGTCGACCTCTACCTCTCATTCCTCCTTGTGATTGGCGAGCCTCGACCATGCTGCGCGGAGTTATATCTTCTGTAGAGATCCCCCGTGATCTTGTAGAGCCTCAGCTAGTTTCAGAACAACATGAGTCCGTTCCCCGAGCCGTTTTCAATGAAGAGCGAGCTTATGCACAGAATCTGAGGGCTTGGAGCCTTGCTCGTGAGGGACATGTAAGTAATTTCTGAACTCATTACCTCTGATTCTTCTGATCTTTCTGACCATATCTTCCTTCTCTTTGCAGTGGGATGGCATGTGCCAGACTTACATAGACCGTGATGCGGCCCTGGTAAATTTCTTGACCTTTTCTTCTTATCTCATTGCTTTTTCAAACCCCTATACTGATTCTTTTCTTCCACAGGTGGCTCAAGTTAGGCAGCTTCAATCACAGTTGGAGCGGATGAATGCAGGCCCTTCTGGTGGGGCTGGTGGGTCTAGGCGAAGGCGCCAAATTGAAGATGATGATAGCTCTACGGCCTCAGATATGCCTGCTCGGTACCCACGGGCTACTTGTCATCGCTGATGATGATCATATGCACCCATGACTATCTTTCTGTTTTTCTTGCTTTCTGTGCTGAGACTGATGTTGATGTATTCTGTCTGAGACTTGATGGGCTTGTACTCTTGACTTTGCTTGATGCTGCTTTATGCTATCCTTCTGTTTCGCTTTGCATCCCTTGTCACGAGACTGATTTGATTGACACTTTGCACACTGACACACAGGACTCGATTTTACAGGGAAAGGAAATTTCTGACGATTCCTCTTTCTCGACAATGTCTTTTGACTTGGATATTTGAATTTTCTAAGGATTTGCATGTTTTGAAAATGAGATTTTATCTTGTAGCAGGATATTGTGTTGGCTTTGCATGTAATCTTGAAGCTTTCGAAAATTTTCCACATAATGTTTCAGTCTTGACATTAGATTCACATCTTTAGATTGCTAAAAAACTTTTCAACTTAATATCAAGAATTACCAAATTTTTCACTTAGGTGCTTTAATTCTGATAGCCAAGTGATCCAGAGAGGACAGGTAGCGAGGTATGGGCAAACGACAGTTTGCCCCTAGTTGATAGAGATAAATGGAGGTTTGGGCAAACGCAGTTTGCCCCTAGTGTGGCAGTGATATCTTGAGGCTTTGGGCAAACTTGAAAGTTTGCCCCTAGTTTGCAAGGTTCAGGGATCGAGAGCCAGGAAAGCTCGCCTACTTATCCCCAAGTGGGAATCAGATCCAAAGTAGTTCGGCCAAGTCTTGAAAGAAGGTATTTGAGATGTGGCTGAGTGTTTCAGGAGCAGTGACCGAACCGAGTAGGTTGCCTACGTATCCCCAAGTGGGAATCAGGTCAAGCGTAGTTCCTCGAATGCTGGAGGTTTTGAAAGAACAGGTTTTGAAAGAAAAGGCTTTTAAGCATAGTATCTCTTGAGACGGTCAATGTTGATTGGCTGATTGAACTCAACTCCATCTAGATCCATCAGGTATGCCGCTCCTCCAGAGAGAAGCTTCTTGATGACGTATGGGCCAACCCAATTTGGCTTGAATTTCCCTCTAGGATCGAAAACGGGTGCTTTTAAGGCTTTAAGCACAAGGTCGCCTTCCTCAAGTTTTCTTGGACGGACCTTCTTGTTGAATGCTCGAGCTATTCTTCTCTGATACACATGCACATGATCAATTGCGGCCAACCTTTTCTCATCAAGTAACATTAGCTCCTCATATCTATCTCTTAGCCAATCAAATTCTGGAATCTCGGATTCTGCCACAACTCTCAAAGATGGTAGTTCTATTTCAACTGGGAGTACTGCTTCCATTCCGTAAGCCAATGAATAAGGAGTGGCTCCTGTAGATGTTCGGATAGATGTTCTGTATCCCCACAGTGCATACGGTAACTTCTCATGCCAATCTCGGTATGTATCAGTCATCTTTCTTAGGATCGTCTTCAAATTCTTATTAGCTGCTTCAACTGCCCCATTTGTTTGTGGCCTATACGGCGCTGACATGTGGTGCATGATCTTGTATTCTTCTAGTAGATCCAAAACCTCTTTCTGGAAGTGACTGCCATGATCGGATATCAACTCATGAGGGACCCCGTATCGGCAGATTATATTTCTTCTGATAAATCTGGCCACATCTTTAGCCTTCAATGTCGCATAAGACTCTGCTTCCACCCATTTTGTGAAATAATCAATTGCTACCAGGATGTATTGATGCCCATTAGACGCCTTCGGGGTTACTTCTCCAATAACATCTATTCCCCAAACTGAGAATGGCCAAGGGGTAGTCATGTTGTATAGCAGTGACGGCGGCACATGCTTCATATTGGCATGGATCTGACATTTGTGACATTTTCTGACATATTCATAGCAGTCCTTGTCCATAGTAGTCCAATAATATCCTTGTCGGATGATCTTCTTAGCTAACATGTGTCCCATAGCATTCTCTGACACGGATAAGTACAACAGCAAAGGCTTCCCTGATTTCGGGGGTGAAAGAACCGGTGGGTTTGATAAATAAGCCTTGATCTTGTCAAAAGCTTCTTGACATTGATTGTCCCATTCGAATTTCTTCCCTTTTCTCAACAAGCTGAAAAGCGGATCGCAAGTAGCAGTGAGCTTAGATATGAAGCGGCTGATGAATTGGATTCTTCCCAGAAATCCTCTTACTTCCTTTTCATTTGTCGGAGGCGGCATATCCATAATAGCCTTGATCTTTGTGGGGTCAACCTCAATTCCTCTCTGTGTGATGAGAAATCCCAGCAGCTTTCCGGTGGTAACTCCAAAAGTACACTTCTGTGGATTCAATCTCATTCTGTATTTCCTTAATCTTTCAAAGAACTTGGCGAGTGCTGTTAAATGCCCACTTCTTTCTTTGGACTTAACAATCATATCATCCACATAAACTTCTACCTCTTTATGGATCATGTCATGTAACAAAGTAGTAGCAGCTCTCTGATAGGTCGCTCCGGCATTCTTTAACCCAAATGGCATTACTCGGTAGCAATACGTCCCCCAGTGAGTTGTGAATGTAGTCTTTTCTCTGTCTTCGGGTGCCATTAAAATCTGATTGTACCCTGAGAAACCATCCATGAATGATAACAACTCATGCCCCGCGGTGCTATCTACCAGAACATCTATGTGTGGAAGCGGAAAATCATCCTTAGGACTAGCCTTGTTTAGATCTCTGAAGTCAACACATACACGGATCCTTCCATCCTTCTTTGGCACAGGAACTATATTGGCTATCCATTCCGGATATTGGGTTACCATCAGGAATCCAGCTTTCAATTGTTTCTCAACTTCTTCTTTGATCTTCAAAGTCCATTCGGGTCTCATGCGTCTCAACTTTTGCTTAACAGGTTTTGAATTTGGAAAGAGAGGGATGTGGTGTTGGACAATCTCTGGATCGATGCCTGGCATATCTTGGTAGGACCAAGCGAAAACATCTTTAAATTCTTTTAATAAGTTGATTAGTTCATTGCTTTCTTGTGAAGTGAGCGTGGTGCCAATATGAACATTTTGTGGATTATCTTCATTATCCAAGTTTATTAGCAAAGTTTCTTCAATAATCTTGCATGCAGATTCATTTTCATTTTCAATTAATCTTTGCAAATCCTCAGAAATTTCAAAATCAAGATCATCAGACACAGAAGAGTAAGCAAAATCCTCGTTCATTTCATTAACATTTTTGGGTACATCAAAAGCAAAAGCAGACTCAACATCATGGCTCATATTGGCCTTTACAGACTTCTGGGGAAATGGGGGAGGGGATTTGTTGACTTCCGATTCTATCACCCAATTGTTCAGAGCTCCCTCTATTGGCTTGATTTCTTTCACATTTCCCAGTGCTTCTTCGGCATCCATCAGCATGTTCAGCTCTTCATCCATTAGCATGTTCAAATCATCACTTGTCATCAGCTCAGCCCAGTCCTTCCTTTCTTTCTTGATAGGCGGAGTATACAAGAACGGATCCTCATAGTCGGAGAACTCATGTTTGAAGAAAATCTCAAATCCAGGCTTAATGTTCTTGGTAGCCGGATCATACCATGGTTCAGGGAACCCACAGAAGGGAAAGTCATCGCCTTCTTTCACGAAGTATCCATTCAGGATTCTTGGCCCAGAAACAACCATCGGCCCTTTTCCTTTTGTCATCTTCTTCTTATCTTCTTCAGTCAATTGATACCCAAGCCCAGATTTATCTTTCTGTTCGTGGAAGTTCGGTGGTTCAGTTATTCCTTGTTGACGACGACCTAGTCCCATTCCAGGAAAATAGTTCATCTTCCGCACCATATGAGCCACTTTAGGATTGGCATACTGGTCAAAGTACAATGGCATGACTTCAGGGATCCAATTCTGTCCCACTTCTTCTTGTAGATCTTTGGCAACCGGGTTTCCCTTCTCGAACATCTTTCTATATTCGCGTCCGGTGATGAACGGCTTCTTTTTCTTGATCGGAGTGATTTCTTCGCCCCAGACAGATGCATCAGGAAGTTTCTTCTCATAGCTGAGTCGATCCCAAACGGATTTCTTTTTCTTAGCTCCTTCATTTATCATTCCCACAAAGTTGAATCCTCCCAATTCATTTTCTTCTTCCGGTGTTTGGACTTCTAGCACAGGACCATGGCTTGTCCCTTCTTCTTTGATCCAGCTATCCCCAAAGATTGTTACCACATCCTCTTTCCAGATGAACTTGACTTTCTGGTGGAGAGTGGAGGCGACTGCATCATTCATATGTAACCACGGACGTCCCAATAGCAGATTAAAGCTAGCCGGAATATCAATCACTTGGAAATCAGCTTCTTTGTTTAATGGCCCGACTTCAATTT
Organism: Hydrangea macrophylla; assembly: GCA_033977485.1. Taxonomy (NCBI): domain Eukaryota; kingdom Viridiplantae; phylum Streptophyta; class Magnoliopsida; order Cornales; family Hydrangeaceae; genus Hydrangea; species Hydrangea macrophylla. The sequence goes on along the minus strand of CM066984.1, from coordinate 44,015,348 downwards.
TCAACTTAATCATTCCCACAATGGCCCTTTTGGTGTTATCATAGGCCCTCACAGTTTGTGTTGATGGCAAGAGTTCTGAAATAGACAACCCCATTCTGAGAGCTGTTTGGAGAGGACATACATTCAAGGCTGACCCATTATCTACCAAGCAGACTGGTACTCTATTCCCCAGGCAATGTACAGTGATGTAGAGAGCTCTGTTGTGGTGTGCTCCTTCCGGCGGTAAATCTTCATCTGTGAATGTGATTACAGGCTTACAAGGCTTTGAAGAGATCATGTTTACTAGATCTTCGGGAGTAGTATTGACAGAAACATCCAAACGATTGAGAGTATCGAGCATGGCCTGCCTGTGTTTGTGAGAGGTCATAAGTAATCCCCATACTGAGATCCAAGCTTGTGTTTTCTTCAATTGCTTTAAGATTTCATCTTCTTCTTCGCTCACGGCTCCTTTACCAGCCTCTTTTGTTTTGACGACTTCTTTCTCATTCCATGTTTCTTTTCCACGATTTTCTAACTCATGAGGCTTGAAATGACGTCCGGAACGGGTCAAGTGGTTTGCTTCATTGGTGATCCAGATAGACTCAAGTTCTTTGGCTAACTTTTCGGTGCCAACAGTGATTTTCCAAACAGAATCATCGGGGATTATGGTATTATTAACGGAATCATCCTCATCATCATACCACCAATCTTCTTCTTCTTCCATCATTGCAATAAGATCGTCATCTTTGATTTCAAGGTTCTCGACAGGCTTTAGCAATTCTTCTATCGGCTCAGTGCTTTGTTTCTCGGTGACTGCTTCTATGGGCTTTTCTTCCTCATACCAGATCGAGTCGTCGGTGATGGCATTGGGATCCCACCATTCAATCGTAAGATTTCCGTTGGCTATTTCTTCTTCAAAAGCCAGTGCTTCTTCGACCCATTCTTCCTCTTCCATATTCCTCAAGATGCAAATTGCAGCGTCTTCCGGAAGTTGAACATCCATAGCTGGTTGATTCGAGGATGTGATGTAGATCTTTGGGTTATAAATCTGAGATCCTTCTTCTACAAAGTTAACATTTGGCATGTTCCCCTTATGATTAGGGAGAGGATTCTTCTGAACATTTGGCTGAGAGGGAGGAGGGGAGATGACCCCTTTTTCAATCAAGTCTTCAATTTCATGGCGAAGTCTCCAGCATCTATCTGTGCTATGTCCACGGCCTTGATGAAAGTCACAAAAGAACTCTGTTTTGAAACCCGGTGGAAGTGGATTTGGCTCTGGTTTAGGTTCCAATTTCTGCAAGTACCCTTTTTCTATCATTCTTTCAAGTGCGGTGCTTAGTGGCATCCCCAAGTCGGAAAATTCTCTTTTCTCTCTCGACTGTTTCTGATTTTGACTTCCTCTTGCATTAGCCATACTTCGACGCTCTTTCTGAAAAGGCTGGGGAGATAGTGTGTTGACATCAGCAGACTGATGATAGACTGGCCTTTCTGTCTTTCTGTATCGATTGCTCGTGCTTTCTTTCTTGATCTTTCCATCTCTAATGGCATCTTCTATCAAAGTTCCCACATCAAACAGCTGTTCGAAACTCACAATGGACTGAAATTCTAGCCTTTCCAAGTATTCGGGCTGTAGATTCTTGATGATCATTCGGACCTGATCTTTTTCCGCTGGCCTGCTAGTCATTTGAGCAGCTTTAGCTCTCCAACGAGTAAGGAAACCTGCGAAGGATTCCCTATACTCTTGTCGGGTGGTTTCTAGATCTCTTGCAGTTACATCAAACAACTGGTTATATGAATATTGAGCCACGAAAGCTTTGGCCAATGCCTCCCAATCTCTGGTTATGGCTGGTTCCAACGTCAAGTACCATGAAAGTGCTGCTCCACTCAGAACTCTTGGAAACAATAGAGCGAAGAGGTCAGATTCAATGCCCATAGGCTGCAAAGTTCCTACATAAAGCCTCAGATAGCTCTTCGGATTTCCAGTTCCATTGAAAAATTCAATATGCGGCATCTTAAACTTCTCTGGGAGTTTGGTTTTTGGAGCGTCACACAACCCTTCAACATCGAACAAATACTCATCCACCCCTTTGCTCTTTCTGATCACACTCTCTAGTTTGTCGATCTTGGCCAACTTGTCCTGAATTTCCTGATCTAGCTGAACCTTTGGTTGAACTGTCTCCCCAAAATCTTCTTCTTCATGATGCTCTGGAGGTGGTGGTGGTGGATTAGTTAGCTGCTCAATCATTCTCATCATAGTGGCTAGTTGTTCTCGATTCTGCTCCATGCTCTGATCCAAGGCAGCTTGCATTGCGGCCAATCTGGCTTCCATATCCGCTTCGTATGTCATATCTTCAACCTTAGTCGACTCGGCTGTTCCTTCTTCTAACCCTGATCTGATCAAACGGCTGTTCGGAGCTCTGACCCAGAAAGGAGTACAACTTTTCGGTCCTATCTTTTCTTATCTGGTTTATTTAGGGATTTTCAAATAATCAGGTATCTTTATTGCAAAAGAATTTTTCAAAGAATGATATAAGAAGGTGGATTTACAAAGATGGAAATCATAAATGGAAAATCATTTCCTTTTTCAAAAACATTTTTCTTAAAATCAAAAGAAATCTTTTCAAGCTTTCAAAATTCTGAGGAAAACAAATCTTTTCTTTTGAAAGTATATTAGAGGCGTCGCACTCGTGAGTCGTATATGCAATGCTCGTGTAGTGCATGCAATGCAGATGAAATGCAATCTAATCTAAATGCAATGCACCTTAATCTAGCTTAGACCTAGCACATCAACACATAAGCACATAGGATTCCTTGAGTATGCTAATCACCCTACTAATCCAATCATTATCCAAGGATTTTGAGTTTTGAAATTCTTGATGGTTCAGGTTTGAAAATTGAAATTTTTCATGAAAATCTTTGAAAGAGATGGGGAGTTTTGTAATTTTCAAAAGAATTTTTGAACCATCAATGCTTGTGGTGAGAAATCATGATTCTTAAAAATTGAGGTGGGAATTTTGAAATTCTAAGATCTGAGAGGAAGATTTTGAAATTGAATCATCATGATTTCTTGAAGACCAAAGTAAAAATTTTTTTTTTTTTTTGAAATTCTCTAAAATCTAGGAGAATTTGAAATTGAATCATCAAAGTGTGATCATGATTTCTGGAAATAGGAATTTTGAAATTCTATAAAATCTAAGGAGAATTTTGGAAAGATTTTGTGAAAGTGAATCTCAAAGCAAATTTTCAAAAGGGATATTCTTGGAATTTTCGAAAGACTTGGGGTTTTTCAAAGAAGTGCTTATAATTTCAAAAATTTTCAAAATTGTCCTTAAATAGTGATTGGATGTTCGGATAAAGACCATACTATCCTAGAGGAATCCACCATACAAGGTTTGATGATGCCTTCGCATACACGTCCTCATCATCCACATAATCCCTTACGGGCAAGCGCAAATAATTCATCACATTGTCCTAATCAAAGATGATAATCAAGATCCTAATTGAAGGGTTCTATAGAAACTATATGCAAAGGCCGGGTTTTAGTCTCATAAAGGGTCCATTAGCAAGCTCAACGGTGTGGTTGACCGCCTCCCCGAGGGCGTGCCGTTCACACATGGGCTCTATATACCGCACGCGGTACAAGGCTAACGGTGACTACATGCTACCAAAACTCTTGACAAATAGAGGAAAGAGGGCCCTCTATCTTCAAGGCAATGATCTCAAGCAGTCGCGGTGAAAGAACAATGCAAGTGCAAATGCAGGCAGAAACAACATGATTATTGAATTAATAACAAGGATATTCTTTGGCTCAAGTCAAACCCTCGAAGAACAAGAAACCATCGGTTTCATGTTCGATCCCCAGCAGAGTCGCCAGATTGTGGACCGTCGCGAATGGAGGAGGAGGTCCTGGCGCTCTCCCTCGATAGTGTCCCGGGACGGATCCCAAGGAGCACACTTCAGGGAAAACTAGGACTTCCTCACGCGATTCTAGAGACAAAGAGTCGCCACCTAATTTTTATCGGGAATTAGGAAACCCAAGCTTGACTCGCCCAAAATTGAATAAGGTTACTCGACCTTCATTACCAGAAACAAGGTTCGGGGGTCTTGGTACGAGAGGGGAAGGAGCCCAAGCAGGACTAAAGCACCCCCTCCTCGCCCTACCGAATGGTAGGCCTTGATTCAAATATCCTTGTTATTAATTCATAATAGATGTTGTTTCCTCAAACATACTAGATAGATATATACATGGCAAAAAGAAACATCTAATGAAAATCATTTCAAGAGACTAAATCAAGTAGAAAGCGGATGCTCATGCAATACAAGGGGGAAGTATACTCACAGTGGCTAGTCCCGCCCGGGACCGATACAAATAAAGTAAACATGTCATGATATGTAAAGGGAACGAGAAGACTTACATTGGTTGACTCAAGCGGAGTCGCGAAAGCAAAAAGAATGTAAACGTGCAATGCAATCATGCAACAATCCTAGATAAGATGTCTCTAACAAATAATCATATAAACGGAGACTTATCCTAAAGGAAATGTGTCGTTGAAATCAAAGTTGTAAACCTAAAAAAAATTCTAAGAGAAAGGATAGAGATAGTACATGATACATGGGCACTAAGCCACATGTAGACGAGGCAAACCACAAATCGAAGTCCGGGTCCGAGGCACTTAATTCTCTGCACTAAGACACCAAAGAATACCCAAAGCATTGCAAAAATACAAGCAAACAAATGATATGCATGATAAACAAAGAAAACATGTCATCAATCAAATTTCCAGATTCAGCAACCTCTAATGAATCCTATCAAAAGAGGTCTTAAACATGAGCTGGATAAAAACCCTTTTACAGAAAGTTAGATACATGTCTTAGGGAACTTCTCCAAAAAGTGGGACCTCAATATCAATTTTATTGTTTGAGAAATAAATGTTTTGGGAACAGTGGATCAGGACTGTCCACTGTTCTTGAAAAAATCATAATTAAATCTACAAAAATCATATGAAGCTCTATTTGGTGTCAAAAGAAAGCTATTTCATTGTAGTATATGATAAAAATAAACCCATGGACATTCTGTAATCACAAGGTTTCTGAAAAAGTGTTTTAAACAGACTCTGTTATTCTGGAAATTTGGTATCATTTGACAAATGAATGCAAAACATAATAGAAGTATAATAGAAGTTCATGAATCATGTTAACCAAGTTGATTTAAGCTTTTGATCTCTCATCCATTTATCCTAGGTGATTTCTAAACCAAGTTTTATTCATCAATTGTTGTTGAGTGATCAAGGTATGACCATTTTGTATACATAATCATATTTGTAATTAAACTTAGAAAATTCCAGAATAGTTGTATCAACTTTAAACGCTTAGAAAACGATCCTAACTCGATCGTATGCTCACGATTTTACATCGGCATATAGATATATGAGTTAGGAATCATCCCCAAAAAGCGGAACGTCGATAACTATTATAGATTTTCTGAAATTCAAGCACAAAGAGACGATGTTCAAATCTGTCAACCGATTTCTCAACAATTTCTAAAAATAGTATATGAATCCTAAAAACTCTCAAAACGGACCGGATGAAAGCTAATTCATCAAAGTTTACCCAGAAAATTTGAAATCCATCAAACTATGGGTTTTGATGGACCAAATCTAATGGACAAAACCAATCTGCTTTGCTGAATTTTTATCTAGTTCATTTTAAAGTGTGAGGAAAACATTTTAGTGATAGTTGAAGCTTATTAGAGAGATCAAACTCATAGATCAACTTAATTATCATGATTCCCAATCAATTTAGCCCTCAAGTTCTATGAAGAACTTTTAGATCAAGGATCAAAGGGACTTATAAATATCATGTTGGAGATGAAATTCAATAGGAATTCTAGGTAATAGGAATAATCAAGAGATAGGTATGAACATAGAAATCATCCTTCTCATAGATCATATTTCCAAACCATCATGGAATTCAAAATAGATATATGTATATATATATAATCATGTATGCATGAATCTAAACTAAAATTGAAGAATGAAACCAAAATTGAAAATCAAAGTGAAAAACAATCTCTAATTGTAAATTATCAATAAAAATCAAAGAGATTTGGATCTAACTATGTGAGTGTGTGAAGAACATGAGAGGAAGAAGATGAGTGTTCTAATAAGTAGAAATAGAACTAAGTTAGATCCAAATCTTATAGATCTATATATACAAAGTAGGAATTAGAGATGAACTATAGTGTTTACCTCTTGGAGGATTCTCAATTACAAGACCAAAATTGATTTGAAGATCTTCTTCTTCAAGTGTTATTCAAGTGTTCTTCAAGCACTCATCCATGGAAGTTGAGGGAGGCAATTGATGTTCAAATTGTGGTCTAATTAGCCTAAGTTAATCTAAATTCAATTCATAATTTTCTCTCTCTAGAATTCACCTAAATTGAAAGTATATTCAAAGTATACTTATCTCTCTTGTATGTGCTTCTATGTGTGTTTGTATCTCCAAGTATATTCAAGTGTATCTCTTCCAAGTGTCTAGTGTGTTAAGATGTGTTCTCATATGAGATGTATGAGATCTTATATAGAGTTTTGAAGACTTAGCTCTTAAGTTTCAGGGTTAAAACAGGATTTTTAGAGCTTAAAAGAGGGTTAAAATGGCCATTTCGGAGCTTAAACGCAATTTCCAGGCAATTTCCTCGCAGTGGGAAGCTTCTAGAAGGGTCTGGAACTCAAAAAGCTCCGTGGAGGACACAAATGGAAGTGGCGGTTATGGTGGGACCCGCCACCCCCATACCCAAAACCGCCACTTACTATTCTTGCTCCTCTGGTCACCCACAAACCCTGTTTCAAAAATCACGTGCACTGCTTTTCCAGATTTTTGTAAAAATGCTTTTTGGTGTCCGAAATCGTCCGTTTACGTACCGTTGGAAAGCTGTCAGGTTGAATTTCAGTATAAAAATATTTCCAGAGGTTTTATAATGAGAATTGAAGTCCAATTGAAGTCCGGAAGTCCTCCGGAACTTTCGTCGTCTTTTTGAAATCAAATGACGTCTTTTCCAAAATTGCTTTCAAATGTGCGTCGATTTCGAACTTTTCTTTAAAATTGAATCTCTGGATACCTAGAATACTGCGTTTAGAACACTTAATGTTCATATAACCCTGAGAGAATATGAATTCTGAGAGATGATTTTGACAAAACCGGGATTTATCCATGGAAAAGGGCTTTTCTGAGCTTGAAGTCACTTTCCGAAGTCCGATCTTCTGATTGTGTGGAATCCAGTACCTTCCACGGGGTACTTTTCATCATCGAATCCTCCAAGACGTTGTCCACCCTAAATCCTATCAGTGTGGTCAAAATTGGGTGTCTACACCAGCTAGTAACTGTGCGGGGGGGGGGGGGGGTAATGGATGTCCATGCGATCATAAGGGAGCAGTCTCCCAAGGGGAAGGTGAGCAAAGAAGCCCAAGCGCTCGAAGAGCCAAATCTGTAAAACGTGGGGTGATCCCGAAAGCAGCATCGATCCCGCGGTATGTGCATGATCCAGACCTAGAAAAGTCTCCCCCAGAATGAGCATAACAGCACCCCGCATCTCTCAGAGGCCACATACGATCGGAATCAGGATATCAGTGGAAGACTGAAATAAGAAGTGTGAAAGCATCGCCAGAGAAAGGGCGTTCCGCCTGATGACCTGATACCTCCTATCGTCAGGATCGCCAATGGGTGCGTAAGTGGAGGAGGGGCGGTCGAAATCAATATGACGGTCATGAACAAGGGAGCCGGCAGCGCCCCGAGAAATGCCAAGAAGGGCCGATAAATCCTGAATATATCCTGCCTGGATCTGTGGAATAATCAAATCGGCATACGGATCGGTGTGAAGGATGGCGCTAAACTCCTCAAAGAGGGGACAGACCTCCTCGTGACCAAACCGAAAGACGTGAAGAGAAGGGTCCCAGCACATGATAGCTGCTCGAAGCAAGTCCTCATCCAGAGCTGTATGGCGAAAAGCGAAAAGGTCCGTCAGTCTGTGGGATTCAAGGTTGAGTCGGTCTATGCCAGAAAGGGAATCCATCCATGGGTACAGGATGTCGGAACTGATAGGGGCCATGAAGAAAGGAGGGGGATATAAAAGGAAAAAGTTTGAATGTAAAGAAGGCAAAATGGCTCTAGGAATGGGTAAATGGCAGCTTATATAGAAAAAGGGGCCGGACCGGCACTCGATGTAAAGCGGCGGCACTCACTGAGTGCCGGCCGGCAATTACTGAATGCCGCCCGGCATTCACGAAGTGCCGCCCAGCCTCACCGAGTGCCGGCCCAGGTCTAAAAGGCACATGGGTCATTTTGTAACTTTAATCAGCCCAAACCTGCACAGAATTTGAATAAAAATGCTGCCAATCATCATTTTAAGCACCATTGTTTGCACCACTCATTAAAATAAAGCCAAGAGAGGGTATTCATGATCTAAATAAGCGAAAGGAATAAGATTCAACAACTAATACGGGGAAGCAATCAAGCATGAATATAAACAAATTCAAAATGGGCACGCGGGCCACCATGCATAAGAGAATTCGAAATTCTTTTGTCCTCGCAGGGACATAACATAAAGGAGATAAGCTATCCTCGTCTACGACGAGGATTCCTTCTGGGCGTTTGCTGAGCTGCCTGACCTCTCCCAGCTCCGCCATCGCCTCCATCTCCGCCATCTCCCCCATCTCCATCACCTCCTTGGTAGCCGCCGCCTTGGCCACTACCGCCAGCACCTCCCTGATAGCCGCCGCCCTGGCTCAATTGGAACTCCTGGATTTGTCTCCTCAGAGCCGCCATCTCAGCTTCCTGTAAGAAAGAACAGGCGAAATAAGTAATGCAAAAAAAAGAAAAGAGAGAGGAGAAAGGAAAAGAAGAGAGGGAGTGTAATACCATAGCTCTAGCCTGAAGATCGGTGTTGGTCCTTGCTCCATCAGCCTGAAAAAAAAAAAGAAAAAAAAAGAAGGAGAAAGAAAAGAGAGAATTAGAATACAGTTATTAGAATAAAGATGATCATTTGGATTCTTTTTGAAGATAAATAAGAAAATCTTTTGAGTTTTATGGCTGTTTGAATTTTTGCAAATAAAATAAGAGAATTTTGTTCCAAACAAAAAGGGATTTACCCTCCATTCACGTCCATGAATCCAGTGCTGGACGGTGTGCGCATATGACAGACCCTCTTCAGCATAATCCCGGGGGACTGTATCATATTGTAGAGGGATAGTCGGGACATTCTGAGTGTAAGGGGTCAGTTGATACATGGTCTCTTGACCCATGTCGACCATGGGAACGCTCCAATTCCACTGCGGAAGGGCTGGGGGTTCAGCGACCCCAGGAACAGGCTGCAAATAAGAGTTTTTTGACTTAAAAGATTGAAAAGGAATGGAAAGCAGAAATGAAAGAAATATACATATGTGAATAATATTTGTTACCCATACGACATCCATAAGGGGAAAATTATGCATAAGAGAATTCAATCTAAAGGCTGCATAACCATCGGGGCCGTCCAGAAGATTTGCAATGTTCTCCCCGTCTAGAGCAGCCACCAGGTCGTCATGATCCAGGGTCTCTGTGCTCCTCATAGTAGCTGGAGGGACCCACGGCACATAAAAGTTTGGGGCAGCAAGAGACTGCCTAGTCACCCTCTTACCAAGGTACCATTCCCGGCACGCCTCACCCACCATCAGAACCCTCAATCTAGAATAGGCCACCGCCGCCTGAATTGCTTCACCTGCCTCTGGGAGGGCCGCTGCCCACGGGTTCCATATCACATGAATCTCACGCAAATTAATGAGGAGGTTCCGGTAGCCAACAAAATCATGAGCCCCAACTTTTCGGCCCGTTGCCTCCTTTCTCCACTTCAAGCCCTGAGGCATGATAGCCGCCTCGCTGTCCCGAGTACTGGGAGCTCTCATCCGGAGGTATTCATGCGACCATATCTGCAAGGCAAAATAAAGAGGCAAATTCAGTTTTCAAAATTGGAGGAAATGAATGCAATAAAAATAAAAGGAATAAGGATGAAATGAATGAATAAATAAATAATAAAGTTGAAGCTTTACCTCCCAAGCTCTCCAGTACCCGCCCGTGGAGGGGGAATTTCCCCTAGAAACCTCACTCATGTGGTTGTAGAGAGTGGCCAAACCTGCCCCTCCCCAGTTGTATTGGGAGATGCGATCGACGTCTGTGAGAGAAGCCAAATACCCAAGATTGATTGTGTCACCCTTTGTACTCATTAGCGAGCAACCCAGCACATACATGATGAAGGCCCTGGCCATTTGATCGTCAGTGAAGGCCTGATCCTTGAAGGTATCCAGGAACCATTTTGCGGGAACTATGAAATCCCCTGGATGAGCCCCAAGCAAGTCAATAATTTCTTCATGACGGTTCTGAAGATCGTCATAACGAGCAATAGGGAGGCCACCAAATGGGACGCCAGTGATCATGACGAAGTCTAAGGGAGTCATCGTCATCTCCCCGAAAGGCATGTGGAAGGTGTTCGTCGTGTCCCACCACCTTTCCGCCAAGGCTTGAATGTGGGTTCGGTCGTTTGTACTCTTCTCCAGAAGCAAAGCAAAGAGCCCAAATCCAGCATTGTTGACCAAGGTTCTCACATCATCAGAGAGCTCCACATACCACCTTCGGCCATGGGCCATGCTCCCATGACCCATTGAGGACAAATTCTGGAGTCTGCAAAAAAAGAGAGAAAAGAAAATAAGAAAAGGAGGGAATAATAAATACTTTCTTTTGGGATTCAAGCAATGCAATTTAGTGAATAAGGAAAATAATTCCCGAGTCTAAGCGACTCGTTGATTTGAAAATAATGAAATTCTTTGGAGTCTAGGCGACTCGTTGATTTGAAAAAAAAATGAAATTCTTTGGAGTCTAGGCGACTCGTTGATTTGAAAAATAATAAAATTCTTTGGAGTCCAGGCGACTCGTTGATTTGAAAAATAATGAAATTCTTTGGAGTCTAGACGACTCGTTGATTTGAAAAATAATGAAATTCTTTGGAGTCTAGGCGACTCGTTGATTTGAAAAATAATGAAATTCTTTGGAGTCTAGGCGACTCGTTGATTTGAAAAATAAGAATGAAATTCTTTGGAGTCCAGGCGACTCGTTGATTTGAAAAATAAGAATAAAATTCTTTGAGAGTCTAAGCGACTCGTTGATTTGAAAATAATGATAATAAAAGAGGTTCTTTGGAGTCTGAGCGACTCGTTGATTTGAAAAATAAGAATAAAATTCTTTGAGAGTCTAAGCGACTCGGCGATTTGAAATAAAAGGGGATCTCTTGTGAAGTCTAAGAACAAAAATGTTTGTGGGTCGTAAGCAATGATTGGATTTTAGGTTCATTCAAAATATTAAGCATACACAAAATTCATCCAGATTAGCACAACCGCCCATTAGCAATGAATAAATGGAATAATGAAATCAATGTGTCCAACTAAGGGCAATAATAAAAAGAGGGGGGCACAATACCAAGCATTGAATCCTAATCATGAAAGAGGGGATTGGTGAATAGGTTGAATTTTCAAACATGCATGCATTGATTATCATATACTACATTGGCATAGAAAGGGGGGAAGGGCATTCATGCATGCGTTGCTCATCATTCATAGCACTACATTGCATTATCTCATCATAAGCATAAAGAGGGAAGTTTGGGAGTGTACCAATCGATTGAAGGCCCGTGCCGAGAGATGTGCCCCAGGATCGGCAAGTAAAACTGATGAACTGTGGACTGGATTGGGTTTGTATTTCTTCTTAGGAGGGCCATAAGACCCTGAACCACTAGCCATGGGGATAACTATGATTCCACATATAAAATCAAGCAAAGATGTAATCTTTGTGTGAACTTACCTTGATTATGAGTGATTCTTGAAGAGAAGATCAAAAGAGAATGGAGTTGTGAAGAGGAAACCCGAAGCAAGAAGAGGAAGAGAATGAAAAGAAAGAAGAAGAGGCCTAGTAGTCTTTTATGAACTGCCAGTCAGGCCGGCACTCGGTGAAAAGGGGGCCGGCATTCACTGAATGCCGCCCGGCATTTGGTGATAGCCGGCCGGCACTCCGTGAGTGCCGGTTCCTTTTTGCTGAGTGCCACCGCGTTGTCAAATGGCTCTTTTACCCCTGATCTTCACTATTTACAAAAGAACCCCCGAATTTTGCTCCCATGTCCTTATAAATTTTCCCTCGTTTCAAAAAGACCCCCGAGGTTTGAAAAATGAGTTTTAAAGCCCTCTTGTAAATGGGAATTAGCCCCTGCTTGTTGAAAATTTTGTCAAGGAACACCCGTTTGCAATAAATACGTTAATCAACTCCGGATTTCTATGAAATTGAACTTGATTGAGGTCTAATTGACTCCTGATTTTGGAAAATAGGAAAATTGAATCTGATTGACTCCGGATTTCCTTGAAAGTTGAATTTGATCAAAATCTAATTGACTCCCAATTTTGAAAAAAAAAAGGAAAATTGAGTCTGTTCGACTCTAGATTTCTCTGAATTTGAAATTGATTGGAGTCTAATTGACTCCAAATCTTGAAAAAAGGAAGAAAAAGAAGTAAGTTGAGTCTAATTGAGTCTGGATTTCTTTAAATTTGAATTTGATTCCAAATTTTGGAAAATAAGAGATTTAAGTCTATTCAACTCCGAATTTATCTGGCAGTCAATTAGACTCTCAATTTTGGAAAATTGATTTGATATGAGCAGGGTTAGCTCTATCCCTTTGAAAAATAATTTGGTTTGAGCTTGATTGGCTCCAATTCGTTAGAGCGTGGTGTGTTCGAGCTTAATTGGCTCCGATCCTTTTAATGGAGTATCTGGTATGAGCCTAATCGATTCCAAATTTTGAGGAGTCAATGCGGTTTGAGCTTGCTTTGGCTCCAACTTTTCGAAAGACAATCTGATCTAAGCATCGGATGACTCCGATTTTGAAAAAATGTGATCTGATCAACTCCAAAGTTCAGAAGAATGAATTGATTTGAGAAGTTAAGATAATCTGATGGACCATCGAATCCCAGAAATGAAATGGATACGCATTTGAGTACTTCCAGATCTAGGAAAATTGGAAAATAAATCTTGAAAAGGAGAGTAACTCAAAAAGGGGAAAATAAAAGTTGAGTTTGACTTTGCATAGAAGAAAAATGCATTTGCTTCTCTGATCTTCACCAAACAAATCTGTCGATCAGATGATTTTGGGAGATTATGGAGCGTAAGGCATGAAGCGGCTCAATCTTTCAGCGTGCTACCTGATTCGACTTAGTCGATCAGATGATTTTGGGAGATTATGGAGCGTAAGGCATGAAGCGGCTCAATCTTTCAGCGTGCTACCTGATTCGACTTAGTCGATCAGATGATTTTGGGAGATTATGGAGTGTAAGGCATGAAGCGGCTCAATCTTTCAGCGTGCTACCTGATTCGACTTAGTCGATCAGATGATTTTGGGAGATTATGGAGCGTAAGGCATGAAGCAGCTTAATCTTTCAGCGTGCTACCTGATTCGACTTAGTCGATCAGATGATTTTGGGAGATTATGGAGCATAAGGCATGAAGCGGTTCAATCTTTCAGTGTGCTACCTGATTCGACTTAGTCGATCAGATGATTTTGGGAGATTATGGAGCGTAAGGCATGAAGCGGCTCAATCTTTCAGCGTGTTACCTGATTCGACTTAGTCGATCAGATGATTTTGGGAGATTATGGAGCGTAAGGCATGAAGCGGCTCAATCTTTCAGCGTGATACCTGATTCGGCTATGGAGTATAAGGCGCAGGGCGCATCTCAGTCAATCAAACGATTCTCATACGCATGTGAAGTGTATATACATCAGTCATAATGTTCCTAGAGTAAGACGGTATCATAATAGGATGATTCGATGTATATGGTGCATTTCTGATAATAGGAAGAGTAACGTGACTCGGGATCATCACGTTTGGGAGCATGGAGCATAAGATATAAGATTGCATGAGCATGTGCATCACGATAAGATAGGTGCATTCATCTGTGTGACTACCTGCGTTGGTGTATTGTTGTCCTTTGCCCGAACTACATCCTGGTCTGATTCCCATTGGGATACGTAGGCAGCTCACCCTTGAGCACGACCAGCATTTGGCTATCTGCACACCCGATTTTGCAACGCACTTTTTTTTTTTTACCTGGATTTGACTATTTGGTCAAAGGCTTGTCTTTCACACAGGCTTTGACATTCGCTTGTGATATGCGTTGCTTCACGAGCTCTGTCAAAGAGGGGCAAACTGTAGACACCCCAATTTTGACCAAACGTCAAATCCAGGGATTGGTTACCTCTCAAAGACCGATGATGATGATATCCGTGACATTCGAGGATTTTCCCAAGAAATTCAAAATCTTCAAGAAAAAATTTTAGAAAATAATAAAAATGATAAAGGGAGAGGATTCAGGCATTCGGGAGGGAAACCCGAACGATGAATAACGTGTGAGAAACCCATTCTGGAAATCCATTTTATTTTAAAGAAAAAAAAAGAGAATTTATAAACAAAAACAAAAAAAGAAAGAGAGAAAGAGGGAGTTTCCTTGAAAAAAGGAAGGACAAAATAAATGAAAAGATTTTTGAAAAAGAGAAAATACAAAAAAGAAATAGTATATTCAAAAATATACCATGCACATGGTTGATACCATGCACATGGGGGATCTTAATGCAAATATATACATACATAAAATAAAAAAATTTTGTTTACACCAACATACTTTTGAAAAATCAAAAAGAGGGACAAAATTCAGTTAGCCCCGGCACGCGGAAAACGCGGCGGCACTCACTGAGTGCCGCGCCGGCACTCACTGTTTGCCACCCGGCACTCAGCAAGTGCCGCCCGGCACTCAGTGAGTGCCGCTGGCTGTAACAGACTGCATCTTCTCACATGTTCTAGAAGAAAACCTTGCACATGGGTTTCCACCCGAATTTACCCATCTATCCCTGGAATAAAGGCCTATATAAACAAAACCTCCTCTTCCATTTTGAGGACTTGAACTTGAAAATCAAGAGATACATATATACAAGAATCATATAGATTTTTAGAGAGAGAGAAGAAGAATTTCTTGAAGAGCTTGAAGAATTTGAAGAATCTTGAAGAGAATTTGGGAAATCTTGGAAGATCCTCACAAGAAGTTGAAGAAATACTTGAGGTCCTAGAGGTAACCTCTTAATCCTTGATAGAATTAGGACCATTCAATCACAAGTTCATAGTTCTAGGAACTTTTTCACATTTTCAAAACCTCTCTTCTTATCCCATTTCATCACACACCACCAAGAACTTGTGATTGAATCTCATGACATTTCATCAATTTGGATGTAATTAGCTTTGGGTTTGAGACAAATTAAACTTTAAAGAGTTTGTATCCTTAGTCTTCTAAGTAATCCTTGATTTTCCTTATTTCTATTTCATTAAAAAGGTGCATGAGATCTCCCATATCTCATTGAACCTCTTTGAGTTTGATTATTTAATCTCCTATGATCTTATGATCTATATGGAGATTAGAATGAATCATAGTCTTAATCTACATATAATTAGTGAGATTCAAGTCTTAATTCATGACTTGAACCTCTTCATTAAGAAATCTTGTGGAATCCTTACTATATTCCAATGAGGTTTGAGTAGATTTTAACTTCATTTAGTCTCCAATGACCATCAAATGGTAGGAGTAGTGATTTGAATCCAAAATTTTATCCATGGATTTAAGTTCTTTGTTCTTTGGATCTTGTGAAATCCATGCTCTACTTCATTAAAACCTATGAGCATATATGCCTCATAGTCTCCAATGACCATCAAATGGTAGGAGAAAATGTG
Source organism: Hydrangea macrophylla (assembly GCA_033977485.1). Classification (NCBI taxonomy): domain Eukaryota; kingdom Viridiplantae; phylum Streptophyta; class Magnoliopsida; order Cornales; family Hydrangeaceae; genus Hydrangea; species Hydrangea macrophylla. The sequence goes on along the minus strand of CM066984.1, from coordinate 43,999,533 downwards.
TTAGTTCAAGTCTATTCCCATGGCTTGGACTAATCTTTCTCTTAGATTTTAAGAAGTCTTTCATACTTCATCTAAAACCTACATATGAGTATGTCTCTAACTCCAATGGCCATCAAATGGTAGGAGTGATAAGTTGAATTCAAACTTGGGTCCATAGGTTTGAGTTCTTTATTTGAGGATTTTGTGAAGTTCATTTTCAATACTTCATCAAGATCCATAAGTGTAGTATGCCTCATAGTCTTCAATGACCATCAAATGGTAGAAGAAGTAGTTTGGTTTGAGCCCCAACTTCATGTTTTTAATAGTTGAGGCCAATCAACAAACTTGAACTAGCAAGACAAAAACAGTGGGTTCATAAACCGTTTTTGATCAAAGATTTTTAGTTTAAGATCTAACCGTTGAAATCAAGTGAAACCAATGGGAAAATATCAGTAACACATTGTTTTACCACTGTGATTTTAGTCTTACCAAGATTTTGGGATTAGAGAGGTTTGATCATGATTTTTGTGAGCTAATCACAATCTGTCCAGAGTTCTAGAATGCTTTCAGAATAATAAGTCTGTTTTGAAATCAATAAATCAGAACCCTAATAATCTTTTCGGGGTCTTAAATAATTTTTTATAAGTACCTTAATGTGTTAGGAAGGTACCCTAAAAAGATCTAAGTGTTTCTCATTTTTTTACTATTTTTAGAAAATCATACAAGATCTCTGGACAGAGAGTTGCAGAATCCTGAGTGAGGTCTAGTATTTTCAGTATTCCCAGAGATCTAACCGTTGAAACCTCGATTTTCTTTTTGGGTTAGAAACTAGACTCACAGAGGCATAACATATCCAAAAATCGGTAAGATCCAACCATTGAAAGTATTTTATTTCCATTTTTGAACGTCGGGCTTGCTCTCTGTAAATCACAAAAAACTGCTACTGTTTTTGTCTAACCTTATTTATTTCAACTTAAGTAGTATCCCAATGGCTTAGGACTCAAACCATGTTTTGAACAAGGATAATTTAGATTAAACCCAGAGGCTAAGTGATCCAAATTAGTGAATAAATTCATATCTTATTATTGTTCATAATCATTCATTCATTCATATACATTGATGCTTATAGTTAGAAATAGTTCTTGGACAAAGTTGGGCTTAATTGAATTTAATTGAACATGACTTAGGATTGATTACCTTTTGATATTATATCTAGTATGAGGCATGTGTACTAACCTTTGTTTTGTAGCGCTTTGAGGTACAATTTCTCAACCCTTCTCTAGTTTAATTTACTTCATTGATTTTAATTGATTTTTCAACCTCATGTGCGACACCTTAGCCTAGGTTTTGCCTTATATGTATATATGTGTTAGAGACCTTTCTTAGGTTTATTTTTGCATGCATTGCACGTTTGATATTCGCGGCCGGATCCCGGGTATGTTTTCTAGTTCTCTATTGCATAATCATGATGTTTGCTAGTTGAATTATGTTGGCTTATGAATGATATTTTGTCGTTAGCAATTTTACACCATTTCCAACATGCTTGTGTGATGTATATGTATATATGTATTAATTGAGGGCATGCTTAGATTAATAATTTGATTAAAAAGGAAGTTGAGTAGAGGCCTATCGTGAGATAGGATGAAAGGGGGTGTTTTAGTCCGCCGGACTCCTTCCCCTTTCATTCCATAATCCCCGGACCCAGTTTATCTTTGGTTTCGCAAAAGATCAGTTTGCTTTAAAATGGTTTCTTAATTTCCTTTTTAAAAATTAAGTGGCGACTCTTTGAATTTGAAAAATATTTGTTTTAAAAGTGGGTAAAATAAGAATAACCTGCGATATCCACAACCTCAAGCACAGCCCGCCGCCCAGCGACAAGACACTGATGGATGTTTCAACTGTGGAGTACCCGGATATATTGCAAGGTATTGCACAGTCCCCAAGACCAACCGTCGTAATGACCTCGTCTGCCATAACGGTAACAAGCCTGGTCACATGAGCAAGGATTGTCGATCACCACGTGGAGGCTACTATGGAGCGCCTGCTCAGGGACAGCAAGGACAGGTTAGGGTGAATGCCATCATCCCTGACAATGCAGGGTATAATGCTGAGGAATAGCAGAACTTGGAAGGTACACTCATTTTATTTCACTGTCAAGTTAGAGCTTTGTTTGATACCGGTGCAGCTCGTTCTTTCATAGCTATTAAGATGGTGCGTGATTTGGGTTTGCTACCCCTACCACTTGAGCTGACCCTTAATGCCGTTTCGCCCTTGGGTGTATCCATTAAGTTAGGTAAGGTGTGCAAGGATTGTCCCTTGACACTAGAGGATAGAAATCTCCCGACAGACTTGATAGTCTTGTCAATGTCTGAGTTCGACGTGATCCTAAGAATGGATTGGCTTACTAAGTATGGTGCTAACTTGGATTGTGTTAGTCGGACCATTGTCTTTTCAACGCCTGGTTGCCCGCAGATCAGATTTCAGTGCCAACCGTTGAGTAACATGTTTATCACGAGCTGCCTGGCCACGATTAAGACTTCAAGCACGGAGCTTACTATCAACCAGATCCCTGTTATTCAAGACTTTGAAGATGTGTTCTGAAGTATCTCAGGACTTCCGCCAAAGAGAGAGATAGACTTCTGCATTGAGTTAGCACCCGGAACGTTGCCGATTTCTAAGACCCCGTATCGGATGGCACCAACAGAAATGTTAGAATTGAAGAAGCAAGTTCAGGAACTTGAAGACTTAGGTTTTGTTCGCCCGAGTACATCACCTTGGGGAGCACCAGTTCTATTTGTGAAAAAGAAGGACGGAGAGCTACGACTCTGTATCGACTACATGGAGCTGAATAAAGTCACGATCAAGAATAGATACCCACTTCCCCGGATAGACGACATGTTCGATCAACTGCAAGGATCAAGGATATTCTCGAAAATTGATTTGCGTTCAGGATACCATCAATTGCTAGTTCGACCGAAAGACATACCGAAAACTGCCTTCAGGACGAGATATGGACACTACGAATTTTTAGTGATGTCTTTTGGATTGACTAATGCCCCGGCAGTATTCATGGACCTAATTAATTGAGTATTCAGACCCTATCTGGATCAATTCATTATAGTATTCATCGAAGACATTCTAATTTATTCAAGTACGGAAGAAGAACATAAGAAGCATCTACAAATTGCTCTACAGACTCTCAGAGACAATAGTCTATATGCAAAATTCAGCAAATGTGAATTCTGGCTTCAGGAAGTTAAATTCCTGGGACATATGATATCACAGGATGGGATTTCCATAGACTCATCTAAGATCGATGCAGTCTTGAGCTAGAACAGACCAACCAACGCGACTGAAGTTAGGAGTTTCCTTGGATTGGCTGGGTATTACCGGAGATTTGTGGAAGGATTCTCTAGAATCGCAGGACCGTTGACAAGCCTGACTATGAAGGAGACGAAGTACGAATGGACTGATAAACATGAGGATGCATTTCGGGAATTGAAAGAGAGACTAACCTCAGCACCCGTGCTTGCGATACCTAAGAGTGGTGAACAATTCATAATCTATAGTGATGCATCACACCAAGGACTTGGTTGTGTGCTGATGCAAGAGGGGAATGTCATCGCATATGGATCAAGATAATTAAAGTCGCATGAGAAGAACTATCCGATGCACGACTTGGAACTAGCTGCAATCTTGTTCTCCCTGAAGATTTGGAGACACTATTTGTATGGAGAAAAGTTTGACTTGTTCTCAGATCACAAGAGTTTAAGGTACCTATTCTCTCAGAAGGAGTTGAACATGCGACAACGGAGATGGATGGAACTACTCAAGGACTACGACTTCTCTTTGCAATACCACCCGGGTAAAGCGAATGTTGTAGCCGACGCTCTGAGCCGGAGGCCACACCTTTTGGTTGCTTCGATTTTGATTAGAGAATGGCGAGCATTGGAGACGTTAGCCGAATTCGACCTTCGACCAGTGGAATCAGGAGAAGGACAACACTTTGGATGTCTTGTTGTGCAACCGACTCTCATCAGCCGCATCTTGGAAGCTCAACAGTCAAACGAGGATTTGAAGTTATGGTTTGCCAAGATGTCTGCAAAGGAACCAGAGATATGGAGTATTAGTACGGACGGAGCACTGAGATGCAAAGGTAGACTCTGTGTGCCAAATGACGATGCCCTCAGGAAGAACATTTTGGACGAAGCACACAAGTCAAGGATGACTATCCACCCAGGAGGAAACAAGATGTATAAGGACTTGAAGAGAAACTTCTGGTGGGAAGGAATGAAGTGAGAAGTGGCCGAGCATGTATCACAATGTCTGATTTGCAAACAAGTGAAGGCAGAGCATCAGAAACCACCTCGACTCCTACAACCGCTACCGATTCCCCAATGGAAATGGGAGCACATCACCATGGATTTTGTGGTTGGATTGCCAAAGTCTCAGCAAAACCACGACGCTATTTGGGTAATAGTGGATCGACTCACCAAGTCAGCATATTTTATCGCCTATAGCATGACGTACCCTGTAGAAAGATTGAGCCGGATGTATCTACAGCAAGTTGTGCGACTGCACGGTGTACCTGTCTCAATAGTTTCAGATCGAGATTCAAGCTTCACCTCAGAATTCTGGAAAAGCGTTCAGACAGCAATGGGAACTTCATTGAATTTGAGTTCAGCCTTTCATCCACAAACAGACGATCAGACAGAATGAGTCAATCAAGTGATGGAGGATATGTTGTAAGCATGTGTCATTGAATTCGAGAGTTCATGGGAGACGCATCTACCTTTGATCGAGTTTTCCTATAACAACAGCTACCACACGAGCATAGGAATGGCGTCGTTTGAATCTTTGTATGGAAGACCTTGCCGATCGCCGCTATGTTGGGCCGAAGTCGGAGATACTCAACTACTTGGGCCTGAGATGATTCGAGAAACCAGCGAGAAGATCTAGATTGTACGAGAAAAGATGAAGACAACGCAATCCAGACACAAGAGCTATGCCGATAAGCAACGGAAAGATCTAGAGTTTGCAGTTGGAGATCATGTGCTACTCAAAGTCTCGCCAGTTCGAGGTATCGTCAGATTTAGACATAAGAGAGGCAAGTTGTCGCCGCAATTCATTGGATCGTTTGAGATCCTAGAACGTGTTGGGAAGGTTGCTTATCGACTTGCATTGCCGCCAAAGATGTCAGGAGTGCACGACGTTTTCCACATCAGCATGTTGAGGAAATGTGCCCACAACCCAGCGCACGAGATCAGTTTTGAAGATATCGAGGTGAACGAGAACGCGACCTACAATGAAGGACCAGTGCGTATTCTAGACCGAGGAGTGAAGAAGCTTAGAAACAAGGATATTCCGCTAGTGAAGGTTCAGTGGAAGCACCACGATGAAGGAGAAGCTTCATGGGAATTAGAGTTAGAGATGCGAGAGAAGTTTCCATTTTCGTTTTGAACCCTACTTACTTCGGATTTCGGGGACAAAATCTTTAATAGGTGGTGGATGATGTAATACCCTATATTTCTGTTATATATTATGTGAATAGGACCCTGTGCGTTTCTTTTAATACTTGTATGAGCTTGGCCTTACCTTTGGTACAATTTGGATACCAATCGATTGACACTTTTATCAATCGATTGGAGCATTAATACCTAATACCAATCGATTGAACTTTATATCAATCGATGCTTATACCAATCGATTGATGCTTATACCAATCGATTGGAGGCAACTAGGCAGATTCTTTTGCTCTGGCTGGGGTTTGTCCACGTGAACACTTCCCCATCTATATATATGCGACCCAATCTTGCCCATTTTCTGTTTGCAGAAACAAGAGAGTGAGAGGGAGTGCTTGTGTGCGTGTTTATATATATATATACACTCATATATATATACACACATATATACATATATTCATACACTCACACACACACATCCATGGACTGAGACAAGAAGGAAGAAGAGAAGAAGATCAGAAAAGAAGAAAGAAGAAAGGAAGAAAGAAGAAGACAGAGCAGAGGAGAGAGGGAGGAGCCACCATTGAAGCTCCAAGCTTCATTACACATTCCCAAACACACCCTAGACACCTAAGGTGAGTTTTAAACTCACTTGGTAGCTTTATATTGGTGTTAGAACGTGTTTTGAATGAAGAAATGGAGTGTAAACCATGTATTCCCATTTTTATGTTGCTGGACAGTCTTCACTGTGAAGAAGACGAAGTACCAATTGATTGGTACTCTTACCAATCGATTGACATCTTTCAGGTCCCAATCGATTGACACTTTATGCAATCGATTGGCATGGATTATGATCCAATCGATTGACAAGTTTTCCAATCGATTGATGCCACTTTTATACCAATCGATTGGACCTCTATACCAATCGATTGGAAGTTTCAGAATACTATTTTCTTATAAAAACTGTTTAGTTGTTTATTTACTGTTCATTATTTCCCAGCATGCTTTATTATTGTAATACAGACATGATAATGAGTTAATGCGGCGTAGGATCGTAGTAACAACAAGATTAACGGATAATGTTGTGATGGTAGATAACGTAATAGTCGTGAATCCTTTGGAGTTAACGTTCATTTCATTCAGAGTAGTCGGGCCACATTGGGATTGTCATGTATCGGTGATAGAGTTAAACTTAAGTAGTTTGCTAAGATTCAGAAACCTTGCGTGGGCGGGCTTTGGTCGATCATATGTTCTTAAAAGCGGTAGACAGACGAAGGTGTCTATGACTTGCGGTGAACCGGACCATTTGTCCTAAGATTGCCAGATGATCAATCATATGTTCATAAAAGCGGTAGACAGACGAAGGTGTCTATGACTGCGGTGGACCGTGATCACTGGTAGACGTCGCTAAGTCGTGGCATAGGATGATGTACTGTTGTTTAAAGCGTTATATCCCTGACATGCGGTGAACTGTGCATATGTTCTTAAAAGCGGGGGATGGACTAACGTGGTATCCATGACATGCGGTGGACTGTGCATATGTTCTTAAAAGCGGTGGATGAGCAATGGTGTATTTATAGAGTTGAACTACTGTTGAATGTGTTCCCCTATCAAGACGTGTTATAAATCTTAAAATGAGTAAGACGTTAGTAATCGGATAATCGGTTTGATGTAAAGGAGTTACCCTCACTGAACTCTAACTTGGTTACTATTTATAACTTGTAATAACTTCAATAGTTGATACCCTGTTAGTATCTAACTCACTCAGCTTTCATTAAGCTGACGGCATTTATGCTGCTGGACATTCCTATGTTCCAGCGCACCTTGGTTATGACTATACAGGTGAAGGGCCTGCAGGAGAAGACTACCATGCTAGTGACGACGTCCCCGTGGAGAATTTCCCAGACGGAGGTCAGACCGAAGAAGACTACTACGCCGAGGACTACCTTTACGCCAACTGAAGACTAGACTAGAATTATAGCTAATTGTCTTTACCATTTTAGAACCCTTTTTGTAATCATTCATATGTTGCCTTGACATTTGTACTTCCGCTGTCTTATATTTGATTCGAGACTCTGATGTGTAATAGTTAGTAACTTCTGTTGACTTTTATGTTACGTTGTGATTAGAACCTAGACTTCATTCTTGTTACACTATTACTTCTTGTTGCTTAGTACTGCATGGTGTGGACAATCATGTGACTTCACCCATCGCTGCCTTTGGACCTAAAAAGGAAATTTATTTTTCTCTATTTTTTCCGTTCCGGGGCGTGACATGAGTGTCCTAATCCCAAAATTGGATGTTTTAATGTATTTTAATTGTTATTAAATACTTAGAATGCTTAATTTGTAATTAAGTAGAAAAGTACGTGATAATTTATTACATAACATGTTCAAAAAAATGTTGAAATTGCCATGTTGACATGTTGAGTTGATTATGTTCTTATTTGGGTCAAAGGGTGTCAATTGATAATCACCATTATTTAGCCCATATATAAGGGACGCCCATTCCTCAGAGAAAAGGGGGATGATGATGAAGTCCTCAGAGAAAAGGGGACGGTGGTGACGACCACAACGAATTGACTACGGTCACAAGAGAGTGTGTGATATCGCTTTTAAAGCGACGACAAAATGAGAATGGCCCAGAATCAAGGGTCCAATACGATGGTGATTAATTATTTGACACGCCGGCGACCATTTATTATTGTGAATGCTTAATTGGTGTTTATGATACATTAAATATTCCAATTGCATGATTAGTACCACGTACTCACTAAGCGAAAGCTTAATCAATTTTTGTGGCTAATGACCACGCAGGTTCGGACGAACATCACAGTGAGAAGCGTTGAATTTTGGGGGTTCTGGGACAGCTCGAGATTAATGGTTAATGTTTAATAGGTTCATATGTAAATGGATTTAGATGGGTATTTATATTCCTAGTGTTTGGATTTTCGGAGATAAGTTTATGTTTTAGTTTTTTTTATTAAATCCTTGTAATATGAATTGTGGATTGAAGTTTTTAAAAGTATTTTCCAAATGTTTTGGTGATATTTTGGTATTTTAATTTCTTGTTTAACAAGGAGAAATGGTGCTGTAATAGGGGAAACTCTGTCCAAGTACCATTCAATGATTTTAAAACTTTATTTTATTTCTTTTATTATTTTATTTGATAAAAAGCTATTTTACCCCTGGTATTTCACTTTAAAATGTTATTTTCAGGACGCTAAAAATAATTGTTTGGTTTGTTGGCTTTGTTACACGTGTCCTAGCCCGCAGGGGCGGGTTGGGGTGTGACAATTTTTGGTATCAGAGCAATAAGCTAGAGCCTTGGGTACGAGTGACGATGCGTGAGTGTGAACACAATGATACATAGTAATACGATCATGCATCCATGTTTATTTAGCATGCTTTAAAATGTTATTTAGCATGTATTGTAATTTATTTAAAAGTAACATGTATATATATACTTTGTTATGGGTGCCAGGCAAGGATGTTTGGAGGTGAGAACCCGTCTTCGGCCCGTATGGACAAAATTGAAATAGTTATGGAAAAGTTGGTAAAAGTGGTTGAAACTCGAGTTACCGAGGAGGGACCGAGCTCATCAAACCCAGAACAAAGAACAGAGTCAACAACTATTGCCATGTTCTACAAGCAAAAGCCAGGGCAATTCAAAGGAGAACCTGATTCGATGAAGGCTGACCATTGGTTGACCGATATGAAGAGAATTTTTCGTGCTTTGCCATGTACAGAGGAGCAGAAGGTCATGTTTTCCTCAGATACTCTGAAAGAAGAAGCACAAAACTGGTGGACATCAGTACTAAGGCAAGGAGCACCAACTACTTTGAATGGGTTTATGGAGGAGTTCTCAAAACAATATATTCCTCGATCGTTTAGTGATCAGAAGGTCCAAGAGTTTTCTCATCTCAGTCAGGGTAATATGATTGTTAGGGAATACGCAACCCAATTTACAAGTTTGGAAAGATTTGCAGTGGATTTGATTCCAAATGAGTTCATTCGGGCAAGACGATTCGAGGAAGGGCTCTGTGATGAGATTCGGGGAAAAGTGGATACACTCCGGCTACCGACTTATTCAGAAGTATTAGATGTGGCATTAATTGCTGAGCAAGGTGTATTGTCATCCGGGCAAAGTCAATAATTTAAGAGACCGAGAGGTAGTCAATTTCAGGGACAGGGCAGTTCCAAGAGACCGCATTTGGGGAGTTCATCAGGAAGTGGGGGCAACAAGCCCAGGTGTCAGATCTGTGGTAGGTATCATTGGGGAATGTGCAACTTATCTCCTATCATTTGCAACAACTGTCGACGGCCAGGACACGTGGCAAGAGATTGTCCCAATCTATCAAGATAGAATGTGCCAAGACAAAGTATTACTCCGAGACAAGGTATAGATGATAGCAGAATACGGTGTTATTTGTGTGGTGACCTGGGGCATCGGGAGCGTAATTGCCCAAAGAGAGGACCAGGAAGTTCTAGTTCATCTGTGGGAAGTGCACCAAGCCAGAGGCCACCTCAGCAACAATCTCAAGGGAGGGAGCAACGACAAGGAAGGTATTTTCAGCTCAAGCCTGGGGAGACCACTGCCGCTGACACTGTGGTTTCAGGTATACTTCCTATTTGCTCACAACCTGCTAGAGTATTGCTAGATTCAGGATCAACTCACTCTTTTGTTTCACACCCATTTGCTAAATATTTGGATAAACCCTTAGAACTTCTAGGTTTTGATTTGTGTGTTTCACTTCCATCGGGAGCTCCACTAGTAAGTTCGGGTGTCTTTAAAGCTTGTGGGATTGATGTGAATGGTAGAGGTTTGACTGTTGACTTAGTGCCATTGGTTATTCAACATTTTGATGTCATTTTGGGGATGGATTGGTTATCTGCAAATCATGCCATTATCGATTGTGAGAATAAGAGAGTAACATTTCGATTGCCCAATCAAGATGTATTTTGTTTCCAAAGGACAGGTGTAGCACCACCGCCTTATTTGGTGTCAGCGGTCAGAGCTTGCCATTTGTTGAAAAAGGGATGTCGGGGATTCTTGTGTAGTATACTTGACACTAGAAGTACTGAACTGAAATTAGAAGATATGCCAGTAGCGAAAGAATTTTCAGACGTCTTTCCAGAAGATCTACCTAGTGTGTTGATTGAGATGGAAATTGAGTTTGGGATAGATGTGATGCCAGGAACTCAACCAATTTCACGGGCACCGTATAGAATGGCTCCGGTAGAGTTAAAAGAGTTTAAGACTCAATTGCAAGATTTACTAGATAAGGGGTTCATTCGTCCTAGTGTATCACCGTGGGGTGCACCAATTTTATTTGTGAAGAAGAAGGACGGGACAATGAGAATGTGTATCAACTACCAAGAGATCAATAAGGTGACTATAAAGAATAAGTATCAGTTGCCATGTATTGATGATTTGTTTGATCAATTGCAAGGGGCACAAGTATTTTCTAAAATTGACTTGAGATCTGGGTATCACCAATTGAAGGTAAAACCTGAAGATGTTGAGAAGACAGCCTTCAGGACTCGGTACGGGCACTACGAATTTCTTGTCATGCCATTTGGGGTTACGAATGCACCAGCCGCTTTTATAGACTTGATGAATAGGGTGTTCAAGACTTATCTAGATGAATTTATGATAGTATTCATTGATGATATTCTAATATATTCTAGAAGTCAAGAAGAACATGAACGACACTTAAGGTTGGTTTTGCAACGACTTAGAGAAAAGCAACTATTTGGGAAGTTAAAGAAAAGTGAATTTTGGTTGACAAATGTTACTTTTCTTGGACACGTGATCTCTAAAGATGGTGTCTCTGTGGACCCATAAAAGATAGAAGCTGTTAAGAATTGGTCGAGGCCGACAAATGTTTCTGAAATTCGAAGCTTTTTGGGGTTAGCTGGTTACTATAGAAGGTTCGTTCAAGACTTTTCTAGAATCGCGACTCCGATGACTCAATTGATGAGGAAGGATGTGGCTTTTGTGTGGAGTAAAGAATGTGAAGACTACTTTCAGAAGTTGAAAGATAAGTTAACCTCAGCGCCGATATTAGCTATTTCGTCAGGTACTGGAGGTTTCAGTATATATAGTGATGCTTCTCATCAGGGCATGGGATGTGTTTTAATGCAAGAGGGTAAAGTTAAAGCTTATGCTTCGAGGTAGTTAAGGACACACGAGAAGAATTATCCGACTCATAATCTGGAATTGCCAGCAGTGATCTTTGCGTTAAAGATTTGGCGTCACTACTTGTACGGGGAAACGTGTGAGATATTCACCGATCACAAGAGCCTAAAATATTTATTTACCCAAAGAGAGCTGAATATGAGACAGAGAAGATGGCTTGAATTGATGAAGGACTATGATTTGAAGATCCAGTATCATCTGGGTAAAGCTAACGTGGTTGCCGATGCGTTAAGTCGAAAGTCGTCAGAAAATTTGGTTTATTCTTTAACAGCTCAAGCAACATTGGTAAAAGAATTTGAACAGCTAGAATTGGAAGTAATTCCCAGAATCCAGGGTGGTTTAATGGCGGCTATCATGGCACAACAAAGCTTGATCGAAGAAATCAAGGTGAGTCAACTTTTGGACCTAAATTTTAAGAAAATAGTTGAAGAATTACCTGAGGGTAGACGGTCAGAATTCAGTTTTCAGAATAATGTATTGAGGTATGTTAATCGACTGTGTGTTCCTAATATCCAAGAGTTGAAAGACAAGATTATGGAAGAAGCTCACAATACGAGGTATTCTGTACATCCGGGGAGTACCAAGATGTATAGAGATTTACGGGAAGTATATTGGTGGAGTGGTATGAAATGGGAAGTCGCCGAGTTTGTGGCCAAATGTACGACTTGTCAACAAGTAAAATTGGAACATCAACGACCCGCTGGTGAATTGCAACCGTTGGAGATACCAGAATGGAAATGGTAGCATATTACGATGGACTTTGTGTTAGGTTTGCCACGGTCTCCTAAGTCTAATGATAGTATTTGGGTGATCGTTGACCGGTTGACTAAATCAGCTCATTTCTTGCCAATTAAGACTCGTGATCCGACAAAGTTAGTAGAGCTTTATGTCAGAGAAATCGTTAGATTACATGGGGCACCGGTATCAATTGTGTCAGATCGAGATACACAATTTATGCCTAGGTTTTGGGAAGGTTTGCAAAAGGCAATGGGGATGACCTTTCATTTTAGCACAGCATTTCATCCTCAGACAAACGGCCAATCCGAGCGAGTTATTCAGATTCTGGAAGATATGCTTTGAGGTTGTGTTATGGATTTTAAATCAGATTGGGAAACCCACTTGCCGTTAGTGGAATTCTCTTATAATAATAGCTTCCAGACGAGTATTGGGATGGCACCTTACGAGGCATTGTACGGTCGAAAATGTAGATCACCGGTGTGTTGGATAGAAGTTGGGGAAAAACAACTCATAGGTCCTGAAATTGTGCAAATCACTACCGACAAAATCAAGTTAGTTAAACAACGGCTACAAATAGCACAGAGTCGTTACAAAAGCTATGCGGATACAGGTAGAAGACCGCTGGAATTCGAGGTAGGTGATTATGTTTATTTGAAAGTATCACCTTCGAAAGGTATCACACGATTTGGTAAGCGAGTCAAGTTAAGTTCGAGGTTTGTAGGGCCTTATCTAATCTTGGATAGAGTTGGTCCAGTTGCATATCGGTTGGAATTACCAGAAGAGCTGGCTAATGTTCATAATGTATTTCACGTGTTGCGACGTTGTCTATCAGATTCGAGTCACCGTATCACTTCGGAACCGTTAATGGTTCGAGAAGACTTAACTTATGTTGAACATCCAGTTCGAATCCTAGATAGGAAGGATCAGGTGCTCAGAACTAAAAGTCATTCCTCTAGTTATGGTGTTATGGCGCAATCATTCAGTAGAGGAGGCAACTTGGGAACGTGAGGACGAAATTCGAGAGAAATATCCTCACCTATTTGACTCTTGAGGTAAGAAAAGTTTGGGGAAAAACTTCCTAAAAGGGAGGGAGAGATGTAATACCTGTAGCCAGAAAATGGAAGTAATATTTATTTTTCATGCATTAATTAGTATAATTAACTGCATGTGATATTTGGGTAAGTTCCAGTTACCCCGATGTGATAAGTGCTTCGAAAAGGGCACAGTTGGATAGATGTGAAATGGGACCCACGGGAGGTCCAGATTAGATAAATTGCATTTAGTTGCATTTATGTGATTAAAGGAATAATTGTTTAATTGTTTTGAATATTTTATTTCTTGTGATGACCTTTTATGGTACCAGTTTGGGTACCTATGTGAGAGTGAATAGGAATTTGATTCATAACTAGTAGGTTAATTAGCAATTTAATGAAATATTTGGGACCACTTTTAGGACCCATACGTGACATAGACACATACCCACTTAGATATTGGGTAGTTAATATAAATGTTAAGGGGTTTTATAATAAAAGTTAGAAATATTTGGGGGTGTAAAGAGAATAAAGTCAAAGTTGATGTAATATATTTTAGGAGATGTGTATGACTTGGGGTTAGTCATCATTTTCATTTAACATTACAAGGCACGTATGGAACAAAAAAAAAAAAAAAAAGAGATGAACTCATTCTTCTTCGTCATTTCGGCCAACACAGAGAGTTAGAACAAATAGAGAGCTTGGGCGAGAAAAGAGAAGGAAAGGTGGGTTTTGCGTAGTTTTGTCGCCGTAACTTCGCCGTGTGACCTCTATTTCACAAACCGAAGTCATATTCGGACTCGTGAAGGTGAGAGGGTTATTTCTATGTCTTTCTTTTTCAGTTTTGGAAATATTTTTCCGCGACCCATTTTAAGGGGTGATACCTATATGTGATGTACATATGTAGGAATATCATTGGGAGTATCTAGAGCTAGTTTTGCGAAGGAGGTTGGGATTTCTAGGCTTATTTGGGACTTATTCGTGAGGTGAGTGTCCTAATCCCAAAATTGGATGTTTTAATGTATTTTAATTGTTATTAAATACTTAGAATGCTTAATTTGTAATTAAGTAGAAAAGTACGTGATAATTTATTACATAACATGTTCAAAAAAATGTTGAAATTGCCATGTTGACATGTTGAGTTGATTATGTGCTTATTTGGGTCAAAGGGTGTCAATTGATAATCACCATTATTTAGCCCGTATATAAGGGACGCCCATTCCTCAGAGAAAAGGGGGATGATGATGAAGTCCTCATAGAAAAGGGCACGGTGGTGACGACCACAACGAATTGACTACGGTCACAAGAGAGTGTGTGATATCGCTTTTAAAGCGACGACAAAATGAGAATGGCCCAGAATCAAGGGTCCAATACGATGGTGATTAATTATTTGACACGCCGACGACCATTTATTATTGTGAATGCTTAATTGGTGTTTATGATACATTAAATATTCCAATTGCATGATTAGTACCACGTACTCACCAAGCGAAAGCTTAATCAATTTTTGTGGCTAATGACCACGCAGGTTCGGACGAACATCACAGTGAGAAGCGTTGAATTTTGGGGGTTCTGGGACAGCTCGAGATTAATGGATAATGTTTAATAGGTTCATATGTAAATGGATTTAGATGGGTATTTATATTCCTAGTGTTTGGATTTTCGGAGATAAATTTATGTTTTAGTTTTTTTTATTAAATCCTTGTAATATGAATTGTGGATTGAAGTTTTAAAAGTATTTTCCAAATGTTTTGGTGATATTTTGGTATTTTAATTTCTTGTCTAACAAGGAGAAATGGTGCTGTAATAGGGGAAACTCTGTCCAAGTACCATTCAATGATTTTAAAACTTCATTTTATTTCTTTTATTATTTTATTTGATAAAAAGCTATTTTACCCCTGGTATTTCACTTTAAAATGTTATTTTCGGGACGCTAAAAATAATTGTTTGGTTTGTTGGCTTTGTTACACGTGTCCTAGCCCGCGGGGGCGGGTTGGGGTGTGACATAAATCGACGAGGTGTCAAAAACTAGAAATCTTATTGTTTGCTATATTTATTTACTCGGGCGTGCCAGAGCCTTGTTAGGTAGACCCAAATTAATAAAGACAAAATTTTCTAAAAGCACTTGTGTAAGTAATATACAAGGTTTCATGAATCTAACTTCTAATAGACGATTGTGTGAATAAGTAGGAAAATACCCTTATTCTAGGTCCCTAGACAGTGTTGAAGCACACAAGTCTAGCAAGTGATGAAGAGAAATAATGAAATTAAATAAAAGACAGAATTTATTTAATTGAAAGGGAAGAGAAATTACAAAAGAGTAATTGAAAGCCTAGGAAAATAAAAAAAGATGCTAAGAATGTTGTTTAGAGTGCTAAGAATGCTTTTTTGGATGCATTTGTCGAGGTGACGCGGAGTGACTTGCAGCTTGGCCAGCCTGCTGATTTATAGCGGCCATGGAGGTCTTCTAGATAAGGTAGGAAATAACTAATTAATCATTATCTGGTAAAAAAATACAAGTTATTTCCATAAACTGCTAAAATCTGCCAATCTTCGAATATATATACAAATGTATATATATTTGAAGCTTGAATCTGGTCCGCATATAAGTTTGGTTCAGCTGACTTACCCTCCAAGTAAAAGATATACTTCCCAAAAGGTAATATTATCTCTCAATACAATATGATATTCCATAAGTGATAATTGATATCTTGATAAATTACCATAGGAGATAATATTATCTTCTTAATCAACCTTATTACAATATAGAAATATTAAATATCACTGAGAGTTTATAGGGAATGATATACTTCCCATACATGGCCCCAATCTGTATCACATATCTTTCATCGGGCAGAAGCATTGCTCAAGCCAACTAAAGTCATAGTGGCCACGTGTAAGTCCTAAGGTGATCATAATTAATGTGACAATTGAATGGCCACGTGGCCCAATTCAATATAGATAACATGACAAGCCAAATAAGGATTAGGCCGATAGAATTAATTAATGAAGGCCAAAGACTTCTTGTTTAGCCTTAAAATTCATTGGACTTTTGACTTGTTCTTGGGCTCAGCATAATATTACATCATCAATCAAGTGAATAGCAAAAATGAAACTAAATGAGACCATATTGCCACCCACGTGACCGATGGCTCCATTACCATAGCCCGAATTATTAAATGGTCATGAGATGTTGCCCACCACAATCTACTTCTCAAAAGTAATCCAATGACCTGAGATGACCAAATAGTGTGGGTCCAACCAGGAGAAGTTGAATTGGTTTGATGAGGCAGCCCGCCTAGATGTTGATCAGTCCGAATGAAGCTGACTCACAGTCCGATTATGGTAATGTGGTCTGCCCAAGTAAAACTCATTTGGCCCTATCAATTTTGAATCAGTCACTTAGCCATCAATTTTGCAATCGGTCTATAAGTTTGATTAAAAAGTTCCAATCAGCCTTAAGCAAATCATAATTTAAAAAATATATTTTTTAGGTGCAAACAATGCCCCCCTGACTATTTAAAAATGAAAACAATGTAATTTTTGGAGAGCCATAATTTATTTCTTTTTTAGACCGATTACCTTTTACACTGACATCGGTCTTTCCCACGAGACCGACTATAATTGTTGTAGCTGACTCATGTAATGCCCCAAAAATTCAAACTGACTTGTCTACCACTGTGACCAATCTTGTTCTTACAAATAGGCTGAATGAGGACAAAGGAAGGTGAAGTGTCTTTCCTTATATCGGGCCCACCATGTTCACCATGTATCAAAGCCATACATAACTTATGTATGTTGAAGAATAATTAACCCAAATAAAATATGACACTCAATTGTTCTCAATACTTACTTGGGCCCACCAATGCTTGAGTATTTAACAATTTACTGCCTAAGACATGTCAGTCACCTTGGAACCAACCCCATGTACTCAAGCCCCATCATATATCCTTGCTAATTCCAACAGACCAAGCCTACAGACATGTGCCAATTCCATTTCAGTCTTGCATTAGCCCGATCATTGACAGAATTAATACTAAACTCAACCAGTAAATTGTTTGCTAGTAATTTGCGCGGGCGTGCCAGAGCCAAACAGGCTCGGTGTATGTGTATGTGCATGCAAACTAATTTCCTAAATGCTTGTGTGAGTGATACACAAGGCTTTATGAACCTGACTTATAAACAGAGTGATTGTGTGTAGTGAGTAGGAAAGTACCCTCACCGTAAATTCTTTAGCAGTACTGAAGCGCACAAGCTAAACAATGTCGAGTTTAACAGGTAAACAATCACGAACAGATTAATAAAATGAAGATTTATTAAGTGTTTGGAAAAATAAACAGATCTAAAGAACAAACCAGAACAAACTGATTATTCAGAAGAATCAAAAAAGAAATAACAAAACAAGGCAGACTTATTTGCTATGTGCTGAAAAACATAAAGACTTCAGTGCTTTGAATGCCTTGAATGCTTCGAATGCGGTGTTGGTGCCGCGGAGTCCTCAACTACTTGGCCTGCCTACCGATTTATAGCAGCCATGGATGACTCCTAATAAGGAAAGGACTCATTAGCTTACGCCCCAAGCTGCGTGGGTGATTGGCTGATGGTGGAAGAAACTTTCCCAATCTTTGACTACTACCTTATCCAGATTCTAATTGAATCAATCCCTTTAATTTAGGGATCAGCCTTCTAAATCCAGCTGGACATGATCAGATTTGTTTCCTAAACGGACTCTCGTTTCCAAAAAATCTGGGATGACGTCGTCTTGACAGCTGTGGATAGCACCGCCTTCCCCTTTTAGTCCATCGGCCTTGTCAATTACTCTCCTGGATGAATCGGGCTTTACCCATTTCAATGATTTCTCTCATGCCCGATTACCTCTCTACAAATGCTCATGGCCAATCGAACCGATACAGCCATCCTTCATTACACGGTGTCCGATTGGCCTACATGCTTATAACACCCACATTTGTGTTATTGCATTTGTATCATATTGTCATGCATGATAATGTGATGTGGCGTGTCCTATGACACATGGCTGAGTGAGTTTTGACTCACGAGTTGATTTGGGTGTCTGTATTAGAGAACCCTCTGAAACTGTGGTGATTGAGGATTTGTTGTTGTGACGTCACTCCGAGTATGAGACGGTCACTGTGGAACACTTTAAATGTTTATCTGAAAATAAATGTTTACCTGTGTATTTCAATATCTGTATTATTTTCTGTTTTAGAATTTATTTCTGTTGTTAGATTTAGTATCCTGGTGAGGACGAATGGACACGCTATTAATTTGGTAGGCTAATTAGCAACTTCGGAAACGTCATATAGAAATTCGCGTTTTAGCAACCAAACGAAACTTAGTCGAAAACTTTTATAATTTTGAGGTTTCACTCGTAAAGCTATGAATAAGCTGTATAGGAAGTTTCAGAGACTGATTAGGTGTTTGGAAAAACTCGTGGGGGAGTAAACGAAATTTCCCAAGAGTGTTGCCTATATATAGATAGAGATGAACTTAGATTTTTATAAGTCTTAACCTAAAAACTCAAGAAGGAGGCCAAGACGAGGCTAGAGGGAGATTTAGTTTCTTAGAGCTTTGCGACGCCAAACGACGACCTTCTGTCAGTTTGTTTTCTCCCAGATTTCATATTCGAGCTCCTTGAGGTAAGAGCTTCGTTTTGATATATGTTAGGGCCTGTTTGGCTAAGTTTTCCGAAAAGTTATTTTCTAGAATCTTTCATAAAAGTTGATAAATGGAATTCTGATCCATAGGAATTGTACTAGACGGACTTCTGCACGTTCTTTGTGCACGGGTTTTCTTCAGATTGAATTATAGGAGCGTTATTTGGAGGTGAGTGATTCAACTATGTTTTGGAATGATTTCTTGGCATGTATTCATGTTATGTTTGAATAACATGTATTAATCCTTAGAGATATATTGTGTAGTTCATATTGGGCATTTATATTGATAAGTAGGCTCAATAGCACGGTGATATGTTTTGATTATCGCGAGCATGGTGATATGTATTTGAGCATGTTAAGTTGCTTATGTGGGTCAGAAGGAGCACGTGGTCACCGTGCCATTTTGTGGAGCCGTTATAGGCATTAAGGTCGCACGATTGAAGAAAAGAATCGTGGGTCTTACCCTTTCGCGTGGACTTATTGGCGAGGAGTCGCGGATTGGGAATATGGATGGGCACGTGAGTCTCCGGCGACTAGTATGAAATGTAGAGATGTGAATGCGGACATGTTTATCATTCATGTACATATGTTGATTTATTCACTAAGCTTTAGCTTAAACAGATCGAAATATGTGTGGTTATTCAAATAACCATTGCAGGTATAAATGCTGGCGAGGAATCAGAGAAGTGAGTACGTGGGTTGGGAGTTCACTTGGAAGGCAACTTGAATGTTAATCTTGTAGTTTTGGGATAATAGGAATGTTGTAATAAGAATTTGGTTGTTTTAACCCATGTTTAATTTGGTATGTCAGAATGGATTTTAAAACGTTGTAATTATGTTTGGTAATGCTTTAATACAGTTAAGATTACTTTGGACTGAGTTTGAATTGAGTGGTTGATCATTGGATGGAAGTTAAAAAGCTTTAAAACTTGTTTTCTGCAGTTTGGGCTGCTGCCAGGGGAGCAGTCGACTGAGCAGTCGACTGAACCCCTGAGCCTGTTAGCTACTGCTTCCTTTTTTGCAAAAGCAGTCGACTGGACCCCTCAGCAGTCGACTGGACCTCCAATTTCAGTCGACTGGAATTGCTATTAAAATCCCTGCCCTCCTCCGTCGACTGAGCAGTCGACTGAACCTCTGGTTTTAAAATGTGTTTTGTTTTCCGCTGCGTGTGTTCTTCAAACCTAATTTTTGGGAATGTTAATGAATTGGTTTAGCCTCGGTGGCGTGCCACGGGCTCCGGTTCCGCTATTGTGGGACCGGGCTGTGACATTTAGTGGTATCAGAGCATAAGTTTAGAGCCTTGGGAACGAGTGACGTTATATATGCTGAGTGACGTCGAGTGGAGTGTGTAATTGTAAAGATAATGGTTATCATTGTAGAAATGCTTCATGTGTTAGCATTTGTTGATTGTGATGAACTGTGCACACATAACTATATTGTGGCATAGCATGCATGGTCATTATGCATTGAACTCAACAGGAGAAATATTTGAAACGTTATGGCTGATCCACCAAGAGAATTGTCACCGCATTCGCGGATGGACCAAATAGTGAATATGGTGGGAAATTTCATACAAGCGGTAAGTGAAAGAGAACAGATGAACGTTCAGCCTCCACAAGTGGAAATTCGTTATGTCAATGCACCATCGGCACCGCGACCTCAACACACAATCGTGGAACAGTTTCATAAGCGAAAACCAACGTTGTATCATGGGCAAGTTGACATAGATTTGGCCGATCATTGGATGATGGACATGGAAAGACATTTCCGTCAGGTAATATGTACCGATGAGGAGAAAATTTTATGCGCATCCGATACGTTGATGGGCGAAGCATTGGATTGGTGGAACAACGTGCTTGAACAAGGGAAGCCAACTACGTGGGAAGCATTTAAAGAAGAATTCAACAAACGCTTCTTTCCACAATCTGCTTATACTCAGAAACGTCAAGAGTTTGCGAGTTTGGTTCAGGGAGATATGACCGTAGGTGAGTATGTTTCTCGTTTCAATGCCTTGTTACGATTTGGGAAAACTACCGTTCCAACTGATAGGGATAAAGCTCGTAAGTTTGAGGAAGGACTTAGAGAGAATATCCGTGGCCGTGTAGATATGTTGCAACACCCGACCGTTTCCCTCGTTGAGGAAGCCGCTCGTATTGCTGAGAAAAGTATCGACAGATATCGACAGGGACAACAAGGGAAGAGAGCAAATGACAGTCGGGGTAAGAGTCAAGGGAATGTGAAGAAACCATTTACGCAAGGTTCAGGATCGAATATGGGTAGTCAAGGAGGAAGTGTGTTTGTTGGAGATTCGAGACCGTTGTGCCCAACATGTAACGTGCGACACAGAGGAACCTGCCATCAATTGATCACTTGCTTTTATTGTAAACAATTGGGGCATGTGTCTAGGAATTGTCCTTTGAACGCGAATTTGACTACACCAAACACAACCTCGAACGCCAAGGGCTATAACCCAGAAACGAGAGGAAAATGTTTTGAGTGTAGACAACCGGGACACATAGCAAAGAACTGTCCGAGTAAGAGACAACTGGGAATGAGTACCGGGGCATCTAGTGTGCCAAGCGGGTCAAGGGTAGAACCTCGAGTGGACAAAGGGAAAGGAGTCACACAACAATAAGGACGATACTTCCAGCTCAGGCCGGGGAATACGGATGATACCGTCGTATCAGGTATTCTTCCTATTTGTTCGTATCCTGCACGTATACTTATGGATTCTGGTTCAACGCATTCATTTGTATCACGTGATTTTGTTAAGCATTTAACTGTTAAGTCAGAACCGCTAGGATATGACTTGTGTGTATCATTGCCTAGTAGTTAACCACTAGTTACTTCTTCGATATTCAAGTCATGTGAAATCAAGATAGGTGACAAAGTCTTGAGCGTTGAATTGATTCCGTTGACGGTGAATTACTTTGATGTTATCTTGGGTATGGATTGGTTGTCGGTTAATCAAGCCCGGATCGATTGTGAACAGAAACGGGTTAGTTTCTATCCGTCAGGACGAGAAGAGTTTACTTTTCAGGGTAAGGGAGTAATCGTACCGCCGTACTTGATATCGACGATTCAAGCAAGTAAGATGTTGAAGAAGGGGTGTTCGGGTTTCTTATGTTCAATTGTCGACACGCGAGTTCTTGGACCACTAATAGAAGACATTTCAGTAGTTCGAGAATTTTTAGATGTTTTTCCCGATGAGTTACCCGACGTATTGATTGAAAGAGAGCTTGAGTTCACAATAGAAGTAGTACCAGGGTCACAACCGGTATCCAAAGCACCGTACCGAATGGCACCGATAGAGTTGAAAGAATTGAAAGTTCAGTTAGAAGAACTGTTGGAGAAGGGTTTTATCCGACCGAGTGTTTCGCCGTGGGGAGCTCCAGTCTTGTTTGTGAAGAAGAAAGATGGAACAATGCGCATGTGCATCGACTACCGAGAGTTGAATAAGTTGACCGTCAAGAACAAGTATCCGTTGCCGCGAATAGATGACTTGTTTGATCAGTTACAAGGGGCTCAGGTATTTTCGAAAATTGACTTGAGATCCGGTTACCATCAGTTGAAAGTCAAAGAGGAAGATGCTGAGAAGACAGCTTTCAGGACTCGATATGGTCACTTTGAATTGTTGGTTATGCCATTTGGAGTGACTAATGCACCAGCTGCTATCATGGACTTAATGAACCGTGTCTTCAAAGATTATTTAGATGAGTTTGTTATCGTGTTCATAGATGACATCCTAATCTACTCCAAAAGCGTTGAAGATCACGAGCATCATTTGCGATTAGCTTTACAACGATTGCGTGAAAAGAGATTATTTGGCAAATTGAAGAAGTGTGAGTTTTGGTTGACCGAGATAGCTTTCCTTGGACATATAGTGTCGGCAAAGGGAATTTTTGTAGACCCTCAGAAGATAGAAGCAGTTACCAACTGGGTGAGGCCAACGAATGTGACAAACATCAGAAGTTTCCTAGGATTAGCTGGGTATTATCGGAGATTTGTGAAAGACTTTTCGGGTATAGCAATGCCGATGACGCAGTTAATGAGGAAAGATATTGCTTTTGTTTGGAGTCCAAAATGTGAAGAAAGTTTTCAAGAGTTGAAAGGTCGACTAGTGAAAGCACCAATTTTAGCCGTTCCATCAGGGACTGAAGGGTTTATCATTTACAGTGATGCTTCATATAGAGGTTTAGGTTGCGTTCTTATGCAAAGTGATAAAGTCATTGCGTATGCGTCGAGACAACTCAGACCGCACGAGAAGAATTATCCAACACATGATCTAGAATTGGCCGCCGTGATTTTTGCATTGAAGATTTGGCGTCATTATCTATACGGAGAAAAATGTGAGATGTATACGGACCACAAGAGTTTGAAGTACTTGTTTACACAATGAGATTTGAACATGAGGCAAAGGAGATGGTTAGAGTTGATGAAGGACTATGACTTGTCAATTCAGTATCATCCGGGCAAAGCGAATGTCGTCGCCGATGCTCTTAGTCGTAAGGTACCAACCAACACCGCATCAGATCTGACTTCTCAAAAAGAATTGATACGAGATATGGAGAATAAGGAGCTTGAGGTGATTCCGAGGATTGAAGGTGGATTGATGTCGACGATTGTGGCACAACCACTCTTGATTCACGAGATCACGGGGAAACAACTTCAAGACGTGGCTTTGAAAAAGATTTGTGATGAGATTCCAATGGGCAAACAACCGGGATTCACGTTTGAGAACAATGTGTTGAGATTGAGGGGTAGAATTTGTGTACCTAGTGAGAAAGAGTTGAAGCAAAACATCCTAGAGGAAGCACACAACACGAAGTATACCGTTCATCCGGGAAGCACCAAGATGTATAGAGACTTGAGACATGTTTATTGGTGGTCGGGAATGAAGAGAGAAATAGCACGATACGTTTCATGATGTACGAGTTGTCAACAAGTAAAGGCCGAACGCCAAGTACCCTCGGGATTATTACAACCGTTACCGATAGCCGAGTGGAAATGGGAGCACATAACAATGGATTTTGTTAGTGGGTTTCCGAGGTCGAAGAGATCGAACACTATTATTTGGGTGATCGTTGATCGTTTGACGAAGTCGTCGCACTTCCTACCGCTTTGAACAACTAAGCCAATGACGTTAGCTAAGTTGTATATTCGCGAAATTGTGAGACTACATGGTATCCCAGTTTCTATCGTTTCGGACAGGGATAGTAGTTTTACATCGAAGTTTTGGAGAGTCTTGCAAGAAGCAATGGGTACCAAATTGCACTTTAGTACAGCTTTTCATCCTCAGACCGATGGTCAATTAGAGAGAGTAATTCAGATTTTGGAAGACATGCTTAGGCTATGTATACTTGATTTTCAGGGTGATTGGGAAGACCATTTGTCGTTGATTTAGTTTGCATATAACAACAGTTTTCAGTCGAGTATTGGGATGGCTCCTTATGAAGCTTTATATGGTCGTGTATGTCGTTCACCGATTAGTTGGACAGAGGTGGGAGAAAGAAAGATTGAAGGACCGAAAATTGTACAAGAGACGACGGATAAGATAAAGGTAATTAGACAACGGTTACTGACAGCCCAGAGTAGGTATAAGAGTTATGCCGACAAGCGCAGACGACCGTTGGAATTTGATGTAGGAGACTTGGTGTATTTGAAGGTGTCACCTTCAAAGGGAATAACCAGATTTGGTAGATACGAGAAACTCAATCCGAGATTTGTAGGACCTTTTGAAATCATTGGAAAGGTTGAACCCATAGCTTATCGTTTGAACTTGCCAAGAGAGTATGCTCAAGTTCATAACGTGTTTCATGTATCGTTGTTACGCAAACAGTTAGTGGAAGAGAGAGATCAAGTGATGACTCCGACACCGAATGAGATTCAGAGTGATGTAACGTATGTCGCATATCCGGTAGAGATCTTAGATCGTAAGGATCAAGTCTTACAAAAT
Source organism: Hydrangea macrophylla (assembly GCA_033977485.1). Lineage (NCBI taxonomy): Eukaryota > Viridiplantae > Streptophyta > Magnoliopsida > Cornales > Hydrangeaceae > Hydrangea > Hydrangea macrophylla. Next base: position 43,974,491 of record CM066984.1, on the reverse strand, counting down.
AAAGTAATATCGAAAGTGAAAGTGTTATGGCGTAGTCAAACTACGGAAGAGATGACGTGGGAGATAGAAGATGAGATGCGTACTCAGTATCCGCACCTTTTCGAGACATGAGGTATAAGTTTGGGGACAAACTTCTTTTAAGGGGGAGAGTATTATAACACCCACATTTGTGTTATTGCATTTGTATCATATTGTCATACATGATAATGTGATGTGGAGTGTCCTATGACACATGGTTGAGTGAGTTTTGACTCACGAGTTGATTTGGGTGTCTGTATTAGAGAACCCTCTGAAACTGTGGTGATTGAGGATTTGTTGTTGTGACGTCTCTCCGAGTATGAAACGGTCACTGTGGAACACTTTAAATGTTTATCTGAAAATAAATGTTTACCTGTGTATTTCAATATCTGTATTATTTTCTGTTTTAGAATTTATTTCTGTTGTTAGATTTAGTATCCTGGTGAGGACGAATGAACACGCTATTAATTTGGTAGGCTAATTAGCAACTTCGGAAACGTCATATAGAAATTCGCGTTTTAACAACCAAACGAAACTTAGTCGAAAACTTTTATAATTTTGAGGTTTCACTCGTAAAGCTATGAATAAGCTGTATAGGAAGTTTCAGAGACTGATTAGGAGTTTGGAAAAACTCGTGGGGAGGTAAACGAAATTTCCCAAGAGTGTTGCCTATATATAGATAGAGATGAACTTAGATTTTTATAAGTCTTAACCTAAAAACTCAAGAAGGAGGCCAAGAGGAGGCTAGAGGGAGATTTAGTTGCTTAGAGCTTTGCGACGCCAAACGACGACCTTCCGTCAGTTTGTTTTCTCCCAGATTTCATATTCGAGCTCCTTGAGGTAAGAGTTTCGTTTTGATACATGTTAGGGCCTGTTTGGCTAAGTTTTCTGAAAAGTTATTTTCTAGAATCTTTCATAAAAGTTGATAAATGGAATTCTGATCCATAGGAATTGTACTAGACGGACTTCTGCACGTTCTTTATGCACGGGTTTTCTTCAGATTGAATTATAGGAGCATTATTTGGAGGTGAGTGATTCAACTATATTTTGGAATGATTTCTTGGCATGTATTCATGTTATGTTTGAATAACATGTATTAATCCTTAGAGATATATTGTGTAGTTCATATTGGGCATTTATATTGATAAGTAGGCTCAATAGCACGGTGATATGTTTTGATTATCGCGAGCATGGTGATATGTATTTGAGCATGTTAAGTTGCTTATGTGGGTCAGAAGGAGCACGTGGTTACCGTGCCATTTTGTGGAGCCGTTATAGGCATTAAGGTCGCATGATTGAAGAAAAGAATCGTGGGTCTTACCCTTTCGCGTGGACTTATTGGCGAGGAGTCGCGGATTGGGAATATGGACGGGCACGTGAGTCTCCGGCGACTAGTATGAAATGTAGAGATGTGAATGCGGACATGTTTATCATTCATGTACATATGTTGATTTATTCACTAAGCTTTAGCTTAAACAGATCGAAATATGTGTGGTTATTCAAATAACCATTGCAGGTATAAATGCTGGCGAGGAATCAGAGAAGTGAGTACGTGGGTTGGGAGTTCGCTTGGAAGGCAACTTGAATGTTAATCTTGTAGTTTTGGGATAATAGGAATGTTGTAATAAGAATTTGGTTGTTTTTAACCCATGTTTAATTTAGTATGTCAGAATGGATTTTAAAACGTTGTAATTATGTTTGGTAATGCTTTAATATAGTTAAGATTACTTTGGACTGAGTTTGAATTGAGTGGTTGATCATTGGATGGAAGTTAAAAAGCTTTAAAACTTGTTTTCTGCAGTTTGGGCTGCTGCCAGGGGAGCAGTCGACTGAGCAGTCGACTGAACCCCTGAGCCTGTTAGCTACTGCTTCCTTTTTTGCAAAAGCAGTCGACTGGACCCCTCAGCAGTCGACTGGACCTCCAATTTCAGTCGACTGGAATTGCTATTAAAATCCCTGCCCTCCTCCGTCGACTGAGCAGTCGACTGAGCAGTCGACTGAACCTCTGGTTTTAAAATGTGTTTTGTTTTCCGCTGCGTGTGTTCTTCAAACCTAATTTTTGGGAACGTTAATGAATTGGTTTAGCCTTGGTGGCGTGCCACGGGCTACGGTTCCGCTATTGTGGGACCGGGCTGTGACAATGCTGCTTTAATCCAACATCGGGCTTTCGTTGCATTAAGTTATGTTATTCCAGTGTCCGATTAACATCATCCATGTCTATCCTTCTAATCGGGCTCATATCACAACACCCAATAGTGTGGTGCCTAGCCTCGGTCTCACGTCTACACTTAAGTCCGACGAGTCATATATTCCCTAGCTCGGCCTCACCCCTTATCCAATTTCACGCGGTTCAGGCTCAAAAACCTTTGACGGTTTTTGGGTGCAAACAATTGCCCCCCAAAAGGTCACATCAAACGTCCCGCCTTGATTGATGTGACGTTTTGAATTTTAAAATTACCACGTGTCAAACATGCAGAGAGTGTCAGATCATTGAGAATCCCACCTGTCACTCCACATTTAATGCAGCATGATTTTAACGGCGTTGTATTGAAACGACAAAATTTTCAAAAATCTTTCCACCTCCCACATTTGCACCCTCACTCTCTCTCTCTCTAAAAACCCAAGCATTCAGAGCCTCTCTCTCTAAAACTCCATTTTTTCCGGTGAAGTACTCCTCCCTTCTGCAGAATGGCTCCTAAGATGGCTCCGGCAACCATTTCCAAAGGAAAGAAGACCTTCATTGACGCTCCTCCCCCACAGAACCGATGCAAAGAAGTTAGGACCCTAGGCAAAACTCATGCTGCTGATATTTCCACTGACTATCTGACTCACTACAGCCCCGCCGACGGTTCCTTGGTGGCACCAGGCCTCGGTACGGCTTTTCTCAGCCATCCTCTGGCGGCTTTTCTTCCCCTGTACCCGCTGGTGGATAATGAAGCGTTCCTGCAGGTACCTACCCACTGGAACAAAGTTCAAACTACTACCCACCCTGTTTAAGGTTGGCCGACCCCTGCTGCAAACTAGGACAAATGGGTTACCAGAGTATCAGCCTTTAAGGCTAATATCTGGAGACAAAAGGGCATTTATGACGCCATAATGCTCAGTCAGGCTAGGATTGAGATAGACCGACCTCTTCTTGTTTCTGCTCTATTGTTTTGGTCTTCATCCTGCAACGGCTTTCTTTTCTGCTACAGACCAATGGCCCCCATCATCAAGGACATTAGTTATTTACTTGGTCTTCGACCTCATGGGCAAGAAATTATCCCCGGGCTTGACGTCAGAACGGCTAGCTTTGCTTACCCTCAGCAAGAGATTATCAGGGATGGGGCCGTTTTGTACAGACCGATTACAGCCTACGGAGGCTTTCTGACTGCATGCATCGGTGCTGATGGGACGGAGGTGTCCGACGCCGAACATACCGCCTTCCTCATATACTGGCTCAACAAATACCTCTTCTGCTCGGCCAGCCAAGCCATTACCAAAGAGTACACCACCTTGGCCTTGGCTCTCACATCGGGGAAACCCTTAGCCATGGCTACCCTTGTCTGGGTATACCTGGTCTGTGGTGTGACAGACTTCGTTCATTCGGGCTTCGGTGCTGGTGGAAGCCCGATATGGATACTTCAACTGTGGTTGTACTCCTACTTCCCGGAGTTTCAACCAGTCATTCGCCATATGGCCGACGTTCCTATTTCTGCCATCCAATTTACGGATGCAGCCCCTTCTTCCCACTCCTTTGAGGAGTGTTTTACTTTTTTCTATCAAGGGTGCTCCCCTCGGGACAATAATCTCTTCACCCCTTTCTTTTCTCTTCAATTTTCCTCATTCCTTCAACTTTCCAACAACCCTTCCAACTGGGGTTCGGGCACCCAGTCCACGTACAATGAAATCTTCTCTAGTTACTTAGTAGCTAGGGACATAATTTTTAGCCCCAGTATTCCTTCAGCCAACAATAAGTGTGGAGCAGAGTATTACTTTGCTCCTCTCTATGCCCGCCAGTTCGGGCTTACTCAACTCGTGCCCGTCCCCCCAGGCATCACTGTCAATGTTGATTGGGTAGAACGCAGCCTTATTGTCAATGATAGGCAAGTAAAGAATATAAAAGAACGGTCGGACAAGCTCAAGGCCGCATTCAACTTCACACCCTTCTCTGCCCGGCCTGTGGTATCAGAAGAATTCACCCAGTGGTGGGATGATCGGGCAGGCCACATATTTAAAGACACTGCTGCTGAGGCACTTGTACAATTTACTACATCATCGGCCGTTAAGGCCGATGCTCCTGTTCCAGCAGCAGCTCCAGTCCGGCGCAAACAAGTTGTCAAAAGACCGGCCCGCAAGCCAGCTCCGGGCAAAGGGCCTGTTCAAAAGAAGAAGAAAACAACACCGGCCTCAACTACTCAGGTTAAATTCACTTTATTTTTTTTAGCCGTTAAGCCCGATTTTATCCTTTCAGTTCTAATCATTTCCCTCTTTTCTTCAGCTTGTTGATGAGGACTCCGGAGAGGACCCATCACCACAAATTCAGCCTCAGACTCTTCCTAGTCCTCTTCCTGCATCTCCGGCATCCGTAGTGGCCTACCTAGAATAGGTCGCCGTGAGAGTGATGCCGCTTCACATTGTGCTTCCTCTTACTCCTTCAAGTGATGACGAAGACAGAGCTCCTACTGGCCATGTTCCTGAACAAGTCGTCCTCTCTTCTAGCAGCGAGGGCGTGGCCGATGCTGGAGCTGCTATGGAGGCAGCTGGAGAAGAAGTTGGACAGGCAACCCCTACTGCAACTGAAGCTCCCTTCGGGCAGGATGACACCAGTGCTGCCATCGGATCATCCATTCAAGCAACAAGGGAACCGGTTGAGACCGAGGCTATCCCCCCTCCTGAAGATTCTACAGCTCTATAGGTTGAGGCCGGGGCGAATGATTTGGGCTCGATCTTGGAGACTCAAATTTTACAGGCTACAGCGACCTCTACCAACTCAGGTGTAGAAACTAGCACTGCTCCCTCTTCTTCTGGGCTGGATCAGTCTTCCTCTCAACCAACAACTTCTCAACCAAGTGAGGCCGATATTCGTCAAGAGATCTCGGCCTCACTTGATTCTCATGCCTAGGTATTGTAGTCTGTTTACCTTATTTCATTCATAAACTCTTAGAAACAACTTCTGACTCCAATTCTTTTGAACAGGCCGTTCCCATAGGTCCAGAGCCACACATTCCATTTGACGATTTCTTCTCAGGCCTAGACCTAGGAGTTTTTGAACTTGGTCCTCTGGAGCCCGAGGCGGTCTCACCTTCATGCCTTCAACAAGCAAAAGACCTACTCTTCGGGCTTGCTGATCAGGACCTCTCTAACCTCCCTACTACTACTACTGACATTGAAGCAGCTTTGAACACAATCATGGTCGATCCTTCTCTTTCTGAAGGGCAGATATCCTTACTCCGTAAGATACAAGAAAGACTCCCCAGCTGCCGTCTCCTAGATCGATCGGCCTTGAAGGTTGAGGCTGATGCAGAGCTTCACTTGGGCTCTCGGTAAAAGGCATTGAAGTTTCTAGAGGGGGCCGAGGCTCAATTTGAAGCGGGGAAGGCCTCTCGGGCTCAGGTGCTAGGAAGAGACTCCTGACTGCAAAATTGTATTGCTTCACTTAAAGCTCAACTCGCCCAATGTGAGGCCGAGGTCGCCACCAATAATGCCGCCCTGGGAAAAATTGATGAAGTGTTGGCCCACCTTGGTGGCGACGCCCAAAAGTGCAGTGATCAACTACAAGCCAGCGTCCCGATATCCCGAGCATGGGCCCATAAACTTGAAAAAGCAAAACAGGATCGGTCTGGAGCTATCAAGACTTGGGAAGACTTGAGGGCTAAACTTAGGAATTTTGGGTCGGCTTAGAGGCCGACTCCCATTTTGTACATTGTATAACATTTTTTTTTATATCTTTGTAAGTAAGCTGTGCTCAGCTTTATTAATACAAAATGATGTTTTCTTTAAATCATTCGGGCTCAGGTTCATAATTGATCAATTGATCATATTCCAACCTAGGATTTGGTTTATAGTCAAGGTCAATGGTCTCCCACAACGTAGGATAATAGGACTTTAAATACTAACCATTGATTAATCGGACATGAACTGTCCCATCCAGGTCACGTAGCCTGTAGGCACCACCTTTCTTGATTTGATGGACGATGAACGGGCCTTCCCAGTTGACCGACCATTTACCGTAACGGTTATCCTTATCTCAGATAGGTAGCACGGTCTTCCATACCAAATCCTCTGTGCAAAAAGACTTCTTTTTCACCCTTTTGTTGTAAGCTCGGGCTGCCCGTTGCTTTTGCACTTTTAATGAGTCTAAGGCCGTGAGCCTCATTTCATCAAGCCCCTCTAACTCAGCTATCATAGCCTCCGTGTACTCAGCAGGCTCAAGCTGATTCTGTAAAGCTCTTCTGGCCGATCGAACTGTAACTTCCATAGATAACATAGCGTCATGTCCATAGGTCAGCATGAACGGTGTGACCCCAGTACTTGACCTTTTAGATGTTCGATAGGCCCATAGAGCTTCGGACAAGAGCTTGTCCCATTCCCTAGGTTTTTCAACGATCATCTTTTCAATAATGCCCTTAACGATCTTGTTTGTAGACACGGCCTGTCCGTTAGCCTGTGCATAATAGGGCGTAGAATTGAGAATTTTGATCCCCCTACTTTCTGCAAAAGCCAACGTTTTCGTCCCTGTGAACACAGATCCTTGGTCGGCCATAATTGTCTCTGGAAGGCCGAACATATGGATAATATGTTCTTTAATGAATTTTATTATGGTGGCCTGAGTCACCTTTCTACAAGGTATGGCCTCAGCCCACTTAGTAAAGTAGTCCGTAACCACTATGATGAAATAGTGTTGGCCCGATGACGGTGGTAGGACTTTGCCAATCAGATCCATAGCCCACCCTCGGAACGGCCATGGTTTGATTATAGGTTGCAGCTCTTTAGCTGGCACATGCTAGATCGGACCATGCTTCTGGCAAGCTTGACATCCCTTAGCATAACTGATACAATCTTTCAGCATACCGGGCCAGTAATAATTGTATCTTCTCAGCAACCACTTCATCTTTGTACCGGCCTAATGTGCCCCACAGATCCCTTCATGTACCTCGGCCATAACCTGCATGGCCTATTACTTCCTTAAACACCTCAAGATCACGTCGTCACCGATAGATTTCTTGAATAATTCTCCATCGAGCATCACGAATCGGACAGCAAATAATCTAACTCTTCGGTCTATCCTGACATTTGGGTGGTTCAAGTATTCAATGATGGGGATTCTCCAATCGTCGTCCTCCATCAAGACCGAATTGGTAGTAGTATACCAACCTCTCCTTGCAACAGACGGTAATGATCGGACATGAACAGTGATAACTTGGTCTTCTAAGTTCTTCCGAGAAGATGAGGCTGATCCAATTTTTTCCAGCTTATCGACCTCAGTATTTGTGGTCCTTGGAATATAACTTACGCCAATGTCATCAAATGCCTCCATGAGTTGAGTGGCCACAGCGTGGAATGGGCAGAGCTCCCAACTTCTTATCTGGAATTCTCCAGCTATCTGTCCGATCACCACCCTGAGTCTCCTTTTATGTGCATGGTCGATGCCCCCATTTCAAGGAGCATCTCTAGTCCAATGATAAGTGCTTCGTATTTGGCCTGATTATTGGTGCATTTGAAATTGAGCCGAAATGACATTTTTGTCTTCTTGTACTTGGGTGATACAATCACCACACCTGCCCCAGCACCCTCTGCATTTTTAGAACCATCAAAGATTAACGTCCATGGGACTAAGGACGTGCTTAGGACTTTGGGCGCTAGAGGTAGTTCTCCCAAATCAGTAGGATCTGGGTAATCGGCCAAGAAATTGGCTATAGCCTGACCGATTACTGCGATCGGTATTGGATGGCAAATTCCATCAAGGCCAGGGTCCATTTTCCAATTCAGCCTCGCATGATTGGTCTTGACAACAGATATTGTATCACATCAGTTTGACATATTATGTAAGTGGAAACGGGCAGCATATATGTTCTTAACTTTTGTGAGGAAAAATACAATGCCAAGCATAACTTCTCAATCGGCACATAGCGCTGCTCGATTGGAATCAAAATTCTACTTAAATGATAAACGGCCTACTCGTTGCCTTGCTCATTATCTTGAGCTAACATACTTCCTATAGAGCAGTCAGAGGCCGATATATACAATTTTAGGTACCTACCCTTCTTGGGTGGCATTAATACTGGAGGGGTTGACAAATATTGTTTAACTTCCTCGAAAGCTTGTTGATGGCTGTCTTCCCATTTGAAGTCTTCATCGGTCTTGATCTTCAATAGTGGGTACCATACTTGGGTCTTCCCTGCATAATTGGATATAAATCTTTTTAGGAAATTGATCTGTCCGAGCAATCTCTTAAGCTCTTTCTTATTAGTTGGTGGCTTTGCTGCCTGGATAGCCCGAGCCTTATTTTTGTCAATCTCTATCCCTCTTTAATGCACTAGGAAATCTAGGAAATTCCCTGTTGTGACGCCGAAAGCACATTTGAGAGGGTTCATCTTTAGTCTGTGAGCCTGCATTCTTTCAATGCTTTTTCCAAATCCCTCAAATGATCGGCATTACCTCCTGACTTCACCAACACATCATCAATGTAAACCTCCATGAATTGTCCAATCATATCATGGAAGATCGAATTCATTGCCCGTTGATAGGTAGCTCCAGCGTTCTTCAAACCGAAAGGCATGACAACCCACTCAAAGATTCCAATTGCCCCTGGGCACCGAAAAGTAGTCTTTGGGACATCCTCTTCGGCGATATAGATCTGGTTATATCCCGAGTGCCCGTCCATGAAGGATAAAATTTTATGTTTGGCAGCTGAATCAATTAACTAATCGGCCATGGGCATGGGATACTCATCTTTTGGGGTAGCTACGTTTAAGTTTCTGAAGTCAATACAGACCCTCAGCTTCTCATTCTTCTTTACTACTGGGACCACATTCGAGACCCATTCAACATACCGGGCTGTCCGAATGAAACCAGGGTCCAGTAGTCTCTCAATTTCTTCCTTCACCTTCAGAGTTACCTCTGGTGACATTCGCCGAGGTAGCTACTTGAACAGCCTGAACCCCGATTTAATTGGCAATCGGTGTTCCACCAGTTCCCTAGATAAACCTGGCATTTCGTCATAATCCCAGGCAAAACAATCTTTATACTTGTGCAAGAGTGCAATCAACTCGGCCTGACACTGCGGATCCAGCATCTGACTTACATAAGTAGGTTTGTGCTCTCCTTCTCTGCCTAAGTTGACTTCCAAGAAGGGGTCTTGGACATCGGCCTTTAAATCATCAAGCTTTGACGTGGTCGTCTCCAATTCGTCTATTTGAATCTCTTCCTCCCTTGGCGTTTCCTCTTCGTAGATACAATCGGCCAGATTAATCATTCTGTCAACAGGGCCGATTTCCAATCTTCAATCGGCCAGGTATGCACACCATCTGGCCATGCTGGCCTTGAGGGCCAGCAGCTTCTGTTCTTCAATTATCGGTGTCTCCATGGACATCTTCCTGTTTGATGATCTCAATCGGCCTTGATTCTTTTGTCCGACTGAGGTTATGGTAACACGCTTTAATGTCTGATGAATTTCCTTTAAGGAAGGTCGTTGTACTCGGTCTTCCCATTTTGTTGCGCCACAGTAACTTGACTGGCCCGATATCATCTTCATACAAGACTGCATCGGTCGTTTGCACACGGTCTACAAATGGCTTTGTATCTGCTCCAACCACTTCTACCTCGTCACCTCTCCAGAAAATCAGTAACTGATGGAGTGTGGAAGAAATGCAGTAATTTGGGTGTATCCAATCTCGGCCGAGTAATGCATTATAGGCCGCCGAGGTTTCTACAATGAAAAAAGCAGTCATGACCATTTTACTGCAAATGGTCAGTTCAAGGGGTAGGATCCCCTTGGTTCTTGAAGGTGCCCCCGTGAAGCTTTGAACGTTCATTTCGGTCAAAATTAGCTCCGACTCAGACTTCTGGAGGATTCTTAACATTATTTGAGGCATAATGTTGATGGTAGACTCACCATCCACCAGGATTCTGTTTATCGGGACCCCCTCAATATGTCCTTTCACGTACAATGGCTTCAGATGCTGGGACATTCGATATGTGGGTTTTTTTAACACAACTTTGACTAGTCCGTTAGGCTTCAACCCTTCTTTAGTCTGATGTCCCTTCGGCCTCAAGATAGTAATCTTAGGCCGATCGGTCTGTTCGTCAGTGGCACCCACATTTTTGCTTGTGGCTTCCACCACTTTAGGCTTAACGGTCTCTCCCCCATTCCAAAAAACATCTTCTATCATGGCTGAGTCCTTGGTCAGGCCCTCCACTACATCCCCTTCTATGGCCGCTGGCTGGTCTGGTTTGGCCATGAAAGACATAGGCAATGTAAACACCATGTTAGATGACAGGCCTACCGGAATAGTTTCGAATTGAATTGGCGAGGTGCTTGAGTCTGACAGATCTCCATCGGACTCCATACTTATCTCGTCCGATGTTGGCCTGCAATCCTCCTGTGATTTCTCCCGTCTGAATCTTTCCTTTAGGTGTCCAGTGGTAGTATGCATCGTCCCACCCTCTCCGTCACAACATGGTTCATCCCCAATTGAGAGTTCTTGGGTGTCGGGCACTGTATGCGATGTGGGTTTAGGAGGGTTTCCAGCCCGATCCTTCCAGTACTGGCGTTCTCGTTCGGCCTGTCTCATTTGTTGATATCTCCTTTTTTTAGACTTACTGTACTGTGGCCGTGCTGGGAATTTAGAATGTTCAACCCTATGCCACCTCTCATCTTCCATCCGGGGTGGTAACACCATCCTTGGGATCCTGTTAGAGGTTGATGCCTTCGCTTGCAGCTTAGGCTTTGGAATTGCTCGGATACTTCTTGCCCCCAATCGACCGAATTCGCCTAGGCCGACTTGCTGAACCAACGAAGGTTTTGCCCGCCACTCGGGCTTCACTTGACTTTGCCATGGCAGTGACAACCTCTCATATACAGATCTTCTCGGGCTTGGTTCCCGATGCTCATGGCTTCTCAGCCTCTTGCTTGGGCTTGAGACCTCTTTTTTTATATCAGCCTTGCATCTTGGGCAAAGGCCTTGTTCGATGAACTCCAGTTGTCATCGCAGATCTGCTATCAAGTTGTCGGTACCGGACCTAGCCATTTCTACCTCGGCCTTGTGCCCTTTCTCTTTATGCTCTTGATAGCTTCTCTGGAGGTCATGTATCATCACTTTCGGCCTATCTGTGGCCGAAATGGCTATTTGTTTCCCTTCCCTCTGTTTTGGCACCACTTCTTGGTCGGTCAAATCTATCTTCGGCCTCGGCCTTGAAAGCTTGGTTAAATCGGGTATAACCATATTAGTGCCGGTGATTTGAGGAAACGGATTTGCATCAACCCCCATAGCTTTGTCCGAGAACTTGAAAACTACTTTCTCCACGTTTTCCTATATAAAATTACGAAAAAGAACGCAATTATTAGTGGAGTGCTTCCAGAAATTGTGCCACTTACAGTATGTTTTATTTTTTAGGTCATCGGCCTTAGTGATCCAATGGCCTTCACTCAACTTGATCACTTTATCGGCCAATAAGGCATCGAATATTTGATCAGCCATGGTTATGTCAAAAGTATAATTTTTTCCCGCCTCGAACACCATTTTCTTTGCAACGGCATTATTGTTGATAGGTTTACTCAAGGCGTTGCATACAATTGGTTGTTTACAGATTAACTCGGCCATATCGCTCTCTGTTTTGAGGTCACACTCTGCTAAGTGGACCTCATAATTAGGGTCCTTATAATACGTCCCTTTAGAGGAGTTCTTCTTCTCCTGCTCATCCAAAAGGATACACTCATAACGACCAACCCGTGCGGCCAGCTCGAATAAGTCACAGAAGTCAGTTCCTTCAAACCTCTTGCGAAGTTCAAAGGACATGCCTCCCATGGCCATTTTAGCATATTCTTCCTCAGGCAAAACTGTCTTGCACCAATACTTTGCCTTACGAAAATGGGCTATGTAGGTTTCTGCAGTTTCTCCTACTAATTGCATCATCCTGGACAGGTCTACCAGTGATGTTTCTGGCTCAGTCCTATAGAACTGGCCATGAAATAGTTCTTCCATCCCTTGCCAAGTTTGCACCAAATTGGCTGAGAGATTGACATACCACAAAAATGCCATGCCCGTTAGCGAGTTTGGAAATAGTCTCAACTTTAATGGGTCGCTACTACCCGCATGGCCGCATTAAACAATAAAACGGCCAATATGCTCGACCGAAGACTGCTCAATTTCTCCAGAAAATAGAGTGAAGTTTGGTACTTTATACCCCTGAGGAAATATGACTTGGTCAATTTCAGGGAGATACGGCCGTCTGTACGTCAACCTCTCCAGTCTTCTCATAAACGGGCCATACTCTTCATGTAATGCCGCTACCAACTCCTCCCTATTGATGGGTTGTGGAGCTACGGGCTGAACATTCCTCAACGGGGGTACCAACGGCGGTGGTAGCTGTTGTTGATTATTATTGGCCTGATGGGGCCAAAATCCTCCGTTGTTCCTTTGCCCTCCAATAGCGTGACCTGGAGGTTGTGTGTGGCCGACTGAGCTTTCGGTATAGCCTGTCGATCGACCAAAACCTGGTGTCTCCGATCTGTTGGGATAGGTGACTATTGATCCGCTAGCCATTTCGGTCTGTGATTCAGATTGCTTGCCTGAGCCATTACCCTCCCTAAGGTTCGGACAGATGTAGGGTGGGTCTTTCGGCTTATCGGACTCAAGCAATGCGCCAGAGCCCGATTCGTTGACTTGTTCTTTGCTGCCTCCGGCCTTATAGGTCTCTATCAACCTTCCATGTCCGACATGCGGTCCAACTTTACATGGGTAGTCCTTGTCTCCATGACCAGATCAGCTTGACTCTTATAAACATCGGCCGTCTGGTTGATGACCGATTTGAGATTGCCCATTGATCCTATGAGCGCGTTGTATTCCTGCCACATGGGCTCAACGTTCGTTCTCACGGCTTCCGTAATTGCCTCAAGAGTGATACTGTCGTCTTGGGGAGAATGGCCGATACTTTCCTCCACAGGTGGATCCATGGGAGAATCGTCTTGGCCGTTCTTGGTTGTCTATTTGTCTTTCTTCGAAGGCATGGCTTAACACTATGGGTCCCACCAGGCGTGCCAAAAATGTTTGCTAGTAATTTACGCGTGCGTGCCAAAGCCAAACAGGCTCGGTGTGTGTGTATGTGCGTGCAAACTAATTTCCTAAATGCTTGTGTGAGTGATACACAAGGCTTTATGAACCTGACTTCTAAACAGAGTAATTGTGTGTAGTGAGTAAGAAAGTACCCTCACCGTAAATTCTTTAGCAATACTGAAGAGCACAAGCTAAACACTGTCAAGTTTAACAGGTAAACAATCACAAACGGATTAATAAAACGAAGATTTTATTAAGTGTTTGGAAAAATAAACAGATCTAAAGAACAAACCAGAACAAACTGATTATTCAGAAGAATCAAAAAAGAAATAACAAAACAGGGCAGAATTATTTGCTATGTGCTGAAAAACATAAAGACTTGAGTGCTTTGAATGCCTTGAATGCTTCAAATGCAGTGTGGGTGTTGTTTTCGAGATGACGCGGAGTCCTCAACTGCTTAGCCTGCCTGCTGATTTATAGCGGCCATGGATGACTCCTAATAAGAAAAGGACTCCTTAGCTTACGCCCCAAGCTGCGTGGGTGATTTGCTGATGGTGGAAGAAACTTTCCCAATCTTTGAATCCTACCTTATCCAGATTCTGATTGAATCAATCCCTTTAATTTAGGGATCAGCCTTCTAAATCCAGCTGGACATGATCAGATTTGTTTCCTAAATGGACACTTGTTTCCAAAAAAATCTGGGATGACATCATCCTGAAAGCTGTGGATAGCACCGCCTTCCCCTTTCAGTCCATCGGCCTTGTCAATTACTCTCCTGGATGAATCGGGCTTTACCCATTTCAATGCTTTCTCTCATGCACGATTACCTTTCTACAAATGCTCATGGCCAATCGGACCGATACAGCCATCCTTCATTACACGGTGTCCGATTGGCCTTCACGTTGCTTTAATCCAACATCGGGCTTTCGTTGCATTAAGTTATGTTATTCCAGTATCCGATTAACATCATCCATGCCTATCCTTCTAATCGGGCTCATATCACAACACCCAACAACGTGGTGCCTAGCCTCGGTCTCACGTCTACACTTAAGTCCGACAAGTCATATATTCCCTAGCTCGGCCTCACCCCTATCCAATTTCACACGGCTCGGGCTCAAAACCATTGACGATTTTTGGGTGCAAATATAAATTTTGTTTCGGCCTCTTAATCCGAAAATGTGTTGACCAAATCAGAATTTCAGTTTGGTCTTTTAGTATTTTAATCTTTTGATAATAATATTGGTGTAGAAACCACCAAATCATCGCCAATTTTTGGTGACATCCACACAGCCATCGTGGATGTAGATCAACTCAAGCCAAATAATTAATTGACTTAGAATAAAAAATGTAATCGGTCGCTATTACAAGACCGAAAAAATTAAACAACTCCTTAAGGCTAAGCTTCCTCAAGGGAATATGTTCAAAAACTTCATGGACCAATTTAGAATCAATCGGTCTCGGCGAAGCTTGCTCCCCGAGCCCTTCATCGACGATTTCTTCATCACCAAGGGGGTCTTCATCGTCATCCTCCTCATCACTTGGAGGCTCTATGGTCGATACGGGATTACTCGGCCTATCACGCTCTTCTCTTTCGGCCTCAACAAAATTGTGAGGCTCGTCTCGAATTTGCCCCTCGGGTGCTTCATCGTCTTCTTGAATGTCGGTGAGGAGCTCTATGGCCGAAATAAGATTATCGACTCTTTATTTATTTTTTTGCCGTCTTGCCCCCTGAGCGGTTTGGACAGCGTGGAATCAAGATTACTAGAGACATTGGCCTCTTGATTTAGAGTGGTAACATCGGCCTTCTCGGGTCGTTGTTGTGACTTTAAAAATTGTTCGATCTTTTGCTAGTATTGCCAGGCTTGCTTTCGTGCCTTCTTCAAATCGGCTAAGCTTTGCCTGCTATTCTCTCAAGAACGCTTTCATATCTTCAAGAGCACGATAAATGTTGTCACAAAGTAGCTTCTTTCGCCAGTCATTGTATAGAAAATCGTCTAGAGACATGAACAAATTTCCCTTGGGCGGCGGTTCATCAGCTCCACTCGAAGCTTTGAGGAGGCCGATTTCCTGATTAAAAAATCGCATGTCAGCCTCAAAATGGTCTATCTCATTATAAAGATGGCCAGTTTCATTACAATATCCATCGTTGTAGAGACGATAGATTTCTTCGCGAAGTTGGCGTATTGACTCATTCCGCCAACCAATCTGGTTGTTGTAAAAGTATAGCCATGCTTCGATGTGTGCATGGCTCATCAATTGGCGGTCCCACCGGGCGTGCCAAATTGTTTGCTATATTTATTTATTCAGGCGTGCCAGAGCCTTGTTAGGTAGACCCAAACTAAAAAAGACAAAATTTCCTAAAAGCACTTGTGTGAGTGATACACAAGGTTTCATGAATCTAACTTCTAATAGACGATTGTGCGAATAAGTAGGAAAGTACCCTTATTCTAGGTCCCTAGACAGTGTTGAAGCACACAAGTCTAGCAAGTGATGAAGAGAAATAATGAAATTAACTAAAAGACAGATTTTATTTAATTGAAAGGTAAGAGAAATTACAAAAGAGTAATTGAAAGCCTAGGAAAATAAAAAAGATGCTAAGAATGCTGTTTAGAATGCTAAGAATGTTTTTTTTGGATGCATTTGTCGAGGTGACGCGGAGTGACTTGCAGCTTGGCCAGCCTGCTGATTTATAGCGGCCATGGAGGTCTTCGAGATAAGGTATGAAATAACTGATGAATCATTATCTGGTAAAAAATACCAGTTTATTTCATAAACTGCTAAAATCTGCCAATCTTCGAATATATATACAAGTGTATATATATTTGTAGCTTGAATCTGGTCCGCATATAAGCTTGGTTCGGCTGACTTACCCTCCAAGTAAGAGATATACTTCTCAAAAGGTAATATTATCTCCCAATACAATATGGTGATAATATTAATATTATCTTTCCAAATTGGTTGATATCTTGATAAATTACCATAGAAGATAATATTATCTTCCCAATCAAACTTATCACAATATAGAAATATTAAATATCATTGAGAGTTTATTGTTGGAAAAACAGGTTTAAAATTAAATCTAAACTCGCAGCGGAAAACAAAGTTCAAAACTTTTATTGGTAGCCTTGGATCTACTACTTATTAACTCTATAGATGCGCATAACAAGATGGAGAAGATTCTATACCTTAGGTCTTGAACCCAATTCTGATTTTTGTCCTTCTCCTTGTGTGTGCAGCAGCAACCTCTAGGAAATCTTCACCCTTATGTCTCCTCGAATGCTCCCAGAGTGGCTAGGGTTGGTGGGAACCCTAATAGTGAGAATAGGGAAGGTTTGGGAACTCTAAACAGGTTCTGTAGCAACTGGTACGTTAAAAACGATGAACTTTTATTTCTGGACGAAGCTGCCCTATTTATAGATTCCCAGAACCGACCTTACTTTCAATCGATCGAAGTGACTTCGATCGATCGAACTGTCGATCGATCGAACCTCGTTCGATCGATCGAACCTGTCTAGACTTCAATCGATCGAAACAACTTCGATCGATCGA
Source organism: Hydrangea macrophylla (assembly GCA_033977485.1). NCBI lineage: Eukaryota > Viridiplantae > Streptophyta > Magnoliopsida > Cornales > Hydrangeaceae > Hydrangea > Hydrangea macrophylla. The sequence goes on along the minus strand of CM066984.1, from coordinate 43,957,668 downwards.
ACCAGTCTTGACAGCATTCTCATTTGCCTTTCCAAGCATTCTGGCGGAGCTAAGAGTGGGACCTCCTAGGTTCTTAATTACTGGCTCCGATTAATTATTATTCCATCTAGTCAGTACTCTTGACTAAGGAATCAATAATTAATCAATTATCATTAATGCCACTATAAAATGATAATTGCACTCCAGTGCATAAGAACATAATCACACATACATAAGTGATTACTAGACTTGTATAATATGATACGCATGTCCCTTTACCAGGCAGTATTCGTATCTATCATTGGGATGTATGTCTTAAGATACTGTCGACCCAATAGATAGTACATCTTATATTCCTCAAGTATCATTCACTACTCTTGGATTACTAAACATGTCAACAATAACACTTTGTTGACAAGGCTGGCCAGCTCTCAGTAATCACTCCTAGTGACATTCTCGAGGGAATACTTACTCTTCGTTTTATTGAAGAGGGTAGAATTCCATCTTGACAATATATGTTCCCAACGTTGCATACTTGATTTACCCAAGATACCCAGGTGTTGATCTTGCAAGACCTCACTGATTGGTAAGTCAAAGCAACCAAGCATACAACTTGCGTCCATAACTGTCTCAGGATTAAGGACATGTATCCCTATACAAGTTTTGAGTTCCTATTGACGGTGACAGCGTTTAGGTGTCAATAGGTTTAACTCAGGTCCGTCAATGCACCGAGTGCACTAGCATATTAACCAAGAGTCAAAGACTCTTATGAATGAGATTCATCATTCTACCCCGTAGACGTTAATCATGCTACAGTGTATACCTGATAAGTTATCCAGACTTATCATCCACTGTGACTTATTTGAAATAACAAGGATTTGTGATTCATATCTCACATGTGTAATCACATACACAAATGAACCACATACAATGTTGTTTAAGGATTCCAGTCTAATATTCATCTCATGAACTAACATGCATAAATACATTATGATTTTCCATTGTCCAACTAACTGGTTTGAGGGCATATTCCCAACAAACTCCCACTTGCACTCATAACCATATAGCGTTAGTACTAACACTAGCATAGTCTCTGTGACTTGTCAAAATCCTTAACCCGTAAGGTTTTGCATAGGGACTGATGATCATCGACTGAAACAATCCATAGTAAAACATCTTCATGTTATACTATATCCCTAGACAAAAGACGTCACATGACATGTATCCAGTAAAGCTAATTTGAACATTGTCCAAAACACCATCACCCTGCATATATCCGCTAGTTCTTTCTCAAGCCCTAGAGAATATATACTTTATGATAGTTCAGAAAACTGAACATTCATTTGGACTGATATCTGTGAACAACCTCAACGGTATAACTGATATCCATACCTAGCATCACATACAAAGTTTATCAATAGCGAAGGCTTATGATATACCTTTCATGTGATCTCTTTCATCTTGTATCCCAAGATACAAATCTTGAAAGAGCAATAGGTTATGTTCAAAGGTGAAAAACCTTTATCGAAACGTTCCACGTTGAATCTAGCCAGCAACTTTCTGATATAGAAGTTTGAGACAATCTCATTATCTTAACTTTCTGATCTTGAATGAGCAAAAATCATAAGATTATAGCTCGCCTCACCGAGATCATAAATATCAAGTATACTGTAGAAACTCAACCTTAACCATTGATGATACTACTTTAACATATCGCAATGATAAAGATGTCATCAATATATGGAACCATAATCACCACCACACTTCCTTTGCGCAAGGATCCTTTCATCCACTTAAGCTACATCCACACTTTAGATGAATCCAAAGTATTTTGACCAATATGTCAAAACAGATGTCCTTATCTCTGGATGATTGCTTTAGTCCATAGACTTATGCAAATCACATACCAGAGCTTCCTTATCACAAAACTTCAATGCACCAGGGAATTTCAACAATGTTGAGAATTCTCCCACTGCAATGAAGTACCAATGTAGGAATGGATGAAGAGGTAGTAGATTTTAGTTCTAGATGATTTATAGATTGCTTTAAGATATAAATTACTTTACTCTTTTATATTATCTTTCCTTTGCAAAATTTGGTCTCCAACCAACTTTTGTTTTCTCTGGAAACACTACAAAAGTATTATACTTCTAATCTAGATTCAAAAGGCTCATCATTTCTTTACACCAAAGTGCTAGACATCCTTATCCAAAGTTACCATGAGAAAGAAGTCGCATTCTTTTCACAACTTTGGGGATGTCTATCGAAAAGATTTGCTTTTGAATAAGATCCAGTATATACATTGTAGTTCCATCGAGAAAAACAAGGAATAGTAGTAACTCTAAATAACTCATCCCATGACCCAGTCATATCTAAAAGAAGATAGTTCCTTCTACCTGCTACACCATCCCGTGGAGGCGCACTAGGTGTAGACTGTCGAGAAAGAATCTCATTCTTATCTCCTTTGGACAATAAATACATTAGATAGATACTCACCATTTTGATCAAATCAAAAGGCAATGATATTCTTTTACCAATTACTCTTCATTCCAAAACTTTTGAATTTCTTCAAAATTGAGGATGAAGATGCAATAAGTAAATGTATATCAGTATCCAAAGTAGTCGAAACTACTTTTCAACTCTAATGTTTATTGCCCTACATACATGAGTATGTCCTAATTCTAATAAGTCCTTGGTCGTGTGATTTTCAAAAGAAAAGTCACCTGATCATATTAGCCTCTAAATAGGATTGACAAACAGGTAGTGGTTTCAACAACCAAAAAAGTTTTAGGATCCAATCCTTTACTCCCCATTTATCCTAATTTAGATTAACATGATCTGATCACATTTACTCTCTAAATAGGATTGACAAATAGGCAATGGTCTTAGAAACCGAAAGAGTTTAGGATCCTATCCTTTACTCCCCATTTATCCTATTTAGAATAAATATGATCTAACCTCAAAACCAAAAGTCATAGAATTAGTTGAGGGTGCTATCCTTTTAGATGGTAAAATACCCACGAGTCATTTAAATACTACATTAGATAATATATGAGAAACAAGAGTAAATTGGTGAGATACTTGCTTGACAAGTTATTTAGATCATATAAAAGAACGCTTTCTTTTAATCAAGAATTTCAGTACCAAAATCAAAAGAATAAATATTATTCATTAATTCAAAACTGAAATCCATCTAATAACTCCAAAGTTTTATTACAATATAAAACTATTAATCTAATAGCAACTCTTGCATCAGATCCCAAAAGGCAATCAAGATCTTCTAATCACTGCACATTCTTATTTTCCAATTCCCTGCAACAATTACAGATATAATTTAGAAAATATAGAATTAGTGCTCATAGTAGTTGAAGTATCAGTTTTTCAACTTACTTCAAAAACTAGTGAAAGGATCGTACCTTGCCTTTTGGCAGTCAAGTATTCCACACAGTTCCTTTTCCAATGCCCTCTCATGCCACAATGGAAACACTTTCCTTTTGGCACGGCACCAGCCTTTCCCTTTCCAAGTCTTGCCTTCTTCTTCTCTGAACTTATGCTCTTAGGCTTAGTTCCAGAAGATGAAGCCATTCCAATGTTCTGAACATTTGACTCCTCTTTGACTATATCCATCGTTGCCTCAAGAGAGCTCATCAACTCACTTGTTGAAAAAACTGTTTTACTCATTTTAAAAACCTTTTTAAATTGAGTGAATGATGAAGGCAACGAATGCAAGATTATGTCAACTTGAGTCTCACCATCAATGTCGGAACCAAGAACTTCCATTACTTTGAAATAAGTAATCATTTTAAAAACATGCTCTCTTATTGAAGTTCCTTCCAACATTCTGGTGTCCATGACTAACTCCAAGGCTCTAAGCCTTGCAGTACGTCTCAGTTCCCCAAACATCTCCTCGAGGTTCAATATTATAGCACGGGCAGTGTTCAAAGGTTGATGTTGCTGCTTCAACACATCAGACAAAGAGTCTAAGATGCTAGAGCGAGCTATACCATCAAATCTTATCCACTGCCAATATTGATCCGCAAGATCAGTTGGGGTGTCATGGTATGGAATAGGTGGACAGGGAATGGTAAGAACGTATTTACATCCATTAGCAGTTAACAATTCATCCAGTTCCAGTTTCCATTCAACGTAGTTATTTCCAATTAGCTTATTCTGGATCATGGTTATAGCAAGTGGGCTAGACATTATGAATCTGAAATACAAATAATGTAACAGAATTACAATATGGAAATCATGAATATGACAATTTATATGATACATTGGAATTCCCTTAACCAACTCATTAATTGTCTTCAGGATGTCAAGCCTATGAAATTAAGTCTCCGTGTGGTGATCATAACCTCATAGCCTGATTGGGAAACCCATCATGAATGTCATGCAACTCTTACAAAACAATTCATGACTCCTGAACTTTTGGTCTCTAAGTTTCTGGATAATGCTCCGTGTGGAATCCCTTACCCATAGCTTAGCTAGTGTTTACCATTAACTAGAATCCAATGACAACCGCCTCAAGTAGTGCCTCAGTGTAGTGGTCACCCTCTAACGCGTCTCATTGATTCTATCCAAAGGAAGTTCATATCTAGTAACCAATGAATAGTCTATCCTCCGTATGGAATGATCACCCATGGCTGGGTGACACAGAATATACTACCCACCTTACAATGAACCGTTTATGGAAGACCGTGGGAGTTATAAAATAAGTCCCTCTCCCACTAGATTTTTATAAGAAGTTCATATCTAGTAATCAATAAGAAATACCCTCCGTATGGAATGATCACCCATGGCTGGGTGACACAGAGTAATTCTCATACTTACAATGAACTAATAGGAATTTTTCAATTTGAAAAAAAATTTCTTCACATTGCCCATAAACATCAAGTGTTTGCTAATGTGTTGAAAAAAGGTTTTTGAATTTCATTTTAGAAAACCTGTTTTACGTGCATGCAAGTAGTAACAATATATAAAATTCCAATCACAACTAAGCACATAAAACAAAAACTAAAATGAAATAAAAGCATTCAACAATGCCTCTATCTCCCATGACTCTATCTCCATAGAACCTTCTTCTTGGTTTGATTGCCTCCAACTCCATCGTCATGGACAACGGCTTGCTCCTCCATCTTCATGGATTTTCTAATTCTATTACATTGGTCCTATACTTCTCTGGAAGCTTACAATTTATCTAGAAATAGAAATAACAACAATAAAATAAAAGGCTAGGGAAACCGGTGCGACTTTCCTTTTCATAGGATTGAAGTCGCAGCGCCCTTTACATAAGCCTTAAATCCAAACCAACAATTAAATACAAAATTTAAAAGTCTTGGTGCCATGGGAGATAGCGGACTAAGCTTGCTGCAAAAGGGTTAGTCACACGCACAACCACGCATATATATAACAAATATATGTACCATTGGAACCCCTAATTGATTCACACAGTATATAAACTCTTTACATACTGAATTAGAACTTAAAACAGCATCACTGCTCTGTCACACTTCGATCGATCGAAAAGGTTCGATCGATTGAACCTTCGATCGATTGAACATAGTTCAATCGATTGAACTTTCAGTTTCACAGAATGTTTTGAAAAACTTATAGAATAAATAAAAATTTAAAGTAAATGTTTTAAAACCTTTAAATCTGTAAACTGAACACCTGGACAAAAGAGCAGTCTCGATCGATCGACCAACATTCGATCGATCGAACAGAACCAAAGTTCGATCGATCGAAACTAGTTCGAACGCTTGAGAACAGATGATGTTCGATCGATCGAGAGTACTTCGATCGATCGAACCCACCTTGCATCCAATGCAATCACAGATTTGTATTTTGCTGCATAAACACTGCAGAAACGGATCTGTGACGATGCAGTTTTGAAAACAGTCCTAAATTTAACATGCAAATCAAAACTAGTGTTCCAAAACGCATCTATAGATCCAAACAAGCGAGGCTCTGATACCAATTATTGGAAAAACAGGTTTAAAATTAAATCTAAACTCGCAGCGGAAAACAAAGTTCAAAACTTTTATTGGTAGCCTTGGATCTACTACTTATTAACTCTATAGATGCGCATAACAAGATGGAGAAGATTCTATACCTTAGGTCTTGAACCCAATTCTGATTTTTGTCCTTCTCCTTGTGTGTGCAGCAGCAACCTCTAGGAAATCTTCACCCTTATGTCTCCTCGAATGCTCCCAGAGTGGCTAGGGTTGGTGGGAACCCTAATAGTGAGAATAGGGAAGGTTTGGGAACTCTAAACAGGTTCTGCAACAACTGGTACGTTAAAAACGATGAACTTTTATTTCTGGACGAAGCTGCCCTATTTATAGATTCCCAGAACCGACCTTACTTTCAATCGATCGAAGTGACTTCGATCGATCGAACTGTCGATCGATCGAACCTCGTTCGATCGATCGAACCTGTCTAGACTTCAATCGATCGAAACAACTTCGATCGATCGAACCAGTCTTGACAGCATTCTCATTTGCCTTTCCAAGCATTCTGGCGGAGCTAAGAGTGGGACCTCCTAGGTTCTTAATTACTGGCTCCGATTAATTATTATTCCATCTAGTCAGTACTCTTGACTAAGGAATCAATAATTAATCAATTATCATTAATGCCACTATAAAATGATAATTGCACTCCAGTGCATAAGAACATAATCACACATACATAAGTGATTACTAGACTTGTATAATATGATACGCATGTCCCTCTACCAGGCAGTATTCGTATCTATCATTGGGATGTATGTCTTAAGATACTGTCGACCCAATAGATAGTACATCTTATATTCCTCAAGTATCATTCACTACTCTTGGATTACTAAACATGTCAACAATAACACTTTGTTGACAAGGCTGGCCAGCTCTCAGTAATCACTCCTAGTGACATTCTCGAGGGAATACTTACTCTTCGTTTTATTGAAGAGGGTAGAATTCCATCTTGACAATATATGTTCCCAACGTTGCATACTTGATTTACCCAAGATACCCAGGTGTTGATCTTGCAAGACCTCACTGATTGGTAAGTCAAAGCAACCAAGCATACAACTTGCGTCCATAACTGTCTCAGGATTAAGGACATGTATCCCTATACAAGTTTTGAGTTCCTATTGACGGTGACAGCGTTTAGGTGTCAATAGGTTTAACTCAGGTCCGTCAATGCACCGAGTGCACTAGCATATTAACCAAGAGTCAAAGACTCTTATGAATGAGATTCATCATTCTACCCCGTAGACGTTAATCATGCTACAGTGTATACCTGATAAGTTATCCAGACTTATCATCCACTGTGACTTATTTGAAATAACAAGGATTTGTGATTCATATCTCACATGTGTAATCACATACACAAATGAACCACATACAATGTTGTTTAAGGATTCCAGTCTAATATTCATCTCATGAACTAACATGCATAAATACATTATGATTTTCCATTGTCCAACTAACTGGTTTGAGGGCATATTCCCAACATTTATAGGGAATGATATACCTCCCATATATGGCCCTAATCTGTATCACATATCTTCCATCGGACAGAAGCATTGCTCAAGCCAACTAAAATCATAGTGACCACGTGTGAGTCCTAAGGTGATCATAATTAATGTGGCAATTGAATGGCCACGTGGCCCAATTCAATATAGATCCCAACATGACAAGCCAAATAAGTATTAGGCCGATAGAATTAATTAATGAAAGGCCAAAGACTTCTTGTTTAGCCTTAAAAGTCATTGGACTTTGACTTGTTCTTCGGCTCACCATAATATTACATCATCAATCAAGTGAATAGCAAAAATGAAACTAAATCAGACCATATTACCACCCACGTGCCCGATGACTCCATTACCATAGCCCGAATTATTAAATGGTCATGAGATGTGGTCCACCATAATCTACTTCTCAAAAGTAATCTAATGACCTGAGATGAACAAATAGTGTGGGTCCAACCAGGAGAAGTTGAATTGGTTTGATGAGGCAGCCCGCTTAAATGTTGATCAGTCCGAATGAAGCTAACTCACAGTCCGATTATGGTAATGTGGTGTACCCAAGTAAAACTCATTTAGCCCTATCAACTTTGAATCAGTCACTTAGCCACTAATTTTACAATCGATCTCTAAATCCGATTAAAAAGTTCCAATCGACCTTACGCAAATCATAATTTAAAAAATATATTTTTTAAGTGCAAACACTTATCATTTACATCTGAAACTGATTAGCACACAAAGTCAGTACAAAAAGCAAAAAGGACGTATTCCACAGATTTACCCCGTGCAGTGAATAGAAGCAAATCTGATTAAAAATATTCACCTTAACAAATGACTGTTTCAAGAGCGAAGATGATCACTAAAAAAAAAAAAAGACAATCCCCAGCAAACTATATACACTGACATACAAATAAATGAACTCAATAAAAACTTCTTTTTTTCTTTTTCTTTTTTTTTTTAAAAAAAAAATTATTTAGCCTCGTGTTCCCAAAAATTAGACTCGCAGCTTAATTACAAGATCCTCGGTTTTACTGTTACTTGTTAGACCACTGAAATTCTATTTCCAAATTCCGTGAGGGCCCGTTTTTGCTTTGGGGCAACAAAGTGTACTCTCCAGCAACAGCCCCCAGCATCACAACTCGGTCGATCTGGATTGTCACTTTTCCGAATGAGCTCTGCCATTTGATTAAAAGAAACTTGGTCAAGGCGACAATAAAAGAAAAACTTAGAGCCCGTATGATGACATTATCACTTTTCATTTTTCTAAATTTGGAAACGGAATCTAATTTTTTTTTTTTTTTTTTTTAATAATAAAAAATGAAAGCTGAACACTTCTTGTTTTCTGGCCCAATTTTGTAGTTGTTTTCTAAAAATGGAAAAAGAAACGTGGAAACAATTACCAAACACTTTTTCAGCCTTCAAATTAAAAAACAAACAAAAAAAAAACAACCACATGGTAATGTAGTGGTTTTTGATTTTCAGTTTTTGTTTCATGTTTTTTGTATTGGGAGTTGCCTGTAATCAATTCAAAAAATGAAAACAAAAACCGACCACCAAAAACACAACGTTACCATACAAGCCTGAAGTGTGGAACTGTTTCTAAATCCTTATGTTCATTCATGGATCATTTACCTTCCCCATTTTGCTCTTATTTTTACATGATATGTGAAGCTTCTGGCCCTTTGGAGGACTTTCGAAGGACCACATAAAGCTCTCATCCCACTCCGGATTAGGACCCGTAGAGAAAACCTGAGTACAGATGATCAAAAAGCCTTTGTGAGTAAGCGTTCAAGCTAAGGCTTAGTTTGGCCCCCACATGACTTTTTAAAAGTAGCTTATGAAATTTATTATTAAATTGTTTGATAATTTTGTACAAGAGACACATTACTCTTCAAAAAAACATCATGAAACCAAAAAACAACATTGAGCTTTTAAAAGCTCCATTCTAGAGCTTTTAAAAGCTCCCCCCAAAAAAATCATAGGTTCAATTTTTGCAAAGCTCATAAACTAGTTATCAAATGAATTAACATGAAATCATGCTTTAAAAAAGGAGAAGCGCCAAAAGGGGGCCAAACTAAGCCTAAGTGGTGTGAAAACAAAGGCCCCTAGGCAGGGTAGCATGATGGGATACGCGCTTCCCTAGTCCATACCCCAACCCAAGTAGGTGAAAAAAGGAACATAGAGTTAAGAGTGCAATCTGTTAAAATGACCGCCCAAATATGCTAACGGAGAAACAAGTATAAAAACTCGCTTTAAAAAAACACGACAAGAAAAAAAATTTCATTGTCTTAAAAGAAACTGTAATTTCTTATTATGGGGAACTAAAATAAATAGTAAGGGTGCGTTTGATAAAACTGAAAATTAAGTACTGAAAATTAAGTGCTGAATTTTAAGTACTGAAAATTTTAAGCGATTGAATTTATAGTATTGAAAACATATTTTTAACTACTGAAATAGACTACATTCAATGAATATTTTCAGTAGAAAATTTTCACTTAAAGTTTTCAGTGATTTTTTGGCTGTATTTTCAATTAAGTGATACGTTATCAAACGCACTGAAAACAAATAAGTGCTGAAAGTTTTCATTTTCACCACTTAATTGGGTTATCAAACACTCCCTTAGCTGTAATAGCGCAAGGGTAAAAAGAGTGCCAACATGGCATCCAATGGAAAAGGGGGAGTCAGGGGTCTAATTCTCATCAGTTGTTGGAAAGAACGAGGAAGAAAGGGACTCAATAAGCATAAAGAAAGAATTGTTCTTCTGCAAAGCCTCAAAAAACGCCAGGGTGCAGTATTACAAGTTTCGGCAGTTGATGGTGAAACTGCTGAACCCAATCGTTTACAAAATGTCCTTGAGTACGTTCATCAGATGATTCGCTACCACAATTAGTTCCCACCAATGAGTATAAATTAGAGTCAATTTGTTGCAAAATCCCACACAAACGACCTGATTAAGGCTTAGTTTGGCCCCCACGTGGCTTTTTAAAAGGAGTTTATGAAATTTATTACTAAGTTTGTTTGATAATTTTATACAAGTGACACACTACTCTTCAAAAAGACATCATGAAATCAAAAAACGATCTTTAGCTTTTAAAAGCTCCATTCTAGAGCTTTTAAAAGCTCCCCCAAAAAAGCCCTAAGTTCAATTTTGGCAAAGTTCATAAACTAATTACCAAATGAATTTACATGAAAATGTGCTTTAAAAAGGAGAAGCACCAAAATGGGGGCCAAACTAAGCCTAAGTATAGAGATGACCACAGCGATCACCACTAGTATTTCTTGGGGGTATATATATTTAGTTCAATCATGTTTTTACTTTCTGTTCTTCTATAATATCGCATCACGAATCACAAAAAAATCACTTTTAAGGTTATTTGTTTTTCCGGATGATACACAAAGGCAAGGTTAGTAAATTATTCACACTTTCAGGGAGTTGAACGAGAAGACTATGGATACGAGACCCTATTTCTAGGGATCTGGACTGGTTTTAGGGATCTTATCTCACTCTCTCGATGGATCTTTTCAGGTGTTATATTCAATGGGACTACAGGAAGTACTGCAAGAGTGGAATTCAAGCACAAAGTAGCATAAAATAGTAGCAAGATTGCCCAGGGAAATCCAAATTCAACCCCAATGGCATCCACAATCCATTCTTCCCTGTTGAGGTAAACTGTCCCACATTAGTTGGAGATGGGATTGGTCATCACTAAATATAATGTTGGGCCACTCCTCCTATTAGCTTAAGCTTTTAAATTGGATAAAGAGTTTCTCACTTGTATCAGAGCCCAGGTTACAACATCTCTGCCCAATAGCCACAACGAAGAGACTGGTCAAAGGTTTACCGATCCGAGGCCCGACGTGTGAGGGGGAGATTGTTGGGTTATCCCACATTGGTTGTGGAAGGGACAGGTGGTCACTTTATAAGTGTGAGGGAAACTCTCACCTCTTGAGCTAGCTTTTGGGGTTGAGAGAGGCCCAAGATCACCCGACAATGGTATCATAGCCACCAGGCCCATTTCCAACCCTTAAAAGAAAAAAGGGCAACACCCCACGATGACAGACCCAAAAAGGTTGTACGATGATAAGACCCAAAGAGGCACACGTGACTAACCCAAGAAGAGGCCGCACGTGAGGGGGAGTGTTGAAGTAAATTGTCCCACATTGGTTGAAGATGGGATTGGCCATCACTAAATATAATGTTGGGCCTCTCCACCTATTAGCTTAAACTTTTAGGTTGGATAAAGAGTTTCTTCATTCCAAAAAACCATTTTCAAATACTCTCTTAAAACCACACAATGGCCAAGTTGATGCAGCAAGAATTTCATGGGTTTGACTTTTATTTAGGAGAGTATCAGTAAATTTTGGTTCCTATTTCAATCGCACAACCATAAATCAACACCTGAAGAAAACAATATTCCAACTCTCTGGTCGAAATTTTATTTAAAATGGAGTTCTGCGAATGCATTACTTCAGAACCTGTAGATACCTAACATCTTTCAAATCAGGATCTATAAGTTCCGCACCTCTTTCAAATCAGGATCTATTTCCGCAGTTAATCATGCTACCCTTACATTAGTTCCACATGTATATCCACACCGACTGTGCAGACCAAAGTACTTATCCAAGGATCCAAATCTTGAAAGGGAATAACGTAAATATACCAGCATGGTACACGAACATGCACTTATAGGAGAAGAACCCAGGATTGGACCATTAACTCAACAAAACTACCATTTTTATGTAGCTATATAATCTATGACATTCTTGACTCATTTACGTCGGCTCCAACTCATATAGGACAGTCCACATGTAAAGTGAAAGAGATAAGATTGCAGTTACCAAATCAAGATGACTTCCACTCCAAGATAAACTGATATACCTTGCTTAGGTGAAAATTTTTAAAAACTCTTTACCATTTTTTTTTTTTCCGAAAAGTCAGGAAGGAGGCATTCGAAAGGCATGCAAGTCTATGTTTGAGGAAGCAGGATAGAAAGGGCTTCCCAAAAGACTATGCCATAACCGACTCTTGTTGCCGAATAGAGAGCGCGGCTCTAATTCAAAATATAGTGTGAGGGGGACAGAACTTCCATTGCCAGGTACAATGCTCCGCAGAGCAAAGACAAACAACACCAGCTATATGGATGTTATATGATGTAAACCTTATTGGAGGCCTAGTAAAAGTGAAACTTATAGAAGTTGGTATATAGTCAACTTTCCAAATTTTAAAAAATAGCCATTTCTATCAAATCAGGGGAGAGAGAAGTAGAGAAAACAACAATAACAATAACAATAACGACGACAATAACAATAACGACGACGATAAAAATAAAAATCACGTAATAAATAAGAGGCCTGGGAAGAGTACCAATATGAGCATCATACCTTAGTTAGCTTAGGTGGAGTGTTGCCAAGTGTGATCTTACAATAAACACTTGGGTTTCCAACAGACTGCTTCATATTGTTGCCACGTTTAATTATTACCATTAAAGTGCCCGGCAAACATTGCAACAAAAATTCCGCCTTCTCCTGAAACCGAGGTGGGCCTGACTGGATTAAGTATTGCAATAAAGGAATTGCATCTGCGGCAGCAACTGATTGTGCTTTAGAGACTTCAGCTGGGCATGCTGACCAAGCTTGCCTGAGAAGAAATAATGAGTCCAACGAAGCTTCTTGAGTTGCCTCTGAACCAGTCTTGAGGGATGTTACCAGATGAGGAATACTAAGTGTTGCAGGCTCAGTGGCTCTCAGGCGTGGGAAGTTGTTGAAGAGTGCATAGAGAGCTTTCAGATATTCTTCGTGTACTGTCCCGTTGGCCCATAAATCCTTTTCAATTGCGGCTGCAAGACCATAAGGTCCAAAATTACTCCTTAAATAACCAAATTTGTATCAACATGCTTGAAAACCATGCATACAGATATGCTTAATAGGATGAATAAATTGATGATGAGTAGAGACTTTATATGAAAACGTAAAATGTCAGTAAAGGACTGTCAACAAGTGAATTGTTGCCAGGAACCTTATACAGTTTTCTGTGCACATACTGAAAGATATCTAATAGAATAAATCTTGCAGTCGACAAAAGTGTGTATTTGAAGGTTAATGGCAGCAGCAGCAGTAAGTTGTGCACCAACATGAGCTAAAAAAACCTCTTGAACTTCATGGGTTACAAGAACCCTTAGGTATTCAGGGCGGCACAGATACAAAAAATTTGATGCGAAAGCAGATTCAACTTGTATGCAACAACAGAAAATGGGACAGAGAATGCAAAGAATTGACAAAACAAAGTGCATGTAGCCAATGGAAAGTAGATTGAGTAAAACCTAACAAAATGAAAATGATGAAGTAATAACTTTTTAATGCAAATCAAAAGCAGTGTTCCAGAAACGATGTCATGAAAGAAGAGACATAAGTCAGATCTAATTCCTTATTTCCAACCAATAAAAATCATGCCAATTTGGTTCAAATAAAACAGAGAATTTACCAGTAACAGCTCTCACTGTTTCACTGGAAGCGTACTCTTGAATGGTATTGTTAGAGAAGAGAAGTTTAATAAACATTGCAGCCTGAACTGATGTATCAGGATCACTTGAACCAATCAGGTCCAGTACAACCTGAACTCCCCCAGCTTCTGCAACCGCTCTTTTGTTCGATCGGCTATGCATTACAAGATTTTGCAAGGCACATATAGCTACCACTTTCATCTCTTCAGTTGGTTGGTCCTCGAGCAGATTCACCAGAGCACGGCAAGCCGAAACAGCATCTGTGGATCGAGCAAGAGCCTCGTTCTGGAATATATCACCAAGTGCAAGAGTTGCGAGTAACCTTGCCTGTTGACCTTGGGTTTGTGGGTCCAAGAGGTACTGTGATAAAGGTAAGATTGCAGCCTTGGTAGCTTTTGATTCCCTGATCTTCACATTGTTAAGCAAAACCTCAAGCAGTCTTGCAGCAATTTCTTCACACTGATGACATCTGAGAAGTTCCAAAAGTGCTTCAATGGCACCACTGTCAGCCATTGCCTCAGCAGTTGCACCGTCGTCACTTTCCAACACCAGAAGAGCATTCAATGCGCCGATTACCGTGCTTTCTGAACCCGAACGAAGCAACCTTACAAGCACAGACACAGGAACTTCCAAATAAAATTCAGAACTAAACTGAAGAATGCTAGCTAATACAGAAGCAGCAGATTCCCACAAGGTATGAGGAAGAGAAGGATCGGCTTGCAGTATCACTTGGGACAGCTCACTGACACCACCCTCCTTTGCAATTTCATTTGGCCATATTAGTGATATACTAACAAGTGCCTTTACAGCTCTCTGCTGCAAAATGTGAACGCCAGAACCGAGAACCCGCATAAGCGGACCAATCACTTGCTGTGTCCCTGAATCCCTCTGAAGATGTTCTTCCAAAAGAAGGAGTGACAGAAGCTCGGCTGCCAACTGTTGAACTGCCGGTATTGGAGTATCTAGTAAAGGTATAAGTGGTTCAATAGCTTGGTGAGATGTCAAGCTATAGTCAGTGCGACATTGTGGGTGTTCTAGAATATTAACAAGAACCTGCAAAGCGCTATGTTGTCCATCGGGTCCAAGCTCTGCCCTTGTTAGTAACAGAAAAATGGGCTCCACCACTTTTGCTGCAGACAGACCCTTAGAAATATTAGCATTATTTGTCAATATACGGAGCAATTCTGCAAAAGCAGAACACAGAAAATCCGGGGCTTCATTGAGAATATCAAGTAATCTCTCAATTACTCCAGCTTTCACCATTTCCATCTTACTAGACGGCCTGTCCTTCCCTAACTTCACAAGAGCTCTGGAAATAGTTTCATGAACCATGTAATTCCTACCACAGAGAAGACCCACGAGAGGAACAACTGCACCATGTGCCGCAACTAGTTCTGCCACTTGCTCATCCTCCAAGAGCTTATCCAATGCACGGACAACCGGATGCTGAGCGGGACTGAACTCGGTAGCAAGGAGAGACACCAAAGGCTCAACACACCGAGCTGCCACTACAGAAGACCTGATTCTCGTATTTCCAAATAGAACACAACACAACTCGGCAGCGTCTCCCTTTAGCTCCACTGAACATTTTGACGAGAGAATTCTGCAGAGAACATCGACGGCATTCGTTTCAACATCTGAAACAGCAAGAACTCTCGATGGATTTTCATTCAGTAATCTAACCAATGCAGCTATAGAAGCATGTTGCTCTTTCTCGAACCCCGTGTTTAGAACTTCCACCAGAGGTTGAACAGCATGTCTTGAAGATTCAGCATTTCTAATATGGTCAGCAGAAAATAGGTATTCCAACGCTTTTGCTGCACTATATCTAGCGCCTCTTCCACCTAAACGCAAGACTGCTACAAGTTGATTTACAGAAGCAACAGCCGATTCATGTTTCCGTATCTCAGCACTGCTAAACAGAATCCCTAATAGATCAGTTGCTGCTTCTTCAGTTGAATCTTGAGGGCCAAGTGAAAGATATCTAGTCAGTGCTTCGAGAGCACCCGATTCAACCATGACAATCTTATTTGAGGGACAGTCCCTGGCAAGCTGAGTCAGAAGCCCAAGTGATAGAAAAGGTGCCCCGGGACGATCTGGGATCGGCTTAAGTAGATCAACAAGTGCCGGTATTGCTTTCCTAGATGTAGCGCCAATCCTAATGTCATCGACCCTAAACAACCTCTCGAGAGATACTTGTTCTGGGTAACGCACCAAAGCAAATACCTCTGATAATTCGAGAAGATCGCATATATCAACATCGGCACACCCGAGTAAGGAAATGAGCCCCACTGCAGCCCCAGAATTCGCAACGGACAGAAGAGTCCCCCTGCTACCATGACAGACTAGACTGGCCATAGCTTGAGCGGCAAAATATCTGTTTGAAGAGTCCTCTGACTTCAACAGATTTGCAAGCACTGGTATGGATTTCATTGTAGGATGTGCCCGTATAATATCTCTTTCTTGAAACAAAATTGCCAGCAGTAAGGCACTAATCCATATGCTGCTATCTTCTTTAAAATCAATCTGCATCATTCGTCATGAGGGATTTCAATGATACTTACAGTACAAGTGCATAATCAAACTCCGCTCTGGTATAGATAAGGGAACATGTGAAGAGAAAATAAACTTATACTATTGACGACAATGCATCTGTGAAATCTAACATGATTTTCAATCACAAGATGCATAATGAATGAGAATTCCACTTCATACTGCCTTTAGGTTCCGGTTGGTTAGTGGATTTAGAGAAGGTAGGTTTGTGGATTTAGAGAAGGAAAATGAAAAATAAGGGAAACGAGAAGGAAAATTATTTCTATAGTGGTTTGACAAGTTTTTCCTCCATTTAATAAATTAAACATGAACAATGTCAAATATAACAGGAGCTCAAGAAAAGAGGAAGAGAAGTTGCTCACAAAATTCAAAATTTCTAATTTATCCCTCGGCCTATTTTCTTTTCTTCCGATTTCCATCAGTACTTTCCTATAAATCAAACAAACAAAACTGTTTTCCTCAGGGTTTTCTTTTCGTTTTCCTCACTAAATCTATGAACAAAACAGAGCCTAAAAAAAAGATATAAGTTGAATACCTGAGTGTACTGTGACAAGCATTGAGAGATTCTCTCAGTGAGAACTTCAATTGCTCCAGCATCCATAATATCAACTTTACTTTTGTCATCATGAGAAGCAAGGATGGAGAGTAACCAAATAGCTATGTTGCCACCAGAGATAACTGCTATACTTGTTTCAGTTTCATCATTCTTGATTTCTTCTTTGATATGATTGTAAATGCTAATGGCCTCCTCATCCCCATGGTCCCCAAAACAAGAACACGTGGAACTAAGCATTTCAACAAGAGACTGAATGAGATGGGCACATGAATTTGATTGATTCAAATCTTCAACCACCCTCTGGTGATTTACTCTCGCAGCACATATAAGAAGTGCAGTTCCCCCAATTTTGACCCTTGTGTCTAAGGAACTGATGACTCTTCCTGCCACTGATGAAATACAACCAGATGCAGAGGTAATGGTGCTTCCTAGAACGATGGGCTGAGCCCGGCAAAGCCTTGACAATATCTCTATAGCTTTATCCTGCAACATTGGTGCTGCATCGGAAATACACGAAACTATTGGGGTTATGCTGTTTGGAAATTCAGCTAGAACCGCCCATGCAGGTTTGATGTGCCCACCCGATCTTCCTGACCTTGACAGCAAGGTAAGTGCATCTAGTGCCTCTGATGTAGCAGTGGACCCACCATCAACAGATTCCAAGAAAGAAACCAACGCAAGAACCGTTCCAGCACGATTCACACAATCGGTTAAGGCTGTATCTATTCGTCGGAAATGGAGTAGCCGGGCAATAGCGGCAGCAGCAAGGGTCTTTCCGGAAACTGTCGTGCCTTCTCTCAAAACCCGAGTAGCAGGTAGAATAATTTCTTCAGGAATAACCTTTTCCGACACTTCGCTGTCAAGAAGAAGGTTTGCCAAAGCGCATGTAGCCTGCTCAGCAACTTGCAGAACTGTAGAGTTAGAAAGCACCACCAGTGAAGATAACGCATCCCCAGAAAGAGCACACACTTCCCGGTTCTCTTTGATTGAAATAAATATTGCAGCAAGGCATCTTGAGGCCTCAATTAAGATGCTTTTGGAATCGACATTTAGAAGTTTCACAGCTGAACCAAGAGTCGTAACGGCAATTCTACTTTCACGCAAGTCCTTCCTGAGATTAAAGATACCTGCAAGAGCAGATACGGATTTGGCCTGAGTCTCTTCTCTCGTCGAGCTTAAAATTTTGATCATCGTCTCGATTGCATCATTTGCAGCACTTCCTTCTCGCAGCATATCATTGAGTGGGGCCACTGAAAGCATACTTTTCAGCGCATCCAAAACATAAACTTTCGATTCAGGCAGATCGCTAGTTAACAATGCAGTGAGCTGACTAATCGTTGCTGTATCTGATTTATGCATCAAATGGTTCAATGTCTGTGCTGCAACTTCCTTCCCGTTAGAGCTACCATTCTTCAGTAGCCATAATAAAGCAGGAACAGCATCAGCACTTTCAACACATGCCCGAATATCTTCACTGTGATTACAGAGATTCCCAAGAATTCTTGCAGAATCTTCCTTTGCCTTTGCAGATCCAATCTCTAGAATTTGGACAAGCGGAGGTATGCCACCAGCGGCAGTGATTGCCCATTTACTTTCATCGTTCTCATCAGATAAAAGGCAAAGCAATGCAACAGCACATTCTTGTTGTTGTTCAGATGAAAGTCCGAGAAGAGAAATCAATAGCTGAATCCCTTCACGACCTTGAAGGGCACGCCACAGACTGCCCTCATTGTTGCAAAGTACGAGAAGGGATCTTATTAACTCATCCTGTACTTCATTGGTTGCCATTGTGATCAAACCAACTAGTAGACGTTTTGCATCAGGATTTGCAAGTTTATTTGAGAGTATGGAATTTCCATACAAACTAGCTAAGGCTTCTATGGTCCGCTCTTGCACAAGAAATGGTGAGCGAGATTTGAACTGCTTAACCAATGTCTGCTCAACATCCAGAGAATCCGATGCTCTCGTAGCTTCTGCTTTGTTATCGTATATCATAAGAGCGGAAGCTAAAGCCCCTAACGTGTCCGCGACCTGTGAAGGTGAATTGCATGATTCAAGGCTTTGACCAAGACTTGAGATGACAAAAGACAAACCCCCAGAGATGTTTGCTAGAGCACACATTGCATTCTCTTGCAAAGCTTGGGCGTACTCCCCTTGCATGAACTCTTTCGAAGGAGCTATAGTTGCATTTATCAAAGCTGGTATACCATTACAATTTGCTATCTCCCGCCTCGCTTCTTTTCCCTGGGCGGAAAGAGATTTAAGAGCCGCAGCAGCTTCTGCTCTGACAGAATCTTCATTACCGGGTCCCAGTAGCTTGAGGAGTTGTTTTGTAGCCTCTGCAGCCAGGACCCGAGAACAAACAGATGAATCCTCCATCATCATACATGCAAGAAGAAAGCATACATTAGCTTGAGTACTAGATTTTCCAGCTGCAAGCAATTTGACAAGAATGTCGACCCCTCCGGCTTGTATTGTCGCAGGCCAAAATCGGTCGGTGCTGCTTGAAAGGTTTCTTAAAGCTCCTGTCAGAAAGTTATCAACTAGATATCGATTTTCTGCCTTCAGACCCTTTTCTAGTTGCTCCCAAAGCACCGGCACAACCCCTTCGGTAGAAAAGATTTTTGATCCAACGTGATCACTCGCACCGTCTTGAGAAACAGCAAAAATCGTATTGGCAGCTGAAAGTTGAGCTTCTGCTGAGCTAGACCTTAGAAGACCGAGCAGTGGCGGAATGCAACCCCCGAGTAAAACTTTGACCCTTAGTTCATTTTCCTTACATAGAGAGCCTAAAACATTAGCAGCTTGGATTTTCACCCCGAGTGATCCTGATCGCAGAACAGAAACAAGTACTGGAACTGCCTGAGAATGAGATCCAACGGCACTAAAAGCATTTTCACGTCTATCAATAAGCTCCAGCAATTGCCTCAAGCAATACTCTTTCTCCTGTGTAGATGAGGAGTTCTGCCGCAACTGCTCAATGCATTGTGCAACACTTGCCAATGTCCCATCTGGATCTTCCATGCTACTACGTTCTCTGTAGGTGATTTAGCAATGCAAGATACTTAAGCAGTGATTGTCATTGTATCAAATGTTGCAATACTATCACACTGATTTGGACAAACAATATTCAACTAAAGGCATCAGTTGAACCTTAAAAGAGTACAGATGCTTCATTTTCCTTTGCCTAAAATTTTGCATTTCCAGGAAAAAATAAAAGCCTACTATAGCCTGGTTAAAGGCAAAGGTCCAGATAAACACTATGGGGAGTACAAGGAGTCCAA
Organism: Hydrangea macrophylla; assembly: GCA_033977485.1. Classification (NCBI taxonomy): domain Eukaryota; kingdom Viridiplantae; phylum Streptophyta; class Magnoliopsida; order Cornales; family Hydrangeaceae; genus Hydrangea; species Hydrangea macrophylla. The sequence continues at coordinate 43,937,289 of CM066984.1, read as the reverse complement.
AGACTTCAGATAATGATAAACTACGGTACAGCCTACAACTTAAGACGGGGCAAAATAATGATTATATAACAATATTTTCAACATAAACTAGACAAACCCAAGTGAATGGATGAGGTTTTTTAAAAATTCAAGTAGCAATTGTTGAAGCTTGATATACATTGTTGGCCCATTCTCTAACAGCTTAAGCTTTTGGAGTAGTTGGTAACTTAACATGGTATCAGAGCCTTGTTTGTGGGAGGTCCATCCCCACTTTGTTGTGCATATTTGCACTTTGTTATTTGTCTCCACTATGATGGAGTTTGGTTTGTTTGCTTTCCACGTGAAAGTTAGGGTTGCACGTGAGAAAGGATGTTGAAGCTTGATATACATTGTTGGGCCCATTCTCTCTAACAGTTTAAGCTTTTGGAGTAGTTGGTAACCAAACAGCAATTTAATGCCATCACTTTATATCGATTTCACATGTGAATAGAGTTCAAGTAAACCATAATGAATGAAGTCTCTCTTGGATGATACATCCTGCTAGAGTGCAAACCAAAAACTTAAATTAGCAGGAATTATATTCTTCTTAAATCATTTTCCGATTTCTCACACATCATTCCTAGCTTAAGGGCGATAAGTCACTCGAATCATACAGATCCAGTAAAGATGGGTGCCAAAGGCATAAAATCCTCCTAAACTGAAGCTTCGATAAGTCTGCAGAAAGCACATGTATTATTTAGGTACAATTTAACAGAAGCAGCAATGGCAAGCATTTACATCATATCGTAAAAGGCAAAAAAAAAATGGAAATATGTGGGCCAAGAAAGAGAATTAGCGCATTGAGTCACTTTCTTCCAACTGAGGCCTATTGGAGTTTCACAAAGTCTGCAATAGGAAAACAATAACTCCACAAAGAAAGAATCATAAATTTGCATTGACCTTGAATTCATCTTCAAGAGTGAATGTGGAGTTGGAGGCTCCGAATCATGCGGCTTAGCATCCCCATATTTTTCCTGCACCCAAACAAAAGATATGGTTGCATAGTCATTATATGTAGAAGCAATGAAACTACTCCACTTATATGCGCATCAGACAACAGATGCTAACCAGCAAGAAAGATTCAAAATAGATAGCAAAAGTGCTTGAGGTAGTAACATGAGAATTATAGAACACGTATAATGTGCTAAGAAGTCAAAGGTTGTTGAACATAAAGTGGCAATAATAATAGGAAAGCCAACTGATACTTCATACTCAAAAAAATACATAAAGCATGAAGTGCATTCCCCAAACGAAACTGACATTTTTTTATTCCCACAGAAAAGAGGCAAAGCACAAGGGTGGATAGAATGAGAAAGAAATGCTTATAAAAGTGTGTCAATCATTATAATCGAGATTCTTATCTTCAAACCAATCACCATAAACGTCTACTGATGAGGTGAATCTCCAAGTACACCAAACACATGCAAATGTGACAGCAAGTAGCACAATTATCCGAATTTCAACTTTTTTTTTTTCCCTGCAACACATGCATATGGGAAAACATTGCATCATTCTTTTTCCATGACAATTACAGCATAAATATTCAGCTAAAACACAAATAAATCTCCCGCTTCCACTAATTTTCTCAGTTGGAAAAAGTAACAAAAAATAAAGAGCATTTAGAATCTAGAGTGACGACATATACAAGGTACACTCAAGTACCAGTTTTAGAGAATGGGCATTGAAACCAAAAATGGGCAACCATAGTTAATAAAGGACACATCACATCAAAATGGATGTCCGTCTCATGCTTTTAGCTCTATGATCAGATCAACTCAAACCACTGTCTCAGTTTTGAAGCCTGAACAAAACAAAGTTAACAAATCATTCGGTAAACATAAGGATGCAGAAGGGTACCAGATCATTAGTGGCAAGGCCGCCGCCATTGCTGGCTGCAAACCTCCAAGCTAGTGTTGTGGCCAGCTTTACTGTAATTCAATACCTTCAGATCTACCTCCAAGGCACAGTCAACAACTGAAAGTCTTCTGTAAAACTAATAAAATTCAGAATTGAATCATATATATATATATATACTTTTCTTTTCTAATCACACCAATTGAGCCTATTTATCTGTAAAAACTATATAAAGAATTATATAAAGAGCTCATCATTGGTGTCTTAATCAAGCAATTCCAAACGGATTGCGCAAAACATTCCACCTTTCTTCAAAAAGAGAGTTATTATTTGAATTGAGTTTGAAAGAAGATTAGTGGACAATTGCACTTCACAATCCATAATAGCCAGTACTAAAAAGAATCAAATGAAAACTTCATCGCTAGCTACAGGAGAAACTTGTAGAAATTTGTTAAAAGTAAATTAAAGAAAGATCTAAACAATTTCCGACAATGCAGAAACGGCAATCTCCGACAGTGTAGACTGTAATTAATTAATGTTACCTTTTAGAGACTGTGGATTGGAGGAGATCTTTCAATAATGCATTAATGGGTTTCGTAGACGAGAAAGGGGAAGCAGAAGAAGAAGAGGAGGAGGAGGAGAGAGAGAGAGAGAGAGAGAGAGAGAATTGAGTGAAAGATGGGGAAGATAGTGTCATAAAACAATCACAGGAGGGCCACCGACAGTTCTAAGCGGCTTTAGCTTGACTTCGACTCCACAGTTTCCAGCTGTTTGCATTTGCATCATAAGTATGGTTAAAAAACCAAAGAGTAAAATGCTCTTGCCTTGTAAATTTGGGATTTGTCATTGCTCAACAGTTGGATCAAAAAATTAGAGGGATTATAACACCAATGTAGTGGACATTTAGTCTGGGGATTATAAATCTTTAAACAATATTCCATTTGGAAGAAATATTTTATTTTTCTTTACTGAATTCATATTAGTTTAGATTTGAAAATGCGATATTATTCATTATGAGGTTATGTATACTTGAAAGGGAGAATTAAAAATCAGTTAACAATTTGTTGACAATTTTAAAGTCAGTCATGTGCTTTTTAAAAATTAAAAACACATCAAATTATGTGTAAAATGTCAAAATTGCCCTCCCTCTTTGATCTCTTCTCATCAGCCCACCACCGCCACCTGCCACCGCACCACCACCATCTGTCGCCACCACATGTTGCCACCACTTGTCGTTGCCACCTGCTGCCACCACTTGCCGCCGTCGCCTACCGCCGCCACTACCTGTCACTGCCACCACCACCACCACCACCACCACCAAACCTAACCCAAACCCCACCACCACCACCACCACCAAACCCCAACCTCTCTATCTTTGATCTCCTCTCTCCCTGACATGGCCACCAACTCCACCACCACCTGCTGCCGCAGACGTTGCCGTCTGTCGCCACCACCACCTGTCACTGCCACCACCACCACCACTACCCTTAAAGGGCCACCACCACCACCACCAAATCTAACCTAAACCCCACCACCACCACCAAACCCCAACCTCTCTCTCTTTGATCTCCTCTCTCTCCTCACATGGCCACCAACTCCACCACCACCTGCCATCGCCGCCACCACCACTACCACCACCAAACTCCAACCTCTCTCTCTCTCTCTCTCTCTCTCTCTCTCTCTCCTCACATGGCCACCAACTCCACCACCACCTGCCGCCGCCACCACCACCACCACTGCCACCACCACCAAACTCCAACTGTCACGCCCCGACGTAGCATAAATAAGGAAAGCGTTTAATTTCCTTTATGGACCTGTAGGTCGCGACAGTTTGAAGGATCAATTCCGTCTCAAACGTCGAACAACAAAACATAATAATCAGAGCAGAGCAATCAAGGCTTATAAAATTTTTCTAACTTATTACATCTTATGATACGGGGTCAACTAAGGCACAGACCGCCTTGAAACAAAACAATAACTTAAAGTCTATTACAGTCATCCTTAATACAAATAGAAAAAAAAAACTTAAACATATAACTTAAAATATGCAATGACAATAACGGATTCTCTTCAAGCCGCCGTTCTCAATTAGCATAATCATACTGGTGAGCCTGTTCATAACCTGAAAAGCCTGAACACGAATGTCCAGGACGCATCAACGTCGTCAGCTTCAAGAAGCTGGTGAGTATTAAAAACATAGCTTTGAATGTAAAACATACCCATTTACCTTTTTCCATTTTCAATTTTGTAAAATCAATCTTTTGACCACAGAAAGAATTCATTTTATAAAAACAACAAGGAATGCATTAGAAGTCGATCATTCATGAAACATATAATTGTGTATGAGACAATGCACCACACTCATCTTGCCGACTCTTTTCTCTCGACAGACACAACAACCCACTATCTTACTCCTGGTATCTTTGAAACACTAAGATAGCCACACTTTAGCAACGGGGCGCCAGGGAGTGTCCAGTTTGCCTCACACTTTGGTCCGGGGTACCAGGGAGTGTCCATTGCCTCACACTTTGAATACCTAAACCGCCATGCAAATACCGGAGCAACCTCACTCAGTATCCAGACTCGGGTATCAGGGAGTGTCCGTAGGCCACACTTTAGCACTACCATGGGTGCTAGTGAGTGTCCAAGTTCGGCGTCACACACTTTAACGCTTCCATGAGCGTCAGGGAGTGTCCAAATTTGCCACCGTCGCATTTCAAAGATACCCTCACCGCAATCTCAACCACAACCGCAATCTCAATCTCAATCTCATACTCTTTTCACACTGACCATTTCTCTTTTCCACACTGACTGGCACCCACATGCATGTACCACTGACCCCATATGAATGTCATGAACTTAAACACAAAGCAAAACGCTGCATTAAGGGAACAATGTACGTACGGGGATTGATAAGTTATAATACAATGTTTTATTCATTCAAACATAATCAATTAAGATCCTGTTTTAATAATTTTCCCAAACAGAACCTTAACAGTCCTTAAAAGTTAAACCAAACTGTCCCTAAATACAAAACAGACAAAAACCAGAATATGCCAGATCGCGCGCGCGAGCCGCTCGCGCGATCTGTCTCTTTTCCTTTTTCAATATAAACTTTTCTGTCTGCCTGAAAAAGGCAAGGTCGCGCGCGCGGATCGCTCGCGTGGAAGATCTCTCGCGCGACCCTCGCTCGCGCGACCTGCCTAAATTCCATTATATATATATATATATATATACTCTTCTGTCTGCCTGGGGAAACGAGGATCGCGCGCGCAGATCACTCGCGCGATGGGTTGCTCGCGCGGTCCGCTCACGCGATCTTCGCGCGCGCGATCGTGGCGCGAGTTTTTACTGAGGCTTCTTCTTCCCCACAGAAACTGCTATGTTTTCAGCTTAAGGGTCCAAATTGACCCATTTTCGAAAACTCACGTATACATGTCATATTATATATGGATCTCTTGGTTTTTCATCAAGGATTAAGAATCCATTATCAATTTGACATGATTTAATCTACAACTCTAGAATTTTATGAGAGATTAAAAGTTGTCAAAACTTAATTTCTAATATACTTTTTTTTCCTATGAACTAATTAAGCTTTAAAACTTTAAACATATCATTTATGATATATAATCTTTCATAATCAACTCTAAAAACAAGTTTTGGTTAAGGTTTGAAAAATTATGATTTTGAAGCTCAAGCTTCCATGGACGAATTTAGCAATGGTGGATTATAATTTACAATCATATACATAGCAAACAAGTATAATTAACATTCTTAGTGAGTTATAAATACTCACTCAGATTGAATATAGAGAGATTGTTGAGAAAGATGAGCTCAATAAGAAATTAATCCAAGCTTGGCTATGGTGATTAAGCTTCTCTCTCTAAAAATTCTGTAAGCAAACTCTCACTCTACCCTCTGTGTTTGTATAGTGCAGAATGTGTGAAAACTGTGAGCTGTGTGAATGAAGAAGTGTATGAGAGCATATATATAGAGGATCACTTGAGGAACTTGGGCTCCAAGAACCACCTCTCTCACTCAACAAATTGATTTTTTTGTTTTTCAATAACTAATATAACCACAATGATCAGCATATATGTATCTACGTATATACACTGCATATACATCCCACAGATCCTCCAAGAGCCAAGCTAGATATGTAGGGGTCAAAATTTGGGGTGTTTGGGAAATATGGCTTATGGCACTAGCAATGCACACTCACATATGTAACAACCAAACAAGGCCTTATCCAATGATGAGTTTCCATAATTAGAAATAAAGCAATTGTCCAATCAGTCACTTCCAAAATCTGTGGAAGTTCAACACAGCGTGGACAGTTTTGAACATAAACTGGTATTTTTGGGGCGCGGTGGTCACCACAAAAATACAGGAATTTCATTTTAGTGTAAGAAGTGATTTCCTGGTTTCATAAAAAATACTGATTGAGTCAAAAGGAAATATTTCTACCATTTTGAAATACAGATTTTGAAATCCACACAGGTATTACTAACTTTTGTAAAAATTATAATTTGACCCCAAAAGAATTTTAATTATGAAATAAAACAAGAAATCAGATTTAACATATAAGAATTGTAAATAAAAATGAGATTAACAATACAGATTAATCATGGAAATTCAAATTGAATTTAAATATGTCAAATGCAATTTCAAGAAATAAAATGAAAATGCAGGTTATTACACCCTTCCTCTCTTAAACAGGATTTCGTCCCCGAAATCAAGACTGACTAGTCATGAAACAACTCCGGGTACTTCTTCCTCATATCAGTTTCAACCTCCCACGAGGCTTCGTTCTCGTCATGGTGATTCCACTGAACCTTCACCAACGGGATATCCTTATTCCTCAACTTCTTGATACTCTGATCTAGAATCTTCACAGGTCTCTCCTTGTAAGAAACGTTATGACTCGTCTCAATATCGTCATAACTAACCACGTGCGAGGGGTCGCGTATGTACTTTCTCAGCATACTCACGTGAAACACGTTGTGAACCCCAGACATCTTCGGTGGTAGCGCCAGTCGATAAACTACTTTCCCAACACACTCCAAAATCTCGAACGGCCCAATGAAACATGGAGCTAACTTTCCTCTCCTGAGACCGAAGCGTACTACTCCTCGGGTTGGTGAAACTTTAAGGAGTACGTGATTTCCAACACTGAATTCCAAATCTTTCCGGCGTCGATCAGCATAACTCTTATACCGGCTCTGAGCAGTTCTCATTCTTTCCTTGACCAAGGAAATCTTTTCGTTGGTTTCTCTAACCAAATCTGGTCCCAACAATTCTGTGTCCCCAACTTCTGCCCAACACAACGGAGAACGACATGGTCGTCCGTACAATGCTTCGAACGGAGCCATCCCGATACTCATGTGATAACTGTTGTTATAAGCAAATTCAACCAACGGCAAGTGTGTCTCCCAAGATTCCTCAAAATCGATCACACAAGCCCTAAGCATATCTTCCATGATCTGATTAACACGCTCAGTCTGTCCGTCTGTCTGAGGGTGAAAAGCAGTGCTCATCTTGAGCGAAGTTCCCATAGCTTCTTGCAGACTTTCCCAAAATTCAGAAGTAAAACGTGCGTCACGGTCTGACACAATTGACACAGGTGCACCGTGAAGTCGCACAACTTGTTGTATGTACATTCGGCTCATCTTCTCTACCCGGTATGTCATACTATAAGCAATGAAGTGTGCCGATTTAGTCAATCGATCCATGATTACCCAGATGGCATCATAATTCTGCTGCGATCGAGGCAATCCTACTACAAAATCCATCGTGATGTGCTCCCACTTCCAACCAGGAATAAGTAGTGGTTGCAACAGTCCCGAGGGTCTCTGATGTTCATCTTTGACTTGCTGACACGTCAAACACTTGGATACGAATTCGGCCACGTCCTTCTTCATACCTTCCCACCAGAAATTTCTCTTCAAATCCTTGTACATCTTGGTTCCTCCCGGGTGAACTGTATATCTTGACTTATGTGCTTCTTCCAGAGTATCCTTCCTTAGTTCACCATAATCTGACACACGTAATCTCTCTCTGCACCGATATCCTCCATCGACTCCCACCTTCCATTCCGTCGAGTCTTTTTCTGACATCTTTACGAACCAGGCTTGAAACTTCTCATCTTCTTTCTGAGCTCCAATAATGAGATCGATAAGAACAGGCTGTAGGATGAGACATCCGAACAATTGTCCTCCTTCTTCAGCACTCTGTACATCGAACTCCGCCAACGTCTCCAATGCTCGCCATTCTCTAACCATTAAGGTGGTGATCGTCTCACGAGTCTGTCGACTCAAAGCATCGGCGACCACATTGGCTTTACCCGGGTGGTATTCCAATGTGAAGTCATAATCTTTGATCAACTCCATCCATCTGCGCTGCCTCATGTTCAACTCTTTCTGTGTGAACAAGTATTTCAGGCTCTTGTGATCGGAGAATAAATCAAACTTCTCACCATAGAGATAGTGTCTCCAAATCTTGAGTGCAAATACCACTGCCGCCAACTCCAAATCATGAATGGGATAGTTCAACTCATTCGGCTTCAGCTGTCTAGATCCATAGGCTATAACTCTGTCATCTTGCATAAGTACACACCCCAGTCCTTGATATGATGCGTCACTAAAGATAGTGAACTTTTCATCAGGCTTGGGTATTGCTAGTACCGGCGCGGTAGTGAGTCTCTCTTTCAACTCTAGAAAGGCGCGCTCATGCTTCTCTGTCCACTCGAACTTCAAATTCTTCTTCGTCAACCCAGTCAAAGGTGCTGCTATCTTGGAGAATCCTTCAACAATCTCCGATAATAGCCTGCGAGTCCAAGAAAACTCCGAACTTTTGTAGGGTTGCTCGGTCTAACCCAGTTGGACACAGCATCGGTCTTGGACGAATCCACTAAAATTCCTTGAGATGACACCTTGTGTCCCAAAAATTTCACTTCTTGCAACCAGAACTCACACTTACTGAACTTGGCATACAACTGGTGATCCTTAAGCGTTTGCATCGCAATCCGTAGATGTTGCTCGTGTTCTTCTCCTGACTTAGAATATATCAAAATATCATCTATAAAGACGATGACAAACTGATCCAAATAAGGTTTGAACACTCTGTTCATCAGATCCATAAACACTGTCGGGGCGTTCGTCATTCCAAACGGCATCACCAGAAATTCATAATGACCATATCGGGTTCTGAACGCAGTCTAAGGTATATCTTCCTTTCGTACCCTCAACTGATGATATCCCGACCTTAGGTCTATCTTGGAAAATGTTGTAGCTCCTTGTAGTTGATCAAACAAATCGTCAATCCGAGGTAAGGGATACTTGTTCTTGATAGTCACGCGGTTTAATTCTCTGTAGTCGATACACAGCCTGAGCGTCCCGTCTTTCTTCTTCACAAATAACATCGGTGCTTCCCAAGGCGATGTACTTGGATGTACAAAACCTAGGTTCTCGAGCTCTTGAACTTGTTCCTTCAATTCTAATAGTTCGGTGGGGGCCATTCTGTAGGGAACCTTGGTGATCGGTACGGTACCCGGTATAAGCTCAATACAGAACTCTATACTTCTCTCGGGCGGCAAACCAGAAATGTCTTGAAATACTTCTTCGAAGTCCTTGACTACAGGTATAGATGACGTTGTCACCTCTGTACTGACGACTTCGATGTTGGCTAAACATCTCGTGAGGAACATATCTCCTGAAGGGTTACATTGAAAATCAAAGGGTTGATTCTCATTGTCGGGGAATGTAATTCTCTTCCTCACACAATCCAACTTCACTTGATTCTGTGAGAGCCAATCCATTCCTACGATTATGTCAAACTCCTTCATTGATAGGACAACCAGCCTAGCAGGGATTTCACAGTCTCCTAGCCGTATAGGACAATCCTTGCACACGTGTCCTAATCTGACTGCAGCTCCTAATGGTGATGTAGCCTTCAAAGCTTTCTCTAAGCGATGAGGTAAGATACCCAATCTCCGAATTGTATTAACAGATATGAATGATAGAGCAGTACCCGTATCAAATAACACTTTAACATGAGAGTTAAACAGAGTCAATGTACCTTCCACTGCTTGCTGATCAGGTTGAGCTTCTCCATAATCTCCTTCTTCGTACACAGTTCCATCATATCCAGCGGCATCAGGAATAACAGCATTCAAGCGAGTCTGACCCTGTTAACCATAAGTCACCTGCTTAGGAGCAGTGCAGAACCTACTAATGTGACCTGGTTCGCCACAGTTGAAGCAGACTATCCCTTGCTGAGCAGCACGCCTCGGTGCCTTACAATCTCGAGCCAGATGACCAGGGTTGCCACAGTTGAAGCACTTTTCCTTACTACTTCCTTCTCCTACTCGGGGTTGAGTCGGATAGGTAATAGCCTGGGTCTTCTTGCTCCCATCGAAATTCCTCTTCTGCCCTTGGGTACGATTCATTGGTGGTCTATTCCCAAAATTACCCCTTTGAGGCGGTCGAAATTCATATTGCTTACGGTTCACTCTAGCATCCTCTTCCAGATCGGTAGCCAAACCAACAAGTCCTTCAAATGATTTATCTAAGTGGCCGAGAGTCAGGCGACGAATCTGCAGTGTCAGCCCTTGGTTATACTTCCGGATCTTCTTCTCTTTAGTATCAACCAGGTGTGGAGCGAACCGAGACAGTCTTTCGAACTGTGTGGTGTACTCTTGCACCGACTTGGTTCCTTGCGTCAGATCCATGAATTCTTTCTCTCTTCTGTGCCTCTCCGTAGCCGGGAAATACTTTTCCAAAAATCTCCCTTTGAATGCAGTCCATGTCATCCCCATTGCAGCTCCATTCCCGATAGTAGCTATAACCGAATCCCACCAATCTGCGGCAGCGTCGGTCAATTGAAATGTAGCCAATCTCCTCTTGTCCATCTCGTTGCACTGGACAGCTTCGAACATGCGGTCCATCTGTCTTAACCATTGTTCTGCTTTCCAGGGTTCCGCAGTACCCGCAAACTGCTCTGGCCTTAGCGCACGGAATCTCTCCAGCAATTTGTCTCCAGTTTGACGGTCTCGTCGGTTGTCATTCGTATTACCGATTCTTTCCAACCGTCTGATAAACGCTTCGAACATCCCCGTAGGATCGGCAGCCTCGGGTGCTCCCTCGATCAAGTTCATGTTCTTCCTTAGTCCTCCAGCCATTCTATGCATGACAGTGATAGTAGAATGAGAAACATGCATGCAACAGTGCTATGAAGTAATTTAAATGACGACAATATTCAAAAGAGTATATCTTATATATAACTTCTTGTCAAGTTGATACAAAAAAGCATGTATGGTCAGATCAATGCCTACCCTACCTGTATGGGTTAGGACGCATACAAGAGTTAATGTTACAAAAATGGGTCATTGCCCTACACTCTAATGCATGTAATTACAGTTGCAAAAAGAGATAGAGCTAATAGTCAAAAGTAGTTAATATGTACAAGTCATAACTAGAACGTCAATCGTCTCCATAAGCAGCCATCAGGAGATCCAGCGAATCGACGGGGCAAAATCGCTGAGCCTGAAAGGGGCCTACCCCATCATAGCCTGGAGAGGTCGAAGATGAAGCAGGCGCAGGGGCATCTGCCTCAACTAGCATCTCCTCAGGTAAGGATAGCTCAAGTGCTAGCTCAGCCTCGAGCTTAGCGGCGAGATCATCTAGACCTATGCCGTCCTCTACAATCTCTCCACCTACTGGGACCATATGAACAATCCCATCATCGTCCTCAGCAATGGGAATCACTGGCGGAGGCATCTCTAACTGAGCCAAATAGGCATGCACAATCTGGATCTCGAGAGGAAGGTAGAAAGCATCGCTATCGACCAACCTCAAAACCTCGACCAAAACCAAGCGCTGAGCCTCTGCAAAGTAACGAAGCTCTAGACGGATACGAGTCAAGTCGACTAAGCCTACCACATGAACCTGGTGCCATAAATCAGATACTACAGTCGCTGTGGCCAACTGCTCAACGGCCGCATGATATAAGTCAAGAAAGGCTGGGATCACTGCCCCAGGTGTCACAAAGTGTCCCCCAAATCCGTCTGGTACATATAGTGGATGAGCTGGATCCATACCTGATAAAAAGGTACTACTTAAGTCAAGACAGAGATAATCTTAGGTGTTTGGGTTCTGAGTCTATCCTCCATGTCGTATCATCGGGTGTGTAACACTTAATGGAATGTGGAATCGGGTCTATACTGGTAAACCCTAACCTGGCTAAACTATCTTGAGATAAATAATAACCTGGCTCTGATACCACTAAATCCTGTCACGCCCCGACGTAGCATAAATAAGGAAAGCGTTTAATTTCCTTTATGGACCCGTAGGTCGCGACAGTTTGAAGGATCGATTCCGTCCCAAACGTCGAACAACAAAACATAATAATCAGAGCAGAGCAATCAAGGCTTATAAAATTTTTCTAACTTATTACATCTTATGATACGGGGTCAACTAAGGCACAGACCGCCTTGAAACAAAACAATAACTTAAAGTCTATTATAGTCATCCTTAATACAAATAGAAAAAAAAAACTTAAACATATAACTTAAAATATGCAATGACAATAACGGATTCTCTTCAAGCCGCCGTTCTCAATTAGCATAATCATACTGGTGAGCCTGTTCATAACCTGAAAATCCTGAACACGAATGTCCAGGACGCATCAACGTCTTCAGCTTCAAGAAGCTGGTGAGTATTAAAAACATAGCTTTGAATGTAAAATATACCCATTTACCTTTTTCCATTTTCAATTTTGTAAAATCAATCTTTTGACCACAGAAAGAATTCATTTTATAAAAACAACAAGGAATGCATTAGAAGTCGATCATTCATGAAACATATAATTGCGTATGAGACAATGCACCACACTCATCTTGCCGACTATTTTCTCTCGACAGACACAACAACCCACTATCTTACTCCTGGTATCTTTGAAACACTAAGATAGCCACACTTTAGCAACGGGGCGCCAGGGAGTGTCCAGTTTGCCTCACACTTTGGTCCGGGGTACCAGGGAGTGTCCATTGCCTCACACTTTGAATACCTAAACCGCCATGCAAATACCGGAGCAACCTCACGCAGTATCCAGACTCGGGTATCAGGGAGTGTCCGTAGGCCACACTTTAGCACTACCATGGGTGCCAGTGAGTGTCCAAGTTCGGCGTCACACACTTTAACGCTTCCATGGGCGTCAGGGAGTGTCCAAATTTGCCACCGTCGCATTTTAAAGATACCCTCACCGCAATCTCAACCATAACCACAACCGCAATCTCAATCTCAATCTCATACTCTTTTCACACTGACCATTTCTCTTTTCCACACTGACTGACACCCACATGCATGTACCACTGACCCTATATGAATGTCATGAACTTAAACACAAAGCAAAACGCTGCACTAAGGGAACAATGTCCGTACGGGGATTGATAAGTTATAATACAATGTTTTATTCGTTCAAACACAATCAATTAAGATCATGTTTTAATAATTTTCCCAAACAGAACCTTAACAGTCCTTAAAAGTTAATCCAAACTGTCCCTAAATACAAAATAGACAAAAACCAGAATCTGCCAGATCGCGCGCGTGGGCTGCTCGCGCGAAAGGTCGCTAGCGCGGGCCGCTCGCGGGATCTGTCACTTTTCCTTTTTCAATATAAACTTTTCTGTCTGCCTGAAAAAGCCAAGGTCGCGCGTGCGGATCATTCGTGCGGAAGATCCCTCGCGCGACCCTCGCTCGCGCGACCTGCCTAAATTCCATTATATATATATATATACTCTTCTGTCTGCCGGGGGAAACGAGGATCGCGCGCGATCGTGGCGCGAGTTTTTACTGAGGCTTCTTCTTCCCCACAGAAACTGCTCTGTTTTCAGCTTAAGGGTCCAAATTGACCCATTTTCGAAAACTCAAGTATACATGTCATATTATATATGGATCTCTTGGTTTTTCATCAAGGATTAAGAATCCATTATCAATTTGACATGATTTAATCTACAACTCTAGAATTTTATGAGAGATTAAAAGTTGTCAAAACTTAATTTCTAATATACTTTTTTTTTCCTATGAACGAATTAAGCTTTAAAACTTTAAACATATCATTTATGATGTATAATCTTTCATAATCAACTCTAAAAACAAGTTTTGGTTAAGGTTTAAAAAATTATGATTTTGAAGCTCAAGCTTCCATGGACGAATTTAGCAATGGTGGACTATAATTTACAATCATATACATAGCAAACAAGTATAATTAACATTCTTAGTGAGTTATAAATACTCACTCAGATTGAATATAGAGAGATTGTTGAGAAAGATGCGCTCAATAAGAAATTAATCCAAGCTTGGCTATGGTGATTAAGCTTCTCTCTCTAAAAATTCTGTAAGCAAACTCTCACTCTACCCTCTATGTTTGTATAGTGCAGAATGTGTGCAAACTGTGAGCTGTGTGAATGAAGAAGTGTATGAGAGCATATATATAGAGGATCACTTGAGGAACTTGGGCTCCAAGAACCACCTCTCTCACTCAACAAATTGATTTTTTTGTTTTTCAATAACTAATATAACCACAATGATCAGTATATATGTATCTACGTATATACACTGCATATACATCCCACAGATCCTCCAAGAGCCAAGCTAGATATGTAGGGGTCAAAATTTGGGGTGTTTGGGAAATATGGCTTATGGCACTAGCAATGCACACTCACATATGTAACAACCAAACAAGGCCTTATCCAATGATGAGTTTCCATAATTAGAAATAAAGCAATTGTCCAATCAGTCACTTCCAAAATCTGTGGAAGTTCAACACAGCGTGGACAGTTTTGAACATAAACTGGTATTTTTGGGGCGCGGTGGTCACCACAAAAATACAGGAATTTCATTTTAGTGTAAGAAGTGATTTCCTGGTTTCATAAAAAATACTGATTGAGTCAAAAGGAAATATTTCTACCATTTTGAAATACAGATTTTGAAATCCACACAGGTATTACTAACTTTTGTAAAAATTATAATTTGACCCCAAAAGAATTTTAATTATGAAATAAAACAAGAAATCAGATTTAACATATAAGAATTGTAAATAAAAATGAGATTAACAATACAGATTAATCATGGAAATTCAAATTGAATTTACATATGTCAAATGCAATTACAAGAAATAAAATGAAAATGCAGGTTATTACACCAACCTCTCTCTCTCTCTCTCTCTCTCTCTCTCTCTCTCTCTCTCTCTCTCTCTTCCCCTCTTTGATATCCTCTCTCTCTCTAGTAGGAAGAAAAAGCCATAGACGGGCCACCACCACCATTGACCGCTGCCATTGTAGGGAAAAAAAGTTGCAGGTTTAGAGCAACTCATCAAATGTTATTGGGAGCAACTATCCAAACGTAAGGAGAAACTCACCAAACAGTATTGGGAGCAACATTCCAAACTTAAGGAGCAACTCTCCAAATGTAAAGAGCAACTGCCCAAACAGTTTGGGGAGTTGCTCCAAATGCAGTTTGGTTAGTTGTTCCCCATGCTGTTTGGTGAGTTGCTCCCAATAACATTTGGTGAGTTACTCCTTACATTTGGTGAGTTGCTCCTTACGTTTAGAAAGTTGCTCTTGATACTGTTTGGTGAGTTGCTCCGTATGTTTGGATAGTTGCTCCCAATAACGTTTAGTGAGTTGCTCCTTATGTTTGGCCAGTTGCTCCAAAACCTGCAACTTTTTTTTCCTACAATGGCGGCGGTCAATGGTGGTGGCGGCCATCTATGGCTTTTTCTTCCTACTAGAGAGAGAGAGAGACAGAGAAAGAGAAAAAGAGAGAGGAGATCAAAGAGGGGAAGAGAGAGAGAGAGAGAGAGAGAGGTTGGAATTTGGTGGTAGTGGTGGCGGCGGTGGCAGGTGGTGGTGGAGTTGGTGGCCATGTGAGGAGTGAGAGGAGATCAAAGAGAGAGAGAGAGAGAGAGAGAGAGAGAGAGAGAGAGGTTGGGGTTTGGTGGTAGAGGTTTGTGGTGGTGGTGGGGTTTGGGTTAGGTTTGGTGGTGGTGGGCCTTTAAGGGTAGTGGTGGTGGTGGTGGTAGTGACAGGTGGCGACGGCGGCAAGTGGTGGTGACAGGTGGTGGTGGTATTGGTGGCCATGTGAGGAGAGAGAAGAGACCAAAGGGAGGGAGAGACAGAGGTACTTTAGACATTTTAGGAAAGTAGTTGATTGATTTTTAATTTATACACTTTAAATAGATTTCCTTTTATTTTTCAAAAAGTACATGACTGACTTTTAAATTATCAATAAATTATTGACTGATTTTTAATTTTCCGTACTTGAAATTTTATAGGACAATCAGCTACTTTTTTTTAAATGAAAAGGAAATCAAGTTAAAACTAAAAATTTAAAAACATATCAACTTTTGATTTTTTTTTTTAAATAAAAATGAAAAAATTACATTTACCCCCGTCTTCTTCCTCACCACGCCACCACCATGGCTGGCCACCACACCACACCACACCACGATAATTACCACTACTAACCACCACCACAGCCACCACCACCACCCCTATCTCTCTCTGTATATATACATGAGTATACATGTATATCTAATATATGGCCACCACTATCCCAACCTTTCTCTATCTCTTCTCTCTTTTCTCACCACTACCACCACGTCCCTCTTTCCTCATCCACCACTGCCACTGCAAAAAAGGGAAAAAAAAGTTACAGGTTGGAGCAACTGTCCAAACGATAGGAGTAACTCACCAAACTTATTGGGAGTAACTCACCAAACGAAAAGAGTAACGTTGCTCCTTAGGTTTGGTGAGTTGCTCTCGATACGTTTTGTGAATTGCTTCTTCTGTTTGGACAATTGCTCCAAAAATCTACACCTTGCTCCACCAACACCACCCCTACCCGCCAACCTCACTATCTCTTCTCTCTCTTTGATCTCTTCTCTCTCTTCTCATGGCCACGACTACCACAGGCCACCTTACTCATCCACCATCGCCACTATAAAAGAAAAAAAAAGTGTAGATTTTTGGAGCAACTGTCCAAACAGAAGGAGCAACTCACCAAACATATCAAGAGCAACTCACTAAACGTAAGGAACAGCGTTATTCTTTTCGTTTGGTGAGTTGCTCTTTATGTTTGATGAGTTGCTCCTGATAAGTTTGGTAAGTTGCTCCTTCCGTTTTGACAATTGCTCCAACCTGCAATTTTTTTCCCCTTCTTTTCTGTAAGGCAGGGGTTGGATGAGGGAGTAGGCCCGTGGTGGTAGTGGTGAGAAGAGAGAGAAGAGATAGAGTGAGGTTGGGTGGTGGTGGCCATATATTAGATATATATAGTCATATATATATATATAGAGAGAGAGAGAGGTTGTGGTGGTGGTGGCCGTGGTGGTGGTGGTCGTGGTAGTGGTGGTGGTGGTGTGGTGGTTTCTGGTAGTGGTAGTGGTTGGAGTGTGGTGTGGTGGCCTGCCATGGTGGTGGCAACTGGTGGAGATGGTGGTGAGGAAGAAGATAGAGGGATGTAAATATAATTTTTTTTATTTAAAAAAATAAAAAATTTGATGTGTTTTTAAATTTTTAGCTTTAACTTGATTTCCTTTTTATTTTGAAAAAGTAAACGACTGTCCTTTAAAATACCAAACAAAAGTTAACTAATTTTTAATAATCCCTTTAGTCTTTTATAGTAAATGATTCAAACCAAAAACTTAATTTCATGAGTTTTTGTCACCACATAATTGCTCATGATATAAATATATATGGGGCAATTAGCAATTAATCCAAAATAAGAAAAGTATAGTGGTTCAAGTATAACTAGCAAAAATATTTGGAATAAGATCCACTCCTTGGTATTTTGACAATACTACCCCAACATTTCTCTACACAAAAAGTTTCAAAGCCCTTGTACCTCCAATGACCTCGCTTGAGCTCCGACGACCACCAGCATGACCTCGCCTATGCTCCGGTGACCTCCTTTAAGCTCGTTGACCTCCGGTGAGCACCACCACCACCACCCTAGACCCCCAGCGACCACCACCACCACCACCAGACCTCTGTCGTTCACCACCACCGCCACACCATAACTCTATCAATCTCTTCACAACCAAACCACCACATCAATATGAAATGATCATAAAACAAGTTTCTGAAAAGTTAATTTCTCATACCACCGAAAAAACTTGTGAAATTTAAAAAAAAAATGTTGTGAAATTTATCAACAAAATATTGTGAAATTTCACAGAGTTCGTAAAATTTTACGAAACCACCACCGCCACACCAAACCTCTGCTGATCACCACCACCACCACCTCACCACCTGATCGATCTCTTCACAACCAAACCACTACATCAATATGAAATGATCACAAAACAAATTACTAAAATTTAATTTCTCATGCTATTACCGAAAAAGTTGTGACATTTTTCAAAAAAAAAAAAAGTTGTGAAATTTCACAAAACAATTGTTCTAACAAACATTGCAAAAAACTTTTTACAAATTTGAGCATTCATATCGATCTGTAACTTGTTTTTTTGCATAAAATCTATGTTTTTACAACCTACTCAACGAGATCTATCAAACAAGTACCATGATGTCAAACTTCGGAAAAAAAATGTTGAGAAAGTTCACTAACTTTTTTTGATTAATTTCACAAAAAAAATGTGTTGAAAAAAAAAAAAGATGATCTGTGGTGGATCGGAGCACTGGTGGCCGGATCTACTCGTAAAAAATGCTCGCGGCACTAGCTTGTGGTCGCCGATCTTCTCGATCTCGTTCCCGTGCTCTTGCTCCTCTAGAATGATGCCACATAGGAGTGAACCACCATTGCAGTGGTGGCGTTTTTGTCCACAACGGTGAAGTGGCTGTGAATGTTCAGACTGAGTATGTCCGTACAATGATTGTTTTGGTTTATCCTGTATTTAGAACTAGATCTCAAGGTGGCTCGGAGATGGTGGTGGTTGGCTCGCAATAGCTCGGTGATGGCGGTGTTTGGCCCGCGACGGCAGTGGTGTGCGATGGCAGTGGTGCGCGATGGTGGTGGTGAGTGATGGTGTCACTGGTTATGAGGACAACATCACCATTGATCGGCGATGGAGATGAGACGCCGACGATAGTGGTGGTGACGATGATGGCAGTGGTCTCGGTTGGTGGTGGTTAGTGGTGTTGTTGAGAGAGAGAGAGAGAGAGAGAATGAGAGAGAGAGAGAATGAGAGAGAGAGAGAGAGAAAGATGAAGAGAGAGAAATAAAAATTACAAATACAAATAAGGGTAAATATGTCCCAAAAATATGTGGTCAAATGACCTATTCCAATTAACTTATTGAATAATATCCTTATTACCAAAACGATTTCCTTTGTGTCTTTAAACCAAATAATTCTCCTAATTGGGGATTTAATACCAAATTTCTATACATATATATATATATATACAGAGGTCCTCCCTTTATTATAGGGAGGGCTCCCTATTTAGAGATTCCTTATATATATATATATATATAAACGTTTAATATATAATATATCAGTCAGGCTCCAGAGAGGGCGCCCTATCAAAGAGGACCTCTATTTTGGGCGTCGGATCTTGTTTTCATTAAGGGCAGTTTTGTCATTTTACAGTTTTTAAATACGATCCGACAGCCAAAATAGAAGCCCTCTCTTTAATAAAGAGATGGGCCCTCTCTAGAGATTTTTCGTACAATATATATATATATATATATATACAGTCAAGCTCTAAAGATTTTTCGTACAATATATATATATATGTAGTTAGGCTCTAAAGAGGGCGCCCTCTCTTTATTAAAGAGAGGGCATCTGCTTTGGCCATCGAATCATGTTTTCATTAAGGGTAGTTTTATCATTTCACAGTTTTTAAACACGATCTGACAGCCAAAACAGAGGCCCTCTCTTAAATAAAGAGAGGATGCCCTCTTTAGAGAATCTTTGATATATATATATATACACACACACACATTAAATATGTGGGTAAATATCATCTGTCTTCCTAGAGGTTTGGCCTTAATACACATACCTCCCCTCATGTTCAGGAATCTCACTTACCTTCTTTATTTTTAAATTTTAGTATCAGTTTTCTACCTCCCTTCAACATATCATTAGAAAGTTTAAGGGAATCTAACACTAAAATTCAAAAATTGGGAGGTAAGTGGGATTCCTGAAATATGACGGAAGGTATTTGTATTAAGGTCAAACTTCAGGAGAGGTAGGTGATATTTACCCTAAATGTGGGACATAATCAAATCATAATAGATTTGACAATAAAAGTACCCTAACAAATTGGCAATACTCATTCAAGGATTTTGTCATTCAAATGTTTTTTGAATTTCAAACCAAAACTCAACACTACTTTCTCCTCCATTATCCTCTCTCCATCCTCCCCCCTCAAATTCAAATACCCAAGATTATTTTATTTTACAATTCCTCTTGTGAAAAGGTAGGGTTCTTCAATCTCTCTTGCACGTATTCAAGTTCTTGGGGAAGAAATTTTTCACTGGTCGTGGTTGTTGAAGGTGCGATTAGCATATGAAAATTCTCACTACATTACTTGCTGTTTTGATTTGTTCGATCATTTTTGGGAATTTCAAAAAATTTGGGAAAAAAGGATTTTTGCATCGAAAAAGCTTATGTACGACTCTTTTTAACAACATTTGGGCATCGACTTTGTGTGACTTTATGCACCACCACCCTAGGAATTGATTCAGTGTGTTTTTTGGTTCCAAAATATAGTCGATCGTTGTATGATGTGAAATTTTATCCCATTGAGAAATTTCTTGTGTATTTCTTTGCTTGGTATGAGATAGTGAGAAATTTCATACTTGATTTTCTTTATTCTAATTAAGAATTTCTTGTGTATTTTCTTTAGTTGTGAAATGGTGAGAAATTTCATACTGTGCAATTTTATCCTAATTGGAAATTTCATGTGTATTTCTTTTGCTTGTTGAGAAGTAGTGAGAAATTTCATATTGTGAGTGTATTGGCACTGTTAAGTGAGTGAGAAATTTCTCACTCAAAACAAAGTCAGGTTGACACTTCATTTATGTGAAATTTTTGATGCATTTTGTATATAAATGTTCACTCATGTTAGTGAGAAGTTTCTCACAACAATCAGGGATTATATGTTTGTGTATGAGAAATTTCTCATATATTCTATATAATTTATCAACCTATGAATGTAGTGAGAAATTAAATGATAAATATTTATAGAGATTTTGAAAATATGAATACAAAATTTAACAATTGTAGACACCCTGGTTTTAACCAAAATTTCAAACTTAGGGGATAATTACATTTGACTACAGTGACGATATTGTCCGGAACAATTTGATAGTCTTCAAGGACGCTTTGTGAACTTCCAAAAGCTCTACAACCCACTTTCACTGATTTTTCAGCCAAAATGACCAAAAAAAACCCACGGGGATGACACTTTCATGACTTATGTGTATAAATTGTGCAATTGAGAGATATTGACAATCAAGATATTCCTTAGATCCAAAGAAGAAGGTTCAAGAAGAGCCAGATATCTAATTTCATTCTTTCAATAAAAAAACCAATTCAGTTTGAATCTAAGTAAAAAATAGTTTTTGAGATATTTTCAAAATGTTTTCGAACTATTTTTATAAAATAGTAGACTCCAATACCTTTTCAATGACATATTATTTGTAATTTTTGGATTTGAAATGAATTAGATATGAATTTTCAAAGTTTAAACCGGAAAAAATCAAGAAAATAGGAGAATGCCAAGAAACGACACTCAAAGCCGCGAAATGGTACTCGTTGAGTGTCACCGCGGCATTCCCCGAGTGTCGTTCCAACACTCATCGAGTGTTGCGCGACCTCATCGAGTGCCGGCTTGGGCACTATCACATTTTAAGTGTGACTTCTAGAACTCTTTGGATCTTTAGAATATCTCAAACAACCCCGTTTCTTAAGTGTGTGTATAACACTCGTAGGTCACATTTTTTATGCTAAATCATCCTAAAAGTACAAGTCTACTGTGACATTATGGCACTCAGCCCAGAAAGTTATGTTTTCTCCTCTAACTTTGTGGGCTTTGTTCTCTCACCTCAGTCATCCTTTTTAGGCTTGTGTTACCGTTGGAAAAGTATCGAAGTCTAATTTGAAATGTTTTTGGTTTCATTCAAAATGGAATTGTAGATTTTGAGTTATGCTAAAAAAAAAAAAAAAAAAAAAAAGGTAAGGCTGACTCCAAGAAGGAGCAAACCTTAGAGGTGTATAAAGGTTATTTTGGCAGGAAAATTCTCCTAAGCAGTTTTTGGCCAACATGAGCGTTTAAGGCATTAATTAAGCTATTTTAGGAGTAATTTATATAGGAAGCTCTCAGGATCCCACCCGAGGTCTGGATTTTGCTCGCTACAAGGCGATTTTTGTCATTTCATGCGAAAAGGCTATCCTAACTTGGGTTCTTGTTTCTAAATTGAGTTTCTAACATACCTCATGATATGTACAAAAATATCCAGTCAAAGTCAACCTTCGTCACCTCAGCAAGGAGTGCCGAAGTCATCCAGTAATTGCTTCATCACGCAACCACCTCGAGCTGTCCATCTAGGACCGCCTGGGTTAGACCCACAGGTCGGGTACAAGATGCGGGCCCACCCCATGATGGGCGCAGCCCAGGCGTGTCCCATGAGATGCTCCAGAAGGTTCCATACAATTTCCTACTTTAGCTAGAAGACTAATGGGAAGCCTAGAGAGTTTCCTAACTGCGTTAGGGAAATCCCATGATTTGTGTTAATCAATCCCTATTTGATTGTACTGCCTAATCAGGCTACTTACCTTGTACGAGTGGTCTTTTGTATCTATAAAAGAGATCACCCACCCCCTTCAAAGGGAAGGGGGGGGGGGGGAATTCTTATTTTCTACAAAATAGCGGATATACAACACTCATACACATATACCCGACCGGTCTCTGGTAGTGCCGCCCTCCTTGTTGGTTCACGTTAACGCCGTCGGTGATTTGTTAGTACAAGTGCTCCAACACACACGTGGACATAGGTCTCTTAATTAACAGGGCCGAACCACACTCAAATCTCTCTTATTTAATTCTTCTTGCTCTCTAACCAAAATTTGGCATCATCAGTTTGGCCCCGTCTGTGGGAACTTCGATAAGCTTTTCCTAAAACAAATCCGTGACTGATCAACTTACCACCGAAGAAGGGTAAGAACACCATTTAGCCCACGGGCCAGATAGAGTCTATGACTCTGAAACAAGTTACCTCGGCTCTCGTGTAACTCTTGGAGGGCTAGCATTAGACTCAACTGCAAATCGAGGCCTTGATGGCCTGACAGAACGAGACCTCTCAGACGGTGGAGCAGCCCAGGAGGAAAAAGCATGGTCGGTTGTCTCGCTGGTCTCAACAACGTGCCCACACCGCACTAGTATCCCTCCCTAGCTTTAGGACAGCCTAGGAATGACGAGCTTGGCCAGGCCCTCGAGCGGACTTGACAACGTGCCCGGGCGTTCCAAGCCAGGTGGGGGATGCCAAAGAAATCATCAACGATAGG
Organism: Hydrangea macrophylla; assembly: GCA_033977485.1. Classification (NCBI taxonomy): domain Eukaryota; kingdom Viridiplantae; phylum Streptophyta; class Magnoliopsida; order Cornales; family Hydrangeaceae; genus Hydrangea; species Hydrangea macrophylla. The sequence goes on along the minus strand of CM066984.1, from coordinate 43,913,895 downwards.
CGTACTGCCCGAAGGGAGGAACAAGACAAACAACCCAGGAATCAGCCCAGGGTCGCCCGGCCAGAAACTGAGGTGACCTATCCCTGAGGACGACACACTTCAAAGAAGAGACCTCCTCGTTCAACTTGACCTACTGTATAGATATGGAACGGAAGTTCGGCTAGGAGGACGTCAGGCCCAAATCATTGACCTACAAAACAGGTTGAGAAGTTCAGTCGTAGGCCAGATGGTGACTACACCAATACTAAAACTGAGTCATCCTTCACTGTCCAGATCACATGATTTCCCATTCCTTGCAAGTTTAAGCAACCACTTCTTGATTCTTATGACGGATCGAGGAGTCCAATCGATCATGTTTGGACTTACGAGGCTTAAATGGAATTAGTTACCAACGCTGACAAACTACTCTACCTAGCCTTTCCCAGCAGCCTCAAAGGTCCAGCCATACAGCGGTTCCACATACTCAAACCTCGAACGGTCGATGATTTCAAGGCGCTCAGTAAGCTGTTCGTCAGCCAGTTTGTGGGGATGCTCAATCGATCACAGCCAGACACCCAATTACTGGCCGTCAAGTAGTACAAGGGAGAATCCATGAAAGATTACATCGACCGTTTCAACCAGCAAAAGCTTCAGATCAGCAACCTGAACGAAACAATTGCGATCATAGCCTTCTGCTTGAGGGTTCAGCACACCAAGGTTGCCACGTCGTTCCACCATGACTGGCCAGCCATTTTGGTTGAACTCTCGGAGAGGGTTAGGAAATACATTGACACGGAAGAGTTCCTGAAGTCTAAGCATGCCAGCTTCACGGGAGATGACTCCCCAAAATTGAAACGGAAACACGAAGGTTCTGAGAAGGGCTCGGGAAAGAAGCCGAAGTAGGATCAGCAACGAGGTGGTTGGGATCAAGCTCTAATCACCTTCACACCTCTTTCTCGGCCTATCTAGGAAGTCATGGTGGTTGCCGCTGCTCAGAGGTTGCTCAAACAACCAACAAATTTGAAGAGCCCGACTGAGAAGAGAAATCGGGACAAGTATTATCGGTATCACAAAGATCACAGTCACGACATGGAGGACTGCTTTAAGCTAAAGATTGCCATTGAGAAGTTGATCGAGCAGGGTCACCTTGCCAAGTTTGTCACCGATAAATGACCTCGGCTAGACGCCCGAGCTCCCGAGTAGCCGTAACCCCTTGCTCATAACAACGTGATCTCTGGAGGAACATCGGGCGAAGGGGACTCATAGTTGGCTAGAAAGAGGCATACTCGAGCATCTCGAGCGAATATCCTACACGCCCAATCATCTAACTCCCCACCAACCGATGTGTAGATGTTCTCATCTGACGATGTAAAGGACCTACATTGCCCCCATGACAATCCACTGACGGTGATGCTCCATAGCCAACTACTTGTTAAAGAGGGTGTTAGTGGACACATGCAGCTCCTCAGATATTATGTTTACCTCAGCCTTTGATCAGTTTGGGATATTATGGGACCAGCTCTAACCAGTGGCCACTCCCTTGGTCGTGTTCAATGGTTCAAGCACACAACCGCTTGGGATGATCAAGTTGTCGGTCTTGATGGGAACCTAACCACAGTAAGCCTCAGTGATGGCAAACTTTGTGGTGGTAGAGACTCCATCTTCTTACAATGTCATCCTTAGGAGGCCAACGCTCAATAGAGCCAAGGCGGTTGTATGAACCTACAGCCTGGTTGTCAAGTTCCTGACCCACCAGGGTTCGGGAAGTCTGCCAGGAGATCAAGTAACCACTTGAAGCTGTTATGTCAGTTCCCTGAGCAGGGAAGCGATTGCAGAAGTACTAAACATTCAAGAGATGGACTCGAGGGATGCTCGGGATAGGGACAGCCTAGTTGAAGACACAGATCAGGTGGTACTGGATCCCCAATTCTGCGACCGATCCGTCAGCATCGGTACTCTCCTGAAGCCAAGTTGTAAAGAAAAATTGGTCCATTTCCTGAGAGAGAGCCAAGACATTTTTTCCTAGAGCCACGAGGACACGCCGGGAATTGAACCACGGGTCATGTTCCACCGACTCAACATTGATCCGAGCTACCACCCGATTAAGTAGAAAAGGAGGGGTATGGCCCTCGAAAAGCAGGAAGCGGTCCGCAAAGAGCTCGAGAAGCTTCTCAAGGCAAGGTCTGTCCGGGAAGTGCAACATCCCAACTGGCTAGCCAATGTGGTTCTGGTCAAGAAGAGCAATGGAAAGTGGAGGATGTGCGTAGACTTCACTGGCCTTAACAAGGCTTGTCCAAAGGATTGCTATCCACTACCTAGGATAGACCTCCTCGTGGACTCCATAGCCGGTCATTCACTTCTCTTTTTCATGGATGCCTACTCGGGATACAACTAGATCAGCATGTATCCCGGGGACGAAGAGAAGACTTCTTTCATCACCGACCAGGGGACGTATTCCTACAAAGTGATGCTCTTTAGTCTCAAAAATGCTGGGGTAACTTACCAATGCCTAGTTAACCATATGTTCAAAGATCTGATCGGGAAAACAATGGAGGTATATGTTGACAATCTCCTAGTTAAAAGCTGAGACGAGTTTGACCATCTCAAGCACTTGGTCGGGGCCTTCAGCATCTTAAGAAAATTTTGGATGAGGTTGAACCCAGCCAAGTGCACATTTGGAGTCTCGTCCAGGAATTTCCTGGGACACATGGTGAGCAGGCAAGGAATCGAGGCAAACCCCAAAAAAATTTAAGCCATCATAAATATGTGATCACCCTGGTAAACAAAGGAAGTACAAAGTTTGGCCGGGCGCACTACACCAAAATGGCCGATTTGTGACGGTTTTGGACAGTGACAAAGGCCCTTTGTCCCGGCTATTATCCGTGACATTTTCGGGTGTGACACAAAATATTGTCACTGTCATAAACCGTGACAAATGGCCTTTGTCATGGTTCATTTGTTACACTTTACAAGTGACATATTACTTTCAATTGTCACAGTCCTATCAGCGTTTTAAACAGTGACAATTTACTTATTTGTCACGGTTCTAGACCGTGACAATGTATGTAATTGGTCACATTATTTTGTCACAGTTATAGGCCGTGACAATATATGATATTAGTCACAATCGTTGTCACGGTTATGGACTGTGACAATTATTAAGAGTAGTGACAAATCATAAATTTTTTTAAAAAAAATAATCTTATTTTTGCAAGAATTCACCCTATTATTTTTTGTTACTTAAGCAATATAAACACCAGTAACAAAAATTGCAATCCAATACAACCTATTATAAACACAAATTGTAAGATCACCAATAAACACAATTGCATGCATTATCAGTTTGCTCAGAAAAAAAAAATACCAAACTCAGAACTTTAGCAATCCAAAAACCTAATATAAAATGACAAGCATTACAGAGAATATTATTGTTTAAAATAAATCTATGAAGTCCACAGATAATCGTCATCTTCGTCATACGCCTCTTGGCCCTGTTGCTACGGCTTCCAACGTATCTCCTCCTCAATGTTCACATTGTGCAAGGTAGTCTCCTCGCATTCATCTAACTCCATGTCAGGAAGAACGAATTCAAGAGCCTTGCACTGATCCCTCATCATTTATTGCCTTGAACTGGTCTGCGAGTGTAAAAATAACAAAGACAAAGATTAGTGCCACTACTTTAATGCTTAACCGGTTTTTTTTTTCTTTTGCCACTATTTTAATGCTTAACTACATTCAGCAGAAACAACTCCCTATCTAAGGAGAGTAATAATCAGTTAAACTTACCTTTTACAATACTCTCATAAAGCTGACAATAGTGTATATCTAAAGTATATCATGATACTCAGCCTGTGTAAGAAGGTGAAATGGTTGGACACCACGTGTAACGGCCATATAGGTGATAGTAAAGTTTTCATAAATGACTTGACATTCATAACTTTAGTAAACAATCAGCTAGATGTACAACATCATTCAAGCGTGTATGAGAAAAAGAATCTTCTCAACTCATTTTGATAATGCATTATCTAAGGAGAAAAAGAATCTTCTCAGCTCAGGTATAAGAGCTAGAACTGAATTCTACTTAACAACTTAAAGAACAAAATGTCCACCCAAAAGTCAATATTCTCTATATTATATACTTATTGGTAAATTCATCAGAATTTAAGGAAATAAAGATCCAAAACATTCCTATTATCATTTGTTCTTTTCATCTTCTGTAAAAGCAAATAAATGACATATTTAAGAGCATCTCGTCCATTACCTGTAACGAATATAACAAGAACAACAGCAAACGCAATGCTTCTCCCATCATACCAACCTTCTTGTAAACCCTGTGAGAATTAAAGAGAAAAGGCACAAAGTCTCAATTCAAAGGAAAACATTATAATAAAGGGGCAAGATGTATTGAAATAAGCATAAGTATTTATAATTAGGGATGAAAACACGTATAATTCATCTTATTAGCGCTTTCGGATATGCAATATCCGTCCCTTCTCAACTCCCAACGAGCTCATTGCTAATCCCTAGTAGTGAAATAAACTAATGCAAAGAGAAAATTAACCTACAAATATAATTAAAAATAGAAAATAAATAAAATAAAGCCTAACTCACTTTCACAGGAATTGCGATTGCATTTAGCATATGCAACAAACCTTTAAATCTCTGGGGAATAGCTGATAAAGTCGCTGCTTGAAGTAGGGACTTGTACTACACTGAAGTCACTACTTGAAGTAGCGACTTCTCCATTTGGTCTGAAGTCGCTATTTGAAGTAACGACTTCTCCTTATTACGAATTTTTTGGCTGAAGTCGCTACTTGAAGTAGTGACTTCTAAGAAAGTGATGGGTTTGGGAAATAAGTTGAAACAGTGATGGGTCAGGGATATATTAGCCCCACTGTGATGCTTTAGGGTAAAAATTCTGTGAAATGGCTTACACATGTTAATCTAGCTAGGGGTGGGCAATTGGACAGTTCGGGTTTGAACCAAAAAGTTCGGGTCGGGTTCGGGTTGGGATTTTTGGTACCGAAATTCGAACTGTAGTAAAGTTCGAAACTATGGTTTGGGTTCCGAAGTATAAGTTTGGGTTCGGGTTAGAATTTCGGGTTAGGATTAAACCTGTTTTTATGATCAATGGATATGTCGTGGGGCCTTTTGAAAACAATTCCAATCATACATTAAGAGAGAAAGAAAAGTCCCTAAATTCAAGAATTCATAACAGTTAGACTATTTCAAAAATTAATAATGAGGTGTTCCCATTGCTTGATTTGAATAATTTTCATACACAATATGCATGATTGTATACAACATTTTCTAGTTAGCACTGGAAAAAAAATTAACACTGGAAAAAAAAGTAAACATAAGAGAGAGAGAGAGAGAGAGAGAGAGAGAGACTGGGAGTTGCACAGAAAGAGTCAGAGATTCAAGAGAGAGAGAGATACTAAGACAAAGAGAGACTCAGCGAGAGAGAGAGAGAGAGAGAAGTCCATAACCATGGTCCATAGAGACATAGAGAGAGTCAGAGAGAGGATCTGAGATCTACGCACCTCGTGGAGTCACGGACCCGTAGCCGTTGGTGACACAGAGAGAGAGAGAGTGTGTGTATGTGTGTGTGTGTGAGAGAGAGAGAGAGATATGAGATCTACGCAGTGCACACCTCCGAGCAGTCGCCAGCACGCCAACATCGAAAGGAGTGAGGTCTTGGACCTCTTGGTCTGCTACTCTGTCTCTGCTTGAGATGAGGCCGAGGGTCTACGTGAGATGAGAGATGACAGTCTGCGTGAGATGAGGTCTGAGAGATTACTCAAATGAGCCCAAATTTCTAAAACATTGTTTTGTATATTCCTTAAAACTTCGGATATTCAGTTTCGAACCGAAATTATTTCTCCTTCTGAAAACCGAACTAAACTAACCGAACTAAACTAGTAAATATAGTTCAGTTTCGAACTGAAATAAATTATGTTCGGATAATAACCGAACCAAAATTTTACAAACTTTGGGTACAGGTCAGTTTTTCAGGTTAACTTGAAGTATGCCCATCCCTAACTCAAGCATCTATTGGATTCAATTTCTCAAAAGACTTTTAACGTCTCTTTCAAGTTGCAAAGTTAGAGGGGTTTTTATCAAAAAAAAAAATTTAAACTAAAATAAAAAAATAATAATAATAAAATAATAATTAAAAAATAGAGGTGCCATGTGGTTTAAAGAAAAAAGCATAGGATGCCATGTAACATTATGAGGAGCGACAAAATGCTTTGGCCTTATATATATATATATATATAGTAATAATAGATTTGTCATTTGGTTGGCTTGAAGGATGGGTCTAGGGGGAGACCGCCTTCTCTAGATTTGACAAAAAAAAAACCTTCTATTTATACCAATATTGTACATAAATATGCTTTAACTATGCATACTCAGCCCCCCCCCCCCCCCCCCTTTCTTTTTCTAAACTTGGTTTCTAGATCCATCCCTATTTAACTTTCCCATTTACATTGAATTTTGCAAATTATACCTCCTATCCACATAACCTTGTTAATCTGAGTAATGTTAGGGGTGCAACTATTATTTATAATTTATTTACAACCATTTTTATCTATCTCCTAAGTGGCACTGTAGGGTCCAGTTAAATTTCAATGAACCCCAGTGCCACTTAGGAGAGAAATAGAGATGGTTGTAAATGAGTTGCAAAAACTGGTTGTACCCCTAGCATTGTTCTATCAATCCCCTGTACTCTATGAGTAATACTTGGGACACAACCATTCATACAACTTTTTCTACACAACCCAATAAATGTGTCTATCTCTCCTGTGTCACTCTTGCATCACTGTGGGGTCTAGTGACATCATTGAAGAGAGATTGACACATTTATTGGGTCGTGTATAGAAAGTTGTGTGAATGATTGTGTCCCAAGTATCATTTATACCAAATCAGGTGTACTCATTACTTTTCATCACATGTAACATAATCTTTATATTTTGTATGGATTGGAGTTTTTCTAAAAATGAAAGACAATACTAAAAAATGAAATATATCTATATCTATATACTAATACTAAAAATGAAAGAGAATATCAAGAATTAACCTTGACACGTGGCATTAGATTTTCCCTCTCTCCCTTGTCTCCCTCTCTCTTCAAACATTGAAAGAAAACAACTGAAAATATATCTTTCTAGCTATATCTGACTATTCCTCTTCCATTCTATATACATTGAATGAATCCGCCTCTCCCTCTCCCCCCTTTCTCTTTCTCTCCCTAATTCTAATTAATTATTTTCACTCGATCATGACTCTTTAGATTCCCTTCTTCTGTTTTACATACTTCTTTACAATGAATGACCTGTACATATAGGCGTGTGTAGACACCCCAATTTTGACCAAACGTCAAATCCAGAGATTGGTTACCTCTCAAAGACCGATGATGACGATGACCGTGACGTTCGAAGATTTTCCAAGAAATTCAAAATTTTCAAGAATGATTCTTCAAGTTAAATTTCAAAATTGAAAATAATAAAAGGAGAGAGGATTTGGGCATTCGGGAGAAACTCGAATAATAAAGAACATGTGAGAAACACAGTCTGGGAACCTGTTGTTTTTAAAAAAAAAAAAAAAAGAAGAGAGAAGGATTAATAAACAAAGTAAAAAGAGTTCCTTTGGAAGAAATAGGAGGACAAAATAAATAAAAATAAATAAAATCTTGAAAAAGGAGAAAAATACAAAAGAGGATAGTATATTTAAAGTATATACCATGCACATGGGTGATACCATGCACATGGAGGACCTTAGTACAAATATAGATATATATAAATTTAAAAATTTTAGTTTACATTAACATTTTTCTTGAAAATTAAAAGAAAGACAAAATTCAGTTGGTCCCGACACGCGGCAAACGCGGTGAGTGCCGCGTCGGCACTCTCTGTTTGCCGCCCGACATTCAGTGAGTGCCGCCCGGCACTCAGTGAATGCCGCCGGCACCCATCGAGTGCCGCTGGCTGTAACAGACTGCTTTTCTCACATGTTCTAGAAGAAATCTTTGCACATGGGTCTCCACCCGAATTTACCCATTTATCCTTGAGATGATGGCCTATATAAAGAGACCGTCATCTTCATTTTGAGGGGACTTGAACTTTTGAATCAATATACAAACATATACAAGAAATACACTTGAGTTTTAGAGAGAATTGAGAAGAAGAGAAGAATTTCTTGAAGAGTTTTGAAGAACTTTAAGAAGAATTTGAAGATCTTGGAAGAGCTTCACAAGAAATTGAAGAATTCTTTGAGGTCATAGAGGTAACCTCTTAATTCTTGGTAGAGTTAGGATAATTCAATCACAAGCTCTTAGATCTAGGAACTTTTCACATTTTCAAAACCTCTCTTCTTATCCCATTTCTTCACACACCACCAAGAACTTGTGATTGAACTTCATGATATCTCATTAATTTGGATCTAATTAATGCCTTGGGTTTGAGATAAATTAGTTTTGAAGAATTTGTGTTCCTAAATAAAACTTTGATTTCCTTTATTTCTATTTCATTCATAAGGTTCATGGGATCTTCCATATCTCATTGAAACTCTTTGAATTTGATTCCTTATTCTCCTGTGACCTTGTGATTCATATGGAGTTTAAGGTTGGTCATGGTCATATCTACACATAGTTGGTGAGATACTAGCATCAACTCATGACTAGGATCTCTTGCTATGAATCTTATGGAATTCATTCTATATCCCATAGAGGTTCATGTAGATCATAGTCTCATTTAATCTCCAAGGACCATTAATTTGAGAGGAGAATATGATTTCATGGCTATAATCTCCTCAAGGACCATATATTTGGGAGAGGATGTGAATGTAAGCTTTCATAGTTTGATGAAATCTATGGAACTTGAATGTTTAAAAGTCTATTAGATTGAGTAAAACCTTGGGTATTCTTACTAGGACTCTATATTTGGAGATCTAAGTATGAGGTTCTCCAAGGATGAATCTATGGATCATTTTATATTTCATCATTCATTTCAATGGTCATAATCGTACTTGATCCTTGCTCTCTCTAGAGTTATGGATCAAAGTTTGATTTGAAATATGAACATTAATTCAATATTGGTGCAGTGAATCCTTAAACCCTCTATGATCAAAGATTTTTCATAAAATCATGGTCCATTGGAATGGGATGAGACCAATTGGAGGGTGTTCATAACTCATATAAGTACCTCTTTGATTGTTGTTTTGACAAGATTCTATACTTAGGATGGTTTGGGCTTATGATTTTCAAATAAGCAATTCTTTGTCCAAAATTTCAGAACAGCAAACCGGTTTTAAAATTGATAGATCAGAGCTCTAACTAAGTTTTCATGACCTCTAATAATTTTTATAAGAACCTTAATGTGTTAGGAAGGTTCCCTAAAAAGAATGAAGCAATTCGGATTTGTTTGTTATTTTTAAAAAAATCATACAAGATCTCTGGACAGAGAGTTGTAAAATCCTGAGTAAGGTATAGTATTTTCTATATTCCTAGAGATCTAACCGTTGAAACCTCGATTTTCTTTTTGGGATAGAAACTAGACTCACAGAGGCATAACATATCCAAATATCATTAAGATCCAACCGTTGGAAGTATTTTAGTTCTATTTTTTAAGATTTGGTCTGCTCTCTGTAATTCATAAAAAACTGCTACTGTTTTTATCTAATCTTATTCATTTCAACTCAAATGGTTCCCTAATGTCTTGGGACCCAAACCATGTTTTGAATAAAGATAATTTAGCTTAAATTCAGAGGCTAAGTGATCCAAATAAATGAATAAATTCATATTTCATTCTTGTTCATATTCATGCATTCATTCATATATGTTAATATTCATAAGTAGGACTTATCTCTTGTCTAAGTTGCATCTAATTGAACATGACTTAGGATTAATTACTCTTTGATATTATATCTTGTCTAAGGAATGCGTACTAACCTTTGTTTTGTAGCGCATTTGAGGTACAACTTCTCATCCCTTTTCTAGTTTAATTCATTTCTTTGATTTTGAATTGATTTTCAACTCCATGTGCGACACCTTAGCCTAGGTTTTGCCTTATGTGTATATATGTGTTAGAGACCTTTTTCTTAGGATTTCTATTCTCGCATGCATTGCACGTTTAATATTCACGGCTGGATCCCGGGTATGTTCTCTAGTTCTCTATTGCATATCATGTTATTTGCTATTTGAATTACGTGACTTATGAATGATATTTTGTCATTAGAAATTTTGCACCCTTTTGACATGCTTGTGATATGTATACTTATATTTATGTATTAGTTGAGGGCATGCTTAGATTAATAACTTGATTAAAAAGGATGTTGAGTAGAGGCCTATCGTGAGATAGGATGAAAGGGGGTGTTTTAGTCCGCCGGGCTCCTTCCCCTTTCATTCCATAATCCCCGGACCCAGTTTATCTTTGGTTTCGCAAAAGATCGGTTCGCCTTTAAAATGGTTTCTTAATTTTTCCTTTTAAAAATTAAGTGGCGACTCTTTAAAGAAATTTTTGGAAAAGAATTTAAAAGAAAAGCTGTGGGTAAGAAATTTTGCGATATCCACAATCTGGCGACTCTGCTGGGGATCGAACCCAGAATCTCTGGTTTCGCAGACCAGAATTTTGATTTTGGGTTCACTCGAGGATTAGACTTGAAAGCATCCTTTTAATCAAATTAATTAATTTTTGTGTGCCCGTTGCATTGCACTTGCATGTCTTGCCAGTCGATTGCACGGAACTATGACCTTGGAGGCTCGGGGCAACCCGGTCGGTCAAGCCATCATGGGGCCGTGTGATCACCCTTGATCTCGTACCATGTATTGGTATATGAAGCATCCTATCGGGTGTGTGTCAAGGGTCCCTTATTTGACCAAAACCCGGCCTATGCATGATAGCTTCTATAGAACCTTTCAATCTAGGAAATCAACTCTTGATTAAGATTATATGCTAGGAAGTTTTGTATGCCCGGAAGAGATTACTTGAGATGATGACGATACTTGCTTGATGAGAGATGTTTAATCTTTTAATCACCTTTTAGCAATTTCTCCTTATGTCCCACGACATTTGGAGAAAATGCCGAACCTTGATTATAAGATTATACTTCTTATATCATGTTAGCTAAGCATCACTGACCTTGTATGCATCCAAATTTATGAAAAGTGCGGTGATTATCCAAGCATGTGGTCCTTCTACCCAAGGAATTTTAAATCCATCTTTAAAAGAAGATAGGTTTTTGACTTCTTCATCCCAAAGTATTTAGTCACTCTTTTAAAATCTTTGGGATTCATCTTTTGATTAAAATCCCAAGTCAACCCCTTGTTGAGGTATATTCTCGCATTCTCCTTCTTGAAGGAAGAATCCAAAAATCTTGGGACTTGTTTTTAGAAAAAATATTGTTAATGAAAGCAAAATTTTGACCCAATCTTCTTTTTGTTAAAGAATAATCCAAAAATTTTGAAAATTGTATTTAAGAAATCTCCCCAACTAAAGAAATGCTTTTGAAACAAAATCCCAAAGCAAAATTTTCGACCCAACCATCTTTTGTTGAGAAATGCTTTTACCTTCAAAAGGAAAAATCCAAAATTCTCAAGAATTTTTTTTGAAAGATTTTATCATCCAAGAAATGCTTTCCAAAAGAGTTTTAAAAAATTTTTCCATCGAAGGGGTAATGAGGATCACAAGTAAAAGGAGAAATTAGCACACTTGACATGAAAGAGGATTTCATGTGCCTACGTGTCTTATATGCTAGGGTTAGGATTTGCTTTTATGTTGGCATATAGAATAGGCACACACACACATGCATTGCATCCGTGTGGCATATGAATCATTCATGAAGGCATATAACAAAATCAAATAATAAAAGTAAAAGATAAATAAAATAATGGTGAAAAGGGAGAAAAGTTGTTAAAATAATTGGAAAAAATATGATTGTAGGTAAAAGATAGAATCAACTACGAGCACAGGCTGGTACAGAGATTCTACTGCAAGGCTAGTGAGAAAAGAGATGGCACAAGAGGCAAATGCAAGGGAGATGGCAGAATTAAGAACAATGGTGGAACAGCAAGCGGGTCAAATGGCCAGAATGATGACCATGATAGAAGCACTAGCACGACAGCCGCCAAACAATGATCCTCCTCACAGGGATGAAGATTGGTTTGATGAAATAGAAGGGGTTGAAGCGCCGAGAACAGAAAGGGAAAAACTAGAAAAGGAAAGGGCTGAGAAAGACAAGCTGATGACTGAGAAAATGGAGAAGTTGGAAAGGGTGGTCCGAAAGGCCCATGGAGTTGATACCTACTTGTTGGAATTAGAAGGACTATATGAGGGGGTCTGTGAGGTATTACCTACAGGATTTAAAATGCCTGTGTTCGATAAGTTTGACGGAACGGGGAACCCTCGTAGCCACATCAGAATGTGTATAGGGGCATTTCAGCCTAGTGGCTTGAGCACAACCATGATGGCGGTCTTGTTTCAGCAGACGTTAACTGGGGCTGCTTTGTCTTGGTACCTCACTCTGGAACCGGGGAAAACCAAAAATTGGGAAGAAGTGGTTAAAGCATTCGTAGCCCAATACGAATACAACCAGGATTTGGATGTTACTATTAGGGATTTAGAGACTACCCGACAAGGGAACAAAGAATCTTTTGCTGAATTTTTGAGCCGATGGAGGGGAAAGGCTGCTAAGATGGTACAAAGGCCGACTAAAAAGGAGCAAATCCGAATGCTGATGAAGAACCTCCAACCCGTTTATCAGGAGAAGATGAGGTTCCAATCCCTCAATACCTTTGCCGAAGTGTTTGATGTAGGGACCAAAATCGAAGATGCGATACAGGAAGGGTTAATCAAAAGAGAGGAGCCAGCAAACAGGTACAGACGTCCGAATTAATGAGCAGGAGAAGGGCATTCAGGAGGCCATTCAGGACATACAGATGTGAACGCACTGAGCGAACCCGAGAAGAAGTTTGATATAGCCAGAAGTTACCCAAAGAGGGGAGGGGATAAGCCTTTAAGGAGGTTTTCGGAGTTGGGAGTATCCTTATCCACGGCTCTCGATAGGCTACTGGCAAAAGGACATCTTCGCCTACTGGAGCCGCGACCAAGACCGAATCCACTACCTCCAAATTTTAAACCTGATCTATATTGCAAATTCCATCAGGAACAGGGGCACTCAACTGATCGGTGTTTAAGATTAAGACATGAGATCCAAGATTTGATTGACAAGAAAGTAATATCTGAACCACCCACCAACCCGCCAAATGTTACCAGAAATTCGCTACCAGATCATCATGCCGTGCCACCACCCAGAATTTACTACTTGGGGAAAGAGGGGAGCTCTTTTGATCCATCAGCTTATCAGATGTTGGAGGATTCACAAATATGCACTCTAAAAGGGCTGGTAGACGAAGGCAAAGGAAAAGAAATAGAAGGGGCTATTGACGCAGATTGGTGGGCACCCGAAACTGACAATTCACTTTGGTACAAAGGAGACGATGTCACGCCCCGGAGCAGCATAAATAGAGAAAAATAAATTTCCTTTATGGGTCCATAAGGAATGACAGGTGAAAGTCACTAATAATCCATACCATGCAGTACTAGTCCAAACCAAAACAGCATTATAAACAACTGAAGATAAAATCACCGTACTATCTATTACAAATCATCAGAGTATGGTCCACAGGATCAAAACAGGTCTGGAGACAACAAATGTCCAAGTACCCGTTAACTAAAGGTTTAATAGAACGATTGAAATATAAAACTAGTTATAACATCTTCAGCCTTCAACTGGCGTAAGGATAGTCCTTAGCGTAGAAGTCTCCCCCAGCGTCAACGTCATTGGTGGGGCCCTCCTCTGGATAATAGTCATCATTGTACTGGTCTTTACCTGTAGAATAAGAGGCAGGATAATCTGGACGGGGAAAGTCCAGGCAATAAAAGGCCGTCAGCTTACTGAGAGCTGAGTGAGCATAAACTAACGAGGTACCAGTTATCTGAAGTAAACACAAGCTTATGAAAACACGAGTTAACATCTTATTATAACCATATCTTGTTTCTTTATTCGTCCTTATAAACCAACCCTTAACGTCTTGTTAATCGAATACCGAACTCAACATATTTTGATTTCATGAACAGACTCAATCGTTTAACTCTAGGGATACACCCTTATCCTGTCCATCGCTTTTAAGAGCAATATATCCTGCTCACCGCATGTCATGGACTCTACGTCAGTCTGTCCCCAGCTTTTAAGAACAATGGTCCTGTTCACCGCATTTCAGGGATATAACGTTTTGAACAAGGCATATCAATCTATTGCCACGACTCAACGTCATCTACTAGTGATCCCAGTTCACCGCTTTTAAGAACAATGGTCCTGTTCACCGCTTTTAAGAGCATATCATAGATCATCCAGTCTATCTTAGGACTATTTGGTCCAGCTCACCGCTTTTAAGAACCATGTATCCGGTTCACCGCTTTTAAGAGCATATCATGACCACTCATCCATCCACGTACCATTCCCAGAACTTACCAAACCTACTTACGTTCCATTCTACATCGACACATGACAAACTCCCAATGTGGCCTGACTACTCGGATTAAAAGAAATCGGATATCAAACTCATATCAGAATCAACACGTCACCCATGTCTTCATATTCTTTTTATTCATTATCCATTAATCTTTGGTGTCACATTACTCCTGTCTACCCCATAGTCGCATAATGGAATCCGAATCAGGAATCGAACAACTAAACCTTTTATAAAATAAACAGGCAAAAGAATCCATGTTCTGCTTATGCCAATCGATTGGAACAGAGGTTCAATCGATTGGAACAAAAGTTATGTCAATCGATTGAGATCATGTCAATCGATTGGAACAGAGGTTCAATCGATTGAAAAACATGGCAATCGATTGGAATGTCAATCGATTGGAATCCTATCCAATCGATTGAGATACGACTGATGTCAATCGATTGAGATTATGTCAATCGATTGGTACTACGTCTTCTCCAGCAGATTGTAAAAACAGCATATATAAACGTAGAAATCATACTATTATCACATCTAAAGGTCATAACAACTTGTATAAACATCACATAAAGGGACCAAGTGAGTTAGGACTCACCTAGGGTGCGTTTGGCTTGTGTTTAAGCTTAATACTCCAAGCTCTCTCTCTCTTCCTTCTCTTTCTCTCTTCTCTGTCTCTGTCTTCCCTCTCTGTCTCCTTCTTTCTTCTTCTTTCTTCTCTCTTCTCTTCTTCTCCCAGCTGCCAAGGTAGTGTGTGTGTATATATGTATAGATATAGAGATATAGATAGATATATGTATATATCTCACAAGAGGTATGTATCTCTCTCTCCCAAGGTCTGAAAACAGCCCCAAGGCCACAAAATGAAACATATATATAGAGATAAGGGAGTGCCACGCGTTTAAAGCTGAAGGAAAGAAGAAAACATTTCTCAGCTTATGTCAATCGATTGAGACACAAGTCAATCGATTGGCAACAGATATTTGTAGTCAATCGATTGAAAATAATGTCAATCGATTGGGATGAATGGCAATCGATTGGAATATTGACACGTAATCAATTTTAGTCGGTAGAATGTCAATCGATTGGGAACATGTCAATCGATTGGTATCTGAAAAGTGTCAATCGATTGAGAAACTTATCAATCGATTGGTATCAAAATTTACCAAAAGGAAGAGAAAGTTTATACGAGTATAGAAATGAAATACCGGGTCTTATTAATATACCAAAATACAGGGTATTACAGACGACATTCAGGATCACAATAAAGTTAAGGAGGACCTTTGGTATGAAAGTGAGGAGGAAGATTTGAAAGTTGCTGAAGCACAGGATGGACTTTGGGTCAAAGAAGGAATTAGTCACCTTACACGATCAGGAAGGCATTTTAAACCACACGAACTTGAAGAAGATCACCCGGGGCAGGAAATAAATAAAGGAAAAGGGAAACTAAATGAGGAAGAAGAAGAGAACAGAGTTTTAAGACAGATGAAGAAGACACAAGCAAATATCACTATTTGGGGGTTGCTAATCGCTTCCAAGCGTCATAGACAAGCAGTCCTCGATGCTCTCAATCAATCGGATGTCTCCATCAATGTTACTCCGGAAGATCTCGTCGGTATGATCAACAGAAGTTCAACTCTCGTTATTTCTTTCTCCGAAGCTGACTTACCTCCTGGGGGACCAGTTTACAATAAACCGTTGCACGTTACCGTGGAGTGCCTAGGAAATTCTCTACCCGCTTGCCTTGTTGACAACGGGTCTGCATGGAATGTATGCCCTTTTTGGACAGCTAAAAGGATGGGGCTCGATGAATCCACATTTATACCATCGGAACAAAAAGTAAGGGCTTATGATAATACTCTACGGACAGTTATGGGGATCATCTTTCTAAATCTCTCTGTTGGGACCGGTGAAAGGGAAACAGAATTCCAAATCATTGACATTCCTGCATCATTTAACCTGCTTCTGGGAAGGCCGTGGCTTGATGGTTTGGGTGCCATTCCATCAACCATCCATCAGAAAGTTAAGTACATTTGGAAGAACAAGGTATGCGATCTTCTGGGGGATAGCTGGATAAATATATCTGGGGCCTCATCAAGTGCTCCGATTTTAGAAGTACAGATACAAGAAGGTAAAGCAAGTTTAGGTGGGTTTGAGTTCATTAACGTCATAGAAGAGAGGAAGCCGAAGGAGTTTTTACCACTGTATTTTGATCAATACGCTAGTCCGTTGGTGGCCGGGATCATGAGAAAAATGGGGTTCTTCCCAGGGATGGGTTTAGGTAAGAAACACCAAGGATTGTCAAAATTCCCAAATATCGTTACACAAACCCACACTCACGGGCTAGGGTACTCGCCAAGCAAGGAAGAGTTGAAGAAGAAGAAGAAAGCAATTGATACACCGCTAGAACCGTACTTGAAAACTCTTAATGGGTATTTCGTCAAGCAAAGGGAAGATTTTCCATTTTGTGGTTTTCCAGAACCGTGGTTGGATAAAGCGGAGAAGCGTATGAAGCCGGGATTCGAGATATTCTTTGCACATGACTTCTCTGATTATGAGGACCCTTATCTTCAACAGCCCGCAAAGTCTGCCATTATTCAGGACTGGGTGTGTACTCTGGATGGCTCGGCAATGAAGAACCTGCTAGAAGAAGGGTGCAAAGGGACCGAAAAAGGGAGCTCTACAGAGATTAAGGATGAAGATGGGAAAAGCTGGGATAAAAAAGAAAGCAAGGGGAATAAAGAAAGGGAGAAGCCAGCGTATGGAGGGAAACCAGAAGAAGTGGAAATAGAAGAGATCACTCAGGAAGAGGAACAGGAAGATCACTTCATCGCCGATATGGGAGGGGAAAGCAAGAAAGAGTGGATCTTTGAGTCTAGTAATAAGTATCCCCCTCACCCAGAGTCTGTATTGGCCCAAATGAGGCATCTTTCCATTTCTATGTCTGTTGTAATTGCTCCGAAAAAAGTTAATGAGAATGTGACTAATTCTGCTTACTTGACTGTACATAATAATAACTGTGATGCATGTGATGAATATGATGAAATACCTCATGAATTACAAAAATTGGTTGAAAAAGAAAATGAACCTGCATGCAAAATCATGGAAGGCACTCTAACCATTAATCTGGGAAATGAAGATAATCCACAAAATGTTTCTATTGGCTCCACACTTAATAATGAGGAAAGCGAAGAATTAATCAATCTATTAAAAGAATTCAAAGATTTCTTCGCATGGTCTTATGATGATATGCCAGGAATTGATCCAGAAATTGTCCAACACCATATTCCCCTTTTTCCAAATTCAAAACCCGTAAAACAAAAATTGAGGCGAATGAGGCCTGAATGGGCGCTTAAAGTGAAAGAGGAGGTTAAAAAGCAACTTAGGGCTGGATTCTTGATTGTCACCGAGTATCCTGAATGGGTCGCCAATATTGTACCGGTTCCTAAAAAGGATGGTCGTGTTAGGGTTTGTGTAGATTTCTGAGATTTGAACAAAGCTAGCCCTAAAGACGATTTTCCTTTACCCCACATCGACGTGTTAGTAGATAATACCGCAGGGCATGAACTTCTGTCTTTCATGGATGGGTTTTCAGGGTATAACCAGATCTTGATGGCGCCAAAGGATAGAGAGAAAACAACTTTCATCACACCTTGGGGGACTTACTGTTATAGGGTTATGCCGTTTGGACTTAAGAATGCAGGTGCGACCTACCAAAGAGCTGCTACTACGTTGCTGCATGATATGATTCATAAAGAAGTAGAAGTATATATGGATGACATGATAGTAAAGTCTAAGGAAAGAGGAGGGCATTTGGAGGCGTTGAGAAAATTTTTCGACAAGCTAAGAAAGTTCAGAATGAGGCTAAATCCGCAAAAATGCACCTTCGGGGTTACCACTGGGAAATTGCTAGGATTTCTAATCACACAGAGAGGAATTGAGGTAGATCCCACCAAAATCCAAGCCATAACCGAAATGCCGCCACCAAAGAATGAAAAGGAGTTGAGAGGATTCCTAGGAAGAATACAGTTCATCAGCCGCTTCATATCCAAACTCACCATGACCTGTGACCCGTTGTTCAAATTATTGAGAAAGGGGGAAAAGTTCAAATGGGATAACCAGTGCCAAAAAGCCTTTGAAAAGATTAAAACCTACCTGCAAAACCCACCTGTCCTATCACCTCCTAAGCCTGGGAAACCTTTATTGCTATACCTATCCGTAACCGAGAACTCAATGGGGTGCATGCTGGCCCAAGAAGAGGAAGAGGGGCGTGTGGAAAAAGCCATATACTACCTGAGTAAGAGGATGACCGGATATGAGTTGAACTATTCACCGTTGGAGAAAGCTTGTTGGGCCCTGGTGTGGTGTACTCGTCGCCTTAGGCATTACATGCTAGCCTTCCCTATCACCCTGATATCCCGAATGGACCCACTCAAATACCTCTTTGAAAAACTTGCCCTGACCAGTAGGATATCCCGATGGACCATGATGTTAGCCGAGTTTGATATTAGATACGTCACTTCCAAATCTGCCAAGGGGAGAGCTGTCGCCGAGTACTTAGCTGACCTCGCCATAGAATCCGAAGAGAGGGGAGAATTTAAGTTTCCAGATGAAGAAGTAATGGAAGTAAGAGAGAACCTATGGAAAATGTACTTCGATGGAGCAACTAATCAAATAGGGTACGGGGTAGGAATCATCCTCATATCACCTAGCGGGGACCCCACTCCATTGGCCATTAAGCTCAAGTATAATTCGACTAATAACACGGTAGAGTATGAAGCCTGTATAATTGGGATGGAAGCAGCCTTGGCTTTGGGAGAGGAAAAGATTGATGTTTTCGGGGACTCTAATCTTGTAATATCACAAGTGAGGGGTGAATGGAGAATAAAGCATGAAAAATTGAGACCTTACCATGAATACTTAGAGAGCCTGAAGGTGCAATTCAGAAAAATTTCGTTCTACTACCTTCCCCGTGAGGAGAACCAATTGGCAGATTCTCTAGCAACCTTAGCCTCGATGATCCAAATTCCTGTGGGAGTCTCCATGATTCCTTTGTCCATAGAAGAGAGAACCCGACCTTCGTATGAAATAATCGCCGCCATTGAAGAAGAGGAAGAGGTTGAGATACCATGGTATGTGGATGTTTGGAACTTTATTGAGAAAGGAGAATATCCCGGAGGAGCTTCAGAGAAGGATAAGAAAGCAATTCGTAGACTTTCAGCTCAATTTGTAATATATGCGGGAAAGCTATGGAAGAAGTCCTACACTGGTTATAATCTAGAATGTCTATATGGAAGGGAAGCAAGGAAAATGATGGAAGAAATACATGAAGGAGTCTATGGGCCCCACATGAACGGACACATGTTGGCCAAGAAGATAATTCGGCAGGGATACTATTGGACGACTTTAGATAAGGATTGTTGTGAGTATGTCAGGAGATGCCATAAATGTCAGGTTCATGCGAACTTAATGCATACCCCACCCTCCCAGCTCTATAGTATGACCGCCCCTTGGCCATTTTCTGTATGGGGTATCTATATCATCGGGGAAGTCGTTCCAAAAGCTTCAAATGGGCACCGGTACATAATTGTGGCAATAGACTATTTTACCAAGTGGGTAGAAGCAACATCATATGCAACTCTGAAGACAAAATATGTGGTGAATTTTATCCAGAAGAATATAATCTGCAGATACGGGGTGCCAAATGAGCTTATTTCTGACCATGGGAGTCATTTTCAGGGAGAGGTTATTCCATTCTTAGAAAAGTATAAGATTACCCGCCACCAGTCCTCACCATACAGACCACAAACAAATGGAGCAGTAGAGGCCGCAAACAAAAATGTAAAGGCAATCCTGGGGAAGATGACAGATATGTACAGGGATTGGCATGAAAAACTACCTTTTGCTTTGTGGGGATATCGAACTTCCGTGAGAACCTCAATCGGGGCTACGCCATACTCATTGGTCTATGGGATGGAGGCTGTTTTGTCAGTGGAAGTCAAAATACCGTCTTTAAGAGTTTTGGCAGAGTGCGAGGTAACCGAACTGGAATGGTTGCGGGGGAGATATGAGGAATTGATGTTATTCGATGAAAAGAGGTTGGCTGCTGTAAACCATACTCGGGGATATCAGAAAAGGATAGCCCGTGCTTTCAACAAAAAGGTTCGCCCAAGGAAGCTCGCTGAGGGCGATCTGGTCCTCAAAGAACTTAAAGCGCCCGTTTATGACCCACGAGGGAAATTCAAACCTAACTGGGTCGGACCATACATTATCAAGACACTTCTCTCCGGAGGAGCTGCTTATCTCATGGACCTGGATGGGGTTGAGTTTAAACAACCAATCAACCTCGATCGCCTCAAAAAATATTTTGCTTGAAACCTTGTCTTTCAAAACCTCCAGAGTCGATGAACTACGCTTGACCTGATTACCGATAGGGGATACGTAGGCAACCCACTCGGTTCGGTCATAAAATAAAAATATGTGTGTTCTTTCTAGCCTTAGCCGAACTACTGCGGACCTGATACCCATTAGGGGATAAGTAGGCGGGCTTACAAGGCCCTCGGTCCAAACAAAGCCCAAACAAAGTTAAATGTCCCGAGTTTTGCCATACCAAACTAGGGGCAAACTCACGTTTACCCAAGAACCACATCTAAGGCCCGAAACCAGGGGCAAACTTCGTGTGTTAGAACCGATGAACCCAGGTAAAGCCTAAACCCATTTCTGGATCTACTGGCTGTCAAGATATACATCATGTGGAAACAAGCAAGAATTCATTATATAGAGGGATTAAAACTAAGCAAGACTCATGAAAGAGTAATAAAAGCTGAAAGAGACATTGAGAGGAAAACTGTTCATAACCCAAAGAAATTAAAAGAGTGCTAACTTTGATTCGACATGATTAGGGCATTTTTTCGGAATACAAATAAATAAAAAAGAAGAGCTTTCAAAAAGAAAAAAAATAAGAGAAAAGGAAAACGCATCACAGAAAATGAAACACGGCAAAAGTTAAGCAGAATTAGTCAAAAATTTTAAAGTCTTGTTTTCCCCTTTCATTTTGTCTATCTAGAACCTATTCCCTGACC
Organism: Hydrangea macrophylla; assembly: GCA_033977485.1. Taxonomy (NCBI): domain Eukaryota; kingdom Viridiplantae; phylum Streptophyta; class Magnoliopsida; order Cornales; family Hydrangeaceae; genus Hydrangea; species Hydrangea macrophylla. The sequence continues at coordinate 43,892,310 of CM066984.1, read as the reverse complement.
AGGGTCTGGATCTCAAGCAAATACTCTACGGTCGGGACAACTGAAGCTGGAGTCCTCCGAAAGGGAGCCGATACCCTATCATTCCAAGCCTCAGCGAATATCCTCACGGTAGAAGGGCGTAGGGCGGAACTCCTCGAGAAATCAGCAGTAATAGCATCAGGGACGTCCTGGAGCAAGCCAAACTGGCGGACTACCCGGCTGGGGATATAAAAGGTGGTGGCTCTCAAACCAGGCAACCAAACCCCGGAGCGCCCAGGAAGTCGTACCGCGACGGAGCAATAAGACCATCGGGGGCATATCCAGCACATGTCCTCGTAGCTCAAGCCTCGAAACCAAGCAAGCCAGCTAGTAACTGTACGGGAAGGGTAACGGACACCCATGCGATCATAGGAAAGCAGTCTCCCGAGGGCAGGATGAGCAAAGAAGCCTAAGCGCTCGAAGAGCCAAATCTGCAAAACGTGAGGTGACCCCGAAAGCAGCATCGATCCCATGGTATGTGCATGATCCAAGCCCAGCAAGGTCTCCCCCAGAACGAGCATAACGGCACTCCGTATCTCTCGGAGACCACATACGATCGGAATCAGGATGTCAGTGGAAGACTGAAATAAGAAGTGGGAAAGCATCGCCAAGGAGAGGGCATTCCGCCTGATAACCTGATATCTTCCATCATCAGGATCACCAATGGGTGCATAAGTGGAGGAAAGGCGGTCAAAATCAATGTGTCGATCCTGAACAAAGGAACTGGCAGCACCCCGGGAAATACCAAGAAGGGCCGATAAATCCTGGATATATCCCGCCTGAACCTGTGGAATGATCAAGTCGGCATAGGGATTGGTGTGGAGGATGGCACTGAACTCCTCAAAAAGAGGACAAAACTCCTCGTGACCAAACCAAAAGACGTGCAGAGAAGGGTCCCAACACATGATAGCCGCTCGAAGTAAGCCCTCGTCTAGAGCCATATGGCGAAATGTGAAAAGATCCGTCAGTCTGTGAGACTCAAAGTTGAGTCGGTCGATGCCGAAAAGAGAATCCATCCATAGGTATAGAATGGCAGAACTAATGGGGGCCATGAAGAAAGGAGGAGAATATAGAAGGAAAAGTTTGAATGCAAAGAAAGCAAAGGGCTCTGGAAATCTCAAATGAACCTAAAAATGGGCAAATGACAGCTTATAAAGAAAAAGGGCCCGGACCGGCACTCGATGTAAAGTGGCGGCATCCACTGAGTGCCGGCCGGCAATCACTGAGTGTCGCACGGCATTCCGTGAGTGCCGGCAAGCCTCACTAAGTGCCGGCCAGGGTTTAAAAGGCTCATGGGTCAGTTTATAACCTTAATCAGCCCAAACCTGCATAAAATTTGAACAGATTTTCACCAGTCATCATCCCAGCATCAATTGTTTTGCACCATTCATCAAATAAAATCGAGAAAAGATATCCATATTCTATATTAGCAAAAGGAATAAGGTTTAAAGCTAAGCCAGGGAAACAATCAAGCATGAATATAAAAAAATTCAAAATTGGCACGCAGGCCACCATGCATGAATGCTATCTATTCATTTAAATAAATCCATCAAAAGAGAAAATTCAAAGTTCTCGTCCTCGCAGGGGCATTTTGAAATAAGAAGCATGAGAGATAAGCTATCCTCGTCGGCGACGAGGATTCCTTCTGGGTGCTTGCGGAGCTGTCTGACTTCCTCCAGCTCCTCCATCACCACCATCTCCGCCCTCTCCACCATCTCCATCACCTCCCTGATAGCCGCCGCCTTGGCCACTGCCGCCAGTACCCCCTTGATAGCCACCGCCTTGGCTCAGTTGGAACTCCTGGATTTACCTCCTCAGAGCAGCCATCTCAGCTTCCTGCAAGAGAGAATAAAATGAAATAAGTAATGTTAAAAAAAAAAAAAAGAATGTGATACCATAGCCCTGGCCTGAAGGTCAGCATTGGCCCTTGCTCCATCAGCCTGAAAAAAAAAAAAAAAAAAAAAAAAAAAAAAAGAAATAAGAAAACCTTTTAAAAAAAAAGGGGAGGTTGTTTGAATTATTGGAAATAAATAAGAAAATCTTTTGAATTTTTGAAAAGTAATGGTGATAAGGATTTTGTTTCCGATAAGAGAGTAATTTACCCTCCATTCACGTCCATGGATCCAATGTTGGACGGTGTGCGCATAGGATAAACCCTCCTCAGCATAATCCCGGGGGACTGTATCATATTGCAGAGTGATGGTTGGAGCATTTTGAGTATAGGGGGTCAGCTGATACATGGTCTCTTGACCCATGTCGACCATTGGAACACTCCAATTCCACTGTGGAAGGGCTGGGGGTTCGGCGACCCCTGGAACAGGCTGCAAATAAGAGTTTTTACCTGAATAGTTGCATTTTTATTTTTTTTTTGTAAAAAAAACAGAAAACAGGAATAAAGTTTATGTGTGAATAAAGTTTGTTACCCGGACAACGTCCATGAGAGGAAAGTTGTGCATAAGGGAATTCAGCCTAAAAACTGGATAGCCATCTGGATCGTCCAAATAATTCGCAATGTTCTCCCCACCTAGGGCAGCAATGAGGTCCTCATGATCCAGAGTCTCAGTGCTCCGCATAGTAACAGGAGGAGCCCTAGGCACGTAAAAGGTAGGGGCAGCAAGTGACTGCCTAGTCACTCTCTCACCAAGATACCACTCCCGACACGCTTCGCCCACCATCAGGATTCTCAATCTAGAGAGGGCCACTGCCACTTGAATCGCTTCTCCCGCCTCTGGGAGAGCCGCCGCCCACGGATTCCACTCCACGTGAACCTCGCGTAGATTGATGAGGAGGTTTCTATAACCAATAAAGTCATGAGCCCCGACCTTCCGGCCCGTTGCTTCCTTCCTCCATTTCAAGCCTTGAGGCATGATCGCAGTCTCGCTTCCCCGGGTACTGGGAGCCCTCATGCGAAGGTATTCATGAGACCATATCTGCAAGGTAAGGAAAAATGAATTCGGTCAGCAAAATAAATCAAAAGAAGTGAAGAAAAAGAGTAGAGGGTATATGTCATTGAAATTTTACCTCCCAAGCTCTCCAGTACCCACCAGTGGAAGGTGAATTTCCCCGGGAAACCTCGCTCATATGATTGTAGAGGGTCGCCAACCCTGCCCCTCCCCAATTATATTGAGAGATGCGATCAACGTTCGTGAGGGAAGCCAAATACCCAAGGTTGATTGTATCTCCCTTTATGCTCATCAGCGAGCAACCCAATACATACATGATGAAGGCCCTGGCCATTTGCTCGTCGGTGAAGGCCTGGCCCTAGAAAGTATCCAGGAACCATTTTGCAGGTACTATGAACTCCCCTGGATGAGCCCCGAATAAGTCAATAATTACTTCATGACGGTTCTGAAGATCGTCATAGCGAGCAATAGGAAGTCCGCCGAATGGAACACCTGTGATCATAGCAAAGTCCAAAGGAGTCATTGTCATCTCCCCAAAAGGCAGGTGGAAAGTGTTTGTTGTATCCCACCATCTCTCTGCCAAGGCCTGGATATGAGTCCTGTTGTTTGAGCTCTTCTCTAGAAGTAATGCAAAGAGTCCAAATCCAGCACTGTTAACCAAAGTTCTGACTTCGTCAGAAAGAGCCTCATACCACCTTCGACCGTGAGCCATACTCCCATGGCCTTTTAGGACAAACTCGGGAGTCTATAAAGGAGAGAACAAAAAAAGGGAGAGATAAGAAGCTAAAAAGAAATAAGTAATCAAACTCTCTAAAAAATAATAATAATAATAATAAAAAATAAAGAATGGTGATCTTTGAGTCGAGATAACTTATTTCCAGAGAAAAAAAAGGAAGATAAAGATTCTTTTGAGACTAAGCGACTCATTGTTTCAAAAAATAGAAATTCTTTTGAGTCTAAGCGACTCATTGTATCGAGAAAATTCTTTTGAGTATCGTTTCAAGAAATGAAAATTCTTTTGAGTCTAAGCGACTCATTGTTTCAAGAAATAAAAATTCTTTTGAGTCTAAACGGCTCATTGTTTCGAGAAAATTCTTTTGAGTTTAAGCAACTCATTGTTTCAAGAAATAAAAAATTCTTTTGAGTCTAAGCGACTCATTGTTTCAAGAAATAGAAATTCTTTTGAGTCTAAACGGCTCATTGTTTCGAGAAAATTCTTTTGAGACTAAGCGACTCATTGTTTCAAGAAATAGAAATTCTTTTGAGTCTAAGCGACTCATTGTATCGAGAAAATTCTTTTGAGTATCGTTTCAAGAAATGAAAATTCTTTTGAGTCTAAGCGACTCATTGTTTCAAGAAATAGAAATTCTTTTGAGTCTAAACGGCTCATTATTTCGAGAAAATTCTTTTGAGTTTAAGCAACTCATTGTTTCAAGAAATGAAAACTCTTTTGAGTCTAAGCGACTCATTGTTTCAAGAAATAAAAAACTCTTTTGAGTCTAAGCGACTCATTGTTTCAAGAAATAAAAATTCTTTTTGAGTCTAAGCGACTCATTGTTTCAAGCAATAAAAATTCTTTTGAGTCTAAGCGACTCGTTGTTTCAAGCAATAAAAATTCTTTTTGAGTCTAAGCGACTCGTTGTATCGAGAAAATTCTTTTGAGTATCGTTTCAAGAAATGAAAATTCTTTTGAGTCTAAGCGACTCATTGTTTCAAGAAATAGAAATTCTTTTGAGTCTAAACGACTCGTTGGCAACAAGGTTTTAAGTTCAACAAAAGTATGGTCGGTAAAAAATTCACATGCTTCGCAAGGCCGATGCGACTCTCATTAGTAATGAGATAGAGGGATCCATGAGCAATAAGAAATCAATAAATCCAAATAAAGACGAGGGGCATAATGATGGGCATTGAGCCCCAAACATGACAAGAAAATAATTCAATAAAAGGGAGACATCACAAATAAGTCAAATTGCATTCAAGTGCATAAAATCATGGGGGCATCCATATATGCATCATTCATCCTACATTGCATAGCATTGCATTATTTCATCATAAGCACAAAAGTGGGTTTGGGAGTATACCAATCTATTAAAAGCCCGCGCCGAAAGATGCGCCCCAGGATCGGCAAGTAGGACTGATGAGTTGTGACCAGGGTTGGGCTTATACTTCTTCTTTGGGGGACCATAAGATCCTGAGCCACTAGCCATTGAAAGAACTACCAGCAAAAAGGGGAGAAATCAATGTTCATATGAGAAATCTTGGGGGAAGAAAATCAAATAACATGAAGAATCATGATTTCAAACACAAAATCAAATAAAGATGTAATCTTGGTTATTAAAGAAGTGAATATACCTTGTTGTCTGATTGAATGCTTGAGTGAATAACCAAGAGGAAGAAATCTTAGAAAGAAAATCCGAAATAGGGAGGGAGAAATAATGAAAAGAAAGAAGGTAAAACATATTTTTAACACACTGCTGAACAGGCCGGCACTCGACGAAAAGGAACCGGCACTCAGTGAGTGCCGCGCGGCAATTGATGGAGTACCGGCCGGCACTCAGTGAGTGCCGGTCCTTCTCACCGAGTGCCGCCGCGTGGTCAGGTTGCCCATTTTCCTTCTAATTTTCATATTTATAATAAGAACCCCCGAATTTTGCTCCCATGTCCTTTAAAATTTTCCCTCGTTTCAAAGGGACCCCCGAGATTTGAAGAATAAGTTCTTAAGCCCTTTTGTAAATTTGGATTAGCCCCTACTTGTTGAAAATTCTGTCAAGAACACCCGCTTGCGGTAAATGAATAAGTTGAGTCTAATCGACTCCAGATTTCTTTGAAATTGGATTATTGATAGGAGTCTAATTGACTCCTAATTTTGAGGAACTGATTTGATTAGAGTCTGATTGACTCCGGACTTTTGACAATTAATTAGATTGACTCCTGATTTTGGAAAATTGAATAAATTGGAGTCTGTCTGACTCCAGACTTTTGAAAATTAATTGACTCCAGAATTTTGAAAATTGATTTGATGCGAGTCTGAATGGTTCTGATTTTGGAAAACATGAGTTGATTTGAGTCTGATTAACTCCTGATTTTAAAAGAATGATTTGACTTGAGCTGATTTGATTTTATTTGAGTCTGATTGACTCCTGATTTTAGAAAAATGAATTGACTTAAGTCCGCAAGACGCCAATTTTTGAAAAGATGAATTGATTCGAGTCTGAATAACTCCGATTTTGGAAAACATGAATTGACTTGAGTCTGTTTGACTCCTGATTTTAGAAGAATGAATTAATTTGAGTTTGGTTGATTTTAAGAATCTAAATTGATTGGAGTCTGATTGACTTATGATTTTACAAGAATTGATTTGATTTGAGTCTTGAATGACTCTGAATTGCTAGAAATTGATTTGATTTGAGTCAGATTGACTCCAAATTGTGAGAAGTTAAGACAATTTGATTCTTATTGACCCTCAATTCTAGAGACGAAAGTGGATACGCATCTTAGTGCTCCCAGGTTTAGGGAAATTTGAAAATGAACCTCGAAAAAGAAAGTAACTCCAAAAAATAGGAATCAAGAGTTAAATCGAGTCAACATTGACTTTGCCTCGTGAAATGACACATTTGCATCTTTGGTTTCCGCAAACAAATCTGCACTGACCCTAATGCCGGTACCTGATTCGACACCGGAGTATAAGGCACGAAGCGCATCTCAGTCGATCAGATGATTCTTGGAAGATTATGGAGCGTAAGGCGTGAAGCGGCTCAATCTTTCAGCGTGCTACCTGAATCGACACCGGAGTATAAGGCGCGAAGCGCATCTCAGTCGATTAGATGATTCTTGGAAGATTATGGAGCGTAAGGCGTGAAGTGGCTCAATCTTTCAGCGTGCTACCTGATTCGACACCGGAGTATAAGGCGCGAAGCGCATCTCAGTCGATCAGATGATTCTTGGAAGATTATGGAGCGTAAGGCGTGAAGCGGCTCAATCTTTCAGCGTGCTACCTGATTTGACACCGGAGTATAAGGCGCGAAGCGCATCTCAGTCGATCAGATGATTCTTGGAAGATTATGGAGCGTAAGGCGTGAAGCGGCTCAATCTTTCAGCGTGCTACCTGATTCGACACCGGAGTATAAGGCGCGAAGCACATCTCAGTCGATCAGATGATTCTTGGAAGATTATGGAGTGTAAGGCGTGAAGTGGCTCAATCTTTTAGCGTGCTACCTGATTCGGCAGTGGAGTCGATCAGATGATTTTGGGAGAGTATGGAGCGTAAGGCATGACGCGACTCAATCTCCCAGCGTGCTACCTGACTTGGTTACGGAATGTAAGGCGCAAGGCGCATGTCAGCCAATCAGACGATTCTCAAAGCATATACGAAGATTGCATACAACGTTGATGATGATATCACAATAGGATAATTCAACGTATAGGGTGCATTTCTGGTGTTAGGTAGTAGCATGATTCTGTATCATCACAATTGGGAGCACGGGACGTTAATTTGTTGAGCATGTGCATCACGATAAGATAGGATGCATTCATCTGTGTGACTACCTGCGCTTGCGTTTCGTCATTCCGTGCCCGAACTACGTCTTGGTCTGATTCCCGATGGGATACGTAGGCAGCTCACCCTTGAGCACGACCAGCATTTGGCTATCTGCGTACCCGATTTTGCAACGCACTTTTTGTTTTTACCTAGATTCGACTGTTTGGTCAAAGGCTTGTCTTTCACACAGGCTTTGACATTCATTTGTGATACGCGTTGCTTCACAAACTCTGTCAAAGAGGGGCAAACTGTAGACACCCCAATTTTGACCAAACGTCAAATGCAGGGATTGGTTACTTCTCAAAGACCGATGATGACGATGACCGTGACGTTCGAAGATTTTCCAAGAAATTCAAAATCTTCAAGAATGATTCTTCAAGTTAAATTTCAAAATTGAAAATAATAAAAGGAGAGAGGATTTGGGCATTCGGGAGAAACTCGAATAATAAAGAACATGTGAGAAACACAGTCTGGGAACCTGTTGTTTTTTAAAAAAAAAAAAGAAGAGAGAAGGATTAATAAACAAAGTAAAAGAGTTCCTTTAGAAGAAATAGGAGGACAAAATAAATAAAAATAAATAAAATCTTGAAAAAGGAGAAAAATACAAAAGAGGATAGTATATTTAAAGTATATACCATGCACATGGGTGATACCATGCACATGGAGGACCTTAGTACAAATATAGATATATATAAATTTAAAAATTTTAGTTTACATTAACATTTTTCTTGAAAATTAAAAGAAAGACAAAATTCAGTTGGTCCCGGCACGCGGCGAACGCGGTGAGTGCCGCGCCGGCACTCTCTGTTTGCCGCCCGGCATTCAGTGAGTGCCGCCCAGCACTCAGTGAATGCCTCCGGCACCCGTCGAGTGCCGCTGGCTGTAACAGACTGCTTTTCTCACATGTTCTAGAAGAAATCTTTGCACATGGGTCTCCACCCGAATTTACCCATTTATCCTTGAGATGATGGCCTATATAAAGAGATCTTCGTCTTCATTTTGAGGGGACTTGAACTTTTTAATCAATATACAAACATATACAAGAAATACACTTGAGTTTTAGAGAGAATTGAGAAGAAGAGAAGAATTTCTTGAAGAGTTTTGAAGAACTTTAAGAAGAATTTGAAGATCTTGGAAGAGCTTCACAAGAAATTGAAGAATTCTTTGAGGTTATAGAGGTAACCTCTTAATTGTTGGTAGAGTTAGGATAATTCAATCACAAGTTCTTAGATCTAGGAACTTTTCACATTTTCAAAACCTCTCTTCTTATCCCATTTCTTCACACACCACCAAGAACTTGTGATTGAACTTCATGACATCTCATTAATTTGGATCTAATTAATGCCTTGGGTTTGAGATAAATTAGTCTTGAAGAATTTGTGTTCCTAAATAAAACTTTGATTTCCTTTATTTCTATTTCATTCATAAGGTTCATGGGATCTTCCATATCTCATTGAAACTCTTTGAATTTGATTCCTTATTCTCCTATGACCTTGTGATTCATATGGGGTTTAAGGTTGGTCATGGTCATATCTACACATAGTTGGTGAGATACTAGCATCAACTCATGACTAGGATCTCTTGCTATGAATCTTATGGAATTCATTCTATATCCCATAGAGGTTCATGTAGATCATAGTCTCATTTAATCTCCAAGGACCATTAATTTGAGAGGAGAATATGATTTCATGGCTATAATCTCCTCAAGGACCATATGTTTGGGAGAGGATGTGAATGTAAGCTTTCATAGTTTGATGAAATCTATGGAACTTGAATGTTTAAAAGTCTATTAGATTGAGTAAAACCTTGGGTATTCTTACTAGGACTCTATATTTGGAAATCTAAGTATGAGGTTCTCCAAGGATGAATCTATGGATCATTTTATATTTCATCATTCATTTCAATGGTCATAATCGTACTTGATCCTTGCTCTCTCTAGAGTTATGGATCAAAGTTTGATTTGAAATATGAACATTAATTCAATATTGGTGCAGTGAATCCTTAAACCCTCTATGATCAAAGATTTTTCATAAAATCATGGTCCATTGGAATGGGATGAGACCAATTGGAGGGTGTTCATAACTCATATAAGTACCTCTTTGATGGTTGTTTTGACAAGATTAATTCTATACTTAGGATGGTTTGGGCTTATGATTTTCAAATAAGCAATTCTTTGTCCAAAATTTCATAACAGCAAACCGGTTTTAAAATTGATAGATCAGAGCTCTAACTAAGTTTTCATGACCTCTAATAATTTTTATAAGAACCTTAATGTGTTAGGAAGGTTCCCTAAAAAGAATGAAGCAATTCGGATTTGTTTGCTATTTTTAAAAAAATCATACAAGATCTCTGGACAGAGAGTTGTAAAATCCTGAGTGAGGTATAGTATTTTCTATATTCCTAGAGATCTAACCGTTGAAACCTCGATTTTCTTTTTGGGTTAGAAACTAGACTCACAGAGGCATAACATATCCAAAAATCATTAAGATCCAACCGTTGGAAGTATTTTATTTCCATTTTTTAAGATTTGGTCTGCTCTCTGTAATTCATAAAAAACTGCTACTGTTTTTTATCTAATCTTATTCATTTCAACTCAAATGGTTCCCTAATGTCTTGGGACCCAAACCATGTTTTGAATAAAGATAATTTAGCTTAAATCCAGAGTCTAAGTAATCCAAATAAATGAATAAATTCATATTTCATTCTTGTTCATATTCATGCATTCATTCATATATGTTAATATTCATAAGTAGGACTTATCTCTTGTCTAAGTTGTATCTAATTGAACATGACTTAGGATTAATTACTCTTTGATATTATATCTTGTCTAAGGAATGCGTACTAACCTTTGTTTTGTAGCGCATTTGAGGTACAACTTCTCATCCCTTTTCTAGTTTAATTCATTTCTTTGATTTTGAATTGATTTTCAACTCCATGTGCGACACCTTAGCCTAGGTTTTGCCTTATGTGTATATATGTGTTAGAGACCTTTTTCTTAGGATTTCTATTCTCGCATGCATTGCACATTTAATATTCGCGGCTGGATCCCGGGTATGTTCTCTAGTTCTCTATTGCATATCATGTTGTTTGCTATTTGAATTACGTGGCTTATGAATGATATTTTGTCATTAGCAATTTTGCACCCTTTTGACATGATTGTGATATGTATACTTATATTTATGTATTAGTTGAGGGCATGCTTAGATTAATAACTTGATTAAAAAGGATGTTGAGTAGAGGCCTATCGTGAGATAGGATGAAAGGGGGTGTTTTAGTCCGCCGGGCTCCTTCCCCTTTCATTCCATAATCCCCGGACCCAGTTTATCTTTGGTTTCGCAAAAGATTGGTTCGCCTTTAAAATGGTTTCTTAATTTTTCCTTTTAAAAATTAAGTGGCGACTCTTTAAAGAAATTTTTGGAAAAGAATTTAAAAGAAAAGCTGTGGGTAAGAAATTCTGCGATATCCACAGCGTGTATGTATCTTCCCGTCTACATACTTCCATGCAATCACATGTGTATCTATCTATATATGCATCCCACCAGCTGAAATTCTTCAATATTGTCTTTTTCTTGATAGATAGATAGGGATTCAATGGACTCGAAACTGCTATCTCTTGTGGAAATTAACAACGATGTTGCTTTGATTGAAGAGGAGTGGAAACTAAGTAAACATTTTTGTGGATATGCAGGGTATTATCATGATTCAGACTTAGTATGTTCAATATTGATGTTGTTGTTGGGCTAATTGGCAGGGTTGTTTAAAATTGACAAGAGTATTGGTTTTTGGTTGGTTGTTCTGGAATTTATATTTTGTTGGGTTGGGTGCCTTTCAGTTTATAATTGTCATGCCCATTAGATTTGTCATGTTGTCGGTTAGAGATTGTCTACAAGCATGGGTTGTGGCTGGGAGTTTTATGGTGAGCATCTGGTCCTTGGGAGTTGGGACTTACTGGGAGTACTGATGATCTGATTTTATGTTCTATGCATTAACTTTTTTTTTCACCTAAATTTCGTAGTGATATAAGCATATGTTGACCTTGAATTGTGCATGCGTTCTTAGTCATATAATGTTAGGTATATTTGGGAAACTTTAAACTGGACAGTGTTCAGTCCAGGTCTCACTGTTTATTTCGTTCATGTGAGAACTAAGACCATGTTAGTTTGACAAAAGAAAAATAGGTATGTTTTAAATTTCTCGTCTTTTCTTTAGGATTTTTCTTTCAATTTCTCCAAATTTAGTTGTGTTTTTTTATTTGTCGTTCAAAAAAGAATTCTACAAAGACATTGTCATCGGTCTTCTTTTTGGACACTGTTTTGTTACATTTCGCGGTGCATATTAGTCCAAGTGTGATCCATGTAGATAAATTTGCACACTTGAACCAATCACATCTCATAACAATAGTAAATAAATATAATATATATATATTCTCAGAATCCTGATATGCGACTTAAAATTACTCCTATGATTTTTTAGCCATGTCATTGTGTTCAATAGGAGTAAACTAATGAGACAGCAGTGTTTGCTTCCTAGGAGGGGAAAAAAGTCATTTTGTGTACACCTTTTGATGATCTACATTGTGCGCAATATTCATGACGAAGGTCAAAATTGAACCATATGGTAAGACTGCTAACTCTAGGACATCTAAACAACTAAGTTGCTTAAAGTCAAAAGTGTAGGAGAAAAAGAAATGGGAGTTAGCAACCATTTTGCCCCCGATATCAATTTTTTTCCCTTCCATACACTAGCATTATATACTAGAGTTTATTACAACTTTGGATGATTAAGGGTGTGTTTGATATCCTAATTAAGTGTTGAAAATGAAAATTTTCAGCAGTTAATTTTCTTCAGTGCGTTTGATAACGTACCACTTAATTGAAAATATAGGAAAAATACGTTTAAAATTAATTTGAATGCGCAGCGGGAAAACAAAGTTCAAAAACTTTATTGGTAGCCCGGATCTACTACTTATCAACTCTACAGATGCGTATACAAAAGAGGGAGAAGAGTTATACCTCAGGTCTTGAACCCAATTATGATATTCTTCTTCCTTGATGGTGTAGCAGCCTCCACTAGGTTGTCTTCACCCTTATGACTCCTGCGAATGCTTTCGGAAAGGTTAGAGTTGGTGGAAACTCTAACGGTGAGAATAAGAAGGCTAAGGAAGACCTAAAACAGTTTTGTCACAGCCCGGTCCCACAATAGCGGAACCGGAGCCCGTGGCACGCCACCGAGGCTAAACCAATTCATTAACGTTCCCAAAATTTAGTTTGAAGAACACACGCAGCGGAATAAACAAGTCATTTTGAAAACTAAATGTCCAGTCGACTGATCCTCAGACCCAGTCGACTGATCCTGGTCCAGCAGAAAGTTGGGTTTTAAATCACCATCCAGTCGACTGCTTTCTACACCCAGTCGACTGGGGCTTCAAAATTTCAGTCGACTGATACGGTCCGGTCGACTGAAGTCCAGCCTGAACAAAATATCTGAATTAAAAACATGGTCCAGTCGACTGTGTCGAGGACCTAGTTGACTGATCCTCAAATAAAAGGTGCAGTGAGTTGCTGGAAATAGAGGCTCCAGTCAACTGTTTTCTCAACCAGTCGACTGTTTTCTCAACCAGTCGACTGTTTTCTCAACCAGTCGACTGATTTATGGCAGCTTCTCATTCTGCAGAGTTTTCTAAGTTTAAAAGCTTTTGAATTCGAACGACGATCAAACACACACTTCCAAAAGTACTCCAAAAAAACAATCCTAACTGTATTAACATATTACCGAAGCACAATTACAACATGTTGCTAACTATTACAACGTTTTAGATTCATTCTAACATACTAAGTTAAACTTAACTGAAAACCATAAGAATTCTTATTACAACATTCCTATTGTCCCAAAACTACAAGATTAACATTCAAGTTGCCTTCTAAAAGAACTCCCAACCCACGTGCTCACTTCTATGATTCCTCACCAGCATTTACACCTGAAATGGTTATTTGAATAACCACACATATTTCGATTTGTTTAAGCTAACGCTTGGTGAATAAAACAACACATGCACATGAATGATAAACATGTCCGCATTCACATCTCTACATTTCATACTAGTCGTCAGAGACTCACGTGCCCGTCCATACTCCCAATCCGCGACTCCTCGCCAATAAGTCCACGCGAAAGGGTAAGACCCACGATTCTTCTCTTCAATTGTGCGACCTTAATGCCTATATCGGCTCCACAAAATGGCACGGTGACTACGTGCTCCTTCTGACCCAAATAAGCAACTTAACATGCTCAAATACATATCACCATGCTTGCGGTAATCAAAACATTTCATCGTGCTATTGGGCCTACTTATCAATATAAATGCCCAATATGAACTACACAAGATATCTCTAATTATTAATACATGCTATTCGAACATAACATGAATACATATCAAGAAACCATTCCAAAAACATAGTTGAATCACTCACCTCCGATTTACGCGCTTAAAATATGATCCAAAGAAAACCCGTGCACAAAGAACGTGCAGAAGTCCGTCTAGTACAATTCCTATGAATCAAAATTCCATTTATCAACTTTTATGAAAAATTCTATAAAATAACTTTTCAAAAAACTTAGCCAAACAGGCCCTAACCTATATCAAAATGAAGCTCTTACCTCGAGGAGCTCGAATATGAAATATGGGAGAAAACAAACTGACGGAAGGTCGTCGTTTGGCTTCGCAAAGCTCTAAGCTCCAAAATCTCCCTCTAGCCCTTTTTTTGGAATTTAGGTTAGAAGTTATGAAAAATCTAAGTTCATCTCTATCTATATATAGGCAACACTCTCGGAAATTACGTTTACCTCCCCACGAGTTTTCCAAACTCCTAATCAGTCTCTGAAACTTTCTATACAGCTTATTCATAGCTTTACGAGTGAAACCTCAAAATTATAAAAGTTTTCGACTAAGTTTCGTTTGGTCGCTAAAACACGAATTTCTACATGACGTTTCCGAAGTTGCTAATTAGCCTACCAAATTAATAGCGTGTTCATTCGTCCTCACCAGGATACTAAATCTAACAACATAAACAAATTCTAAAACAGAAAATAATACAGATATTGAAATACACAGGTAAACATCTATTTTCAGATAAACATTTAAAATGTTCCACAGTGACCGTCTCATACTCGGAGAGACGTCACAACAACAAATCCTCAATTACCACAGTTTCAAAGGGTTCTCTAATACAGACACCCAAATAGACTCGTGAGTCAAAACTCACCCAAACATGTGTCATAAGACACGCCACATCACATTATCATGCATGACAATGTAATGCAAATGCAATAACACAAATGCGGGTGTTATAAGTTTTTGCAGCTTTCGTATTGAAAAACGACGATTATTAAACTCTGTACGCAGCTACCCTATTTATAGATTTTCAAAATTGACTTTAAGCCTTCGACCGATCGAAGTGACTTCGATCAATCGAATCTTCGATTGTTTGAATCACTTTCGATCGATCGAACTTACCTTGACTTCAATCGATTGAAACTCTTTCAATAGATCAAAATTGTCTTGACAAGATTCTCTTGTGCCTTTTCAGGCATCCTGGTGGAGCTAAGAGTGAGACCTCCTAGATTCTTTATTATTGGCTCAGACCAGTTGTTAATTCCCATGATCAAACTCTTTGATCAGCAAATTAACTAACTGGTCAGTTAACGTTTACTCTAACTGAACTCTAATGCAAAAGAACAAATCCAAAGCGATAACTAGACTTGTATGGTGTACTAATGTCCCTCTACCATCAGCATTCGTAATCATATTCAGGTAGTCAGATAATTGTTACTGTCATCCTGAATCATGATTACTTCTTGTACTCCTTGATTCCCATTTACCACTGATGATTACCAAACATGTTGATAACTACTTATCAACAAGACTGTAGTTCTCGGTAATCAACTTGGCGACATTCTCAAGGGAATGCTTACTGTTTAACAAAAGGTAGATTCTATATTGACAATATATGTTCACAACCCTGTGAACATGACATACCTAAGATACTCAGGTGTTGATCTTTAAGACCTAACTGATTGATAGGTCAAAGCAGCATATCCACAATCTGTGTTCATAATCGTCTCAAGATTGAGACCACGTACCTTATACAAGTTATGAGTTTCTATCGACTGTTGACAGCTTTAAGCATCAATAGGAAAGCTCAGGTCCGTCAATGCACTATAAGTACTAGCATATTAACTAAGAGTCAAACTCTAGTGATTAAGATTAATCACTCCATCCAATGGTAATTAAATATGCTATAGTGTAAACCTGATGAGATATCGAGTCTCATCATCCACTGTGACAAATTCTAAGTATCAAAGAGTAGTAATTCATATCTCACTTGTATGTATCTTATACACACACAAATTACTTACTATAATACTTAAGGATTAACAATCATCTCATAAAAGAAACATACACAGTGAAATGTAAAGCTGATATCTATATATTAAAATATCAATATCTCATACATACAGTAATGGTTTAAGGGTACAAACCCAACAGAAAAAGCAGCTAAAAAATCACTGAAAACTTTAAGTGAAAATTTTCTACTGAAAATAATCACTGAATGTAATCTATTTCAGCACCTGATAAACAGTTTTCAGTATTGCAAATTCAATCACTTAAAATTTTCAGTACTTAAAATTCAGCACTTAATTTTCAGTACTTAATTTCCAGTTTTATCAAACGGACCCTAAGAGTAGTTTGTTGATTTATCTTTTAGATCTTGGAATAGCAAAAGGCTTAGCACAAGAACTCTTCCGTTCACTGACAAATGTAATACTCTTATTTTGACAAATGTAATAACTCATATTTTGAGGCATGCAAAGGTGTTGAGGAATTTTCAATTGTCACAACTATTTTATTTAGGTCTCCGGGAAAAATATGTCGAATTAAGATAGCAATATTCACCATCAAAATTGTATAATTCTTATGAAAATGACATCCCACGCATTTGTGCGGGTTTTATGTTAGTATATATATAAAGACTGAAACAAATGAAACATTTACAAGCTTTTACATCATCAATTCTTCTTGTACCAAAAATCCTACGTGGCATTTTTTTTTATTTATTCTTTTTTTCATTTTTTGTGTTTTTTTATTTGATCTTTAGATGATTCATGCATACAGGACATGTCTTTCTACAATTAAGTTCATTGAATCTATTTTTACATTTGTTTATTCATGTATTATATAGGTTCATGTATTAGTCTTAAAGTAGTCCTGAAAGAATAATGATATTAAATGTAATGGATACATGAACTTGAATAGATACATTATGTTTGGGATCCTATAAATATCTATATAATCTTGCCATTTGAATAATTCAAGCAATGAATTGAAATAGAAGCATCAGTGTGTAAATCTCCTTCTCTCCTTAGAATGTGTTTATCTTAGTTTTCTATTTTCAAATCTATTTCATATTTATGATGTACTATAAATTATTTTATCTAGGCACTCTTAGGATAACATGATAAGTGAATTTTATTTATTTATTTTTTTTTAAATTTAATTGGATTTTATTAATAGACTATAAGTTGTGATCAATCTTTATAGGATGATCTCTGTAAGTGCATTTCTTTCATTTCAATCTCTAAACTCCAGTTTGAGAATGTTTTTACTGTTATTTGTACAAATTTGTATAATATGATTAAAATGGAAAAATTAAAATAATTATTGGATAGAATTTATGCTATTAAATTTATTATACATTTCTATTATTGCCAAATTCTCGTGTATATGCACGAGTGTTCCACTAGTGTTATTATTTAATTTCAAATTACTAATGTATAGATCTTACTAGTGTTTTCCCCTTTACATGGATTTTCCAAATTAAGTTTTGTAAAGCACCCTGCCAAATCCATGTGTAATGTATAGAAAAGTCCACGTAGACTTCGTAGGTATAATGTGAACAACAATGTTGTACCCACTCTTTCAATTACATCTCAAATCACATCTTTTTTTTTAAATGTAAGTATTCTGTGTTATATAAGTGATGCACAAAAAAATATAAAAAAAAAAATTTAAATAGCACAAAATACATATATTTAAAATATAAGATGTAATTTGGGGTATAATTGATGGGATTAGCGTAACTTTATTCTTTACTGTAAACTGTGATGCAACCATGGCCATGTTCCTCACAGAAACCACTGTAAAGTCACTGCTTAGAAACCAAAAAAATAGCCAACCCAAGCCAACCCAAGCCAACTTCTCTCTCTCTCTTAGTTGGCCAAAAAAATTGCAAAAAAACTGTAGTTTTGTACAGTAAGATATACCTAATAAATATATTTTATTTACACCTATAAAACTTAATAAATAATGTTAAGCAGTCCATGTTCTTGCTCGCTTATCTTATTGACATTATTATTTACTAAAATGTCCGGAAATACCAACTAGATTCCTATTATGAGCCAACTGGAAGTTAGAAGGAACATTCTACCATACATCCCACTAGTTTTGGAAAAGTGTGTGTATATATATATATATATATATATCCAAAAGTTATTAATATTTGGCACCCCAGTTGTTTAGGATATTTGGTACTTTTGTAAAAATGGTGGTTTTCAAAATAAGGGCATGTAAATGGGAGTGTCAAATGTTTATTACATTTGGGTATGTATAGTACATCCTGAACAACTTTGATCTCTCTTAGATTTTCCCAAGTGAGATGAACTCAACATCTAATCTGGCTTTATGCCCTTTACTGAAAATGTCTTTTATTTTATTTTTTTTACTCCCTTCGTCCCATTTTATATGTTCATCTTGGGGAATCCAACTATTTAAGGGGACAAAAAGAATCTACACCTACTTTCCACAATTGTCCATAATCATTGCATTTTCTTTTTTTGTTTTGTTTTGGTATTGATTACAATGAAGGGTACTTTGAGAATCTAAGTAAAATTTGCATACTAATTTAGAAAAGTGGACAACAATTTTGGGACATCCCAAAAAGGAAAGATAGACACATAAAATGGGACGGATGGAGTATCATTTTTCTTTTTCAGGATATAAATGTAGGGCTAAAACATCTTTAGGGTTGTAATGTCCCCCTGAACTTCAAACAGTTGAAATGTCCCCCCTGAACTATCATCTATTTTGCAAAGTCCCCCCTAAACTATCTTTCGTGTTGCAATATCCCCCTAAACTATCTTTCGTGTTTCTTGATGGAATGTGATGACAGTGTTGTTATTGCAACACGAAATATAGTTTAGGAGGGACTTTGCAAAACAGATGATAGTTTAGGGGGGACATTTCAACTTTTGAAGTTCAGGGGATATTACAATCCTAAAGATAGTTCAGGGGGGAAATTGTAACTTTTTTAAAGTTCGGGGTACAAATTGCAAAAGCGTATATAGTTTGAGGGGGCAAAATGCTTTGTACCCATTAACCAAAATATGTTAGTACTTTTTCTTACATCTTAAATAAAGAAGTTAGCTCAATATTTAAAACTTGCAATAAAATGTATTACAAAGTTTCCTGAATATTGTACTTAATTCTTCTTCAAATTTGTACTTGCTGTTCACAAATATATTAAATATTAACTGAAAATATGATTAAGCACTTAAAACGACAGTAAAAGCGACAAAAGTAACATTTATAGTATCCTGAGCAATATTGTAATGGAATACATTTTTTTTCTTCCTCCTTGGAAATAGATGGAGATTAAATTGAGAAAAATAATTTTGACCCCAAAATTAGAGAGTGAAAAGTCTATAATTTATCCAAATCTAATTTCGTAACATACAAACCAAAAAAATGACCAATTTGGTCAATTCAGACATCGCGGATGCTATTGAGTATTTGACAATCCAAAATGATGGATCCTTTTGGTCAATAATTTAATTATTTATGTATTGCCTGCCTTTTTTTATTTGGTATAATTAATTTTCAATCGATTTTTTTTCATAGAATTTAAAGTCAATCTATTATTTTTTTAAAATTAAAAAAATATCAACTTCTTTTATAAAATTTACAAGGCATCAAATTTTACATGAGCAACTCTTTATAACGTTGGGGGCAACTCTGTAAAATATTTGGGAGCAACTCTTCAAAACGTAGAGAGTAACTGGTTTCAAAATCGGGTGTAGTGCAAGTCTTCACAATGTTGGGAGGCTCCAGGGCCAGTCCCGAGTATTTGGAGGCTCGAGACGAACTATTAAAAAGTAGGCCTTTATACAGGAGTTTGGGGGTAGCACTCCCGAGGAGATTTTTTTGAGGGTCTACTTATACATAATTGACAATTTTTTTAAGGTTTACTTATACAAAATTGGCAATTTATTAGGGGTCTACTTATAATATGAGTCTATTTGTGAAACTTAAACATTGTATGATATTTTTCAAAATTCTAGAAGGGCCTTTTTCTAAAACTCAAAAAAAATTTACACTAAAAGTGTAGTTTTCAAAATTCTAGAGTCTTTGCTTGTGAGTTTTATATACATGTATATCAATATATATGTAGTTGATAACACTAAATTGGGCCTTAGGGGAAGCTTAAACGTAAAATACTAAAAATCTCAAGAGAAAAATATAATTTTAAAAATTTCATGAGGCCCTCAAAATTTTGTGAACTTTGGTGGCTTGCGGCGGTTACCTCTTCTGCCTCCCTTTGGGTCGGCCATGTTGAGAGCAATCATCATAATGTTTTTGTGCAAGTTCATAGCGTTAAAAATATAAAATAGACTAAAATACAAAATAATTATTAAAAAATTGATTTTTTTTTTTAATTTTGTTGATGACTTTTTAATTTTTTTTATTAGTGATATTTTTTTAAATTTTAAAACTAAAAAATTGACTTTTAAATTTCATAAAAAAAAAAAAAAAAATTTTGACTGAAATATTATTATCCAGATAATTAGTGGTTGATGTGATAGCTAGAGATTGATCGGGACTCTACACCAGCCATCAAAAACTTCACTTGTGGGATCATGAAAATCAAAACTTGATTTAGACACAGAGACACATATGGTAGGTACCATTTTTCTCTATTTTTGTTATATATAAAAAATAAAAAATAAAAAATAAAAAAAATAAAAAGAATTAAAAATCAGTCAACAATTTACTGACAATTTAAAAGTTAGTCATGTGCTTTTTAAAAATTAAATACACATCAACTCTTGTGCAAACTGTCTAAATCACCCCTCCCTCTTTGGTCTCTTCTCTCTCTTCTCACCAGCCACCACCGCCACCTGCCGCCGCACCACCACCATTTGCCGTTGCTGCCACCACCACCAGCTGCCACCACCACTGTCACCGCCACCACCACCCTCAAAGGGCAACTACCACCCTCAAAGGACCACCACCACCCTCAAGGCAACCACCATCACCAAACCTAAACCCCAACCTCTCTCTATATCCTCTCTCACTCTCTCTCTCTCTCTCTCTCTCTCTCCTTGATCTCCTCATTCTCTCTCTTTCTAAGAGGAAGAGAAACTCATAACCGGCCATCACCACCACTGGTCGCCGCCACCACCACCCTCAAAGAGCCACCACCACCACCACCACCAAACCCCAACCTCTCTCTCTCTCTCTCTCTCTCTCTCTCTCTCTCTCCCTGAGGAAGAGAAAGGCCATAGCCGGCCACTACCACCACTGACTACCGCCATTGTAGAAATTTTTTTTTTTGCAGGTTTTGGAGCAACTGGCCAAACATAAAGAGCAACTCACCAAACGTTATTGGGAGCAACTATCCAAACGTAAAGATCAACTCACCAAACGATATCGAGAACAACTCTCCAAATGTGAGGAACAACTCACCAAACGTTATCGGGAGCAACTCATCATACGGTATCGGGAGCAACTAACCAAACTGCATAAGGAGCAACTCCCCAAACCGTTTAGACAGTTGCTCCTTACGTTTGGAGAGTTGCACCTTACGTGGAAAGTTGCTCCCGATACCATTTGGTGAGTTGCTCCTTACATTTGTATAATTGCTCCCAATAGCATTTGGTGAGTTGCTCCTTATGTTTGGCCAGTTGCTCCAAAACCTACAATTTTTTTTTTATACAATGGCGGTGGTCAGTGGTGGTGGTGGCTGTCTTGGCTTTCTCTTCCTACTAGAGAGAGAGAGAGAGAGGAGATCAGAGAGAGAGAGAGAGAGAGAGAGAGAGAGAGAGAAAGAGGGGTTGGGGTTTGGTTTGGGTTTGGTGGTGATAGTGGTGGTGGCCCTTTGAGGGTGGTGGTGGTGGTGGTGGTGGTGGTGGTGGTGATGGTGGCCCTTAAGGGTAGTGGTGGTGGTGGTGGGGGCGGCATTGGTGGCGGGGGCAGATGGTGGTGGCAGGTGGTGGTGATATTGGTGGCCATGTGAGGATTGAAGAGAGAGAAAGGCAGTTTAGATATTTTTTTTAAAAAAAGTTGACTGATTTCTAATTTATATACTTTAAATAAATTTTCTTTTATTTTTCAAAAAGTACATAACTAACTTTTAAATTGTCAACAAATTATTGAATGATTTTTAATTTTTCCAAAAATACTATTGTTCATGGAAGTTGATTTGTCATTGTTTTAAGCATGATTAAGATACATTGCTTTCATGACAAATAAAGTATAGTACGAAATCAGCTGTTATGTTAGTTAGAAGGGTATGTTGTCCTTCACATACAAGCTGTCCTAATTGATAATTCTCCCGAACCCAGTGTTAGAAATCTCAAATTGTCTCCTTTTTTTTTTTTTTTTTTTTTCCTTTGGAAAGAACAAAGTCCTGCAATGAAACTTATGTTCCATGTCATCGCTCATCTTTAAACTTTTAACAGTTTCTCTTATTCAAGTAGAAATGGAATAATTAACTGGGGAATGAAACAAAAATGTTAAAGGTAAATTACAATGACTTCTCTAGAAGTATGTCGTAATTACAGAGACTTCCATCGTAGTTTTAGAAATTCTATTGACCTCTCCTTAAATTTGTTGTTATGTAGCACTCACCTCTTTCCTTAGTCAATGGTTTTAAAATGATCACTTTGCCTTTATTAAAGTTTAAAAAAAAAATGTAAATAAAAAAAATAAGAAAGTAAAAAAATATCCAAAATATATGTATTTTTTTCCCCCTCTTAAAACTGCATATCTTAATCATAAATTTTTATTTTAAAATTAAATAAAGTATTTCATTTAAAATTAAATAAATGTATTTTATTTTAAGGGCAAATTGGTACTTTTGCTTAAAACTTTAACATTGCTAGGGTTTCATTTTGACAATGAAGGTTAGTGTAACTTTTTGAACTACAGAGGAGGTTCTTGTAATTACGACATACCTCAAGGAATGTCAAGATAATTTACCCAAAATAGTGTAAAGGTTCCTCTCAACTCGCTCCGCCTCGATTATGAGGTTAATTAACTACTGTAAACTTGTACACATATACATATTTACAAGTATAAATGTGTAATACCTGTATTTTCGCTGTAATTAAATATACATATATGCAAACGAGTTTCTATGTTAATTCCTTGTCTTAACCTTGTCTTTAGTGAATTTTGATCCCCAATCAATTGCCATCTTTGGAGGTCCATTCGATTGCCACTTTGTCCAATCAATTGCCCTTGCCGCCTTAGCCTCAATCGATTGCCAACTGAGCTCAATTGACTGCCCCTGACTGAATTTGGCCTCCAAGCATTTTTTCCAAGGATGGCAGCACCTGCTTGTGCATGCAGTCCTCTGCCTATATATATGGCCCAAAATTCGTACATAGAGCTATTTGGTTAAAATCTCTTGAGTTATACACTTATACATACATACATACATATACGCACATATATACACTCCTATACACACAGCTACACACACTGTCAAGGAAAGAAGAAGAAGAGTAGAAACCAGAGGAAGAAAAGAGAGAAAGAAAGAGATAGGAGAGATAGATACAGAAGAAGAAAGGAGTCACCATTAAAGCTCAAGTTTTCAAGCTTCTCAAGCACACCACCACACCTACACGCACTTGTGAGTTCTCAAACTCACTTAGTAGCTTAGTTGGATGTTTTTATGAGTTTTTGTATAAAGAAATGGAAGTTCCAACGCGCATAATCAATTCTGGACATTTCCAGCACGTTCTTGGGAAGAAGATGAAGTACCAATCGATTGGCTCGTTATCCAATCGATTGAACTTTGTCCCAATTGATTGCTTTGTTGCCCAATCGATTGCCATTTTGCCCAATTGATTGTCACTTTATTTTCTCCAATTGATTGTTGATGTATTCCAATCGATTGTACTTTGGCAAAATATTGATAATCCGCATTGAATTGTATTATGTGTTCACTTGTCTATTAGAGCTTTCTATTATTGTTCTAATATGCTAGAATGAGACTTCAGTGTGTTATGAAGATACACGTTTAAATTATGAACCTAATTTCATCGAATAAGTAAATCTTTAATATAATGATGTTTGTACTAAAAAGCTTACATGTATAGTATAGTACATTGTTAGTTGCGGAGACTGTCTGTCTGTACATAATGGTATAGATTTAAGCGATCGTGGAGATTGTAACTTATGTTGGGTTGAGTCTTCTTGTGTGGATCCTGATCTGTTGTGGCAAGTGATAGCCATGACTGTGGAAAGAGAAATGATGATTAAGATGTGTAACGGTCAGTATGATGATACCAAGGCACATTGTTTATGTGTAACAGCTAGTATAATGATACCAAGGCACGTTGTGAATATGTAACGGCCGGTACTTCGTACCAAGATTCACTGTAGAGAATGGGATATCTAGGGTTTCGTACTAGTCTGACCATTCACGAGAATGGAATAGTTGGGGTTTCTTACCAGGCTAACCATTACTATGATATCGTAAAGTGAATCAAAATCATTGGGAAGGGAGTTTCCGTCCAAGAAACATATGGTTGGACATGCATGGGAGAATGAGTCAGTAACATGGACCCATAGTCCATAATATTGTAAGTCAGGTTGTTGAGTCGTACATAGTGAATTGGAACGCATAAGAACGAGAACATCGGGAAAACTACGTCTTAATGCAAATATTGTTAAAGACTTCTTATTATGATACTCTGTAAGTTTATTATTCACTCGGCTTTCACAAGCTAACGGCGTTTATGCCGCTGGATATACCCATGTCCAGCTTTCTAGACATACGACTATGCAGGTGAGGCACCTATGGATGAGAACTACTATCAGGACTACACAGAGGAAAGTTATACCTGGGATGGTCAGACCGAGGATGGGACTGGATGAGAGCATCCCCAAGATGACAACGATGTCTATGCCACTTGAAGTTTAGAAAGAGATTGTAGTTATCTTTCTATTACGCTTTATTACTTGTTTACTTTATAATTGGCGAGTGTGCCGTAAGACCTGGATTTTGGTTTAGTACTAAGTTGGGTTTTGTATTAAGATCTTGTTAAGTTTATTCAGTTCAGTATATCTCTGATATTTTAGAACTGTGTATTGTGGACAATCGAGTGATATTCACTAGTCACGCCCTACGAGTCCAAAAATGGAAATTTATTTTTCCTATTTTTGCTACGTCGAGGTGCGACAAAATGTATTATCTTTATATTTCTGAAGTGATGCAAACGAAATCTTGTCAAACTTATGGGAGTTCTTGTTATAGTCACACCTCGAGTGAGGTTTGTGTAACTTACCCCCTTTTCTAGAGTAACAGATAAGTTGTGGTAACTTGACACAAAACTACAAAAGTATAAATTAACTCTAGTCATATGCATCAAACAAGTTGGTATACTTAACTGCACATGCCAGATGCCACCCCAATTTAAGGATTGCCATCTAATAGTTAAAAAGTACATAAAGACATAAACTGGTAATGATGGATTGCTAAACCTAATGGTTACAATTCAGATTTTTCAAGCAAGCGCGTGATGGGGAAAAAAAACTATTCTAGTTTGACAAGAAATTTTGGTTGATTATTTCTCAACTATCCAGGAGCCTATTCTTGGAACCTGCAAGATTGGATATCTGGCCTTTCCATTATTTCTCAGCTTTTGTTTGAATGATGTTGATGAATTTTTTGTGATGTTAGAGCCCTTTACTAGCAAGGCTCGTAAGTGAGATTTGGGCATCTTATCAGACGAAGTTGTTAGACCGCTTCGGATAGTTTTTTTCAACCCGGAAAAATCTAACATCACTTGGGTTTTTGCAACATCTTCGGTAAGTTTTGTGCAGGTAGTTGTGACCCACACCACACTGATAGTGAGTTAGCACAAATTAGCACATGTCTTGGTGTGAAATTAATGCCATCCTTGGAGAAAATATGACTCAGCCCAGGGTGCATTTAATCAAGTCCCCCGTCTCGCTTCCTAGAAAGTCATTCTTGCATTAGGGATACCTTGAATACTAAGGTTCTTGGATAGCAGGTCACGTGTATAGGACCAACTAGGGCATTGGGCATGGCCTAAAAGATATTTTAGAAACTCATAAGGGCTGGGTAATTTTCCAAGCTCCGAAGATGATCGCCCGAAAAGATCCTTTCGTCGAATTCACCTCTCCTACGCCCAATCTTTACGTTAGGGGATGGACATCGCCCAATCCGAAAACAGGTACGAATCTTTCAATTGCAGTTGACCACAAGAAAAAGAAACCGATTGAAGCAAGCATTAAGAGTACTATATTAATGCCAATAAAAATAGAAAATGAGAGACCCCTTTGTTCGTTTACGGAGTTCGGCAAGAAATCATAATAAGCTCTACCAATGAGAAATGCAAGTTTCATGTATTCATAGGAATCAATGGGAGAATGGCAAATTGCTCAAGTAGGCTATTGGGCGTAACTTAAAAAAATGGGGCAAGGAATAGCCCATGAGGTCAGAATTCTGGTTCTTCAAATGTGAAGTAGTTGATTCTCAAACTTATCGTTGTCAATTGATACATAGGACAAAGAATAAGCATGTTGGGCCGATAACCCAAATTAAGATCTGAAACCAATCTAGACCCTAGAAGCAAAGATGGAGCATCTTTTGGAAACACCTCAAAAACCATAACAAGAAGGGCAGCCAGGGTACACACTATGCTCGATACAGAGGCATTTGGTTTGATGAGTTCCCTTATTTTCATAAGTTTCGCTTGAAAGTGCAGAAATCTAAAATAACATAGGAACAAGGGTTGTTATCATATGTTTTTGTACGTGGAGCCTGTCGAAGCAGCCCAATCTGTTCCCCAGGGTGTGTTTTGAAGTTTTTTTTTTTATACGATTTAAAATAATATATGAATATAATATCTAAAAAATTGGATATATATTGAATAGGTCATGTCAGAAGAGCTTGTTCCAGTATTGACATCTCTAGTTTTGGAACCTGAAACCAACAGATGTAGTTTGTAGATAAAATGAGTTTAGCACAGAAAGACAAACTTGTCCATTTCAAAATCTCAATTGGAGTGATTCAAAGAGTTCATAGCGGGGTAACAAAGTCTAGGCTTCTTAGGTGGTCATAGCCAAATTCCAATTGAAATAAAAACTTTAGGATAAGCCAGTGCAATTTAGGAGGAATCAATGAATGGACATCAATTCAAATCCTGGATTTTCGAATTGACATAGATATTAAGAGAGATTGAGAATTCTCACTATTTCTTATCTCGTTTCTTTTCTGAACAAATAGAACCTAATGGATCGAACTCTTCTGTGGTTGCTACGAACCATATTAGCCTTGCAAAAGGAACATTCTATTCTGAGTTGGATGCAAGTGGGTTGTACCATTCCACGAATAAGCTAAGGGGGTTGTACCATTCAATGCCAGTCCTAAAGAAGGTTTTTGCTTCTCTCGCCATAACAAGTTGAGCTAGATGGGCCGGAACCTGCTCCTACTCTTTGGGATTCATAATTGTCTATTGGGTGGAAATGGAATTAGACTTTAAAGTTGCATATGTCCTTTAGTTCAAGAAGGTGGACACAACATTGCTCTAGATGAGGATAGGTGCCTATGTTGTAGGAATCGAGAAGAGAAGATCAAAGCCTTCCACGAATCACGAACTGGAGTTTTCTAACAAAAGAAATGCGAGAGCAGGCACTGCAGCATGACTTGGCTTATCCGATGTGGAAGGATCAGGCTCTTGGATCGGGGAATAGATATGTCGCTGGTTGAAAGGTTAGCGAATACCATTCCATTCTTTTAGGAGTTAGGCTTAGGAGACTGGCCCGGCTAGCAAGAGCTAACCTAATTCGATTCCATTACCTTACTAGAGAAGCGCAAACAAGTCCAAAAGGATCGCCAAGGGGTTGACAACCCAATTTCTCTACTGGGAGTCATTAAAGGAGGAATGGGTATACACAGTTCAATAAGCCAAGGACAAAACCACCACCGATGTGGGGGTATCGTACCTCCATTCGGACTATTTCTCTACTGGGAGCCATTAAAGGAGGAATGGGTATACGCTGGTTCGATAAGCCAAGGAAAAACAACCACCGATGTGGGGGTATAGGACCTCCATTCGAACTTCCACCGACTTTACTCCATACTCCCAGGTTTATGGAATGGAAGCAGTGCTACCTGTTGAATTGGAAGTTCCATCCCTTAGGGTCGCCATAGAATTCGAAATGCCGGAAGCAGAATGAACAGGGGACAGGTTTGCGCAACTGAATAATATATAACAAGGGATGAAGGCACTCCACCATACCCAAGGTTATCAGAGGATTGCCAAAGCTTTCCATAAGAAGAAACATATCAGGATGTCATCCTCTTCTTTTTTTCTCAAACCAAGGGTAAAAACAGTTGGCTCTTCCAAGGAAAAGATATCATGAATGAAAATATCTTTTGCAAGTGAAGTAATGGAAGAATTTTATTAAAGAGTAAAGATCACGCAGCATAAAACAAAAAAGCCGAAAATTATTACAACATTCTCCAAGTTTTTAAGTCTTTCAGAAGGTAAGAGCCCTACGGTCATTGTCATTGGTTCCCAAGGATTACAAAATGGAAGGCCAGAAGACCCCGTCAGTATGCAGAACTGATGTTTTAATGAGAAAAAACTTGGTGGGTTGTATTATATGGTATGAAAGGACTAAGCTAAGCTAAAAGTTGGACCCTTTTTAAGTAAGGCTTGCGGAAGTAGCATAAGATTGAAGCAGGGTGAGAGCTTGCTCGGTGATAGCCCTGTTCCTCGCTCGGCTAACCCAATCACTCACAATTTCTGCTGCTTGGCTACCTTTGACACCTTCCTCAAGTGTATCTGCCGCTTCTGAGAGTTTTCCTTTGGCTAACAAGCTCTCGACTCTATTAATGACAGATTCAATCCCATCACCAGACTGGTCAGCCTCCTTAACCTGTACATAAAACAGACCACAGTGATATACCAGTAATGAGTCAGAATTCATTAATACTAGTACGTCGTAACACTTAAAGAGATAGGTGTGATTGTTTAGGCACCTTTAACCAGGATGCAACATGAGCTAAAGAATGTGCCAAAATGCCTCTGCCACCAGGTGGTAGTAGGCTGAAATGACGCAGTGTCCCTTTCAAGGCATTAAACTGTGAGAATAACAGAAGTCAGAAAAATAATCATTTGCATGACTTCATTTGTTTAGTTGCTACTTCAAGCCTGACACCGCAAAAGTATTTAATATACGACCAGAGCAAATTTGATTTTCCAAACATCAAGACTTTGAGCATCAAAGATCAATAACCAGCAAAAAACCTTAAAACCAATTAGGAGGTTGGTCCAAACTCCAAACCCTACAATGTGAATGTCACGCATGCCCATTGCTGAGAATTGGCTAGAGAGTAATATGTAGATTACCAACTGAGAAGTTTTTGCAATCAGCTAAAAAGTCCTCGATGTGAAAGAAAGGCATAAATATGACAATCCACCACGAAATGATATCTTGAAAACAAAATCAAGTCACTCATCTTCCCCATCATGTCACAACTGCATCACTGATTCACTATTGGTGACGTTAGTTTGCCCAAACTATAAATATTGAGTTCCATCTCATAAAAGCAGTCATTACCACAATGCACCAATCATAGGCTACTGAAAAGTCACTTTACATCGACACGGGGAGCAACTAGGGCCGCACAAAATACCCAGAGAACAACGACCCGACCAGACCCGACCCAAACAGTTCCAGTCAGTTCGAGTCTGAAAATAGGTTGGTTCGATCTTGATCCCTTTTCAAGAACCAATCAATTTCCAGTTGTTCAGGTTAATAGTCCGCTAAGCCAACTACAAAAATGAGAACTGATTATGAATTTTTCACAATACCTAAAATCCATTCTTCCTCTCACTCTCTCCCAATTTCTGCACCTTCGCCCACACACTCTCTTTAAAACCCACCAGATCTGAAAGCTCAAATCCCCCTCTTCTTCTTCCCTCTTCACCAAAAAGAAGCTTTTTCTCAATCACTGAATTCAAATGGTTGTGAACTTCAACTAAAGATCATCTGGGGTAAAATCAAACTGGAACTGATTTTGGGCAGATTATGTAGAAAATATAAGATGGGACTTTATTGACAGAATTTGTGGGGTTACAAGAGAGACCCTAGATACGCTTATATATAAGATGGACATGCTATATTATAGGAGTGTATGTATATATATATATATATGATTTCCTTAAGATAGAATCATATATTTCATTTCCTAATATAGTAGGCACAATTTGTATGTGCTTAAATAGAAACCCTAGATAGGCTTATATATAAGATGGACATGCTATATTATAGGAGTGTATATACATATATGATTTCCTTAAGATATAATCATATATTTCATTTCCTAATATAGTAGGCAAAATTTATATGTGCTTAAATAATATGTTTAGACTCTTTTAAGAGAAAATATGGAAGGGAGCATGTAGTATGTAATGAGATTCACCAATTGATAATGGTGTATCTTAAAAGAGTCCAACATACTATTTACTTAATTTTGATAACGGTGTATCTTAAAAGAGTCAAACATATTATTTACTTAATATTAATGGCCACATGAATTTTTCAAGAGAGCGTGTAGTATGTAATGTGATTCACCAATTGTTAATGGCATATCTTAAAAAGAGTCGAACATATTATTTACACATGTAAAATGTGCCGGCTATATTAGGAAATGAAATATATGATTTTTATCATAAGGAAATCATATATATACACTTCCTATAATATATCATGACGGCTCACCATCTTATATATAAGACTACAGTCTCCCTTGTAACCTAATAAATTCAATCAATATGCTCCCATCTTATATTTTCTACATGGTATCAGAGCAAGTCGATTTGGCCTGAAGTTCAAGAGCTTCCACCTTGCCGGCGGATGGCTTTATGCCGTCTGTCCGGCCTCATGAATTTTTCTTAATTTTCTTTTATGTTACCCTATTTCCTTCTCTCATATCCGACAAAAATAATCTTTCCACACTACTTTGATTTATTATATTATATTTATTGTGAAGCCTTCTTTGTCGTCAATATAGTTGATTTTTAGTTGAATTTTGCTCGATTATGGTTCAATCAGTAAAAGAAGCATCAGAAGAAGAAAAATGCTTGAGGACCTTGATGTAAAGCCCAAGCTCAATATCCCATCGAGGCCTTATGTTTGCCCAATGAGGCTTGGCCCGTGGAGCTATTCTTTTTTGCCCACAAGAGGCTTTTACATGCTTAGAGTGCTTCATTCGGTTGATCATATAGCAATATCAAATGAAGACTTTAGTATTGAAGGCAAAAGAAGCATCAATTTAAGGAAAACTCGAAGAGATTTTTCAAATCATCACAGAGTTTGTGAGGGAGTCTAAGAGAATATGAAAGGGGAGCATGTATTCACCCATTGATAATGATGGTGTATCTTAAAGGAGTCGAACATATTACCCAAGAGTAATGCTAGGTACACCTAAAAAAACACAAGCTGATGTGGATCTCCTATAATACTCAATATATTCATATATTGCTAGGTACACCTAAAAAAACACAAGCTGATGTGGATCTCCTATAATACTCAATATGTTCATATATTTGGTAACTAAAGAGTATTTTAGGAGATCCACATCTGCTTGTGTTCTTTTTAGGTGTACCTTTTAGGTGTACATAGCATTACTCAATTACGTAAACACATGAAAAATGTGTTGGCTATATTAGGAAATGAAATAAATGTGCTTTATCTTAAGGAATTCATTTATATACACTTACTATAATATAGCATGACCATCTTATATATAAGCCTATTTATGGTCTCTCTTGTAACACAACAAATTCTATCAATAAACTACCCTCTTATATTTTCTACACATCTATGTGTTGGTTACTCGGTTATTGTTGTGCTTTTCAATAACTCAATCCAATGCAATGAGTTCCCATCAAATGCCTAAGCTCTCTTCCTTTCAGACCCTTCCTCCCTCCCTCACCACAACCTGCAACTACCTCGCAATCTTATTGTTCTTTAATCTTGCCCCACTTCTTCGATGGCCTATTTATTCACATCTTTTCCATCTTTCAGGAAAATCTAAATTCTCTTTCTAAGTGCAACTGTATCAGAAAAGAGTCGTAAAATTTTCAACCTGTCATGCCCCAATACAATTGTGTGTGTCTTTTTTTTTTTTTTTTCCGGCAAATACCAATACATTATTGTTAATGCCATGAAAATTAAGGATATCGTTTTCATTACAGGGAAAGAAGGGGAAAAAAAAAAGCAAAGGAGTTCTGGAGGATTGAAACCAATAAGCTTCATGAAATTTGTGCTTTCCTCAAAATTTTATATATTCCTATTAGCAACATAACTATGGGATCATGTTGAGGTGACAGTTCAAAGCTACTAACATACTGTTCAATATCTAGACCATTGACCTAGTTCCTTTCATGGTTTAGTCAATGATTCGACTCTAAAAAGATTGAACAAAACAAAAATTATAAAGAAGGCAGTAAGTCACTTAAAAGGAAAAAGAACAAGGTCGGTACAACTCTTTGAAAAGGACACAAATATGATGTAGCTTGGATTAGATAATCTGAAAGCTACAAGATTAAGAACCCGAATGAAGGTCGGATCAAGGCCGAAAAGACTTGCAAATCTGATTTTTGGATCAGATTATGGCAATTTCCAGCAGCGATGGCTCGATTACCACGAGCTATGGGACTTAAATCCAAGCCCTAGGAAAAAGAAAAATAGAAACCACTATCTGAAATTTATTTCTCAGAAGAATTGCCTCCCAACAGAGGTATTACAGCCCTATATAAAGAAGCTATGGTTACTTCAAATGGAATTATAGAGAGGAAAACTCTATTTTGTGATGATTTCATTCATTCTATGTAGCAATATATATACACAAACTTGATTATAAGTTAAGGAAAGAAAAGAAAAGAAAGGAAAGAAGAAAAAAAGGAAAGAATATCAAAAAACAAATCACAGGATCAAATCACAATTAATTCCTAGTTGATTGAACTCTTATCCTAAGGGATATTATCTCCAAGGGATATTTTAGGATTCCACACTCCCCCTCAAGCTGGGGAATAGATGTCAATCATTCCCAGCTTGGAAGTCAATTCTTCAAACTTTATTCTTGGAAGAGCTTTAGTTAGAATATCAGCCACTTGAAGATGTGTTGGAATATAAATCAAGTTTAATATCCCTTCTTCAGCTTTTTCTTTGATGAAATGACGGTCTAGCTCCACATGCTTGGTTCTATCATGATGAACCGGATTTTTAACAATACTGATCGCAGCCAAATTGTCACAAAACATCTTCATTGAATCTTTTGTTGAAATCCGTAATTCATCAAGCAATCTTCTCAACCACATCCCTTCACATATACTCTGAGCTAAGGCCCTATACTTTGCCTCGGCACTACTCCTTGCAACAAAAGACTGCTTTTTGCTACGCCAAGTTACCAAATTTCCCCATACATAGGTGCAATACCCAGTAGTTGATCTTCGGTCTGTAACGGATCCTGCCCAATCTGCATCTGAATAGACTTCAACGTCCCTATTCATTCCCT
The DNA here is from genome assembly GCA_033977485.1 of Hydrangea macrophylla. Lineage (NCBI taxonomy): Eukaryota > Viridiplantae > Streptophyta > Magnoliopsida > Cornales > Hydrangeaceae > Hydrangea > Hydrangea macrophylla. Next base: position 43,858,954 of record CM066984.1, on the reverse strand, counting down.
TTTGAAAGAATATTCCTTTACCAGGAGTCATTTTCAAGTATCGAAGAATCCGATAAACAGCTTCAAGATGTTCTTCATTGGATTTGTTCATAAATTGACTTACAACACTAACAGGAAAACCGATGTCTGGCCTTGTGTGGGAGAGGTAAATGAGTTTTCCTACAAGCCGTTGATATCTCCCCGTGTCAACTGGAGGACTATCCTTTTTTAAGCCAATTTTGTAAGATGATTCCATCGGAGTGTCTGCAAGCTTGCATCCTAACATTCCAGTTTCTTTTAGTAAGTCCAAGACATACTTTCGTTGTGACACCACAATACCTTTTTTCGAACGAGCAACCTCCATGCCTAGGAAATATTTCCGAGTTCCTAGGTCTTTGATCTCAAATTCTCTAGCAAGAACTTCCTTTAAGTAGCCCATTTCTTCAGTATAATCCCCTGTCACAATAATATCATCAACATGTACGATGAGAATAGCAACTTTCCCATTAGAAGAGAATTTGGTGAACAAGGTATGATCGGCTTGCCCCTGAGAATACCCGTGCTTTTTGACTGCCTTTGTCAACCTATCAAACCACGCTCTAGAAGATTGCTTGAGTCCATACAGAGACTTTCGAAGCTTGCAAACTTTGTTAACATTGCTTCTTGTCTCAAAACCTGGTGGAATTTCCATGTACACTTCATCTTCTAAGTCACCGTTGAGGAAAGCATTTTTGACATCTAATTGATGAAGGGGCCAATCTAGGTTAGCTGCTAAGGATAACAAAACCCGAACAGTATTAAGCTTGGCAACAGGAGCAAAAGTCTCTTGGTAGTCGATGCCGTAGGTCTGAGCAAGGTTATTTAAGGCGCACTGAGGCGCAAAGGTCCCCTGTAGCCTAGGCGCTAGGCGCAATCCGAGGCGCGCGCCTGAGCGAAGCGAGGCGCACTTTTACATGATTTTTTTATATGATTTGACATGTAAATAGCTTATCTAAAATATGATTTTACATTATTATATACAAGTTAAAGACTAAAGTCTAACTTCTAAATACAGGTATACAACTATAGTATAGAGTCTATAGACATTATCAATTATATATAGTATAGTAGCATACAAAAAAAAATAAAAAATCAATTGAGGTGTCAAATTTAATTGATTGCAATGTGTATGTCTAACTTCTAAGTTCTAAAGTCTGTTTTAATGTGTTTTGTGTGGGAAAAGATTAATATATTATAGTAGTATAGTACCATGCTAAAAAAAAAAAAGAGAGACAAAAAAAATAAGAAAAGAAAAGAAATAATAAATAAAGAACCCAAAAATATATATATATATATATATACAGAAGATGAATTAACTATAAAGGGGGGAAAAAAGACTTGTTTGTCAACTTTGTCCCATTGCTGTTTCGCAGGAACTGGAAGAAGAAAGAAAGGGGGAAAAAAAAAAAGAAACAGAGTCGCAGGAACTGGAAGAAGAAGAAGAAGAAGAAGAAGTAAGGAGGAAGAAGAAGAGAAATCGCAGGCAGATTGTAGAAGAAAAAAAAAAAAACACCAGTCGCAGACAGAGGAGATACAACTTGAAGAAGAAGAAGAAGAAGGAGAAGAAGAGAAGAGAAGAGATCGCAGGAGGAAAAAAAAAACCCTAGTTTCTAAGACAGTCGCGAGTCTCACGACTCTAGAAGAAGAAAGAAGAAGAAGAAGAAGGAGAAGAAGAACAAAAAGCTGTAAAAGAAAATACCTGGTTTCACTTTCAGCAGCTTCTTTCTCTACAAATCCAGAGGTTTCACCTCTTCTCTTTCCTCTCTTTCCTTTCTTCTTCTTCTTCTTCCCCCCCCCCCCCCCCCCCCCCCCCCCTCCCCCCCAAACTGAAATGCGATTGGAATTTTAGTGGGTAAATATGTGGCTTTGGGTCTTGTTTTCATTAGGCGTGCGCCTCATTAAAAGGCGCCAAAAGGCGCGCCTCACTTGCGCCTTGTTGAAGTCGCCTCGCTTCACCTAAGGCGAGGCTCAAGCCTTGCGCCCGCCTGCGCCTCGCGCCTTTCACAACAGAGGGTCTGAGTAAATCCTTTAGCAACGAGTCTAGCTTTGTAGCGATCTACACTCCCATCTGGTTTATATTTGACAGTGAAAACCCATTTGCATCCCACTGGTTGTTTCCCTTCTGGTAAGTTTGTGAGTTCACAAGTACCATTCTTTTTTAGAGCACTAATTTCTTCTCCAACGGCTGCCTTCCATTCTGATTTTCGTAGAGCATTATAAATACAATGTGGAATTTCTACACTGGATAGATTAGTAACAAAAGCCCGATATTCTGACGATAGACCATCATAAGAAACAAAATTGTAGATTGGATGCTTAGTACATGATCTCACACCCTTCCTTATTGCAATAGGAACATCAAGATCATTATTAACAATAATATCAGTCTGAATTTCATGAGCTGTGTTACCTGGACTACCTGGACTTGGATTGGATTCATGGTTTTGCTCGGGAAGTGTGTGATCCCCTATCTCCTCTTGGGGTCTTTTCCTCCTTAAATAAACATGTAGCTCGTTATTAGTTGCAGGTTGAGTGCGGATTGGAGTGAGAGGGTCTTGGTTATTCGGCAAAGCTGTTTCGGTGATGGTGTTTAACTTAGTTTCTGGTGGAATGAAGGTGTAAGGTTCAGTTTCTGGTGGAATGAAGGTGTGAGGTTCGGTTTCTGGTGGAGTGAAGGTGTGAGTTTCGGTTTCTGGTGGAATGAAGGTGTGAGTTTCGGTTTCTGGTAAAATGGAGGTGTCAAGCCAAAAATTACATTCTTGTAAGTTCTCCCCCTGAATGTGAGTTTTTGGGTAATAGGATTGACTCTCAAAAAATGCTACATCCATAGATGTGTAGAATCTTCTAGTGAGAGGGGAATAACATTTGTAACCTTTTTTAGTGGGTGAGTAGCCAAGAAAGAGACATTTAATGGCCTTTGGGTCAAGTTTGCTTCGGTGTTGTTGATGGATATGTACAAATGCCCTACACCCAAATACTTTTAGGGGTGGGATGAGGTGATTCTGGTATCAGGGTAGGAAAGGAGAAGGGTTTGGCAAGGTGTTTGGAATTTGAGAACTCTAGATGGCAACCTAGTAATGAGGTATGTGGCTGTGAGGACTGCCTCTCCCCAATAATGTTTAGGGACATTTGTAGTGAACATAATGGATCTGGCTACTTCAAGAAGGTGTCTGTTTTACCTTTCTGCCACCCCATTTTGTTGAGGTGTGTCAACACAAGAACTTTGATGCACTATCCCATGACTCATTAGATATTCGCCAAGTATGGAATTGAAATATTCTCTGGCATTATCAGACCTAAACACCTTTATTTTTGTCTGAAATTGTGTTTGGATCATGGTATGGAAGCTTTGGAATATAGGACCAGCCTCTGATTTTTCTTTCATTCAGCATATCCAGGTTACCCTAGTATGGTCATCAATGAAAGACACAAACCACCGAGCTCCTGTGATATTTTTAACTCTAGAGGGTCCCCATATATCACTATGAATTATAGCAAAGGGATGAGATGTTTTGTACCCTTGAATTGGATAATTGTTTCTCACATGTTTGGATAATTGACACACTTCACATTGGAAAAACTCGGCTTTGGTATTAGCAAATAATGTGGGAAACAAATCTTTTCAAATACTGGAAATTGGGGTGACCTAATCTATAGTACCACAACATGATTGCACTATTGTTATTGGATAAGTGTGAAAACACAGGGAAAGACATGCTACTTGCAACTTGAGCTTGTTCTTTAGGATTATTAGGACATTTAAGGAGATAGAGCACTGCACACTCCTTAGCATTGCCAATCATCCTCCCCGATTCCAAGTCCTGAAATTCACAATGATTTGAGAAAAAATTAGTAACACAATTCAAGTCCTTGGTGAGTTTGCTAATGGACAGCAGGTTGCAAGTCAAATTGGGAACAAAGAGAACAGATTTTAGAATTAGGTCATCTGTAATAGCAACAGATCCTATTCCAGCCACCTTAGACAATGACCCATCAGCAATTCGAACTGTAAAATCTCCAGAACATGGACTGCAGGTGTGAAATAGAGTAGCATTACCAATCATATGATCAGATGCACCGGAGTCTACAATCCAAGGGCTGTTTTTCTCCATTTGAGTGCTCACAGCCACTGAAAAATTACCTTGTTGAGCGACTGATCCAACGCTTGTGGGAAGCGAAGGTGATGATGATTGTTGGCTGATTAATTTTTGAAGCAGTTCAATTTGCTCTTTGCTGAACAATGAGGTCTCAGGTTCAAGTTGTGCTTCTCCTGTGGAGATGAAGCCACGGCTTTCAGTAGGAATTCTTGGTTTCCAGTCCGCTGGTTTCCCGTGCAACTTCCAGCTGATGTCCTTGGTGTGTCCAGGTCGTCTGCAGTGGTCACACCATGGTCTTCCTCCTTTCTTTGGCCGATTATTGTCAAGAGGGAGGCTAGTGCCGCGGATTGCAAGGGCTGAGCCTTCATTCGGGATTGATGGGACTTGGTTTCCCATCATAACCTTCTTCCTGCTTTCCTCTCTTCTAACCTCAGAAAAAGCTTCTCTGGTTGAAGGAAGAGGTTTAATACTAAGGATTCTTCCTCTTACTTCATCCAGATTTTTGTTAAGACCAAACAAGAATTTAAAGATTCTTTCTTTCTCAACAATCTTTTTATACTTAAGACTACATTCTGGACAGCCAAGTTTAGCATCATCAAAGAGATCTAGTTGCTGCCAATACCTATTCAGAGTATTGAAATATTGAGTGACAATAAGATCACCTTGTCGGAGATCATTCAGGATACCTTTTACCTCAAATAATTCAGAGGTATTTTCGTTATCTGAGTAGGTTTCCCTTACTGCATCCCAAATTTCCTTGGCTGTCTTGTAGTACATGAAGTCCTCTCCTATTTCTTTGGTCATGGAATTGATTAACCATGACATCACCATGCTATTTTCAGATTTCCATGCCTTGTATTTTGGATCTTCTGTTGATGGAGCGATGGTTGCCCCGGTGAGGTAGTCGTCTTTTCCTTTCCCACAGATGAATAGCATAACTGAATGGGACCACTGGAGGTAATTTGTCTCAGTTAACTTATGCCCGGTGATAGGCATAACCAGGCCTTCCGATCCGCCATTGATGTTGGAAGAGATAACCTCTTGGTTGCCTGAGGTAGAGGTTGTTTCTTTGGTGGCCATTCCGTATTTCACCATTCAGATTATGAAAGGTACAGATTTGGCTCTGATACCAAATGGAATTATAGAGAGGAAAACTCTATTTTGTGATGCTTTCATTCATTCTATGTAGCAATATATATACACAAACTTGATTATAAGTTAAGGAAAGAAAAGAAAAGAAAGGAAAGAAGAAAAAAAGGAAAGAATATCAAAAAACAAATCACAGGATCAAATCACAATTAATTCCTCTAGTTGATTGAAATCTTATCCTAAGGAATATTATCTCCAAGGGATATTTTAGGATTCCACACTTCATAATGAAGTACTCCGTTGCTAAGCAACGTATAGTTGACCGACAAGTGGCTAACATGCAGCCACTATATAGAAAGCTGCTTACAAGCATACACCTCCATGACAAGTAGCTTACAAAACAATACTTCAAGACTAAGCAAACTAGATTATAATAATATTTAATATGTTTTAAAGTAAACCTAATCAAGATGAAGAAACTTAAAGACTCCTAAAACATAAAAATATATAACAAGTCATATCCTACACCAAGAAAATATTATTTTCTTGGGTAGTTTCCACCCAAGATACTTCTCAGTCTCAATCACATCAAAATTATTAGTAGTTAGAAAGAGTCACATCAAGCGAACTAATCCCTCACATAATCATGATTAGAAAAAATGATGCCAATCTTAAGCAGAATACAGATATGGGACATGCACACAACCCGATGCAAAAACGGTTTTAGCGGCATGATAACTCTTCAAAGTAGGACACGGGCAAGACAAGGATACGACAAATCATAAATATAAGCATAAAATGCAATTCGAACCGCTAAGCTATGCAACGATTTGCACTTTGGTCCTTGTTATAAAATAAAAGAAACTCTGGCATTGGAAGTCATTACTACAATAGGCAATAGGAAATCCAACACATCAATAAACCATATCATATAATATATCTTATATTAATGTATTAGATAATAAAATATCATATACATCCATTTCATAGATACTAGATAATATATTTTATTCTAGCATATTCCAATAGTCCTTAATGTTTCAGTTGCAGGAATTTGGTCCACAAACTTTCCAACTAGTTGCAATGCCAACCATCTGTCTAAATCCATTAAAAATTGACAGAAAGTGGTCATGTTAACAGCACATGACCACTGTCCAAGGGCATTTTAGGTATTTAGAGATGGGAATTCTCCTTTTCATCGCTAAACTAATACCAAAATTTCATTTTGGCCCCTGATATTTGCGAAATTGACAAAACTTATACACTAGGGCCTTTTCATCCTTGGAATGGCTGGGAATTGTCCCTTCACCCTTGGAATGGACCTTAATGAGGACTTGCATAGACACTAGGGCTACTTATTCGATGATCCAGGAAGGTATAGACTGTTGGTGGAACACTTATATACTCAACGGTGACACGACCTGATTTACACTTTTAACTGTTGGGACTGGGAGTGTTCGTCAACTTTTACGCAAAATCCAAGACAAAATCATGGAGGGTTGTATGCCAAATTATGAAGTATCTTAAGGGAGCTCCTAGTAGGAGCCTAAATTGTTTTGGCCTTCTAGCTTCCTACATTTCTGATGTAAATTGAGTATAGGATAACAAATAGGAGATCAAAATCTGGTTATTGTACTTTTGTTAGAGGCAACTTAATGACTTGTCGGAGTAAGAAGTAGAACATTATAGCTAGATTGAATTTATATGCTAGGTACAACATTACAGATCAAACACCACGAGAGCTAATGTGGGTCATCACTTCTTCAACAAATGGATTTATAATTCTGACAAGCATGTGAGCATGTTTTGTGATAATCAAATTGTGATGCATGTTAAATAGTAATCTAGTGATTCATGAGAGGATGAAACATGTAGAGCCGAGCTGTAACTTATGACAAGCGTTAAATACATTTTACCCCCTATGGTTATGCCCGTTTCACTTTACCCCCCTGTGCTTTAAAAGTGGACACTTAACCCCCTTGTGGTTTCGAACTAACGTGAAACTTCCAAAATTTCTGACATGGGGTAATCCTTTCGATGGGCTAATTTTAGGGTTCACTGCCTAGGTGGGGTTAATTTTGACACTTAAACTCCCCTATGTGGGGTTAATTTTAACACTTAATCCCCATATGGGGCTAGTTTCAAAGAAATCTTGGTAGTTTCACTTTAGTCCGAAACCACAGGGGGGAAAAGTGAAAATGGGCCTAACCACCGGGGGGTGTTAAATATAATTAACCCTCATAACAATGAAGAAACATACAATAATAGTAGATGCTAAGTCGCAAGATTATTAGGGTGATGTTGAGTCGTTAACAAGTTGGTTATGGACCTATGGTAGATATCTATGCTCCATCTTTAGAGGATTGTTGAGAATTAAAATAAGTTAGATGGGCAACTTAGTAGTTTTACAAGTGTAAATATAAAAAGGAAAAAACAATGCAGCAAAGGTTTTGCTCGCACTCAAACCTTTTTTACTAATTTGTTTCTCTTTTCTCTCCCAAGCACAACCCACCAAAGATTCTGCTACCACCAGGAATTGAAGATATAGTTTTTTTATCTAAAATGAAAAATGACGAATAGTATATAGAAGTTATGTTGAATGACGAGGAAAGTAAGACAGACTTGAATTGTTGATATGGTTTGACACCAAAGAATAGCAAAATATTTATATATTAACACATTGTTAAAGACTCAAATAACTTGCCTTACGATTTAATTGCAAAAGAGTATCTGTGCCGTAGATCTGTGTTTCTTCAGGAAGGGACGATAGTACCAAATCTAGAAGGGAGTCTTTATCAATGCCTTCAAGATAAGTGTTCAAAGCCTGTATTTCTTTCTGAATTGGTAGGCCTTTAGAGAGTGAATCTTCCAACGCAAGTGCTCCCTACAGGACATCATAATATAATCAAACAGGATTCTGATTTGGGCTAAAAGAACTAAATTGTGATAATTCTCATAGACTCATACAGTTGACCCTCTAGTAGGTACTAATTACCGTAATAATTCAAAAAGTTTGTAATTTAACTTTCTATTTCATTTCGTTAAGAAGTTCCTTAGAAGCATACAACTTATTGATACCACCCCCTAAGCCCCAAGGGGAAAAAAACCCAAAGAACGAAAAGGAAAGAAAATGAGGTCATTCTACTCCTTTTAGTTTTCCTATTTTATTGGGGTGGGGAAGTTGGAAAGGGGAAAAAAAATTTACACAAAATGTCTTTTTCCAACCCTAAAAAAAAATCTAAATGTCAAGCCACCAAAGGTGCTAAAAACTTATGTAGCGTGGATGAAGCATATAGCATGCTTATGTTACGAGTTGGGGCCCAGCTACCAAGAAACATAGAAAAAAACTTGCCCCATTAGAAGAAATTGACTTCAGCTGAACGGCCAGGAAGCCTAAGAGCCGATTGATACAATTCCCTGTTCATTTTCTCTCTTCTATATGGCCTATTGCACTTCATCCAAATGAGCATGCTTCTCGTATAACAAGTATCCGACTAATATCAATTTGTTTAATGTTCCATGGAAGTGGCGCTTTTCATTGCAATCAAGAAAAATGGTCTCTTTTTTAGATTAAAGCAGTTATTTATTGGGATTCTAAGATGGCCAGTAATTTTGAATTGAAGGGATTTCTCAAATTTATTTTAGCGTCTGTTTGAAAGTAAAGAGCTACATTTGTTTCCTGCTGAAGTGGATCTATTTATGGCTTTCCCCAAGTGGTGTATCAACTTAATTGCATCCAATATCCATTTCATTAAGAAACATTGGCATCATATATGTTTAGTTATTGATGGAAAGATGTTCTCACCCAATGGATAAGAAACAACATCGTAGAGAATAAAAGTGATAGCATTTACCAAAGCAAGCTTGTGAATAGAATGACTCTGACGAGCCTCTTCAGATCGTGCATAGAAAGCCATGCACAAGGCATTTATCTGCAAAAGAAGATAGATCCTTGAGATAAACAATAGATCCATACATCAACTCTTTAAATGTGCATCGTTTTCCATTTAAAAGAAATTTCAACACAGATAAAAACACACTCTCAGGGGTCGCTTCAACACGGTCACAACACAACATGGCGATATTGAAGATCATAGTTTGGCGGAGACGGAAATATTAATATTCTGCATATATAAATTGTTAGAGTACAAGGGCAATTTTGTAATTATATTTTCTCATTAATATATATATATGTGTGTTGTGTGTGTGTTGGCTAAACCTGTTTAGGTTAAGCCTTCATTTTCTTTAATACATCTCTAAACATGGTATCAAAGCCACCCTCATAGGGTTGCTCTGTCCTACCATCAACCACCACACAAAACCACCACGTAACACCACCTTACCACCACCACACAACACCCCACCACCACGACGCAACACCCCTATGACCTAAACCCCACTAGATCCATCCTACCCAAAGTTGCGACACACACTGACCCTAGCCGAAACCTACTGACCCTGCCCGTGACCTACCGAAGCCCCCTTTACCCTAGTCGAGACCTACCCAGGCCCTCATGCCCTAGCTGACACCCTCCACCTCTTCATGTCTTCCACCCGACATCCTGATTTGATCATTCTTCTCTTTCGACCTTGTTGGTTAGTTTGTGATATGTTTCATTGTTAATGTTGTTTTTCGTTCGTTGTTCGTTTTTGCCGGTATAAGAATCTTATTCGTAGTTGGTATAGTAATGGCTGATTTCGGTTCCACAAATATTGTCATTTCGTCTGATGTTGTGAGTACGCAAATTACCACAAACAAATTGAATGAGTCCAACTACTTGTTGTGGGCTCAAGTTATGAAAGTTGCTCTAGGTGCTCGAAAGAAGTTTAAGTATATTTTGTCTAGACCCCCCTCTAAGGATAGTAAAGAGTATGAGGATTGGGTTTCCGAAAATTATGTTGTTATCTTGGTTGTGGAATAGTATGGAACCGTCTATTTCATCAAATGTGATGTTTTTATCCTTAGCCAAGGAGATTTGGGAGTCTATTCATGAGATGTTTTCCATGGAAAAGAATGTTTCTCGAGTTTACGATGTTTACCCAAATTTGTTTCTTCTACAATAATAAGAAGTCGGTTAGTCAGTACTACAGTGCATTCAGGGGTTTAATAGATGAGTTGACAAAGTACCATCCTGTTACAAATGATTTTGAAGTTATCAAGAAGCTGCGTGAGGAATTTTATGTCTCTAAGTTCCTTGTTGGGTTACATCCTAATCTTCAGTCCATTAAGTCTCAAATTTTAGCAGGTGATGGTAGTATACCCTCATTGAGTAATGTATATTCTCGCTTACTTCGTGTAACTACTTAGCCTTCCTCCGTTTCTGAGCCCCAGGGCAAATATAATTCTGCAATAGTCACATACACAAGAAATCAGGGGGCCTTTCATGGACGTGGCAACTTTCCTGATAATAATCGAGGTCGTGATGGTCGTGGTTTCGGTAATTACAATTCAGGTTTTAATGTTAATCGCGGACGAGGGGGTTATCGAGGTCGTGGTCGTGATTTTGGTAGAGGACGTGGGAGAACTGGTTTTCTTCATTGCACCCATTGTGGGGGTGACAATCACACAATCGATCGAAATTATGACCTTCATGGTAAACCCTGGGAGAATCCTTCTAATCCAGCTTTGTTTTCCTCTGATAATCCTTCTAGGCCTCACCAGGAAGTTAGTGCTCCCACTCCACAGGCCGTTGCATCTTCATATAAGTCTATCACTCTTTCTCGGGAGGAGTACAATGCCTTAGTCCAGCAGTAACAGCAGATGTCCTTGTCTGATACAACTGGTTTTGCTCATTCAGGTAACATTGCATGTTTTTCTTCTTCTGCTCCTTCCCCATGGCTTATCGACTCAGGCGCTTCTTCCCATATGAGTGGTAAGTCCCATGTTTTTTCACAGTTGACTAGTTCACCTACAAAGACATTACTTATTTTATTTGACGGTCAGTCTTGTCCTGTAGTTGGTAGTGGTTCTGTCTCTCTAACTTCCTCTCTTCCTTTATCTTATGTGAATTATATTCCTCAATTTCCTTTTAATCTCTTGTCGGTCAGTCAACTTACTAAATCTCTTAATTGTTCTATAACCTTTTATAGTTTTATACTTCTCGCTGTGTCTTTTAGAATATCAACTCGAAGAAGATGATTGGTGGAGGTTGAGACCAGGACGGTCTTTATTACCTTGAACAAAATCCTCAACTAATAAATCGGTGGCTTTACAAGCAGCTGTTTCACAGCATCAATGGCACTGCCGTCTTGGCCATCCATCATTGCAGACCTTAAAGCTAGTTTTTCCGTCTTTTAAATCTATCTACTTTAGAGTGTGAGGCTTGTTAGTTAGGCAAGCACCATAGTGTTTTTTCCTTTACGTCAAAATAATCGTCGATCCACTTCTTTTGAGTTGGTTCATTCCGATGTTTGGGGTCTGTCTAGACGTAAGAGTCTGTTAGGATTTTTTTATTTTGTGTCTATTGTGGATGATTGTTCAAGGATGTCATGGAGATTTTTTATGAAAGATCGTTCTGAAATTTCTTCTGTTTTTCAATTATTTCATAACGAGATTGTGACTCAGTTTGGTGCTGCTATTCGTACTTTACAATCTGATAATGTTTTGGAATATGTTAAAGGACCTCTTCGGTCCTATTGTGATTCTCATGGGATAATACATCAATCTTCTTGTGGTTATATTCCTCAATAAATCGACACCTTCTGGAGGTAGCTAGGACTCTTATGCTTCAAATGAAGGTTCCTAAACAGTTTTGCGGGGATGCCGTTCTTACTGCTTGTTATCTTATTAATCGTATTCCCAGCTTTGTCCTAAGTGGTGGCATCCCTGATTCTATTTTATAGCCTAATAAGACCTTGTTTGCCTTGCCTCCACGTGTGTTTGGTTGTGTTGTGTTTGTTCATGTTCTAACTCCAGGTCAGGATAAATTGGATCCTCGTGCTACGAAATGTGTCTTTGTGGGATATTCACGTACTCAGAAAGGATATAAATGTTGGAACCCTCAGAATCGTCGGTATGTGGTTAGTGTTGATGTTACCTTTTTTGAAGGTACATCCTTTTTTCTGTCGTCAGGTGCCTCATTAGATGTTGATGTCCTTGCTCTGTCTTCTTCCATTCCTCTACCCATTCCTCCTGCATCTACTTCGGGTCCTCCACCTACTTCTGGTTCTCTTCCATTCCTCTACCCATTCCTCCTGCACCTACTTCGGGTCCTCCACCTACTTCTGGTTCTCCACCGTTACAAGTGTACCGCCGTCATGAAAAGCCACAGAGGACTGAGACTCCACCTGCTCCATGTCCTGCATCATCATCTTCGAGTGAGGTTCCACGGTCAATTGTTCCACACTCGTTCTTGCACTCTGCATCCTATTGATCAAGTTGTTTCTTTTTCTAATTTATCTCCTCCACTTCGTTCCTTTGTTTGTGCTATGTCTACTGTTTCTATTCCTCGGTCTCATACTCAAGCATTGGCTTCTCCGGGGTAGAAGAGTGTTATGGATGAAGAAATGCTGGCATTGTCCAAAAATGGTACGCAATCTTCCTTTTGGGAAACAAGTCGTCGGTTGTCGATGGGTGTATGTGGTTAAGTATCATCCTGATGATACTGTTGAACGGTTGAAAGCTCGGTTAGTTGAGAAAGGGTATACTCAAATCTTTGGTGTTGATTATTTTGAAACATTCTCTTGTGGCTCGTCTTAGTTCAGTTAGAGTGTTGTTTGTTGTTGTACTCAGAGATGGCCTCTTTACCAACTTGATATCAAAAATGCTTTTCTTCATGGTGATCTCCAGGAGGAAGTGTACATGGAGCAACCTCCTGGGTATGTTGCTCAGGGGGAGTCACATAAGGTGTGTAGATTGAAGAAATCTATCTACGGGCTTAAACAATCTTCAAGAGCAAGAGCCTGGATTGACAAGTTTAGTCAGGTAGCTAGCTTGTATGGGTTAAAAATGACGAGTTTCGATCACTTAGTGGTTGTGAAACATTGTAAGAAAGGCCCTATTGTTCTAGCAGTTTATGTGGATGATACAATGATCACTAGTAGTGATAATGAAGGTATACAATTGTTGAAGTCTCACTTGAGCAAGCATTTTCATATGAAAGATTGGGCCTACAGTGTTATTTCTTGGGCATTGAGGTTGCCAGATCTAAGGAAGGAATATGTTTGTCTCGGAGGAAGTATGTCCTTGATCTACCAGACGAACAGGTATAATGGGCTCAAGACGTGTTGACACTCCAATGGATTCAAATATATAGTTTAGTAAAACATGAAGGAGAAGATTTTGCTGATGCTAGACGGTATAGGAGACTTGTGGGTAAGCTGATTTATTCAACTATGACTCGGCCAGACATCACCTTTGCTGTAGGAGTTGTTAGTCAGTTTATGCAGAGACCCAAACAACAATATTGGGAGGCAGTCTGTCATATATTGAGATATTTGAAGAGTGCTCCAAGTAAAGATTTAGTGTTGAAACCTTCAAATAACTTGGAGATAGTGGGGTTCTCAGATGCTAGTTGGGCAGGAGATCATTTAGATAGACGTTCATGCAGGATCATGTGTGTTTGTTGATGGCAATCTTGTCACATGGAAGAGTAAAAAGCAAAATGTAGTAGCAAGAGCGAGTGTTGAGGCTAAGTATAGAGCTAAGGCTCATATTGCCCATGAGATATTGCAAGAGATGGGGTTCTCAAGTGATAAACCTATGAAGATGTATTGTGATAATCAAGCTGCTATGTACATTGACAGTAATCCAGTGTTTAATGAAAGGACCAAGCACTTTGAAGTTGATTGTCATTTTATTAAAGATATGGTTTAAAAGAGTTTAGGGAAAAGGATCATTTTATTACTATACATTTCCCTGTATATATAATAGGGTTAAATATACTTACACCCCCTGTGGTTTGGCCAATTTGCACTTACCCCATTATTGTATAAATTTTGGCACTAATACCCCCTATGGTTCGGACTAAAGTGCAATCGTTAAATACGTTGTGGATAATTTTAACACTAATACCCCCTGTGGTTTGGTCGATTTGCACTTACCCCCTTCAATTCCATAGCAAATTTTAACGGTTGCACTTTAGTCCGAACCATAGGGGGTATTAGTGCCAAAATTTAAACCACAAGGGGGTAAGTGCAAATCGGCCAAACCACAGGGGTGTAAATGTATTTAACCCTATATAAAACATAACAAGAAGTAATAAATGAAAGAAATAAAAGAAAATAAAGTCACAATAAATGAGATTAAATTGGTCAACATGACCATATAAAGATAGAATAAAATATCCTAAAATCTCCAAAGAGATTATTATTTCCAACACTCCCCCTCAAGCTGGAGCTGGAGCAAAGATATCAACAAGACCCATCTTGATTAAAGACGACTTCAAGAGAGAGGGACCGACTTCAGGAAAGTGCAGACACCAGACCTGGTGACTGACGATCACTTTTAGATCTAGCAACAGTGAAACAGGACACTCCAGACTGTGTTCCTGCAGAGTAAAACAATCCAAGACCTAGACAAGTCTTGAGATACCGAAGTATATGATAGACAGCATCAAGATGATATAATAAATTGACTCACAACACTTGCAGCGAATGTAATGTCAGGTCGAGTGTTAGTTAATTAGATATGATGACCAACAAGGCGTTGATATACTGAAGCATTAGGAAGAAGTGCCCCAGATTCAATAGATAACTTATGATTGGGATCCATGGGGGTGGAGGCAGGAGTACATCCCATCATACCTGTATCTTGTAAAAGATCCAAATTGTACTTTTGTTGAGATAGTGAGATAACTTGATGAGAGAGAGCAACTTCTATCCCGAGAAAGTATCGAAGAGGACCCAAGTGCTTTAACATCAAAAGATTGACTAAAGGCTTCTTTACTTTGGTAATACATGGGGTATCATCCCCTGTAATAATGATATCATCAACATACACTAGAATAATAACTGATCGGCCATCAAGTCGACGATGGGTGAAGCAGGTACGACCAGAGTGGCAACGAGTGAAGCCCAAGGATAAAATAACCTCACTAAAGCGGCTAAACCAAGCTCGAGGAGATTGCTTAAGTCCATATAAAGATTTCCTAAGACGACATACCTTCCCTGAATACTCCCCCTCAGTCCGAAAACCCAGTGAAGGATCCATATAGATAGTTTCATCCAAATCTCCATTCAAGAAGGCATTTTTTACATCCAATTGGTGCAAGGGCCAGGAGCTATGAAGCACGGACGCGGGTGCGGGGATTCGGGTGCGGGGACGCAGGTGCGGAGAGTTCAGCATTTTTCCCAAAATCAAGAGTGCGGGTGCGGCGAGGGTACTTATATAAAATATTAAAACTATAATTTTATATATTACTATATATGAGCCATTTTTTTTTTCTAATTAAGACCTAATAACAACAAACCAGCAATAAACTTATAATAAACATAAAGGCTACTAGCAATATAATTAATGTTATAAGTTCAAACTATAAATAATTTTATACCAAAGAAAATAAAAATCACAAAACTAAAATTTGCAATTATAAAGAAAAGTAAAATCTGAAATAAAATCATCCCTGGAAAAAAATATATATATATACCAGATTGTCGGTTCCTCGTAGCCGTAGGTTGTCGGTTTGAAAAGGGGCCAGGTTAGTTATGGGCTGACCTGACCACAAAGTAGAGTTAAGAGAGAGAGAGAGAGAGAGATGAACGACATAAACCGACAGAGAAGAGAGAAACGAGAGACAGAGAAAAGAAAGAAACGAGAGAGAGAGAGAGAAACGAGAAACGAGAGAGAAAGAGAGATGAGAAACGAGAGAGAGAGAACGAGAGAGAGAAACGAACCTGGAGAGATCGCAGTCGCAGGCTTCGCAACTGCAAATCGCCTCTTTCTTCTCCTCTATTTCTTTTGTTTTTTCATTTTTGTGGCTGGAGCAAGTATCGTATGGTTATTTAGGGTTTTTCTAAGTTTGTAGTATTTAATTTTTGAACCCCTTGTTTTTTAAAAATTTGTTTTCAAACTTTTTTTTTTTTTAAGTTACCCCGTCGCACCCCCCAAAGTGTCCCTCCCGCACCCCCACGTGTCCTGGCCGCACCCAACCGCACCCAAAACTGCTGAAGAATTCAAAAAGAACTCCAAAGAACTACTTGCCACACCCGTGCCGCAGTGCACTTAGTACCCCTGCGGCTCCATTATAGGAGTGTCCATGCATCATAGGCCAGGAATGAGAAGCAGCCAAAGAAATGACACGTTGAACAGATGTCAGTTTGGCTATAGGGTCAAAGGTAACACTGAAGTCATTGCCCGAGATTTGAGTAAAGCCCTTAGCCACAAGACAAGTCTTGTATTGCTCAATAGTACCATCAGCCTAATATTTGATAGTGAAGACCCATTTGCACCCAACAGTTTTCTCACCCGGAGGTAAAGGCACAAGTTCCCAAGTCTGGTTACGTTGAAGAGCATCCATTTCCAAGGTCATAGCAGCCACCCACTGTGGATCCTGAAGGGCCTTAGCGATCAACAGACTGAGGGATACATGTGGAATCAACCTGACTAAGGAAAGAGCAACTGGTAAGATACATATTGACCAATGGGATAATTAGTACTAGCAGAAAAACCATAACGATTAGGAGGACGACAAAGTCTGGTGGGATATCTAGAAGAAACAAAGAGGTAAGGGGGTAAGAACATTACCAGATTCCGGTGAAGATATTGGAAGTGGAGTATGAGCTGGATGCCGGCGAGAGTATACCTAAGTCGGAGCTGTGGTAATGACTGGAGGAAGAGAAGATGAAGTCTCCAGAGGAAGTTCAAATAGAATAACAGGATGCAGATGTGAATTTTGAATTCTATGTGACTTCGGGAGAAGGATCGGCAACAGACTGAGGACATGCATAAAACGAAGTATCTTCCAGAAATGTAACATCCAAAGAATGATACATATGACGAGTGATAGGGTCATAACACCAGTAACCTTTTGACATAGGTGAATAACCAAAGAAGATACAGCAGACAGCCTTATTGTCTAATTTAGTCCTAGTAGGACTGCGATCCTGGACAAAACAGGTACAACCAAAGACACGGGGTAGAATGGAAAAGAGGGTTATGTCACGCTGAGAAGTTACATAGGTGCCTTACCTTGTAAGATACGACTACGAGTTCGGTTAAGAAGAAAGGTGGCAGTAAGAACGGCCACATGCCAGAAGGATTTGGGTGCATTCATCCCACAAAGGAGACACTTAACAATAGGCATGATGGAGCGGTTCTTTCATTCTGCCACACCATTCTACTCTGGATTGTAAGGATAGGTGAGTTGCTAGAGAATACCCTACTTATTAAGCTCAGCCCGAAATTCATTAGTAATATATTAACGACCATTATCAGATCATAGATTACGGACAACACTGCTAAATTGGGTTTTAACCATTTGCAAGAAGTTAGAAAACAAGGAGAAAACTTTTGATTTCTTTTTAACCAGATAAACCCATGTGCACCTAGTGAAATCATCAATGAATGTAACATAATAACGATGCCCAGAAATAGTAGTAACTAGGGAAGAACCCCACTCATCAGTATGTAAAATATCAAAAGCAGACGGTGCACGATTCATGCGAGGTATATAATGAGAACGAGTATGCTTAGATAATTCACACACCACACAATTGAATTTCAATTTCTGGCAAGCTTTATTTAATAATGGAAAAAGTTGACAAAGATAGTTGAAGTTTGCGTGGCTCAAGCAGGAGTGCCACAATTTTATTGACGCTAAAGAAAAACTCGAAGACTTAGAAGACTCGGAAACAGGCAAAACTGACGCCTGAAGACTCGAGGACGACAAACTTGAACTCCCGCCAGGTGGATCACCAAAATAGTAGAGACCATCCAGCTTATATCCCCCACCAAAAATCTGCTTCGAAATCCGGTCATTTTTGCAAGACGATTAACTGAAAGAAGATTATAAGGGAATTTAGGGACATGAAGAACAGAAGATAAAGAAATGCTAGGAGAGAGACAAACATCACCTTTACTTTGGACACAAATAGTATACCCATCTGCGACGGACTAGGAGAAGGGAATCAGAGAGGATGAAAACAAAGACAATTCACCAGTCTATGATCACTGGCACCGGAATACAGAATCAAGAGGGGTTGCTAGACCCAACATGGAAGGCAATAGAAGGAGTACCTGAGGCCAGAGTAGCAGTGGGGGTAGTGCCAGATCGAGAACCTTGCTGAAGTAATGTCCCGAGCTTAGATTGGAGTTAACCCATCTAAGTCTGGAGCTGAAGAAGATCAGGGGTTGTCTCCACAATAGCTGTAGTGCGATAGGGGGCCTTTCCTTTATTTCGGGCAAATTTCTCCCGAAGTTCAGGATGGAGCTTAATACAACGATCCTTGACATGACCAACGGTTTCACAATGAATGCAGAAAGGGCGGTTAGCAGAACCGGGAGGACGAGTGAATGGGCCGCCCGAAGGGGCAGCAAAGGCCATTTGACTAGGCACCGGAGATGGCTCAAGCAAAGCAGAAGGCTGAAGTACGCGATGACTAGCAAAAGCCTCAAATAAAGAGGGCATAAGAGATGTGTTTAAAGTCTGAGCCCAGAGAGATTCGAACTCAGGTTTTAAACCCATCAAGAACTGGTAGGTATGATGGCGATTGAGACTGCGGAGAGTAATAGTGGCAGCTTCAGCTAAAAAGTCACTGAGAGGCTCATACTGAGCCAGTTCCTCCCAACAGGACTGAAGATAGCCAAAATACAACCGAAAGGCCTAATGTAGCCTGAGAAGCCTGGGCAACCTCCCGATAGAGTTCAAAGATACGAGAGTCATTGCACTCATGGGCATACATTTGAGTCAGAGAAGTCCATAAACTAGAAAAAACAGTGTCATGGAACATGAACATGTGATATATCCGATCCTCCATAGAGTTGAACCGCCATCCCAAAATAGTACAGTAGTCAATATCTCACTGAGCAAGTGCGAGATCCAAGACAGCAGGCTTAGGCTCAGTACCCAAAATCCAACCAGACTTGCCCCTTCCACCAAGATAAAGGTGAAAAAAGCGGGACCACGCAGCGAAATTTCTCCCATTCAGCAGCACACCAGTAACCCGATGACCAGTTGTGTGTTGCGAGACGGACAAATCCGGACGTGCCGATGCAAGGGTTGGTATGGTAGTTTCAGTAGGCTCCTTCTTGTTGAGTCCTGAATTAGCCATGAAGAAGATGAATGAGTCTGAACACAAAAACCCAACGGAACCACAGAGAATCTGGATTAGATAGAACTGTCCGGAATAATAGGAGCAAGAGAGGGGCTACCGGAGATCAATCGGTGGCCAAACATAAGAGAGGAGAGCACGTATGCTATAATACATCACACGGATGCAAAGGGGGCAGATAGATGGGCAAACGGCAACAGGAAAGGCTGCCACTGAAGTGCCGAGACTCGGCAAAGTCTGATGGAGGGTCTAGGAAGGGCTGTTGAGGTGTTGGAGGCCTTGGAGGGGCTGCCGAGGGGCCTGGGTTAGCTGGGGTGGTCGCCGAAGGTGTGGGTCGGTTAGGGTGGTCGGCAGGGCTGGTGGATAGGCTGGAGGTGGTCAGCGAAGGCTGTGAAAGGTGCTAGGAAGGGTGGCGCAGGGAGGAGATGGACTGGAGAGCGGTGGCTGTTGGTGGGCTAGGGTTTTAGATTCTGATACCAAAAAGAGTTTAGGGAATAGGATCATTTTATTATTATACATTCCCTTGTATATATAATACATAACAAGAAGCAATAAAGGAAAGAAATAAAAGAAAAGAAAATCACAATAATGGAGAAATTAAATTGGTCAACACGACCATATAAAGATAGAATCAAATGTCATAAAATCTCCAACGAGATTATTATTTCCAACAGGTTATGAGGAAACAGATTGTTACTTCTTTCATTAGGTCAAATGATCAGTTAGGGAGATATTTTCACTAAGGCTTTAAATAAGGGATATTTCTATGATCTTTGTAACAAGCTGGGCATGATAGATATCTATGCTCTAGCTTGAGGGAGAGTGTTAGAGTACAATGGTATTTTTGTACTTATATTTTCTCATTAATATACATATATATGTGTTGGCTAAACCTGTTTGGGTTAAGCCTTCACTTTCTCTAATCCATCTCTTATCTTAACACAAATATTTTTATATATTTTTTGTTTTAAAAAGTAACTGTGTACCATAAAAATAAGAATATTTGAAACACAACTAAAATAAGATGTAAAATAAATGACCTCCAAACAACAATGAAACATGAAAATATTATAACACTACTAACTCTACCATTTAAGCATTATTAACAATCAACTACAATGGTAAGTGGTAACATCGATAAAGGAATAGATGCATATAAAATAAAATTAATTCATGTTATTTTTTATTTTAAATCCTTCAACTTTCTTGCATTCATTCTATTTATCATCAAATGCCTTAACTTTTCAAAATGAATTCCTCTTTTGCTTATTATTTCACATATAAATAAGCTCCCTAAATTTAAGACCTCCGTAAAAACAAACGTACTGTGTCGGAGAAGTGTCGGGTCCATCTTGATGATGTGTCAATGTTGTGTCAATTTTCAAAATTAAAAAATTAAAAAAATTCCAGATAAGTTTTTCACGTGTTGTCGGACCAAGGTTACCCGGATCGCGGATCGATTTAGTATAAGGAACGTGAACAGGAACATGGATCGCCACCGGCTATCGAATGTGGTACGGTGGGGGTACACTTCTCCAAATTGCTAAGACGGAATGGAGTACAGTAGATTGAAATGTGAAAAAGAGTTTTTTAGATCATTTTCATGTGTTCATATACGCACGCGAGTGTGTGTGTGTAGATATATGCATATATAATAAAGTCGACGCCTAAATGGGTAAGTGGGTCACCACCCAATGGAACTTCTAGACTTTGTGATATAGTCAGTTGATAGCAAGTATTTTTATGTGATATGTATTGTTAAATAATTCCAAATTAAGAAAGAATTGAATTGAAGTTTGCATCTTTACAATATCACGAGACTTTGGTGGGTGTTATTGTTGAATTGGAGCATCTAACCCAAAACCAATTTGCATTAATTTTGTCATGACCTGAATAAGGCATATAATCAGAGAAAAGGTCAAATGAGCGCGACATATGATTTAAGGCACCGGAATCAATAATCCAGGGAAATGAGGAATGTGAAAGAAAAGCTCTTGTTGGCGCGACAAAATTACTTTATTGAGCAAAAGATGATGAGGCACTTGTGGAAGCAGGTGAAGCACAGCGAACCATCAGATTCCTCCAGAGAGTCGCAGACAAAGGGCTCACATCAGAAGTAGGGCATCATCAATAAGAACATGAGTTGTAGTATCATTAACAACAGTATGATGACCCCGAGCATTTCCCCCAATGCCACCTGATCGACCACTACCAGAACGACCGCCTCCGCTAGGAGGACGGCCATAGAGACTCCAAAAGGTCTCTCTAGTATGATGGGGCCTATTACAATAATCACAAAACAACTTAGGCTAATCAGAAGTACCAGACTGCTTGGTCCCCTCCCTCGGTGGAACAGAAACTAAGGCGGACCTCACACTGGAAGTGGGGGAAAGCATAACTGAACGGCAGCTCTCCTCATTTTGAACATAAGCAAAGGTCTCCTGAAGTGTGGGAAGGTTATCCATCCCAAGTACCCGACTACGAACCGCATCATAATCGGGGTGAAGTCCCTGAACGAATTTGAAGACTCTTTGCTTCACAAGTAGCTTCCGGTACGCTGCAGCATCAGTGGGACAAACAGGCTCGTAATTCTGTAGATGATCCAACCTTTCCCAGCTGGTAGTAAGAAAGGTGAAGTATTTGGTGACTGTCATATCACCCTGCTCGGATCGGTCAATGGAAGGTGACAACTCAAACTCCTAGGCATAGTTCCACTTCCTAGAGAAGGTAGAGGCAAAGGTGTCCCAAATATCCCGAGCGGTCTTCCTCTGGTAGAAACTCTCCCCGATCTCAGGAACCATTGAATTAATAAGCCAAGCCATGATAAGGGAATTCTTAATTTCCCACTTATCATAACCAAAATCAGTGAGGGCTGGTGCTTGAATGCGCCCATCAAGATGTCCCACCTTCTCTCAACCCTTCAAGTAAAAAGCCACTGCTTGTGACCGTGTGAAGTAATTTTTACCATTGAATGGGGTGGTAGTAATTTTAAGATTGGGATCCAGTGGTGTCACTACACTCTAAAGCGTGCTTGGACTTGCAGACAAAGGTTTATCTTTTTCTGTCATAGTTACAATACACGAAAGGGAAACCCAATAAAAGGAAGGGAAACGGAGAAGATGGGTACGAGAAGGATCATATAAGTCGGATCAGTGGTCCATTAAGGGACCCAAAAATAAGCAGGAAACAAAAACCGAATCAGAATCAACACACAAATATGATGTGCTAGGGTGTTGGTCTGATCCTAGGGTTCAAAAGAGATGGTGATGAGTAGGGAACGATCAAGCCAGGGCTGGGAAAGTGGATGTGGTTCAGGCGAAAGCTAGGATGATGGAGTGGTGGTCGGCGAAGGGTGAGCCACGGTTGGGTGGCTGTCGAAGGTGGCTGGGGTGATTAAGGCTTGCAGCTGGTGATGGTTAGGGCTGTGACAGATTTGCGTAGCGCAGCAGTGCAGGTGGTGGTCAGTGCATGCAAGGTTGGTGATGGAGAAGTAGTTTGGCTCTGATACCATATTGTAAAAGTGTTTAGGTCAAAACTTAGGGCTAACCCATTGTTAGACCCCCTTTTATATTGAATAATAAGCTTGGGAAAAATAATTACATACTAGTCCTTGGACAGGAAAAAAATTAAGAAACGAACACAAGGGAAAATAACTCTCAATAGTTATTACAATATCACGTGGTTAAAGCTGGAACACCAGAAGAGGCGATCCAGTTCACTAGCTTACCTCTATCTGGAACGACCGATCCAAAAAGGGGATTGCTAGGGTTTGAACGATTTCTGGTAGTTTGTTTAAATGAATGATGGACACAAAACTGCTCGTGCTTTGTTTACGTTTCGTATGAATTTGTTTTCTAGTTATTTCAGGCATTGCATTGCTTATTAGTAGGTAGATTAGTAATTTATGTGTTGCTTACTTGCTTTTGTAGCCTTTTATGTTTATTGCTTTTAAGTCTTTATTACCATAAAAAAAAAAAAAAAAAAAAACACACACACACACACACAAGGCAGTTAGCGATCGAATAGTTTGAATATAGTATTATATAAAAATCCATTTTTAATATCTTATACAAGTACCCCCGTCGCACCCGCACCCTTGATTTTTGAAATTTTGTCTCATCTCTCGTGCACTTGTCCTTGCACCCGCACGAGGGCTTCCTAGTGACATTGTGTTGGACACACATAAGGCACTTCATTTGAAGTGTTGGTGTTGGTGCTTCCTAGCACAGCATAGGGAAGTGTAAATATCCATGGATACAATTTTGAAATTTATATTGACAAGCTACTATATAAAGCAAGGACACGCTCTTGGATGTTGAAACTCTATCATGCTTTTCCTTCTCAAAATAGCCTCAGCTTCACTATTAAACTAGTTATATTTTTTTTAAAGAGTAATAGATTCTCAAAATTTAAAAGGAGTCCATAACATCAACTTTGCACTTTTGAATCTTGTCTTTTTTACTCTTTTCCACATCAAACCCCATTTCTCTCATCTCATGCAATTCCCACCCCCACATCTCTCTCTCTCTCTCTCTCTCTCTCTCTCTCTCTCTCTCTCTCTCTCTCTCTCTCTCTCTCTCAGTTTAGACGAATAAATATCCAACAACGAATAACAATATGATTGTGCCACTGTGTTTTTCTTCTTGTTTTTCTTTTTTCTCTTTTCGACCTGATCCACACACCTAGCGCATGGGCCATCTTCTCGCCATTAGATATGCCCCACATCAAGGGGGTTTAATGTCTAGACGTATCTTGTTACACACTTACACCGGCAATTTTCTTTATCATCTCAATTCTTGTGCAAAATCCTGCATCAGAAAATATTTCCAGAAGTTGTACAAAAATTTTCTATAAAGATCAAATAATCCCCCTTCAAAATCAAAATTTTTTGTCCAAATTTGATTAAGTTGAAATCGGAGAAGTCAGCAATTACATATAAATCTAAGTGTGCAATTGTCAGCAGATGTCATACATGGAGATTTGCTTCCACCATTTTCTCAATCTGGGATGCCTTCTCACTCGCAATTGCTGCAGCCAATTCTGCTTTTGCCAACTCCTGAACTTTCTCCAGTTCTAATTCTGCAACAGCTTCCTGCAATATCAAGGATTAGCATCTTGTATGGTACATACAAATCTTCAAACGCCACAAAAATGCAGACAATAGAATGGAACTAAATTTGCACCATCTGTTCAAGCTCCTTCTTAAGTTTCTCTTCTAATTTCTCTTGAAGTGACTTCAGAGCAGCAACAGCCTTCACCCTTTCTTTGTTTAATTCCTGAAAATGGTTAAACTAGTGAGGATAAACATAAACCTGAAATACCAGAGCTTGGTAACACTGCATGATCAGATAAACAAGTTCCATTAGTAGGAGAATTAGTTAGATGTTGCTTGAACACAAATTGTCCCAAAATCATAAGTTGTCAGGAAATTGGCCCAATAATGTATATCTAACTCTAATATCCTCCTCTGCAACCCATCTCCCGCTTGGAGACATAAAAAGATAACAAACAGCCATTACAGAGAGAAACTAAACAGACCGCACAACTGCAAGAACAGACAGAACAGGAGAAGGAAAGATTTGAACCTAAGACCTTCTAGAACTAAAGCTCTTATACCATGTTGCTGTTGAGAGTTATTTTTATTTTAACTTTATATGAGGGATTACTTGTAATAATTTTTCTTTTCCCCTTAGTGGGTTTAATATAATAACAGAGAGAGAGTGATTACTCTCTCCAAACCTGAAAAACTCTGATTCAACATGGCATTAGAGCCACCCTAAGTTA
Source organism: Hydrangea macrophylla (assembly GCA_033977485.1). NCBI lineage: Eukaryota > Viridiplantae > Streptophyta > Magnoliopsida > Cornales > Hydrangeaceae > Hydrangea > Hydrangea macrophylla. The sequence goes on along the minus strand of CM066984.1, from coordinate 43,833,758 downwards.
GGGTTACAAACACACCACCACACAATACCTGCGCCGCTACCCACCACCACCCAGGCCCTCGCCAACCCCTCGCATGACCTTCGTCGGACCCTCGCCGACCCCCTCTGCCACTGTCGCACCACTCCCAGGCCTCACTGCCTATGTAGCACGGATATGGACACGTGACATGGACACAATACGTCACGGAGACGGTGAAACGGCAAATCCCAAAAAATATAGAATACAGAGACGGCTAGGATACTTCAAATAAAAACTATTTTTTAATATAATTTAATTTTTAAGTAAAAAAAAAATAAGGGAGGATTAAACATCAACATTACTATTAAAGGGTAAATATGTAAAGTGTGTTTATGTGGTTGTCCCACATTGGTTAGTGTGTGCTGGTCTGCTGGAATTAGGAAATATTTAGGGAATATATATATATATATCTTCTTGTTTTCTATTCTTGTTTATTTTTAGGTCATGTTGACCAGCTGTTTATTTCTCATTTATTAGGAGTTATTTCTTTTCCTTTTTTACTTCTAAACCTTATATATATACACTATGGAAGAGTATAATGAAAATTATCCTTTTTCCATAATTCTTTTTGGTATCAGAGCCATATACGACCCTAACACCATCACCCACCACCATCGCCGAGCCACTCTGCACTCCAGCCCACTCGCCGACCACCCCAGCCCCCTCGTCGACCACCCCTGATCCCAACCAACCCCAGCCGAGACCCCTATGACCTGCGCCGCAGCCTTTAGGGCTGTTCCCTTCCAGCAGCGCAGCCTTGTAGCTCCTCGGGAGCATCTTCAGCCCTTGTTAGGGCTTGTGTGCGATGTATTAGAGCAGGTCGTGTGCTCTTAATTGTCAGTCTGGGTAACCGAGTGTCCGGTTGCCCCTGTCCACCAAGTTTCCGGCTGTGATTGTCTTTCGCCGAGTTTCCGGCTATGATTGTCTTTGTTGCCGATATTGGTTATTATTCCGGCAAGTCTACATTTCTTCATATCATCTTCGGGGTATTCTTTACAGCATCATTTCCGGCAAGTCTCCAGCTCTTCATATCATCTTCTGGGTATTCTTCACACCATCATCAAACCCCACACTTTCACCAAGGCTCTGATACCAAACTGATGTAACCTGGCTCTTCAAATGATTTCAACAAACACGTGGCGGGCGAAATAGTTGAGGCAGAAGTTCAATTAGAGAAGAGAGGGAGAAGAATAGATAAATAGAGGAGAATATGTCTCAATCCAGGAACTAGAGAGGTAGGATAGAAGAAGATGTTCCAATCCAGGAACTACAGAGCAGAACAAGAACAGAAAATTCTCAAAAGAAAATTATGTATTTCATTCATCAAAAGCTTCCCTTCTCAAATGGAGATTATAATTACTTATGGGACCAGGAAACTTGTCCACCAAGAAAAGTAAACTAAGGAAATAAAACAAAACTACGAAACTAATAATGACGCTAAAATCTAATCCTATCCTATAAGGAAATAAGTAGAAATTCGTTTTTCCCTCTCAATGCCTAATTAGACTCCCTATAAGACTTAAAAATCAAATCTAATACTTCCCACAACAAACCTAACCTATAAGGTAACATATTAGAAGTCCAATTCCATCATTAAAGGCCTAAAGCTAGCTAAAAGATAGAAAATAAAGCCTATGAAACTAAAAAACGAAAATTACAACTAAATAAAAATACATAAGAAATTTGTAATTTACACAGTCCTCTTGTCCAACATCAAATATCTTATATCATCTCTGCACCAAAAATATGTATAAATAGAACCCCCCCCCCCCCCCCCCCCCCCCCCCCCCCAAAAAAAAAAAAAAAAAATTCACCACCCCCAAGTGCCCCCAACTTGAAATTTCTAGATCCGCCCCTGACCTTGACACCAAAGAAGATGCCTTATTTTTGTCCTAGATGATCCTAATTCGACATTAGAAGTACATTGATTTTTCCCCAATAATCGAATACTTTTTTCTGTATATACTACATATTTGATTCCATCCATAAAACTATTTTCTTCCCTATGAGTTCTAGTCTCAATAAGAATGCTAGTTCTTACCGTTCATATGTTATGATATGAATATACCACACCAATCCATTATGTATGGATGATGAGATTCCATGGATACAGTCAATTCCAATAGACTTATTTCAAATGATTGTCATACAAATTCGAAGAGTTCATTTGTTCTTTGAAACACTAATCCAAAGGCTTACTTTTTTGTTTTTGGTTGGGAGTCAGACATGTCAAGAAACTAGTTTCAGTGGTGTCCATACCTTCATACTTGAGAAAACATAAGGAGAAGTAGTGTAATCAAAATCATTTTAGCGAGAAACGACTCATATGCCTATAGAAAAAACATACCAAATGGAAGATGACAATGATCAAAAATTTGTCGATACAGAAATTATGTGCATCTAACAGAACAATATACAGTATGCAGACAAGAAGCAAAAGTAAATGAGGGAACATACACGATAAAGAGTTGCCTAATACGTGTAGAGTTGATAAATGAGAAAGTAAAGCGTGGTTGTCAAATACAATACAACACTACAAATATACAGTACAAAGGTGCAAGTTTCGGTATACCTTTTCCAAAATTGCTACCTCTTCAGCATACATAAGTTCTTTGGCCCTTGCATCTTTTAGTTCCTTTTCATACTTCTCCTACAATAGGTAAATAACTAACAATTAGCAAAAAAGAACAAGACAAATAAATAAAATCACAAATGAGCCAAAGCTTCGAAATCATGAAATAAGATGTTTGACCAATAACTCATTTACTTCAGGATTAGAAATATGAAGTTCCTATGCTAGGTATTATAAATGAATCCAAACCTTAATCTTTCTCTTTTCTTCAGCAAAAATATGGGCATCTAACTCTGATTGCCTTTTCTCAGCTGCGTGAATGGCTTGTAAGAAATCAAGAACCAACTTTCCATCCTTGGATATGTAAGAGTCATCTAAATCTTCAAATGCCCCAACTGAATCCTTCAGTTTCACGAAACCATGAATTAAGTAATGAACAATTGGAATCATTTGCTCCTTAAGAATAAGCATGATATAGCAATTGTGAATGCATACTTTACGGTAAAAGTTCTTTCCAACAATAATGTTAAAGGGTAGATGTGTAACCTCTGTTGTTAAAGGCACACCTTGAGGGCACCTAAGGCTCAGGCTCAAGCGGGTTCATCCTTTGCGCCTCACCTTGCTCTAGGCAAAGCCCCTTCAAACAGGCTCCGCCTAGGCTAGCTTTTCTTGTGCCTTTTCTTAAAAGCCCAAGGCACAAAGCCATCGCCTTGAAAAATTATGCCTCAATAACTTAACCACGTATGAAACCACTTCCCCTATTCAGACCCAATTAATATTAGCAGCTTTAGACCAAACTCATGACCTACATACTAGCTTTGGACCCTTAAGACCAATTAGGCCATTGCAGCTTTCGAAACACTCGGGTCATATTTCTAAAATAGAAGAACATTCTTCTTTGCAACCAACACTAAAACTCTTCCTATTGGCTCCCAAATTTAGAAAAGGAAAAGAAAAGAGAAATGGAAAAGCCTAATTGTACGAATAATTTACAATGAATTAAATCTGAATTTACGTTAGTTTCATTCTTGATTAGGTCTTTAATATGTTACTTCAAGGTAATCTATTTTGTGAAGTATCAGATAGACAACTTACTAATTGGCCAATTGAGATAATAGGTCAAAATATACCCTAGTTCGATGTTATAGCAATTTACGTGTATATGTTAATAATTAAGTTCTTCATATTTGCTTCAGTATATTTACTTTGCAAGGCTTTCTAAGGTGCACCTTACTTCGCTCAGGCTCGCGCCTTTTTCTGCCTTGCGCCTAGGTCCTGAGAGGCATTTGCGCCTTGCGCCTTTAATACCTATGTGTGTAACTTTAGGTTAGTATATTTGTATTGTGGTTTTGTCCCACATTGGTTAACTAGTTAGTAGCCCAAGGGTATCTAAGCCTATATATGTAGGCTCCTTGTAATTCCATGTGTATTCATTCAATATAGAAACATTTACATGGTATCAGATCGGGTCGATCTGACATAGAGTTATTCGTTTCTTGTGCCAACCTACTGTTACGAGTTTCAAAGACAGAGAGAACCCTAGCCGCATGCCTAGCCGCAACCCTCGCTGACCTAGCCGCAACACTTGAGCCCTAGCCGCAGCCCCCACCGCAGCTCAGCAATCGCCGCAGCCTCTCCCACCATCGTCGACCATCACCCAACCTCCGGAGAACCCCAGCAAGCTTTGGCGAAATCCCAGCAAGATTTGGTGAACCCTCTTATCTGTTTTGTTTGTTTTTTGTCCCATATCTGGCTATTTATTGGGTTCCATTCAGATCTGATTGCTAGATCGTCTGTCTGAAAGACCTATGGAGTCTAAAGTCCTTCACAACTCACCACTTAGAAGTTGAATGGCTCCAACTTCCTCCAATGGTCCAAAGCCATCATTATAGCCCTCACTGGCTTAGGCTATAAGATCCTATTATCTGATCTGCTCCAACCACTAATGATAAAGCCATCAAGCAATGGTGACAAATAGATGCCCAGATTGTTGCCCTCCTATGGAACTCTATGGATCCACAAATTGCAGATATGTGTACTCACTTGGATGCGTGTAAAGAGATTTGGGAGTATGTTAACCTCCTAAACTCCAGTGACTTAACCCGGATGTAAGACCTCGCCTTCCAGTACTTTCAGTTACAACAGAGTGATTCTTCAGTGACCAATTATTTTGCAACCTTTACATGGTTGCATGAGGAGTTGAACCTTGTCTTACCCGTTATAGCCAGTGTGCAGGAACAATAGATATGAAATTTCTAGCGGGTCTAAAGGCTGACTTTGCACCTATCCGGTCCCAAATTCTTGGTGGTGTTGCTCATCCTTCTCTTGCTGAAATGTATCAGCATGTTCTCAGGAGCACTATTCGGGATCAAACTCAGGGTACAGTGGGCACAACCATTCGCCTGCCACCCATGTCATCGGTCGAGGTGGTGGTAACCTACGTGGAGATGGTTACCGGAGGCCATGGTGACGAAGGGTCCCTGCCAGTGCAATCATTGTGGCAAAGATGACCACACTAGGGAGAAATGTTGGGACCTTGTCGGCCGCCCTACACAGTTTGAAAATGTTGTTGTAAGTGAACCTGTTGATACTCTTTCTCCTATTGATGTTGACCAAGTTACTGTTTCTCGTGAGTACTCACAATTTCTGCAGTATCAGGCCTCTCACAAACATCTGTTCCTTGTACCTCACTATCTCAGAGAGGGACACGTCATGCATGCCTTACATCTCGTTCTGCACATTCGGTAATTGACACTGCTGCCACTGATCACTTAACAGGTATATCGAACCCTTTTTCATCCCTTAAATCATCTTCACCCTTACCCCATGTCTCCATGTGACTTTAGCAAATGATTCCTCTCCACCGGTTGAAGGGATTGGCGTTGTCCATCTTCTTCATTATCCTTGTCATCTATACTTTACATTCCTCGTTCTTTATTTAATTTAATGTTGGTTGGCAAGTTAACTAAAGGTCTTAATTGTTGTGTCTCAATTTTCCCTAATTCTGGTCTTATCCAAGATTTGACAACTTGGAAGACGATTGGCGTCGGGAATGAATCCAATGGTCTCTACTACTTTGATGGTTCCAGTTTGCCGATTGTTTCTCCCACTGCCTGTCTTGCTACCATCAAATCAATTGTCGTCTTGGTCATCCTTCTTTTGGCCAATTTGAAGTTTCTAGTTCCTAGTTTAAGTTATTCATCTACATTAGAATGTGAGTCATGTCAACTGGGAAAGCATCACCGTGTTCAATTTGCACCCGAGTCAATAAACGCGTTTCTAGCCCATTTCAGTTATTGTCCATTTAGATGTTTGGAGTCCACACCGCATTACCTCTGCAAATGGGAATCGATATTTTGTTTATTTTGCTGATTTCTTGAGAAATACTTGAATTTATTTAATAAAAAATCGTTCTAAGTAGTTTTCTATTTTTTTGCCTTCTGTAATGAAATTAAAACCCAATTTTTTTATTTGATTTTTTTTGGGATAAGAAAACGCAATGCATTAAGATGAAATATCAGCCACAACCAAATCCTGGATGATAGAGGGAACCTCATCCATCCAGATCACAAACCCATTACACGACTTTGCACTCCTTGCCAAAACATGGGCAACCTGATTAAAAACTGTTAAGAGTTATTTTATTGTTATGTTGTATTTTGCTATATGTCCTAGGACCTAGTTGTAATATTGGTTTCTACTTCTTCTGTATGTTTAATATAAAAGGTTCTAGCTTATTGTTAGAACCTAAGCTTTTCCAAATAATGTTTTCTATCATGGTATCAAGAGCCAACCCATAACCTACCTCCTTTCCTTTCCACTCAACCCACCAACCCACCACCACCGGACCACCATCCGTCCACCCAGTCCTTCCGACACCTACTCTCCACCACCTTGGCCTAGCCGACCACTACCCAGCCTTACCCTAGCCCACCGAACCTCACCAGGGCCCCACCCTTCCCCCACCTTGGCTTGACAACCTCCCGCCATCCCCCCTTCGCCCTTCCCTTTGCCGATGCCCCCCATCACCATTCTGGGCTTCCTCCTTCGACGGTTTTGATTGGGGTTCTAACCCTAGTTTTTTTACTGTTAAGTTACCAACTACTCCAAAAGTTTAAACTCTTAGAGAATGGGTCCAACAATGTATATTAAGCTTCAACATCCTCCCTCACATGCAACCCCGACTTGCACGTGGAGAGCAAACAAACCAAACTCCATCATAGTGGAGACAAATAACAAAGTGCAAATATGCACATCAAAGCGGGGATGGAGAGTCGAACTCAGGACCTCCCACAAACAAGGCTTTGATACCATGTTAAGTTACCAACTACTCCAAAAGCTTAAGCTCTTAGAGAATGGGCCCAACAATGTATATTAAGCTTCAACATTTACCTTCTTGGTCCACTCTTAATGGACCCTTGATCAGTTGTTGTTGATCCTGAGATATCTCATCTCCTTCTTCTTCCTTCATATTGTGCGGGTTTTTCCATTCAGGGCACTGAATCATGACTGATCTTGACAAACCCACAGCAACCACTGCTCAGACTGTTGTTACCCCCTTGGATCCCAATATCAAAATTACTACCGTTCCATTCAATGGCCAAAATTATTTGAAATGGTCACAGGCAGTAGAACTCTATCTGAAGGCACGAGGGAAGATGGGCCATCTTGATGGGCGTGTTACCGCTCCTTCCACTACTGATCCTGGATATGATAAATGGGAGATTGAGAACTCCATTATCATGCCTTGGCTCATCAACTCCATGGTCCCCGAGATTGGTGAGTTTTTATCGCATGAAGACAGTTAGGGCCATTTGGGACACAGTTGTCCCCACATTTTCTCGTCGGGGGAACTATGCTCAGGAGTGTTAGCTACTCCGCTCCATTGAGCGCTTGGAGCAGGGTGATATGACCGTCACTCAATACTACACCTCACTTGCTACTAGTTAGGATCGTCTTGATCACTTATACTCCTTTCAACCGGCTTGTACAACTGATGTAGAGGAGTACCGGAAATTTCTGGAGAAGCAACGGGTCTTTAAGTTTCTTCAAGGGCTTCATTCCGATTATGATGTTGTTCGTAGTCGGGTTCTTGGGATGGATACTCTCCGCCCCCCCTCTTTCAGGAAGCCTTTGCTTATGTTCAGAATGAAGAGAGTCATCGTTCTGTGATGCTTCCACGGAGCGCTCTGCACTTGTTTCTTTCCCGCCTAGAGAGGGGACCCAACAAAGTACTCCTCCAGACCGCCCTGTTGTGATTAGTGATTATTGTCATCAGTGTTCTAAAAATCGGCCTAGGCGGCACCTAGGTGGTGCTCGGCCTCCAAGATTTTCCCTAGGCATTTGTGAAAATCGGCCAATGGATTAGTCGGCCTCTAGGCGGGGCCTAGACGGGCTAGAGTGAGAATGCTAGATAGTCTTATTTGGGTCTGACTCTTTGGAAAAAAAAAACCCTAACATTAGTATATATATACACTTAAGATTTAAGTTAATTATGGTGAGATCCCTAATAGTTTTTTAAATATTAAAACCTTCTAATAATCTTTAATTATTTCCAAAAAACACCACATAACCTTTATATACATAGATATATATATTATTTGAACCACAAATCTATAATTATTTTTAATTAACACCACATAACTCTTATATATATATATATATATATTATATAATTAATTTTATTTATAAAAAAATCCGCCTAGGCGTACGCCTAGGCCCCTAGGCGCTAGGCCTCCTTCCGCCGCCCGACTAGCGCCTAGCAATTTTTAGAACATTGATTGTCATCGGCCTCATCATACTCGGGCCAATTGTTGGAGCCTCTATGGCCGTCCCCCTGGTGCTCGGGGAGGTCGTGGAGGTAGTCGTGGGGGCGGTCGTGGAAGTCGTTCGGGAAGCCGAGAAGGTGGTACTCGTGCTCATAATGCTACTACTGATATTGAGACTCCACCTAGTGTTGATACTGCCCCTACTTCTGCTCAGAACCCGTTATCTCCTACCAAGCTCGACACTCTCGGGAATTTGATGACCCGGTGTACTTCATCGTCAGCTGCTAGTACATCATCCTCCTTTGCCCAATCAGGTAACATTGTCATGCCGACAAGAACTTTCATTTCTCTATCTTCATCTCAATGGATTATAGATTCAGGTGCGTCGGACCATACGTCTCGTTCCTCTGACTTGTTTTGTGATTATAAGCCCTGCCCAGAGTAGGATAGAGTTCGCATTGCCGATGGAACTTTTTCCTCTGTCTCGGGGAAAGGTCTTATTCGTGTCACTCCTTCTTTACCGCCGACTTCAGTTTATATGTCCCTAGTTTCTCTCATAATATTTTATCCTTAAGTCGTATCATTCGTGATTTGAATTGTTGTGTAACATTTTTCCCTTCCCATTGTGTCTTTCAGGATCTTATCACAAAGAGGGTGATTAGTAGTGGTAGAGACACAGAGACTTTACATACTGGACGAGGGAGAGAAAATTCTGGACGAGGGAAAAAAGATTGCTAATTATACTGTCATTTTGAAGAATAAAGCAGATGATTTAGTGCTTTGGCATAGGAGACTAGGCCATCCATCTTTTTCTTTACTTAAATATATGTTTCCTTCTCTTGTTAAAAAAACGAGTACTTCAAACTCCATTTTTTTTGGGACATTACATTCAGCAGAACAATTAGCTGATTTGTTTACTAAGGCATTGTGTGGGACTCGAGTGAAATATTTTTGTGCCAAGCTTGGTGTAGATGATATGTATGCTCCAGCTTGAGGGGGAGTGTTAAAGGGTAGTTGTGTAACTTTAGATTTGTAAATTTGCATTGAGGTTTTGTCCACATTAGTAGCCTAAGTGTGTCTAAGCCTGTATATAGGCTCCTTGTAGTTAAATTTGTATTCATTCAATATACAAAGATTTAAATACAATTTTTTTTCTTCGAAAAATATCAGAAACACTTACCTGGTGTTCCTTCGAGGAAGTTGCAGAGGTTCCTAGAGTGTCATCTCTTAAATAATATGCATCAAGGAGGGAAATTGGATGTTCCATATCTTTACTCGATGCATCCTGCAAAAGAGCACCCCACAAAGAGCAATTTAATGAAATAAGTTGAAAAAGGCAAGAAATGAAAATTAAGGGCTTGAGAGAGCAGGGATAGAAAGAGAATAATATTTAAGAGAAATTCTAGTCGAGTGTTTTATCTCTACTCTACTATTCATTTGTATAGTTAGCTACCGTAGATGCTAAAGAACCCACCCACTCTCTATGCACACTACTTAAATTTAATATTATGGGGATAGAGAGTCATTTTTGGATATCTTTTAATTGTTTGTGCTTAAAGGTCTTTTTGTGTAGGGTATATGTGTATTATGGAACATACATTGAATGGTGGGTATAGGGTGTGTTTAGCAGCTCCATTTATTTTACAACTTAATAAACTATGCATTGTCTTGATTGTGCTATCATGTTATGTAATTGCCTTTTGGCGTGTAATCCAACTCGCAACATTCTTAAATTGACTCCAAAGTATTTAAAATTACATTCGAGTCCCCTTTTGAAAAAATAATAATAATTAGCAAAAACACTATGCCTGGAAGAATCTACGCCAGTGCAGATGCTGGATCAGGGGCGGATTATTTGACCTTTTAGAAGAGTATGTGCTTCCTTACCGAGTATGATAAAACATTAACAGTACATTGTACAAATAAGAACTCTAGTAGAATACAATCAGTTTAACACTTGATAATTGATATAACTAGTAACAAGAAGTACCCCTGGCATGTCCTCAGTGGTAAAATTCTGGGGCGGCTCAATGTGGTCGGGATTTGCATTAACCTGGGTATGTATAGGAGTGATTTCGACTTCCTTGTGCTGCTGTATACTAGGTTTCTCCTCTGGATTTTCGATGTTTGGACTCTCTTCAAGTGGTGCTCTAGAATTTTCACTTTCATCATCCGATTTCATGCTGCTTTGAGGAGATTCGGGCAACTCTATTTCTTGGATAGGGGTGGTTACATCTTCTTGTGTCAACTCGGACAACTCTTTTTCTTGAAATAGGATTTCTTGTTCACTTTTGCTCAAATCTTCAATGTTCTTCTCAGAATTCTCCTCTTTAAAAGTAGATATGTTTGACTCTTGATTGGGCCTAATGATTTGCTCTCCTACACTTCTAGTGACCTGTGAATCTTCATTGCTTTTCACCAAGTCACCTGAATCTTTATTAACAGCTCCAATCTTAGCCGACTCAATAGCATTCTGGTGATCTTTAACAAGAATTTTATCAAAATAGCCAGTTTGGTAAGCAGCCACGGCCGCAGCACCAAATGCAACAGTTCCAACGACAATTTTTGGCAAATAACTCCCTGAATCAGTTGGCTTTCCCTCCGAACCATACCCTTCGGGTTCATTTTTCTGAGACTCAACAGAGAAATTCCTCCTAGAAGATAGATACGAGGGTAGCTGCTCCAATGTGGCAACACACAATGAAGGCAAAAAAAATGTACAAAGTAAATACTTCATACCAGTCGAAATACACACACACACACACACACATACACACACACACAGACAAGGTATGAATTATGGAACAAAGCATAATTACAAGAGAAGAATAAAAATTGAGAAGGACAGAAATACACAAATAACAGCAGCATCCATATGGTACTCAGAATATAAGATGAGCAGGTAAAAAAAAAAGTGAATAAGTAATATCTGTAGAAAAATATCTACAAATAAATATACACATACAATTTGCGTAGTTCCAAGATCAGGTATAGCAGAATTCCAATTGTTCGTCATTTGTTCAACCAACAGAAGAACAAAAATGAAAATGACAAAAAAAAAAAAAAAAACACGCGCACACACACACACTCCTATTACAATCTATCAAAATCTCCAATAGGGTTAAAGTGTCCCCTAAAATTAACTATCAAAAAAAAAAAAAAAAGACAGTCCCCGAAAATTCTATTGAATTATAGGTAAGAAAACCATTTAAGATCTTGAGATTTAGCTGGTCTATACTTGCCAAAGAGAACCACGGCTACCGGTAGTCCGTGACAGTGGAAGAATGAGAACATAAAGAGGAAAAAGAGAAGACCAGAGAGAGAGAAAGAAAGAAAGAAGAAGAAGAAGAAGAAGAAGAAGAGGGTAAATGAAGAAGACTAAACCTTTTTCTTCAGATTCGCTGTCTTCGAAATCTGTCGTGCGACTGAAACTAGAGATTTCTTCGCCATGGCTCAGTGTCCGAGAAGGAGAGTGAGGCACTCATTTAACACTCAGGCCTTGTTTGTTTCGTAGGATTAAGGAGGGATAGTGGGGATTGGATAAATAATCTCATTTAATTAATAGTCCAGTGTTTGGTAAGACTACTTTACTCGGAATTAATTATCCATTTTAAAAGAATAGTCTCCCATATGAAGGACTAAGTTATATCATGGGGAGGTGGTATTATTAGTGCCGGGACTATCAATTATATGGAACTAATTGTCCAATCCCCCTCTACCATCCAAACGTGGCCTCAGTGCCCCAAAGCCAAAATTTTTAGGTGTATTTATACATGTTGATGGGTATAATTCTATCAGAAACAGAATTTGTGCACAGAATTGATCCGAGCCACTCATTTTAGTGGCTCCGTTCTGTGTATGTAGCATTGTCCTAATTCTATACCAAACATTTTATATTTTGATTTGCAAGTTTTTTTTCGTCATCTATCTATCTATTTTATATATATAAATACAGAAGTAAACATTTTCCCCCACAACTTGCCACATCAGCAACCTCTCTTTGCACAAAAAAACTGATGTGGCAAGTCTTCCTTATTTATCTCTCTTCTCATGCTGAAGCAAACCCTATTTAAAAATAAAAACTGATGTGGCAAGTCTTTCTACGCTTATCGTTTCTTTTCTCTTTGGGAACAGATTGCACGCTTTACTCAAACAAACCTCTCCAGTCTCCACCTTCCAAAACCTACGCCCCTTGCTCTCCCCAAAACAATGATTGCACGCTTTACTCAAACAAACCTCTCCAGTCTCCACCTTCCAAAACCTACGCCCCTTGCTCTCCCCAAAACAACGATTCTTTACCCTTTCACCTCTATTGCAAAAATCGACCTTTTCTCTCCCTCTATTTCTCTGTTTTTCTCTCACTTGGCCTCTTTGATGTAATTGCAGATACATCTCTTAGATGTATTCGTACTAGGTTTCAGTTGTTTCTGCATCAATACTTGTTCATAATACATACATACATACATATATATATAACTGAAACCCAAATATGAACATATATATATGTGATATATATATACTAGGCTACCAGCACATGCGTTGCACGTGTCAATCTCTTCTTATTAGCTTATTTGTTTTCTTTTTCCCCATTTTGAATTTTGATATCAATGGTATAATATTTTAATAAACAAATGAAAGACATTATATTTTCTCAAATTATATTCCTTTCCTTTGAAGAAAGCACTACAATATTTTTATGACTTATTTTTGTCTCTATATATTCAAAGTTCCTTAATAGACAATATTTCTTAAATAGTAGATGATATGTGTGTGTAATAAAATTGAATTTATATCCATGTGTTAAAATAAGTAAAATCTTCATTTGGTATATACATATGCAACTGTCATACTGATATCAACTATTCTTTTTGGAAGGTATAAGTACACTATTTCTATGGATTTGAGTATAAGATTTGAATAGTGTTGTTTCAATTTGGTATGAGATTTATGGTTCTAGAATTACAAAGCAAAAATGTATTCATATTTTTGTGAGTTAATTTAATCTCCATATATTCAAAGTTCTGTAATGGACCGTAGTTTTGGAACGGTAAATGACACATATTAGGTATGTGTGTCTAATAAAAAAAGAATTATAAGCATGTGTATAAATTAAATTTATAGCCATGTGTGTGTACTATAAAATTCAATTTTAAAATAAAAGGGAAAAAGGAAAAGGGAAGAAGCCACGGTGTGTCTAATAAAAAAAAGAATTATAAGCATGTGTATAAATTAAATTTATAGCCATGTGGGTGTACTATAAAATTCAGTTTTAAAGTAAAAGGGAAAAAGGAAAAGGGGAGAAGCCACAGTATGTGGTTAAAAAACCATAATATATTAATCATAAATTTTAGGACAAAAATTTACCAAAATATAAATCTTACAGACTAATACGTAGTTACGCATTATTATTGACTTTTTGCTGAAGTGGATGATAAATATATCACAAAATCTTAACGTAAATGTAATTATACATATTACAATATATAAATCATAAATTCGAGGGAAGAAGTTGACCAAAATGTAAATATTAGCAAAAAAAAAATTTACTTTTTTTAAGTGAATAGTAATTACACATATTACAATATGCAAACCCTAAATTTGAGGGAAGAAGTTGACCAAAATATAAATATGAGTGACCAATTCGTAAATAGCCACCAAAACAGCTACTTTTGTTGACTTTTGTTTATCCCAGAATTTGTTGACCTAATGCAAAAATCTTGTTGACCCAAATGTAATTACACACAATATTGTTGATTGAAATCTCATTATTATATTGAATAAAATTACAAAAGCTGACCTAAACCTAATTACCTTATTTTGACATGACTAAATTACCCTAACACAAATCAATATATCATTATGATGGGTACAAATGCATGATTAAATATGGTATAGTAGACGGGGCAAAATGGACCTACAGAAAGGTTGAAAAACTTGGATGATAACGTATGCTTTTTTCGCACAAATATACCGAAAAAATCATCCATATTAGAATAAAAGTCATATCAAAGACTAAAGGATAAGTGAATAGATGTAATAGAAAAGGGTAAAATGGTATTTCAACTTACGAGCTGGGTGAATTATTGCCACTAAGGCTCTTACATATATAAAGGGAAAGGGAAGAAGCCACAGTATGTCTAATAAAAAAAGAATTATAAGCATGTGTATAAATTAAATTTATAGCCATGTGTGTGTACTATAAAATTCAGTTTTAAAATAAAAGGGAAAAAGGGAAAGGGGAGAAGTCACAGTATGTGGTTAAAAAACCCACAATATATTAATCATAAATTTTAGGACAAAATTTGACCAAAATGTAAATATTACAGACCAATACGTAGTTAGGCATTATTATCGACTTTTTGCTGAAGTGAATGATAAATATGTCACAAAATCTTAACGTAAATGTAATTATACATGTTATAATATATAAATCATAAATTCGAGGGAGAAGTTGACCAAAATGTAAATATTAGCCACTTTTTTTCCTTTTTTAAGTGAATAGTAATTACACATATTACAATATGTAAATCCTAAATTTGAGGGAAGAAGTTGACCAAAGTGTAAACATGAGTGACCAATTCGTAAATAGCCACTAAAATAGCCACTTTTGTTGACTTTTGTTGAAGTACATAATAAATATCCCAAAATTTGTTGACCTAATGCAAAAATGTGTTGACCCAAATGTAATTACACACAATATTGTTGATTGAAACCTTATTATTATATTAAATAAAATTACAAAAGCTGACCTAAACCTAATTTCTTATTTTGACATGACCAAATTACCCTAACACAAATTAATATATCCTTATGATGGATACAGATGCATGATTAAATATGGTATAGTAGAGGGGGCAAAATGGACCTAAAGAAAGGTCGTAAAACTTGGATGATAACGTACGCTTTTTTGGCACAAATATACCGAAAAAACCATCCAGATTAGAACAAAAGTCAGATCAAAGACTAAAGGATAAGGGAGTAGATGGAATATAAAAGGGTAAAATAGTATTTCAACTTACGACCTGGGTGAACTATTGTCACTAAGGCTCTTATATATATATATATATATATATGGTATAGATATATTCATATTTGGGTTTTAGTTATTTATGCATGTAAGCTTTTGAATTTGCAGGTTGTTGAATTCATTTTAGGGCCTGTATGTGGGCAGCACTAACAGTGCCGGTGAAATTCCTCTGCATTTTCCCTGATTCAGATACAGGTACTATTTGTAGTTTTGGCTTTGACGTTTTTCTTTTTACAACAATACAGTAAATGTAAATAAATTCAATCTCATATTTTTCACACCAAGGTACCAATTTCTTTTCAGGATATTTTTCGGACTTGAAGTATGGATTTTCGTCTGGGGTTTGATGAGGTTATACTTTTCTTTCTTCAAACTGCAGTTGCAAAATGACTATGGGGAAGCTTTTGAGCTTTAGAGGTTTGGTTCAATTGTGATGCTTTTGATTGTTCTATTTGCTGATGGGTTATCATTGGTTGCATGATTGTTTCTTATGGGGTATGGATTTGTTTATTGGTTTTTACAACTGTGGTTTTGAAGGGCTCTCGGGAGTTTTGTCTAAATGTCACTTGGATTAAACACAAACGAATCATAATGTGTTTTGGGGTGATGTAGGCTAAGGGTGCGTTTGATAAAATTGAAAATTAAGTACTGAAAATTAAGTGATTTGTATGTGCAATACGTAAAATAGTGTTTCAAGAACTAAAATAGACTGCATTCAGTGATTATTTTCAGTAAAAAAAATTCACTTAACCTTTTCAATGGCTTTATGGCTGCTTTTTCAATTAAGTGGTATATTATCAAACACAATGAAAAAAATTAAGTGCTGAAATTTTTCATTTTTACCACTTAATTGGGTTATCAAACACACCCTAAGTGTTTGAAGAAAGTTCTAAATGAGGTCTACATGTTGTGTTACCTCAACAACTGTTATGGGGTGTCTCTATTTTGGGGTTTGGGTACTAGGAATTGCTCTAACTTATTGTAATCATGGCTTTGTATTAATAAACTTTTGTTGTTAAAAAAAATGATTTGTGACATTGTAATTTATAGACAAGGGTATTGGGTAACTTAATTGGGATATTGCTGATTAAATTAATAGGGATCTTTTCGTGATCGTACATATGGAGTATATGATATCTTCTCCTTTGTATTTTTGTAATTTAAAGAAAAACTAAACCTCCTCCCTGTAGACACCCCATTTTTTCGGCTATTAGATTTAGGAGACCCATAGCTTGGTGCTTCACAATGATCGTAAAAGACTCAAAAGAACTCCTGGAAGTCAGTTCTATCTCTTAGAATGCTTAGAATGACCAAAAATGCCCCTGAAAGCCCGAAAACTCTCAGATTTGGACCAAAAGTTCTGGAAACATGCTATGTCATAAGAAAATGAGTTTCTAAGTAAAGTCGGATGAAATCGTCAGCTCCTAGAGACCCCCGGAAAGACCCGAAAGTTCCCGGAAAGTCCCCGTTGACCAGTTTGACCAAGATTTGACCAGGTTTGACCAAGGTTTGACCAAGTTTGACCGAAATCGTCCAAATTCGTCGAGATCATTCTAGATCTTGTGGAAAGTATTAAAATGAGTTTCAAAAGAAAATCGAGCGAAAACGTCAGCTCCTGGGAACTCCCAGAGGTTTCCAAAATTTCCCAGGAATCACAGGTTTGACCAGTTTGACCAAAATTTGACTTTGAAACTGGAGCACCGTAACAATTTTCAAACATTTTTCATGGATACTAGAGGTCAATAGCTTTCCAACGGTATATCGCACATAATTTTTGGATTTAAAACGGGTTTATTGTGAATTTCCGAAGGCAAAAAAGGCGATCAATTCGGTTTTTATTGCAAATACCGCAAAACTTTTCAAAGTGACCTATCCCCGAATTATTTTTTTTTTATGTAAAATAGACTCCATTACCTTTCCAACGGTATATCACAACTTAAATTTGGAGTTCGTATGCATTTTCTGTGAATTTCGGACGAAATAGGGCCTTTTAGCGAATACCGGAACCTCTGGGGGCCTAAACAGGATTATCCAGACGATTGAGGAGCAGTGCCGCCATGGCACTGGCCCACTGCCGCCGCGGCACAGGCCCAGTGCCACCGCAGCACTCTCCTCCAGAGCAGTATGTTTTTGCAATTATTTTTGGGGTTCCATTTTGATTAATTAAAAATTAAAACGACGTAGTTCTATGTTTTCAGATATTTGGAGCCAATGGGAGTACTTTTAAAACCCCCAAAACCACCCCAAGTTGGCCTATATAAACCCCCTTGACTTCTCATTTTGGGGGTGTCAAATGTAAGCTTTGAAAGTTTTTGGGAGAGAAAGTTGTAGAGATAAGATTAGGATAGAGAGAAAATAAGTTTTCTTCTTTGATTTCAAAACAAAAGTGAGTTCTAAACTTTGTTTTTTTACTTCATTACTCCTATTTACTTCATATTCAATACACTCAACCACCATTTTAGTGAGCATTTAAGAGAGAGGAAGTTACTTCCATGTCCAATGTCATCACATATGAGTAAAACATCAAACTACAAGTCCAATTTCACATTGATTATCATCTATTGATTGTTATTTACTTGCTTGTTTATACAATGTTCATCTCTTCTTACCTCATTTCTTTTTTATTTTCTTTATTTACTTACTAGTTCATCATCATCTAGATGATGACATAAAGTTTGAGGTGAGTGAATCCTTATAGATAGTAGCTCTTGACCTTAAAAACATGTTTGAGGATTATACTTCAATACCTCCAAGGTATCCTTGAAGTTATGTTCAAATGAAAATAAATCTCTCCAACAATGTTGGAGGTTCTTGATGATGAGTTTGATGTTGACATTTTAAGTGGTTATAATCTCTATTTGATGTTGGAAATATGCTTTCAAAACTTCTATTTCAAAACCCCCTTCTTAAAACCCTCACTTTGATTTCAAGAGATAAACCTTATTTTCTCAAAATCTTCAAAAAAGTGAGTCAAAACAGTGAGTGATCTGAGTTCAAAGATTTCTCTAGAACTCAATACTCAATGTATGGATGCAAGACCACTTGGAAAGTCTTCCTAACTCATTAGAGAACACCCATGATTTTTGGTTTGACTTGGAAATACTTGAAAATGGTCCATTTGGACCCAAACATTCCTTCCAAACATTCTGCCTCTGCTGTCACAGCAGCTTGGTTGACTTTTAACTTATTTTTCAGAAAACTTTTCCAAAAGGGGTGGTCCTAACTTATTTTTTCCTTAAACTTAAATGTCTTAGGGAACTTTTTGTATAAAATGGGCCTCTAGATCATTCGTTTTCATTTTCTAAGATTTTTCAACATTTCAGTCGACAATACGGACTCTGTTTCCGAGTGACCTCTATTGTTTATATGATTTCTCTCAATCTATGATAGTTATTAAATATTGCCTTTTTGGGTTGTGTTCTAGACACAATAACGAAGATCTCCATAAAAAAATCATGCCTTAAAAACATCCCTAACCCCTCTTTTCAAATTTCAAAAGATCATGTTATTGTTATGTCCACTATTCACAACAAGCATACTTTTACTTCCATCATTTGATTTGATACTTACATGTACTCCAAATTAGTTCATGTCTTAGGAAGTATTTCATACTACATTTGTACATATCCCATGATAATTTCATTCATTCATTCATACACATTCTAGACTTCTAAGTCATTTAGGAATCCATGAACACAAGGCACACTACAACCGTGGCACATTCTAGATACATACATTGCATCCATGCAAATATTTGGGGCTTTTGTGAGTCCTAATCTAAGAAGATTATAAGGAATGAACTTGATCAATACGTTCATGTTTCCCTCGATCTAGTCTTCCTTTCTCATTCATCCCGGGGATTGAGAAATCTTCTTTCCTCAAAGATTAACATGCATCATAATAGCTTGCTAAGCATTTTTTTTTTAATTTCTTTGATTACTTGTGTCACGCCCCGACGTAGCATAATACAGGAAATCATTTAATTTCCTTTATGGACTCGTAGGTCGTGACAAGTGAGTATGACCAATTGTCCCTGTAACAAATAACTTAACAACATTTCTAAAGGAAAGGATACTAATAAACATAAGCTACGAAATTAAAACTTACTAAACTATTACATAAGTCCAGGTTTTAGGCACAAAACGCCCTTATTCAAATGCCTAAAACTAGTTTATTACAACCCGGAATTAAAAAGACATAGGAAATATAAAGCAGCCTCCTAGAAAGTCCCCTGCCTCTAACTAGCATAGTCGAAATACCCTGGCTGCTCCTAACCCTGAAAATCTGGACATAGAGTCCAGGACGCATCAACGCCGTCAGCTTATGAAAGCTGGTGAGCAAAATAAACAAGTGCTCGCAATGTATATATAAGCAAATAAACAACGGTGCAATTTAACTTTAAAAGCAATAGATTCAAGGTTCCAATTCCAACATAAGTCACGGGGGAATAAAGTAAGCAATAAATATGCGACCGTGCATGAACAATGTAACATCTCATCTTTCTGACTCTTTTCTCTCAACAAAACTTGACTCAACCAAACCATTACCTAAGATACCAGGAATAATATCCGATCGATATCTAAACCGCACACCATACCATTGCTTCGGATACCAAGAATAATATCCGAAACGCGCACCTTAGATACCAGGAATAATATCCGATCGATATCGAAGTCGTACACAACACTGTCGCCTCCAATACCAGGAATAATATCCGATCGATATTGAGGTCGCACACCACGCTATCGCCTCAGATACTAGGCATAATATCCGATCGATAGCTGGGTCGATCACGACCAACCATCGCTTCGGATACCAGGAATAATATCCGATCGATATCCGAAACGCGCGCCTTAGATACCAGGAATAATATCCGATCGATATCTAAGTCGTACACAACACTGTCGCCTCCAATACCAGGAATAATATACGATCGATATTGAGGTCGCACACCAGACCGCCACTCTTTACTCTTTTCATGCTTTCTCACACACATGTATGTTGACACAACCTCGACCCTAATATGTATGTCAATGTTCACAGTTTGTAGTAACAGTTATTAATCTCAAAGCTGGATATTCTTTCAACATAGATCTCGGCCTTAATTTCTTCTTATAAGTCCAATTTCTAACACTAAGCCTTTAAAACAGTATATTTGTCAAACAGTTCTTTAAAAACTTTCAAAACCTTTTCCAAACAGTCCCTTATACAAAATACAAAAACTGCCCAAAAATGCCCAGGTCGCGCGAGCGGGTCACGCGCGCAATTAGGCCATTTTCGTAAATTCTTTTAAAATTTCCTTTCTGCCCAAAACAACGCAGGTCGCGCGAGCAGGTCGCACGCGCGAGTTGTTGCAGAACTTCATCTTCTTTGTTTTTTCCCCTATTTTCAATTTTCCAAACTGTTATATACCCATTTTCAAATTCTGTTTCAACCAAGATATATAATATATGAATTTCTTTGTTTTTCCGCAAGGATTATGAATACGTGATCGGTTTAAACCAATTTCAATCGTAGCTCTCGAATTTCACGTAAAACCGAGAGGTGACAAAACTTTAAATCAACGATACGTCGCGATACGAATGAATTAAGCCGTAGTATTCGAACCGCAGCTTATTGGGACTAAGATCTTTCATTCCTAATTCACGGATTGATTTTGGTTAACTTTTGTAAAACTCCAATTTTCAAGCTTCAATGGTGATTATACATATATATGTATATACACATCTATATACACTGAAATATACATATATAAATGTTGAGAATGAGTTTATAATACTCACAGAGGTGATTATTCAGAGAATTTTGAGATCGAGAATATCTGCCGAAATATCCGTCGTTCGAATTCTCCTCCGTTCTTGAATTATATATATATGTATGTATTTGCATGTGTATCTATATATATAATTATGAATATATGTGTGTGTGTGTGTGTGTTGTTCTTGAGGGAGGGAGAGAAAGTTGAGAGGGATTGAGAGTTACAGAGGGTTGAGAGATGAGAGACTGTGAGATTGAGAGATACACACACATATATATACACTGGGAAATTTTGGGCTCCAAGAAAGCCACGGGAATCGCACGGTGTGGTTGAGCTCACGTGCTCCCACACCCAAGTCAGATTAAAACAAAAGCTGGGATTTTAGGGTTGAAATAAAAAAATACAAAAAAACCATATTAACGTAGAAAATAAATTCCGGTTTATACAAAAATAAAGATATTGTTTCAAAACCATAGAAAGTATTTTCTATGTTTATAAAAATTAGGGTTTGACCCCAAACAAATATTTATAAATAGAATTAAAAAGAAATATTTATTTATTAATGAAAATAAAAATACAGGGTATTACAACTTGCTTCAAGAACAATCCATGTCCCCTTTAGACTAGGGAAGCCTAATTACTTGATACATGATTAGGCAATTTTTCATAGGTTTATTTGTGTGATCTTTCACTTTACATTGTATGATATTTGATTTAGATCTTATGAATGATATCTTATCTTTAGATCTTCCGTTTCAAATTTCCTTATGTGATGTAATATACTATCATAGTATTAATTTTCGAACCATACATAGTATAAGATGATTATTTGGATGCTAATTCAGGCCCGTCGAAAGACGGGGCGAGTTGAGGGTGTTTTAGTCGCGACAAAGGCTCCTTCCTCTATCGTACCAACATCCTGAGCCAAGTTATTTGGTTATGAAGGGACGGTGCCCTTTATCTATTTGGGTGAGTCAAAATTAGGTTTCTTGGTTCCTTAAAGACCAAGTGGCAACTCTGTATCTATTTTTAACGGACCATTTTCTTCCTTTGATCCAAATCAAATTTCAAACAAGTTTCAAAACAAACAAAAAGAGGTGGAACGCCGCGTGTCCACACTCCCCAATGTAGTTTATGCTTAATGATCAGATTTATCATGTTGATTGTAGAAATCACTTAATAAATGTGTACGTAGAGTCCTGATTTTCTATGTTGCTTATTGGGTGTTTGTTTTTTATTTTCCATTTTCCATTTTTTTTGTTTAGTGTGTATTTAGACTTAACAAGGTTTGTGTACATGAATTATAGGTGATTTGGGTCTAATCCGAAAATATAGGTTGATGGTTTGAACATCAATGTGGAAGATAGAGAGATAGCAACCAGCGAATGATTGTGGTGTTTATCGACCATGTCAATTGATTTTCTATAACAGCCTATTTTTTACCATCGAATTTGGTGATATTTTGTTTGTGTGTCTAATTATATCTTGGTAAGGTTCATATATAGTAATCTATTATTTCTTACCACAATTGTTTTTGGAAAATTGTTAAATTTGAGTTATCCTTTAACTTCATTGAATTGGGTTGTCAGAGAAGTCTTATTTTAGTATTTGAACACTATTGTCAGGTTTCTCCAAGTATTAGATATTGTGTTTCATTCTCATTGCTCTTTGAATTTCATCCCCCCCCTCCCCCCCCCCCCCCCCCCCAAGCAAAAACATTCTGCCAAATAACAAAAAGCAAGGTTTGTGACAACAATTGAAAAAATTTGAGAGGCTTTGAGTCTCAACATTTTCTCTTTTGATCTGATTTACTTTTTCATGTATGGCCTCTTCATAATCTTCCATCTTCCGCAGCTCACTCTTGACAGGTAAATTCCTCTTCATATTTATTGATTGGAGCTTTAGAGATTAATTGTTAGTTGTGGTGGTTTTAGGGACAACAATTGATACTACTCATAATTTGAATCTTTCTTTCTTCGTATATCTGTTCATTTTTAGAATGATGCTATGCTTTTCAAATCTACATCCCAAATTTGGATCATAAATGCATTAACAGTTGTACCACATACTATGGTTGGTACTACAACATACCACTACATTTGCTACAACTAACAACATTTAGGAAGCATAGCATTAGCCTTCATTTTTAGTGTCTTTTGATCTCTTAGGCTTAGTTTGGCCCCCATTTTGGTGCTTCTCCTTTTTTAAAGCACAATTTCATGTTAATTTATTTGGTAACTAGTTTATGAGGTTTGCAAAAATTGAACTTAGGGCTTTTTGGGGGGAGCTTTTAAAAGCTCTAGAATGGAGCTTTTAAAAGCTCAAGGTTGCTTTTTGGTATCATGATGTTTTTTTGAAGAGTAGTGTATCACTTGTATAAAATTATCAAACAACTTAGTAATAAATTTCATAAGCTCCTTTTAAAAAGCCACATGGGGGCCAAACTAAGCCTTAATACTTTTGTAGTTCAATTAACGTGATTCATATTTACATATCATAATAGCGGATGAGTTTGTGTGATGGATTCGAATATGATCTTTTCAATTCATGTATTGGCCTTCCATGGTTCCATCCATTTCGTCCTCTCCATATGTAAGTAACATGTGCGCACATATTTGTAGATACAAAACTTATGAAATTTTGTAGATTTAATAGTGTCTATTTTCAGTTACATGAAATTTAACAAGAGACCAGTTGGTTCTTCTTGGTCTCTTCCATGTTCCTTATTGAGTGCTGGGATTGTATTCTATGAAATTTTATATCCTCTTTACTGAAATTGTTTTCATGTCAACCCAAAAAAAAAAAAAAAAAAAAACTCTCCATAATTTGTAATTTGTTTACTTTCTTTTTAAATATATCATTGTGTTTTCCTCTAGACAATTGTCTTATTTGTCAGTTTATTCATTGAAGAGATTTCATATTTGTACACTAATGTAATTAAGTCAATCTCATATATATTATTACTTCTAATCCTTCTATAGAAACATGTTAAGGATGAGTTTGGGAACACAACAATACAATGCTTGAAGAAATTAGACATAACGACTAAGCAGCCACTTTGAGTGCTTTGAGAGTGTATTTTTATTGGTTGCCTATAGGAGTTTTACAAACTATGTGTTCATGGCTTGGTTTAATGGCCTTTGCCTTAAGGGTTGTTTGGCTTATGAGCTATTCATTAGTCATATTATAATTATTAACTTATACAATGGGCGATGGGTGATTCGAACCTACCCCAAAGACATAGGGGGAGTTGGTGCCTGCCAACTCAGATAGGACCTAAATCTTTTATTAATAAATAGTCATATTATTTTTATACACCACGTTGGTTTCATTATTTTTCATAGCTTTAGCCTAAATATTCTTTACATATTGTTGTGACATTAATTGTTTCATAGGATGGAAGGTCACTGAATTTTAAACTTTTCCTGAAAGTTAAACAAACGGATGAAAATATGTAGGGAATAAAAAAAATGGTGATGGTGGTCGCTAATAATCACAAAGTGTTGTAAACATAATAGTTTTGAGGACATACCATCAATACAATATGCTTTAAGAAAATAAACATGACAACAAAGAGGCCAGTTTGAGTGCTTTGAGATTGTATTTATTAATTGCCTATGGGAGTTTTAAGAAACTTTGTGTTCATGGATGGTTGTGCTCTTTCTTTGTATAGTCCATTGTATTGCTGTTATTTTGGCTTATTATCTTTGGTTGTTTTTGGACGATTGATTTTACAGGGGTCATTGACGACGTCCTATTGACGCGTTTTCTTATCACACCCAAGTGTAGGTGATCGTACAAGTAATAAAGTTCTAGAAGTCTAGGTCGAACCCACAGGGAACTGGGAACAAAGATAGGCAATAACTATTTTGTCACTTAAAAAGAAAATAAATGATGATGGATTTTTGTGGGGTTTTACTAACTACTAGTTTTTATATTTTTTGCAATAAAACTAATTAAAAGATATTTTTTTATAAGTAGTTTACGGTAAAGATTTTAACAGTGCAAAATAAATTAATCTAAGATACTAGTAAGAAAAGGAAGAAAAATAAATAAAAGCTAAATTTTTGTGAGAAACACTTTTTGGATTTAAGAATAGCGAAATGTAGAAATAATACTGTCACACCCCAACCCGCCTCGTGCGGATTAGGACACGTGTAACAATGCTACAAGAGTCCACGTACATTAATTTACAAAGAAACATTCGAATTACTAAGAATCGCATGTGTTTAGCAACATTAAACAACTCTTTTTTGTTACAAAATAGCCCCCAAGGGTAAAATGGTAATTAGTAATGTATAACAAATTTTATACCAAAAGATAGGTTTTTGAGTCCCGGTTTCAACGCAAAAAATGACGCGCGAATTCGAGTTTTCTAGAGTGAGTTATGCCTGTTTTCGTAAAAGCCGTCGGTGGCTGAAACTGCACCAGCGGATCGATCCGCCCAAAACCGGATCGATCCGATTTTGAAAGAATGACCACTTTGGCTCCTCCAGATGCTCTGGATCGATCCGCTCAAGGCCCGGATCGATCCGATTTCTGCAGAAGCCATTTTTGACAGCAAAACCTCTGTTTAAACAGCCCAAACACACCCAAATCATCATCAAACGTTATGGAACCCTCAAGTAACATTCCAAACACATTCCCAAACACATTTCAACATTAACCAAGTATGTGGAACATACACATACTCATGATTGAATCAAATCTACCATGAATACAACTCCTTTTTGGTTCAAAACAAGTTTTGAAGTTCAACTTATGTCAAGAACTAGTATCTCATGAAATCTTATTGGAAATGAACTTAAAGCTATAACCAACAACATAGAACATTAGAAAACCATATCAAAACCAATCCCAAGCATTCAACCCATGAATATAACCTCTTTTGAATCAAAAAGTGAATCAAATCTAAACTCTTTCCGAGAACAACCATAAGCATGAAACTTTCCAAATAGCATTTCCAAAATCATTCAATCCACTTAGTGACAAAAAGAAACTTATCCAAAAGAGTTGCGACACATATTCGGACTTGCCGGAAGGGTCCATTTCCAAACCATCTCACCCATAGTTATAGTTGAAACTTAAAGACATACGTAGAATGTACAAGGCAAACTTCAAATCCTCCACATTCTTACCAAAACTAACTATTAACATAGAGGATAACACAAGTTTCTACAAATTTACATTAAACACATAAGCTATAGAACCCCAACTAGTTCTCAATCTCTCCAGCTCTACAACTACGAGTCAAGGCTTTAAGCCACAAGTTAAAGATATTAATCCACAAGTTATACTATATTACATGTTATAAACATATTTACAAGACCCAAATCTCTTCCCCAATCCCGAGCACGTCACTTCCTCTCCGAATATTGCTCTGTACCTGCGGTGGTTGTTATTTACCACAACAGAAACAGAAAACGGTTTTCTTAAGCATTACGCTTAGTGAGAATTCTAAACATGGCTGAATGTTTAAACATGTTCAATGCAACAATAAACACATAAAACATATTTTTGTAGTCGCTGAGTCACCGGTTCAATAATTCATTCAGACTCGGGACCTCCCTTGGTCCCGTGGCCACTTCTATTCCTTGGACTTCCGTATTTCTTGGATTCTTCCTCTTCACCATCCTTATAACTCCCAACTAATGAATCATTTTCCCAGTGCTCATTGAATACCACATAAATATATAAGCACATAACCATGTAGGCACATATAATCTTCATAAAGCTAACATGCAATTCACAATTTAGTAACTACATGCTTTCTAAACATGAATAATCATCACAATAAGACAATTCTCTACATCTCTACATCATTGATGCCTTGAACATAGTTTAACACAACCATTCTTTAGGCTAGAAAACTCACCTTAGCAAGATCTACCCAAATTCAAGCTAGAAATGAAGAATTCCTTCACAAATCTTGCTCAATTCTTACCTAAAGTAAATCCTACATAGTTTTGGTTCAACAAATATCATTTATCAAGAACGGTTCAGGAAAAATGCTGCCGAAAATGAAAACAAATTACGTGCATGTGATCCTCTTACCTCCACGAGTCCAAAAGTGGTCTCGGATCGTGAATTCGGCGAACGACGGCGACGGGACGGCGGAAAACGACGTTGACGGCGGTTCCGTCTTCTCTCTCGAGCTCTCTCTCTTTTCTTTGTTTTAATTTCCAGCAAAACATGAGAGTCTTACTCTCTCTTTTGACACATACACACCCATGTAAGCATGAGGTGCCTTAACCTCAAATTTAGCCATTTTTCGTTTACATCCCCGGAATTTCTTAAGTTCTCATTATGAAATCCCCCAACATTCCATTTACTACCCAATTCTCCAAATGAGGATTTGTCTAAGTTCCGCATGGGTCCCAACGTGGGTCCCATATATTTTGTGAAGTTGCTATCGCACCTATCAATTATGAATTCTTTTCATTTATACCCTTATATGGATATCCAAACTAACATAAGTTGCTAACACATGTATCATCATATAATATAAAAGCGTTTAAGCAAATATTCAAGTAATCACATAAATGCATCTAATCACGTAAAATGCAAATTTTATTTAGGCCCTTCACTGGGTCCCACTTCCAAACCTGTCCCTCCTCACTGCGGACTTTTTCATTTGGTGTCTTTTTCTGAACACCTTTTCCACGGGCGAGTCCAAGCCTCTCCTTAATCCATTTTATACACTAATTATATTAATTAATGCATATTAACATAGTAATTAACCCGTTCTCCGGGTACGGATGTTACAAATACAGATATTTAAGCAAAGTTATTAAAAACAGGAAATATTAATTAACTATGGGAAAATGGTTTAAAGGAATTGGGAATATACAACCCAATACTGATTCCACAACTTTTGTGCATTTGAAAAGGATTTGGCATTTAAGACCGCAGAGTAATTCGTTATTTGAAAATAAACTTTCACTGTTTGATATGAAACGACGTCGTTTGGTTTAAAGAAAAATAAAAGGGCAATTGGGCAGTAGCCAGGTTCGAACCGTGCCCCGCCGCGGACGTGGGTTATTCGGCGTCCAGTCTCCACCACTCTGCCACTACACAATTGCATGTCCATTAGTGGATAGAAATATATAAACATATATTTGAAATATAAATTTTGTCAAATGAGTTGTTTGAGTATGCTAGGTGTTTTTTATGACAAAAGGTATAGTTTGACAATCCACATAATTAGATTCTTATTTCAAATATGTAATCTCTTGAGCCCAATATAGCCATAGTATATAAACATGTTAAATGATCATAAACTATAGATACATAGATATTTTTAGTCATAAATGGAAAAACAACTCATCTAGATAAATTTGCCCATTTAAGATTAGTGCACAGAAGCTGTGGATTCTAAGTTTTTATTGCATATCCCCAATTAAAGTTTTAGCCTACCATTTTGGAATTGAAACTATCTTCCAAATAAAATTTAAAGATAAATTAAATAGATGCACACAGTGACTGCCCAATTAAAATTAAAGTTATAAAACAACGGTAAGGGTGAAATATAATATTAATATATTTTTTTCTCACTTAACATGAGTTGGGGTTGAATTTGTGGAATCTGCAAAATAGCAAGGTTTAGTATAACTAGGCTAATAAAATATACATAAATGGAAATACTGAACCAAAAATAAAATACTAAACCTTTGACTTTGGATTCTTGTAGGGTCACAGTGGTTGAACTTCAAGAACACAAATAAGGCCAAACCAAATCCTAATCTAATTTGGGAGTGAGATATGGGTATGGTGTGCTTGTGACTTTAGTAGGTGATTATAACAACAACGTAGCTAAGAAATCTGACATTTACTCGCAAAATCTGTCTTTTAGTGAATGGAAATATTGCTATAAAAACTGAAAATTTGGGGTTTCAAACTTTTTTACGGGACAACTACAAGTACTACTAGACTAAAAAAATTTAATCTAAATTTTAATAGGAATATTTTTACTACTACAAATTGACAAAGGTCATACAAAAAAATTATTTTAATTTAAGAAATACAGTACACAAAGTTTTGCTAGATATTTTTGAACATGAAATCATCAATTACATAAAAGTAAATTTTTACAACTACTAAAACTAGAAAAAGCAAAGAAAAACTAATGTTTCCTATTTCTAGGGGCACTATGAAGTGCTCACATAATAACCTCCCTAAACATTCTCTCCCTAACAATGTGTGTTGTGAAGTTGTGCCTTGTGAGTTGTGTGTTGTTGGTGTAGGCTCCCCTCCTTTGGCTGTCTCTTCCCTTCTATTTATAGATGAGGGATTGGTAAAATTTCGTCACTGAGATTGTCATGAGCAGGGGAAATGGGAATCTCACCCAAATTTTTGTTAATCCTTCTTGTGCAAATTTCTCCATCATTCTGACACACTGCACACACACACACACACACACACACACACACACACACAGGGAGAGAGAGAGAGAGAGAGAGAGAGAGCGAGAGAGAGAGAGAGAGAGGGAGGGAGGAAAAAAAGGAAAAAAAAACAAATCCTTATCAAAGCATCACTGTCTTCAACAGTGATGCTTTTGATTTTTCTTCCTACGATTTGTTTTTACTTTGGATTGTTTCTTTTTTTATCATTCTTTTTTTTTTTTTTTTCATTTGGTTCAGAACTTGCACTATGCAAGTTCTGACTAATATGTTATGAGGAATGCTTCGGGTGGTTGCTACTTCTTTCCTTCCCTTTATTTCACTTTATTTTCACCTAAACATATAAAATATGTAAAAAACACATAATTACACGCATGTGAGTGACATCACCATTAAATTATATTAATTCAAATATGCGTGTAAAATTAGAAATTTGGGGGATTAAATGAGCATTATATCTATTATATTGGCACATAAATGTGCAATATTCAATGTTTGTCACACCCCTTAACTAACTTATTGTTAGTCCCTAGCAATGAAGTGAAAAGAGAAATTGTTCCAGAAGTTTTGTTAAAAAGTAGGAATAAACTAAGGAAAATAAAACTACCTAACTCACTATCACAGGAATCGCGATTGCATTTAGCATATGCAACAAGCCGTTAAACCTCTAGGTTACCCCTAGTGGACGAGTGTTGTCTCGTGAGAGTTTGCAGTGAATATACCCACAAAATTCATTTTTTTTTTAAATGTAAAAATAAAGTAAAATAAAAAATAAAGGTAGATTTTCTCATTTTACAACAGATAAGATTAAATTTGGCAATAAAATGAAATTTCCAAGTATGTAATAGTAATGCAACATACATACTCACAGTTTGTCAATAGTAGCATTTTTTATACTCTTTAAACTTACAGTGTGTACTTGAAAAGTCAAGCAACTGATCTTAACTTCAAAGTTTACATAGCTATTGACAGTCATAAAATTTATAGTTTTAACTCAAATCTCACTAGGATTTCACTCTTTTAAGGAGAAACTCTCAGATACCGGTGTAGAGAACATCTCATTTGGTAGGGAAGCAAAGATAGAGGAGTTGCTTCCATTTTTTTTTTGATGACTCAATATATAGGCATTTGGAGTACAATAAGTCTCATGAAAGAATACTTAGCATTAGAAGAGCGATCTACCGTGGAGAACATCCTTATCACTTAAATTTAAAAATCAATTTCTTTTAAATCATTAGGACTTTGACTGGTAGGTTAGAAATTAAGCTGAGTAGGAGATTTGGGATGTATTTGTTCTAAGCATGTGATTGGAGTGTTTGCGCATTTCATTCCAACCTCTTCTTTTTCTTCTCCTTTTTATCATTTGTACAGTTTTTTTTTAGTTTTTTTTTTTTTTTTAATTTCTTAAATTTTTTTTTGAAATCAACTCCTTTCTTTCTTTACCACTTCTTGCAATATCATTACAGTCCAATCACATACCTGGATAGAAAAGTGAGGTTTGTACTCCCAGGTGGAGCAATGCATGATTTGGAGAGAATTGAAAATAAGGCAACATAAGGTGAAGGGGGGTGCATTTGAAAGAAAAAATGGCCTAAATTATTTTAAAAATAGATTGATTTTGTTCATTTAAGCAATTTAGACGTTCTAATGGTAAATCATGAACATTCTATTCTAATGATCAGTCAAAGAAAAATAATGAGACTTTCAATGAGTGATATGATAAAAAGAATAAAATGAGACTGAAAAGAATAGTAACCCTCATAAAGGATGATTGGCACAAAAGCTCACATGAGCTAATTAGTTTCCACTACTTGTCTTTAAACTGCATAGTTTATGTTTACTCATCAATTTAGATTTAGTAAATATTTTCACACTGTTTTAAAAGTGTTTAAAGTGTAAAGAGTTTCTAGCATTTGAAATGGTTAAACATGTGACAATGTGTTGTATGCTATTAACATACCCAAAATAACATTAATGTATCAAATTTAACTGATATATAGTAAAAGAAAAACTTCTGAAAAAATCATAAGCGCATCCACTAAGTTGGATGCATATATGGTGCAACTAGTATCCTCTGCACCTATACAAAAGAGGCTACGCAATCCGGAGCGTCCAAGTTGTCATGATAGTCCATCCACCTTTAATAAAAGAGAAGGGTCTAGAATCACTAGCAAGCTAAAAACATCAGTAAGAGGCTAGGAGATAACTCTGGATTTACCTAGTTTTCGCTACCTCTAGAGTCATTCACTGCACTAGACATATCTGGGGATGCTGGGATCATGCAAATTACTCATATCGAACCAGCTAATGAAAGCCAGATGTACACGTAGGATCATTTTAAAGTCTGACCTGACTGAAAATTATTGAAATGTACTGAAAATAAATTTAAAAACAAATAATAAAAATAAAAAGAAATGAGGGATGAGAAAACAAAATTTATTTGGGTATCAAAGGATCCAGTCCTCTTTCTCAACCAAAATTTTCTTTTGTTTTGATTTGAATTGTCTTTTGTAGCAGTAGTAAACTTTAAAAGATGTGTCATTATGAGCAATTAAACCAGGACATTCTTCTCTATAACAATTCAAACACCATCCTAACCTTTTAGCTTTCCTTTTGATGGCATAAAGGCTAGTGCCAGCAAAGGGTTTCTTCTGTTCAGAAACAAGTGAGCGACCCATTAACGTTTGGTCATCGACTATTGGATCCATTTTTATACTCTCAACCAACACGATAGGCTAGACTCAACCCTCCACTCTTTCCAACTATCAACTAAGATCTAATTAAAGAGAGCTTAGTGGGGGTGGGTGGGAATTTTATTTAAAAACTAAAAAATATTTATATTAAGAAATATATACATTTAGAAACTAAAAAGAAAATAAATTTTTTTTAGAACAGAAAACTTAGAAAGAAAAACGACCTTTTTTTTATAACAAAAAACTAGAACACACAAAAAGAAAAACTACATCTCTCTCTCTCTCTCTCTCTCTCTCTCTCTCTCTCTCTCTCTCTCTCTCTCTCTCTTTTTAGAAAAGTTCAAGACAACGTATTAGTACAATAATGATAATAAGGACAATTATGGTATAAACTTTGAAAATCATAAGAGCGGAGACGTGTTCGGTTTTTTTTTAACAGAAAACTTGGAAGAAAAAAAAAATAATAAGATTTTTTTTAAACAAGGGCTACGCAGCATTATCATAACAGCAATTAAGAAAATGACAAGGTAAAGTTCAAAATACATAAGACCAATAGCTAGTGCGTTGTCCATTTTTTTGTTTTGTTTTTTGTTTTTTGTTTTTTGTTTTTTTGTTTTTTTGTTTTTTTTTTTTGGGTAAAGAAATGGAAAAATATCACCCGTCTCTTGGAAATCTGAGAACCTGGTAGGGCCATAGATCGAATGGTATTTCCAAGCTTCTTTGGTGAGTGGGTACCTTTAGTGATTGCTAGAGTGGATCTTGATTTTGGATCGAGAAAATTAAAGAAAATGGAAAATAATTGAGAGAGAATGAGATTGGATCGAGGGAGATTGAGAGTTGCAGAGAGGAGACAAGAGAGAGATCACGGCGAGAGGGAAGAAAAAAAGAAAGGAAAAAAGAGAGATGGGAAAGTTTTTAGGATTCAAATCCCTATTTAAAGCCATTTTCTCTTTTTCAGTGTATCTCTCTCAAGAGAAGCTAATTTTTTTTAAAGAAATAAAGATAAAACAAACAAGCATGTGTTAATCATGAAACCGTCCCCCCCAACTGAGTCTGACATTGTCCTCAATGAGTGAGATGAGAAAAAGAAGCCAAGGATAACACCTATAATAAAAAGAGATAAACAAAGAAAAGATACAATAATAATGACAAAATTAATTCATATATATATAAAAATAAAAGTACTATCACTGTAAAGTGATCAAGAATTACTGTACACTTGATCTTTTGAACTGCAGTTTCAAAGGATCGATCTTGTATTCAAATTTTGCTATCTGGCAGTTTTAGCAACATAGTTTTTAAACTAGCAATACTTTTAGTGTGCCTTTTTATTTTGGACTGCAATGGGATAGTTTAAACACACAAATTAGTACATTTATTAGATATCATTATTTGAGATTTGTAAAATTTGATAAAAATCAGAACTCATAAAATAATAAGTGCAAGTGGTTCTGATACTTAAAACACAGTGATGATTTTTTTCCCTTATATATATATAACAAAAAGAAAAGTACAATTACAATAAAAATAAAGACAAGAATTTTATTTTAACATATCTAGACGTTGAATTGGATTATTGCTCATGAAAGGTGATCATTTCGAGGTCTAGGACAGTAGACTTGAAACCTCAAGTAGGTGTCATAATCACATATGTCGGAATCATCATACACTGTTATTTCCATGAATATACTATATTCGGCAGTGACTCTTTGAGGCATGAATTGTTCAATGAAGACAGGGACTAGAGATGTCCCCCATTCGAGTAGGAAAAAGAACCAATCCCTCTGAAAGGCGTACCTTAACATTTCCCCGTTAACAACTCTAGTTAACAAATGCCCCATCCAAAAATAATGTCATTATCATTATAAATGGGGAATTGCACTAAGGATGTTAAGTATCGCTCTCATTCATTTTCTTCATATTCATGATATAGTTCTTGGAACACCTCATATTGAGCTTGTTCCCATTAATCGTAGTTTGTGCTAATATTCTGCCAGTCATCTAATCCATCAAATACTGGCTCACCATCCCACTCCATAGGTTGGTCAGGTTCCACTAAATAATCAATTTCTTTATCAGTGTCGTCATAAATTTTTTCGACACACCTAGCGTAGAACATTTCATTCTCGTCAACGTCCATGAGATATTCAAAATGTGGGCGTGTATCATCATCTAACGAAGTTCTATCCTCTGAAGGATAGTTGTTATTATTAGACGAACTGGCATGGTTTATACTCATTCTTGCACCTCTACGATGATGAGATGATTCATATCTCTTTGTTACCCGTGACATCAGATAATATGTTATAATTCCTGAAAAATATTAAGTAGCAAGAAAAATAAAATAAAATAAAATAAAATAAAAATTCCTACTATGTACAATTCTAATCATGATTTATGAATTTAAGAGAGATCACATTTGGGGTCCTCCAAAGGAAAGGACTCCAACTCAGTTTCAAACTCTCCTAAGAATGACTTTAATTTATGCCTACTAACTTTAAATGTATTTCCATCTTTAGGGTCCTCATTCACGATAGTTCCATAAGGATAAACATTTTTTTACAATGTATGGACCAGTCCATCGAGATTTCATTTTTCTTGTAAGAAGATGTAATTTTGAATTATATAATATAACTTTTTGCGCAGGGGTAAATCTTTGATAAACAGGAGTATTAAGGCATTTTTCTGTAGAGTACCCCATCATATGACATGTACTGCAAAGTTCTAATTTCTTTTTAGATTGAGGAGGATTAGCTTTTTCCAATTTAAGAGCTACTAGCTTGCGAGCTAATTCTTCAATTTTTATTACTAATTCATCTTCTGTTTGTGATTGCTGTGAACTTTTAGCCTTTTCTTTTCTAGCAATTTCTTCTTTTTCCCATTGTGGAGCGTCTTCTCCAAGCCAATCAAAGTATGATTAAGCTTTGTCAGCATTTTTAAAATATTCCCCTTGATACATGGCTTCAATTATTTTCTTTGATTCTAGATCTAATGTTTCATAAAAGAAATGAATTATACGCTATTTTTTAAATCCATGATGTGGACATGTTTGTAGGAGATCTATAAAAAATTCACAATCTTCAATGCATGGTTCCTTCTCTTTTTGAGTGAAAAGTTTATATTCTCGTATTAAGCTATAAGTTAAATTTTTTTGATAGAATTTATTTAGAAAAGCTTCATTCATATCATGCCATGAAGTTATAGATCCAGGATGGAGAGATAAAAGCCAAGATTCAGCTTCATCTTTTAAAGAAAAATGGAAAAGTTTGAGATAGATTATCTCAATAGGACAAGTTTGATCAGCAAATGTATCACAAATTTCTTCAAATTCACGAATATGAACATAAGCATATTCTTTTTTAATTCCGTGATAAGTTGGTAAGCATGGTAGCATGTTATGTCTAAAATGAAAATTTCCTGTATGTCTAGGTAGAGTGATGCAAGAAGGAGTGATAATTATTTCTGGGATAAATAGATTACGTAAAGACCATCGTTCACGTTCTGATAAGACAGGTTGTTGTATATTATCCCCATATTTATTATGAGTATCATCAGTTATTCTTTCCATGCCTTCAATTTCAGCTATGATTATAGGAAACTGTATACTAGATAAATCACTAGAAATATTAGAATTATGTGGTACTTAATATAAAGCTTCAGTAGTATTTAAGGACATATGAAGTAAATAAAAAACAAAATGATAAAGATATTATTATTATTATTATTATTATTATTAGCTAAGTAAATAAAAAACTCTTTTTTTTATTTTTATAATAATAGTTTTTTTTTAGAATATAGGTTTATATATGTATATAAATGCTTTCTTTCTTTTTTTCTTTTTAGAAGATAGCTACGTACATACTTATAAATTTATTTTTATAGATTTTTCACAAGGAAAAATTATATATAGTTTTATTTTTATTATTTTTTTATGTTATCATTATTTTTAAAAAAATGAAAACTAGATTATTTATAAAGTAGAATAGGTTTATATATAGATATAAATATAGATATAGTAGGAAAAATAGTTTTAAACCTAACTTTTATTTATTTATTTATTATTTTTATTAACCGTTCCCCGGCAACGGCGCCAAAAACTTGACGACATCCTATTGACGCGTTTTCTCATCACACACAAGTGTAGGTGATCGTACAAGTAATAAAGTTCTATAAGTCCAGGTCGAACGCACAGGGAACGAGAAACAAAGATAGGCAATAACTATTTTTTCACTTAAAAAGAAAATAAAAGATGATGGATTTTTGTGGAGTTTTACTAACTACTAGTTTTTATATTTTTTGGCAATAAAGCTAATTAAAAGCTATTTTTTTCTAAGTAGTTTATGGTAAAGATTTTAACAGTGCAAAATAAATTAATCTAAGATACTAGTAAGAAAAGGAAGAAAAAGAAATAAAAGCTAAATTTTTGTGAGAAACAATTTTTGGATTTA
This sequence comes from Hydrangea macrophylla, assembly GCA_033977485.1. NCBI lineage: Eukaryota > Viridiplantae > Streptophyta > Magnoliopsida > Cornales > Hydrangeaceae > Hydrangea > Hydrangea macrophylla. The sequence continues at coordinate 43,797,075 of CM066984.1, read as the reverse complement.
ATAATAGCGAAAGATAGAAATAATACAGATATTTAAGCAAAGCTATTAAAAACAGGAAATATTAATTAACTATGGGGAAATGGTTTAAAGGAATTGGGAATATACAACCCAACACTAGATTCTACAACTTTTGTGCATTTGAATAGGATTTGGCATTTAAGACTGTAGAGTCATTCTTTATTTGAAAATAAACTTTCACTAGTCAGGGTCATATCAAGTGTGTCAGGTTTGATATGAAACGACATCACTTGGTTTAAAGAAAAATAAAAAGGCGATTGGGCAGTAGCCAGGTTCGAACAATGCCCCTTTGCGGACGTGCGTTATTCGGCGTCCAGTCCCCACCACTCTGCCACTACACAATTGCCTGTCCATTAGTGGATAGAAATATATATAAATACATATTTGAAATATAAATTTTGTCAAATGAGTTGTTTGAGTATACTAGGTGTTTTTTATGATAAAAGGCATAGTTTGACAATCCATATAATTAGATTCTTATTTCAAATATGTAATCTCTTGAGCCCAATATAGTCATAGTATATAAACATGTTAAATGGTCATAAACTATAGATACATAAATATTTTTAGCCATAAATGAAAAAAATAACCCATCTAGATAAATTTGCCCATTTAAGATTAGTGCACAGAAGCTGTGGTTTCTATGTTTTTATTGCATATCCCCGATTAAAGTTTTAGCCTACCATTTTGGAATTGAAACTATCTTCCAAATAAAATTTAAAGATAAATTAAATAGATGCACACATTGATTGCCCAATTAAAATTAAAGTTATAAAACAACGGTAAGGGTGAAAATATAATATTAATATTTTTTTTCTCACTTAACATGAGTTGGGGTTGAATTTGTGGAATCTGCAAAATAACAAAGTTTAGCATAACTAGGCTAATAAAATATACATAAATGGAAATACTGAACCAAAAATAAAATACTAAACCTTTGACTTTGGATTCTTGTAGGGTCACAGTGGTTGAACTTCAAAAACACAAATAAGGCCAAACCAAATCCTAATCTAATTTGGGAGTGAGATATGGGTATGGTGTGCTTGGGACTTTAGTAGGTGATTATAACAACAATGTAGCTAAGAAATCTGACATTTACTCGCAAAATCTGTCTTCTAGTGAATGAAAATATTGCTATAAAAACTGAAAATTTGGGGTTTTAAACATTTTTAGGGGACAACTACAAGTACTACTAGACTAAAAATATTAAATCTAAATTTTAATAGGAATATTTTTACTACTACAAATTGACAAATGTTATACAAGAAAACTAATATTTTATGATACACCCAGAAATATTCTGCTACAGTCAAACCTCCACGTCAGCAGCCAAGGACCCGGATTATCCGGCAATGGAGCCTATGGTCCACTGATCCCGAGGTCTTTCGAGTGCTGCCACTCGGGATGCTCGCACAACCCGGGAATGCGGCTCAGCAGCTCTCCACGAGGTGCAGTTTGACAGCCAAGCTGCTCAACAGTTTCCTAAATCAGTCAGAAGACTAATGGAAAGTGTAAATAGTTTCCTAAGCCATTTAGAAAACCTCCCATGATTTATGCTCATCAACTTGTAATTAGATTGGGCTTCCTTATCTATTCAGTTGCCTTTTGCGGGTGGTCTCTTGCACCTAAAAAAGGGGCCACTCACCCCCATTAGAGGGGATCACATTCTTAACCTAGAGAATAGCAGCACATACTTATTTCATACGCATACACCCGACCGGTATTACTGGTAGTGCCGCCCAATTGTTGCCTCACCAGGCCCGCCGATGATCTGCTAGTGAAATGCACTGACGCACCCATGGACGTAGGTCACCTTATTAACGGGGTCGAACCACATACAATTGATTGTGTCACCATATCTCTCTTCTTAATCTCTCTTACCAATTTTTGGCATCATCATTTTATTTTAAGAAATACAGTACACAAAGTTTTGCTACATATTTTGAACATGAAATCATCAATTACATAAAAGTAAAATTTTACAACTACTAAAACTAGAAAAAGCAAAGAAAAACTAAAGTTTCCTTTTTCTAGGGACACTATGAAGTGCTCACATAATAACCTCCCTAAACTATTCTCTCCCTAACAATGTGTGTTGTGAAGTTGTGCCTTGTGAGTTGTGTGTAGTTTGTGTAGGCTCCCCTCCTTTGGCTGTCTCTTCCCTTCTATTTATAGACGAGGGATTGGTAAAATTTCATCACTGAGATCGTCATGAGCAGAGGAAATGGGAATTTTGCCCAAATTTTTGTCAATCCTTCTTGCGCGAATTTCTCCACCATTCTGACACACTGCACACACACACACACACACACACAGAGAGAGAGAGAGAGAGAGAGAGAGAGAGAGAGAGAGAGAGAGAGAGAGAGAGAGAGATTGAGAGGAAAAAAAGGAAAAAAAAAAAACAAATCCTTATCAAAGCATCACTGTCTTCAACAGTGATGCTTTTGATTTTTCTTCCTACGATTTGTTTTTACTTTGGATTGTTTCTTTTTTTATCATTATTTTTTTTTTCATTTGGTTCAGAACTTGCACTATGCAAGTTCTGACTAATATTTTATGAGGAATGCTTCGGTGTGGTTGCTACTTCTTTCCTTCCCTTTATTTCACTTCATTTTCACCTAAACATATAAAATATGTTAAAAACACATAATTACACGCATGTGAGTGACATCACCATTAAATTATATTAATTCAAATATGCGTGTAAAATTAGGAATTTGAGGGATTAAATGAGCATTATGTCTATTATATTGGCACATAAATGTGCAATATTCAATGTCTGTCAGTCATGTTACATGGTATTTATTTGAGTCTACTGTATTTTAGGTGTTCGGGAAATGTCTCAAGTGAGGCTTAGTATACGGGAAATGTCAGTAGTTCTATCACATTTAATGTCATGTTGTACCACCGATCACTCCCACAGTATGTGGCACAACTGTTAAGTTATTTGGGAACCTAATTTGGGAAGCATACCATTAGCTCTTTATTTAAATCAGAACACGGATGGTAATCAAAAAAAGTTTTATGCTATTTAGTTTTATGGAGTACTGCTTTGCGTATTATCAAAGAACGTAATACGACCAAATTTGAGCTCTACAAATTACCCGTTAACGAGTGTTATGCTTCCAAATTCGAATCTCAAATTTACTTTTTAAATGCTATTAACAGTTGTAGTATATGTTGTGGCAGTGATCGGTGGTATAACATACTATTGAGTATTGAAGATCTAGCAAATCATGTCAGAAGCAAACTTGGGATTTATGTTCAGAAAGCTTGGCATTACTCAGTTTTAATGCAATCTTTTGTATAGGGATTATGTATAATTAAGACGGGTTTTATCGTTGTATCAAATGTATTCTCCAGAGAATGCAATATGTTTCTACCAAACATCTGTAATTAATTTGTTGATCAATACCAATCGCCTCCTCAATATACTGGAGTTTGCTGGGAATTTTTATCACTTATTACTTGGGAACATTATGTGAGATGATATAATGTAGGGAAATGTCTCCCCTCCCCCCCCCTCCCCCCAATTTCAATCAGATAAACATGTTGGTGTGTTGAATTCAAGTAATTTTAAGGCCATTATTGAGTGTAGTGCTCTATATTTGTATGGTTTTTTCACTAAGAATAGTGCTATGTTTTTTTTGAAGTTTATTCGATACATATAGTTAGTGTTATCACTGCCCTTGATTTGCACTCTTGATTATGTGGTGAGATAAACATGCAGAATGTGTCTTTAATATTCAACTATCAAATTTTCTACACTTTGGAATTCATTGTTCAGTCTAAGGCGCTCAGATACCACAAGCTCGTGCATAGCACGGGGTATCGACTAGTTTTGTAGAATTTTGAAGTTTTGTGATTGTAATCTTTATTGCATGTATTGAAGTTTGAATTTCTTCTCCTCTCGCTAGCCCTTTGTAATTTCACATGTGTTCATATCATTAATTTTTCTTGATAAAAGGAGTTAATCGTTGATTATAATTTATAAAGTTTGATTTAAGGTAAAATAATTTAGGTTGAGCATGGTAAGTGTTGGGTAAAATATTTAAGGTGGACTGGATTACAATAGGGCACGTACATTTATTTTTTCCAATATTTGCTTCGACTCCATTACAATTTGTTCAACATATTATAAATGAAAATTTTGTTTTGGACCCACTCAGTATTTTTCGGAGTACTATTGTAGAGTAAAAAATGAACTAGATTTGGGGGCCCTAGGCGACCCAATTACCCCACTTATAGGCATGATGGGCACTGGCAGTAGCCTCACTGGATTTTAATTGAAAGGAGTTAAAGGGTGTCATTATTATTGTCAGTGAACTCACTGCCACATCATTTCATTTGGTACTTTGGATTAGGATTTGGGAAGCATAGCATTACTCTAAATTCGAATTTAGTTCAAAACGTAAAAAACTTTCTAAGCATGCTAAGCTCAAAACTTGAGTTTTACTCAAATCAAATCCTAAAATTGAACTAACACAGTTCATTGGAGCAAATTCCCAATGGTCGTATTTCGCTAGCCATTCACATACGGTTTCTTCACTCATAAAGAGTTCGAGATCGATGAAATTGTCGGAGGAGTGAGAAGGTATGAAAAATCGTCGGAGGGGGAAAAAGGTCTTAAAATCACCAAATAAGACAAAAATGGACAACAAACTCGTTGGAAGGAAGAGACACAGATTGTGAAGCCATTAAGGGGAATAGAGGTTGACCGTGAAGTCAACGATGGGTGTGGATTTTGGGTTTTCTACAAAAAGAAACAAGTGAAATGAAAAAGTTTAGGATAAAATGAGAATTTGAGTAAAAGTCAAGTTATCCATTGAAGGGCTCCATACCAAATCAAAACTTTTATTTAATTTTAAAAGGACTGAAAAATGGTCTAAGATATTATTTTATCCCCAAATGCATTATTTTGTTTCTAAAAGAGCCACAAAACAACCATTAAATTAACATTATCCCACCTATTGCAATGACACCTCAATACTCTAGGACATTTGTTGGTTGTGGAATGAAGCATCCAAACCAATTTTTCGAAGACTTCTAAAGGGTTTTTTGGGAAACTTTTGAAATGTTGCATGTTGTTTCTTTTCATGGTCTAGAGTCATTTTTAACACATTTACAATCCTTTTTTCAAATGAATGTCATAGTTCTTCGGGCTTCGTATTCATTATTTGTCACATCCCGGAACAGCAAAAATAGAAAAAATAAATTTCTTTTGGGGTCCATAGGCAGTGACTGGTAAAGTCATGTGATTGTCCATGCCACACAGTACTAAGCAAAAGGAAATAAAAAGAGATCACAGTATAAAATCCTAACTTCAATGATAAACATAACTTAAAGTCGAAACAAGTTACTAAGCTATTACAAAACAGAGTCTTGAATCAAATTAAACAATAAGTGTTAAAGGCAATATATGCCTGATTACAAAAATGTCTAAATACATGAAAGTATTAAAACTACTATCTAGCCTAGTCTTCAACTGGCGTAGATATAGTCATCGGTATTGTAGTTGTTAGCCTTGAATTTCTTTAAGGCATTATTTATATTTGTTTTGATGATGACAAATCTAGTGATAATTGCATGTTTTTAATGGTTCTATTCCAATCAATTATCATGTCATTTTCATTGTGCTAATATCTTGATTTATGCACTTAAATGTTCTAACCTTATTTAAGTTCTTGAGATTGCAAATGGTGAAGCTCGAGAGTGTTAAAGCTCAACAAGGATCAAGCTTGAAAATTTGAAGATCTTTTCATCCTTAGTTGAAGTCTAGGATTTACATGTAAAGCATCTTGATCATCTCTCACAAGGGCTTAAAAGGTTTAAAGTTGTTTCAAAACCTTGAAAATAGAAAAATTGTTTTTCAGTGGAAAAACAGTCGACTGGGTGCTTCAAAGTTCAGTCGACTGATGATAAACAGTCGACTGGTTTATGTTTTAAAAAACTGCTCTCTAAACTGTTTGAAAAATAGTCGACCAGACCCCTTCCTTCAGTCGACTGGTTTTTTTGGATTATTTCTAAACTGTTTGAAAAATAGTTGACCGGATCTTTAATTCAGTCGACTGATCTTTTGGCTTATTTCTAAACTGTTTGAAAAATAGTCAACCAGATCTTTAATTCAGTCGACTGGTCTTTTGGCTCATTTCTAAATTGTTTGAAAAATAGTCGACTGGATCGCGACATCAATTGACTGGATTGATGTAGAACATCCAAACGGCTAGTTTTTTAAAAGGCTTTCAATTTACCATTTTGCCACTAACAACTATAATCTTTCAAAGCCTATAAATACATGTTTTCCCAAACCATTTACAAGAGTTCAATCCATTGGAAAATATTATTTTAATCACAAAACTTATTGATCATTAATCATTCACATTTGAGCCCTAGTTGTGTGAGTTAATCAATTTGCCAAACGGCTAGTTTTCTGAAAGGCTTTCAATTTACCATTTTGCCACTAACGGCTATAATCTTTCAAAGCCTATAAATATATGTTTTCCCAAACCATTTACAAGAGTTCAATCCATTGGAAAACATTATTTGAATCATACAACTTGTTGATCAATAATCATTCACATTTGAGCCCTAGTTGTGTGAGTTAATCAATTTGCTCTAGTTCTTGATTTGTATATCTTTGTGAGAGTAAACTATAGTGAGCTTTCATTTGTATTATCCACTCACTAAGGAGTTGTTGTGTGAGATATAATTGTATCCATCCACTTTAGAGAGAGAGAGAGTTCAATTTATATTTCAATCATTTGTAAAGAGTAAGGGTTAGTAACCCTTGGTTGCAAAGAAGAGGTATTCTTCTTTGGGAGAGATTGAAGGCTCTTGTAATGATTTGGTGCACACCTGTGAAGTGTACCAAGACAGTTTGATCTACACCTGTAAGTAGGTTGATAAAGGAATCCTCAGGAGGTATTCTTGAGGGGTGGACGTAGGTTGCGGTGTGCAGATTGCCGAACCACTTGAATACTCGGTTTGTAAGTTTCTCTTCCCTTCTTTCTTTACATAATTGTTTGTGATTGTATTTTACTTGTAATCAAATTTTAAGAGGTTAATTTTTCACTAAAACCTTATTCACCCCCCTCCTCTAAGGTTTCCATTTCAGGCCAACAATTGGTATCAGAGACTCGTCTCTTCTATTTTCAAAAGATTTTACAATCTAGAGTTATGATCTATGAAAACTACATTTTTTGAAAAAGGCTATTGCATTAGCACTCCTCCATCATTGAGTGATCATAGGTATGATCATTGGAAGAGGAGAATAGAAATTTATTTTCTTTCACTTGACTACAATCTTTGGAGTATTGCCAATAATGATTTTTCTCCTAAACCAAAGATTGAATGAAATGAAAGTGATCAAAAAATAAATCTCTATTAAATCTTAGAGCTATGAAAATTCTATATGATGCTTTAGATAACACCACATATAATAGAATTCGTTCATGCTCTAATGCAAATGAAATTTGGTTATGTTTAGAAAATATTCATAATGCTACTAACCAAATCCTTAAGTTGCAACAAAGAGTTGATGATGTTATAAGAAATGTTGAAAACCTAACTCATCAACAAGAAGTACAAAAAGAGAATTTTGTGCAAGAGAAAGAAGAAAGTTTTGTATACCTATTTGCCAATAAAGAAGATGATGAAAATGAGAAAATGGCAAAAGGGGGCACTTGGAGCGATTCGAATAGTGATGCATCCGAAGATGAGTCAAGTGACCAAGAAGTCACCCATGAAAGTAAGGTAAAAGAGTTAAACTCCAACTCATCCACTAATATGATGAACTTTAATGTAAATTTGAGGAGTTACATGAGGAGTTGGGAAATTTGGGAATCAAATATGTTTTTCTTAAAAAGAACTTTTCAATGCTTTCAAATGAGTTAAATATTTTGAAATCCCAAAATGAATCTTTGAAGTTTGAAAATGAAAAACATGTTTCAAGAGCACAATCTTCAAATGAGCTTGAAAAAGAAAATTTAGAGTTGAGAAAAAATTGGAAGATTTAAAATCTCAAAATGATATTTTGAGACAAGAAAAGCTTATCTCAACCAATCAACCTTCAAGTGACTTTATTGAAAAAGAAAAGGTTGAATTGAAAAAGAATATTGAAGATTTGTCAAAAACCTTAGCCAAATTTACCTAAGGTGAACAAAATTTGAATATGCTTTTGGGAAAACAAAAATGTGTATTTGAAAAAGCAGATTTGGGATTTAATCCCACACACAAGGAAAAGAAATACAGAAGCTTCTTTATAAAGTTCACATCTTCTACTTCAAATTCTCAAAATTCTCACAAGAATTTCTTTGTTAAGGATCAATCTCAAATGAGACCCTCCCCCATGTAACTTGTCGTTATTGCATGAAAAAGGGACATGATAATTACAAATGTTCATTTCGCAAGAAAAATAACATGGTTTGGGTTGTGAAAGGATCTACCTCCTTGGCAAATGTTGCATCCAAGAGGCGCTTAGACAATGGTTAAATCTCTTACCTTAAGCCTAGTACGAGTAGATCAATTTGTTTTGATATTTCTATTGATTTTGATAGCATGCTAATCATGTTTGGTTTATCATATTAATTAGTTTTGATTATGAAATCATGCTTGCTTTTTGAATGACACATTGTTTTGGTGTTCATAGTAAATCCATCCTCCTAAGCAGATAATGCATAATTTTAATCTTATAATATGTATTTATTTATATATGCATATGTTGAGGGGGAACATATTACTATGTTCACTTTAGTTGCTTTGGTATCTTATTGCCTCCTATACATGTTTACTTATCTTGAGGGGCAACTTTTAGTTCAAGCCCCCTATCCTTTGTTGTTGTTGTCAAAAGGGGGAAAAATGATATAGATCTTTAAATAAAGGAAAAATGATAATATAGATGATAAAGATCTTTAAAAAGGGAAAAAATGATAATAGAGATGATTAGAAAGTTATCATTCTTGTATTCATACTTTGTATATATTGTTACTTTGAATGATAACTTGAAAATGACATTTTTTGTGCTTTAATTGCTATATCTCTATTGCATGTTTTGACATCATCAAAAAGGGGAAAATTGTTAGCCTTGAATTTCTTTAAGGCATTATTTCTATTTGTTTTGAAGATGACAAATCTAGTGATAATTGCATGTTCTTAATGGTTCTATTCCAATCAATTATCATGTCATTTTCATTGTGCTAATCTCTTGATTTATGCACTTAAATGTTCTAACCTTATTTGAGTTCTTAGGATAGCATATGGTGAAGCCTAAGAGTGTCAAAGCTCAACAAGGATCAAGCTTGAAGATTTGAAAATCTTTTCATCCTTAGTTGAAGTCTAGGATTTACAGGTGAAGCATATAGATCATCTTGATCATCTCTCACAAGGGCTTAAAAGGTTTAAAGTTGTTTCAAAACCTTTAAGAAAAACAGTCGAATGGATCATTTTCCCAGTCGACTAGTTGCTTTAAAGTTCAGTCGACTGATGGTAAATAGTCGACTGGTTTATGTTTTGTGAAACTGTTTTCTAAGCTGTTTGAAAAATAGTCAACCGGACCCCTTCCTTCAGTCGACTGGTTTTTTGGCTTATTTTTAAACTGTTTGAAAAACAGTCGACCGGATCTTTAATTCAGTCGACTGGTCTTTTGGCTTATTTCTAAACTGTTTGAAAAACATTCAACTGGATCCTTAATTCAGTCGATTGGTATTTTGGTTCATTTCTAAACTGTTTGAAAAACAGTCGACCAGATCGTGACATCAGTCGACTGGATTGATGCAGAATAGCCAAATGGCTGGTTTTCTGAAAGGCTTTTAATTTACCATTTTGCCACTTTCAAAGCCTATAATACATATTTTCCTAAACCATTTACAAGAGTTCAATCCATTGGAAAACATTAATTGAATCACACAACTTGTTGATCATTAATCATTCACATTTGAGCCCTAGTTGTGTGAGTTAATCAATTTGCTCTAGCTCTTGATAAAGGAATCCTCAAGAGGCGTTCTTGAAGGGTGGACATAGCCGCATTGTGCGGATTGCCGAACCACTTGAAAACTTTGTTGCAAGTTTTTCTTCCCTTATTTCTTTACATAATTGTTTGTGATTATGTTTTATTTGTAATCAAGTTTTAAAAGGTTAATTTTCCACTAAAATCTTATTCACCCCCCTCTAAGGTTTCCATTTCGGGTAAACAGTAGTCTTCCCCCGTTGGGTCCCTCTTAGGGTAGTCCTCTATGGCATCATCGTCCTCTACATAATATTCCCGCCCGTAGGTCCTTTACTTGTAAGGTCATAGACAGGGTGCTCTAGAACGTGGGAATGTCCAGCAGCATAAAATGCTGCTAGCTAATGAAAGCTGAGTGAGTTAAACACTAACAAGTTATCGAACTATTGAATTTATTATAAGTTATAAACATTATAAGAATTAGATTCTACTAATAGTATATTCTCTTTTATCAGAACTCAGTAATGATTATCAACGTCTTGTTACACAATACCGACAGCATACTCTATTGATAGAAGAACAGACTCGACAGTAGTTCACTTCTATGGATACACCATTGCTCTGTCCCCTGCTTTTAAGAACGTATTCACAGTCCACCGCACGTCATGGACACCATTTCAGTCTGTCCCCATCTTTTAAGAACATATGCACATTCTACCGTATTCAAGGATATAACTTTTCGAGCAACGATACATCATTCTATTGCTACGACTTATTGTAATCTCACTAGTGATCCCAGTCCACCACTTTTAAGGATATATTACCAGTCCACTATATTTAAGGACGTGTTAATGGATCAGTAGTCTATCCTAGGGCTACTTGGTCTGGTCCACCACTTTTAAGGACATATTACTAGTCCATCGCTTTTAAGGACATGTGAATGACCAACGCCCATCCACGTAAGATTCCCAGATCCTAGCAAACCTACTTAAGTTTCACTCTAATATTGATATAAGACATTCCCACTTGGGCTGACTACATGAAGGAAAAAAACAATAACCAAAGTTGATTCACGACTACTATGTCTACTAACGTTACTACGATTCGGCGTCTCATTATCTCTTATCACAACAATATTACATGCGGGGGATTTAGAACAATATATAAACAACTAAGCAGTTACAATATAACTAAATAGGAATCAACAACATTCTATAATGTTCAATCAATTATAACAGAGGTCCAATCAATAGGGATAAAAGCAGTAACAATCGATTGGGAAAAACTCCAATCGATTGGATCTCAATCAATACCAATCAATTGCAAACTTTGGCAATCGATTAGGACTTTGTCTTCTTCAGAGAGATTGGCAGTCCATACCGAAAATATTGGGAAAAGAGGCAATGTGTGTGATTAGACTCACGTTTTGCATTCTTGATGTCTTTTTGTTGTGCAAAATACCATTCTCAGAGCTTCTAAGCACATCGTTTATACACTTTTACGTTGTGACCCTTGTTTTTATCCCTTACATCATTTATGTGATTTTCTTGGTTGTTTTATAGGTAAATAAAGTCATACTTGTGAAAAGGGAGGTTCTATTTCAATATTAGTGCAAAAGCTTCGACTTCTATCCTAATTTGAGTGCCGAATACCATGATTTGAGAAGCTACTTCAATGAAGGTTAATGTAGATAGTTGAGTTAGCATCGTGTGACTATACATATCATGTCAATTCGAGGTCTGAGCTACAAGATATGGTGATTCTACAATCAGCGCGCAAGGTAAGAGTAAAGCCAAAAAAATGCCCAAGCAGAGGGGTTTTCAACCGGTCGAAGGTCCCATTTCGACCGGTCAAAAGTCCCCGGATTCCTTCTCTTTTGTATTACAAGTTTGCCCTTTGTGGTTGACTATATAAGTGTAACTTTGGTTTTTTGTGAGTGGGATCTGGTTTTTCAGTAGCCTTTTCTTATATCCTCTCTTCTCTCTCTTAGGTTTTGAATCCCCTTTGTATTTACTTCCCCCATCTACCTCCATTTAGTGTAGTTATTGTTAGAGAAAGAGAAGATTGATCTTGTAACTTGGATTTCTTGAAGTACATTGAAGTTTCTATTACATTTATGATAATGTCTCTTAGTTGGTATCATTTCTTTTCCCTTCTCTTTAATATTCACGTCTTTGCTTCCATGAGTAGCTAGATAATGTAGGTTGGGGATCCTAAACCCACCATTGGACCTATGTGAGCTCTCATGTGGGATTTCTATGTGTTGTAGCATTTTTAGGGTTCATGTGAGTGAGGTTTGATATCTGAGGACTTCACTCATGATGTTAAGCATCATGAGTTGTTCAATCCTTTGATTTCAAGCCTCACCTCATGTGGTTCATTGGAACTTCTATCAAGCAATGTAGGGTGACCGTCACATGTTTGATATTTTGTCTCAATGGATCCTTCTACCCTAGACTATGCTATATTCATGGAATCCATTTGTTGTTTAGTCCAAGGTGGGGGAATACTCCCCAACCTCTGTTTTTCCAAACCTTCCACAACTTAAATCTAAAATTCCTCATTTTAATTAGTTAAATCTTAATCGTAATCTTAATTCAAGTTATAGCGTAATTGTGTGTCACAACAACCATCCTCCTTTATTTACCTTTATTTTTATTTCTTTTTTTCGTACGTTCTAATTAGTGAGTAAAACTTCCTAAACGGAGTTATAGTCCAGTCCCTGTGGAATCGACACCATACTTTCAAAATACTACATTTTAATAGGGTTAACAAAGAACTTGGTTTTGACAAAACCAAAAATGGCGTCATTGTCGGGGACTGGCAATAACGTTAAGTTGTTTTAGTCTCAAATTATGTATGCATTTGCCTTTTGATCTTTGTGTTGTTGTGCTTTGAAGGATTAGTTAGGGCTCGAAATCGTCGAACCCGCTATAATGTAGAACCCGAACGGTAACAATTTCAATAATCCTTTTGGAAATAATATCATGAATGATCTTAGTAACGCTGCTTCTAGTTCTAGTAGTAGTGCTACATTTTGGCGACCACCGTCCACACCGTCGCTTTCATTCATTCCACCTTCCTCCCCGTGTTCACACACTACACCCTTATACGAGGCATCTCGTGATAATTCTGAAAACTACTCTAACAGAGCCATGTATGATATTGATAGTGCGGCTCTAGTGGATCCCTTCTTAGAGAGCCTCAGGGACACCAAGCTCCCATTCCTCCCCCATGTACATCATGTCCACCATCGCACTCAAAATCCAAGTCAAGGATGAACTATAGGTGACTGGCTCCAACCCAAGACCACTACCACCGCATCATGCATCACATACCCATACAATGCAGGAATGTTCCGATTTAGGCCTTGTATGATTGCTCTATTTCTTCATTACCATGGGAGAGAAAATGAGGATCCTTATCCTCACATTAGGGATTTGAGGCCATTTGCCACACATTTGATGATCAAAATTGTTTACCCAAGCTTTCAAGGCTCAAACTCTTTCCGTTCTCCCTTAAGGACATGCCAAAGTGTGGTTGGTAAATCTTTTCCCAAATTCGGTTGGCTTATGGCACGAACTTCAAAAATCATTCTACAAAGAATTCTTTCCTATGCATGACACACAAGTATTGGTCAAACAAATCCAAAATTTCTCCCAAGGAAAACATGAGACCTTTGCTCATTATTGGACGAGGTACAAAGAGTTACTCTGTCGTTGTCCACTCCATGATTTTGATAAGTTCCATTAAATCTCCATTTGTTATGGTGGGTTGAATCGCTTAACTAAACAACTAGTTGAAACCATGTGCAACTAGAGTTTCTTAACTCTAGAGGCTAAAGCTCACTTTGATTATGTTTACAAAACCTCTCATGGGGGTGAAACATCCAATCCCCATGACCAGGCCCTTCTGGCCTCTCTTGCTCTAAAAGCCTAACCTCTTTTCCAAGTGTCTAGTGAACCCGATCCTAATGTCTAAATTTTTTAACTTATGAGGAAAGTCGAGGCTTTGGAAACCAAGCAAGCTCAGGAACCAATCACTTCTCCCCCCTCCAAGGAAGAGTCTTGTATCATTTGTGATATTTTGGGTCACCTGATGAGTGAATGTCTGACTCTTCATGTCTTTAGAAGCACGATCATCGAGCAAGCTAATGCTATATGAGCTTTCAAAAGACCCTATAACCCTACCCAGGGAAACACTTACCAACCTGTGGACGGAAGGTGGAGTGCCCTTGGGTTTAGTTATAGGAATGAACAAGGGGTCTTTATTGGGATTGTGCCCTCAACCATTACTTTATGTATGAGACATTGGCATTTTAATATATGGATATCAGCTTTACATTTCATTGTGTATGTTTCTTTCATGAGATGATTGTTAATCCTTAAGTATCATAGTAAGTAATTTGTGTGTGTATGAGATACATACAAGTAAGATACAAATTACTATTCTTTGATACTTAGAATTTGTCACAGTGGATGATGAGACTGGTTATCTCATTAGGATTGCACTGTTGCATGATTAACTACCATTGGCTGGAGTAATGAATCTCAATCACTAGAGTATAACTCTTGGTTAATATGCTAGTGTTTATAGTGCATTAATGGACTTGAGTTTTCGTATTGACACTTAAGAATGTCAATAGTTGATAGGAACTCTTAACTTGTATAAGGTACGTGTTCTCAATCTTGAGATGATTATGAACACATACTGTGGATATAACTACTTTGACTTACCAATCAGTGAGGTTTATAAAAGATCAACACGTGGGTATCTTGGGTATGTCATGTTCATAGGGTTGTGAACATATATCGTCAAGATAGAATCTACCCTCTGATAAAGAGTAAGCATTCCCTTGAGAATGTCACCAAGTTAATTACTAAAAACTACAGTCTTGTTCATAAGTAGTTATCAACATGTTTAGCAATCATGAGGGTAAATGAGACTCAAGGAATATAAGAAGTAATCATCATTTAGGTCTATAGTAACAGTTTATCTGACTACTTGAATATGATATGAATGCTGACGGTAGAGGAACATTAAATAACCATACAAGTCTAGTTATCACTTTGGATTTGTTTTTTTTTGCGTTGGAGTCCAGTTATCATTTTATAGTGGAGTAAACATTAACTGATTAGTTAGTTAATTTGCTGATCAAAGAGTTTGGTTATGGGAGTTGATAACTAATCTGAGCTAACAATAAAGAACCTAAGAGGTCCCACTCTTAGCTCCAAAGGATGTAAGAAGACAAGAGAGAAGGAGACCAATCGATTGGAAGCAATCCAATCGATTGACATGTCAATCGATTGCTATTTTGGGCAATCGATTACCACTTTGGGCAATCGTTTGGACCTAAGGTCGGTGGAAATACTTATAAGTAGGAAACCTATGTACATAATTATTTTACTGGTCAGTTTTGAAGCCTTAGGTCTCCAAAATCAGTTTTATAGTATTCCCTTTGCCTTTTCTCTCTCCAGTTGAACTCCCACAAGTTCTAGTCTTCGCGCATGCATCCAATGGAGACATAGGAGTGAAGATCATCTAGAGGAAGCTGCTATTTTCACAAAAAGGAAGAACTAATCCAAGTTTTGCTGATTTCTGAATTGGGTTCTGTAGATACCCCATTTTGTCGGCTATCAGATTTAGGAGACCCATAGCTTGGTGGTTGACAATGATCGTAAAAGACTCAAAAGGACTCTCGGAAGTCAGCTCTATCTCTCAGAATGCTCAAAATGACAAAAATGCCCCTGAAAGCCCGAAAACTCCCAGATTTGGTCCCAAAGTTCTAAAAACATGCTACGTCATAAGAAAAGCGATAAAATGAGTTGTTAAGAGAAAATCAGGTGAAATCGTCAGCTCCCAGAGACCCCCGGAAGTCCCGGAAGCTCCCGGAAAATCCCCGTTGACCGGTTTGACCAAGGTTTGACCAAGGTTTGACCAGGTTTGACCAAGTTTGACCAAGTTTGACCGAAATCATCCGAATTCACCAGAATCATTCTAAATCATGAGAAAAGTATTAAAACAAGTTCCAAAAGAAAATCGAGCGAAAACATCAGCTCCTGGGAACTCCCAGAGGTTTCCAGAACTTCCCGGGAATCCCAGGTTTGACCAGTTTGACTGGAATTTGACTTTAGAACCGGGGCACCGTGACAATTTTCAAATATTTTTCATGGATACTAGAGGTCAACAGCTTTCCGACGGTATATCGCACATAATTTTTGGATTTAAAACGAGTTTATTATGAATTTCCAAAGGCGAAAAAGGCGATCAAATCGGCTTTTATCGCGAATACCGTAAATCTTTTCAAAGTGACCTATCCCCGAACTATTTTTTATGTAAAGTAGACTCCATTACCTTTCCAACGGTATATCACAACCTCAATTTGGAGTTCGTATGCATTTTCTGTGAATTTCGGACGAAATAGGGCCTTTTCGCGAATACCAGAACCTCTGGGGGCCTAAACGTAATTTTCTGGGCTTCAGAGGAGCACTGCCGCCGCGGCACTGGCCCACTGCCGCCGCGGCACTGGACCAATGCTGCCGCGGCACTGGCCCAGTGCCGCCGCGGCACTCATCCCTCGCAGAGTCCATTTTTGTAATTTTTTTGGGGGTCCAATTTGATTAATTGAAAGCCAAAACGACATAGTTTTATGTTCACAGTTGTTTGGGACCAATGAGAGTACTTCTAAAACCCCAAAACCACCCCAAATTGGCCTATTTAAACCCCCCATTGCTCTTCATTTTAGGGGGGCCAAGTGCAAAGTTTAAAAAGTTGTAGAGAAGAAGAGAGATAGAGATAGGTTTAGAAGAGAGAAAGGGAGCTTCTCCCATTGATTTTCCATAAGAAAATGAGTTTTATTCTTGTTTTCTTCCATCATCCTTCTATATACTTCACATTCAAAGTCCACTCCAACCCTCATTCTTGAGCATTCATGAGATAGGAAGCTACTTCCATGTCCAAATGTCAAAATCTATGAGTGAAACACCAAGCTACAAGTCCAAAATCACATTGATTATCATCTATTGATTGCTATTTACTTGCTTTGATTATATATATGTTCATCTCTCCTTATCTCATTTCTTTTTCTTTTTTTTATTTACTTACTAGTTCATCATCATCTAAGTGATGACATGAAGTTTGGGGTGAGTGAATCCTTATGGATAGTAGCTCTTGACCTCAAAAACATGTTTGATAGATGATGATCATAACCTCAATACTTCCAAGGTATTCTTGGAATGTATTGAAGTTATGCCCAAAAATAAAATAAATCTCTCCAACAATCTTGGAGGTTCTTAAATGATGAGTTTGATGTAGGTATTCTAGTGGCTATGATCCTTATTGAGTGTTGAAAACATGTTTTCAAAACATCTATTTCAAAACCCCTCTCAATCCCTCTCATTTGGTTTCAAGAAACAAAACTTTGTTTTCTCCAAAATCTTCAAAACAATGAGTCAAAACAGTGAGTGAGTTGAGTTCAAAGATTTTTCTAGAACTCAATACTCAACATATGGATACAAGGCAACTTGGAAAGTCTTCCTAACTCATTGGAGAACACCCATGATTTTTGGTTTGACTTGGAAGTACTTGGAAATGGTCCATTTGGGTCCTAACATTCCTTCCAAACATTCTGTTTTTGCTGTCACAGCAGCTAGGTCAACTTACGACCTCTTTTCCAGAAAACTTTTCCAAAAGAGGTGGTCCTAACTTATGTTTCCCTTAAAATTAAATGTCTTAGGAAACTTTCTGTATAAAATGGGCCTCTAGATCTTTCTTTTTCATTTTCTAAGATTTTCTAACATTTCAGTCGACAGTACGAACTCTGTTTCTGAGTGACCTCTATTGTTTATATAATTTCTCTCAATCTGTGATAGCTATTCAAGATTGGCCTTTTGGGTTGTGTTCTAGACACAATAAGGAACATCTCCATAAAAAATCATGCATTGAAAACATTCCTAACCCCTCTTTTCAAATTCCAAAAGATCATGCTACTGTTCTGTCCACTATTCACAGCAAGTACACTTTAACTTTCATTCTTTGATTTGAGGCTTATATGCATTCCAAATTAGTTCATATCTTAGGAAGTGGTTCATACTACATTTGTATATATCCCATGTTGATTTCATTCATTCATTCTTGCCCATTTTAGACTTCTAAGCCATTCTAGAAATCCATGTACACAAAACACACTACAACCTATGCACATTTTTAGATACATACATTGCATTCATGCAAGATTTGGGGTTTTTCGTAACTCTTAATCTAAGGAGATTATAAGGAATGAACTCGATCACTCGTTCATGCTTCCCCTTGATCTATTCATCCTTTCTCATCCGTCCCGGGGATTGAGAGGTCTTCTTTTATCAAAGAATAACATGCATCATTCTAGCCTTGCTAAGCATATTTTGATTTCTTTGCTTATTTGTTTCAATAACAATTCATGTCCCCCTTTAGATTAGGAAGTCTTGATTATTTGATACGTGATTAGACGATCTTTCCTAGGTTTATTTGTGTGATCTTTCACTTTACATTGCATGATATTTGGCTTAGATCTTATGAATGATATCTTATCTTTTGATCTTCCAATTTCAAGTTTTCTTATGTGATGTAATATACTACAATAGTATTAATTGTCGAACCAAACATAGTATAAGATGATTATTTGGATGCTAATTGAGGCCCGTCGAAAGACGGGGCGAGTTGAGGGTGTTTTAGTCGCGACAAAGGCTCCTTCCTCACTCGTACCAAAACCCCGAACCAAGTTCTTTGGTTATGAAGGGCCGGTGCCCTTATCCGCTTGGGTGAGTCAAAATTAGGTTTCTTGGTTCCTTAAAGACCAAGTGGCGACTCTGTATCTGTTTTCAACAGACATTTTCTCTTTCCTTGATTCAAAAGTCAAACAAGTTTCGAAAACAAACAAGAAGCGGTGGATTTCCGGTATCCACAGGTTCAAGAGCGATAGGTATCTTCTCCTCTACATGATACTAGATTCACATGAGTAGTAGATTCTGATTATCAAAGTTTTGAAACCTATTTTTTTCGCTGCGCAAATCTAATTTTCATAATCAATATCATGCAGTCTTTACTTGCCTAATCAGTAATCACCCACTTGCCCAAAATACTTTTCAACCTCCTCCACCTCAAAACTTTGGTCCACCAGTACCTCAATCTTATGGACCACCCTTGGCCTAAAATCAAGGGGTGCCACATCCTCCACCTCTAAATGTGTCCCATGACAAGAAATAATTTGAGGACCCTAACCATGGCTTGACCCAAAGGATGAGCCAACTTGAACAATCCTTGCATTCTATGCAAACCTTGCATGCACAATTTATGCAAGGGTTGCAACCCCAATTGGCCCAAATTCTCCAAAATCAACAAGTCATTGAGAAAGGGAAGCTCCCGGCTCAACCCATCCAAAATCCAAAAGGGTAAATGAATATTAGAGCCTCCAACTCTAATGACCCACATGTCGAGCAATCCAAAGCGGTTTCTTGTAGACACCCAATTTTGACCACACTGATAGGATTTAGGGTAGACAATGTCTTAGATGATTCAATGATGAAAAGTACCCCGTGGAAGGTACTGGATTCCACACAATCGAAATATCGAACTTCGAAAAGTGACTTCAAGCTCAGAAAAGCCCTTTTCCAATAAAATCCCAGTTTTGTCAAAATCGTCTCTTAGAATATATATACACTTAGGGTTATATGAACATAAAGTATTTTAAACACAGTTGTTTAGGTATCCATAGGTTCAATTTCAAAGAAAAACCCAAAATCGATGCACATTGAAAAGTAATTTTGGAAAAGGAGTCGTTTGATTTCAAAAAGACGACGAAAGTTCCGAAGGACTTCTGGGCTTCAATTGAACTTCAATTCTCATTTTATAACTGTAATACCCTGTATTTTCAATAAGTATTTATGCACAGAGATTCTATATACTTCCCTTGATCATATTTAAAATTTTACCTTCAATCGAAGTGAGTTCGAGCGATCGAGCATTCCTAAAGTTTAAGCGATCAAACCCTGTTCAATCGATCGAAACCCTACCAACCTAAATTTAATATGGACCCTATTTCAATCGATCAAAGCCTTTTTAATCAATCTAACCTGGCCTATCTGAGTTCAAGCAATCGAACAGACTTCAATCGATCGAACATACTTCAATCGATCGAACATGTAATCATTTACATTCCTAGGTTTTCCACAAACTTTGCCATCCTATTCTATATATATGGTTGTGTTCGTTTAGGTGAGGAGATGTCAGCAAAAGAACTAGAGATTTGGAGTATTAGTACATTAGATCCTCTTCTGTACTGATTCATTAGAGCCTCTTCTATACGACTTATGTGATACAACTTTGATTAGTCGTATCATAGAGGCTCAACTTTGATTAGTCGCGACAAAGGCTCCTTCCTCACTCGTACCAAAACCCCGAACCAAGTTCTTTGGTTATGAAGGGCCGGTGCCCTTATCCGCTTGGGTGAGTCAAAATTAGGTTTCTTGGTTCCTTAAAGACCAAGTGGCGACTCTGTATCTGTTTTCAACAGACCTTTTCTCTTTCCTTGATTCAAAAGTCAAACAAGTTTCGAAAACAAACAAGAAGCGGTGGATTTCCGGTATCCACAATCTGGCGACTCTGCTGGGGATTTTTATTTTCAAAACAAAATAATACAGAGGTTTGACTCATAAGAAGCATCCTTAAAATCATCTTTTTACTGTGTATGGTTCACTGCATTGCACTTCTGCATTTCCCCTCCGACTGTGTCTGAAACGCGGCGCTGACATTGTTCAGGTCTTGCTGTGCCAGGGCACAAGTCACCGTTGATACTGTACCTTCCAAGGTATATCAAAAAGAGTAAAAACCTCCGTACTGTCTCCCTGACGGTATATTGGAACTCTCGTCAATGGACCCTCTTTGACTAAACCCTGCCTTTTCATATAGATTCCTGTAGCACCTTTCATAGGACTGTTCATTTATCTTTTCAGATAGGACAATGTGATATAACTGCTGTATGCCCTAGCGGGATTACCTGCGCAGTGTAGACGCTTATGTGGCATAGAACAGAACCTCTTTCTTATGATTCCCAAGGCAATCACTCACATGTGATCACATTGAGTTGACTTGCCTAGGCACCATGACAAGGATGTCTGCTCCATGTTCACAAAGATATACACCGCAAACCTTGTTTGTTGGTCCTAGGACATAGGAGTATGAAAACTAGCTAGACAGTATGATTATCATCATAACCTGTTTCCCCCAGAAACTCTGTCCAAATATCCCAGATATAACCATATTAACCTGTTTCTCACAGAAACTCTGTCCAGACATCCCAGATACATATTAACCTGTTTCTCACAGAAACTCTGTCTAGATATCCCATATATAACCGTACTAACCCATTTTTCCCAGAAACTCTGTCCTATCTTCCCAGATATACTTGTTTCTCCTAGAAACTCTATCCATATTCCTCAGAAATACCCAAAAATACCAGTTTCTCCTAGAAGCTCAGTCCAAATCAACCAGAAATCCCTATTTCTCCTAGAAACTCAAATGACTTCTAGAAATTTCTCCGAATCTTCCAAACCCATGTTTCTCCCAGAAACTCTATCCGAAATTCCCAAAGTTTCTCGGAAATCCCTGTTATCCCCTTGGTGATCATACTGGAGAGTAAGGTTAGCACACTCTGTATGGCTAGGACCTTATTTGTTTAACTGCTATCTGTTAGAAGTAGGGGCATCATATAGATTAGGGCTTGCATCCGCATGCTTGTCTCATTTGCATACACCGTTCCTATCGATCTGCACGCACTATTTCAGTCAGGCTGTACACGAGTCAGTCCACGTCTGTTAACATCACTATAGTTGTCATCTCAATCATCACTGTTACAAGTCTAACACAGTCTTTTCACACCTATATGTCAGTACAAGTTTTGAGCACCCAGGATCTGCATTTGTGAGTCAGAGGATTAAGGAGTCACCTTGTCAGAATCACTCAGCCGAAAGTCAGCTTTATGGATCCAGAAGGTTTGGAAGCAAGAATGACAGAAATGATCAACCAATAGTCTGAACGGTTGGCCCAAGTTTTATCCTTCATGGAGGAATTGAAGCAGCAGCGGCCGCAGCCTCCACCTGGGTTTGAACCACCCCTACATGAGAACGACGGAGAAGAAGTATGGTTTCAAGGGGTCCCGCCGCCTGCATATGAGAAAAAGCTCCAAGAGAAAATGGATAAGGTCGACAAGCTCGAGAACATACTAAGGAAGAGTAAAGGGATCGACGACTACACGCTAGATCTGGAAGGCCTTTTTGAGCCTGTTAAGCTGAAACTGCCAGAAAACTTCAAGATGCCTGAAATTGATCGTTTTGATGGAACCGGGAATCCGAAGAGCCATGTAAAGTTCTGCATGAGTGTTTTCCAATCAATGGGCTGCAGCCATGAGCACATCGCAATGTTGTTCCCTCAAACCCTCGCCAAGGTTGCTCTATCTTGGTTTCTGACCTTGGAGGTTTCTAAGACGCGGACTTGGGAAGATATAGTCCAGGTCTTCGTTGATCATTACTCCTACAACCAAGAGCTCGATGTCACCATCCGGGATCTGGAGACTACCCGGCAGAACTTCAATGAGTCCTTCGCTGCGTTCTTGAGCAGATGGAGGAGCAAAGTGGCCCAAATGACCCACCGACCAATCGAAAAGGAACAAGTCCGGATGTTGATCAAGAATCTACTGCCGCTGTACCATGAGAAACTCTTCTACCAATCCATCTCAACATTTGAAGAACTGTTTGAGATTGGGACTAGAATTGAGGATGCAATCAGGGAAGGGAAAATCAAGAATGAAGAATCGCAAAGCCAGTCCAAGAGGCCCGACTACTCCCCAAACCCTTCGAATGTCAACGCCCTTAGTAACCAACCCATGGCCTGTTCTCCCCAATCATACCAGTTCACAAACCAAACCAGCTCGCCTAGCCGCCCTTACCAAAATAGGGTACCCCGTGAATTCTCCAAGCTGGATATCTCTCCCTCCGTAGCCTTAGGCCGCCTGCTAAAAAAGGGACACCTCCAACTCCTTCAGCCTCGTGCTGACCCCCCACCACCTAACTGTAACATGTCCAAACGATGTGCCTACCACCAAGGCCCAGGCCATGACACCGACCGGTGCATACGTCTCCGCCATGATATCCAAGACCTCATTGATCGAGGAATCATCGAGCCACCACCCATTCAACCCCATATCACCTAAGCCCATGGCCTATCCTCTCAAATGATCCCTGTCATTGACACCCATGAATGTTGAATCCGTGCAGTGGAGCGATAGTGTTTGGAACTTCTGCTAAAATAATAATAATAATAAATGGGTCACAAAGACACTCCATTTGAGACCAAGTCGAGTCTGTTCTATGTTTTGAGTATATTTCAAGTTTAGTCTTATGGTCAAGTTCGTCCGTCATCGAGTTGTTGTGAGTCTGTATCGAGTAATGTAATCCTTCTCTTCTGAATGGAATGAAGTCTCAATTTGCTTAATCTGATGTGCCTAGTCATAAATGCATGAATCACTAAACTGAAGTGTCACTTTTCAAATTACTATGGATATTACTCTGCTAATAATTTTTCTACGACAAAACAAAAAAGAATCCTGAAAGGTTAAAGTCGATTTCACGCTGACACTGATGAAGAGCTGAGAATTGAATAGCCTTACTTTAAGAATTTAAAGATACTCTTGCCTCAATCTTGAAAAGACATACTTGAAACTGACTTGGGGCTTGCCCAAACACCCTTTTTTCCACCATTTCGAAGCCTTAAGCCCAATCCAATTGGGAGTCACGCAATCTGTCTGATTGAAAAGCAATGCGAACTTAGCCCTTGATGGTAGCCAAACATTTCAGTGAGTTTCATCTCCACTTTCAAAAAAAAAAAAGAAAGAAAAAGAAAAGAAAAGAAAAGAAAAAGCTCGCTAGGTTGAAAACCCGAAAGGGCACCTAGGCAAAAGTTAGAGCTGAAAAAGGTGTTGATTTCCAAAATCTGACCCTAGCCAGTCAAAATGTTGGAGGAAAATTTTGATAGAATCATACGCTTCAAAATACATCTTAAGAACGTGCCAAGATCACATTTCAAAAGGCACAGAATGACCACAAATAAATTCCGAGAGCTGACATGCACATTCTGAAATTCTGAGATTGCGATTGAAAGATTTCACAAGAATCGACTACATTAAAAGGCAAAATTGACTGGCTAGGTGAAAGTGAAAAGGATCAATCCTCAAAACAAAACAAAAAGAAAAAGAAAAAGAAAAGAAAGGGAGATTGAAACTAAATCCTTTCATTCAAAGCTACCACAAGTGGCTCAAGTTTGAACTCCTTTGACGATTGGTTTGAAAAACCCTCATACCTCTAACCCCTTATTTCAGACCTTGCCTTGAACTACGCTCGACCTGATTCCCACTCGGGGATACGTAGGCAACCACATCGGTTCGGTCAACACCATCATAATCAAACCAATTTCCTTCAAGCCTTGCCTTGAACTACGCTCGACCTGATTCCCACTTGGGGATACGTAGGCAACCACATCGGTTCGGTCGACACCATCATAATCAAACCAATTTCTTTCAAGACCATGCCTTGAACTACGCTCGACCTGATTCCCACTCGGGGATACGTAGGCAACCACATCGGTTCGGTCAACACCATCATAATCAAACCAATTTCCTTCAAGCCTTGCCTTGAACTACGCTCGACCTGATTCCCACTTGGGGATACGTAGGCAACCACATCGGTTCGGTCGACACCATCATAATCAAACCAATTTCTTTCAAGACCATGCCTTGAACTACGCTCGACCTGATTCCCACTCGGGGATACGTAGGCAACCGCATCGGTTCGGTCACCCCACCTACCTAAAAATCAACCCGCTTCTTTTCAATCATGGCCCGAACTACGTTGGACCTGATCCCCACTTGGGGGTACGTAGGCAGACTTTCAAAAAGAAAAGAAGGATGGCTCGCTAGGTCGAAAATCCGAAAGGACGCCTAGGCAAAAATTAGAGCTAAATCCAAAGTGAGCAATAACAAAAGAGAGAAAATAGCTCGCCAGGCCGCCTCCTTGGTGCCTGGGCAAAAATTATGAGCATTTGAGAGATTAAAGTCACGGTCCATGCCTCAAACCAGAAAATCACCTTCCACACTAGGGGCAAACTTCGGCTACCTGCCTCGTTTGCCTGACTTTTACTATCTACCCTTCACACAAGGGGCAAACTTCGGTCACCTACCTCGTTTGCCCAAAACCTCCAATGAACCTTCCTCCAAACTAGGGGCAAACTTCGGTCATTTACCTCGTTTGCCTACCGATCCCACTTCATGCTCTTCAAACTAGGGGCAAACTTCGTTTGCCACCCGATCCCTATACACCAATGGTAAGCCTTCAAGTCACAAACATTGTCTTGAACAGATGGAAATGGAGCATCTTTTATTCTATAAGCTAAGGCACTAATTCAAAGCACATCTTGGGAGAAGCAAAGAAATTGATTAGATCAATAGGGAGGAATTTTAAAAAAACCAGATTTATTAGCAAAGTGCTGACATATCAAGATGAGGAGTGAACATAAAAGATGAGCGGTACATCATTCATGGTAAAGGCACTTTGGATCGTGGCAATTTGAGAATTTCATGTCCAAGTCAATCCTTCTTTATTTGAGTCAGTAGTAATCTGATCACAAGTGTGTCAGAGACCAAGGTTTCATACAAACTAACCCAACTTTCCTTGTCGTTCCTGTTAAGTCCATTTGTCCTGATGGTCTCAAATGTGTGGGTTAAAGGTGATTCCCAATTATAAAAAAAAAAAAAAAAAACTTTGGATATAAGCAGAAGTGCCAAACATTATTACTACACCAGTCAAGGTCGCAACATGAGAATGTCCCAGGTACGAGTGGCATAAACTCGTAAGTGGTTGCAAACTACAAACCGACAGTTGTTTCTCAAGGCGTCCGATCGGAGGAAATATCGCCAACACCGAGAAACTATTGCTGATAAGGTGTGTCGATGAGACGTGTTGTTGAGGTGTTTTAGGGCCCAAAGTCTAGATGTGTTTTAGTGCCCAAAGTCCAAGTGTATTGTTGAGTAAGAGCATCAGATGTGTCGAGGAACATCAGAAGAGAGTATTGTTGAAGAGAACATTGGATGTGTTGAGGAACATCAGATTTATTGAGAAGCGTCGTTGAAGAGTTGAAGAGAACATCGGATGTGTTGAGGAACATCAGATTTGTTGAGAAGCGTCGTTGAAGAGTTGAGGAATATCGGATGAGTTGAGGAACATCAGATTTGTTGAGAAGCGTCGTTGAAGAGTTGAGGAATATCGGATGGGTTGAGGAACATCAGATTTGTTGAGAAGCGTCATTGAAGAGTTGAGGAATATCGGATGAGTTGAGGAACATCAGATTTGTTGAGAAGCATCTTTGAAGAGTTGAGGAATATCGGATGGGTTGAGGAACATCAGATTTGTTGAGAAGCATCATAGAAAAATCGAGAAGCATCGTTAAGATTTGAAGAACACCGTTGACAATCAAGAAGCCTTGAGAAAGCACCGTCAAAGATTCGAGGAACAACGTAAGCGCCATTGAGAATTGAGGATTGAGAAGCACCGTTGAGACTTTGGGAGTCACCAAGTCCATAGTGTCACGACTAAGAGGAGCACGAGTCAAGAATCACTTCACCCAACATGACACATAGCCCATCGGTTGCGGCACACACAAATCACAAAGCCCACTGGAGTGGCAAACACACCATAAGCATTCTTTTGAGCACCACAGTATCACTTTGAGCACCACGCTCTTCCTTGAGTAAGACCTCCAGGTCGAGCTCCCTCACAAGTCTATTAGTCATAGTGAAGCATAGATCACCAAGCCCACTGAGAGTGGCAAATGCACTGAACACATGTACTAGGACCACAAGCGTTTTAGAACACAATACAGGCACGACACAAGTCCACTCGGAGTGGTACACCCCATAGCACCAATTCATGCTAGGATCAGAACACTAGACATGATAGGACTTAGGACAAAATTCATATCACATCCACGCATAGCATATCACTCTTATAACATAGCATCTGCCTGTCTCGTTGTGCATGTGCGATTTATTCCTTTGCGCCCTGAACTACGTCCTGGTCTGATTCCCCTTGGGATACGTAGGCAGCTCACGCAGAGCACGACCAGCACTAACCTCATCATCATTGCATCTTTTGCAACGCTTTTTATCCTAAATCTATAGCCTCCAAAAAGTCCTGTCTCTTCAAAACTTTGGCACTCGCTTGCGACATGCGTTGCCTCGCAAGTTCATGCCAAAGAGGGGTAAACTGTAGACACCCCATTTTGTCGGCTATCAGATTTAGGAGACCCATAGCTTGGTGGTTGACAATGATCGTAAAAGACTCAAAAGGACTCTCGGAAGTCAGCTCTATCTCTCAGAATGCTCAAAATGACAAAAATGCCCCTGAAAGCCCGAAAACTCCCAGATTTGGTCCCAAAGTTCTGAAAACATGCTACGTCATAAGAAAAGCAATAAAATGAGTTGTTAAGAGAAAATCAGGTGAAATCGTCAGCTCCCAGAGACCCCCGGAAGTCCCGGAAGCTCCCGGAAAATCCCCGTTGACCGGTTTGACCAGGGTTTGACCAAGGTTTGACCAGGTTTGACCAAGTTTGACCAAGTTTGACCAAAATCGTCCGAATTCACCAGAATCATTCTAAATCATGAGAAAAGTATTAAAACAAGTTCCAAAAGAAAATCGAGCGAAAACATCAGCTCCTGGGAACTCCCAGAGGTTTCCAGAACTTCCCGGGAATCCCAGGTTTGACCAGTTTGACCGGAATTTGACTTTATAACTGGGGCACCGTGACAATTTTCAAATATTTTTCATGGATACTAGAGGTCAACAGCTTTCCGACGGTATATCGCACATAATTTTTGGATTTAAAACGAGTTTATTATGAATTTCCAAAGGCGAAAAAGGCGATCAAATCGGCTTTTATCGCGAATACCGTAAAACTTTTCAAAGTGACCTATCCCCGAACTATTTTTTATGTAAAGTAGACTCCATTACCTTTCCAACGGTATATCACAACCTCAATTTGGAGTTCGTATGCATTTTCTGTGAATTTCGGACGAAATAGGGCCTTTTCGCGAATACCGGAACCTCTGGGGGCCTAAACGTAATTTTCTGGGCTTCAGAGGAGCACTGCCGCCGCGGCACTGGCCCAGTGCCGCCGCGGCACTCATCCCTCATAGAGTCCATTTTTGTAATTTTTTTGGGGGTCCAATTTGATTAATTGAAAGCCAAAACGACATAGTTTTATGTTCACAGTTGTTTGGGACCAATGAGAGTACTTCTAAAACCCCAAAACCACCCCAAATTGGCCTATTTAAACCCCCCATTGCTCTTCATTTTAGGGGGGCCAAGTGCAAAGCTTAAAAAGTTGTAGAGAAGAAGAGAGATAGAGATAGGTTTAGAAGAGAGAAAGGGAGCTTCTCCCATTGATTTTCCATAAGAAAATGAGTTTTATTCTTGTTTTCTTCCATCATCCTTCTATATACTTCACATTCAAAGTCCACTCCAACCCTCATTCTTGAGCATTCATGAGATAGGAAGCTACTTCCATGTCCAAATGTCAAAATCTATGAGTGAAACACCAAGCTACAAGTCCAAAATCACATTGATTATCATCTATTGATTGCTATTTACTTGCTTTGATTATATATATGTTCATCTCTCCTTATCTCATTTCTTTTTCTTTTCTTTATTTACTTACTAGTTCATCATCATCTAAGTGATGACATGAAGTTTGGGGTGAGTGAATCCTTATGGATAGTAGCTCTTGACCTCAAAAACATGTTTGATAGATGATGATCATAACCTCAATACTTCCAAGGTATTCTTGGAATGTATTGAAGTTATGCCCAAAAATAAAATAAATCTCTCCAACAATCTTGGAGGTTCTTAAATGATGAGTTTGATGTAGGTATTCTAGTGGCTATGATCCTTATTGAGTGTTGAAAACATGTTTTCAAAACATCTATTTCAAAACCCCTCTCAATCCCTCTCATTTGGTTTCAAGAAACAAAACTTTGTTTTCTCCAAAATCTTCAAAACAATGAGTCAAAACAGTGAGTGAGTTGAGTTCAAAGATTTTTCTAGAACTCAATACTCAACATATGGATACAAGGCCACTTGGAAAGTCTTCCTAACTCATTGGAGAACACCCATGATTTTTGGTTTGACTTGGAAGTACTTGAAAATGGTCCATTTGGGTCCCAACATTCCTTCCAAACATTCTGTTTTTGCTGTCACAGCAGCTAGGTCAACTTACGACCTCTTTTCCAGAAAACTTTTCCAAAAGAGGTGGTCCTAACTTATTTTTCCCTTAAAATTCAATGTCTTAGGAAACATTCTGTATAAAATGGGCCTCTAGATCATTCTTTTTCAGTTTCTAAGATTTTCTAACATTTCAGTCGACAGTACGAACTCTGTTTCTGAGTGACCTCTATTGTTTATATAATTTCTCTCAATCTGTGATAGATATTCAAGATTGGCCTTTTGGGTTGTGTTCTAGACACAATAAGGAACATCTCCATAAAAAATCATGCATTGAAAACATTCCTAACCCCTCTTTTCAAATTCCAAAAGATCATGCTACTGTTCTGTCCACTATTCACAGCAAGTACACTTTAACTTTCATTCTTTGATTTGAGGCTTATATGCATTCCAAATTAGTTCATATCTTAGGAAGTGGTTCATACTACATTTGTATATATCCCATGTTGATTTCATTCATTCATTCTTGCCCATTTTAGACTTCTAAGCCATTCTAGAAATCCATGTACACAAAACACACTACAACCTATGCACATTTTTAGATACATACATTGCATTCATGCAAGATTTGGGGTTTTTCGTAACTCTTAATCTAAGGAGATTATAAGGAATGAACTCGATCACTCGTTCATGCTTCCCCTTGATCTATTCATCCTTTCTCATCCGTCCCGGGGATTGAGAGGTCTTCTTTTATCAAAGAATAACATGCATCATTCTAGCCTTGCTAAGCATATTTTGATTTCTTTGCTTATTTGTTTCAATAACAATTCATGTCCCCCTTTAGATTAGGAAGTCTTGATTATTTGATACGTGATTAGACGATCTTTCCTAGGTTTATTTGTGTGATCTTTCACTTTACATTGCATGATATTTGGCTTAGATCTTATGAATGATATCTTATCTTTTGATCTTCCAATTTCAAGTTTTCTTATGTGATGTAATATACTACAATAGTATTAATTGTCGAACCAAACATAGTATAAGATGATTATTTGGATGCTAATTGAGGCCCGTCGAAAGACGGGGCGAGTTGAGGGTGTTTTAGTCGCGACAAAGGCTCCTTCCTCACTCGTACCAAAACCCCGAACCAAGTTCTTTGGTTATGAAGGGCCGGTGCCCTTATCCGCTTGGGTGAGTCAAAATTAGGTTTCTTGGTTCCTTAAAGACCAAGTGGCGACTCTGTATCTGTTTTCAACAGACCTTTTCTCTTTCCTTGATTCAAAAGTCAAACAAGTTTCGAAAACAAACAAGAAGCGGTGGATTTCCGGTATCCACAGGTTCAAGAGCGATAGGTATCTTCTCCTCTACATGATACTAGATTCACATGAGTAGTAGATTCTGATTATCAAAGTTTTGAAACCTATTTTTTTCGCTGCGCAAATCTAATTTTCATAATCAATATCATGCAGTCTTTACTTGCCTAATCAGTAATCACCCACTTGCCCAAAATACTTTTCAACCTCCTCCACCTCAAAACTTTGGTCCACCAGTACCTCAATCTTATGGACCACCCTTGGCCTAAAATCAAGGGGTGCCACATCCTCCACCTCTAAATGTGTCCCATGACAAGAAATAATTTGAGGACCCTAACCATGGCTTGACCCAAAGGATGAGCCAACTTGAACAATCCTTGCATTCTATGCAAACCTTGCATGCACAATTTATGCAAGGGTTGCAACCCCAATTGGCCCAAATTCTCCAAAATCAACAAGTCATTGAGAAAGGGAAGCTCCCGGCTCAACCCATCCAAAATCCAAAAGGGTAAATGAATATTAGAGCCTCCAACTCTAATGACCCACATGTCGAGCAATCCAAAGCGGTTTCTTGTAGACACCCAATTTTGACCACACTGATAGGATTTAGGGTAGACAATGTCTTAGATGATTCAATGATGAAAAGTACCCCGTGGAAGGTACTGGATTCCACACAATCGAAATATCGAACTTCGAAAAGTGACTTCAAGCTCAGAAAAGCCCTTTTCCAATAAAATCCCAGTTTTGTCAAAATCGTCTCTTAGAATATATATACACTTAGGGTTATATGAACATAAAGTATTTTAAACACAGTTGTTTAGGTATCCATAGGTTCAATTTCAAAGAAAAACCCAAAATCGATGCACATTGAAAAGTAATTTTGGAAAAGGAGTCGTTTGATTTCAAAAAGACGACGAAAGTTCCGAAGGACTTCTGGGCTTCAATTGAACTTCAATTCTCATTTTATAACTGTATTTTCAATAAGTATTTATGCACAGAGATTCTATATACTTCCCTTGATCATATTTAAAATTTTACCTTCAATCGAAGTGAGTTCGAGCGATCGAGCATTCCTAAAGTTTAAGCGATCAAACCCTGTTCAATCGATCGAAACCCTACCAACCTAAATTTAATATGGACCCTATTTCAATCGATCAAAGCCTTTTTAATCAATCTAACCTGGCCTATCTGAGTTCAAGCAATCGAACAGACTTCAATCGATCGAACATACTTCAATCGATCGAACATGTAATCATTTACATTCCTAGGTTTTCCACAAACTTTGCCATCCTATTCTATATATATGGTTGTGTTCGTTTAGGTGAGGAGATGTCAGCAAAAGAACTAGAGATTTGGAGTATTAGTACATTAGATCCTCTTCTGTACTGATTCATTAGAGCCTCTTCTATACGACTTATGTGATACAACTTTGATTAGTCATATCATAGAGGCTCAAAAAACGATGAAAGATTTGAAGTTATGGTTCACAAAGATGTCAGCAAAAGAACTAGTGATCTAGAGTATTAGTACAGACGGAGCCTTACAATGTAAAGGTAGACTCTGTGTACCCGACGAATAAAATCTCTGGAAAGAAATATTAGATGAAGCACATAAGTTATGGATTAGTATCCATCGGGGAGGTATGAAGATGTACAAGGATCTGAAGAGGAATATATGGTGGGAAGGAATAAAGAGAGAGGTAGCCGAGTATGTATCTCAGTGCCTTACTTGTAAACAAGTAAAGGCAGAACATCAAAAGCCACTTGGGTTACTGCAACCGTTATCGATTCCTCAATGGAAATGGGAACACATCACTATGGATTTCATGGTAAGATTGTCGAAGTCACAACAGAACCACGATGCTATTTAGGTAATCGTGGATCGACTTACAAAGATGGCATATTTTATCGCCTATAGTATAACATATCCAGTAGAAAGTTTGAGCTGGATGTATCTGCAACACGTTGTGCGGTTACACGGTGTACATGTGTCTATTAGCGATGGGAACAACATTAAACTTGAGTTCAGCCTTTAATCCGCAGACTGATGGGCAGACTGAATGAGTCAATAAAGTGATGTAAGATATGCTACCCGCTTGTGTCATTGATGTTGAGAATTCTTGGGAGACACACTTACCTTTGATTGCGTTCACCTGCAACAACAGTTATCATTCAAGCATAGGAATGGCATCGTTTAAAGCTTTGTACGGAAGACCTTGTTGATCGCCGCTTTGTTGGACCGAAGTCGGATACTCAACTTCTTGGGCCAGAGATGGTACAAGAGACCAGCGAGAAGATTCAGATTATACGTGAGAACATGAAGACAGCTCAGACCCGACACGAGAGTTATGCTGACAAGCGATGTAAAGACTTGAAATTTATAGTTGGAGATCACGTGCTGCTTAAATTTTCACCTATTCGAGGCATTGTCAGATTTGATCAGAAGAGAGGCAAGCTATCGCCATAATTCATCAGACCATTTGAGATTCTAGAGCGTGTTGGGAAAGTTGCTTATCGACTTGCGCTGTTGTCGAAGATGTCAGGAGTGCACAACGTTTTCCACATCAGTATGCTGAGGAAGTGTGTACATAACCCAGCGCACGAGATCATCTTTGAGGATATTGAAGTCAACAACAATGTTACATTCAACGAAGGACCGATTTGCATTTTAGACCATTGAACCAAGAAACTCAGGAACAAGGAGATTCCGTTAGTAAAGATTCAGTGGAAGCATCATGATGAAGGAAAAGCTTTGTGGGAACTAGAGTCAGAGATGCGTGAGAAGTTTCCATTTTTGTTTTAAACCTTGTATGTTTTTGATTTCGAGGACGAAATCCTTAATGAGTGGTGGATGACGTAATACCCTGTATTTTCAATAAGTATTTATGCACAGAGATTCTATATACTTTCATTGATCATATTTGAAATTTTACCTTCGATTGATCAAAGTCAGTTCGAGCGATCGAGCATTCCCAAAGTTCAAGTGATTGAACCTTGTTCAATTAATCGAAACCCTACCAAGTTGAATTTAATATGTGGACCCTACTTCAATCGATCAAAGTCTTTTCAATTGATCTAACCTGGCCGATCTGAGTTTGAGTGATCGAACATACTTCGATCGATCGAACGTGTAATCATTTGGATTCCCAGATTTTCTACAAACTTTTCCATCTGCACCCCTCCTCTTCTATACACATGGTTGTGTTTTTGCTGAACTTGAGAGTTAAAGAGAGAGTTGTGAGCTTTTATGTGTTTATATATATACACATCCATACATCCCTATTTATTTATACATCTATATATATACACTGTTTAGGAGAGAGAGAAGCAGAGAAGGAGAGACAGAGACAGAGGAGAAAGAGAGAAGGAGGCCATTAGAGAGAGAAAGCTTAAAGCTTAACGAGCCAAACGTGGCCTTAGTAGAGTTCGGTGAGTTCCAAACTCACTCAGTAGCTTAGTTGTGATGTTTTTACTTATTCTGTACATTTAAAGAAGACCCAAACACATCCTACCAAATTCTGGACGTTCACTGCAGAATCTGGAGAAGACGAAGTTTGAGCGATCGAACTGCTTTCAATCGATCGAACCTCCCTGAGTCTCAATCGATCAAAATGACTTCAATCGATCAAGACCACCTTGACTTCAATCGATCGAGAATACTTCGATCAATCGAACATCACTTTCCTTCAAGCGATTGAGATGACTTTAATTGATCGAACCTAGCGGAACATGGATATGTTCCTTAAGTCTATAATTCATATGTGTAGTTATTTAATCGTTGTTTCATGTTTCTATTATGCGATATTATGGCTTACGGAGGTAATGAGATGTGATAATGAGATTGAGATAATATGGTGGGTAACATAGTCAGGTTCAACATTAGTAATAATATATTGTGATAATGAGATACGGATTGGAGATGATAATCGTGGGTAGCATTGCGTAATTGGTGTTTGAGTTAGTGGGTTACTGGTTATCTTTGAGGTTATGTGAGTCAAGTTGATGATTCGCTCAGGTTGAATCTGATAAGTGTGTAACAAGGATTTGACCATGATTATGAGAATTATGGGTGCACAGTACTCGTAAGAGTTCTTAAAAGCAGTGAACAGTAAGAGTTCTTAAAAGCGGTGAACAAGAGTAGATGTGGTACACCCATGGTTTGTATTTAGCAGAGCTATGTATGTATGGTACTCGAAAGCGTTCTTAAAAGTGGTGAACAATAAGAGTTCTTAAAAGTGGTGAACAAGAGTATGGGTACATCAGTAGACCAGTCGTTATATGAGAACGATGTACGGGTGCTCGCAAGAGTTCTTAAAAGCGGTGAACAGTAAGAGTTCTTAAAAGTGGTGAACAGGAGCACTAGTATATCGTGATGATATAATGAATTCGAGATAGTCAGTTAGTATTGGTATAGTCAGGCTTAGAGTTGGTAGACGATAAGAATCGGTTAATGATGTGTCTGAATAAAGAGGAAGAGATATATTTAGTATCACTTTTATATATTGTTCATAATTGGTAATTACGTTATGATGATGCTGAAAATTGGTAAGAGAGATTAAGAAGAGAGATATGGTGACACAATCAATTGTATGTCGTTCAGCCCCGTTAATACGGTGACCTACGTCCACGGGTGCGTCAGTGCGCTTCACTAGCAATCACCGGCGGACCTGGTGAACCAACAATTGGGCGGCACTACCAGTAATACCGGTCGGGTGTATGTGTATGAAATAAGTATGTGCTGCTATTCTCTAGGTTAAGAATGTGATCCCCTCTAATGGGGGTGAGTGGCCCCTTTTATAGGTACAAGAGACCACCCGCAAAAGGCAACTGAATAGATAAGTTGATGAGCATAAATCATGGGAGGTTTCCTAAATGGCTTAGGAAACTATTTACACTTTCCATTAGTCTTCTAACTGATTTAGGAAACTGCTGAGCGCTTGGCTGTCAAACTGTACCTCGTGGAGAGCTGCTGAGCCGCATTCCCGGGCTATGCAAGCATCCCAAGCGATAACACTCAAAAGATCTTGAGATCAGTGGGCCATAGGCTCCCTTGCCGGATAATCCGGGTCCTTAGCTGCTGACATGGAGGTTTGACTGTAGCAGAATATTTCTGGGCGTATCAGCTGTCCCCCATTTTTGAAGTTGATGTGGTATCCCATCAGATGAAGTTTAAAAATTAAGACTGCTTCCGAGGAACCGTCCGGTAAGAGGTCGGGACTCTACCCGGGGTGGGACCGGTCGTGGTGGTCAGCCGGGGTATGGACTGAGCGGTGGCCCTGTGGGCTCGAATCCTACCTGTGCCACGTGTCAGCTTGTGACTAGCCTAGTCAGGATCAAACGATGCCAGCATGGATGTAACCAGAACGTTTACGTGGTAACCAAACCGTCTCGTCGTGCATTTAATGCGCGTGCCTTTTGAGGTGACGCTTCCTGTGCCCGAGGTGACAACTGTCAGCCACTTTGGGCAGGAAAGTGTATGAGCCGTTGGATCTATTTTGATCTGAACCGTCCATGGTTCCTATATAAAGGAACACTTGTTCATTTCTTTCACTCTTTACTGCAAAGACATATATTCCCGAGCGGTTTGAGAGCGAGCAAGTTCCCGAGCCCTTTTCTGCGCTAAACTTTGTAAGTCTTTCCCTTCCAGCTTCAGTTCTTCACTCTTTTCCTTCTCTTCTTTTCTGAGCGAGGCTGGAGAGCAAACCCACTTAGGTTAGAACGGGAGTGGGATTTTTTCTTCCTTAGGCTATGTTCTTTCTTCAAGTCAGGAGGCACCTTAGGGCAGCTGAATCGAGCGGGAATTTCTGGGGTAGTCTTGAGAGAGTGTCACCTTACATTAAGTACCATTCACTCTTTGCCTTTTAGGTCAATGACCTTACCCCCTTTGTATACCAGGCTCGGGGTTCCTGACCCATACTTAGGCCGTAACCTGCTTCCCCATCCTACCGTAAGAGTACCAGAAATGGAACATTCCGACTTCGATTCTGCTTCTGGTTAGAGGATGAGATGTACCAATCGGGAAGTCCTGACACTAGCCTAGATCCAGCGTCCATCTGACCACCAGAGCGAAGGCATGATCCCGATCCATCTCTCTGACAACGAGTTGGACCAGGAAGCCCCCGTTGCTTTCGTTTCCCGGGGTTCGAGTGACAAGACACTAGGGGAACCCAACCCCGAGGTAGCCTTCTCTAGTGAATTCATCCCGCCCACCTTGTGCACTAAAGATCTCGGGCACAGTAGGGATAGGTACAACCTTCCCGACCACTGCTCCTTGTCCGTGAATGTCGGGGGGGGGGGGGGGGGGGGGAAATCTACCAGCGGGGTTTCACCACCCTATATGAGGACATCCTCATGGCTGGGTTTTGCATCCCCTCCATCCGATCGCTCAGGACGTCCTAATATACATGGGGATTTCCCCGAGCCAATTAGCCCCGAACGGTTGGAGATTCCTCATGGGGTCCATCTCCCTATGGCCCCAATTGTTTGGGTACAAACTCTCCGTCATGGAGTTCCTCTCGACACACCGATCGTTCCCCGTACATGGAGAGACCGGGTTCTTTTCTCTCAGGGCTCGCCAGGGGAAGAAGATCTTAGTCAACTGCCCAAGCAACAACAAAGGGTGGAAGAACAGGTTCTTCCAAGTGTCCACCCTCGGGCTCTGCGAACCGGCCCCCGGGATCCAAATGAGGATTTCCTGGGCGGGAGAGTTGAGGGGTAAGCTCGTTCGGTTTCACTTTTTTGCTTTCTTCTTTGTTTTACTCCAGTTTCTGAGACTAACCACTTTGCACTTTGCTTTGCAGCGGGATCAACTAACCCGCCGACCATTCCCGACGAGTGCCAGGCCAGGATCAAGAGTTTGGCAGACCGACCGATAAACATCTGGAACGTGTTGACTCGGACCGGCGACTTCCGAGTTACTGACAACCCGGATCAGCCCACCGAAGCTCCGGTATTCCCCCCAATTCTTCCTGGTAAGTGCTCGGACTCTGCCGTCTCCCGTGGTACTCCTTCCCCATCTTCTACATTGGTTGTTAACTATTCAATTTTTTTTCCTTTTGCAGAGATGGCTCCGAAGAGAAATATAGAGCAATTGAGGGAGAGGCAGGCTGCTGCCGCTGCTGCTGCGACCGCCCAGATGGTGGTGGCACAAGGGAAAATGCTCACTTCCGAGGCCCCGGGTGGAGAGCGTCCGCTGAGGCAGATTCGGCACGGGGTAGCAAACCGTCCGGAGCCAGTAGGGACCTTAACGCCCCACGTGGTGGTAGTTGAAGAGATTGCCCCCCGGGCGGGGGTACTGGTCGTGGCACCGATGGCTGCCTCGACCGAGATCAGGGAGCGGGTAAAACCCGGTCTACTCCCCAGCTAAGTGGAGGCGTGTGAAAACATGTCTCCCGAGGTCTTCCAGAGCTGGCTGTACAGCCTCTCTCACATGGTGAGTTCTTCTGCCTTGGTTTCCTTTTCTTTTTGTCAATTATTTTACCAACTGTGCGTGTTTACTGACCGGTCGGTTTTAACTTCTCGCAAGTCGGATGCATGGCCGCCGGGGCTGAGTCCTTCCTACCTTCCTTAGCCAGGAGGGCCGCTGCTGCTGAAGCCGTTTTGTCTAAGGAGCGGGCGATCTCAGAGGCCAGGGGGTTGCTCTGGCTATGGAAAAGGACAAGGTAAAAGGTTTGGCCTTGAGCCTTGCGCTGCTCAAGTCGAGCTAGCTACCACCCAGGCCGACCTAGAGGCTGCTCGTGCCAACGCAGTAGCGGCGGAGGCACGGGAAAAGGAGCTGGCAGAGGTGGCCTCAGCTGGGGCCCGGGAGGAAGCTTTCGACGACGGCTTCTTCCAGGGCTATGAAGATCTGAAGCACAGGCTATCCCGAGACCACCCTGAGTGGGACATCTCGTCCTACGAGGGGATTGATTCAGACTTCTGGGATATAGGTCCTGCTACGGGGGAGGGCCCAGTTGCTGACGCTGGCCTTACTGAGGAGGCTGGGGAGACCGAAGACGTGGTTGAGGTGGATGACTAAGGTCCCCGACCTATTTTTGTTTTTTTTGGGAGGCTACTATAATTGCCCCACAGGCGATGTAAATAATTTTGTTTGCTAATTAATGAAAAGGTCCGTGAGGCCACTTTTCTTTCCATTAAATGTTTACATATTCTGCCTGTTTGTGATTGCCAGTATCCACCCAGTTTTAACCGACCTATTTTAAAGGTGACTGCCCGGTGTATCATAGGAACTTGTCCTGTTTACCGTCCGGGATGGCCTGGTATATTATAGGAAAATCCTATTTTACCGTCCGGGATGGCCCCGTGTATTATAGAAAAATCCTATTTTTAACGTCCGGGATGTTTTATCTCTGATCACCATAAGTACTTAGGAATGTTAGGATTCCAAGTCCTTTTAATGACCGGTGTGATTTCCTGTTTTAGCCCAGTCCCTGCCTCTTAACCATTTTGCTAAGGTGGATGAGTGGCCGTAGGAAATCGACCTGGAACATGGATGGTTGCATGGTCATTTGAGGCTTGCCATCATCATCCACCTAGGGGGTTTGCCCCTGTCGCTGGTTGGGCCTAAGCGAAGCCGTTGCCTCGGGGTTAGACCCGAGGTCTTTGTGCCTTGGTTTTGAGCCAAGGTCTTTTGCCTCGGGGTTAGGCCCGAGGTCTTTTAGGCCTCAGGTGCAATCCTGAGGTCTTTGGAGGCGCCTCAGGGTTAGGCCTGAGGTCTTTCAATATTGGACGGGACACTGATAGGAGTGATACGCCCAGAAATATTCTGCTACAGTAAAACCTCCACGTCAATAGCTAAGGACCCGGATTATCCGGCAAGGGAGCCTATGGCCCACTAATCCCAAGGTCTTTCGAGTGCTACCGCTCAGGATGCTCGCACATCCCGAGAATGCGGCTCAGTAGCTCTCCACAAGGTGCAGTTTGATAGCCAAGCTGCTCAACAATTTCCTAAATCAGTCAAAAGACTAATGGAAAGTTTAAATAGTTTCCTAAGCCATTTAAGAAACCTCCCATGATTTATGCTCATCAACTTGTTATTAGATTGGGCTTCTTATTTATTCAGTTGCCTTTTGTGGGTGGTCTCTTGCACCTATAAAAGGGGCCACTCACCCCCATTAGAGGGGATCGCATTCTTAACCTAGAGAATAGCAACACATACTTATTTCATACGCATACACCCGGTCGGTATTACTGGTAGTGCCGCCCAATTATTGGCTCACCAGGCCCGCTGGTGATCTGCTAGTGAAGCGCACTGACGCACCCGTGGACGTAGGTTACCTTATTAACGGGGCCAAACCACATACAACTGATTGTGTCACCATATCTCTCTTCTTAATCTCTCTTACCAATTTTTGGCATCATCAGAATGGCGCCGTCTGTGGGAATGGACAAGTTCCTCATCAACAAAATTCTTAACTGATCAATATGCCGCCGAAGACGGGTATGAAAAACACTGCTTCGGTCAGTCAGGAGAACTTACAGCTCGAGCAGCAGGCCGCCTCCATGACCTCCGAGCAGGTGGCAGCGGTGCTCGCGCAACTCCTGGAAGGCCAACAGGAAACCCAGCAGCAAATGGAAGCGTTGTTGGCCTTGCAGGAGAAGTGCCCTCAATCAGAGAACCAGACCGGGAAGAGTGTCCCCGACTGGGAGCCTAGAAGAGTTTGGAACCATACCCATTCCACGCCGGTATCCCCGTCGGATTGGGAGCACGCCCAGGATGGTGACCATAGTAGAGCGCCCAGGCGCACCAGGCGGCGAGCTCGGACCAATCCTCGTCGGGTGGAAGATGCCAGAGACATCATCAACAAGCGCTGCGCCACCAGGGGGAGGGATCAGGGCCAAAGCCTCAGGAATCAGCCAAAGACCCTTTGGCCTGGAGTCGGGGAGATCTTAGGCATACGATTACCCGGAGCAAGAGCCAAATTCTATCCCCGAGGTCAACACACTTTGAAGAGGAAGCCTCGTCATCTGATCTGACTTACCGCTGGGACATTGACAGGAAAACCAAGCGGGAAGACGTGAATGCTCAAATCCAGGGCTTACAGAAACAGATCAAGCAATTGAGCTGCAAGCAGCGTCCTGACCATACCAACACAGAGACCGAGTTATCCCATACCTCTCGGATCACCAGATTCCCCATCCCATGGAAGTTGAAGCCACCGCATCTTAGTTCTTATGACGGGACAGGGAGCCCAGTGGATCACATTTGCACCTACAGGGCCCAGATGGCGTTGGTCACTACTATCGACAAATTGCTGTGCTTGGCCTTCCCCAGCACTCTCAAGGGGCTAGTCGTGCAGTGGTTCCACGCCCTCAAGCCCTGAATAGTTGATGACTTCAAGACACTGAGCAAGCTGTTCATTAGCCAGTTCGTAGGGATGCTCGACCGGTCACAATTGGACACTCAGCTATTGACTGTAAAGCAGTGCAAGGGCGAATCCCTAAGGGAGTATGTGGATCGCTTCAATCAACAGAGGCTCCAGATCCGTAATTTGAACAAAACAACAGCCATCATGGCCTTCTGCTCAGGAGTTTAGCACAGCAAGGTTGCTACATCGTTCCATTGAGACCGACCGGCAACCCTGGTGGAGCTCTTGGAATTGGGATAAGTTTTGCCACTTCCATAGAGACCACGACCATGACACAGAGGATTGCTTCAAGTTGAAGATTGGCATAGAAAAACTAATCGAGCAGGGTCATCTTGCAGAATATGTTACGACAGATGGATGGCCTACGCAAGGAGCCTGAGCTCCCGGTCAAATATAGCCTCTTGGTCAAATCAACGTGATCTCTGGAGGAATGTCAGGTGGCGGGGACTCACAGTCGACAAGAAAGAGGCATGCTCGGGCATCTCGGGCGGATGTCTAGCAGGTCTAATCCACATTCACCTCCGACGGTTTGCAAGGCATCCACTGCCCCCATGATGACATGTTGGTTGTGACGCTCTCCATAGCCAATTACGTGGTCAAGAGGGTGTTGGTGGACACAGGCAGCTCGACCGATATCATGTTCGTGTCAGCATTCGATCAGCTTGGGATGTCCAGTGATCGGCTCTGCCCGGTTGCTACTCCCCTGGTGGGTTTTAACGGATCAAGCACCCAGCCGCTTGGTACCATAGAGCTCCTTGTGCTTATGGGAACTTACCCTCAGCAAATCTCCCTATTATCAAACTTTGTAATCGTAGAGGCTCCATCTACCTACAAGGTCATTCTCGGGAGGCCTACACTCAACAAAGCCAGGGCCGCCGTCTCTACTCATAGCCTGACAATCAAGTTCCTGACCTCTCATGGACCCGGGAGCCTGCGCGGAGATCAGGCGACTGCCCGAAGTTGCTATGTCAGTTCCCTTCGCCGGGAAGTCATCACAGAGACATTGAACATCTAGGAGATGGACCTGAGGGACCAGAATGATAGAGTGGGCCCGATTAAAAAATTGGAACAAGTGGCGTTGAACCCACAACTCCTAGACCAAACGGTCAGCATCGGCACCATGCTGGAGCCCCGCCTTAGGGAAAAGTTGATTCAATTCCTGCAACAGAGTCAGGATGTGTTCGCCTAGTGCCATGAAGATATGCCCGAGATTGATCCCCAGGTATTGTCTCATCGGCTCAACGTCGACCCAGACTCCCAACCTGTGAAGCAGAAGAGACGGGGCATGGCCCCCGAGAAACAAAAAGCAGTGTGTGAGGAGGTCGAGAAGCTCCTCAAAGCCTAATCCATACGAGAGGTCCACTATCCCGATTGGCTAGCCAATGTAGTACTTGTCAAGAAAAGCAACGGGAAGTGGAGGATGTGCGTGGACTTCACCGACCTGAACAAAGCCTGCCCCAAGGACTGCTATTCACTGCCCAAGATAGACCTCCTTGTGGATTCCACGGCCGGCCATTCGATCCTCTCGTTTATGGATGCCTACTCCGGGTACAATCAGATCAGCATGTACCCCGGGGACGAAGAAAAGACCTCGTTCATCACGGATCAGGGGACTGTAGACACCCCAATTTTGACCGACCGTCGAATTTAGGAGAGCGTCACCTCCACGTCCGATGATGATAAGGACCGAAAAGATTTGAAGTATTCCAAGCTCTTCAGAAAGTTTCCAAACGCGATAAAATTTCACAGAAAGAAGAAAATACCAGGTATTTAGGAGAATTCAGGTGTAAAACACCATTTTCAGAAAAGATCTTCAAAAATAAGTTTCTTTAAGAAAAAGGGAAGAAAGAAAAGACCTAAAAGGGGAAGTTTTGCAGAAAAACGGCACACGGCAAAATTCTGCGGCATTCAGTGAATGACGAGCGGCACTCACTAAGTGCCGCCCGGCAGTCAGTGAGTGCCGGCCCGACTTTTATTGAGTGCCGCCGACATTTTCTGACTGCCATTTGCTTTTAAAGTCCGTATTTTGTGGTACAATACGTATGTGTATGCGGATAAAAACAAAAATCTGATAAAGTAAGGTTGATGAAAATACGGCAAACAACAATTTGGCGCGG
Source organism: Hydrangea macrophylla (assembly GCA_033977485.1). Taxonomy (NCBI): domain Eukaryota; kingdom Viridiplantae; phylum Streptophyta; class Magnoliopsida; order Cornales; family Hydrangeaceae; genus Hydrangea; species Hydrangea macrophylla. The sequence continues at coordinate 43,754,023 of CM066984.1, read as the reverse complement.
CACTCACTGAGAGCCGCGCGGCAGTCACGGAATGCCGCGACGATAGTCGCGGAGTGCTGCGGCGCCAGCCACGGGCTGCCGCGAATCACTTTTGAATGCCGCCCTGGGCAGCAGTCTGTCTAATTTCAGGAAGTACGTAATGTACCACCAAATGGGATGATTACACCTGTCTTTTACTCCGAATTCACTGAAAATACTTGGTGATTTTTGTCTATAAAAGAGGGAGGATCTTCCTTGAAAAAAGAAGAAGAAGAGAGTGATACAACATACAATATACAACACAATTAAAAAAGAGAGAATTTAGAGAACTAGGGAGAAGAGCTTGGAATATCTTCAAAGGAAAAGAACTTTGAGGATAGCTTGGAGGTGACCCTCTAATCTTAGTTTTGTTTTCTTTCTTTTGAGCTTCTAATGTTCAAGTCATTTTTAGTTTTTCTTGATTAAGTTTTAGAGTTTGTTAAGTAAACTTGGAAGTTCTTGTTTCTAATTCCTTGATCTTTCTTTTTCTCTTTATTTATGTTTTTTTTTTGGGATTCTTGGAGATCTTCAATATCTCTCTTGACATCTCTTGAGTATGATCCTTTGAATCCCATGTAAGCTTATGCTTTACATGGGAGTCAAAACTTGATCATCACTTCATAAGCAAATAGATGGATCCAAGTTCACACTCATGACTTGAGTCCTCTAAACTTGATGTTTCATGGAATCCTTTCTATATTCCTTTGAGACTCATGAGTATAGTCATGTCTTCATCTCCAATGACCATCAAATGGTAGGAGAAAGTGGTTTTGAGTCTAAGTCCATCCCCATGGTTTAGATTCCTTATCTTGAGATTTCATGAAGTCCATTCATACTTCACTTGAAATCTATAAATATAAAGGTCTTTAGTCTCCAATGACCATCAAATGGTAGGAGAAGATGGCTTAGTTTAAGTCCAACTTCATGGTTCAATAGTTGGAGTTAACAAATAAAAGTTAAACTTGACAAATGAAAACAGTGAGTTCACAAACTATTTTTGATCAAAGATTTTTAGTTCAAAATCTAACCGTCGGGAATCAAGTGAAACCAACGGGAGGGTGTCAATAACTCAAAGTTCTACCATTGTGATTTTTGTTTTAAAGAAATTTCATGTCTAAAGTGGTTTGGTTGTGAGTTTTGTAAGGACACTACAATCTGTCCAGAGTTTCAGCATAGTAACACTCTTTTGAAATAAGTAAACCAATGCTTTAATAAAGTGTTTGTGACCCAAAATAATTTTTTCTTTGTAGATTAATGTGTTAGGAAGTCACCCTAAAAAGAACAAAGCATTTCTGATTTTTTTGCTATTTTTAGAAAATCGTGCAAGAACTCTGGACAGAAGGTTGTAAAATGCTGAGTGATGTCTGGTTTTTGTCCAATTCCCGGAGATCCAACCGTTGAAACCCTGATTTCTTTTTTGGGTTAAAAACTAGACACACAGAGGCATCTTCTGTCCAAAATCCATCAAGATCAAACCACGGGAACCATGCTTTTCCATTTTTTAAAGTTATGATCTGCTCTCTGTAATTCATAAAATAACTGCTACTGTTTTTGTCTAATCTTGTTTATTTCAACTCAAATGGCCTCCTAATGTCTTGAGATCCAAATCATACTTTGAATAATGATAATTTAGCTTAAATCCAGAGGCTAAGTGACCCAAATTAGTGAATAAATCCATGTCTTATTCTTGTTCACATTCATTCATTCATGTACATTTAATGCTCATGATTAGAACTAGCTATTGAATAAAGTTGGATTTCATGCTTGATAGGTTTAAGCTAGAAATTAAGGATTGTTATTTCTAATTTCACATCTTGTATATCATATGGACTAATATTTTGTTTTGTAGCGCTATTAAGGCATGATCTCTAGGACCCCCTTTAATTTATTTTAATTTCTTGATTTTATTGATTTTTCAACCTCATGCGCGACACATTAGAATTAGGATCTTGCCTTATATGTATATGCGATTAGAGACTCTTTTTTAGGATTTTCTTTTGTTTGTATGCATTGCACGTTTAATATCGTTGCTGGATCCCGGGTAAGCCCTCTTGTTCCCTATTGCATATCATATTGCTTGCTACTTGGAATATGTGGCTTATGAATGATATTTTGTCATTAGCAATTTTACACCCTTTTGGACATGCTTTTTGTGATGTATATGTATATATGTATTAGTTGAGGGCATGCTTAGATTAATAAATTTGATTAAAAGGATGTTGAGTAGAGGCCTATCGTAAGATAGGATGAGAGAGGGTGTTTTAGTCCGACAGACTCCTTCCTCTCTCATTCCATAATCCCCGGACCTAGTTAATCTCTGGTTTCTGAAAGATCAGTTTGCTTTAAAAATGTTTCTTAATTTTCCTTTTAAAAATTAAGTGGCGACTCATTTATTTTTGAAATTAATTTTGAAAAAGCTGTGGGTAAGAAACCTGCGATATCCACAGGGACCTACTGCTATAAAGTCATACCCTTCAGCCTCAAAAACGCCGGGGCAACTTATCAATGCCTGGTCAATCACATGTTCAAAGACTTGATCGGGAAATCAATGGAGGTGTATGTCGACGATCTACTAGTCAAAAGTCGGGATGAGTCTGACCATCTGGAACATTTGGCCGGGGCCTTCAGCATTTTGAGGAAGTTCGGGATGAGGTTGAACCCGACCAAGTGCACATTTGGCATTCATCCAGAAAGTTCTTAGGGCACCTAGTCAGCAGGCGGGGAATTAAAACAAACCCTAAGAAAATCCAGGCCGTCATCAACATGCGGTCATCCAGGTCGACCAAAGAAGTACAAAGTCTGGCCGGACGAGTTGCCGCACTGAACAGATTTGTCTCTAGAGCTACCGACCGGTGCCTGCCGTTCTTCAAGATCCTCCGTAAGGCATTTCAGTGGTCTGAGGAGTGTGAGGAGGCGTTCTAGGAACTCAAGAAGTACTTGGCATCTCCCCCTCTACTCTCAACACCCCTACCGGGGGAAGAATTTTTCCTATACCTGGCAGTATCACCCTCAGCGGTCAGCTCGACACTCATTAGGGAATAGCACAGAATACAGTTCCCAGTGTACTATACCAGTCAGGCAGTCCAAGGTGCGGAGAGCAGATACTCCTGTATCAAAAAACTTGCATTCGCTCTCATCACTTTCGCTCGAAAACTTCGTCCGTACTTTCAGGCCCATGTCATTATGGTCCTTACTGACCAACCTCTCCGTAGGATCTTAAGCAGGCCTGACATGTGCGGGAGGCTCGTCAAGTGGGCCATGGAGTTAGAGGAATTTGAAGTGGCTTACCGCCCCCGGACAGCAATCAAAGGGCAAGCAGTAGCAGACTTTCTGGTTGAGTTCACATATCCGGAAGACCCGGTTGAAGAGCTCGACCCACCGGTCCTACCGCCCGGGTTACAGGCTGACATCCCCACCTGGGTGCTGTATGTGGATGGTTCCTCAAACCAGTAAGGCAGTGGGGTAGGAATCATCTTGACTACTCCCGACGGCATCCAGCTCGAGTATGCCTTGAGGTTTGAGTTCCGTGCCTCCAATAACAAAGCTGAGTATGAAGCCCTATTGGTCGGATTGCAGTTAGCCACTTCCATGGGTGTGCAACAGGTCCAAAGTTACAGCGACTCACAGCTCGTGGTCAATCAAGTCAACCAAGAGTACGAAGCACGGGGAGATAACATGGTAGCCTATTTAGCCCTTGTCCGAGTGATTTTGAAGAAGCTTCAGGGTTTTTGCATCACGCAAATACCCAGAGAGGAAAATACCAGGGCCGACCGGTTAGCCCGCCTCGCTTCATCTTCTGAGTCAGACTTGCCCAGGATAAGGGTAGAATACCTACCCAAACCAAGTGTGCACAACTCATAATGCATGGAGGTGGAACCAAACACCATAGGACCTAGCTGGATGGACCCGATCGTGGCCTTCCTGACAAGGGGCGTGTTACTAAACAAGAAAGAGGAGGCCTGCCGGGTCAGATATCGGTCGACCCGATATCATCTCATAGACAACATCCTCTACAAAAGGGAATTCTCTACACCGTATCTCCGCTGTGTCATCCAGCACAGGTCCAATTAGTGTTGCATGAAATCCATGAAGGAGTGTGTGGGAATCACCTCGGAGGCCAGACACTCTCTTGAAAGTCCTTATTGTAAGGATATTACTGGCCGACAATGGCCCGGGATTCTCAGGAGTATGTCAAAAGATGTGACAAATGTCAGAGATACTCTCCCATGATCAATCGACAGGGAGAGATTCAGGCACCAATCCACAGCCCCTATTGTCGGACCCCTACCGACGGGAAAAGGACAGGTCAAGTTTGCAGTCATCGCCATTGACTACTTTACCAAGTGGGTAGAGGCCGAGCCCTTGGCAACAATAACCAAGTGAAAAATGGAAAGCTTCGTAGAAAAGAATATCCTCAGTAGGTTCGGCATTCCCCGGGTTCTGGTCAGCGACAACGACAGGTAATTCGACACCCCATTGTTCAGGCAGTTCTGCTCGGGCTATGGGATACTTAACCACTACTCCTCCCTCGAGCACCCTTAAGCCAATGGTCAAGCCGAGGTGACAAACCAAACGATCCTGCAGTCGATCAAAACATGACTTGAAAGTGTCAAAGGAATGTGGGCTGAAGAACTGCCAACCCTCCTATAGGCCTACCGAACTACGCCCCGAGTGGCAACAGGTGAGACCCCGTTCTCCTTAACGTACGGGTTCGAGGCGGTGGTCCCTACAGAGATCGAGTTGCCTACTTACCTGGTGGAAAATTACAACATGCCAAGCAACAAAGATGCACTTAGAACAGAACTGGACTAGGTAGAGGAAAAAAGAGACCGAGCCTATTTAAAGGTGGCAGCCTATAAGCAGCGGGTCTCACGATATTACAACAGTAAGGTGAAGCATCGCAGTTTTCAAGTAGGAGACCTCGTCCTTAAGGCAGTGAACCAGTCCACCCGAATCCCGAGCCATAGGAAGTTGGGGCCAAACTGGGAAGGTCCATATACAGTTACCCAAGTCAACCGACCGGGAACTTACTGGCTTCGGAGCCTGGATGGACGTGATCTGTCTCACCCTTGGAATGTGCAACACATCTACAAGTACTATCAATAACCCTGAGACATGGGTAGTTTAGCACTGGTTAGGAAACTTTTGTAGCTCCATTTGAGCATTCATAATTATTTTTGAATAAAATAAAAGGCTTTACTTTGCAAAATTACTCCTATCAGAGTCCCGTCCAATATTGAAAGACCTCGGGCTTAACCCTGAGGTGCCTCCAAAGACTTCAGGATTGCACCCGAGGCCTAAAAGACCTCGGGCCTAAACCTGAGGCAAAAGACCTTGGCTCAAAACCAAGGCACAAAGACCTTGGGCCTAACCCCAAGGCAACGGCTTCGCTTAGGCCCAACCAGCGACGAGGGCAAACCCCCTAGGTGGCTGATGATGGCAAGCCTCAAATGACCCTGCAACCACCCATGTTCTCACTCCCACACACCCGCCTTAGCAAAATGCTTGGGGGGCAGGGACTGGGCTAAAACAGGAAATCACACCGATCATTAAAAGGACTTGGAATCCTAACATTCCTAAGTACTTACAGTGATCAGAGATAAAACATCCTGGATGTTAAAATAGGATTTTCCTATAATACACCGGGCCATCCCGGATGGTAAAACAGGATTTTTCTATAATATACCAGGCCATCCTGGACGGTAAATAGAACAAGTTCCTATGATACACCAGGCAGTCACCTTTAAAACAGGTCAGTAAGACCAGCTGTTCTACCGGTTACGGTCCTAAACCATTTGCTAAGGCAGGGATTTAGGTCAGTTAAAACTGGGTGGATACTAGCAATCACAAACAAGGAGAATATGTAAACAGTTTATGGAAAGAAAAGTGGCCTCACGGACCTTTTCATTCATTAGCAGACAAAATTATTTACATCGCCTGGGGGCAATTATAGTAGCCTCCCTCCTCCCCCCCCAAAAAAAAAATAAAAAAATAAAATAAAAAATAAAAACAGGTCGGGGACCTTAATCGTCCACCTTGACCACGTCTTCGGTCTCCCCAGCCTCCTCTTCGGGGTCAGCTCCTCCTCCCAGTATAGCGCCTCCGCCCAGGGCAGCCTGCTCAACAAGGCCAGCGTCAGCAGCTGGGCCCTCGCCCACAGCAGGACCTACATCCTAGAAGTCTAAATCAATCCCCTCGTAGGACGAGATGTCCCACTCGAGGTGGTCCTGGGATAGCCTGCGCTTCAGATCTTCATAGCCCTGGAAGAAGCCATCGTCGAAAGCTTCCTCCCGAGCCCCAGCTGCGGCCACCTCTGGCAGCTCCTTCTCTCGTGCCTCCGCCGCTGCTACGTTGGCCTGAGCAGCCTCTAGGTTGACCTGGATGGTAGCCAGCTCGGCTTGAGTAGTGCCAAGGCTCAAGGCCAAACCTTTTACCTTGTGCTTCTCTACAGCCAGAGCGGTCCCCCTGGCCTCTGAGATCGCCCGCTCCTCAGACAAAGTGGCTTCAGCAGCAGCGGCCCTCCTGGCCAAGGAAGGTAGGAATGACTCAGCCCCGACAGCCATGCATCCGACCTGCGAGAAGTTAAAACCGACCGATCAGTAAACAGGCACAATTGGTAAAATAATTAAAAAAAAGAAAAGGAAACCATGGTAGGAGAACTCACCATGTGAGAGAGGCTATACAGCCAGCTCTTGAAGATCTCGGGAGACATGTTTTCATATGCCTCCACTTGGCTGGGGAGCAGACCGGGTTTCACCCGCTCCCTGATCTCGGCTGAGGCAGCCATCGATGCCACGACCGGTACCCTCACCCGGGGGGTAGTCTCTTTAACTACCACCACATGGGGCGTTGAGGTCCCTACTGGCTCAGGACGGTTTGCTACCCCGTGCCGGATCCGCCTCAGTGGAAACTCTCCACCTAGGGCCTCGGCAGCGGGCCTTTTCCCTTGTGCCACCGCCATTCGAGCTGCAGTAACCGTAGTGGCAGTGGTCTGCCTCTCCCTCAATTGTTCCATATTTCTCTTCAGAGCCATCTCTGCAAAATGAAAAAAAATTGAACAGTTAACAACCTATGTAGAAGACAGTGAAGGAGTACCACGGGAGATGGTAGAGTCCAAGCACTTACCAGGAAGAATTGGGGGGAATACCGGAGCTTTGGTGGGCTGAGCTGGGTTGTCAGTAACTCGGAAGTCGCCGATCCGAGTCAACACATTCCAGATGTTTATCGGCCAGTCTGCCAAACTCCTGATCCTGGCCTGGCACTCATCGGGAATGCTTGGCAGATTGGTTGATCCCGCTGCAAAGCAAGGTGCAAAGTGGTTAGTCTTAGAAACTAGAGTAAAACAAAGAAGAAAGCAAAAAAGTGAAACCAAACAAGCTTACCCCTCAACTTTCCTGCCCAGGAAGTCCTCTTCTGGATCCCAGGGACCGGTTCGCAGAGCCCGAGGGTGGACACTTGGAAGAACCTGTTCTTCCACCCTTTATTGTTGCTCAGGCAGTTGACTAAGATCTTCATCCCTTGACGAGCCCCGAGAGAAAAGAACCCAGTCTTTCTATGTATAGGGAATGATCGGTTTGTCTAGAGGAACTCCTGGATGGAGAGTTCGTACCCAGAAACTTGGGGCCATAGGGAGATGGACCCTATGAGGAATCTCCAACCGTTTGGGGCAAACTGGCCCGGGGCAATCCCCATGTATATCAGGACATCCCGAGCGACCGGATGGAGGGGGATGCGAAACCCAACCATGAGGATGTCCTTATATAGGGTGGTGAAACCCCGTTGGTAGATTTGGGCCCCCCCCCCCTGACATTCACGGCCAAGGAACAGTGGTCGGGAAGGCCGTACCTATCCCTAATGCGCCCGAGATCTTTCGTGCGCAAGGTGGACGGGATGAATTCACTAGAGAAGGCTACCTCGGGGTCGGGTTCCCCTGGTATCTCGTCACTCGAACCCCGGGAAACGAAAGCAATGGGGGCTTCTTGGTCCGACTCGTCATCAGAGAGACGGATTGGGATCCTGCCTTTGCTCTGGTGGTCAAATGGGGAAGCGGAAGGTGGATCTAGGCTAATGTCAGGACTTCTTGATTGGTACATCTCATCCTCTGATCGGGAAGTAGAATCGAAGTCGGAATGTTCCATTTCTGGTACTCTTACGGTAGGATGGGGAAGTAGGTTATGGCCTAAGTATGGGTCAGGAACCCCGAGCCTGGTATACAAAGGGGGCAAGGTCACTAACCTAAAAGGCAAAGAGTGAATGGTACTTAACGTAAGGTGACACTCTCTCAAGACTACCCCAGAAATTCCCGTTCAGTTAAGCTGCCCTAAGGTGCCTCCTGACTTGAAGAGAGAACATAACCTAAGGAAGAAAAAATCCTACTCCCGTTCTAACCTAAGTGGGTTTGCTCTCTCCAGCCTTGCTCAGAAAAGAAGAGAAGGAAAAGAGTGAAGAACTGAAGCTGGAAAGGAAAGACTTACAAAGTTTAGCGCAGAAAAGGGCTCGGGAATCTTGCTCGGGAACTTGCTCGCTCTCAAACCGCTCGGGAATATATATCTTTACATCAAAGAGTCTCGGTCAATACCCCGGCTGACCACCATGACCGGTCCCACCCCGGGTAGAGTCTCGACCTCTTACCGGACAGTTCCTCAAAAGTAGTCTTAATTTTCAAACTTTATCTGATGGGACATCACATCAACTTCAAAAATGGGGGACAGCTGATACGCCCAGAAATATTCTGCTACAGTCAAAGCTCTATGTTAGTAGCTAAGGACTCGGATTATCCGGCAAGGGAGCCTATGGCACACTGATCCCGAGGTCTTTCGAGAGCTACCGCTTGGGATGCTCGCACAGCCCGGGAATGCGGCTAAGCAGCTCTCTATGAGGTGCAGTTTGACAACCAAGCTGCTTAGCAGTTTCCTAAATCAGTCAAAAGACTAATGGAAAGTGTAAATAGTTTTCTAAGCCATTTAGGAAACCTCCCATGATTTATGCTCATCAACTTGTAATTAGATTGGGCTTTCTTATCTATTTAGTTGCCTTTTGCGGGTGGTCTTGTGCACCTATAAAAGGGGCCACTCATCCCCATTAGAGGGGATCACATTCTTAACCTAGAGAATATCAGCACATACTTATTTCATACACATACACCCGGCCGATATTACTGGTAGTGCCACCCAATTATTGGCTCACCAGGCCCGCCTGTGATCTGCTAGTGAAGCGCATTGCTGCACCCGTGGACGTAGGTCACCTTATTAATAGGGCCAAATCACATACAATTGATTGTGTCACCATATCTCTCTTCTTAATATCTCTTACCAATTTTCGGCATCATCAAGGAGTAATTTTGCAAAGTAAAGCCTTTTATTTTATTCAAAAATTTATAATGAATGCTCAAATGGAGCTACAAAAGTTTCCTAACCAGTTCTAAACTGCCCATGTCTCAGGGTTATTGATAGTACTTGCGGAGGTGTTGCACATTCTAAGGTAAGATAGATCATGTCCATCTAGGCTCCGAAGCCAGTAAGTTTCCGGTCGGTTGACTTGGGTAACTGTATATGGACCTTCCTAGTTTGGCCCCAACTTCCCATGGCTCGGGATTCGGGTGGACTGGTTCACTGCCTTAAGGACGAGGTCTCCTACTTAAAAATTTTGATGCTTCACCTTGCTGTTGTAATATCGTGAGACCCACTGCTTATAGGCTACCACCTTTAAATAGGCTCGGTCTCTTTTTTCCTCTACCAAGTCCAATTCTGTTCTGAGTGCATCTTCGTTGTTTGGACTTGGTAGAGGAAAAAAGAGACCGAGCTCTGTAGGGACCACTGCCTTGAACCCGTACGTTAAGGAGAACGGCGTCTCACCTATTGCCGCTCAGGGTGTAGTTCAGTAGGCGCACAGGTGGGTTGGCAGTTCTTCAGCCCACAGTCCTTTGGCGCTTTCAAGTCTTGTTTTGATCTACTGCAGGATCGTCCAGTTTGTCACCTCGGCTTGATCATTGACTTGAGGGTGCTCGGGGGAGGAGTAGTGGTTAAGTATGCCATAGCCCGAGCAGAACTGCCTGAACAATGGGGTATCGAATTGCTTGCCGTTGTCGCTAACCAGAACCCAGGGAATGCCGAACCTACTGAGGATATTCTTTTCCATGAAACTTTCCATTTTTCGCTCGGTTATTGTTGCCAAGGGCTCGGCCTCCACCCACTTGGTAAAGTAGTCAATGGCGATGACTGCGAACTTGACTTGTCCTTTTCCCATCGGTAGGGGTCCGACAATGTCGATACCCCACTGGGCAAAGGGCCAGGGGCTTTTGATTGGTGTCTGAAGCTCTCCCAACCGGTTGATCATGGGAGAGTATCTCTAACATTTGTCGCATCTTTTGAAATACTCTTGAGAATCCCGGGCCATTGTCGGCCAGTAATATCCTTGCAGTAAGGCCTTTCTAGAGAGTGCCCGGCCTCCGAGGTGATTCCCGCACACTTCTTCATGGATTTCCTGATTGGATTTGTGCTGGATGGACGCAGCGGAGATACGGTATAGAGAATCCCCTTTTGTAGAGGATGTCGTCTATAAGATGATATCGGGCTACCCGGTATCTGACTCGGCGGGCCTCCTCTTTCTCGTCTGATAACACGCCCCTTGTCAGGAAGGCCACGATCGGGTCCATCCAGCTAGGTCCTAAGGCATCTGGTTCCACCTCCATGCATTCTGAGTTGTGCACACTTGGCTCGTGTAGGTATTCTACCCTTATCCCGGGCAAGTCTGACTCAGAAGATGAAGCAAGGTGGGCTAACCGACCGGCCCTGGTATTTTCCTCTCTGGGTATCTTCATGATGCAAAAACCCTGAAGCTTCTTCAAAACCGCTCGGACAAAGGCTAGATAGGCTACCATGTTGTCTCCCCGGGCTTCGTACTCTTGGTTGACTTGATTGACCACGAGCTGTGAGTCGCTGTAACTTTGGACCTGTTGCACACCCATGGAAGTGGCCAACTGCAATCCGACCAATAGGGCTTCATACTCAGCTTTGTTATTGGAGGCATGGAACCCAAACCTCAAGGCATACTCGAGCTGGATGCCGTCGGGAGTAGTCAAGATGATTCCTGCCCCACTGCCTTGCTGGTTTGAGGAACCATCCACATACAACACCCAGGTGGGGATGTCAGCCTGTAACCCGGGCAGTAGGACCGGTGGGTCGAGCTCTTCAACCGGGTCTTTCGGATATGTGAACTCAACCAGAAAGTCTGCTACTGCTTGCCCTTTGATTGCTGTTTGGGGGCGGTAAGCCACTTCAAATTCCTCTAACTCCATGTCCCACTTGACGAGCCTCCCGGACGTGTCAGGCTTGCTGAAGATCTTGTGGAGAGGTTGGTCAGTAAGGACCACAATGACATAGGCCTGAAAGTACGGACGGAGTTTTCGAGCGAAAGTGATGAGAGCGAATGCAAGTTCTTTGATGCGGGAGTATTTGTTCTCTGCATCTTGGACCGCCCGACTGGTATAGTACACTAGGAATTGTATCCCGTGCTCTTCCCTAACGAGTGCCGAGCTGACCGCTGAGGGTGATACTACCAGGTATAGGAAAAATTCTTCCCTCGGTACGGGTGTTGAGAGTAGAGGGGGAGATGCCAAGTACTTCTTGAGTTCCTGGAATGCCTCCTCACACTCCTCAGACCACTGAAATGCCTTACGGAGGATCTTGAAGAACGGCAGGCACCGGTCGGTTGCTCTGGAGACAAATCTGTTCAGTGGGGCAACCCATCCGGCCAAACTCTGTACTTCTTTGGTCGACCTGGGCGACCACATGTTGATGACGGCTTGGATTTTCTCGGGGTTTGCTTCGATTCCCCGCCTGCTGACCAGGTGCCCTAAGAACTTTCCGGATGAGATGCCAAATGTGCACTTGGTCGGGTTCAACCTCATCCCGAACTTCCTCAAAATGCTGAAGGCCCCGGCCAAATGTTCCAGATGGTCAGACTCGTCCCGGCTTTTGACATATAGATCATCGACGTACACCTCCATTGATTTCCTTATCAAGTCTTTGAACATATGGTTGACTAGGCATTGATAAGTTGCCCCAGCATTTTTGAGGTCAAAGGTTATGACTTTGTAGTAGTAGGTCCCCTGATTTGTGATGAACGAGGTATTTTCTTCGTCCCTGGGGTACATGCTGATCTGATTGTACCCGGAGTAGGCATCCATAAACGAGAGGAGCGAATGGCCGGCCGTGGAATCTACAAGGAGGTCTATCCTGGGCAGCGGATAGCAGTCCTTGGGGTAGGCTTTGTTCAGGTCGGTGAAGTCCACACACATCCTCCACTTCCCGTTGCTTTTCTTGACAAGTACTACATTGGCTAGCCAGTCGGGATAGTGGAGCTCTCGTATGGATTGGGCTTTGAGGAGCTTCTCGACCTCCTCATACACTATTTTTTGTCTCTCAGGGGCCATGCCCCATCTCTTCTGCTTCACAGGCTGGGAGTCTGGGTCGACGTTGAGCCAATGAGACATTACCCGGGGATCAATCCCAGGCATATCTTTATGGCACCAAGCGAACACATCCTGACTCTATTGCAGGAATTGAATCAGCTTTTCCCTAAGGCGGGGCTCTAGCAGGGTGCCGATGCTGATCGTTCAGTCTGGGAGTTGTGGGTTCAACGCTACTTGTTCCAATTCTTCAATCGAGCCCACTCTATCATTCTGGTCCCTTGGGTCCATCTCTTGGATGTTCAATGTCTCTGTGATGACTTCCCGGCAAAGGGAACTGACATAGCAACTTTGGGCGGTCGCTTGATCTCCACGCAGGCTCCCGGGTCCATGAGGGGTCAGGAACTTGACTCTCAGGCAATGAGTAGAGATGGTGGCCCTGGCTTTGTTGAGTGTTGGCCTCCCGAGAATGACATTGTAGGCAGATGGAGCTTCTCCATAATTATAAATTTTGATAATAGGGAGATTTGCTGAGGGTAAGTTCCCATAAGCACGGGGAGCTCCATGGTACCGAGCGGCTGGGTGCTTGATCCGTTAAAACCCACCAGGGGAGTAGCAACCGGGCAGAGCCGATCCCTGGACATCCCGTGCTGATCGAATGCTGACACGAACATGATATCGGTCGAGCTGCCTATGTCCACCAACACCATCTTGACCACGTAATTGGCTATGGAGAGCGTCACAACTAACGGGTCATCATGGGGGCAGTGGACGCCTTACAAATCGGAGGATTGGACCTGCCAGACATTCGCCCGGGATGCCCGAGCATACCTCTTCCTTGCCAACTGTGAGTCCCCGCCACCCGACGTTCCTCCAGAGATCACGTTGATTTGACCAAGAGGCTGTATTTGACCGGGAGCTCGGGCTCCTTGCATAGGCCGTCCATCTGTCGCGACGTATTTTGCAAGATGACCCTGCTCAATTAGTTTTTCTATAGCTATCTTCAACTTGAAGCAATCCTCTGTGTCATGGTCTCTATGGAAGCGGCAAAACTTATCCCGATTCCTCTTCCCGAGCGGGGCTTTTAGTTTTGCCGGTTGTTGAAGTAATTTTTGTGCCTCGGCGGCGGCCATGACCTCGTGGATTGGTTGAGACAGAGGTGTGAAAGCAATCTGGGGCTGATCCCGACCTCTTCTCTGTTGGTCTTGCCTGGGCTTTTTTACCGGGCCCTTTTTAGAGCCCTCACGCCTCCTCTTGGCTTTCGGGGACTCATCTCTCCTTGAAGCTGGTGCATTTGGACTTTAGAAATTCTTCTGTGTTGATATACTTTTCGACCCTCTGCGAGAGCTCCACCCGGGTTGCTAGTCGGTCTCGATGGAACGACGTAGCAACCTTGGTGTGTTGAACTCCTGAGCAGAAAGCCATGATGGCTGTTGTTTTGTTCAAATTGCAGATCTGGAGCCTCTACTGATTGAAGTGATCCACATACTCCCTTAGGGATTCGCCCTTGCACTGCTTGAGGGCGCTTCTCCTGTAAGGCCAACAACGCTTCAGTTTGCTGCTGGGTTTGCCATTGGCCTTCTAGGAGTTGCGCGAGCACCGCTGTCACCTGCTCGGAGGTCATGGAGGTGGCCTGCTGCTCGAGCTGTAAGTTCTCTTGACTGACAGGAGCAGTGTTTTTCTTACCCATCTTTGGCGGCATATTGATCAGTCAAGAATTTTGTTGATGAGGAACTTGTCGATTCCCACAGACGGCGCCAAACTGATGATGCCAAAAATTGGTAAGAGAGATTAAGAAGAGAGATATGGTGACACAATCAATTGTATGTGGTTCGGCCCCGTTGATAAGGTGACCTACATCCACGGGTGCGTCAGTGCGCTTCACTAGCAGATCACCGGCAAGCCTGGTGAGCCAACAATTGGGCGGCACTACCAGTGATACCGGCCGGGTGTATGCGTATAAAATAAGTATGTGTTGCTATTCTCTAGGTTAAGAATGCGATCCCCTCTAATGGGGGTGAGTGGCCCCTTTTATAGGTGCAAGAGACCACCCGCAAAAGGCAACTGAATAGATAAGGAAGCCCAATCTAATTACAAGTTGATGAGCATAAATCATGGGAGGTTTTCTAAATGGCTTAGGAAACTATTTACACTTTTCATTAGTCTTCTGACTGATTTAGGAAACTGCTGAGCAGCTTGGCTGTCAAACTGCACCTCGTGGAGAGCAGCTTGGCTTAGGAAACTATTTTTTTTTTGATGTACCCAAAAATGTTAACGAAATGAACGAAGATATTGCTTACTCTTCTGTATCTAATGATCTTGATTTTGAAATTTTTGAGGATTTGCAAAGATTAATTGAAAATGAAAATGAAAATGAATCTGCATGCAATATTATTGAAGGCTAATAAACTTGGGTAATGACGATAATCTGCAGAATGTTCATATTGGCACCACGCTCACTTCACAAGAAAGCAATGAACTAATCAATTTATTAAGAGAATTTAAAGATGTCTTCGCTTGGTCTTATGAAGATATGCTAGGCATTGATCTATTCCAACACCATATCCCCCTCTTACTTAATTCCAAACCTGCTAAGCAGAAATTGAGATGCCTGAGACCTGAATGGACTTTGAAAATTAAAGAGAAAATTAAGAAGCAGTTGAAAGCTAGATTCCTGACGGTAACCCAATACCCTGAATGGATAGCCAATATAGTTCCTGTGCCAAAGAAGGACGGAAGAATTCAAGTATGTGTTAACTTCAGAGATTTAAACAAAGCCAGTCCCAAAGATGATTTCCCACTCCCACACATAGATGTCTTGGTAGATAACACGGCGGGGCATGAGCTGCTATCGTTCATGGAAGGTTTCTCAGGGTACAATCAGATTTTAATGGCACCCGAAGACAGATAAAAGACCACATTCACAACTCACTAGGGGATGTACTGCTATCGAGTGATATCATTTGGGTTAAAGAATGCTAGATCAACCTATCAGAGAGCTACAACTACTTTGTTACATGACATGACTCATAAAGAAGTGGAAGTCTATGTGGATGACATGATTGTCAAGTCCAAAAGAAGGAGTGGGCATTTAGTAGCCCTCGCCAAGTTCTTTGAAAGATTGAGAAAATACAGGATGAGATTAAACCCACATAAGTGTACTTTTGTAGTAACCACTGGGAAGCTGATAGGATTTCTCATTACATAGAGGGGAATTGAAGTTGACCCTACGAAGATCAAGGCTATCATGAATATACCTCCAATGAATGAAAAAGAAGTAAGAGGATTTCTGGGACGAATCTAACTCATTAGTCGCTTCATATCAAAGCTCACTGCAACTTGTGATCCACTTTTTAGCTTGTTGAGAAAAGGGAAAAAATTCGAATGGGATGATCAGTGCCAAGAGGCTTTCGACAAAATCAAGACTTATCTATCAAACTCACCAGTTCTTTCACCACCAAAGATAGGAAAACCTTTACTGTTGTACTTATCCATGTTAGAGAATGCTATGGGATGTATGTTAGCCCAAGAAAGAGATGAAGGGCATGCAGAGAAAGCCATATACTACTTGAGCAATAGAATGACTAGATACGAGTTGAAGTATTCTCCGCTAGAGAAGACATGTTGGGCTTTGGTTTGGACCACTCATCGCCTAAGGCATTATATGTTGGCCTTCCCTGTTGTTTTAATCTCCTGAATGGACCCTCTGAAGTACCTCTTTGAAAAACCAGCATTGACCGACAGAATTTCCCGATGGACCTTGATACTATCTGAGTTTGACTTGACACATGCTACGAGTAAATTTGTTAAAGGAAGGGCTGTCGTAGAACATTTAGCTTAACATCCGATAAGTCTGGAAAATGGAGGAGAATTCATGTTCCCTGACGAAGGATTGATGGAATTAAGAGAAGATGTATGGAAAATGTACTTTAATGGAGCTACAAACCAGAAAGGGTATGGAGCAGGGATCATCCTTATATCCCTTGAAGGAGCACATACCCCATTCGTTATTAAGCTAAAGTATAACTCCACCAACAACACTGCTGAGTACGAAGCTTGTATCTTGGGACTAGAAGCTGCATTGACTTTGGAAGTAAGAAAACTTGATGTATTCGGAGATTCCAATCTAACCACATCCCAAGTTCGAGGAGACTGGAAATTTAAAGAAGAAAGGTTAAAGCCTTATCATGAATACCTTGATTCTCTACGAACCCGTTTCTTGCATATCATGTTCTTCTATCTACCTCGAGAAGAAAATTAGCTAGTAGACTCCTTGGCTACTTTAGTCTCGATGATTGAGATTTCTGTGGGGATAAAGTTAACTCCGTTGATGATTGAACAGAGAGAAAAGCTATCTTATGAGATGATCGGGGAAATAGAAGAAGCAGAAAAACTTCCATGGTACACTGACGTGTGGAACTTCATTGAAAATGGGAAATATCCAGAAGGTGTATCCGAGAAAGACAAGAGATCCATAAGAAGATTCTCGGCTTCGTTCATGATTTGCCGCAGAAGTCTACTAAAGAAATCTTACAATGGGTTCAACTTGATGTGTTTATATGGAAACAATGAGAAGAAAATGATGGAGCAAATTCATGAAGGTGTGTGTGGTCCTCACATGAGTGGACACATTTTAGCTAAGACGATCATCCGACAGGGATATTATTGGACTACTATGGACAAAGACTGCTACGAATATGTCAAAAGATGTCACAATTATCATATCCATGCCAATATGAAACATGTGCCACCGTCACTACTATACAACATGACTACCCCTTGGCCATTCTCAGTTTGGGGAATATATGTTATTGGAGAAGTAACCCCGAAGGTGTCTAATGGGCATCAATACATCTTGGTAGCAATTGATTATTTCACAAAATGGGTAGAAACAGAGTCCTATGCGATATTGAAGGCTAAAGATGTGGCCAGATTTTTCAAAAGAAAGGTAATCTTTCGATACAGGGTCCCTTATGAGTTGATATCTGATCATGGCAGTCACTTCTAGAAAGAAGTTTTGGATTTACTAGAAGAATACAAGATTATGCATCACATGTCGGCACCATATAGGCCACAAACAAATGGGGCAGTTGAAGCAGCTAATAAGAATTTGAAGACGATTCTAAGAAAGATGACTGATACATACTAAGATTGGCATGAAAAACTACCATATGCACTGTGGGGATACTGAACATCTATCAGAACATCTACAGGAGCCACTCCTTATTCCTTGGCTTACGGAATGGAAGTAGTACTCCCAGTTAAAATATAACTACCATTGTTGAGAATTGTGGCTGAATCAGAGATTCCAAAATTTGATTGGCTAAGAAACTAATACAAAGAGCTAATGTTACTTGATGAAAAAAGGTTAGCTGCAATCGATCATGTGCATGTATATCATAGAAGAATAGCTTGAGCGCTCAACAAGAAGGTCCGTCTAAGAAAACTTGAGGAAGGCGACTTTGTGCTTAAAGAATTAAAAGCACCTGTTTACGACCCTAGAGGGAAATTCAAGCCAAATTGGGCTGGTTCGTACATCATCAAGAAGCTTCTCTCTGGAGGAGCAGCATACCTGATGAATCTAGATGTAGTTGAATTCAATCAGCCAATCAATGTTGATCGTCTCAAGAAATACTATGCTTAAAATCTTTCTTTCCAAACTTTTTCTTTCAAGACCTCCACCCTTCGATGAACTACGCTTGACCTGATTCCCACTTGGGGATACGTAGCCAACCTACTTGATTCGGTCACTGCTCCTGAAAAACTCAGCCATACTTCAAATACCTTCCTTTAAACCTTGGCCGAACTACTTTGGACCTGATTCCAACTTGTGGATAAGTAGGTGAGCTTCCATGGCTCTCGGTCTCTGAACCCTACAAACTAGGGACAAATTTTCAAAGTTTACCCAGAGCCTCAAGATATCACTGCCATACTAGGGGCAAACTGCGTTTGCCCAAACTTCCATTTATCCATATCAACTAGGGGTAAACTGTCATTTGCCCGTACCCTGCTACCTGTTCTCTTTGGATCACTTGGCTATCAAAATTAAGCAACTAAATGAAAAATCTGGTAATTCTTGATATTAAGTTGAAAAGTGTTAAAGATGTGAGTCTAATGTCAAGACTAAAACATTTGAAAAATTTTCAAAGCTTCAAGATTACATGCAAAGCCAATACAATGTCCTGCTATAAGATAAATTTTTATTTCAAACATGCAAATCCTTAGAAATTCAAATATCAAAGTCAAAATACATTGTTGAGAGAGGGAATCGTCAGACATTTCCTTTCCCTATAACTGAGTCCTGTGTATTAGTGTGCAAAGTGTCAAGCAAATCAATCTCATGACAAGGAATGTAAAGCAAAAGCAAAGGATAGCATAAAACAGCATCAAGCAAAGTCAAGGGTACAAGCCCATCAAGTCTCAAATAGAATATATCAACTTTAGTCTCAGTACAGAAAGCAAGACAACAAGAAAGATAGTCATGGGTACATATAAAAGAGGTAAACATCATCAGCGACGACGAGTAGCCCGCGGGTACCGAGCAGGCATATCTAAGGCCGTAGAACTATCGTCATCATCAATATGGTGCCTTCGCCTAGACATGCCAGCCCCACCAGAAAGGCTTGCATTCATCCGCTCCAGCTGAGATTGAAGCTGCCTAACTTGGGCCACCTGTCGAAAGAAAGAATCAGTACAGGGTTGAAAATGCAATGAAAAGAAGGAGAGATTAAGGAATTTACCAAAGTCACATCTTGATCTATATATGTCTGACACATGCCATCCCACTGCAAAAGGAGCAAGGTAAGATAGAAAGATCAGGAGAATCAGAAGTACTCACATGTCCCTCCCGGGCAAGGCTCCAAGCTCTCAGATTCTGTGCATAAGCTCACTCTTCATTGAAAATAGCTCGGGAACCGACTTATATTGCTCTAAAACTAGCTGATGTTCCACAAGATCACGACAAATCTCCATAAAGGATATAACTCTGCGCAGTATAGTCGAAGCTCGCTAGTCACAAGAAGGAATAGGAGATAAAGGTCGGCTAGGGCCATCTATAAAAGTGCTCCCCTGCAAATGATAATGAGAAAAGAGAAAACTAGCATTTAATCAGGAATGTAGAAGCCATGAAATACGTTCGGGTCATCCGAGAGTGGGAAATTGGACATCAGATAAGTGGTCCTAAAGACGTCATAGTTCTTCTCGAACAGAGTAAAAGAGGCAGAAGGAATTCCATTCAAAGCATCGATAAGATCATCATCTTCCAGATTCTGCATCGACCTCATGCAAGAAGGCGGACCCTATAGCACTAAGAGTCGATCCTCCAAATTAGTCTGAGGAGCTACTCTCTCTAAGATATCACTCAACAATAGAGGGACTCGAGAAGAATCCTCTCTCCCGTTATCTCTCTGGCTAAGCTGATCTCAGTCACATCACCATTTGTCGCCCAAGGATGCCAGTTAACTTGATCGAACCTGAGACGACTAAGGAAATCCCGGCAAGAAATTACATTATGAGCACCATTCTTGACACCTACGACTTGACGACGCCACTTCAAATCCCGTGGAAAAATGTGCATCTCTTCCTCCGGGAATGATGGAGTTTTCATGGAAAAGTACTCAAAGGCACATACCTACAAGAGAATATATACCAGTGATCAGATACAAGATATCAATGATAAAATCAAAATGAAATTTTTTTTTGACACCTCCCAAGCTCTCAAGAAGCCACCAAATCCAGGGGATTTGCCTCGAGAATGCTCCCCCATTTGACTATAAAGAATGGTTAAACTAGCAGAGCCCCACTCAAAGTCTGCAATCTCCTCAAGATTCTGAAGGCTATCAAGCATGTTCAGTGTAATCCGCTCAGCTCGAGTAGAGAGAAGAGAGCAACCAAGCAAATGTAAGATGAAAGCACGGGTAAGTTGCATATTAGTGAATTGAGCCACTTTTTTAGAAGGCCAAAGTTGTTGATAAACCATGTAATACCCACACTCGATCCGTGTAAATCTCTCTAGCTTGGAATAATGCCCAGAAGTCGCTCAATAATAGTAGGATGTCTATGGATATTCTTCATGAAGGCAAGATGATGCCCACCGAATGAGACATCAATAATCATCGCAAAGTCAAGTGGGGTCATGGTTATCTCCCCAAAAGGTATGTGGAAAGTATTTATGGAATCCCACCATCTCTCAGCAAGAGCTTGGATCATGGCCAGATTATTGGCAGGTCTCTCCAACAAGGTTACAAAAGACTTAAAACCCGCTTGTTATTATTGGCTGTTACTTGGGGATATGATTCCGACAATTCATTAAACCATTCAAGGAATTTTCCATAGCTACCATGACCTTTAAGGTGCCCAAGCACATTCTAGAAGAAAATTGAAGGATGATTCTTAAGAATTTGCAAAGAATTTGGAAGCACACATACACGAAGTAGAGGAATAGTGCAAAATTAAAGAATGGGTTACCTCTTTACCAAAAGCCCTCCTAGAGATGTGATTTAGTGGCTCCTTCATAGTTCAATACTCCATGGATTGAGTTGATGAAGCTCCACTAGCTTGAAATTAGTTTCTATGCGTTCCAGAACTCTCACCTTGTCCATGGGAACTCATGGTTGTTGATTCTTGAAGTTTGAAGATAAGAGGTTGAAGATGATGAATAGTGAAGCCCTTGGCACTTGAATCTCCTAAAATAGGGAGAAGTTGATGAAATCAACAAGGTTTTTGGAGGTTTTGATACATGAAATCACTTAAAACATCAAGAAATTACAAGACTTTGGTACCTTAGAAAAGAGGGGTGATGCATTGAAGATGAGATAAATGAAGAACAAGAAGAAAAATGGGTTTTTAATCCCATATTTTTGGCTAGCGGTTCCCAAGAGGGTATGGGGAACCACCATTTACTATTCACTTCCTGCCAATTCCCCATTTTGCTGTATATTCACGTTTTGACCCCCGAAACTCTTGTTTTGACCCCAGATTGGCCCGATCTTGATATATAAGCCTTAAGATTGCTTGAAACTTATTGGTCTAAAGGACCCTTGGGAATTTGAATCTTGGTTGAAAACTATTCAGAGTTGAAGAAAAGTCCCCTGGCATGAAGAATCAAGGGCACCACAACTTGAAAATAGCTGATAAATGATGATTTACATTGAACTCCCATTGTTTTGGGATTAATTATGTGATTATCTTAGAAAATGGACATTTGGGTCTACTATCACTCGAGAATTACATCCAGAAAGGATTTTTTGGGTATACAGAAGATGGGTCAAAATACAGAATCTTCAAAACCATGATCAAGATATTCAGAAAAGGGTCAGAATAAGCCCAACGTGTTGCAAGAATTCTCGAGCTGGTCGAAGCACCGATATGAGTCTCAGATTAAATCAAAAGAGCCTCCAGAATAGAAACCTTTTACTCGCATCTCAGAATCCTAGAATCTCCGTAGCAGAGAACTTTCAGATATCATCAGGATTACCCTAGAAGAAGGGTACATCTCTCATAATCATGTATCAGAATTACCTCTAGAAGAAGGGTATTTCCCCCAGCATTGTGTATCAGAAATACCTCCAAAGGAAGGGTATATCTTAGACTCGTGTATCAGGGTTGCCTCCAGAGGTAGGGTATCTCTCAAAATTCGTGTATCAAAAATACCTCCAGAGGAAGGGTATGTCTCAGATTCGTGTATCAGGGTTGCCTCCAAAGGTAGGGTATCTCTCAGAATTCGTGTATCACAAATATCTCTAGAGGAAGGGTACGTCTCAAATTCATGTATCAGGATTACCTCTAGAGTTAGGGTATCTATCAAAAATCGTGCATTAGAATAAAAGATTTGTCCAGAGGAACTATTTCAGAAGAACAGAAGAGTTGCCCCTAGAGAAAGGACCTGTTTAAGAAGAATAGAAGATTTGTCCCCAGAGGAAGGACCTATTTTAGAATAACAGAAGATTTGTCAAGATGAAGGACCTATTTTAGAAGAACAGAAGAGTTATCCCCAGAGGAAGGACCTGTTTTAGAAGAACAGAAGAGTTGTCCCCAGAGGAAGGACCTGTTTTAGAAGAACAGATGATTTATCCCTAGAGGAAGGACCTGTTTCAGAAGAACAGAAGATTTGTCCCCAACAGAAGGACCTATTTCAGAAGATTTGTCTCCATACCTATTATAGAAGATTTGTCCCCATAGGAAGGACCTATTTTAGAAGAATAAAAGATTTGTCCCCAGCGAAAGGACCTATTTTAGAAGACTCATTCAGCTACAAAAAAGTTTGTCCCCAGCAGAAGGACTCTACATCAGCAATCATCCAGAGGTTAAGACTCCACATCAACAATCGTCCAGAGGTTAGGACTCTTCATCAGCAAATCGTCCACAACAAAAGGACTCTTCATCAGCAAATCATCCCTAGCAAAGGACTCTTCATCATCAAATCGTCCCCAACAGAAGGACTCTACATCAGTGAATAGTCCCCAGCAGAATGACTCTACATCAATAATCGTCCAGGGGTTAGGACACTTCATCAGTCATCTAGGTTTAAGGAGGCATTATTCCAGCAATCGTCCAGGTAGGACACTTTTATCAGAAGTTGTTTGACATCATTCAAAATTCATTCAAGATACTCTGCTATTTCAGCAATCGTATAAGATATAGAGGACACCTACAAGGCTCAAACTCAGAAGAAAGACTTTAAAAAGGCTTTGAGAATCATCCAAGATACAGATAGCATACTTCTCTTTAAACATATTTGACTATGAGCGAGAGACATTGCATCCCTTGCATTAGATTTTGCATCTAGGAGCTCTTGAGGACGATTCCTCTAGCACGTGCACATTCATGTTTTCATACTGCATTAACATCCTAAGATAGGAAAATTTCATCTATGCTGTTGTTTGTATGTGTTCTTTATCTCCTTGCGTGCTTGAACTACACCCTAGTCTAATTCCTAGAAATGATACATAGGCAGCTCCAGCAGCAGCTTCGATTTAGCAGCATCTACCCAGCATTGCATTGCATTCTTGCTTTCGTAATTTCTTAATTTTCTCAGATTTTGAAGTTTTTGATTTTTGCAGACTTTCGTTTTTCCTAAAACCTCTCAGTATGGTTATTGGGTGCCTTCTAGCTTTTGCACTCACTTGCAGTTCACGTTGTTCACAACAAGCTCTGCCAAAGAGGGGAAAACTTTAGACACCCAATTTTGACCACACTGATAGGATTGAGGATGGACAATGCCATAGAGGATTCGATGATGAAAAGTACCCTGTGTAAGTTACTGGATTCCATACAATCAAAAGATTGAACTTCAGAAAGTGACTTCAAACTCAGAAAAGCCCTTTTCCAACATAAAATCCCAGTTTTGTCAAAATCGTCTCTCAGAATTCATATTCACTCAGGGATATATGAACATAAAGTATTCTAAACGCAGTATTCTAGGTATCCAAAGATTCAATTTCAAAGAAAAACCCAAAATAGATACAAAATGAAAATTAATTTTGGAAAATGAGTCGTTTGATTTCAAAAAGACGATGAAAGTTTCGGAGGACTTTCGGGCTTTAATTGAACTTCAATTCTCATTTTAAAACCTCCCAGAACATTTTTATACTGAAATTAAACTCGACAACTCTCCAATGGTACGTAAATAGATGATTTCAGACACCAAAAATCATTTTTATAAAAATATGGAAAAGTTGTGCACGTAATATTTGAAATAGGACATAAGGGCAACCAGGGGAACATGAAAAGGAAGTGGCGGGTCCCACTTATGAGGTGGTAGGTCCCTTCAAAGCCTCCACCTATATGTTGCTCCATCCATCAAGCTTTCTGAGTTCCAAACCCTTCCAGAGGCTTCCCACTGCGAGAAAATTGCCCAGAAACTGTGTTTAGGCACTGAAGTGGCCATTTAACCCTTTTTTGATCTCTAAAATCCCTATTTTAACCTTGAAACTTAAGGGTTAAGTTTTCAAAACCCTATATATAGATCCCATGCATCTCATATGAGAGGATCTTAAAAGGCTTAAATAAGCTTAGAGCATCTTGGAAGATCCTTAAGCACACTTTGAATATACTTGAAGATACAATCACATATACTTTGAATTTGAGAGATTTCTAGAGAGAGAATAGTGAATTATGAATGGAATTCCCTTAAAACTAATCTCAAGATAATTAGATTAGGGAATTAGAGAATAAACTTGACATCAATTTCCTCCTTTTTCCACCATAGATGAGTGCTTGAAGAGCTTGAAGAACACTTGAAGAAGAAGATCCTTCAAATCAACTTTGAATATATATAATTAAGAATCCTCCAAGAGGTAAATATCATAATTCATCTCTAATTCTTATTTTTATATATAGATCTATAAGACTTGGATCTAGTTTATTTTGTTTTCTTTGTTAGAACACTCATCTTCTTCCTCTCTTGTTCTTCACACACTCACATAGCTAGATCCAAGTCTTCCTTGATTTTGTTGATAATTCATAATTAGAGATTGATTTTCACATTGATTTTCAATTTTAGTTTCATTCTTCTATTTTAGTTTAGATTCATGCATACATCATTATATATATATATATATGTATCTATTTTGATTCTATGATGGTTTGAAAGTATGATCTATGAGAATGATGATTCCTATGTTCATACCTTTCTCTTGATTGTTCCTATTACCTAGAATTCCTATTGAAATTCATCTCCAATAGAATATTTGTAAGTCCCTTTGATCCATGATCTAAAGTTCTTCATAGAACTTGAGGGCTAAATTGATTGGGAATCATGATAACCAAGTTGATCCATGAGTTTGATCTCTCTAATAAACTTAAACCATTACCTAAGATGTTTTCCTCACACTTTAAAATGAATTAGTTAAAATTCAGCAAAACAGATTGGTTTTGTCCATAAGTCTTGGTCCATCAAAACCCATAGTTTGATAGATTTCAAATTTTCTGGGTAAACTTTGATGAATTAGCTTTCATTCGATCCGTTTTGAGAATCATTAGGATCCATATGCTATTTTTAGAAATTGTTAAGAAATCAGCTGACAGATTTGAACATAGTCTCTTTGTGCTTGAATTTCAGAAAATCTATGATAGTTATCGATGATTTGCTTTTTAGGGATGATTCCGAACTCATGTATCTATATTCCGATGTAAAATCGTGAGCATACGATCGAGTTGAGATCATTTTCTAGGCATTCGAAGTTGATACAACTATTATGGAATTTTCTAAGTTTAACTACAATCATGATTATGTATACAAAATGGTCATACCTTGATCACTCAACAACATTTGATGAATAAAACTTGGTTTAGAGATCATCTAGGATAAATGGATGAGAGATTAAAATCTTAGATCAACTAGATTAACGTGATTCATGAACTTCTATTATGTCTTGCATTTCTTTGTCAAATGATACAAAATTTCTAGAATAACAGAGTCTGTTTAAAACACTTTTTCAGAGACCTTATGTTCAAAAAATGTCCACAGGATTAATTTTGTCATAAATTACAATGAAATAGCGTTCTTTTGACATCAAATAGAGCTTTATATGATTTTTGTAGAATTAATTATGATTTTTACAAGAACAGTGGACAGTTCTGATCTACTGTTCCCAAAACTCTTATTTCTCGAACTTCAAAAATGCTAATGAGGTCCTACTTTTTGGAAAAGTTCCCTAAGACATGTATCTAACTTTATGTAAAATGGTTTTAACCTAGCTCATGTTTAAGATCACTTTTGATAGGATTCATTAGACTTGTTGAATCTAGAAATTTGATTGATGACATCTTTTTCTTATTTTTCATGCATATCATTTGTTTGCTTGTATTGTTGCAATGCTTGGGTATTCATTGGTTTCTTAGTGCAGAGAATTGAATGCCGTGAATTCGGATTTCGATTTGTGGGTTTACCACATCTACATATGTCTTAGTGCCCATGTATCGTGTACTCTGTCTACCCTTTCTCTTAGAATTTTTCTAGGTTTACAACTTTGTTTTCAATGACATGATTCCTTTAGGATAGTCTTCCTTTATGTGCTTATACATTAGAGACATCTTATCTAGGATTGTTACATGATTGCATTACATGTTTCCTTTCTTTTTCTTTTCGCGACTCCGCTTGAGTCAACCCAATGTAAGTCTTCTTATTCCCTTTTGCATATCATGACACGTTTCCTTTATTTGCATCGGTCCCGGGCAGGACTAGCCACTGTGAGTACACCTCTATCTTGTTTGCATGTGCATCCGATTTCTATTTGATTTAATCTCTTGAAATGATTTTCATTAGATGTTCTTTTTGCCATGTATATATTATCTAGTATGTTTGAGGAAATAACACCTATTATGAATTAAGAACAAGGATATTTTGAATCAAGGCCTACCGCTTTGTAGGACGAGGAGGGGGTGATTTAGTCCTGTGCGGGCTCCTTCTCCTCTCGTCCCAAGACCCTCGAACCTTGTTTCTGGTAATGAAGGGCGAGTAACCTTATTCAGTTTTGGGCGAGTCAAATTTGGTTTCCTAATTCCCGATAAAAATTAGGTGGCGACCCTTTGTCTCTAGGATCGCATGAGAAAGTTCTAGTTCCTTGAAGTATGCTCCTTGGATCTGTCCTGGGACACTATCGAGGAACGCCAGGACCCCCCTCCCCCCGCGCACGTGCATGCCCACATCTCTACCCTTTGTAGTGGCAAAGTCGTGGATAACAAGGTCCAAATGCCTTCTCTTAAACCAACCTTGATTGATATTCCAGTAAGAGTTAAGGTCGAACTCGACATTGATGACCCATCATCCCAAAAAAGTATTGACCTTGGAGAGGACTTACCACAAGTCTCGGGGTTTGACAACCCCGCGCCTCCCCAATTCCCTTAAAAACTCAAAAAGAAAGTCAAGAACTCAAAAACTAATGAATTCCTAGAGATGTTTAAATAAGTTCAAATCAACATCCCTTTGTTGGATGCAATCAAGTAAGTTCTAGCTTATGCCAAATTCATCAAAGACCTTTTCACAATCAAGCAAAGGAACAATGTCAAGAAGAAGGCCTACATGGCTACTCATTCTAGCTTGGTGATTCTCAATGAGAATCCTCCACAATATAAGGACCCCAGTTGTCCTACTATCTCTTGCATTATTAGACAACACCATATTAATCGAGCACTCCTCAATTTAGGTGCTAGTATAAATTTACTACCACACTCGGTGTATGTATAATTAGACTTAGGAGAGCTCAAAGAGACGAGAGTCACATTACAATTGGCCAATAGATCCATTAAGTTGCCGCGGGGCATCATTAAGGACACCATCATACAAGTTGGTAATTTCTACTACCCGATAGCAACCCGTTGAAAGAGACAGTGCAGAGATTCCAATCATCTTAAGTCGTCCATTCCTAGCTACCATTAATGCCCAAATCAATTGTAGGAATGGCCTCATGAGCTTGACATTCAAAAATATGACGTTGGATGTCAATATCTTCTCTCTTTTCAAATAACTGGATCTTGGCGAGGAAGATGGTGAGGAGATTTATGAGGTATGCCTCATTGATTCTTTAGTGCAAGACCACTTTGATTTCTCATTTGATTTAAGCACTCCAACTTTTGAAAAACATGAATTTTTACTCGAGGATAACATTAATCTTGATGATGTTGAAACATGTTTTCCAATCAATAATGTGTCATTAGATTGCGATAGTGATTTTAGTGATGAGGATGTGTCTTACGAGGGCAAGGTTGATGTTAAGAGTCCTTGAGGAAGCGATGTAGACTACCCACTTCGAGAAATTACCCCGGAGGGATAGCCTTCCCTTTCCTTCTAACATTGTTACACCCAAACTTGAGCTCAAAACTTTACTGTGCGAGTTCAAGTATGATTTCTTAGGAGAGGAGAGTACACACTCGATTGTTATCTCAGCCTAGCTTGACTTATGTCAAGAAAGGAAGTTGATGGAAGTCCTTAGAAGGCACAAGAGTGCCCTTATGTGGTGTATTGCCAATTTAAGGGGAATTTTCCCTACCATTTGCACCCATAAACTCCCTGGAGAATGCTTCCCATGCAAATAAACCTTTCTTGGTGGACTTTCCAGAAGAATTTGAATCAGGCGAGTTAGCTTCCTTAATTACAGTTGAAGAATCTGGTTCATCCGTTGAATAAGCTGACAAATCCGCTTTCTTAGAATCAGTTAAATTATAAGAATGAATCTATTTCTTGAGAAAAGTGGGTATCATCATCATTTGAAGTGTCCAATGGAGAATTGACTATCTAATTACCGAAACGCAGCTTAAAACGATGATTTAAGGGATCTATATGGAGGAGGATGCCAAACTATCTTGACATATGCAAAGACAGTTGAATCCTAAGATGAAGGAAGTTATGATGGCCGAGGTCATCAAGTTATTGGATGTTGGGATCATTTATCCCATATTCGATAGTGAGTAGGTGAGTCCGACCCAAATGGTTCCCAAAAAATTGGGATTCACGGTCGTGGAGAATTAAAGTGGTGAGTTAGTGCCTACTAGTACCAACATGGGATGGAGAGTATGCATCGATTATAGGAAGTTGAACACGGTCACAAGAAAGGACCACTTTCCCTTGCCTTTCCTAGATCAAGTCTTAGAGAGAGTAGCCAGGTATAAACACTATTGTTTCCTTGATGGTTAATCAGGGTACAATCAAATTGAGATAGCCCTCGAGGACCAAGAGAAGTTCACTTTCACATGTCCCTATGGCACGTTTGTCTATAGGAGTATGCCATTTGGACTTTGCAATGCACCTGCGACATTTCAAAGGTGCATGCTTAGCATTTTTAGCGATATGGTTGAAAAGTTCCTAGAAGTCTTCATGGATAACTTTAGTGTGTTCGGCGACTCATTCGATGAGTGCCTTGAGAACCTTAAGAAAGCTCTGAAGAGATGCATAAAAAAGAACCTTGTGCTCAATTGGGAGAAGTGTCACTTCATGGTAACACAAGGCAACGTTTTGGGCCACAATGTCTTGTGAGGTTATGCAAGTCGACAAGGCCAAAATTGATGTCATCTCCACTCTTCCACCCCCGAAAACTCTTAAGGACATAAGGTCATTCCTAGGTCATACGAGTTTCTACCGTCATTTTATTAAGGACTTTAGTGCTATTTCTCGACCTATGTGCCAACTTCTCGCTAAAGATGTCACTTTTGAGTGGGCCCAAGAGTGCCAAGAGGCATTCGATAAGCTTAAGGAAGCACTCATAACTGCACCCATTATGCAAGCTCCCGATTGGAGCCTTCCTTTTGAGCTTATATACGATGTGAGTAACTATGCCGTTGGGGCTGTGTTAGGGTAAATGAAAGATAAAAAAAACCCCATATTATTTATTATGCAAGCCGGACATTAGGTAGTGCCCAAGTCAACTACTCCATGACAGAGAAAGAGTTAATTGCCGTAGTTTTTGTTTTGGAAAAATTCCGATCGTATGTGATAGGATCCCTGATTGTTTATTTTATCGACCATGTTGCACTCAAGTACCTTCTTCACAAGAAGGATGCTAAGGTTTGGCTAATCAGATGGATCCTTCTCCTATAAGAATTTGACCTCTCGATCAAAGATAAAAAAGGGGTTGAAATGTGGTTGTCGATCACTTGTCACGATTGACTTTTGAGCATGACCATATCGACCCCATTCCTATTCAAGAGTGTTTTCCAGATGAGCAATTGCTCAAGGTTTCTATTCTCCCATGGTACACTAACGTTGTGAATTTCCTTATCATGGGAGATCTCCCTCAAGATTGGTCTCCTCAAAGACCGTGAGAGGCTTATGGTGATGGCATAATCTTTCTTTTATGATGATCCTTCTGCTTTTAAGTATTGTGCTGATCAAATCATTAGGCAATGTATGCCTAATGACGAAATACCGAGCATGTTGTCTTTTTGCCATAACCAAGCTTGTGGAGGTCATTTCTCGTCACAAAAGATCGCATTTAAAGTGATACTTAGTGGTTTGTATTGGCCCACTATCTTTAAGGATGCGCATACCTATTGCAAGGTGTGCCCTCGATGCTAATTACTCAGTAAAGTTACCAAGAGGAACTCCATGCCTCTAAACCCCATTCTTATCATTAAAGTTTTTTATAATTGGGGAATAGATTTCATAGTCCCTTCCCTAAATCCAATAATTTTGAATACATTTTGGTGGCGGTTGATTACGTCTCCAAATGGATGGAAGGCATAGCGACTAGGACCAATGACCACAAGGTGGTCTTGAAATTCTTAAAAGAACATACCTTGTCCTGGTTTGGAACTCCCAAAGCTTTGATTAGCGATCAAGGGGTGCACTTTTTTAATTCCCTGTTCGCTCGTTTAATGGAACAATATGGTATCACCCATAATGTTTCCACCACATATCACCCATAAACCAATGGCCAAGCCAAATTGGCTAATCATGAAATAAAAGGGATTCAAGAAATAACAGTTCATTCATCTAAGAAGGATTGGTCTTTAAGGCTAACTGATGTGCTTTGGGCATATAAGACGTCTTATAAGACAAATTTAGGAATGTCCCCTTACTAGTTAGTTTACGGGAAGTGTGTCATTTACACATCGAGCTTGAGAACTGTGCTTATTGGGCAATCAAAAAGCTCAACTTCAACGTCGATGAGAGTGGTGAGAAAAGGAAACTCCAACTTGACGAGTTGGAGGGGATTCAAAGTGAACTCTATGAGAGTTCAAAGGTGTACAAGACATGTGTTAAGGCTTTTCACGATAAACGGATTGTTTGAAAACAATTCGTGGCATGCAATAAGGTGCTATTTTATGATTCACAGCTCCATATATTCCTAGGGAAGTTACAATTTCATTGGATTGGCTCGTATATAGTGCACAAAGTCTATACATATGGAGTCATGGAAATTAAGGATCTCAAGGATGGGACCGTCTCTAAGGTCAATGGGAAATGGCTCAAACCCTTCTTCGAATGTCTTGACACCGATTTGGTGTCAATTCCTTTGGACGACTGCAAAGTGGGGAATGAATAGACTTGGTGGAGCCTAAACTTTTTGTATGCCCATTTAATTCATTCTTGGCATGGTTTTGTTTGTGTCGCTATCCGTTGCCCAATGAACATCTAATCGAGTTCTTGGTTTATAATTCTTGATTCGTTGGACCTAGTCTCGCTTGCGAGATTAATTTGTGTGATTATGAGTCTCTTGTTTGTTTTCGAGTCCT
Source organism: Hydrangea macrophylla (assembly GCA_033977485.1). NCBI lineage: Eukaryota > Viridiplantae > Streptophyta > Magnoliopsida > Cornales > Hydrangeaceae > Hydrangea > Hydrangea macrophylla. Next base: position 43,722,426 of record CM066984.1, on the reverse strand, counting down.
CGCATTCTTTTTCTTTATTTTTTTTAGTTTCTTTGTTGTGGTTTTTTGGTGATTGAATCTTATGAGTCCTTCATTGAGGATCATTAAAAAAACACCTTTCTTTGTTCTTTGGTGAGTGCCCATGAAGAGGAGCATTCGACCAGTTGAATGGGCCCCTTCGACCGGTCGAATGGGGTCCATTTTTGTTATTAGTAGAGGGTGTCTCGACCTGTCGAGGAAGCCCATTCGATCATTCGAAGGGGGGCTAAGGGATTTATTTTTTCCCTTCTTCTTCCTTTTCATTTTTATTTTTTCTCTCCCTCTCTCTCTCCTTCTGCGATCTCTCTCTTCCCCCTCCCCCTCACTTTGCCATCTCTCACCACCACCATCACCCTCTCACCACCATGAACCACCACCACCCTCCGACCCCTTCACTACCACTAGCCATTGCCCCCAAATCTCGCCCCCCCTCTCAGATCTCTCTCCCGCTCTTTCATCTCTCTCTCTCTCTCTCTCTCATCCCATCACCCACCACCACCCCCATTCAAGCTGCCCCACCACCTATGCCCTCACACTACCCTATTTCCCTTAACCCCCCCAACTCAATCTCAACCCTCCCTCTTCCCCATTTTTCTATACCCTAGCCCTAAGTCACAACCCATTTCTTTATATCTCCAAATCTCAAACCCTTGTTTTCACCATGACAAAGCCCAAGGTCCCTGAGGTCCCTCACCCAATGGATCCCAAGCCCTCACATCCCATGAGCGGCTTTTGATCTATCAAGAGGAGGGCGTGTGATGATGCCTACTTCTAGTACCGGGTTGTGCTCAAGGAGCATTCCTTTGCCGCTTTGATTTTCCCACCCTTCATTCGAGATGCATTCACTGCTCGTGGGTGGGACACTTACGTCACTATCGAACACCATACTATAGTTGAGATCATCTGACAGTCCTACACAAATCTGATCCCTGATCTAGATTCTGCCCACACTTTCTTCGCCTATGTGTGTGGAAAGTGGTTCACTCTCACCCCTTGCGTCCTCGCCCGATTCATGGGTATTGATGAGGAACCCACTATTGCCATACCTTGGGAGGGTGCCTACTTGCCCCCAAAGCATATCGTTTATCGGGATTTGATGGGATAAGATTTCAATTGGGATGGCAAGAAGTTACCTATGAGCGATTTGATCAGAGATTTTGCCGACCTCGCGGTTTTCTTCCGTCAAACTTTGTTGTCAACCTCGCACAAGTCTACTTTTGACCACCATTACGTGGCCTACCTTGCTACTGTCGGGTCCAAGGACCCTATCTCTCTGCCACATTTCATCCTGAGCATCATGTACACAGTCTTAGCTTCCTTCTTATCCCAGGGGAGTCTTCCTTACGGTGCCCTTATCACTCGACTTTGTTTCCATTACAGGGTCAAGGTGGTTGCATGGGATAGATCTTCACATCCAAGACCCCCTACCGCTTAGTTGCTTGGCTAAGTCCAAGAGCAGATATTGTTCACAGACCGCTAAGAGGCCGTGCGTTGACCCGAGTGTGCTGGGACCATCTACAGAGGCTATAGAGGCATCTGAGGAGGAGGCCGTGGGTAGTAAGGACGAGGCTACGGGCAGTGAGGAGGAGGTTACGGGTGAGTAGGCTCCCGTTCCAGCTCTTATGGGACTGGATACGCTCATTTGGAATGTCTCATCCTCGAGACTAGGACCGAGATGCGGGAGATGGAGGCCTGGGTCTTGTCCCATTTTGATGCGCTCTAGGAGAGTATGGAGTTGGTTGTGGCTCAGTAGGTAGAGCGAGAGGAGATTTAGTTCAGGGCCCTCTTAGAGTCCATTGAGTGTGCACGTGGCGCTGGTTCCTCTGCCCCACCTCCGTAAGGCCCTGGACTTCACTTTTTATCAATTTTTAATGTGATTAGACTAGCAGCGAGCTCACTTGGCATCGCCTTTATAGTTGGTAGATTTTTAATACATCGGTTGTTCCTTTCTTTTATTTTTTGGCCCACTGTAGTTGTTTTCTTTTTCTTTTCGGCACCGTTTAGGAATCTTGTGTACTTCTGTCTCATTTTGATATAATTAATAAACAAAAGTTATTGTTTTTATTCTAGTTTTTTAATTATTGTTGCACTATTGTTTACATCTCTACTTCTTTGATTTGCGTGTTAGTTGTTACTTGTGCAGGATTGTCTTCATCGAGCTCATCCGGGATCATCCGATTTAGTGATATCTTCTCTCATTTGCTTTATTCTTTTGTTTTCGATGCTCATGCATTGTAGACATTGCATGGATCTAGTAGGGGTGGGGATAGTCACTATTCATTAGTTTGAACTTCACTGTTTTCTTGCCAAGTTATTCTATTAGCACGTCTCTTCGATTGAAGTTTAAAAAATATATTTTTTCTTTTGTTTCTTTTTTCTCTTTTCTTGTGCCCTTGGCCCATGCTTCCAGTGATCATAGGATAGTTGCCCCGTTCATGTGCCGAACACTGACACTTGTCTTGGATATTCTTGTGATATTAGCATGTGACACGTTTTGAATCCCATGAGTCGTAGAACTATCTTGATTATCATGAACTTCATAAATTTCTGACCTTTGGTGCACGTTGCATGATTACTTGTGTTAGGATGATGTTTAATGCATTTATGACCTGAAAATCGTTTGAAACACTTGTGGAGACTTGACCATGTGAGCTTTTGAGCCATTCTCCTTTGTGGAGTCTCTTTTTGAAAAGCATATCAAAGCGTAGTTAATCTCATTTTTCTTGCGTTGATCGTGCATTAGAGATCTTTCTAGTGAATTTTTAACTCAGACTTGCTTGTCATAATAGTGGAAAACAATGAATCACAATACCCCGAGAAAATGATTTTAGGCCCCATTTTCCACCATTTTATTTTACCTCTTCCGCATACACCACTTTCATACTATCCCATCACTCCAATACCCTATACAATTCCCATTTCTCATGTTTAAGTAAGTTCTTGGGGAGGTTGTTTGCACAAGGTCAGGTTTAAGTTCAAAAGAGATCGAGTTGTGATCGTTTGGGAGAGTACTAAAAGAAGACTCGAAAGAGAAAAAGAATAGAAAGAGCAAGGTAGAAAATCCAAATTTTTTTTAGAAAGCTCGAAAAAAAAAGAAAAAAGAAAAGAAAAAGAGCAAAAAAAAAAAGAATAAAATAAAATAAGAGTTGGAAATAGTACTTCTCTCGTGTGTCTCATTTACATTTTTTGTTTTCTCGACTCGTCCCTAGCATCGTTTGACCCTTGTGTAACCTTATGACCCCAATTTTGTTCCCAAAACACCTCTTGTCCGCATTTCTCATATCTCATCACCCATTTGCACCTTCTTTTCCATCCATTTCCTCTTTGATCCTCGAAAAATTATGATTCAGAGTTTGAGACAAACGTGACAAGTAGTTAGAGTTCCATTTCACACCTTCTAGTGCATGGTACCCTTCATGGGATTAGTTTTACTCGTTTAAAAAGTTTATCATTTTTCATACTTGACATGCGTGCAACTTTGCTTTCCACTTTCCATTGCTCTTTGCCTGCATGTCATGAGTGTATTACCCAATTTGAGTGTTTCATTCTTGAGAGTAATACCAATGAGAATTGTGTTGAAGCACGTTTTTGAACGAAATTCGGTTAATGAAAAAGCATTGCATCGTCCTGATACTTGTAGTTATGTATTCCATACCACGCGCATCTGAGAGTTAGAATGAATGAAGTCATGTTGATAATCTTGATAGTTTGTGAATTCTTGGGAACACGTGTGTCACTTTGCTAAAATTCTTGGAAAATTTCAAAACTTTATTGAGCTTGGTGAATTTGAATAGTCAGTAACTATCTTGAGGGAGCTTGATGTTTGTGGGTATCATTTTGAGAACCCTCCGGAGACAAGACACCACCTCTAAGGGTAGCCTAGAGGTTTAACGACTTATTGCATTCGCTCAATGTAACCGTGTTCCCCGCAAAAGTGGTTTATCCTTACTCTTTAAATAATTGTTGTATAAAGGTGTTTTAGAGCTACATTTTCTCCGCTTAATTGCTAGAGATTAGCAATATGCTAGTAGGGGGGTGTGATTAGACTCATATTTTGCATTCTTGATGTCTTTTTCTTGTGCAAAATACCATTCTCGGAGCTACTAAGCACATCGTTTATACACTTTTACCTTGTAACCCTTGTTTTTATCACTTGCATCATTTATGTGGTTTTCTTGGTTGTTTTATAGGTAAATAAAGTCATACTTGTTAAAAGGGAGGTTCTATTTCAAGATTAGTATGAAAGCATCGACTTCTATCCTAATTTGAGTGTCAAAGACCATGATTTAGAAAGCCACTTCAATCAAGGTTAATGTAGATCGTCGAGTTAGCTTTGTGTGACTTCAAATTTCATGCCAATCCAAGGTCCGAGCTACAAGATATGGTGATTCTGCAATTAACGCGAAAGGCAGGAGTGAAGCCGAAACAATGCCAAGCTGAGGGGGTTTTTAACCGGTCAAAGGTCCCCTTTTGACCGATCGAAAGTCCCCAGATTCCTTCTCTTTTGTATTACAATTTTGCCCTTTTGTGGTTGACTATACAAGTGTAATTTAGGTTTTTTATGAGTGGGATCTGGTTTTTCAGCAGCCTTTTCTTACAACCTCTATTCTCTCTCTTAGGTTTTGAATCCCCTTTGTATTTACTTCCCCCATCTACCTCCATTTAGTGTAGTTATTGTTAGAGAGAGAGAAGATTGATCCTGTAACTTGGATTTCTTGAAGTACATTGAAGTTTCTATTCATTTATGATAATGTCTCTTAGTTGGTATCATTTCTTTTCCCTTCTCTTTAATATTCATGTCTTTACTTCCATGAGTAGCTAGACAATGTAGGTTGGGGATCCTAAACCCACCATTGGACCCATGTGAGCTCTCACTAGATTATGCTATATACATGTAATCCATTTGTTGTTTGGTCTAAGGTGGGGGAATGCTAGCTCCCTAACCTCTGTGGATATCTAAATTTTACTACGCTTTTTAAAAAAAAAAAACTTTTTCAAATTTCAAATTCAAATACGAGTCGCCACTTAAAAAATTTTTTAAAAGGAAAATTAAGAAACACTACAAGAAAAAACCCTTTTTATGACTTTTTTTTTATTTTGGGCTAATGACTATTTTAAAAAAAGAGTCATAACAAATACTTTTTTCTAACATATATGACTCTTTTTGCAAATATAGTCATAAGATTGGTAAGTGGTGTTTTATTTACGACCATTTTTTTTATTAGTCATAAATAATAAGATTATTTATGACAGTTTTTTTTAAATGGTCATAAATAATAAGATTTTTTATGACAGTTTTTTTTAAAATGGTCATAAATAATAAGATGGTCATAAATAATAAGAGTTTTTATGACAGTTTTTTTAAAATGGTCATAAATAATAAGAGTTTTTATGACAGTTTTTTTGAAAATGGTCATAAATAATAAGACTTTTATGACTTCATTTTTTGGTAGTCATAAATATTATTTATTTTTATGACTCTTTTTCTTTGAATTCTAGAATCAAACGTAAGTACTGTTTTGGGAAATATAGTGAAAAAAATACAATATGCTAAGATTTTTAAAGTTAAGATTCTTGATTAGGGAAAGGTCCTCTGTACAAAAATATTTTGTGAAATTTTACTTGGCATACACGAATATTATGTGAAATTTCACTAAATCTTTACATCAATATTAAGTGAAATTTCACTTAAATCAACCTTTGAGAGACTAGTTTTTAAGAAATTACTTTTTGAAATTGGACTATTAACACTTGATAGTTACTTTTAGTGTCACAAATTTAGATTTTATTAAGAATCATATTAGATTTTTTATGACAGTTTTTTGAAAATTATCATAAAAAATAAGATTTTTTATGACATGTTTGTGAAAAGTGTCATATATAATAAGTATTTAGAAAAGTGTCATATATAATAAGTATTTAGAAAAGTGTCATAAATAATAAGTATTTAGAAAAGTGTCATAAATAACAAGACTTTTATGACTTCATTTTTTGGTAGTCATAAATATTATTTATTTTTATGACTCTTTTTCTTTGAATTCTAGAATCAAAGTACTGTTTTTTTGGGAAAAATAGTGAAAAAGACAATATGTTAAGATTTTTAAAGTTAAGATTCTTGATTAGGGAAATGTGCGATGTATAAAAATTTTAAATGAAATTTCACTTGGTATACATGTAACACCCCGTATTTTCTTTATATAAATATTCATTTAAAAAAACAAAATAATGAGACAACCTAAATTGGTTATTTATTTATATGTGTGTATTTATTTTATTCATTAATTATTGTGTGAAATTTTATAGAGCTAAGTGGTGGAGTTAAGTTGTAAAAACTTAAGTTGAACAAGTCATTGAAGAATTGATGTGTTTATTTTTTTGTAGTGATTATAGGTCCGTGAATGTGTTAATTTGTGTTTTTAACATTTAAATTAAGTACCCGGGTTATGTACACCCATTGGGTCACTCATTTTAGAACTTTAGAATGTATTTCGGGCCCATATAAAGCCTTTTTGTGAGGCCCCTAGACAAAAAATGGGATTTTTAGCCTTTTGTTTGTGTTATAATATATGTAGGTGTATCATATATACATACATAATATACATACATACATAATATACCTCCTAGGGTTTTGATAACAAAAAGAAAAGAAAAGAAAGACATGAGAAAAATAGAGCAGTCAAGAGAGAGAGAGAGAGAGAGAGAGAGAGAGAGAGAGAGAGAGAGAGAGAAGAAGAAGAAGAAGAAGAAGAAGAAGAAGAAGAAGATAATAAGAGAAGAAAAGAGGAACCCCAAATATTGTTTTGCGAATCTTCATCAACATTGAAGTTCTAAATCGGTGAGTTAACTTGTTATTTTCTTTCAATCTCGTTTGATTGAAATTTAAATGGATAGATTATTAAATTAGTATGGTTATGGGGTTATGAGATTTAGGTTTGTATTTACAATGATTGAAGTTATGATTTGAGATTTATAGATGAGCCTTGGATATACATTTGAGCAATTATTCAATTTTCGGATTTGGGATTTTCACGGATCAGATTTTAGTAGAAAATTTCTAATAAATCATACGTTACAGTTTTCGTGATTCTGTTCGCGCGAGCCTGTAGGAAACGCAATTCTGGACAACTTTCGTCTAATGGTATTTTTCCCAATTCTGCACCGTTTGGGCAGAAAATTCATATTACAGTAGCAGTTTTATGAATGTTAAAATAAGCGTATTTGCTATATCATATTTTTGTGTGATTTCGTGTTCGTTAATATAAATTAATTTATTTGTACATAGAAAGATATGAGTTCTCATGTATAGTTGAGCTTTGTGAAATTATGACTGTGTGATTTTGTATGGGTTATGAATCTGTGTGAACATGTAGCTGTTAATATAATTTTAACAGAAATTTGAGTTGAGATATATGAATCTCTTATGAAGTAGAGTTTTGTGAAAAACGTGGATGTATGAACGATAGAAAATCCTTAGAGTTCACCACTGCTCCTTATGATTTTAGGCGGCGACTTCGTGGATGACCCGTCCTTGTGTGATTAGACGGCGACTACGTGGATGACCCGTCTCTTCATTATTTTAAGCCTTATGCCCGGCTTGTTGGTCTATTTCATGTGTATTTAGACATTATTTTATTGACGTCGAGAACGTAAGGACTAGCCTTTCGGTGTATACTCAAATCCCAGTGATACCCCATGGGAGTTGGGACCGGAGTCGGAATTAGTATTACGTTAGGAGACACATGGGATATATGTGTAGGCTGGACCATGGATGGGTGGTCGAGGTGGTGAACATAAGGTGTAATAAAATAAAATACTTTGTGGTGTTTTATTCTTGCATTTAGAAGTTGAATTATAATTAATTACCTCTTATTGTGGTTGCATCGTAGAAAGTTGTGGACGCTTAGTCATCGAATTTTCTAATAATTTTTCGTGTTGTAATCGTTGTGTGTGAGAATATTGTCTTGAAGTGACGTTTTATTATCTAATTTTAACTTTTAATATTGTCTTGAAGTGGACTCAAGGCTTTAAATTTCAAAGGGAAAAGAAGGCCAAAACCAATTTGGCAATTCGTAAAGGTAATTAAATCTGAATAAAAACATGGTAGATATAATGGTAGCTGTTTAAATTATACTTAGTATGTTATGGTTAATGTATTGATATAATGTATGTTGCGGTTATTCAATTGTTGCTGAGTATGTTTTCATTGTTTGAAATTTTTGGGAGGTTCTATTTATAGAGGAGACTCTGTCGAAAGTTTTAGAAATTCTAGGTCAACATTCATTCCAAGATAAGTTAGTTTTACCACGACTTGTGATTGCAGTAATTTATTGTTTGTCTAATATTTGTTATACATTTATTCATAGGGACCAAAGCAACCAGGAAATTATGAATGTGGATACTATATGTTACTTTTCATGAAAGTGATAATGGAGAATCCATCCAAATCTATCAAGATAAAGGTATTATCATAGTATTCTTTGTAAATGTGTCGCCAAATTTTCTCTTCTTCTTGTTTTACTTTGATTCATAAATTGTGGAATTTTTTTTTTCATATGTGTTGGAGGTGGTGGTGGTGGTGTTGTGAGGAGGGAATACATCCTTAACATCTCATTCTTTCCTGAACTTTTTCAGATGAAAGAGTTGTCTCAAAAAGTGAAATATGAAAGCCACGAGCTAAATGTACTTCAACTTGAGTTCATTGAGTTCATTCAAGAATACATTTAAGTATTGAAAATTTCAACATTTTTTCCTTTTTCCAGGTAATCTATATTTTTGCAATTTAAGAAAATTATATACTCGTTATATAGAATCTAATACATTGATTTCATTTTTGTTTCAGTGTTACACAGTTAGACTACATGGAACAAATATTGCAAATAAGTTGATGTACTAGCGGAGATTGAAGAGTTTAAATAGACACTAATCTTGTTTTTATTTATTTATTTTTATTTTTTTTTAACAATGTTACATATACATTATTGGTTTGTTGGTTTAATACATACTTAGTGGTTACTGTTACATTTTCTTGTACATAACTAATTATTAGATTGATTATTGAAAAATTTTGGTTGGAAGGAAGATAATATCTGAATATGGTTCTTGAGTTGATTTGTAACATGCATGTTTTGATGATGTATTTGAATTGTGTAATCTTGATTGTTGGATTATCAACAAAATATTTTTTTCCTCTTTAAATGTGTTTTATATTATGATACGCCCAAAAATTATGGGCAGTTTCCTACTCAAGCTAGAAGACTAATGGAAAGTGCAACTATTTCCTAATCTAATTAGGAAACTCCCTCAATTAATGTCAATCAATCCTAATACAATTAGGAAACTTACTTGATTGGTGTCAATCTATATCAATAGGATTATATTTCCTTATCCATGTATGAGTAGGTCTCTTACATCTATAAAAGAGACCTCTCACCCCTCATGAAGGGGGCGGCCAACTCTTTAGTCTACACAGCACCTCTACAAAATTCACCATTATATGCGTACACCCGGCCGGTATTACTGGTAGTGCCGCCCCTCTTTGTTGGCTCACCAGGCCCGCCGGTGATCGGCTAGTGAACGTGCTCAGACACACCCGTGGACGTAGGTACCTTCATTAACAGGGCCGAACCACATACAAAAAATAGTCTCTCACTCTCTCCCTCTCTCTCTCCTAAATTGCTCTACTTTACTCTTACCAATTTTTGGCATCATCATATTATATATGACTGTTTCATAAAAAAACAATCATAAATTAGCAATAATTCTACTAAAGTCATAAATAGTGTCATTATTTATGACTTTTAAAATGTTATTTATGACTGTTTTGAAGATTATTTATGACTATAAAAAGATTATTTATGACTTTTTGAAGGTTATTTATGACTATTTTAAATATTATTTATGACTATTTAAAGATTATTTATGACTTTTTTGAATATTGTTTATGACTTTTTAAATGGTTATTTATGACTAATTTGAAAATTATTTACGACTTTTTAAAGGGTTATTTATTACTTTTTTGAAGATTATTTATGACTTTTTTAAAAGGCTATTTATGACTTTTTTAAAGATTATTTATGACTTTTTTAAAAGGCTATTTATGACTTTTTTGAAGATTATTTATGACTGTATCAATTAAAAAATAGTCATAAACAATTTGAAAGCACTCATTTTTTATGACTATTTTTTTAGAACTGTTGTAAAAGTAATAATTATTTATGACTTTTTTTAACAAACTCGAACTTATTTATGACTGCAATGTTATGACTTATTTTAAAAGCTTAAAAAATAGTCATAAATATACATTTATGACTCTTTTTTAAAGTCATAATAAGGGTTTTTTGTTGTAGTGAAACCCTTTTAAAAGCAAAATGATCTTTTGGAAACTAGAGATTTCTAAGTCCGGTGATTATGGAATGAGAGGGGAAAGAGCCCGGCAGACTAAAACACCCCCTCTCATCCTATCTCGTGATAGGCCTCTAATCAACATCCTTTTTAATCGAATTATTAATCTAAGCATGCCCTCAACTAATACATATATATATATACATTACAAAAGCATGTCAAAAGGGGTATAAGATTGCTAACGGTAAAATGGCGTACAAAATCATATAATTCAAATAGCAAGCAAATGATATGTAAAATAGATAGCGAGGAAACTTACCCGAGATCCAGCTGCGAATTTAAACGTGTAATGCATACAAATAAAGAGAAACCTAAAAAGGGTCTCTAATTCATATATATACATAAGGCAAGCCCTAATCTAAGGTGTCACCCATAGAGTCAAAAATCAATAAAAAAAATTTAAGAAATAAAATAAACTAAAGAAAAGAGTCAAGAGATCATACCTTAATTAGCGCTACAAAACAAAGGTTAATCCACATGCTTTGATCAAGATATGATATCGAATAACATTCCTAAACTTCTAGCTTAAATCTATCAAGCACAGAAAGAATTGACATAATCATGAATTCCTTCTAATTAGTTGGAATATAATACCCTGTATTTCTGTTATATATTATGCGAGTAAGACCTTGTACGTTTCTTTTTAATACTTGTATGAGCTTGGCTTTACCTTTGGTATAATTTGGATACCAATCGATTGACACTTTTATCAATCGATTGGAGCATTAATACCTAAAAGCAATCGATTGAACTTTATACCAATCGATTGCTTATATCAATCGATTGACTCTTATACCAATCGATTGGAGGCACCTGGGCAGATTCTTTTGCTCTGGCTGGGGTTTGTCCACGTGAACACTTCTCCATCTATATATATGCGACCCAATCTCGCCCATTTTCTGTTTGCAAAAACTAGAGAGTGAGAGGGAGTGCTTGTGTGTGTGTTTATATATATATACACTCATATATATATACACTCATATATATATATACACATATTCATACACTCACACACACATATTCATGGACTGAAACAAGAAGGAAGAAGATCAAAAAGAAGAAAGAAGAAAGAAGAAAGGAAGAAATAAGAAGACAGAGCAAATGAGAGAGAGAGGAGCCACCATTGAAGCTCCAAGCTTCATTACACATTCCCAAACACACCCTAGACACCTAAGGTGAGTTTTAAACTCACTTGGTAGCTTTATATTGGTGTTAGAACGTGTTTTGAATGAAGAAATAGAGTGTAAACCATGTATTCATGTTTATATGTTGCTGGACAGTCTTCACTGTGAAGAAGACGAAGTTCCAATCGATTGAACCTATTACCAATCGATTGACATCTTTCAGGTCCCAATCGATTGACACTTTATGCAATCGATTGGCATGGATTATGATCCAATCAATTAAACCTTTTTCTAATCGATTGATACTACTTTTATACCAATCGATTGAACCTTTATACCAATCGATTGGAAGTTTCAGAATACCGTTTTCTTATGATAACTGTTAGTTGTTTCTTTACTGTTCAGTATTTCCCAGCATACTTTATTATTGTAACATAGACATGACAATGAGTTAATGCGGCGTAGGATCGTAGTAATAACAAGATTAACGAATAATGTTGTGACGGTAGATAACGTAATAGTCGTAAATCCTTTGGAGTTATCGTTCATTTCATTCAGAGTAGTCAGGCCACATTGGGATTGTCATGTATCGGTGATAGAGTTGAACTTAAGTAGGTTTGCTAAGATTCGGGAACCTTGCGTGGGCGGGCATTGGTTGATCATATGTTCTTAAAAGCGATAGACAGACGAAGGTGTCTATGACTTGCGGTGAACCGGACCATTTGCCCTAAGATAGCCAGATGATCTAATCATATGTTCTTAAAAGTGGTAGACAGACGAAGGTGTCTATGACATGCGGTGGACCGTGATCACTGGTAGACGTTGCTAAGTCGTGGCATAGAATGATGTACTGTTATTTAAAGCATTATATCCCTGACATGCGGTGAATTGTGCATATGTTCTTAAAAGCGGGGGATGGACTAACGTGGTATCCATGACATGCGGTGGACTGTGCATATGTTCTTAAAAGCGGTGGATGAGCAATGGTGTATTTATAGAGTTGAACTATTGTCGAGTCTGTTCCCCCATCAAGACGTGTTATCGGTCTTAAAATGAGTAAGACATCAGTAATCGAATAATCAGTTTGATTTAAAGGAGTTACCCTCACTGAATATAATGATTATCGTGTTATAACTTGTATTAACTTCAATAGTTGATACCCTGTTAGTATCTAACTCACTCAGCTTTCATTAAGCTGACGGCGTTTATGCCGCTGGACATTCATATGTTCCACCGCACCCTGGTTATGACTATAGAGGTGAAGGACCTGCGGGCGAGGACTATGATGCCGGTTGTGATATCCCTGCTAATAACTACCCTGACGGAGGTCAGACCGGAGAAGACTATTACGCCGAGGACTACCTTTACGCCAACTAAAGACTAGACTAGAATTGTAGTTAATTGTCTTTACTGTTTTAGAACCCTTTTTGTAGTCAGGCATATGTTGCCTTGACGTTTGTACTTCCGCTGTCTTATATTTGATTCGAGACTCTAATGTGTAATAGTTAGTAACTTCTGTTGACTTTATGTTACGTTATGATCAGAACCTAGACTTCATTCTTGTTACACTATTACTTCTTGTTGCTTAGTACTGCGTGGTGTGGACAATCATGTGACTTCACCCGTCGCTGCCTTTGGACCCAAAAAGGAAATTTATTTTTCTCTATTTTTGCCGTTCCAGGGCATGACAGGATTTTTGGCATCAGAGCCTAGGTTGTATACCTTTTTGCTCACAGATTTTCCCACACCGTCTGGTCCTAGAACCTTGAGATTATATAGATGAGTATTAAGATTAGTTCTGACTTAAGGTAGTCCATTTTCAGGTAGCATGGCACCGCCGCTGTTCGTTCTAGACAAGTTTGGAGGACACTATGTGTATGAGAGGAGTATTGCGCCAGCAGATCCACAGTACTATGCCTGGAAGGTTAGGCAGAGAGCTATTGCAGAGACAGAGCGAGACATGCGGATTTAGCAGCAGAGATTTGGGACCCAGAAGTGATACATCAGGAGATGATCTACCGCAAGGAGACCTTCAAACGCATCGAGGAGGATTCCCTACTGATATTACGAGACCGTTCTTCGTACCAGGTTCTACTTGCAGAGGTTAGAACAGCGCATCCACCCCCACCAGAGGAGGACATGGCTGATGCACCCCCAGCAGATGAGGAGATGGAGGATGATGAGAACGATGGCGACGATGAGCCAGAGGATGACGATGAGGAGATGGAGGATGAGGAGGACGAGGACACCGATGACGAGGAGCCAGAGTATGATCTGGAGGAGGAGGACCCCGAGGACCCAGCCGGTATGGACGTGCCATTTGGCGTAGATATTGTAGTTGCAGAGGGTTATCCGATAGGGGAGGATGAGGTAGCCGTAGATGATGATGCATATGATGATGTAGTAGTACCAGTCTTACCAGGAGGAGTTATAGCACAGCTAGCAGCTGAGTGGGCTGCAGAGATGGCTGCACATCCCCATGGATTTGAGATTGGAGCACCGGAGTTGGCACAGGCTATGGTACAGGCTGAAGCACTTGCAGCTGCATTTAATGCAGCCCAGGTTGACATGGCCGCTGATGCAGGAGATTTGGGAGCTGTTGTGGAGCATGATGGACCCGAGCTGATTGAGGATGTTGTGATGGAGGATGAGGACATGATGGATGACGATGATATGGATGAGGATGATGTTTTATCTGAGGTTACCCCAGAGGACGAGGCTTCCATCTATGGATCCGATGTGGACAACTTTTGAGTCCAACACCTTTAGGACTTAGACTTTTACGTTTGACTTTAGGACATGTTGCCCACTTACTTTTGATGCTTACATAGACAGCTATTGACCATAGCCTTTTGTATAGGTAGCCACCAGTAGTGGTCTTGTGTATATCTTCCTTTTGTTTAGATCTTGTATAGGACCATGTACTACGCGGTACACAGATGATCTGTTGTGTACTCCGCTGTACATCTTTTGGGTATATATATACGGCAGATCGTTTCCCTTAGTTAATTCTGTTATCGTCTCATTATTATGTTATGATTGTGATTTTGATTCATGTTATGCTTTCCGTTATTTAATTATGGTCATTTCCCAGAGAAGATTGTCAGCTAATCGTTAGATCCTTCATAGGTACACTCATTTTATTTCACTGTAAAGTTAGAGCTTTGTTTGATACCGGTGCCGCCCGTTCTTTCATAGCTATTAAGATGGTACGTGATTTGGGTTTGCTACCCCTAGCACTTGAGCCGACCCTTAATGCCGTTTCGCCCTTGGGAGTATCCGTTAGGTTAGATAAGGTGTGCAAGGATTGTCCCTTGACACTAGAGGATAGAAATCTTCCAACAGACTTGATAGTCTTGTCAATGTCTGAGTTCGACGTGATCCTAGGAATGGATTGGCTTACTAAGTATGGTGCTAACCTGGATTGTGTTAGTCGGACCATTGTCTTTTCAACGCCTGGTTGCCCGCAGATCAGATTTTAGTGCCAACCGTTGAGCGACATGTTTATCACGAGCTGCCTAGCCACGATTAAAACTTCAAGCACGGAGCTTACTATCAACCAGATCCCCGTTATTCAAGACTTTGAAGATGTGTTCCAAAGTATCTCAGGACTTCCGCCGAAGAGAGAGATAGACTTCTGCATTGAGTTAGCACCCGGAACATTGCCGATTTCCAAGACCCCGTATCGGATGGCGCCAACAGAAATGTTAGAATTGAAGAAGCAAGTTCAGGAACTTGAAGACTTAGGTTTTGTTCGCCCGAGTACGTCACCTTGGGGAGCACTAGTTCTATTTGTGAAAAAGAAGGACGGAGAGCTACGACTCTGTATCGACTACAAGGAACTGAATAAGGTCACAATCAAGAATAGGTATCCACTTCCCCAGACAGACGACATGTTCAATCAACTACAAGGATCAGGGGTATTCTCGAAAATTGATTTGCGTTCAAGATACCATCAATTGCTAGTTCGACCGAAAGACATACCGAAAACTGCCTTCAGGACGAGATATGGACACTACGAATTTCTAGTGATGTCTTTTGGATTGACTAATGCCCCGACAGTATTCATGGACCTAATGAATAGAGTATTCAGACCCTATCTGGATCAATTCATTATAGTATTCATCGACGACATTCTAATTTATTCAAGGACAGAAGAAGAACATAAGAAGCATCTACAAATTGCTCTACAGACTCTCAGAGACAATAGTCTGTATGCGAAATTCAGCAAATGTGAATTCTGGCTTCAGGAAGTTAAATTCCTGGGACATATGATATCACAGGATGGGATTTCTATAGACTCATCTAAGATCGATGCAGTCTTGAGCTGGAACAGACCAACCAACGCGACTGAAGTTAGGAGTTTCCTTGGATTGGCTGGGTATTACCGGAGATTTGTGGAAGGATTCTCTAGAATCGCAGGACCGTTGACAAGCCTGACTAGGAAGGAGACGAAGTACGAATGGACTGATAAACATGAGGATGCATTTCAGGAATTAAAAGAGAGACTAACCTTGGCACCCGTGCTTGCGATACCTAAGAGTGGTGAACAATTCATAATCTATAGTGATGCATCACACCAAGGACTTGGTTGTGTGCTGATGCAAGAGGGGAATGTCATCGCATGCGGATCAAGACAATTGAAGCCGCATGAGAAGAACTATCCGACGTACGACTTGGAACTAGCTGCAATCGTGTTCGCCCTTAAGATTTGGAGACACTATTTGTATGGATAAAAGTTCGACTTGTTCTCAGATCACAAGAGTTTAAGGTACCTGTTCTCTCAGAAGGAGTTGAACATGCGACAACGGAGATGGATAGAACTACTCAAGGACTACGATTTCTCTTTGCAATACCACCCGGGTAAAGCAAATGTTGTAGCCGACACTCTGAGCCGGAGGCCACGCCTTTTGGTTGCTTTGATTTTGATTAGAGAATGGAGAGCATTGGAGACGTTATCCAAATTCGACCTTCGACCAGTGGAATCAGGAGAAGGACAACACTTTTGATGTCTTGTCGTGCAACCGACTCTCATCAGCCGCATCTTGGAAGCCCAACAGTCGAACGAAGATTTCAAGTTATGGTTTGCCAAGATGTCCGCAAAGGAACCACAGATATGGAGTATTAGTACGGATGGAGCATTGAGATGCAAAGGTAGACTCTGTGTGCCAAATGATGATGGTCTCAGGAAGAACATTCTGGATGAAGCACACAAGTCAAGGATGACTATCCACCCAGGAGGAAACAAGATGTATAAGGACTTGAAGAGAAACTTCTGGTGGGAAGGAATGAAGCGAGAAGTGGCCGAGTATGTATCGCAATATCTTATTTGCAAACAAGTGAAGGCAGAGCATCAGAAACCACCTGGACTCCTACAACCGCTACCGATTCCCCAATGGAAATGGGAGCACATCACCATGGATTTTGTGGTTGGATTGCCAAAGTCTCAGCAAAACCACGACGCTATTTGGGTAATAGTGGATCGACTCACCAAGTCAGCACATTTTATCGCCTACAACATGACATACCCTGTTGAAAGATTGAGCCGGATGTATCTACAGTAAGTAGTGCGACTACACGATGTACCTGTCTCAATAGTTTCAGATCGAGATTTACGCTTCACTGCAGAATTCTGAAAGAGCCTTCAGACAGCAATGGGAACTTCATTGAACTTAAGTTCGGCCTTTCATCTACAGACAGACGGTCAGACAGAACGAGTCAATTAAGTGATGGAGGATATGTTGCGAGCCTGTGTCATTGAATTCGAGAGTTCATGGGAGACGCATCTACCTTTGATCGAGTTTGCCTACAACAACAGCTACCACACGAGCATAGGGATGGCACCGTTTGAAGCTTTGTATGGAAGGCCTTGCTGATCGCCACTATGTTGGGCTGAAGTCAGAGATACTCAACTACTTGGGCCTGAGATGATTCGAGAAACCAGCGAGAAGATCCAGATTATACGAGAAAAGATGAAGACAGCGCAATCCAGACACAAGAGTTATGCCAACAAGCGACGGAAAGATCTAGAGTTTGCAGTTGGAGATCATGTACTACTCAAAGTCTCGCCAGTTCGAGGTATCGTCAGATTCGGACAGAAGAGAGGTAAGTTGTCACCGCGATTCATTGGACCATTTGAGATCCTAGAACGTGTTGGGAAGGTTGCTTATCGACTTGCATTGCCGCCGAAGATGTTAGGAGTGCACAACGTTTTCCACATCAGCATGTTGAGGAAATGTGCCCACAACCCAGCGCACGAGATCAGTTTTGAAGATATCGAGGTGAACGAGAACGCGACCTACAATGAAGGACCAGTGCGTATTCTAGACCGAGGAGTGAAAAAGTTCAGAAACAAGGAGATTCCGCTAGTGAAGATTCAGTGGAAGCACCACGACGAAGGAGAAGCTTCATGGGAATTAGAGTCGGAGATGCAAGAGAAGTTTCCATTTTTGTTTTGAACCCTACTTACTTCGGATTTTGGGGATGAAATCTTTAATAGGTGGTGGATGATATAATACCCTGTATTTCTGTTATATATTATGTGAGTAAGACCTTGTACGTTTCTTTTTAATACTTGTATGAGCTTGAACTTACCTTTGGTATAATTTGGATACCAATCGATTGACACTTTTATCAATCGATTGGAGCATTAATACCTAATACCAATCGATTGAACTTTATACCAATCGATTGCTTATATCAATCGATTGACTCTTATACCAATTGATTGGAGGCACCTGGGCAGATTCTTTTGCTCTGGCTGGGGTTTGTCCACGTGAACACTTCCCCATCTATATATATGCGACCCAATCTCGCCCATTTTCTGTTTACAGAAACTAGAGAGTGAGAGGGAGTGCTTGTGTGTGTGTTTATATATATACACTCATATATATATATACACATATATACATATATTCATACACTCACACACACACATCCATGGACTGAGACAAGAAGGAAGAAGATCAAAAAGAAGAAAGAAGAAAGAAGAAAGGAAGAAAGAAGAAGACAGAGCAGAGGAGAGAGAGAGGAGCCACCATTGAAGCTCCAAGCTTCATTACACATTCCCAAACACACCCTAGACACCTAAGGTGAGTTTTAAACTCACTTGGTAGCTTTATATTGGTGTTAGAACGTGTTTTGAATGAAGAAATAGAGTGTAAACCATGTATTCCCGTTTATATGTTGCTGGACAGTCTTCACTGTGAAGAAGACGAAGTTCCAATCGATTGAACCTATTACCAATCGATTGACATCTTTCAGGTCCCAATCGATTGACACTTTATGCAATCGATTGGCATGGATTATGATCCAATCGATTGAACCTTTTTTCCAATCGATTGATATTACTTTTATACCAATCGATTGAACCTCTATACCAATCGATTGGAAGTTTCAGAATACCGTTTTCTTATGATAACTGTTAGTTATTTCTTTACTGTTCAGTATTTCCCAGCATGCTTTATTATTGTAACACAGACATGATAATGAGTTAATGCGGCGTAGGATCGTAGTAATAACAAGATTAACGAATAATGTTGTGACGGTAGATAAAGTAATAGTCGTAAATCCTTTGGAGTTATCGTTCATTTCATTCAGAGTAGTCAGGCCACATTGGGATTGTCATGTATCAGTGATAGAGTTGAACTTAAGTAGGTTTGCTAAGATTCGGGAACCTTGCGTGGGCGGGCTTTAGTCGATCATATGTTCTTAAAAGCGGTAGACAGACGAAGGTGTCTATGACTTGCGGTGAACCGGACCATTTGCCCTAAGATAGCCAGATGATCTAATCATATGTTCTTAAAAGCAGTAGACAGACGAAGGTGTCTATGACATGCGGTGGACCGTGATCACTGGTAGACGTCGCTAAGTCGTGGCATAGAATGATGTACTGTTGTTTAAAGCGTTATATCCCTGACATGCGGTGAACTGTGCATATGTTCTTAAAAGCGGGGGATGGACTAACGTGGTATCCATGACATGCGGTGGACTGTGCATATGTTCTTAAAAGCGGTGTATGAGCAATGGTGTATTTATAGAGTTGAACTATTGTCGAGTCTGTTCCCCCATCAATACGTGTTATCGGTCTTAAAATGAGTAAGACGTTAGTAATTGAATAATCGATTTGATTTAAAGGAGTTACCCTCACTGAATATAATGATTATCGTGTTATAACTTGTAATAACTTCAATAGTTGATACCCTGTTAGTATCTAACTCACTCAGCTTTCATTAAGCTGACGGCGTTTATGCCGCTGGACATTCATATGTTCCACCGCACCCTGGTTATGACTATACAGGTGAAGGACCTGCGGGCGAGGACTATGATGCCGGTTGTGATGTCCCTGCTAATAACTACCCTGACGAAGGTCAGACCGGAGAAGACTATTACGCCGAGGACTACCTTTACGCCAACTGAAGACTAGACTAGATTTGTAGTTAATTGTCTTTACTGTTTTAGAACCCTTTTTGTAGTCAGGCATATGTTGCCTTGACGTTTGTACTTCCGCTGTCTTATATTTGATTCGAGACTCTGATGTGTAATAGTTAGTAACTTCTGTTGACTTTATGTTACATTGTGATCAGAACCTAGACTTCATTCTTGTTACACTATTACTTCTTGTTGCTTAGTATTGCGTGGTGTGGACAATCATGTGACTTCACCCGTCGCTGCCTTTGGACCCAAAAAGGAAATTTATTTTTCTCTATTTTTGCCGTTCCAGGGCGTGACATGGAAGCACAACATCTCTATAGGTATACAAGTCTCAACTAGGAGCCAATATAATGTCCATATAGAGATGGTATAATCCCAACATGATCATAAGGAACTCACAACTAGGTTCAATTAAATGCAACTTAACCCAATGCAAAATAAGTCCTAATTACAAGTATTAACATACATGGATGAATGCATATGAATGTAAACAAGAGTAAGCTATGAGCTATTCATTGATTTGGATCATTTAGCCTCTGGATTTAAGTTCAATTAATCATTATTAAAACATGGTTTAAGCCCTAGGTCATAGAAAAATCATTTAGGTCTCATTTACAAAGTTTATCAAAACTGAAATAGGATTCAGGAATTTACAGAGAACAGACCAAACTTTCAATAACAGAAAAAGCAGACTTCCCATGGTTTGATCTTAATTTGGATATGATATGTCTCTGTGATTCTAATTTCTAACCCAAAAAGAAAATCAAAGATCAAATGATCCAATCTCTGGGAATAGGGCAAAAACCAGACATCACTTAGAAATTTGCAACTCTATGTCCAGAGATTTTGTATGATTTTCTAAAAATAGTAAATAAATCTGAATTGCTCCAATCTTTTTAGGGGATTTTATTCACACATTAAACTTCATGGAAAAAAATTATTTGAAGTCAAGAATGCTTGATTAAGGCTCTGATTCATTCATTTTGAGAAGGTGTTACTGTTCTGAAATTCTGGACAGAAAACAGTTAAGTTGCAAAGGTCATGACCAAACCATATTCACTATGAAATCTTATCCAAACAAAAATCACAGTGGTACATCTATGAGTTAGGGACAAATTCCAATTGGTCTCATTCAATTACAATATGTCATGCTTTAATTAAAAAATCTTTGATGACAGATTGTCATTGAAATCATTACACCTTTGTTGAATGACCCTTATTTGTTGAACCTAACTTAGTCTAAGATTCTAAAGAGGATTTAGACTAAGTAAAGGTCATGATCCCTTAGAGCAATCAATAAGCTCATCAGGGGGGGGGGGGGGGGGGGGGGGGGGGGGGGGCTCCATTGGTTCATCCAACCTCATATACACATTTACACATTACAACTAAGCCATGGAGATGGGTTTGTCTTAAGTTTAATCCCTCTCTCAAGTTGTTGGTCCTTGAGGAATTAAGACTTATATTATCTACTTTTCCTCTCAACTTAATGGTCCTTGGAGATATAGGGATGACTAATACTCATGAGTTTCAAGAGAATATAAGGAAGATTCCATGAAACTTCAAATTTTAGGCTTGGATCCTCCACTTGTTTATAAATAAGATGATGATCAAACTTTGACTCCCATGTGAAGCATAGGCTTGAAGGAAAAACCGGTTTAAGTTAAAAGTTTAAACGCGCGGCGGTAAAGTCAAGTTATAAAAACTTAATGGTAGCCCAGGATCTACTACTCGTTAATTCCATAGATGCGCATAAGAGGGGACAAGAGTTATACCATAGTGTCTTGAACCCAATTTTGATTTTCTTCTTCTTCCTTGGTGATGCAGCAGCCTCCACTAGGTTGTCTTCACCCTTATGTCTCCTACGGATGCTTGCCGGATAGACTAGAGATGGTGGGATCTCTAATAGAGAGGAAAAAGAAGGTTTTGGGGTGCAGCTTCTGACGTTCTAAAACGACGAACCATTTTTCTAGAACGCAGCTGCCCTATTTATAGATTTCCAGAACCGACCTAGACTTCGAGCGATCGAAGATCTTCGATCGATCAAACCATTCTCGATTGATCGAGACTGCCAAGACTTCAATCGATCGAACATACTTCAATCGATCGAACTTGTCTTGACAACTTCCTCATGTGTCTTTCCAAGTATCCTGGCGGAGCTAAGAGTGGGACCTCCTAGGCTCTTTATTGTTGGCTCAGACCAGTTTGTTAATTACCATGACCAAACTCTTTGATCAGCAAACTAACTAACTGGTCAGTTAACATTTACTCCACTATAAAACGATAACTGAACTCCAACGCAAAAGAACATATCCGAAGCGATAACTAGACTTGTATGTTGTACTAATGTCCCTCTACCTTCAGCATTCGTAATCATATTCAGGTAGTCGGATAACTGTTACTGTCAACCTGAATCATGATTACTTCTTGTATTCCTTGAGTCCCATTCACCTCTCATGATTACCAAACATGTTGATAACTCTTATCAACAAGACTGCAGTACTCAGTAATCGACTTGGTGACATTCTCAAGGGAATGCTTACTCTGAAACAGAGGGTAGATTCTGTCTTGACAATATATGTTCACAACCCTATGAATATGACATACCCAAGATACCCAGGTGTTGATCTTCTATAGACCTCACTGATTGGTAAGTCAAAGCAGCCATATCCACAGTCTGTGTTCATAATCGTCTCAAGATTAAGAACACGTACCTTATACAAGTTATGAGTTCCTATCGACTAATTGACAGTCTTGAGTGTCAATATGAAAGCTCAGGTCCGTCAATGCACTATAAGCACTAGCATGTTAACTAAGAGTTAAACTCTAGTGATTGAGATTAATCACTCCATCCAATGGTAGTTAATCATGCTACAGTGTAAACCTGATGAGATATCCAGTCTCATCATCCACTGTGACACATTCTAAGTAACAAAGAATAGTAATTCGTATCTCACTTGTATGTATCTCATACATACACGAATTACTTACTATGATACTTAAGGATAACAATCATCTCATGAAAGAAACATACATAACTAAATGTAAAGCTGATATCCATATATTAAAATGTCAATGTCTCATATATAAAGTAATGGTTTGAGGGCACAAACCCAACAAGGCTTACATGGGATCAAAAGATCAAACTCAAGAGATTCATGTGAGACATTAAAGATCTCCAAGAATCTCAAGAAAGGAGTATAAGCAACAAAAAAAATTTAAAAAAAACTAAGAGAGCAAATACTCTAAGTCAAACAAAGAGCATTTTTGAAAACTTGTTTATTTCAAATTCATAGATACTTTGATCCAAACCAAGAAGAAACATAAGGAAAGGAAAACTCAATCAAGATTTAGAGGATCACCTCCAATTGTCCTCAAACTTCTATAGTTTGAATATCTTCCAAATTCTTCTTCAAGTTCTTCCCAAATTCTCCCAAAGACTCTCTCTCTAATTGTTTCAAAAATTGTTCCAAAGATCATTCCCCCCGCCCCCCCAAAAAAAAAAAAAAAAAAAAAGATCCTCTCCTTTTCAATGAAGGTATATACCTCCTTATATAGACAAATCCCAAGAGTCATTTAAGCAAATTCAGGGTAAAAAAAACCCTAGTTGTCAAGGCATACTTGATGGTGCAATGTGTACTTTCTAAAAAAAAGACTATGGAAGGACGCGACACCACTGACTTGGCTGCGGTACTCAATGACTACCATTCTGGCACTCTGTGACAACCGCCGCGGCATTCTGAGAGTGACAACGTGGCACTCAGCGGGTGCCGCCCTTCCTTTCTTTTTTACTTGTATATTTGTACAAGTTGTAACAAAAAATAGACTGTTATAGCAGGCGGCATTCAGAGAGTACCGGCCGCACTCACAGAATGCCGTGTATCACTCAAAATGTGTCGGGCGACACTCAGGGAGTGCCGGCAGCTTCGCCGTGTGCCGCCTCCAACAGATTCCCCCCCTCCCCCTTTTTACTTTTATTTATATATTTTGTTTTATATCTACATACTTATAGATTATATAAATATGCATACTTTGTTTTCTTTTCTTTTCCTATTTTCTTTTGAAATTCCTTTCCTTTCCTTTTTTTTATTTTTTATTTTTTATTTTTTATTTTCTTCTCAAAAAAGGTCTTCTTGGAGAACTTTCTAAACTGGCATTTTACACCCGAATTTACCTGAACACCCGGTCTTTTCCTTATTCCCAATTGTAATAAAAAACTTTTCGAAGAGCTTGAATAATTTTCAAATCCATTGGACATTGTCATCATCGGTTTCAGAGGCAATCATCCTCTGAATTCGACGATTGATCAAAATTGGGGTGTCTACAATTTGCCCCTCTTCGGCAGAACTTGTGGAGCAATGCATATCACAAGTGAATGTTAAAGACTGTGTGAAGTCAAGCCTTTGACCGAACAGTTGAATTCAGATTAAAAAAAGATAAAGTGCACTGCAAAAAAAAAAAGAAAAGAAAAAACAAAACAGGACGTTTAGATAGTCGGTGCTGGTCGTGCTTAACGGTGAGCTGCCTATGTATTCCAACGGGAATCAAACCAGGGCGTAGTTCAAGTAAAGGGAAACACACAAACGCAAAATGCATATGCTCACGCAAATGCTATGCTCTCAAAAGAAGTGGAAATGAACCTAGTCATGCTAATGAGATAGCGAAACATCATGTTCACCCTATTTCCGTCCCACACTATGCGGTGCATGATGTATGATGCAAATACCGAAGATAATCATCAAAGATTAGTCAAGGCAAATCCGTTGCAAGGACTGAGGATAACTAAAAAATTTCGGTAAGCACAAGTAACCGAGGATGCAAATTCGTTATATCCCAAAGTAGGTTAACGTAAATCAGTTACGAGGAATGAGAATATAAATCCGTTATATTCTTGAATAAGGTCAACACAAATCCATTGTGGGAACCGAGGATGCAAATCTGTTACATCCCAAAGTAGGTCAATGTAAATCTGTTACGAGGACCGAGGATATAAATCCGTTATATTCCCAACATTTAGATCATTGTAAATTTGTTACGAGGACCGAGGGTATAATTCCATTATATTCCCAACATTTAGATCATCATAAAATCTGTTACGAGAATCGAGAATATAAATCTGTTATATTCCCAAAGTGAGGTCAACGCAATTCCGTTGTGAGGACCGAGAATGCAAATTTGTTACATTCCCAAATTCAGATTGTCGTAACTCTGTTACGAGGATCGAGAATATAAATTTGTTATATTCCCAAAGCGACGTCAACGTAAACCTATTGCGAGGATCGAGAATGTAAGTCCATTACATTCTCAAATTCAGAGAGTCAATCTTGCTTAATTTAATCCAAAAATTCCTAAGATTTAGGAGTCACTCAAATTCAAATCATCTTGAATTCTCAAAATCGGGAGCCAAATAAACTCAAATCATCTGGAATTCTGAAAATCAGGAGTCAATCAAACTTGAATTCAATTTAATTTTCAAAATCATGAGTCAATCAGACTTGGCTCGCTTATTTGGGCTCGTGAACACAATCAATTAAGGCTTGCGAGCAAGCTCGTGAAAAGCTCGTTAATAGGTTTGATAAAGAGCTTACATAGTGACTTTTATATAAACATTTATTATAAAACTATATAATTTTAGAAAAAATATGACAAACCTCGTAAATAGGCTGTATAAATGACTGATTTATCATTAAACTATATAGTTTGAAAGGGCGCGCGAAAAAAAGCTCATTAAAAAACTCACGAGAAAGCTCGCAATCACTTGAAAACTCGGCTGATTTGAGCTCGTAAGCAAGCTCGCAAGCTCGTGAAAAAGCTTATGAGCAAGCTCGTCTCGGCTCGTGTCCCCCACTAGCCACAACCCTAGTTTAGTATGAGACACTTCGTACCAACCAAAGACGAATTATGTTGATGCTTGACTTATAATTATCTTCTTGACGGAGGAATCGCGCTTGTAGCTACGATTCTCCATTATCATCCAATGTAATAAGCTAATTGAATGCATAAATATCCTTATTATAAAACTAGTGGTGGATTTGCAATCCTAGATTCACTTTAATATCGTTTACAACACTTTCAAATTTCTTTTATAGTTTAGATTTATTTTCATTGTTCTTAGTTTAAATTAAAATCAAAATCAAAATTCTATTTTCTTAATTAACTAGACTTAGGATTTTTAGAGTTAAAGTGTCAAAGTAATTCCAATCTCTGTGGGTTCGACCTCTACTTCCACTACTGCAAATCTTTTAAAGTAGAGTATACTTTTAATCTTGATTTTGACTAGATCGCTATCCAATCTCATGATCCACTGTGACAATTCTAAACATCAAAGAATAGTAATTTGTATCTTTCATGTATGCATCTCATATATACATACACACAAATTCTTTTCAAGGATGTTTAAGGATTACATACATACAAACATTCATCTCATGAAACATACATAATGAAATGTAAACTGATTTCCATAAATATAATGTCTAACAAACAAAGTAATAGGTTTGAGGGCACAATCCCAATAGGGATAGGTGACGGTGGTAGGTGGCGGGGGGTGTGAAGGTGGCAAACAGTTAGCAGGGATTTGGTGTCGTGGTTGGGTTGGTTGGTGGCTGAGATAGGGGGAGCAAATATGGGATTAATATATTATCAAATTTTCTTAGGAATAGTGATGAAAATAATACAAAGTAGGTTGGTTTGGTCCTTTGTTAGCTTGGTTAACTAAAGGTCTGACCACGATGGGCTTAAGCTGCCTTGGGGCAGTCTAGGCCAAATCGTGATTTTTTGTGGTAGAACAACCCAATTAGAATTGTGAAATGATTTGCCAAACAACCCAAGAAAGCAATTGAGAGCCAAAACCACATTTTGGCAACACATACGGGTTTTGCCAAACACCCTTTAAGGCAAAAAATACTTGTCGTACACGTTTTGGCAACACATACGGGTTTTGCCAAACACCCTTTAAGGCAAAAATACTTGTCGTATGGAGATTTACTCTTCCAAGACTTGACACTTAACACCTACCTACTTGGCATAAGAAGACTTCTTGATTAAGCTAATTGTCACGCCCCAGCATAGCAAAATAGGGGAAAAAATTTAAATTTTCACTTTTAGACCCCGTGGATACGTGATAAGTTCGAGGATCACGTCGTTGTCCATAGCAAAAAAGAACCAAGATAAAGTAATAAACAGTAAATGAAAGCAGCATAAATAATAAGCATGGTGGTTCTAGGCATACATATAATAAACATTAGAGCCTTAAATCTCATTATTACAATCTCACAAAAAAAAGGTAAAAGAAAGAAAAGATAGAATCTGGGGCATAAAGCCCTACAACATAATAAATAATATGGGCAGCATCTAGTGCCTTAACTACTAACAAAAGATAAGTAAACTAGGAGTCTTCAACTCTTCCTCTAGCTCGTGAAACCATAGCCTTCCTTAGCGTACTCCTCTTTAGGGAAATCAGCCTCTGCAAGAACTGGACATTTGATTGTCCAGGACATAATAGTCGTCAGCTTTACTACAAACTGAGTGAGTAAACCTACTACACTGAATAGGCTCAGAAAACACTTGTTAATCCGTTAAGAAAGTAAAACATTCCATTTATGCTCTACTTTTGAAATCATTATCCATGAATCTTATTAATGCTGGACTCATCATACTATATACATTAGGAAACACTCGATGGCATACGCATATATTGGAAACACAATCGATATCAACTTTGGCATACACTTGGAACCACCAGTTCAATCTTTATGAACTTAGCTTGCTTTGGATCGACGATACAATCTTTGGACTATATGTCCAATCTTTCACAAACACAACTCTTTGCATGCATCCAACATAAGTGTCATTGGCCTGGAATATCATCATTTTCGGTCATGGGTTATCATCTTGTCATCTAGCCCAAACGGCTAATTAACATCTATTCTCTTGTCATCATGCCCAAATGGCTAATTGACATCTACCTTACGGTCTCATTACTTGGTAATCCCAATCTTATTCCATTCGGCCTTGGTTAATTCGTCATCTTATACCAATTGGCCACTTGCTTGATGTCAGCCCATCGGCTATTAACCATCTCACAACTGAATCCAGACTCTTTACTCTTTCTAGAACTGACCAAGCAAATGAACGAAGCACAAGGAGCAGACCAATGGATACAACATCTTGCTATTAACTTTTTCCCATCTTCCGCATCATTAATAACTAACGCGCATGGTACAAGTCGTTAAAGCACATTATTCTTGAAGTTATATACTTAAGTACATCGTAATACCGTTCACGTTATTCTAATGGTTCTAGCACGTTGTACGTAAAAAGCGTTACAAGTTAATCATATTACCATGTTAAGAAAACATACCCTTTTCTTTATAAAAAGCGTTCATTACTAAAGTACTACATCAATAGCATAAGGTACAACTTACAGTAAGTACACGCAAGTATGTATATCAAGTACAACACAAGGTACAATTATCATAGCTCATGGTACCACCATTCATAACATAGACCATCTGGATATACCTACAACAAACTAATCTTTTAAACTCTGCTGAACTCGAGCGCTCACGCCTGGCCCGTTCAGTAGGCTCAAGCTATCGCGCTTGGTCCGAGTGCTCGGGTTTAGCAGTTCCAAAATAGTAACTAATTTACCAGCATATTTTATGCTTTAACTCTCAATCCATGTTACGTGCAGGGGACTTAGATCTCAATATAACTTAAAACAAACATATTTATGAGTGAGTAAGAGTACTCACCAAGATCTAGATGATCAAATATGAAGAAATGAAGCCAATGGGTGAGAGAGAGAGAGAGAGAGAGAGAGAGAGAGAGAGAGAGAGAGAGAGAGAGAGAGAGAGAGAGAGAGTGTGTGTGTGTGTGTGAGAGAGAGAGAGAGAGAGAGAGAGAGAGAGATCTTGAGCTCCAATACCACTTCAAGAGTGCTAGATCCTCCAACTTCCTCTTGATTCCTTTTGATCCTTCAATCCTTCACTTCCAGAACTTCATAGTAGAAGCCATGCATGTGTTTGTGTGTGTTGATTATGAAATGGAAGACATGCAAAGGGTATTTGTGTATGGAATGAATGTGTGTATATATGAACCCTCACAATCCTCTCTCAAAGACACTCTCTAATTAAACAGAGTTTCTACGCCCAAAATTGCTGAGATATGCTGGTATTTTTAGACTTTTTGAGACCCAGGGAAAAATAGTCGTTTCACCCCTTTTTAAGCTCGAGCGCTCCAAAGGTCCGAGCGCTCAAGCCTCCTGCTTCAACAATCCTTCTTTTGTTTTAATGGTTCAAAGGCTCAAGTATTAACATCCATAAGAACTAATCATCAAAGTTACTCCATATGCGATCGAACTAACATACAGGAATACAGAAAATACTGAAATACATCCATCTACTGATAAATACAGGTAAAAGGGTGTTACACTAATTAATTTCAATTAGCTAATTAACTTCAATTTAGTTAATTAATCTCCCTAATTAGGATATTCCACCAAGTTCTAGAATTGAATTTTTTTAAATTACATCTTCAGCTACTATACTTTTTCCATATAGCATTCTACCTACTCACATTTTCTTGAATTATCGTTTAGCCTACTCCATTTTCAATTATTCCAATGTAGCTCCTTACATTTCCATGAATTACTATTGGTCCTACTAGTTGTAAAAATGTTCACATTTACCTCCCTATTATTCCTATCATTTCATGCTGATGTTAATTCAATTCAATTAATTCAATCGCAACCAAATGCTAACATACCACCATATTATGCACTTTTTGCTTATTACCAAAGAACTCCTCACATTCTTGGGAGTTACTAGTTATCCTACCTATTATAAAAATATTTCATTTCATTGTTTCTCTCATCTTCTATCCATTCGTGTCTTCCATTTTCGTAATGGGATTTCCCCCTTGTGTCCCCTCTGAGACACTTTCATCCCTTATGGAGTGTTTAACTCAAGTGGTAAACGATTACATCATATCTTTTCTTTTTATCCCATTCCATTCTTTTATTTCCGTAGAAGAATTCATTCCTATGTTCCTTATCATGGAACCATTTCACCTCTTTAATGACGTCCATTTCCCTCCTATTCGTTTATCATACACTAGCATGAGAGCATTTTTGCTCATTCAATACTCATCGAAATATCTTATTGGGTGAGCATGTGAGACCCACCATTTTTCACGATAAAAAAAATGATTAAATAAGGCTACCACTATTGCCAAAGCAATAGTGGCTATTACCAAAGCAAATTGACTATATGTATAAGTCCCACTTTGTCACATAGTTAATTTGCTTTGACAGCAGCAACTATTACTTTGGCAAATAATGGCAGTCTTAAATAATGTGAAAGGTTGTGAGTCCCACATGCTCACCCAATGAGGTGCCTGGGTGAGCAATTTTTGAGTGAGCAAAAATGCTCTCATAAAAGAAAGGGTTAATTATATTTTACCCCCTATGGTTATGCCCATTTTCACTTTATCTCCTGTGAAGTGAGCATTTAATCTTTTTGTGGTTTTGGACTAAAGTGAAACTATTAAATTTTTTTCTTCTCAAAATAGCCCTCACATGGGATTTAGTGTCAATTAGCCCCACATAGGAGAGTTTAAATGTCAAACTTAACCCCACATATGCAGTTAACCTTAAAATTAGCTCTTAGTGGATTAAATGATAGCATTACACATAAAGGATTAACCTTGAAATTAACCTCATAAGGAGGTTAAATGTTAATATTTTAAGCCAATTTTAAATAAAATATTAATAATTTTACTTTAATTTAAAAGTACGAGAGGATTAAATGTTCACTTTTAAAATCAGGAACCTAACCATAACCATAGAGAAGACTAAAATATATTTAATCCTATAAGAAATGTAGAAAATTCCGGATTATATCAAATGCTCTGTTTCTAACTTGGCTGGTTTACCAATTTGACACTTGGACAACAATCACACAGCTGCACACATTTTTCTTCCTACGAAAATCAGAGTAGTTACAGAAAGTACAATAGAAGAGTAACCCACCGTCAAAATTTGGCCAGCCCAGTTTATAAGTACTTACTAGAAATTCTCCCCTCTGCAGCATTCTATGATTCTATCTCTCTTTTCCACAGATACATTTCCTTCTAGTGTAAACCCACGAAAGAACATTTCTGGCCCCAGGGTAACAGGGTTCACAGTTTACTCAATCTCCCCAACCCTTCTCATTCGTCTTACTAAGCTTAATTTAACTTCCTCGAACCATCTGTCCATCTCTCTCTCTCTCTCTCTCCCCGTGAACTCCATTGGGAAGTTCGCCCCACTTCCTGGTCCGATTCTCCGTTTGTTCTTTTTCACAGTTGAACCTCGTTAGGGCTTGAACACCAAATCTTTATCATTAGGGCTCGTTCAATTCTGTTCTTTTTCTCTCTCTCTCTCTCTAAGTCTATAAATATATATATTTATACATATATTTGGATTTTTTTATTTTTTTATTTGGTTGGGGGGGGGGGGGGGGGTTTTATTTGGTTGGGGGGGGGGGGGGGGGGGGGGGGGGGAGGTGTTATTTGGGTGGGGATGAATAGTGTCTTCAGTGAACAGATACTCGCAGACAAGCTTTCCAAGCTCAACAGCACTCAACAGTGTATTGAAAGTATCCTACTTTTTCATTTTTTAAATTCCTATTATTTGCTATTGCATGCTCGGAATTGTTTACTTGATCGATAGTGCAGTATTTGAAATTCGTATCTTCTTTGTGTTTGCCTATTCCTCTTGCCGCCTTGTTAACTCATTCTAATTTTTTTTTTTTTCTTTTCTGTAATTGGTACTTTTTGCTTGAATCTCTCGCTTCATGATGGTAACTTATTGCTGTATCTGTAGTAATTCATCAAAAACCAAATGGGAAATGGTTGTTACATTTATAGTGATTGATATTTTGCCTGATGTAGAAGATTTTTGATTGTTTCATGCTCATTACATGGGGTTAAGATGTGATTTCCTCCGTTTTTGAGCAACATGCAAAAGCTCAGGTTAGAATAGTCTTTAACATTTTCAGATTTTCGGGTTTTGGGAACAGGGAAATAATGCCTTCTTTACCTTCCCATGTCAGCATGCTTTCCTGTTGGGTCAAGATAAGATCTGGACCTCTTATTATAATCCTATTCGTACGTTTCCGTCGTTACTTAAGAACTATATGGAGTAGTATTTAATTACCCCATATCCTTTAAGGTATTGACTGAATAGGATCGTCAGAAGTGATGCAAGTGGATAGTGGTCTAACGTTAATGATGGTTTGGTATGTAGATAGAATAGAAGTGGGTTCATTTAGGTTATTAGGGCCTTTTTAATAATTTTGTTTTAATTGCAAGGGATTTTTCGTTTTATCTTCTACAAGTAGAAATGATGTGTGTTGTGTATGTCTGTCTATAAATTTGTGCCAGTTTCATGAGGTGTTCTCAATGAAAGACTACGTTAATAAAATGATAGAGAAATCTATGTCGGCAATTCTTATGTGTTCTCGAGACATTTTTGTTTAATGTAACAAACAAGGAGGATGCTAAAGAAAACAAGAAGAGCATATTTCAGTTTTGATATGTTCTTGTACATAATGTGTGATGATGCAATTTTTGGTATTGAACAGATCTAGGGTTTAATTGCATACACAAAGCGTAGAAGAGAAGAATAGAGAGATATAGGCAGCATATTTGTATGTGGTTCGTGTAACGCCCCAAAAACCAAGCCACGTGGATGAGGTCAACGAGACAGGCGCTATAAAGGAAAGCAAGGGATAGTCCTACATGGACCAATCCAACAAGACGGAAGCATAGGGGAATCCTACGTGGATTCCGAAGAAAAGTCAATAAGTCAAGGATTGACCCACGGGGACCAAACGGGTCAAATAGGGCCAATCAAAATAAATTTTTACTTAACACATTTTGAAATAAAGGTTGTAAGTTTAAACGGGAAGGATAAAGAATTTAAAAGAATTTTAAATGAAAGGAAACTTTAAGAAAATAAAAAGGTTTTAGGGTACAAATTGTTCCTGAAGAAAGTCCAAGAAGGTCCTTAAGAAGGTACAAACATAGGCAGAATGTAATCAATACTTATGAATTCAAGGTACAAACGAATCCTGAGGAAAGTCCAGATGATCCTTAAGAAGGTACAAACATAAGCAGAATGGATTTAACACTATAAATTCAAGGTACAGACGAATCCTGATGAAAGTCCAGATGATCCTTAAGAAGGTACAAACATAAGCAGAATGGATTTAACACTATAAATTCAAGGTACAGACGAATCCTGATGAAAGTCCAAATGATCCTTAAGAAGGTACAAACATAAGCAGAATGTAATCAATACTTATGAATCGAAGTACATAGGTTGAGTTCGGGTATAAAGAAGAGGAGATAAACATGTAAGCTTAGTAATCTAAATCAATGTCCAAGATTCAAAATTACATCTATTACAATTTCCTCAATTCCAACTATGAAATGAATTCATTTTCAAAGCAAGACTCCACAAGGGATGTCTTCAAAAGAGTTCACCGGGTCGACTACTCGTGGGCCTTGCCCTTGTCGACATCACCAGAAATAAAATGGTTTTATAGATTCATTAAGCATGACGGCTCAGTAGATAACATTGAAGAAATGTACTACTACTTCTAAAATCATGCTAAGACATGCGGTGCAATGATTTGCCGCCGTGGCAATGCAATTAGCCGTAAGGCCAAACCGTGCAACTTCCCAATACCAAATGCCATAACCACTCACTCTCAACACCGGATGCGAGCCACTCCAACGTGAGTGTAGCATACAAGATCTCCGGTAGCTAGCCGAATATGACCTTGCGTTTTCGAATGTTTTAAGGATCACAAACTACCTTCCTCACCTCACACCCGCTTCCGGAATTTCAACTATTTACAACCCTAAACGGGGATTCAAAAGAGCATTCCCCAATCGTGGGTATTCTAACAAAATTCATACTCCCAAGCCAATGCCATAAATGTTTTGCCGACTTGGCGACTATGAAATGTGACCACAATGATTATGCAACTACAATGTCATTTCTAAGATTTTCAATACCAAGAAATTATACGTAGTAGTCCATGATACCAAAGCTAAATAATTAGGAGGAAATCATGTGAAGCATAATCAACGACTTGAGCACATAAGATATTTGTAGTAACTTCCATTTAATTGAAACTTAGCAATTAAATAACATTTAGGTTTAGCATAATATTCAACTAAATCACATAAGAGCATGCAAGCATATAAATGAAGGTGTAGGAAAATCCTAAACTAGATTAACAAGTATTAGATATAACCCTACACATAGCAAACCATGAAATTAGATCTAGGAGTGCACTTAGTCAATGAAATCTACCTCTTGAGTATTTAGGAAAAATACTCTCACCAAAGAGACCCAAAGGGGAAAAATCATCAACTCTAGCAAAACCCATAAGCTATCAACACCTAGTTAAATAAAATCACATTAGGAATGGGAACACTAAGGTGTATCAAGAAAAATCAAAACTAACCCTTGAGTATAAGATCAAGAAGTAACAAACCGTAGACCTAACGGAGGATCTGAGAACACCGGTGTGAAGGTCTTGGTGAGATGATCAATTTTGCCTCTAATGGTCAAGCTCCAAATATGGCTCTGAGGTCTTCAAAAATGAGGTTGAAGCTCTAGGCTTCCATGGATGTTTTATCTCCAAAAGAAGAGAGAGAACAAGAGAGATATAGAGAGAGAAAGAGAAAAGAAAAAGTGAAGGAGAGAGAGAAGTGGGGCTGCCGAAAAAGAGAGGGGGGGGGGGGGGGGGGGGGGGGAGGAGAGAGAGTGGTGTGTTGGGGAAGTTTCCAACAAATAGGATGTGATAGGTGTGGGCCCCACAAGCCATACACACACACAAGCATAAATATACATATATGTACACCCACATGTGCCAAAAAAAAAAAAAATGCAAATGTGATACCACTTGGACAGAAAATAAATTTACTGTCCCAAATCAAGACCCACATTGGTCCAAAATTACCATAATACCCTTTAATAAAATATGGGTTTCTACAGTTCGGCCCTGTTAATGAAGGATCCTACGTCCACGGGTGTGTCTGAGCACGTGTACTAAACTGTAAAAAAGCCGAGGACCTTTGGTGAACCAACAGCAGTTTGGAGCTACCAGAGGTCAGCCGGGCACGATTATAATTGCTATAGGGGTGCTATGCAGACTGAAAAGTCGATCCCCTTCTATGGGGGTGAGTGGTTTCTTTTATAGATGCAGGAGACCTACTCATACAAGGAAATTAGACAGATTAGGTAATGCAATCTGATTTAGGATTGATTGGCATCAATCGTGGGGTTTTCCTAATTGGATTAGGAAACTATTTGCACTTCCATTAGTCTTCTAACTTGTATAGGAAACTGACTGGAACATTCTGGATCATGTCTTGGGGCCTGGGTGAGCTATCCCTGTGACGAGCCATGCTTGCGCGGTCTTCCTGACCTGTTGGTCGGGGCTTGTGCATATACCGCTAGGGAAGCCTTAGGTAGTCCGGACCGCTCGGGATGGTGCTGGTTACAAAGTAGAACCGTTCGTTTATATAGTAGAGCCAATTTCGGGTGTATCAGTTGCCCCCCATTTCCAAGGTTGGCTGAATGCTATATCAGGGCAAGTTTGGAAATTTGTTTGATGTTACTTGCCATTATCTAAGTGCTCGGGAATTGGCTAAGAGTTGAGACTTGGCCTAATTCGGAGTTTTTTTGTTTAAGTTAGCTCCTAGGATGGTTGTCTTCTGCCCAGTTAGCCTTCGTCAAGACTGTTGGGTAGAAGAACTTGACCATGTTGGTAAAATTGACCTAAAGCGTATTGCTTTAGGGTCCTTTTATGTTAACTCCCCAGGATGGTTATCTTCTACCCAGCTAGCCTTCGTCCAAATTGTTGGGAGAAGAGCTTAACCATGTTAGAAAAGCAACTTAAAGCGTATTGCTTTAGGGTCCTTTTGCTCCTCTATCATGGGCTAACCTAAGAGGTTTCAGTTACCTCTATCGTCAGTTTGGACCTAAGCAGAGACTCCTAAATGTGTGAATTTTTAGGGATTTATTTTACTCTATTGTGGGCCAACCTAAAAGGATAACCTCTATCGTTGGTTTGGACCTAAGCGGAGTCGGTGCCTCTGAGTATTGTAGGCACTCGGGTTGTCTAAGGGTTTCACTTAGTTAATCCCAAGGCCTGTAAATACTCGGTGTGACTTCCTGTAGTTTTTGTTCCTTATTGTCCCCCAAGCTTTGTTGAGGTGGGCGTTGTAGGAATAATTACTGTAGGCGGCCGACCTAGAACGTTGGTAGTTCCAGGGTCTTTGGATGCCTCGGGTGTAATCCCGAGGTCTTTTGGGTGCCTCGGGTGTAATCCCGAGGTCTTCTGTAAGATTTCTTTGATAATCTTTGGAGCCTCATGCTACGATCGGGCAAAAGCAACACTGTCGCTGGGCTTGCCCGGACTGTAGGCAGGAGGTCGGGTTGGGGCTGCCGGACTCAGACCGCTGTTGGACACTGAAAGAACTGCTAGAACCACCGGGCTTCTTTACGTTATTCTTCTCGGGATGATCCCGCTTCCGCTTACTTCTTGTAGGCTCATTGCTTTCTTTCTCGGGATCATTGGTCTTTAGAAATTCTTCAGTGTCAAATGTATTTTCCAACCCTCTCGGCGAGTTCAACCAGGGTTGCCGGTCGGTTTCGGTGAAACGACGTAGCGCACTTGGTGTGTTGAACTCCCGAGCAGAAGGCTGTAATGGCAACTATCTCGTTCACGTTGCGGACTTGAAGCTTCTGTTGGTTGAACCGATCGGTGTAATCCTTCAACGACTCTCCCCTCCGCTGTCTAACAGTGAGTAGCTGGGTGTCAGGTTGCGACTGGCCAAGCATGCCTATGAATTGACTGATGAAATGTTTGCTGAGCTCTTTGAAATCTTTGACCGATCGGGGTTTCAAGGAGTGGAACCATTTAGCGGCACCATTGAGTGGCTGGGCCTTTCAAAGTGCCGGGAAAGGCCAGGCAGTACAGTTCGTCGGCATTGGTGGCGAGAGCCATCTGGGTCTTGTAGGTCCGGACGTGGTCTATCGGGCTACTCGAGCCGTTGTATAAATCCAGGCGAGGCTGCTTAAATTTTCATGGGATGGCAAACCTCGTGATTCGACTAGAGAATGGTGACTCTATCTCGGTTTTGACATGATCCTGAGTAGCATTCTGGCCTAGTTCTTTGGCCATTCCGTTGATCGGTTTCTTCAAATTATTGATACAGGCCATTGTACCTTCCCGACCGGTATCCGGGGGTTAGTCGGGTTGGTGGAAGAGGCTTCCTCCTCGTGGTGTGCTGTCCTCTAGGACGAGGTTCGACTATGACCTATGAAGCACCGACACTTCAAAAATTGAAGCGTACTGGTGTCGGACACGTGTCAGACACGGACACGCGCCCGACACGCAAGGGACACGTGTCCGACACGCCAAAAATGTGTCCAACTTTGTGTAATTGAGTTTTAACCCCCAGACACGTCCCCGACACGCAATGGACACGCACGGACACTCAAGGGACACGCAAGGGACACGCACGGGACAACTAATTTTTCATTTTTTTAAAAAAAATTTTTAAATTTTTTTTTAATTTTTAAAATCCTAACTCTATTGTATAGCCTAAAATTATAAAAAGAAATAAATTTTTGTTTGGTGTTGCTAACTTTATGTAATAGAGTTCTAACAGTGTTTGTGCAGGGGTCTCAGTCTGGGGGGTTTCTGGTTTTGCCTTGAGTTTCATTTTTTGATTTGGTTTGCTTTTCCTTTGTTTAATTAATTGGTGTTTCACTGTTTCTTTTTCTTTGAAAGTGATAACTGACAGTAACTAGTAAATGAATAATTAATTGAATAAAGTTTAGGTACATTTTTTTAAAAATATAATAGTGCCTAGTGGGTATTTTTTTTTTAATTTGATAATTGATATTTTAATAGGTATGAGTTTTCATTAATTTTAATTGGTGGTGCTTTCTATTGGTAATGGGAGAATCGGAGATTAGTTTTATTGGTTATTTGTTCAAATTTATGCAAAATTTTTTTAAAAATCTAACAGTGCCAAGAACTAGACTAGTGGGTATTTTAAACTTGTAAGCAAAAAAAAGGGCACCCCAATGCACGAGGCTCCTGCCATTGCGGGGTCTGGAAAGGGTGAGATGTACTCGGCCTTACCTTTGCAAGTAGAGATGCTGTTTACAGATTCGAACCCGTGCTTGTAATGCTATGCTTGTAAGTACATAGCAATAAAATATATATTTTAAAAATATTTAAAAATAAACGTATCCCTGGCGTGTCGTGTCCTTGTTTTTTAGAATTTGACGTGTCGACGTGGCGGTGTCGTATCGTGTCACGTGTCACGTGTCCGTGTCCGTGCTTCCTAGACTATGACTCTAGTTGATCGTGTGCCTAAGATTATCCCGGCTCTTGGCCGAGTGATCGTGGACCGATTCCCAGGCTATGCGCTCTTGCCCCTCTCATCTGGCAGCACGCCTGTTGTTGATAATATTTCTGGCATCCTCGACACGGGAGAGATCGGTTCGGGCACGTTGTCTGGTCAGGATTGGTTCCCGACTGCGCACAAAGTTCTCGGGCTGTTCCCCGGCCACTGGAGGATTGCTTTGTTGGGCCAGTAGGGCTTCAATTTGCCGTTGAAATTGACGCTAGCCCTCCAAGAGCTGTGCGAGGGTTGCGGTGATCTGCTCCGGTGTTAGGACTGCAGCAGCTGGCGCCGGGGTCAGCGAAACATCCCGGTTAGCCTGCTGCGCAGCCTTCTTACCCTTCTTGGGAGGCATGACTGTCAGTTAAGAGATTTGTTTTTTGAGAAATCTGTCGTTCCCACAGACGGTGCCAAGCTAATGATGCAATTTTTGGTATTGAACAGATCTAGGGTTTAATAGCATACACAAAGCGTATAAGAGAAGAAGAGAGAGATATAGGCAGCATATTTGTATGTGGTTCGACCCTGTTAATAAAGGAACCTACGCCCACGGGTGTGTCTGAGCACGTGCACTATACTGTAAAAAAAGCTGGGGACCTTTGGTGTACCAACAACAGTTTGGAGCTACCAGAGGTCGGCCGACCACGATTATGATTGCTATAGGAGTGCTATGCAGACTGAAAAGTCGATCCCCTTCTATGGGGTAAGTGGTCTCTTTTATAGATGCAAGAGACCTACTCGTACAAGGAAATTAGACAGATTAGACAATACAATCTGATTTAGGATTGATTGGCATCAATCGTTGGGGTTTCCTAATTGGATTAGGAAATATAGTAGAGTCAATTTCGGGCGTACCAATGTGTACTGTTGTTCTTGTAGAAGGGAAGAAAGAGTTAAACCCTAATCACATTTTAACATGTCTTGGATGTGTTGATAATATTGTAAGTAGTAGTGTTTTTACTTCAACAATCAGGCTAACGGAGGGTAGATCGAGTGGGACGGGTGTCATGGCATGTCTCGTGATCTCACCAGGTCAAATTCCCATGATGCTACCCACCTTGAGACAAATTAGTCTCGTGAAAGGTTGGTGGAAGTCAAAGAGTTTACCTTTGTAAACGTTAAAATCAGTGCATGGGGTTCTATTCATACCCGAAAAGAATAGGTTAATCACTGAAAGACAGTAGGACACTCTTGAACACGTTTTGACATAATTTACCGGATGATATAAGAATCTTACTGATAATTTGAACCACTTCTATGAATTTAATAAGGGCGGCATAATACGGT
Organism: Hydrangea macrophylla; assembly: GCA_033977485.1. Taxonomy (NCBI): domain Eukaryota; kingdom Viridiplantae; phylum Streptophyta; class Magnoliopsida; order Cornales; family Hydrangeaceae; genus Hydrangea; species Hydrangea macrophylla. The sequence continues at coordinate 43,682,683 of CM066984.1, read as the reverse complement.
TTCAATTGAAGGAAGGAGGGCTAGGGAAGGGGTAGGGAAGAAAGGGAGTGAGGAGGAGATGAGTCCTCATACTTAGTGTGTATATATGCAACTATTTTTGTATTGCTTTGATTATCTACCATATTCCTGTGTTTGCGCAACTGCAACATAAATGGAAAACTTCCATGTTATACATTGCACATTCCAGGATGAGATATTGGATACTGAACGATGATCTTTGTTGGTAGGTAATATGGTTTCTATGGCAATGTTATGTGAGTGTTTCCAAATTATCCAAATAATGAGACTAATTGATTTCAGAGAGTGAGTGTTTCCAAATTATCCAAATAATGAGACTAATTGATTTCAGAGGATATATCTGATCTCTTCGCATGTTCTCCTTGTAAATTATCTCTGTACTTTACATCTGTGTTAAGTTTATAGTACCTTTATAATAAACCATTGTGTATTAACTTTTCTTGTTGAAAATCTATGAAGTCTTATAATTCTGTCTCTGATTGAGTCCTTGTGCTCTTTCACCTTCCCGCCTCCTTTTGTCACTGTGATTTTTTTTTTAATTTTTTTTTTCCTGCAGTAAAACTTATCATAGTATTAGGGCCATTTCGTTCTATATCAAATGAAATGATAGTTTTAATTGGGGTTGAATTTTTTTTTTTTTCCTCACTCTTGCTCTAAATTAGTGGTCGGACCTTGATCTGAATTTGTTTTTCATTTTGTTTTTGTTTTTTTTTTGTTTTTTTTTGTTTTTGTTTTTTTTTTTTGTGTGAATTTGTTATCTTGACTTCATATACAGCATTGTCACATTGGTGTATATTTCACCGGAGCAAAGCGGAGCTTGTTGTGGCAACATGGGAAAAACAATTTCATAGTTCAGATATGGTTCAGAAGGTTCCTCTTTTGTATCTTGCAAATGACATCCTACAGAATAGCAAACGTAAAGGAAATGAATTTGTTGGCGAGTTTTGGAAGGTTCTTCCTAAAGCACTCAAAGATGTTGTCGAGAAAGGAGATGATCATGGAAAGAGTGCGGTCTCCAGATTGGTATGGACCCATTCCCCTGTTATGTTAAGCTGGGAGTTGGGATAAACCTTTTGGCCCTATTTGGATGGCAGTAATCATTGTTGGGAATGGATATCTCATAACTATTCAGACAATTCTAATATTTGGGGCACCTGATTTTTAATTGGATATGCAATAGGGGTGGGATACGAAATCGTATCTTAATCCCATGATATATGGTGGTAATTCAATTCCCATAGAGTTTGAGTATCATAAAAAAGGAACTTCTAGGTATTTCATAGGTACTATTAGTTCCTTCATCAAATTCATTTGAGTCAAGCATTGTGATGGGAAAGTGATAGATTTACTAGACCTAGTTACTGGCGATAGCCAAACAACAATAGCCAACACTAATAGAACTACGATAACTATTCAAACTCTGGTAACTCATTAAGTCAATATCAGTAATGAGTACCCATTTCCATCATTGATTACCACCATCCAAACGGGTCTTTGTGCTTTGCTGGGAGTTCAGTTGTAATTGCCGCTTTGAATTGCTTTCCCTCCTTGATTATTATTGCTACATTCAATACTATATTTCCTTTCTTATTTTTGAGAGATATTAATGTGACATATTTTAGGATTCGAATTACTATTGTGTTCATTAGCTGACATTTAATACATTTAGTATTCCTAGCAGTGACTATATCATATGGTTCTTGCACATGTTATCCCTAGTTGATAGCTACATTTGGATCTTGTAAAAATTGATATCTGCTTAGATTCTTGAGATGTACCAAGTCAGTGGAGTCAGCTAATATGTTCATTTTCTCTCCCTTGCAAGACTTTTTTCTTCTTTCTCAGGGCTGGTACTTCCTTGGTTGTTTCAGGAGGGTGTCTTGTTCTCTTTGTACCTCCCTTTTTACTCTTTTAAGGAATTTATGTCGAAAACCAATTTTGGAAATGGCAGTATGTTGACTGCTCACTATGAGGTTTACATATTTTTCTTATTTATCGGAAAAGATTTTTATATTCTTGAAAAATTCGGATCAAATTGGTTAGGTGTAATAAACCATCAGCTAATTCTTGATAGGTTGGTATATGGGAAGAAAGGAGAGTATTTGGATCCCGTGTACGGAGCCTTAAAGATGTAATGCTTGGAGAAGATTTGCCTCCACCCTTGGAGCTCAATAGAAAACGTTCTCGTTCTGTCAAAATTGTAAAAAGGGATTCCCGTTCCATAAGAACGGTTAGTACCACAAAGTCAAAGTCAAATTATCCTGTTCCCTTTTTCATAATGTTTGGGATATGGCTCATTGTGTTATCATTATGTTGGAAACTAGAAATTGAGCATCGGAGGCACAGCAGAAAGAATAGTGTCAGCAATTCACTTGGTGCTTACCGAACATCATGGTGAAGATGAAGAGATGAGTAAGTGCAAGTCTGCCGTTCATCGTGTTAGGAGAATGGAAAAAGATGTCGATCTTGCCTGTAGCAAAGGTAGGGTGACGACTTGTTTGCATGTATTGACCTGTCATTTTACATGTCTTGGTGGATTTGTTGTACTTATTTTGGCATTCTAGAAATTACACTTTTCACCCTTCAACTTTGGGGCCGATTTCAAAATAGTCCCTTTTCTCAATTTAGTCCCCCAAGTTTGGTAAGGGTTTAAATTTGGTCCAATAGCAATGATTTGGTGGCAAAAGTGATCTTTAGTGACGAAATGTTCACTATTGGACCATATTTAAACATTTATCGAACAGAGGACTAAATTGAGAAGCATTAAAAATTTAGGGAGTAAATTGAAATCAGCCCCAAAGTTGGAGGGTGAAAAGCTTAATTTATGTTGAAATATCTTTTTTATTATTTGTATTAAGGTTTTATTATTGCCTAAGGGCATCTTTGTAATTATACTTCTCTGTGATTAATATAATTAGGGTTGAGACTCTCTGTCTCAACTAAGCCTTTGAATATACGTTTTCTATATGGTATCAGAGCCTTCCCAAGGGGGATTTCCAGATCCACCACCATACACCACCTAAACCCCATCCCACCACCAACCGACAGCCACCACCAGCCAATACACCACCAGCCGAACCCTACCCAGACCACCCTAGCCTAGTCGCCGCCCCCCCCCCCCCCCCCCCCCCCCCCCTCCCCCCAGCCCTCACTGACCTAGCCGCAACCCACCCAGCCCTCACTGGCCTAGCCGCAGCCCCCCACTAACCTAGCCGCAGCCCACAAGCCCCCCACTGACCTAACCGCAACCTCCTAGCTCTCAGCCCACCCCTATCGCAGCCTCTATATGGCCTTGTAGATATCCAACAGCCACCATTCTCTTCTACATCTTTTGTTCTTCCTTCTCGCTGCATCCGTAGGTTCTTGTTTTGATTGGAGTATAATCATCTGCGTATTTTTTGGTCCTTCTATGGACCGATGATTACAGTTGGTTTTTGGGCATCCTTTATGGTGCTGTGATTTTTTTCTCTTTGCGTGCTATCTCTCCGTTGGTACCAGTTCCTCTTCCGTCTTCTGTGATTGTTGCGGGTATTCGTTGTGCGAGTATTCAAGATGTCGGATGATTTTGAAAAATCGACCGTGAATTCGCAGCACCTTAGGACTGAGAACATTGTTGTTGCTCATCCTGATAACCCAAACTTAAAGATTACTACTCTCTTCAATGGCCAAAACTTTCTAGCTTGGTCTCAGTCTGTGACATTGTTTCTTAATGGCCGAGGAAAGATGGGGTACATCAACGGTAAGATCAAAGCACCTAGCACCGAGGATGCCACTTATGATAAACGGGAGATGGAAAACTCCATTGTCATGACTTGGCTTGTTCATTCTATGATCCCAGAGATTGGTGAGGGGTTCTTAGACATGGCGACTGCCCAGGACATTTGGGAGACCATGGCTAGTACTTATTCCAGAAAGGGCAATTCTGCCCAATATTTGAGTTTAGGCGATTAATTGGTCGATCTGAACAGGGAGAGATGAGTGTTCTCCAATATTTCACGTCCCTATCTACTAATTGGAAGCGTCTCGATCATCTCTTGGACTACAAGATTGTTTTATCCCACTGATTCCACTGCTTATAACAAACTGGTTGCTGAAGAAAGGGTTTTTAAATTTCTCGAGGGCCTTCAATCAGAGTATGATCCAGTTCGTAGTCGTGTTTTGGGTATGGATCCTTTGCCTTCCCTTCAGGAGGCCTTTGCTTACATACAAAACGAGGAAAGTTGTCGTTCTATCATGCTTCCACCTACATCTACAGAGAGATCTGCTTTAGTTTCTGCTCCTCATCGAGATGGGAACCATGGTCGTGACATTACGAGTGAGTTCGGTTCTTCTGACAAATCAAAGCAGTTTTGTGACTACTGTAACACCAAATATCACACGAGGGAGACGTGCTACAAACTTCATGTTATCCACAAGGAGGTCGAGGGGGTCGTTCGGGACAGTCTAGGGGTCGTGGTGGACGTGGAGGGAACGGTGGGGGCCGTGGTTCTCGTGCCCATCATACAGAGGTTGTTGATTCCTCCATTGTTGCTGATATACCTCCTGCTTCATCCACTGCATTATCTGCCTCAGATTTGGAGACTCTCCGTCGCTTGATGTCTAGAATGGATACACCTAGTACTGCTTCATCATCTTTTGCTCATTCAGGTAACTTAGCCACTTCTGTGAGTGACTCTCCGAGGCATCTGATCATATGACTGGTTTCTCTTCTGTTTATCAGCGAAGAACTTGGAGGATGAAAGATAAGACCATTGCTCCAGATCCGCCACTGCCACCTCCTTCTCCTGATGAGAACCTAGGTAACTTTGATTCTACTCCTGTTATTGATTCTCCTATCATTGATTCCACTCCTGTTATTGATGATCTAGATATTCCAATTGCTACACGTAAGGGTGTTAGGTCATGTACTCAACATCCCATATCTAACTTTGTCTCTTATAGCCACCTCTCTCCTTCCCATAAAGCTTTTGTGTCCAATCTTGCTTCTGTGTCTGTACCTAACCTTGTACAGGATGCACTCACTGATCCCAAATGGAAACATGCTATGATTGAGGAGATGAAAGCACTCCACAAGAATAGTACCTGGGAATTGGTTAACTTACCTAGAGGGCACATGACAGTGGGGTGCAAGTGGGTGTTTGCAGTTAAACATAAGGCAGACGGATCCATTGAAAGGTACAAAGCTCGGTTAGTTGCAAAAGGTTTTACACAAACTTATGGGGTAGATTATGAGGAAACATTTGCCCCAATTGCTAAGATGAATACTGTGAGAATCCTTTTATCCCTTGCTGCTAACTTAAATTGGCCTCTTCATCAATTTGATGTTAAAAATGCGTTTCTACATGGAGATTTGGCAGAAGAAGTATATATGGATATTCTTCCAGGTTTTGAAGACTCTAAACCCAAAGGGAAAGTTTGCAGGCTTATAAAGTCTCTGTATGGGCTTAAACAATCTCCAAGAGCATGGTTTGAGAGGTTTACTCAAGCTATGTTGAAATATGGCTTTAAACAAAGCCAAGGTGATCATACACTATTCATTAGACGCTCCTCATATGGGAAAGTTACTGTTCTCATAGTGTATGTGGATGATATTGTCTTAACAGGAGATGATGTGGAAGATATGCAAGAGTTGAAAAAATACTTGGCCAAGGAATTTGAAATAAAAGACTTGGGAAACCTTAAGTATTTTTTAGGAATTGAGGTGGCTCGAAGCAAACAATGAATATTTATCTCCCAGAGGAAATATATTCTCGATCTTCTTCAGGAAACTGGAATGCTAGGGAGTAAGGCGCGTGATACTCCCATGGAAGCTAATCAGAAGCTAGGAGATGACACCGATGGAGCAGTGGTTGACAGGGGGAGATACCAGAGATTGGCGGGCAAGCTTATTTACTTGTCACATACGCGTCCTGACATCGCTTTTGCTGTAAGTGGTGTTAGTCAATTCATGCATACTCCCCGTGAATCTCACTACAGTGCTGTTCTTCGGATTCTTAGATACTTGAAGTCAGCACCTGGAAAAGGATTATTCTTTGGCATACATGATCATCTTCAGGTGGAAGGTTATACAAATGCAGACTGGGCAGGTTCAGTCACAGATAGGAAGTCTACTTCAGGCTATTGCACCTTTGTTGGAGGAAATCTTGTTACCTGGCGTAGCAAGAAACAGGCTGTGGTTTCTAGATCGAGTGCTGAAGCGGAATTCTGAGCCATGTCTCAAGGAATTTGCGAACTATTGTGGATAAAAATTCTTTTGAGAGATCTTAGACTTGCGACTAAGGATTCGATGAGATTGTAATGTGATAATAAAGCAGCCATCAATATTGCTCATAACCCAGTACAACATGACCGAACTAAGCATGTTGAAATTAACAGACATTTCATCAAGGAAAAATTGAACAGCGGAGTGATATGTATCCCGTTTGTGAAGTCTAGTGAACAACTAGCAGATGTCCTCACCAAAGGTCTTGGAAGTAGGACTCATCATTACTATCTCAGCAAGCTGGGCATGAGAGATATCTTCGCACCAGCTTGAGGGGGAGTGTTGAAATATCTTTTTTATTATTTGTATTAAGGTTTTATTATTGCCTAAGGGCATCTTTGTAATTATACTTCTCTATGGTTAATATAATTAGGGTTGAGACTCTCTGTCTCAACTAAGCCTTTGAATATACGTTTTCTGCAATTTACCCTAATTTTACCAAGGATCTTTAGGGTCTTTTTGGGAAGTGCCCCAAGTGTTGTTAGGTTCAGTTATATTCTCTTTTGGTATCTGTTTTTGTGTGTGTGTGTGTGGGAAAACCAACATCATTTTGATTTTCCAAAGAACCAGTTTTGAGAGTTAAATTAGACCAGTCACAAGACTCTATTTAATAACATGTAGGCTTTGTTTGGTTTGCGGGTTTATTGAAGGAAAAGAAAAGGGAAAAGAAAACTAGTTCCGTTGTGTTTTCCTCCATTCTTAAACAACATTAAAAGTTTAAAATTTTCAACATACTAGGAAAAAGGGAAGAAAGTGACTCACAAAATTCAAAATTTATAATTTATTTTCCCACTATATTTTCTTTTCCTTCCTACTTTCTTTACTATTTTCCTTGGTAACCAAACAAAGGAAAACATTTTCCTTAGTGCTTTCCTTTCTCTTCCTCACTAAATTCCATGACCCAACCTTAGCCTTGAAATGATAGAACTGATTCACCTTTGATCTATAGAACCGAGCCTTCCCAAATATTCTCTGAGTTTCTCATACTGTGCGATGCTTTCCATATTCGGTTGTCTAAGGTTTATATCTTTTTTGGTTATCCAGAAAAGGATCCGAAGCGAAAAACTTTGTCAAAGGAACTAGAGGAGGAAGAAAATATTTTGAAACAGTGTATTGAAAAACTTAAAGCAGTTGAAGCAAATAGAGTGGCCCTTGTATCCCATTTGCGAGAAGCTCTGAATGAACAGGTACTTGCTGTGCTATATGCCTAGGACATATTTATTTTTTCACTACATTTTTTATTAGTAGTGATGACTAGTTTGATAAATTTGAAGATTAGTTATGCAATTCGTGGGCTTAACTTGATGAAAAATTTTCAGGAATCCGAACTTGAGAATGTTCGCACTCAGATGCAGGTATTTTCTCGGCTAATTGTATTTGTGAACAATTATTATTATTATTATTATTATTCTCAAATTCACGTGTATCTTTTTTGGACATAAAGATGGGCACAAAATTCTTCTCGACTTCACTTGAATGGATCTCAAAAAAAAATTACCTCTTTATTCCTCTTGTAACCATGGAATGTATTACTTGTGGAGGTGAGTGGACACTCCCCTACCAACTACAGAAAAAGGGAAAAACCAAATAGAAAAGAAAAACGAAAAACTAGCACGCTTGCAAAGTGATTTTTAATTGTGTCTATGCCTTTATGACCTTATCAAATGATCTATGCCATCATGATGGTAATGTAATGTGAATCACATTCAGACATATTTTTGGTGCCAGAATAATCCCGGGCCACGGTTTTAACAATTTCATTTCTTATTGTTGATTTCGGGAGTAATTTTAGAGATTCAAGTGTTTACATTTTTAGATTTGTATTGATTTAAGATTATACTCTTTTAATTTCTCTCTATCTCTCTCTCTCTCTCTAATTCCTTGATCTACTAGTTCTACGCCATAATCCGTCAAATTATGATTTTCAGGTAGCCCAGGCACAAACTGAGGAGGCCATCAGCATGAGGAAGCGGGTTGATGATGAAAGCTATATCGTGGTTCCGAAACCGTCAACTGAAAACCCATCACCATTATTAGATAAAAACTCAAAACCAGGACAAACCCCAATGAAGACGGCTGCAGCCATTGCAGCTGAGGTTGCTGACAGGCTTGCAGCTTCTACGTCCTCTCAGTATATCATGACTTCAGTTCTATCTACTTTTGCAGCCGAGGAGGCAAAAAATGCTGGGTTAACAAAGACCTCCACGGTTTCTAATTCTTTCACATCCCTGCCCATCAATTCAGTTCTCAACTCGACGCCAAAAGCAGAACAACCCATTTCAGTTTCGGATCCCAATAATTTTGTGCCATTCAGTGCTCCACCAAGCAATCCCTATCATTCAGTTTTTGTGCCTCAACCTGTTGTCCAGAATCAAACCTCCACGACTCAAGCCCAGTACCGTTTGCTTCAAAATCCACCTATGCAGCAGTATTTTCAACCTTCCGGAGGGATTGCGAGCTCATATGGGTATGTTAGCATTCCCTCCATGCCACCCGGGCCGTCCCCACTCCCACCCCCAATGGTGAATCCGATGGTGCCTCTGACTCAGCAGCAACAACTAGCCTTGGCCCACGCCCACCAGCAGCAACCAATAGGATTAGCTCAGCAACCACCGGCACCTCCTAGTTTTCGGCCTCTTGTTCATATTCAGCCTCCTCCTGGAATGGTGTACTATGCTCAACCTCATCATTCTCAATGAACAAATTTTTGGAGTATGGCGGTCCAATCATTGCGACTTCTGTGTCCAGGCAATTTTGTTTGTTTAAATTGGTTGGTTGACATAATAGATATGAAGAGGTCTGATGATAAGTATACAAGTATACAACTTTTAGTGCAGGTTAAGAGTAGTGGTTTCATTTTCCAATTCAGAATTAAGATTAAGGGTACATTTTTGATACTCATTTTCTTCAGTTTTGTCTTTTACATCTTACATCTCTCTCTCTCTCTCTCTCTCTCTCTCTCTCTCTCTCTCTCTCTCTCTCTCTCTCTCTCTCACACACACACACACACACACACACACACACACACACACACACACACATTGTAGACTTCTTGTTATATCTGTAAGATGAGGTTTAGAGGCACAGTAGTGTATTTGCAAATCCGACCGGGTAAAAGCACTAGCTTTCTTTATTGGATAATTTCCATGTCTTTGTGCAGTGACTATCTTCCCTTCCATAGTTTTCAGCTGCTCTCCATGTTCTGAAGCAAATGTATAATATGTATTTGGTTCTCATGTTAAAAGAGTGTCGATCAAAAGGCTACTTCAAGAAAAGCATTGGTGAGCTCTTATACTATTATTTTTCATTTCCTGTGAAGTTCTTGGATGATGTTTCTCTTTGAGAATAAGATGTTGGATATTGCGGCCGGGTACCTCTGCCAATTCTGCAAATTCTACGTATTGTCATTTTGCCATTGTCTGGAGTACTTGAAATAAAACCTCTGAATGTTTGGTTTTTGATTCTTGTTCTTGGGAAATAAGCCACCTGATTTTGGGGGAACCGAGTATTATCTAAAGTTTCAGGAATCAATATTGGCAAAAACGAAAAAGGTCATGCGGGATGGACTTGTACATGACACAAGGCATGTTCATATGCTATGGTTTCGTGAAGTCTATGCAGGGTATGCTGTGTTTTTGGTGGATATTTTTTATTTTTTTTTATTTTTATTGTATATACGATTGTGTCGGGTAAAAATGTCTAGTAAATAAGGTTTTTAGCCAAATCGATCTAATACTGATATTTAAACTTACATACAAAGGAGAACGCGATCATGTTTCATAAATTGCCATGAGGCCTGGAAAAATAAACAAGGCCTAACTGGACCACACTATGGGAACCCTGCTACAATGAATTCGTGAACCGGTTGTGTATGTTCAATTGTTTTCTACACAAGTTCCTCCCTTCCATTTATTATCTTGTAAAAACAGATTCTTTGGTAAACCAACGTAAAGGAGAGAAAAAATGAAATTAGGATTGAACTTGCAAGAAAATTTGATTAAGATGGTTATGACATCAACAACTGCATTGATTAGGATAATTAATACCTCTGTTCCAAAAATAAGTGCACATTTCTTTCATTTTTTGGATGTTTCAAATTAAGTGTTCACTTTTAAAAGTCTTAAGTACAAATTTTACATGAACCTCCAAAATACTCTACAATTAAGACAAATAGCATTTGTGTGGTCCAAAAATAATTAGAAAAGCCAAACATTCATCACATCAAAGGTAAAATAGGAAAGTTGTTATCTAATGAATTAAAAAAAAATGAATATAATACATCTTTTTTAAATAATGTGCAAATTTATACTGGATACTTGTTTAGGAAATGAAAACTGAAGCACTTCAACCGTCGCTTCCTTGTTTCACTAATAAATTTTTTTTAAAAAAAATGAAAAGTTCGCAGAAATTTTAACGACGACTACGGTCAAGGTTGCAATTATGCCTCCATTCAATTGGCTTTAAAATGCACAAAACATTATGGCCATATAATTTCAAGACTTCCATCCCACTCACCATCACAGCTCATAATTTCCATTTCAAACCATCACCTCTGATTGTCCCAGAACTGTCTCTTTCATTTCTATCGTTTCTCTTTCATTGGAATCAAATACATCGAAAAAGGATTGTTGGCTTGTGACTAAAACCAATCTCAGTTGCTTTATTGACAAGGAATCCAGCAAGAGTAATATGAAAATCTAAACCCACAAGTTGAATTAGTCAACTATGTTTTCAGAGGTTGGAGAAAAGATTATGGTAAGCTATTCACCAATCGGGTTGTCAAATGTTTCTTTGTTAACGATCAAATAGAAGAAAAAATAAATGTTTCTTTTTTTTCTTTTTCTTTTTTCATATTTGGAAATCAAATGTAGTCGTGCCGAACAAGGTTTCGATATTATAAAAGAAAATAGAAGAAATGGGTTTCCATTTTAACAGTTCAAAAATCTGAAAACCCAAAAAGGTTACTCCACACGCCCTAGCATTTCAGGCATTTCTCTCACATCAAGGAGTAGAGATGTGGTTACTTATTATTATTATTATTATTATTATTATTATTATTACAACCCTTGCCAAAAGGCATTATAGAACAATTCTAACTATGCGTCCGATCGACCAATTACTAACTTCAAATGCCTTCAACACTTAATAACTTTGCATGCATTCGACACTTTCCTATAAATAATTATAAACGACCTTTAAACTAAAAGCTAAACAACCCCTAAGCCAAAAGTCAAACCCTTGAGCCCAAGGAAAAAAAGCCCTTTAAGCTGAAAGTCATGCAATCGATAAGGCAACAACTCTCAAGGCAAAAACCAAAGGATAATACTTGGCTCACAAGTCACAACTTTCCCACAACCTTGTGTCTACAACTCTCAAGGCAAAAACCAAAGGATAATACTTGGCTCACAAGTCACAACTTTCCCACAACCTTGTGTCTATCTCTCTCTTAGTGGGCACTATAGGGTCCACTGGCATTGTAAGACCCACCAGGAGAAGATAAACACAAAAGAGAGGTTGTGAGCAAAGGTTGTGAGCCAAGCATTACTCAAAGCCATATAACCCTTGAGCCAAAAGCCAAACAGTCATTAAGCCAAAAGCCATTAAACCAAAAGCAAACTAAAAGCCAAACAGCACTTAAGGCAAAAGCCATTAAGTCAAAAACCATTAAGGCAAACAGATTATTAGCCAAAAGCGATAACCCTTGAGGTAAAAGCCAAACAAAACTTAAAAGCCAAATGCCCATGGTAACGATCCACAAAAGAATAATGATTTCTGCATAGCTTGTCAAATTATCTGACGTTTATACTCTGGTGTAAATGAATAATGAGTTTTTCTGAAAAACAAAAGGATAGAATTTTTTTTTTTTTGTACAGTGGTCCACTGAGGGATACCCGCCAAAACACAACCCTGGGTCCCCACAGCGGTAGCAAATGGAAAACATAGATCTCCAACTGGTACATAATGTGTTTGAAATACCAAATCACATCCATACAAGTGGATGTGTGTGTCTATGCATTTGGAGGGTAGACCTCAACAACAGAACTCGAGACACAAATAGATTTAGTAAGTTTCAACATTTCATTGCCCTCCTAAGAATGAAATCTCTCACAAATAGTGGTAGATGGTACATGACAGCCATTGAGGTGGAGAATTGGCCATAAGAGAACCAACATGGTGGCTTCTTCTTCAGCAATGCAGCTACTGTTTCCTTTGCAAACTCTTCTGAAGGGGTTGACTTTGCCCCTTGCGAGAAGTCGGCCCTTTCTCGAATTGCTTCTTCAAATTTCTTGTATAACTTCCATTCGGGCATCCGACTATAGCTGGCCGCAGCGGAATTTCCTATGTTCGACTTAATTGCTCCAGGTACAACATTAATAACATCAATCCCAAACAGTCCAAGTTCCAATCTACATAAACATGGGACAAAGATCACTAATCACAATACAATTCTACACAAAGACTTGGAAGACTATGGAGTAACATATTGCTTTGTTTGAAACGGAAGTAACTTGATTTTTGAAGTACATGTATCAATATGGACAAGTCGAAATATAGAGAAAAAAGGGGGGTAGATATGGGAGATAAAAAGATGCTACAGTGATAGTTTTGCTGGTTATAGAAGTTGAGGAGCATGGGTTCCTTCGACCTATGTTACCCGGACTTGGCATAAAAGGTGCCGTGTCAGTGTCGACGTGGGTATGACAAGGATTACCGACATGGGATATGTGTCGGACTTGTTTCGTACCTTGGCGGACATGGCTTTGCTAATTGACCCATGCCTTGCTTCCTCTACCGCCCTCTCCTAGTGTTCACATTTATAGGCCTCTAAGTAGAGCTACTTCTCCAAAAATTATTTATACTGTGTTAAAATCATGTGTAAAATAATAATAAAATCAAAATAATGCTATGCGTTTTAGGTTTTGTAATTTAAAGTAAATAGTATACATTTAGAGCAGTTACTACAAATAATTCAGCTAACTTTCAGAATATGTCTTCTATTTCTTGTTTGATGTGTCCTCGTACCCGTACCTAAATTTTGGATCCTTTATGGCCGAGTCCCCTTATTCTAAAATATTGGGTCTACCGAGCCCGACTCCGGATTCATATCCACATCTGATACATGTACCCGAGTCCGGGTAACATAGCCTTCGACCCCCAACTCATGTCCTTATATGACAATTACCATCTCCAACTAAAGAGCAGAAGCAAGTATCTTTTTTTCCTTTTTTTTTTTCTCCAAAAAGAAAATATTGTATTAGAATGCATCTTTAAGATAAGCTGAAAATGAAAGTGTCATGTAATTACAAATGGTGAGATTACATCTGAAGATGTCACTCCAATCACAACCCTATAAGAGAGGAGGAAAAGCGGGGGGTGAGAGAGAGAGAGAGAGAGAGAGAGAGAGAGTTGGATAGGTCTTCCATTATTTGATAAGAGGAAAGCAGGGGCGAAGTAAAAAGTGGAGGGAAGAGCAATCCTGCTAGGCCGACCTAATTCCTCCCAAAAGTAGGAGGCGAGTTGTCATACCCCGAATTCCCTAAATTCCTTTTATATTGTAAAGTATAATTAGGGGTTAAGTGTATTGAAAAGTTATTATGAATGAGTTGGGAAAAGAGCATTCACTAAGAAATGGAACAGTTCCATTATAAGGAACATAAAATAAATCCTAGTATAAAGATGAAAGAAATTGGTTAAAGGGAGGGGGTGGGGGGGAACTGATTAGGTGTAGTTTCCTAACATTAAGTCAATTAGATAAAGAGATAAGGGACTGAAAGTGTTCAAGATGGGACATAAGGGGAACACCATCATGAGAATGGAAGAGAGGAGTGAATAATAGAAGAGAGAAACGATGAAGTGGAAACGTCTTCATAATTGGTAGGTTAATTAGTAACTCACAAGAATGTGATGAGTAAGTTGGTAATAACCACGAAGTGCATCATATGGGGGAGCTCCATTGGAATAATCGAAAGTGGAGTAGGTTAAACGGTAATTCAAGAAAGTATGAGGACCTAGAATATATAGAAAAGTATAGTAGATGAAGATATAATTTAGGAAAGTTCAAATTCTAGAACTTGGTACAGGGGCGGAGCTAGGATTAACAATTTGTGGGGGGGAGGGGGGGTCTAGAATGACACGGGGGTTTGGGGGCAGCGTCCCCGAGGCAAATTTTTTTTGGGTTTATTTGTAATTCTGCGATGCTTGTAGATTATTATTGCTTTTTTTTAAAATTAATGTTAAAAGTGCTAATTTGTAAAATTTGCGATGATGATAAAACAATTTGGGATGGGTTGAATGGTACATGAGAAGGAAGATAGCAATATGGTAAAATAACTTGGGTTGGGTTCAAATAGTAAGTGTAGAGAAAGATTATTGGTCTAAATATTTAAGATGTGTTAAATTACAATTAGGCCTATGTAGCATATTATATATTATATTTCAATTTTTGGGTGATTCGATTACAATTAGACCAATATATACTAGAAACATGTTGGAGTTTTTATTTTTATTAGTAGTTGGGTAGTTATTTTATTTTTAAGGGACCATATTGTAATTAGTCATTGTTGTATTTTGCCATCTAATAAAATAACAGAGAGGAACTATTGTTCTCTCTAAGCTTGGGAAATAATTGTTCAACATGGTATCAGAGCCACCCTAAGCTAGGGTTTCTCACCAAGCATCACTACCACCACCTGCGCCCTCACCAAACACCACCACACCCCTCGCCACCCCTCTCTCATCTCACCACCACTTAAACCGAGCCCCAAAGGCTCTCATAGCCTTGCGTCGAGGGTTCTACAGTCCAGCCGAGAGCCACCCTAGCCTTCCCAGTCTGAGCCGCTCCTCTCCCAACCACCCAACCTTGCGCCGAAGCACCTCAGTCCAGCTGAGAGCCACCATGGCTTACCTAGCCTGAACCACCCACCACCCAACCCTTCTCCCTTCCTTCGGTAGCCCACTCTATTGGGTATTCTCATCGCAGCCCTTCTGGATTGATAAAAAACAATCGATTTTCCCTTTTCTTCTTGTTTTCTCAACCCTAGATCAGTGGGTATTCTACGGATACTTGATCTGATCACAAACTTCATCCTTCCGACGTCTTAGGTCCGTGTACGGACCCATGATTTGTCCATAAATTGTAAGATTGCACCAGCACGGTGCCTGTGACGACTAGGCTTGCCTTATTTGCCGTATAAATTGATTATGTGACTAACCTTTTTCATCCATAATGTCGATAAAAGGGGTGATTGGTGACAAATCCGATGTTGTGAGTTCTCCTATAAGTCATGAGAAGCATTCCCTCATTACTAAGAACCCTGGGTCCAAAATAACCACAGAATTGTTCAATGGAGAGAACTATATTACTTGGTCTCAATCGGCTACTTTTTGGCTACGCATTAAATCGAAGTTTGGTTATGTTGATGGCACTCTTAAGGCACCTAGTCATGAGGATCCCACCTATGCGAAGGGGGAAGTGGACAATTATCTCGTTATGAGTTGGCTTGTGCATTTCGATGGAGCCTAGTATTGTTGTATTCTTTCTGGAGATGGAGACAACACTGGTTATATAGGATACATTAGCACAGACTTATGCTAGGAAAGGGAATACAGCTGAAGTTTATGAGCTTCGCAAGCGTATTGAGGCGGATGAACAAGGTGAGCGATCTATCCTTCAATATTACTCCTCTTTGAGTACTATGTGGAAGCATCTGGATCACTTGAAGAATTATCGTCTTGTTTGCTCTACGGATGCCACTAGTTTCAAGGAGTATATTGAGTGTGAAAGAATCTTTAAGTTTCTAGCTGGCCTCGATTCATAATTCGATCAGGTGAGGAGTCGAATTCTTGGGATGTTACCGTCACTTCGAGAGGCATTTGCTTATGTTCAGAACGACGAGACGTCGTTCTGCTTTCTCCTAAACCCACCGATTGATCCGCTTGGGTATCTTCTAGTCAGAAATGGGGGTAAGGCTCCCAACTATAATTTACGGAAAGATCAGACAAGTTCTGATGGTTCTGAGGCTAAAGATAAGTGGGGTGATTACTGTAATAAGCCAAGCCATATTTGTGCTACCTGCTGGAAGCTTCATAATCGTCCATCTTTCCCAAGGGGAAGAGGTAGGGGCCGCACTAGTGGTCGAGGTAATGGACCCAGAGCCCACTTATCCACGGGTCCTGAAGCTCATCAGTCCGAGGAGATTTCTTCTGCTTCACCTGCTACTGGTAGTATTAGTAGTACTAATTTGGAGACCCTGAGGCGCATTATGGCACAGTTGACACCTCCACGGGTTCTACTTCTTTTGCCCAAGTAGGTAATGTCGCTAATTTTACTTGTGCGTTAAATGCTTGTTCTCCACAACCATGGATCATTGACTCTGGGGCCTTCGATCATATGATTGGTATGTCCACTGTTTTTTCTACTTACAATCCTTGTTCAAGTAAAGATAAGGTTAAAACTGCCGATGGTATTCGTTCTTCCATTTCTGGTAAAGGTGTTATTCATGCTTCTGTCTTTATCTTCGGTTCTTCATGTACCAAATTTGTCGACTAACCTTCTTTCGATTAGTCGTATTACTAGTGACCTTAATTGCTGTGTTACCTTTTTTCCATCTCACTGTGTATTTCAGGATCTCTCCACCAAGAAGGTGATTGGCAATGGTAAGGCAAAGAATGGACTCTATTTTCTGCTGCCTAGTGAAGTGGATACTGGAGGTGGAAGTTTGACTCAGAGGCTCATCATTCTTTGAGAGAGACACTCCCTAGAGAGGCTTGGCTGTGGCACCAGAGACTAGGACATCCTTCGTTTTCTCTTCTTCGTCATTTATTTCCGTCATTAATAAATAATAATAATGTTAATAATGCTATGTGTGAAGCATGTGAACTTGGCAAACATCATCGTACCTCTTTTAATTTGAGTTTGAATAAAAGTACTATTCCTTTTTAGATTGTTCAAACTGATGTTTGGGGTCCATCCCACATTTCTTCTTTGCATGGGTACAAGTGGTTCATTACGTTTATTGATGATTTTTCTCGTACTACATGAGTATATCTGATGCGAGAGAAGAGTAATGTGTTTTCTATTTTCAAAAACTTCCATAGTATGATTTGTACTCAATTTAGTACTGTTATCAAAGTTGTGCGTTGTAACAAAGGGGGGGAATATATTTATGGTGGTCTCGAAATTTTTTTCCTTGAACATGGCATAATACACCAAACCTCCTGCACTAATAATACCCCCCAACAAAATGGAATTGCCGAGCGAAAAAATCGCCATTTACTAGAAAGTGCTCGGTCTATGATGTTTTCCATGCAGGTTCCCAAGTCTTATTGGGGGGACACAGTTTTAACTGGTGCCTACCTCATTAACCGATTGCCCACCCGTGTCCTTAATAAAAAGTCTCCAATTGAAGTTCTTCTCAATCCATCTTCTGTGTTCACTATTCCTCCTAAAGTGTTTGGTTGCATCTACTTTGTTCACAACCATTCCCCTTCCAGGAAAAAAACATGACCCTCGTTCTCTTAAGTGTATCTTTGTTGGTTACTCACCGACAAAAGGGGTACAAGTGTTATCATCCTCCTTCTCGTCAATGGTATGTCTCCATGGATGTCACATTCCATGAGGCCCAGGAACTTTCAGTCTCCACAGTCACCTCTTTCACAGTCACCTCTTCAAGGGGAGAAAATGAGTGTGGAAGAGATGCATGTTCCTATTGAGGGAGTAGTGGAGTTAGGAGACAATAATGAGAAGGGAGGAGAGAAAGGGGAAGTAGAACATGAAGAGGAGTTTGTGATAGAAAGAGAAACAGAAAGAGGAAAAGTTGAGGGAGAAAAAGAAAGAAAAAAAGAGGAGAATGTTGAAAAGAGGGAAGAAATTATAACAAGGGGGAAAAAGTTGCTTACCTACTCAAAGAATAAGCAGAGAAGAAGATTTGGGCAGCAGAAATGGAATATGTTCCTTTTCCTCCACTCCAGCCAATCTCTTCTAGTGATGATGATCCGGGTATCTCCCCATCTCTTACTCCATCTGGTAATAATTTAGACATACCTATTGCTCATTGTAAAGGTACTACGACATGTACTAAACATCATTTTTCTAATTTTGTTTCATACTCTTGTTTGTCACCATCCCATAAAGCTTTTGTTTCTAGCCTTTCTTTTGTGTCTACTCCTAACCATGTACAGGAAGCCTTGTCTGATCCTAAGTGGTAGTCTGCCATGGTTGAGGATGAAAGCACTCTCTAAAAATGGCACATGGGAATTAACAGAATTACCTCGAGGGAAGAAGATAGTAGGGTGCAAGTGGGTGTTCACTGTGAAATACAAGGCTGATGGAACGATTGAGAGGTATAAAGCCCGACTGGTAGCTAAGGGTTTTACTCAGACTTGTGGAGTAGATTATCAGGAGACAGTTGCTCCAGTGGCCAAGATAAACTCTGTTAGAATTCTGTTATCTCTTGCTGCAAATTTGGAGTGGCCGCTACATCAATTTAATGTAAAGAATGCCTTTCTACACAGTGATTTAGAGGAAGAAGTGTACATAGATGTCCCTCCAGATTTTGAGGATACCAAAACAAAAGGGAAAGTTTGTCGTCTTCGAAAGTCATTGTATGGGCTCAAGCAGGCACCGAGGGCGTGGTTTGATCGGTTTTCTCAGGTTATGCTCGGGTATGAGTTCAAACAAAGCCAAGGTGATCATACTCTCTTCATTAAACACTCTTCAAGTGGTAAATTGACAGCATTAATTGTCTATGTTGATGATATCGTTCTCACTTAAGATGATCTGGAAGAGATGGGAAAGTTGAAAAATTACCTGGCCGAGGAATTTGAAATCAAGGACTTGGGAAGCTTAAAATATTTCTTGGGAATTAAAGTGGCTAGATCCAAAGATGGGATTTTTTTTATCCCACAGGGAGGTGATTGTTATTTTTAAAAACAAAAGGAGGTACGTGTATTAAGACATTGGTCCTAATATAATTAGATTGTTTTTATCTAATACAATTAGAGTATTATATTTTATCATAACAAACAAATTAAATCTATAAGATAAGATATGTGTAAGAGTAATATTAATATAAGGGTGATGCTATTGCCACTCCATCATTGAACCAAGACACTCCATGATACCACTCTTAAAGCATGTGGTACCATACATGTCATGCATTATATATATGGTACCACATGCTAAGAGAATGGTACCATGGAGTGGCTTAGTTCAATAATGGAATGGCAATAACAATTCCCTAATATAATAATATCTTTTTATAATACCTAACAAATTATAAGTATTAGATAAGTATAAAAACTTAGATAAACATAATTATATTTTTATAAAATATTGGATACTAATACTAGCATTACATTGGCAGTGGAAAAGTCTCCAAACATTCTACACATTCCTACCAACTGCCAACTGCCCCATAATGTCTTCTATCAACAAGCTATATAAAGACTAAAGAGGCAGCTGGTATTTGGAGTTGTATCAAACCATACACGACACTATAATGTCTTCAACTTTGCGTCCATTAAAGCCTCTAGGTTCTTCATTTGATGATAAACCTTTGTGGAATCATGTAAAGGTCCTTAGTGTGGTTACAGGTGGAGGAGGAAATAGGACTTGGTCCTGCAACTACTGTAGCAAAAAAGTGAGTGGATCATATTCAAAAGTTAAGGCTCACTTGTTGAGAATTCCTAACCAAGGAGTTGAAGGTTGCAAGTCCATCCGCGATGATGTGCTTGAAGCCATAAAAAAGGAGCACGAGGGAGCTGAACGTAAAAGGGCTCAAGAAGCACTATATGCAAGAAAGAAATCTGATTATATATCCTTACCAGAAGGTTCAGATTTGCTGCAACGGGAAAAACGCAAGGGATCTGCTCCGGGAGATCTAGGGAAGGCATTTAATGTTGCACAACGAGATATTGCTGACAAAGAGGCTGCTCGTATGTTTATGCCAGTGCCCTACCATTCAATCTTACAAGGTCTCCTTACTTCCGAAAGTACTCGTAGACTCTAGCAAATGGAAACTTAGCAGGCTACGTTCCTCCTTCATTTGATAGACTGCGTACCACTTTACTTGCACAGGAGAAAGAACATGAAAATAGGTTACTCCAACCTATCAAAGATTCATGGAGGAAAAAAGGAGTCTCCATAGTATCTGATGGGTGGTCAGATAGACAACGGAGGCCTCTTATAAACATAACGGCGGCATCTTCGGGAGGAGCTATGTTCATCAAAGCAGTTGATTCAAGTGGGGTTACTAAAGATGGAGATTATGTCGCAAACTTGTTTTTGGAGGTGATTAAAGAAATAGGACCGGCAAACATTGTTCAAATCGTCATAGACAATGCGTCCAACTACTAGGCTGCTGGGTTAATGATTGAAGCAAAACACCCTCATATATTTTGGACTCCATGTGTCGTGCATACTTTGAACTTGGCCTTGAAGAGCATCTGTGACCCACCGGAAAAATCAACTCAATTTGAAGCATGTAAGTGGATTCCCGATCTAATCACTATTGTGCAAACAATTCGTAATTTTGTTGTCAATCATAGCATGGCATTATCTATTTTCAATGATTACTCTAGTTTACGACTGTTGAGTGTTGCGGAAACAAGATTTGCATCAAGTATTATCATGGCCAAGCGTTTGAGAGAAGTAAAGCCAGCTCTTGAAAAAATGGTCATGGATGCAAAGTGGAGGGTGTACAGGGAAGATGGAAACACTCTAGCTGAAAATAAAGCTCGTGATGTCAAAAAGTACATTGTCAATGATGCATGGTGGGATGAGTTGGATTATCTTTTGAGGTTTACCGAGCCTATTCTTAACATGCTAAGGTTAGCTGATACCGACACTTCGGTTTTGCATCTAATATATGACATGTGGGACACAATGATAGAAAATGTGAAAAAAATTATATTTGAACACAATGGGATTGACATGATAACTGGTGAATCTGACTTCTTTAATGCAATTCATCAAATTTTGGAGGGTAGATGGAACAAAAGCAACACCCCTTTGCATTGCATGGCTCATTCTTTGATTCCAAGATACTATTGTGATGAGTGGCTCCAAGGTGGGAGTAATGGAATTCCAAGAATTGCTCCACATGAGGATCATGAAGTGTCCCTTAATAGAAGCAAATGCTGTAAATGGTTATTTCCAAATCCTAGTGATTTACGTCAAGTTTATACTGAATTTGGAGCTTTTTCTAGTGGGACAGACTTTTTTGATCAGCCTCATATTGTTGAAGCAAGAATGTTAGAAGAACCCATTTCGTGGTGGGCGAATTATGGTGCTTCAACACCATTGCTTCAAGCCTTGGCTTTTAAATTGCTTGTGCAGCCAGCATCCTCCTCTTGTTCGGAAAGGAATTGGAGTACATATTCGGTTATTCAGAGCATCAAGAGAAATAGACTTGCAAGTAGTAGAGCTGAAGACTTGGTCTTTGTGCATTGCAATCTTCGACTACTGTCAAGGAAGAACAGAGAGTATAAGGAGGGGCCGACTAAGTATTGGGATCTAAGTAAGTTGCTCACTAATTGATAAATTTCTATTAAAAATAATATTTCTTATCCAAATCAAAATTAGAACGTAATTGCTCTCTGATCAAAGAAACAAAAATTGTTCAATATATGTTGGATAGGTGGAGATAAATTTGGCATAAAAGGGAGCGAACTGACTGAATTTGCGGAACTTTCTCTTGATGAACCGGAGTTGGAAAGAATACCTTTTGATGGTGATGATGAAGAAAGTGGGGAGACTGATTTTTAGATGACAAGAACATGCACATGTTTGAATATTTAGACATTGCACTTTTTATATATGAATTATCAATATGATGGTCTTTTTTTTTTTTTTTTTTTTTTTGGGGTTGGGGGGGGGGGGGGGGGATTTAAGCCTCTTTTTGCGGTGGGTTGACATTGGTTTTTTGTGAAATTAGGATTAATCCTAAGCATATTCCCTGAGTTCATAATTATGTCTTTAAATTTTATATTGTTGCCATATCCTCGTACCCGTATCCAAGTTTTGGATCCTTTCTAGCCGAGTCCACGTATCCTAAAATCTAAGATTTAACGACCCCGAACCCTTAGATACATACCCGTATCCGACACCCGTACCCGAGTCCATGTAACATAGGACACGAGGTAAAACATGAAAAAGTGTACAATTACGTTGAAGAACATGTAGAGGAGCTTTCCCATCGAAGACATGACTTGGGGTACGTTTAATAAGATATGTAGCTGTGAGAACAGCTAAGTGCCACAAATTTTTAGGTACCTCCATACCGCGAAGAAGACACCGAACAACAGACATAATGTGACGGTTCTTTCGATCTGCCACACCATTCTATTCCGGGGTATAAGTACAAGTGAGTTGTTGGAGGATACCTTTTTTATTAAGTTTAGAACAAAAGTCATTAAAAACATATTCACGGCCATTATCAGATCGGAGAGCGCAAACAATAGTTTGATACTGAGTTTTAACCATTTGTAAAAATTAAATAAATAAAACTTCCGATTTCTTTCTAAGTAGATAAACTCATGTGCACCGCGAATAATCATCAATAAACATAACATAATACCGATACCCATATAAAGGAGTAACAGGGGAAGGTTCCCACACATCCGAATGTATAATAATATCAAAAGCACAAGGAGCGTGAGACATGCGAAGTTAGGTCACAAGACGAACGAGTATGCTTAAAAAGTTCACACACCACACATTGAAATTTATGAGTCTTACAGGTTTTTATTAATTCTGGAAAAAGTAAACAAAGATAATGAGCCATGCAATGCAAAGGGGTGTTGCTTTTGTAATGAGGGCACTAAAGCACTTTATCAAAGAAGTTGAAAGAAATTGCTTCAACGCTCTCATTTTAATAAGATAGAAGGCGTACTTTTAGTGGTATAGTGGTTAGCAGTCCCTTTACTTGTTCACATATTTATAGAGAAGAGGGGGTGGTTTATGCAGATAAGAAATAGACGACCAATTAAGATTACGATGGGCAAGCGTATTGGACAAACCTCAAGGTATCCGTTAGGGAGTGGAGAGCAGCTTTAGATGCAGAGTAAACTCCTGCCCATGGTCCAGGGGCTAAAGCACTAACACTTCCAACATTTACAATCTTTCCCTTCTTCCTAGATACCATGTGAGGAACCACAGCTTGAATCAACCTCATGGTACCTATATATCCACAAGTAATATCATCACATAAGCAAGTAGGTAAACAACCTTTTTATCTCTAGGAATAGTATATATACACCTTCTCCAAGTAGACAAAGAACAAAGAGAAGGTGACGAAGACAATCAAAATACATGAGAGGCGTCTGCCTCAATTGAGAACAAACTTATGGAGTGTACAATTTGGATATGAACTAAAACAAGAGGAATGCACTAAAGACACAAAGAGAGAACTTGTGGTACTACTATCTTGTCCTTATAGAATGTGTTTCAAGTGGCCACACATTCAATCTCAATCTTTACGAGTACTATGCAGCGAACATAACATATTACATAATTATCTTGAGAAGGTTCAAGAAAATCAAGATGTTCAGATATGCTCATATAATTAATAAAATTTAATTTAAGATGTAATGAACTCGTACGTTTTGCAAATCCTTTTAACAGTTGGAAAAGAGTAAACCTATGGTTCCCAAAGTTTTGTCCCAAAATCTGTTCCCAATACGTGGAAGTGAGACCACCAAAAATAACTTCCAATGAACATCAGCTGGTCCCAACACAATTGAATGTGGAGCCACAGCCACATGTGGATGAGAAATTGGGAACCATGGCATTATTCGTTGGAAAAACTTACATGAATATGATATGCATACTTGGGAGAACACAAATGAAATATAGTGCCTTAACTTGGAAATCTACCGTAATGTCAAATTTGTCCATATTGGGAATATGACTGAAACACAATAGCCTTAACCCGACAATACCTAATTAGCAACAAGAACCTGATGGTTGGTCTTTATACAATTGTTAAAGAGTATAAAGAGAATTTAGTAGGATGAGCAATGTTTTAGTCTTTCGTTATCTTGTTTAGCCCTACTATAAAGGGTTGTTTATGTTGAGAATAATAACCAGAAACACATGCAAACACACGAAAACTAAGCAATCACAAGAACACGACACACAGATTTAACCTGTGGTTCAGCCAAATTGGCTACGTCCACAGCTTTGTCACACCAGTTCCCTATGATCGAAAAATAGGGTTACAAATGTTCGCTCTACCACTGCCAAGAACAAACTGAGTATAAATACCACTACGGTTACATCAACGCAAAATCACCAAAATACCCTAGTAATCGAAATAAAATTTGGCACGATTTGGTCCCGATTGGCCCAAATCTTCCGTCCAACTCGGGGGCCCGCCCCCCAAACCCCGAACTAAACAGGCTTCACAAACCCAACAGTTTATTATTTTTAACTATCATCCTTCTGTAAATTATATGATTGCAATAATAACTCTCTCTCTCTCTCTCTCTATATATATATATATATGTTTGTCCATTGATGTTGGAAGAAGCCTTCGATACATAAAATGTGGCATGTTATAATCAATGATTACCGCAAACTCTGAGATGACAATAAGAAGCTTACCAGAAAAGTGGTATCTCAAGGTGAAGCTTCTTCTGAATTGTAATATACATATTAATTATCCGCCAACCTGACATGTGTCCTCACACCATAGAAAGACACCTCATTGGATCCCAAGAGATAAAGACGGAATGATATATGAACAGCAGAGCGCCCTTAGTGTCTCGCTCTAGGGGGGACCCATCACTGTCGTGGAACCCTAAGCGTCTCGCACTAGGGGGACCCACCACTGTTGTGGAACTTACAAAATACTCGTAGTATTCCTTAGCTCAGATAGACCTCGACTGGGGGCAGGTCTTGGTGCTACAATTCACCACGACATGGCTTGCTCTAGGCCATGGCGTGGCGAAGACTCTCTCTCTCTCTCTCTCTCTCTCTCTCTCTCTCTCTCTCTCTCTCTCTCTCTCTCGGGAACTCCCAGGTTTGTGTGTCTTGGCTGGCTTAAGAGCAGAGCTTGCTAAGGAAGGTCGCGACGGTCTCTTCCGCGACACACTTCCTTAGCCTCTCTAAAGGTTAGTGAGAATATCTCAAATAACTCTCATGTCTACCGCGAGGATACTCCTTGTGTTGTCTCCGGACAACACATGGCTTTTGGGTACATTCCTAAAAGGAATGAGCCACGTCAACAACGTTAATTCCTAGGCACGTGTCCCAACTGCTATAAATAGGAACAGGTACGAGACAACGATTCTGCCAGAGAGAATTTCATACATTCCCTTGGGATATATGCATTTATGAGCTCATTGTCAATATTCCTTCACGTGTACGCTCGATCATTAATTGCACATTCTTCTCTCAAATACTCACCCACTCACTCACCTTTAGTCTGTCTCTCTTTATACCCTCACCACTTCTCTCGAGACTCCCTTCTTACTATTGATTCTTAGATTACTACGCTCTTACGAACTCCACTATGTAATACACATCATCCTAAAACCTCTACCTACATTTTTGGTGACTCTGTTGGGGAGTAGTATCTTCGCAACAATGGTGACCGTCTTGAAAAGTGGTAGACACATTGGAAACCCAACGACATCGATCCTGAGGATGTGGCCGAAAGCAATCCTTCCCCCGCCTCGGGGAACACCGTTGCAGAGGTCTTGATGAAAACGCTCAAGACGAAGCAAGCACCTATGCAGCAGACTCGGCAAAACATGCAATATACTCAACAACTCATCTTGGACTCGTTGGGTGCCTTGCAGCGAGACTATCCCCTCCGTACAAGGGAGATCCCGCTGCCAAAGACGAGATAATCTCCACCCGCCGAGGGAAGCAACACAAGTCAAGAGCAAGTACCACAAGAAACACCCGTGGGATCTGCTCCTGACTCCGCTCGCCCTCCGTCACAATTGCACCGAACTCAGATCCCAACGCTCGCTGACATCTCCATGCAGGTCCAAAAGGAGATGCAAGCTTTACTTCAACAAGAACGAACTCAGTTCATGGGATCCGTTCACAGCGACTTTCGCCCTCCTTACTCTGCAGAAATTGCTTCCATGCCTTGTCCCAACGGTTACGTTCCACCTACTTTCCGTTTGTTTGATGGAAAACGGGGAAACTCTTATGAACATGTGGCAAGGTTTGTGGAAACCCTAGCCAACTACAGAAGCGACCATAATCTGCGTTTGAAGAATTTTCCAAATCTCTCACTGATGAGGCATACACTTGATATATCTCCAACTGGGAAACGATGGTTCAACGCTTTCACAAAAAGTTCCTCCAAATGGAAGAACTTGTAACTCGTTTCTCCTGCACCAAAAACACCCAAGGGCGCGATGAAGACGTGCTCAAATACATCAAGCGATTCAGAGAATGGTCTATTGATTGTCACGACGACATCTCGGAGGCAAAACTTATCAAAATTTGCCTCTAGGAATGTACCACTGTTTCAAGATCAATCTTGCCAACGCAGACATTGGTACGTTCTCGGCCTTGTTGGAAAAAGCTAGGAACCTACAGAATGTCATCAGAGAAAGTGCAGCCCAATCAATGGGACAACCATACACGGCCGCATCGCCTGTACAAGGAACCTTCCCACGAGAAAAGAGAAAGAGGAATGACAGAGCTTCTTCTCCAAGAAAAAGTAGGGTAGACCCACCGCCTGAATTCCCATCCACGTTGAAGGAAGTACGAGCCATCTTCAAAAAGTGGGTAGCAGACAAGGTCATCAAAATTCCCCGGGTAGACAACCCATTAAGTCGTGAGGAACTAGCTAACGACAATTGTTGCCCCTAGAAGCAAACCAAAAGGCATTCTCTACGAGATTGCTCGTAATTGCAGCAGCTGTTTCATAAGAAGATCCTCAACAAACAATCAATGTTCAGAATGTCGAAGTGGACCCGCTCCCTCATCATGTTAAAGCTCACGTGTCTATAACTTCGTACTATGATGAGATCGAGGAGATCGCCATGTATGAGACGCCGAAACCCGAGTTTGATGGTGAAGAACTCATTGACAGATAGGCTGCAGTGCTCAGGCAGACCGTAAAATTCTAGCGATTCTTCGACCAGCTTAGTTTATCTCCGGAAGCTAGGTTCGCGGCAACCAAAGCTATGATTACGACAAAAGAAATGCCAAGAGAAGGATGCATGCAAGTGGGAGGATTTGTGAGACGCACACTCCGCAAAGCTGCATCAAAGATCACCTTTTCAGAGACGATAGACAGGTGCAGTTCGCGCACAACAAGCCATATACGTAACCGTGGAAATCAACGGTATAGAATTCCAGCAAGGGTCCTTGGATTGTGGAGCTTCCCTTAATCTTACGTCTTTGGATGTCCTCTCAGACGCGGGATATTCAGAACAGGACATGATACTACAACCTATTATCATCAATGGTTTTGAGAAGGCTTCTCAACGAAGTTTGGGGCACATCACTATTAATCTCGTCGTGGGACCGTGGAACCTATCCGATGCCACACTAGATTCCATGTGATAAATGCAGACAACGCCTATCACGCTCTGCTTGGAAGAAATTGGATGCATAGATTCACCCTTATCCCTTCTACATATCACTAATGCGCGGAAGGCATCGTAAATAGCAAGGTCATTACATCGCTTCAAAATCACCATTTGCACGACACAAATATCACTTTGTTGACGCTGTATTCTACACAGAATTGATGGACGAGGGCGAGGGCTCGAAATCCTTTGTAGCCCGTGCCAAGATAGGAACGATCAAGGTGAGGCAATTTCGAGACAAACCCTAGGCAGAAAAAGGGTAAGAGAAAGTCGACAACGAACCAGAATGTTATCGCGTTTGACTCCTAGACAGGAGGGCGTCTACTGTTTATAGCAGCCCATAGGGGCTCCTTCGCAGCTCGAAAGGGCCCCCCACAGTTGCAATATGGCCAACATCGCCCCAATCGAGCGCAGTCAATAGAGCCATCGGCTTTGTATTTCACAGTAGACACCCTCTTGCACCCTACAGTCTTCTTCCCTTGGGGTAATTCTGTTAATTCCCAAGTGCTATTCTCCTCAACCATGGCGAATTTCCATTTAGGATCAGAAAGGGCTTCCTGAACATGGTTAGGGACAGAAACAAAAGCAAGTTTTGACACAAAAGCTTTGTAAGACGGAGACAAGCGAGAGTAAGAAACAAATTTAGAAGAGAGGATGTTTAGTACATGTCCTAGTGCCCTTCCTATGAGCAATAGGAACGTCTAAATCATCATTAGAATCAGAACTAGGAGAATCAAGAATATTACTTGGACCATCGTCACTAGAAGAGACCGGCTGTAGTGAAGGGAAGGGAAAGGAATAGCTTCCAACTCTGTTGCCCCAAACCTTTTCCTCCCTTTATTCTTTGAGTACTTCACTCTCCTTTCTCTCCCTCATTTCCAATCTCGTCTCCTTCTGCATCTTTTACTCCTCGATTCCTTCCATTATCCTCAAGGAGTGGAGTCACCACAAGTATCATCTCTTCCTCACTCACTTGCTCCCCCTGAAGTGGTGGCTGTGGGGACTGAAAGTAAGACTGTGTCATGGAATGTTACATCCATAGACACGAACCATTTACGAGTAGGAGGATGATAATACTTATACCCTTTCTGGGTGGATGAATACCAAATAAAGACGCATTTTTTTGGCACGGGGATCTAAATTCTTCCGTAAAGGAGCGTGATTGGGGACAAAGCAGACGCACCCAAACACTTTGGGAGGAATAGCAAAGATAGAAGACAGACTGAGACGGATTTCAATGGAAGGCTCTTTTTCTAGAACACGAGTAGGTAATCTATTGATTAGGTAGGCAGCTATTAAGATAGCCTCCCCCCAATAGGACTTTGGAACCTGCATTGAAAAAAATAAGGATCGAGCAATTTCCAACAGATGACGATTCTTGCGCTCAGCAACTCCGTTTTATTGGGGAGTGTTGGTCGAAGAGGTCTAATGAACCATGCCATTGGCAGGAAAAAAACAATCTTTAAGACCACTGTAAATATATCATCCCCCCCCCCCCTCCCTTTATCAGATCGCACAATCTTGACAACCGTACTAAACTAAGTGCAAATCATTTTGTGAAATGTTTTGAAAATAGAATACACCTTGATATGTACAAAAATATCCAGTCAAAGTCAACCTATGTCGCCTCAGCGAGGAGTGCTGAGTCATCCATTAATTGTGTTCACCACATAACCATCCCAAGCCGTCCATTTAGGACCGCCCGGGTTCAACCCACAGGTTGGGTGCACGATACGGGTTCAGCCCACGATAGGCGCACCTCGGGGACGTCCCATGATGCGCTCCAGAAGGTTCCAGGTAGCTCTCTATCACAGCTAGAAGACTAATGGAAAGCCTAGATAGTTTCCTAACTCAATTGGGGATCCCTCATGATTCATGTTAATCAATCCCTATTTGATTGTACTACCGAATCAGGCCACTTACCTTGTACGAGTGGTCTCTTGTATCTATAAAAGAGATCACTCACCCTCTTTAGCGGGGATCGTATACTCATCTCACGGAATAGCAACTACATAATTCATACGCGTATACCTGGCCGGTCTCTGGTAGTGTTGCCCTCTTTTGTTGGTTCACCAAAGGCCGTCAGTGATCAGCTTAGGACAAGTGCTCCGATACACCACTTGGACGTAAGTTCCTTAATTAACAGGACCGAACCACACTCAAATTTCTCGTCTACGTCTTACTCTCTTTATCCAAATTTTAGCATCATCAGCTTGGCACCGTCTGTGGGAAACGATAGTTTCTCGTCAACAAATCTGTGATCGATCACACCTCCAAATAAGAACAAGAAGACCGCTCCACCTGCAGGTCAAACGAAGTCCATGACCTCGGAGCAAATTACTGCAACCCGGGCACAACTCTTGGAGGGCCAGCACCAAACTCAACAGCAAATCGAAGCTCTGCTGGACCAACAGAGTAAGCCGCTCCAGACTATGGAGCAGCTCGGGAACGATACACGCGACTGGGCGCCCGTACAGGTCCGGCGACGTGCCCATATTGCACCTGTGTCCCCCCAGGCAGTGGGACAGCTCGGGAACGGAGAGCTTGGCCGTGGCCCTGAATGGTCCCAGCAACGTGCCCGTGCTAACCCAAATCGCGCGAGTGATGCTCGTGAAACTATAAATGACAGGCGTGCTGCCCGAAGGGAGGAGCAAGAGAAAACGGCCCAGGAATCAGCCCAGGGTCGCCTGGCCAGGAACCGGAGCGACCTCAGGCATACGATTGACTGGACGCGAAGTCAAGCCCTATCCCTGAGGACGACACACTTTGAAAAGAGGCTTCCTCGTCTGATCCGACCTACCACACCAACTCCACAAAGGATACTGGCCTACAAAAACAGATCGAGAAGTTGAAACGCAAGACGAGTCTTCACTACACCAACACCGACACTGAGTCACCATTCACTGTTCGGGTCACGGGATTTGCGGTCCCACACAAATTCAAGCAGCCACACCTCGACTCGTATGACGGAACAGGAAGCTCGGTCGACCACGTCCGGACGTATAAGGCCCAGATGGCGTTGGTCACCAACGTCGATAAACTACTCTGCCTGGCCTTCCCTAGTACTCTCAAGGGGCCAGCCGCGCAGTGGTTCAATTCACTAAAGCCTCGGGTGATCGACGACTTTAAGGCACTCAGCAAACTCTTTGTCAGCCATTTCGTGGGCATGTTAGGCCGACCACAGCCTAATACCCAACTGCTGGCTGTCAAACAGCGGAAGGGGGAGTCCCTGAAAGAGTACGTCGACCGGTTCAACCAACAGAAGCTGCAGATCCGTAACTTGAACGAGATGGTAGCGATCACGGGCTTCTGCTCGGGAGTTCAACACACCAAGTGTGCTACGTCGTTCCATAGAGACTGACCGACAACCTTGGTTGAACTCCCAGAAAGGGTTGGGAAGTATATTGACACGGAGGAATTCTTGAAGTCCAAACGTGCAAGCTTTGCCGAAGATGACTCCCCGAAAGCTAAGCGAAAGTGGGAGAATACTGAGAAGAACTCGGGAAAGAAGCCGAAGCAAGATCAACCGTGAGGAGGTCGGGACCAGGCCCCGATCACCTTCACCCCACTTTCCCGACCTATCCAGGAAGTCATGGCCGCCGCCGAAGCTCAGAGGTTGCTCAAGACACTGACAAAGCTGAAGAGCCCGCCTGAGAAGAGGAACCGGGAGAAGTTTTGACGATTTGAATATTTTTGGGTAACTTAGGGTTTGACAACTTGTCTCTCCCCTTTTATATTAAACAAGAAGAATAAGAAGGAGATATTACATAATGACCCACACACTAATATTTAAATTACAATAAGCATAAAGCTAACTCTAACAAGACTAATATAAAATAAAAACATAATAATTCTCAACACTCCCCCTCAAGCTGATACAAAGATATCTCGCATATTCAGCTTGTCAAGAATAGAATGAAACGACCTACTTCCTATTCCCTTGGTAAGAATATCGGCAAGTTGATCACCCGTCTTCACAAAAAGAGTGCAGATGGTACCACTAGTGAGCTTTTCCTTAATAAAATGCCTGTCAATCTCAATATGTTTGGTTCTATCATGCTGAATTGGATTATGCAATACTAATAGCATATTTACTATCACAATAAAGCCTCATGGAATCCTTCATCTCAATCTTCAAATCTTTCAACAGAGACTTGATCCACAAAAGCTCACAAATCCCTTGGGCCATTGCCCTAAACTCAGCTTCAGCACTTGACCTACCCACTACATTTTGTTTTTTGTTGCACCAAGTAACCAGATTACCTCCCACAAAGGTACAATAGCCAGATGTGGACCTCCTATTAGTAATAGAGCCAGCCCAGTCTGCATCAGTATAGGCTTCCACACTAAAATGATCACTTCTCGAAAAAAAACAGGCCCTCCTGGAGAAGACTTTTAAGTATCGAAGGATTTGAAAAACAGCCTCGAGATGTGACTCCCGAGGAGAGTGCATGAACTGACTGACAACACTAACAGCGAAAGCAATATCGGGACGAGTACGAGACAGATATATGAGCTTACCCACTAACCTCTGATATATCCCCGTATCAACCACATCTCCACTGGTGTCATCACTAAGCTTCGAATTGGGCTCTATAGGAGTATCACATGCTTTACTTTACTCCCAAGTATACCGGTTTCCTTCAATAGATCAAGAACACATTTTCTTTGGGAGATGAATATCCCATGTTTGGATCTAGCAAGTTCAATCCCAAGGAAATATTTCAACGCTCCCAAATCCCTTATCTCAAATTCACTGGCCAAATACCCCTTTAATTGCTCCATTTCTTCCAAGTCAACTCCTGTGAGCACAATGTCATCAACATAAACAATAAGAGCAGTAGTCTTACACAGTGGTGAATGTTTGATAAACAATGTGTGATCAGCTTGACTCTGCTTGAAGCCATATCGAAGCAATGCCAGGGTAAATCTTTCAAACCAGCTCTAGGAGACTGCTTAAGTCCATATAAAGACCTCCTCAGTCTATACACTTTTCCCTTTGTCTTGGAGTCTTCAAAACCTGGAGGAACATCCATATAGACTTCCTCCTCCAAATCTCAATGCAAAAAAGCTTTTTTCACATCAAATTGGTGAAAAGGCCATTCCAGGTTAGCTACCAGAGAAAGAAGAATCCGGATTGAATTCATCTTTACAACCGATGCAATGGTTTCCTGGTAATCCACACTGTAAGTCTGAGTAAAGCCTTTTGCTACTAATCGAGCTATGAACCGCTCAATGGAACCATCAGCCCTGTGCTTCACGGTGTACACCCACTTGCATCCTACAGTCTTTTTCCCTTTCGGTAACATTGTCAACTCCCAAGTGTCACTCTTGTGAAGAGCTTTTATCTCTTCAACCATGGCATGTTTCCACTTGGGGTCAGCAAGAGCATCTAAGACATGATTAGGAATACAAACAGAGGAAATTTTGAAAAGAAAGACTTTGTAGGAAGGAGATAAACGAGAATAAGACACAAAATTCGATATAGAATGTTGAGTACAAGACCTAACACCCTTACGGACAGCAATGGGAACATCTAAATCACCAGGTTCAAGAGAGGGTGTATCAGAGGAATTACCTGAATCTTCATCACTTAGAGAGAATGACATTGGTAATGGAGGAGCAGTAGCCTCTGGTGTCTCTCTAGTCTTCTATTTACTCCAAGTTCCCCTGGAATAAACCAACTCCTCATTCTCCTTTTCAGGCTCCCTCTCCTCAACTCTCTCTTTTTCAACTCTCTCTGCCTCTACCTCAACTCTCTCTTTTCCAGGCTCTCTCTCCTCAGCTCTCTCTTTTTCAACTCTCTCTGCCTCCACCTCAATCATCATAGGTAACACAGGTATCTCTTTTCTCTTTTGCTCCCCCCTGAAGAGATAGATGAGGGTCACGAAAGTAGGACTGTGACTCATGAAAGGTAACATCCATATAGACATACCATTTCCTAGACGGAGGATGAAAACACTTATAACCCTTCTGAGTTGGCGAGTAGCCAACAAACACACACTTAACGGAGCGAGGATCCAATTTCCCACGAGTAGGAGAATAGTTATGAACAAAGCATACACAACCAAAGACAGGGGGAGGAATGGAAGATAAGATGGAAGGATGAGAAAGAACTCCAAGTGGTGTTTTCTTATGCAATACTCGAGTGGGAAGACGATTAATGAGATAAGCAGCCGTCAAAACTGCTTCACCCCAATAGGAACGAGGAGGTTGAACCTGGAAGAGTAAAGACCGGGCAACATCTATAGATGACGATTCTTGTGTTCTGCCACTCCGATTTGTTGTGGAGTGACAATGCAAGACGTCTGATGAATAATCCCCTGAGAAGAAAAAAAAATGTACTCAATCGAGAATCAATATACTCACCCCCATTATCAGACCGTAAAACTTTCACCACAGCCCCAAATTGGGTACACACCATTTTATGCAAATTTCGAAAAATAGAGAATACTTCCCGCTTTTCTTTCATCATATATAACCATGTTGTACGGGAACAATCATCAATAATAGAGACAAACCATCGATGACCTTTCAAAGACACAGTATGAGATGGACCCCAAACATCAGTGTGAATTAAAGCAAAAGGAATAGAACTTTTATTATTACTAGGAGCAAAAGAAGCTCTATGATGTTTCCCAAGTTCACAAGCATCACACGAAAAATTCAAAAAAAAAAAAATTGTTTGAAGTAAAAGATGGAAACATTTGTCTAAGTAAAGCAAAAGATGGGTGTCCTAATCTCCTATGCCAAAGTTCTAAGTCTTCAGCTTTATTCTTCAAGACTAGTAGTATTAGTAGCCAGCTTCTCCCCTTCATCCAAAATGTAAAGTTCATGCTCCTCTCTACCACTGCCAATCATCCTCCTCGTGATAAGATACTAAATACACAATGAGAAGGGTAAAAGGTTACACTACAGTTTAAGTCGCGAGTAACACGACTCAGGGATAAAAGATTGTGAGAAAAACTAGGAACATGTAATACTGAAGTTAATGGTAAAGAAGGGGTAACACGAATGAGACCTTTCCCTGAGACAGAGGAGAAGGTACTGTTAGAAATAGCATGGTTATTTTCCTTTCATTTATTTTTATGTTTAGTCTATGGGTCTCATTGTAATATTTGTTTTCTTATTATTCTTAATAATATAAAAGAGTGGAACACATTGTTCAACCCCAAATTTGACCAAATAGATTTGTCAACATGGTATCAGAGCCTCCTCTCCTCTCCATCCTCTCATAGCAACCCTACCCATAACCATAACCATAGCCTGCGCCGGCCACTTCACCACCACCAGAACCTGCACCGGTAACCACACCTCCACCCAGACCAACCGCAGCCTCTAGCCCTACTCCTACCCTGCGCCACAGCCTCTAGCCCTAACCCTACCCTGCGCCGCAGCCCCTAACCTTACCCCTACCCTACGCCACCTGTTCCTACACCAGCCCAGCCCTAGCCGCACCTCCTTGTCCCTCCACCAGCCTGCGACACCACAATATACACCACCATACACTACCCGACAGCCTTTAATCCCTAGCCGAACATCCCAGCACATTCTGGCATAGTTTTTCTCTTCTAAATCTCCTTCTTATCATCCAAATCTTTCCTTTCATCACCACAATTGCTCCATCTGTGCGGGTTTGATTGAAGTTTAATTTCACCATCTATTTCAGGTCCCCTTATGGACCAGTGATCAGTCTCGGACTGATTCTTTGATATGTTTTGAGATCGTACTTGTTTAGAGTCCGTAGTTTCCTTCCTTTTTTTTTGTGGTTGTTGTGGGTGTTAACTTTGTGTGTTAGAACTATAGCCGACGATAAGAGTAAGAATCCGTCATCTGGAAGTTCACAACAGCCACAACTTCTGAGCTCGTTTCAGACAACCCAAACCTAAAAATCACCACATCCCTGTTCACTGGTCAGAATTATTTGCCATGGTCACAGTCAGTGCTGCTTTTCTTGAGGGGTAAAGGGAAGATGGGATACGTTGATGGGACGACACAGGCACCTGATCCTACTGATGTTAAATATGCACAGTGGGATATTGAGAATTCTATCATCATGACTTGGCTTATTCACTCGATGATTCCTGAAATTGGTGAAGGTTTATTGGGAATGAAAATAGCTCGTGATATTTGGGAGACAGTTACCTCGAATTATTATCGTAAAGGAAATTATGGTCAGGAATTCGAATTGACGAGGTTGATTGATCGCTCTGAGCAGGATGATATGACAGTGATTCAGTACTTCACTTTTCTGACCACTCATTGGCAACGTGTTGATCATCTTCAAGATTATCACCCCATCTGCCCGACCGATTCTACGGGGTATCAGAACCTTATTGGGAAGCAAAGGGTCTTCAAGTTCCTTCAGGGACTTACCTCAGAGTATGATGCTATCCGCAGTCGAGTTCTTGGGATGGATAATCTTCCCACTCTTCAGGAGGCCTTTGCCCGACCGATTCTACTGGGTATCAGAACCTTATTGGGAAGCAAAGGGTCTTCAAGTTCCTTCAGGGACTTACCTCAGAGTATGATGCTATCCGCAGTCGAGTTCTTGGGATGGATAATCTTCCCACTCTTCAGGAGGCCTTTGCGTATGTGCAAATTGAGGAGAGTCGCAGATCCGCTATGCTTCTGATTGCACCTATTGAGCGTTCCGCTCTTGTTTCAACTCCTCTGAAAGGGGGGACTCCACAGCTACATGGAGCTAATTCTACGGGTGGAGCAGACTCTTCTGATAAGGTTAAGCAGTGGTGTGATCACTGCAATCGCCCTAGACACATGAGGGCTACTTGCTGGAGACGCCATGGTCGTCCACCTAGGGGTCGTGGAGGTCGATCTAGAGGTCGTTTTGGGCCCCCTGGTGGTCGTGGAGGCAATTCTCAAGCACATCATACCGAGGTGATTGATGTTGCAGATTCGGGACATGGTGACCAGGCTACTTCAATTCTATGCCTCCTTCAGCACCGTTGTCTACCACAGAGTATGAGGATGCATTGCGGGGTTTAGATGCTCTTCGTAATCTGATGACTCGTCGTGCCCCGTCTACTTCCATAGGTGCCTCATCTTCATTTGCACAGACAGGTAATTTAGTCACTACTATGAGAGCATGCTTATCTCACTCCTCATTTCCTTGGATTATTGATTCGGGTGCATCCAATCATATATCTAGCTCATCAGATTTATTCTATATGTATACTCACTATTCAGGTCAAGAGAAAATTCGTATTGCAGATGGTACTTTTTCCTCTGTTTCAGGGAAAGGTATCATCCATGCTACTCCATCTCTGTCTTTGTCCTCTGTTTTACATGTTCTGAGTTTCACCTCTAATCTTTTATCTATAAGTCGTATCACTCGTGATCTTAACTGTAGTGTAACTTTCTTCCCTTCACATTGTGTTTTCTAGGATCTTACCACACGGACGACGATTGGCAGTGGTAGAGAGGAGCATGGCCTTTACTTATTGGATGTCGAAAGCAAGAGAGCTCATCACTACAGTTTCTGAGAAGAAGTCTGAGGACATTTTACTTTGGCATAAGAGATTAGGACAACCATCGCTTCATTTAATTAAGCATTTGTTTCCTTCTTTAGTTTTCAATAAAGTTGTTTCTGAATATTTGTGTGAGTCGTGTGAACTTGGGAAACATCATCGGACGACTTTTGCTCTGAGTTATAATAAAAGTTTAGTGCCTTATTCTTTAGTGCATTCTGATGTATGGGGTCCATCGCGTGTGGTGTCCTTAAAAGGTCATCGTTGGTTTGTTACATTTATTGATGATTATTCACGGACCACGTGGCTTTATATGATGAATGAAAAACAGGAAGTTTTTTCTACTTTCAAAAAATTTTATCGTTTTGACTCAGCTCGGGACAGGTATTAAAGTGTTGCGTTCTGACCAAGGGGGAGAATATATTGATTCTGGTCTAGGAGACTTTTTTTTCTTCTAAAGGACTAGTGCATCAGACGTCTTGCACCCACAACAAAATGGGGTAGCAGAACGCAAGAATCGCCACTTGCTTAATGTTGCTCGTTCTTTGTTTTTCTCAGCAAATGCTCCTAAAACCTATCGGGGTAATGCAATTCTAACTGCTGCATATCTCATCAATAGGCTACCAACCCAAGTCCTCAATAAGCGGTCTCCCATAGAACTCCTTTCCCATCCTACTTCTCTTTTCCCTATTCCTCCTCGTGTCTTTGGGTGTGTCTGCTTCGTCCATAACCATTCTCCTACACGTGGAAAACTAGATCCTCGTGCCATTCGATGTGTCTTTGTTGGTTATTCCCCTACTCAAAAAGAGTACAAGTGCTATAACCCTCAGACTATGAAGTGGTATGTCTCTATGGATGTCACTTTTCATGAGTCTTTTCTTTTTCTTTTTCTTTTTTTTTTTTTTTTTTTTTTTCTGATTCCCCCTGTTCCTCTTCAGGGGGAGCAGTCCAGTGAAGTGGTCCTTTGGAATACGTTCCCGGTATTACTTCCGGAGAAAGAGAAAGTGGTCCTAGAGGGTGAGGAAGTCTTAGGGAGTGAGAAAGTTGTTGTGGAGGAGGAACAACCTACCACTCCCAAGCAGAGAGAATTATTGGAAGTGGAACAAGAAACACCAAAGCAGAAGGAGTTGTTAGTTTACTTCAAGGGTACATGGAGTAAGAGAAAGGGCAAAGAGGTTGATGCCATTACTCCTATTTCCCCACTGCCATCTACTCCAACTGGTGAGACCCTTCGTCAGGTAACTCAGATAACTCCTTACCTATAGAGTCTGATGATCTCAATATTCTTATTGATGTCAGAAAGGAACACCCTATTTCTAATTTTGTGTCATATTCTCACCTGTCTTCTGCTTATCGTGCTTTCCTGTCAAATATTGCATTTGTTTCTGTCCCTAATCATGTTCAGGATTCTCTCAATGATCCCAAGTGGAAACATGCCATGGATGAGGAGATGAAAGCTCTTCATAAAAATGGTACTTCAGAATTGACTAACTTACCTATAGGTGTCACAACCCATCCCGCTATGGGCGGAAATAGGACACGTGGCACGCCACCGAGGCTCATCTAATTCATTCTATAACTCTAGCAGCAGAAAAGAAACTTAAAGAAACTCTTTAAAACATAGTTCATTTTGGAAGAAAACCAAAACATTGAACTATGAGTTCGTAAAATCCGTATCAATTTGAAAAGTTAATTATATTTCAAATTAACTATAAAAGTGTTATTAGGGACCCCAAATGTACCCTAAAAGCAAAATAGAACAGTTCAATATTTTCCGAAAAAGGTACTTCCTTTGTAAAAACACTATTCACGGGCGGCCCACTTTTGCCTATTTTTATTTTTTTGAAAATGTCGCAATTACGACAAAACTCAACATACAAATTCCCAATCATTCTGAAACTTTACCAAAGGTATATAAATATATTAGACTGCATGTCTAAGCCTTGAAAACATTAACGGAACGAGTCACAGACTCGTTTGGATCAAAATCTCATAAGTGCTACAACAATTCATAAAACATGAAATTCAACTTGTTATACCCTAAGACTTGAACTCAAGAGTTCCAATTCGCTTCCAACCAACTTAAAAAGGTTTTCAAAAGAATATTACATCAAACCAAAAACGATCCAGAGCTTCTATGATTCGGTTACAAGAATCTATACCCCAATTCCTCTGAATGATCCCAACAGCCTCATTCCTCGCATTCCATCTTTCTTTTTTTCATACCCGCAATGGAGTAAATCTCCATTGCTCAGCTATATGCTGAGTGTACAATTCTAAACAAATGCATGTATGACAATTCATGCCTTAATACCATCACAACAACAAATAGTCGCTAAGGAGAGAGATACGCGTTCACCCGGTAATGGAATTGATGCCGTAGCTGGGCCTTCTCCCAAACTACTCATCCAGTGCCCTGGCTGGGCCTTCTCCCAAACCATGCACAGTAGCAGTCGCTACTAAATTCTAAAACATCGAGAAGCTTACCCCCGGCATGAATTTGTATAACCTCTCCTTTGACCCACATCGACATTTAGCATACTCACATAACCATACAAACATGCTTTCACACGTATTCGTGAGTAAATTAACGGGCCTAACTACCACATGAATTTTGCCCGGATATGTTCGATATTTAAAGCATCCAAAATTGACTATATAACATAACTCAAGAATTCATACCTCGTGCTATATCTCTAATACTTCAGGGAAAGTACTAGGACACCAATTAAACGTCGAATATCCGATTACAAGTGATTCCTACAAGTATACACATGTTTTCCCCAAAATCTTAAAATTAGCTTTTCGGAAATAATTTGCCAAACGTGGCCTAATAGACATCAAAATGTAGCTAATACCTCAAGGAGTCCGAATATAAAATTTGGAAAAAAGTTGTCGATCGAAAGTTCGTTGATTTGTGTCTTGAAGCTCGAAGCAATAAATCCCCTTTTTGCCTCTCTCTTGATTTAGGTTAGAAAATTATAACTAATGAAAATATCTCATGGTTTTCTATATATAGGTACGACTTTCGGAAATCGTGTTTAACTCCCCGCGAGTTCTCTAAACTTCTAATTATCCCCTGTAACGTCGTGCACGTCTATTTTATGACTTCACGAGTGAAAACTATAAATAATAAAAGTTTTTGTCTAAGTTCCGTTTGGGTCCGTAATTACGTTCTGAAAACTAATTTTGTGAAATCTCCATACCACCTACCTTTTATGCAACGTGTCACTCACATTCTCATCACAGGGTTCAAAATGATATTTATCAATATCAAAACTACTAGAAATTTACTCAATATCAAAACTACTAGAAATTTACTCTACACAGGTAAATTTACTATTCACAATTTACCAGATAAGTCAAATAACATTTAAATCGTATAAATATCATTTAATCACACGAATGCCTCAATGGATATCGAATTACCGTGTCCTCATTTGACACCCTCCATTGACCACAGTCAACCAATTCCACAATTACCCAATAATATTGATAATTCTCAGAAACTGATTTTGCATTTTAAAACATTTAAGATTTTCCGGGACGTGTGTGACAACTCTTCCCTCCAAAAAGGAAGTTTGTCCCCAAACTTATACCATCTCACCAAATCACGACTTCTCATAAGCACTTCCAACGTTTGTCTCATTACAAACTACACATCTCTACTTAGATATTACAACTTCACGAGGAAAATAAATCATCAAGCTCTGAAGGAAAATAAATTCTCAGAGACGTCGTCTCAATCTGATTGAAGATTTAAACCGCATTCTAGTAATAAATCGAAGCGCCTCGATAAGTAAGGACATCAATACCTGAGTAGATCATACTCAATAGTCAAACATGACATTCAATCTCATCGCGGCCTCGAAACGTCAACTCGCATACACTTTCATTGCACTTGTCGCGTACCTTTTCTGAAACTCAAAAGTTTCATCACGATACCCAAAACAAAATAAATCACCCATCTCACTTTCACCCATCTCACTTTCACCCATCTTTCTTTTTGACTGAAAGTCGTTTCCAACACCTCTCAACTGGTTAACAACCATACACAATCCTTCATCTCGAAGTGAACCAAAACTGAATACTATCATACATACATACTCTGTCTATAAGTCAATGCTTCAATCAACTATTTCATATACCGTAGATTTAATCCCTTATCCTGCTAATCGCGGAATACTTATAGAACGAAAACACGTTTCAAATGACTTTAATTCCTCATCAAATTCCATTTCGGTTTAATCCAACCTCGTATTATACTTCCAATCATACATGCCTCAAAGATACTATCCAGATTCCTAACTGACAATTTCATACTACTCTACGTCTTCGAGCCCACCTGATATCCCGAATAAATACACTTGTCATTTATTTCTCCAATCTTGTACTCGAACTACCGTCGAATAACATGGAATTTTACACCTTAAATTTTGATTTAAAACTTTTAACAAAGTCAAATACATTTCTCATTCATGTTTTTAAAACAAATTATTTTGAAATCTCACATAACACTTTTATCTCTTTCACAACATATTTACTTCATTATACGTCGCAACAAATAACATTGTGAACCCAAAATTGACTTAGTCAATCATGCACGTACCATAACGTTCATCATAACGCATTCCCATACTCAGAACATACCTTGTTCCTGTCTCAAACCTTTGACCATTCACAATCCATTATTATTCACGTAGTGTACACACACACTGAGTCAATTACTTTTCTGTCGGAGATCTCAATTGTAATGTAATCCATTCTCATCTCAATGCAGGTAGATTCACTACCATTTATGTAGTTTACAACTCTATACGTCTCTGGTGTTTCACTTTCACCTTTGCACAAGTCCATATCGATTACACTTCTATATCTCAACTCTCACCGTGTTCCTGACAACCCTTCACACTAAGCGTATATTCTTCGTATAACATCTCAAGGCACCATACCTTATTCCGACATTAAATGTTTCATAACCATAGTCGAGTCTGACTCAATTTCCAATTTAAACTTTCTAGTCCTTTATTTATGCTATCCGGGTCTCCAATCCATTATTCCTGAATGACCTATTGCTCACAGCATTAATACAATCCCCACATACAATCAGAGGATAAGCCGGTAATTAAATCTTCCCACAAAGTATTATAGCCTCACTGTGTTCAATAAATTCCATATCGACTTCCAATTCACATACTTTTCACGACAATACCCCAAGGTAAATTCTCACTCCGGTCATCAATACTAACCGATTCCTAACTGTCATCTTCAAGTGCTTCACACTTTGCGGATCTCATCAAGTTCTTGATTGATCAAAGCCTCAAATCATTCATTACCTCAGGTTACTCCAATACTTGCCTTTGGAACAAGCCAAATTCAGGTACACGACATTTCACCAACTCCTTTAGAATTCCCAAGTTCACAATCTGCCCACATAAAACTCATTCGTTTGACAACCACCGTTATGTCCCAAGCACTAAGCATGCCATATCTTTCCACGATACCGTCTTCCAAGGTCTACTTGATACCTAATCACAAGTATTTAGAACAAATTTTCTTACTCAACGAAAGTTTTATTTAAAAACATTTTAAACATTTTAAAATTTTCTTAGGGTGAAATTCGACATTCTCAAAACTCTCCAACCTTATTGGAATCTAGGACACTGAGATCGTATTTCATAGCATCCACCATTGTCCTCCAACCATTTTACATTTCTACTATCATATCTGATAATGTACTCAACGTACTACCATGTCTTCCTCCCATTCTTACCATTTTTGTTCACTTACTCATTAAAGCTTCGTTTTTCCAATTTATATTTCCTCTTCTCAATCTATATTGACTTACCCAAAGTCTAGTACGCAAAGTCTAAGCATGTCTTCCAATGTCTGAATCGTCCGTTCTGACTGTCCGTCGATCTGAGAATGAAATGTAGTACTGAAACTCAGTTTAGTACCCGTGGCTTCCTGTAGACTTCCCAAACCTCGATGTAAAACTACTATCACGATCCGATATAATCACTGTTGGAACTCTGTATAGTCTTACAACC
This sequence comes from Hydrangea macrophylla, assembly GCA_033977485.1. NCBI lineage: Eukaryota > Viridiplantae > Streptophyta > Magnoliopsida > Cornales > Hydrangeaceae > Hydrangea > Hydrangea macrophylla. The sequence continues at coordinate 43,639,304 of CM066984.1, read as the reverse complement.
TCTTTCACATACGATTCTGCCAACCATGAAGGTTTAGTCATATTGATCGGTAGATTGCGCTAATTTCGTCAATCTATCAACCATAACTCAAATCTTATCATTCTTATTAAACGATCGTGGAAATCCCGAAATAAAATCCATCGTGATCCCATCCCACTTCACTCTGACACTGGTAATGGTTGTAATAGCCCCGCAGGTACTTGTCTCTCTGCCTTGACTTGCTAGCATGCTGAACACTCAGACACAAACTTGGAAACTTCTCGCTTCATCCCTCTCCACCAAAGTTTTCTCGCAAATTCCAGTACATCTTATCACTCCCCCGATGAATTGAATATTTAGTACTGTGAGCGTCCTTTAAAAGTCGCTCCTGGATTAGCTTTACCTTCTCCGTAGTCAATTGTATCATCTTATATCTTAACAACTTTCTTTCCCAAACCACGATCCAACAAATCAGCGATCGACACTTAACGCCCATACAACTCTTCATACAGTGCCATTTCCAATACTTGACTGAAACCCGTTACTTCTACTAATTGTAGTTTCAAATCGTCAAAGTATACTCTATCATTCCCGTTCTTAATCCCTCATCCTAGGTTAATCCTTACATACCACTTCCCACTTATACAATCAATCTGGTAGCTTTCCTTACTAAACTTTATACTCCATCTGAATCAACCATGGTACCACAAACATTCAAAACCAGGTTCAGTTGAGAGATTCCTCAACCACCACAATACTCATAACTTGTTAAGATATTTCTCAATTCTCAATACATAACACAAGACAGGTTGAGAGATTCCTCAACCGTCCAATACATACCATAAGATAGGTTGAGAGATTCCTCAACCATCCAATCGTCTCAATACCGTACAATAAGTTGAAAGATTCTTCAACTACCTGGCATATAACGTATATACCATAAGGTACTATCATAAGATAACCCCGTACGATCACACTGTAGGGTAACACCATAGGATAAGGTGAGAGATTTCTCACCCATCCCATACACGATCAATACATGTCGTTGGACAATCTGTCTGTCATAAAACCCAACTGTTCATCTCTATTCTCTCACGTCACAACATCTAACCCATGTCTGAAGAACTTAACTACGAACAATCATTTTTCATTCTCTATGTGAACTATAAGGAAATCTCTTCTAACGTTCACTACTCAAACTTCGCTCTCGGTTAGATCCCCCAAAGGATACTCGTCACAATCGTTGAAAACATCCACCGATTCGATCAAAAATCATTTTAGTTTTGTTTAGAAATCCCACTGTTCATCACTACCAATATATCATATCTCCCTCGTGTCCCTTCACAAGGTCTATGATAACGCACGGTAAGCCTCGTCTCATCACACAGCTCTACATCCGTATGATTCCACTGATACACGAATGCATAAATACTATGCATGTATGACAATAACATAATCATGTATGTATAACAACATACCATATGCATCAAACATCTCTACAATATGTGGATGCACTCTAGAATATGTGGTGAAAGCACTCAACACTCTACTCGTCGTCGCACGTTCCCAAAGTTTTGTGACCTATTGCTCTGATACCAATAAATGTCACGACCCATCCCGCTACGGGCGGAAATAGGACACGTAGCAAGCCACCGAGGCTCATCCAATTCATTCTATAACTCTAGCAGCGGAAAGAAACTTAAAGAAACTCTTTAAAACATTGTTCATTTTGGAAGAAAAACAAAACATTGAACTATGAGTTCGTAAAATCCGTATCAATTTGAAAAGTTAATTATATTTCCAATTAACTATAAAAGTGTTATTAGGGACCCCAAATGTACCCTAAAAGCAAAATAGAATAGTTCAATATTTTCCGAAAAAGGTACTTCCTTTGTAAAAACACTATTCACAGGCGGCCCACTTTTGCCTATTTTTATTTTTTTGAAAACGTCGCAATTACGACAAAACTCAACATACAAATTCCCAATCGTTCTGAAACTTTACCAAAGGTATATAATTATATTAGACTGCATGTCTAAGCCTTGAAAACATTGACAAAACGAGTCAAAGACTCGTTTGGATCAAAATCTCATAAGTGCTACAACAATTCATAAAACATGAAATTCAACTTGTTATACCCTAAGACTTGAACTCAAGAGTTCCAATTCGCTTCCAACCAACTTAAAAAGGTTTTCAAAAGAATATTACATCAACCCAAACACGATCCAGAGCTTCTATGATTTGGTTACAAGAATCTATACCCCAATTCCTCTGAATGATCCCAACGGCCTCATTCCTCGCATTCCATCTTTCTTTTCTTCATACCCGCAATGGAGTAAATCTCCATTGTTCAGCTATATGTTGAGTGTACAATTCTAAACAAATGCATGTATGACAATTCATGCCTTAATATCATCACAACAACAAATATTTGCTAGGGAGAGAGATACACGTTCACCCGGTAATGGAATTGATGTCGTACCTGAGCTTTCTCCCAAACTACTCATCCAGTGCCCTGGCTGGGCCTTCTCCCAAACCATGCACAGTAGTCGTCGCTACTAAATTCCCAAACATCGAGAAGCTTACCCCCGGCATGAATTTGTATAACCTCCCCTTTGACCCACATAGACATTTAGCATACTCACATAACCATACAAACATGCTTTCATACGTATTCGCGAGTAAATTAACGGGCCTAACTACCACATGAATTTTGCCCGGATCACAAATCATGTTCGATATTTAAAGCATCCAAAATTGACTATGTACCTCGTGCTATATCTCTAATACTTCAGGGAAAAGTACTAGGACACCAATTAAACATCGAATATCCGATTACAAGCGATTCCTACAAGTATACACATGTTTTCCCCAAAATCTTAAAATTAGCTTTTCAGAAATAATTTGTCAAACGTGGCCTAATAGACATCAAAATGTAGCTAATACCTCAAGGAGTCCGAATATAAAATTTGGAAAAAAGTTGTCGATCGAAAGTTCGTCGATTTGTGTCTTGAAGCTCGAAGCAATAAATCCTCTTTTTGCCTCTCTCTTGATTTAGGTTAGGAAATTATAACTAATGAAAATATCCCATGGTTTTCTATATATAGGCACGACTTTCAGAAATCGTGTTTAACTCCCCACGAGTTCTCTAAACTTCTAAGTATCCCCTGTAACGTCGTGCACGTCCATTTTATGACTTCACGAGTGAAAACTATAAATTAAAAAAGTTTTTGTCTAAGTTCCGTTTGGGTCCGTAATTACGTTCTGAAAACTAATTTTGTGAAATCTCCATACCACCTACCTTTTATGCAACGTGTCACTCACATTCTCACCACAGGGTTCAAAATGATATTTATCAATATCAAAACTACTAGAAATTTACTCTACACAGGTAAATTTACTATTCACAATTTACCAGATAAGTCAAATAACATTTAAATCGTATAAATGTCATTTAATCACACGAATGCCTCAATGGATATCGAATTACCGTGTCCTCACTTGACACCCTCCGTTGACCACAGTCAACCAATTCCACAATTACCAAATAATATTGATAATTCTCAAAAACTGATCTTGCATTTTTAAAAAACATTTAAGATTTTCCGGGACGGGTGTGACAATGGGCAAAAGAACTGTAGGGTGCAAGTGGGTGTATACGGTAAAGCACAGAGTCGATGGTACTGTAGAGAGATTTAAAGCTCGTCTTGTTGCCAAGGGTTTTACCCAGACTTATGGAGTGGACTATCAGGAGACTTTTGCTCCTGTAGCTAAGATGAACTGTGTTAGGATCCTCTTATCCCTTCCTACTAACCGTGATTGGCCACTTCATCAATTCGACGTGAAAAATGCATTCCTACATGGTGAATTGGAGGAAGAGGTTTACATGGACATTCCTCCTGGTTTTGAGAGTCTTAAGACCGAAGGGAAGGTATGCACGCTCAGAAAGTCCCTATATGGCCTTAAGCAATATCCACGTGCGTGGTTTGAGCGGTTTACACATGCTATGTGTAGATATGGATTCAAACAAAGTCAAGGTGATCATACCTTGTTCATTAAGCACTCTTCACAGGGTAAGATTACTGCTCTTATTGTATATGTGGATGATATTGTCCTCACAGGAGATGACGTTGAGGAAATGCAGCGATTTAAAGAGTATATGGCAAAGGAGTTTGAAATAAAAGATCTGGGTGAACTGAAATACTTTTGGGGGATTGAAGTTGCGAGATCCAAACATGGAATCTTCAACTCTCAAAGGAAGTATGTTCTTAATCTCTTGAGTGAAACTGGAATGCTTGGAAGTAAGACGTGTGATACGCCTATAGAGCCTAACCAAAAGTTGAGTGATGATAGTAGTGGAACAATGATAGGCATTGGGAGATATCAGAGACTGGTTGGGAAGCTTATCTACCTATCTCATACACGCCCTGATATTGCGTTTGCTGTGAGCGTGGTAAGTCAGTTCATGAATGCTCCTCTAGAGTCACACATGGATGTTGTTTACAGTGTTCTGAGGTATCTGAAGTCTGCTCCTGGTAAGGGTTTATATTTTGGAAGGCATGGTCATCACGGAGTAGAGGCATACACTGATGTTGATTGGGCAGGCTCTATGATAGATAAAAGATCTACTTCGGGTTATTGCACTTTTGTGGGAGGTAATCTCGTTACTTGGAGGAGTAAGAAACAAAATGTTGTGGCGAGATCTAGTGCAAAGGCTGAATTCAGAGCCATGGCCCAAGGTGTGGGTTTTATGGATAAAGTTGTTATTAAGGGACTTGAGACTTGAGCCGGGTGATTCAATGAAGCTATATTGTGATAATAAGTCGGCAATTAATATTGCACATAATCCAGTGCAGCATGACGGGACTAAGCATATAGAGATTGACAGGCATTTCATTAAAGAGAATCTCAATAATGGAATCATTTGCACTCCATTTGTGAAGAGTAATGATCAACTCGCAAATGTTCTTACTAAAGGAGTTGGGGCTAGACAGTTTCATGATGTACTCCTCAAGCTGAGATTGAGAGATATATCTGTACCAGCTTAAGGAGGAGTGTTAGAAATAGCATGGTTATTTTCCTTTTATTTATTTTCATGTTTAGTCTATGGGTCTCATTGTAATATTTGTTTTCTTATTCTTCTTAATAATATAAAAGGGTGGAACATATTGTTCAACCCTAAGTTTGACCAAATAGATTTGTCAACAGGTACCATCGGCAATTTTAACTTTGTCCTGACCTGAATAGGGCTTATAATCAGAGAAAAGGTCAGACGAACGTGACATATGATCCGAGGCACCGGAATCAATAATCCAGGGAAATGAAGAGAGAGAAAGAAATGCTCTTTGGGACTAAGTTACCTGATTGAGCAAAAGACGATGAGGCACTGGTGGAAGTTGGTGAAGCACAAAGGGCCATCAGATTCCTAAGAGTTTCAAGCTCAGAAGTAGACAACTGGCTCACAGCAGAGGGAGTATCATCAGTAGGAATCGGACCTGTAGTATCAGTGATCGTAGTATGATGAGCACGAGCATTTCCCCCTCGTCCACCTGAGCGACCTCCACGACCACCAGAACGGCCTCCACGACCGCCAGGAGGGCGTCCACGGAGACTCCAACAGGTCTCCCTAGTGTGATGGGGCCTATTACAATAATCACAGAATAACTTAGGCCGATCAGAGTTACGATACTGCTTGGTCCCTCCATCGGTGGGACAAAAACTAAGGCAGACCTCGCAGTGGAGACTGGAGAAAGCATAACTAAATGACGACTCTCTTCATTTTGAACATAAGCAAAGGCCTCCTGGAGAGTGGGAAGACTATCCATCCCAAGTACCCGACTCCGCACAACATCATAATCTAGATGGAGTCCCTGGAGAAATTTAAACACCCTTTGCATCTCAAGTAGTTTCCGGTACCCTGCAGAATCAGTGGGACAGACAGGCTGATAATCCTGGAGATGATCCACTCTATCCCAACGGGTAGTGGGAAAAGTGAAGTATTTGGTAACTGTCATATCACCCTACTCCGAACGGTCAATGGAACAAATCAACTCAAACTCTTGGGCATAGTTGGCTTTGTTGGTCAGGCTACAGCTAACTATCTCAATGGGCGCACAGAAAATTCAAGGGTATGATGATTCCCAGTTGGTCGTGATCCAAGTCCTCCAAAAGTATGAAGCCCGAGAGGATAACATAGTGGCCTACCCGGCCCTCGTCCGATTAGTAACAAAGAAACTCAACGGTTTCTCCCTCACACAGATCCCAAGGGCAGAAAACACAAGGGCCGACCGATTAGCGTGACTGCCATCCTCTTCAGTATCAGACCTCCCCGGGATAAGGGTTGAGTATCTCCCTGAACCCAGTATACTCAGCTCGGAAAGAATGGAGGTCGACCCGGTTGATTTGGGACCCCTAGCTGGATGGACCCATCGTAACTTTCCTCAGCTCAGGGAGTCTACTTGCCGGGAAAGATGAAGCCCAGCGAGTCAGATACATGCGGCTCGATATCACCTCGTTGACGGCATACTCTATAAGAGGGGATTCTTTATCCGCTTCCTCCGCTGGATCCACCCTGCTCAGGTCTAGGCAATTCTGTATGAGATCCACGAAGGGGCGTGTGGAAGCCACATTGGAGGCTGGGCACTCTCCCGCAGAGCCTGCTGCAGGGGTATTACTGGCCGACGATGGCTCAGGATTCTCAAGAAAATCTGAAAATGTCAAGCGGTGCGACAAGTGTCAAAGGTACGCGAGCATAACCAACCGGCCGGGAGAGTTCCAGACACCAATCCTTAGCCCTAGCCATTTGCTCAGTGGGGCAGTGGGGCATTGATATAGTCGGGCAACTCCCCATGGCAAAGGGTCAGGTTAAGTTCGCCGTCATCACCGTGGACTACTTCACCAAATGGGCGGAAGTTGAGCCCTTGACAACCATTACCGAGAAGAAGATGGAAGGCTTTGTGGTAAAAAAACCATTCTCAGCACGTTCGGCGTCCTCCGGGTACTAATAAGCGACAACGGAAGGCAATTTGACACCCCAGTATTCAGGCAGTTCTGCTCAGGCTATGGAATATCGAATCACTATTCTTCTCCCGAGCACCCTCAAGCCAACGGACAAGCCGATGTTACAAACCGAATGATCCTACAATCCATTAAGACTAGGCTTGAGAACGCCAAGGGGTTCTGGGCAGAAGAACTACCGACCCTTCTGTGGGCCTATCGCACTACACCCCTAGTGGCAACAGGTGAGACTCCATTCTCACTTACTTATGGCCTTGAGGGGGTTGTCCCCACAGAATTGGGACTGCCAACATACCGGGTCACAAACTACAACGAGCACGGCAATGAGGAAGCCCTTAGAGGAGAACTTGATCTAATAGAAGGAAAAAAGGATCGGGCGTACCTCAAAGTAGCAGCCTACAAGCAGGTCTCAAGGTATTTCAACAGCAAGGTAAAGAACCACAGTTTCCAGGTCGGGGAAAGAACCACAGTTTCCAGGTCGGGGATCTCATCCTCGAGGCAGTCAATCAGTCAACCAAAGTCCCGAGTCATGGAAAACTCGGACCGAACTGGGAAGGCTCGTACATAGTCACCTGGGTCAACCGTCCGAGCACCTATTGGTTGTTGTCACCCGAGCTATCACACCCTTGGAATGTAGAACATCTGCGGAAGTATTTTCAGTAAAATGAGGATCAAGGTTGGCTAGAGATTTGTATTTTCTTATTGACACACTGTAGCTCTTGCCGAGTAGTTATCATACTTTTCGGAAGAAATAAAGATTTTGTGTTTTATTGCAAACAATGCTCCCTACCGTTGTTCAGCAAAAAAAAACCTTGGGAACATACCTGAGGCACAGAAGACCTCGGAATTACACCCGAGGCAACCAAAAAAAAACCTCGAGATCACACCAGAGGCACAAAAGACCTCGGGATCATACCCGAGGCATCAAAGACCTCGAGATCACACCCGAGGCACCAACTCCACTTAGGACCATAACCTACGATGGGGGCAAATCCCCTAGGTTACAAAAGACCTCGAGATCATACCCGAGGCACCAAAGACCTCGGGATCACACCCGAGGCACCAACTCCACTTAGGACCATAACCTACGATGGGGGCAAACCCCCTAGGTTGCCAACAACAGAGGAGTCAAAGGACCCCAGAACTACTGACGTTCTGGGTCGGTTCCCTACAGTCATTACCCCTACACATTCCCGCCTTAGCAAACGCTTGGGGGGGGGGGGGGGGCGGGAGGGTATGAACCAATACGGGAAATCACATCGGGCATTAACAGGACTTGGAATAAATTAAGTGTAAGCCCTTAAAACATCCCCAAGTACCTACAATGCCCAGACTTAGCCAACCGGGCGGTAACAGTTAAAAACTCCCCCGACGGAACCTGAGCACCTCCTAGCCATCAATGGCTCAGGAATTTAGAAGCACTACAGGTTCCCCTAAAAGACCAAGTGTTCCCTAGTAGTCACGGTCCTAAACCTCTTGCTAAGGCAGGGTTTTGATAAGACTTACAACCGGTCGAACACAGGCAATTATAAGCACAGGCAAATAAGTACAAGCACACACAAACAGTTGGTGCAAAAGGTGACCTCAGAGAGCCTTTTCATTAACAACTTAAAAGAAAATGTACACTGCCTGGGGGGCAATTATAGCAGCCTCCCCAAAAAAAAAACAAAAAAAGAAAGAAGAAGTAGAAAGGGAGGAAATACAAGACGGGAACTATGGGTCATCCACGACCACTACCTCCTCAGTCTCCCCGACCTCCCTGCCCGGTGCAGCTTCGTCGGCCGGTGTACCCTCGGCAGCGGTTGCCTCATCGGCGGCGGGCTGCACATCCCAGAAGTCTGAGTCCATCCCCTCGTAAGATGAGAGGTCCCACTCAGGGTGGTCTCGAGCTAACCTTCTCTTCAGGTCCTCGTAGCCCTGAAAGAAGCCATCGTCAAAGTCCTCCTCATAAGACCTTGCGGCCGCCGCCTCAGATAGAGCCCTCTCCCGAGCCTCTGCCGCCGCCAGACTTGCCCGGGCGGTTTCCAGCTCCGCCAAGGCGGTCCTTAACTCTGCCTGCGCCGCGCCCAGGCCAAGAGCCATGCCCTTTACCTTGTCCTTCTCCACAACTAGGGCAGTGTCCTTGGCCTCCAAAGCTGCCCTCTCCTTTGATAGGGCAGCTTCAGCAGCGGCAGCCCTCCCGACCTAGGTGGGCAGGAAAGACTCGGCTCCGACAGCCATGCAACCGACCTGCAAAAAGCAAGCATCAACCGGTCAATTATTACAGCAAACGGAAGAACAAACAAAAGAAGAAGGCAATAGGTTTACTCACGAAGTGGGAGAGGCTGTACAGCCATCCCTGGAAAGCCTGTGGAGACATGTTAGCGCACATCTCCACCTGGCTTGAAAGAAGGCCCAACCTAACCCTCTCGCGAATCTCCGGCGACTCCACTAGCGGCGTCCCGGACGGTATAACCACCCCGGGAGCGATGTCCTGCACCACCTCCACTCGGGGAACCGACATCTCCCCCGTTTCCCGTTGAACCGCCGGCCCGTGCCTTAGCCGCCCGAACGGCTGATCGTCGCCTGCGAGCTCAGTGGTTGATCTCTTCCTCTTCTCCGCCATCCGAGCGGCGTTGGCTTGTCGGTCCCTTAACACCTTGGGATCTCTCCTGGGACCCTGTTTGCAAAAAGGAAAAAGCATACGGTAAATAACCAGGAAAGTAGTAAAATTAATAACCAAGGCACACCCGAGCGGCAGAAACTTACCATGAATTATTAGAGGGAAGATGGGCACCTCAAAATGCTGGGCAGGCTCGTAGGTGACTTTTGGCTCACCCGTTCGGGTCAACAAGTTGCCGACGTTCATAGGCTCCTCAGCCAAAGCCCTGATCCTGTCTTGGCACTCGTAAGGGATGCTCGGTGGATCAGTCGACCCCACTGCAAAATAAAGCAGACGATTAGTTCATAGCAACAGCGAAGCAAGAGGGAAAGATGGACTATATGGGCGCTTACTCCTTAGCTTCCGCGCCCAGGCGGTCCTCAGCTGTATCCCCGGGGTGTCGTCATAGAGCCCGAGGGTGGACATTTGGAAGAATTTCTTCTTACACCCTTTGTTGTTGCTCGAGCAGTTGACGATGATCTTCCTCCCCTACCGAGCTCCCAGTGAGAAGAACCCGGTCTCCCCATGTATCGGGAATGGCCGGTGGGTCCACAAAAACTCTTGCAGGGTGAGCTCGTACCCAGACTTGGGGCCAGAGAGAAGTAGACCCATCAAGAACCTCCAACCGTTAGGGTCAAGTTGCCGGGGAGCGATCCCGAGATAGATCAGGACGTCCCGGGCAACCGGATGAAGGGGAATGCAAAGATCAGCCGTGAATGCATCTTCGTAAAGGGTTACGAACCCCGACCGGTATATCTGGGCTCCTCCGTCGAGGGCAGTCAAGGAGCAATGGTCAGGAATACAATACTTGCCCCTGATTCACTCCGGGTCGGTAATGAGCAAGCTGGAGAAGATCCACTTGCTGGAAAACGCTACCTCGGGGCTGCTAGGAATTGGAACCGCATCACCAGAAAAGCCCCGTGACACAGAGGCTACTAGGGGCTATTGGTCCGCCTCATCATCGGACTTCCGGATGGGAATCCTCCCTTCGCTATGGTGGTCAGAGAGAGAGAATGATGGAGGGTCTAGGCTGGTGTCTGGGGTACCCGACCTAGATTGTTCGTCTTCCGACCGGGACGACGAATCGAAACCAAAATGACAAATCTCAGGAGCTCCTAGGGCGGGATGGGAAAGCAGTCAACGACTTAAGTAAGGGTCAGGAACCCCAAGCCTAAAGTACAAGAGGGGCAGTACTAAAAGCCTGAAAGGCAAGAGGTACAATGTTTTAAGTGTTAAGTAACAGTCGATTAGAACCGGCGTTGGACACCCCGACAGGTTCAACTGCTCAGTTACACTACCTGATCTAAGAAAGAAGCAGAACCTCACAAAAAAAGAAATCCCACTCCCTCGCGAGCCTTAGCTGGTCTCTATTCTCCAACCTTACTCGGGAATAAAGAAAAATGAAGGAAGAAAATGAAAACAGTGAATTATAAGGCTAGAGAGGTGAAGACTTACAAGAGTTGAGCGCGGAAAGAGCTCGGGAGGCTTGACCGGAAGCTTTCTCTCTTAGACCGCACGGTAATCACTTTCTTGGGAGAGCAGGAATGGAGAAATGTTTTAAGTGTCCCTTAATAGGCAGTATGGACGGTTCAGATGAAATCAGATCCAACGGCCAGGAAGTTTTCCCACCTAAATCGTCCGACAACTGTCACCTCGAGCACGTGAAGCGACACCTCCAAAGGCGTGCGCACTTAATGAGCGACGTGACGGCTCGGTTCAAACGTAACGGCCTGGTTACCCCTGCACCGTTCTGGTCAGATTCTGACCAGTTCAATCACTCTCTGACACGTGGTAAGCACGACCCCAAGACCCAAGGCAACCGTCCGGTCCAACCCCCGACTGACCAAGGCAACCTGTCCGGCCCAGAGTAATGGCCCGGGTAGAGTCCCGAACGGTTCACCGAGTTGCACTGATTACCAACGCTCATCCAATGAAGTATCGTATTAGCCTCGAAAATGGGGGGCAACTAATATGTACAAAAATATCCAGTCAAAGTCAACCTATGTCGCCTCAGCGAGGAGTGCTGAGTCATCCAATAATTGCGCTCACCACACAACCAACCCGAGCCGTCCATCTAAGACTGCCCAACCCACAGGTCGAGTGCACGATACGGGTTCGATCCACGATAGGCGCACCTCGGGGACGTCCCATGATGCGCTCCAGAAAGTTCCAGGCAGCTCCTATCTCAACTAGAAGACTAATGGAAGCCTAGATAGTTTCCTAACTCAATTGGGGAACATGACTCATATTAATCAATCATATTTGATTGTACTGACTAATCAAGCCACTTACCTTGTACGAGTGGTCTCTTATATCTATAAAAGAGATCACTCACCCCCTTCAGCGGGGTTTGCATTCTCATCTCACGGAATAGCAACTACATAATTCATACGCGTATACCCGTCCGGTCTCTGGTAGTGATGCCCTCTTTTGTTGGTTCACCAAAGGCCGCCGGTGATCAGCTTAGTACAAGTGCTCCGACACACCACGTGGACGTAAGTTCCTTAATTAACAGGATCGAACCACACTCAAATCTCCCTTGTCTACTTCTTACTCTCTTTATCCAAATTTTAGCATCATCACACCTCCCTCGTCTTTAATTAGATACACCCAAGTAGTACGAGAACAGTCATCAATAAAAGACACAAACCATTTATAACCATTCAAAGATAAAACAAGAGAGGGACCCCAAACATCAGTATGTATGATAGCAAAAGCAATAGTAGTTTTATTCAAACTAGAATTAAACGTGGCACGATGATATTTGCCAAGTTCACATACCTCACAAAAAACATTGGAAACACTCTTATTGTTGATTAACGAGGGAAACAAATAACGTAAAAGGGAAAAAGAAGGATGCCACAGCCACGCCTCTTTAAGGAGAGTCTCCTTCACTGACTGATGAGTAATCTTGATCATGCTTTCACTCGTAGCTTCATTGGGCAATAGAAAGTAGAGGTCATTCTCTTCTCTACCATTGCCAATCGTCTTCTTTGTGGAGAGGTCCCGAAAAACACAATGAAACGGAAAGAAAGTTACACAGCAATTTAAATCACGAGTGATACGACTAATTGAAAGAAGATTAGTCGAGAAATTAGGAACATGAAGAACCGATGATAGAGGTAATGTTTTGGAGACATGAATAACACCTTTACCAGAGATTGGAGAAAGATTACCATCGACTGTTTTAACTTTATCTTTTCCTGAACAAGGATTAGAAGTAGAATAGATAGTAGACAAAGCAGTCATATGATCAGAAGTCACAGAGTCAACGATCCATGGATGTGGAGAACTAGCATGAAAAGCACTAGTAAAATTACTTTTAAAAAGGGCAGCCCAGTGCACGAGGCTCCCGCCATTGCGGGGTCTGGGGACGGTGAGATGTACGCAGCCTTACCCCTGCAAGCAGAGAGGCTGTTTCCAGATTCAAACCCGTGACCTCCAGGTCACAAAAGAAGTAGAAGGGCTCGTCGAAGTGTCCAGCTGTGACATAATCTGCCTCAGAGTGTCCATATCTGAACTACTAATACTACCAGTGGCTGGTGAAGGTGAAGAAGATGATGGGGATTCTTCAAGGTAATTAGAGTCAGTCTAGTACATAAATAAGCCCAAGGTCCACTTCCCCTGCCACCACTAAGACCACTACCCCGTCCACCACCCGTTCCTTTCATAGAGGGAGGACAGCCATAAAGACTCCAGCATGTCTGTCTAGTATGATAGGGCCTATTGCAGTAATCACAGAACTGCTTACTCTTGTCCTTTATCACTTCAGTAGTCTGACCCTTGGAAGGATAGGGAGCCTTTCCCTCCCTCTGGCTGGAGGATGGCAAGGCTGTCAGTAAAAACAGCGGCAAGCATTGCTGAACGACGACTCTACTCGTTCTGAGCATATGCAAATTCTTCCCGGAGGGAGGGTAACGGCTCCATCCGAAGAACCCGACTCCTCACCTGATCAAACTCCGAATTTAGGCCAGCTAAGAACTTGAAAATTCTTTCACTCTCTATACATTTCTTAAAACTTGTTGCATCGGTGGGACAAACTGGACGATAATTCTTCAAGTGATCTAGACACTGCCACATCGTGGATAAGGAAATATAATAATGAAGTACAGAGCGCTCACCTTGGACCTCAGCCTCAATACTTTTGCGTAGCTCATAAACTTGAGCCACATTCCCTTTCCGAGCATAAGTCTGAGCAAGTATGTCCTAGATGTCTTGCGCAGTCTCCATTTCCAAGAAAAAATCAAGTGTAGATGGCTCCATAGAGTGAACAAGCCAACTCATGACGAGATAATTATCCACCTCCCACTTGGCAAAAGAGGGGTCTTCACGACTAGGTGCCTGGCCTGAAGTGTGCAGTCAACATAACTAAACTTCACTCTACTACGAAGCCAGAAAATGGCCGATTGAGACCATGAGAGATAATTTTCACCTTGAAGAGAACAGTAGCAATTTTAGAACCAGTATTCTCTGTAATAAAGGAATGTTTCTCATTACCTAGAGAAGAACTCATAGCACCAAAAGACGCTAGGGATTTTCAATTGTCATATCATCTTTTGTCATGTTGAAATCAACTCTCGTTCTGAATGGCAACACACGGTAATGAAGGTAAAACCTAGTTGTCATATGCACCTACCAGGTGCAATTGTCCAATCTATGGACAAATCATGGTCCCACAACGGACCTAAAGCACGAACTGAAGATGGGTTGTGACCAGACCAAGGAAAACAAGTTTGCGGCTGGTCTAGGGTTGAAAACTTAGACAAAGAAGTGGAAGAATCTGAGAAAACAAGGTGAAGGTGGTAATGGTGGAGTGTGGCTAGGCCTGAATAGGCATAAGAAGAGGATGCGAAGGGAAGGGAAGGGTTGGGCCGCGGGCTTGGATGGCCATATATGGTTCGGCACCAGGGTAGCATAGATGGTTGCGACAAGGGCCAGGGCAGCCTGGATGGCTGCGGCGAGGGCTTGGATACCCTGGGTGGCTTTGGCAAGGGCCTTAGTGGGTTAGGTAGTTGCGGCGAAGGGCTGGGGGACTTGCGAAGGTGGTTGGGTGGTGTTGGGTGGTGCGGCTGTGGTGGTTTTGGGTAGTGGAGATGGTGGTTTGCAAACCCTACTTAGGGTGGCTCGAATACCATGTTGGAATCTTAGAGAAATAATTTTACAGGCCTAAGAGAGAACAATCGTCTCTCTGTATCTTTTATTAGACAAGAAGGAAAATATATACTACATAAGAACCCCATGATAAAAGTAAATTAACAAAGCCTATAAAAATAAAACATGACAACTTCCAAAGAAAAAACCAGGAAAGAATTGTTGACTTACTCCAAAAATAAGGGAAGGAAAAATTTGGGGCAACAAAAGAAAGAATCATTTCTCCAATTCCACGACAATTGCATGTCCAGGTATCTCTAGTTCTTTTACTCCTACTCCTATTTTTTCTAATGATAGGTTAGTCATTCCCATGGCTCTTCGCAAGGGCACTAGGGAACGTACTAAACACCCTCTCTCAAAATTTGTTTCCTACTCACGTCTGTCATCATCTTATAGGGCATTTGTGTCCAAACTCGATTATGTTTCTATTCCTAACCATGTTCAAGAAGCACTCTCTGATCCTAAATGAACGTGAGCCATGGTTGAACTTGTTGAAGAGATGAAAGCACTTCGAAAAAATGGTACTTGGGAATTAGCAGAATTACCTCGTGGGAAAAAGACAATCGGGTGCAAGTGGGTGTTCACCATGAAACATAGAGCAGACGGAACAGTTGAAAGATATAAAAGGCATGTTAGTGCCTAAAGGTTTTACCCAGACTTACAGTTATGAAGTGGATTATCAAGAGACGTTTGCTCCAGTTGCAAAGATGAACTCCATTCGGATCTTGCTGTCTCTAGTAGCAAACTTGGAGTGGCCTTTACTCCAGTTCGATGTTAAAAACGCATTCCTGCTTGGGGACTTGGATGAAGAAGTCTACATGGATATTCCCCTTGGGTTTGAGGATGACAAGACCAGAGGGAAAGTGTGTCGTCTCAGGAAGTCCTTGTATGGGTTCAAACAATCTCCCAGAGCTTGGTTCGATAGGTTCTCTCAAGCTATGATCAGGTATGGTTTTAGACAGAGCCAAAGTAATCACACTCTTTTTATTAAACACTCGTCACAGGGAAAGGTGGCTGCTTTGATAGTCTATGTAGATGACATTCACCTGACGGGGAATGATTTAGAGGAGATGAAATTTCTCTAGTCATATCTTGCTTAAGAGTTTAAAATTAAGGATTTGGGAGATTTAAAGTACTTCTTGGGAATCGAAGTAGCAAGATCCAAGGAGGGAATTTTTATATCACAACGGAAGTATGTCTTCGACTTACTCAAAGAATCAAGGATGCTAGGGAGTAAAGCAGTGGACACTCCAATAGATCCTAATTTGAAGTTTAGTGATGACCCAAGTGTGGAACCCATTGAGGGGAGATACCAAAGGTAGGTAGGAAAACTGATTTATTTGGCACACACTAGACCCGACATTGCTTTTGCAGTCAATGTGGTTAGTCAATTTATGCATGATCCTAAACAACCTCATCTTGATGTTGTGTTTCGAATTGTGAAGTATTTGAAGTCTGCACCAAGGAAAGGGTTATATTTTGCTAAGCATGGTCAAACTTCAGTCGAAGCTTATACTGATGCCGACTGGGCCGAATCAATAACTGACAGGAGGTCAACCACAGGTTATTGCTCATTTGTTAAAACTTGGTGACTTGGTGGAAAACATTTTTTCTAAGGATTTCACAAGACGCCTCCTTTTTACAGTCGACCACGACTCTATCTCCTTACAATCCCCCTTGGAAAGACTTTCAGCAACAGAAAAACTCCCCACCTCATGGCACACTTGAGTCTTAGCCTTCTGAGGAGCAGTGGGCTTCTTGGACATCAAAACCTGAAGCATTCCATCACTTCCCGCTACATCGAGAGCTCTGGCCTTAACCGGATCACTAGTATGGTAATGAAGAAAAGAACAAAGACACCTATCCCAGAAGGCTTCCCAATCTGGGGTACATCTGCCAACTCTCCCTCAAGGAGCAATCTGGACTATGGCCCCGCAAGATAAGTTACTCGCCTCGAAAGAAGTAAAGCGCCTGGAACTTTCTGCATAATCTATCGAGAATATATGGCGCGCGGGCACTCCCTAATCCAAGCCAAATTGGCGCGAAACTTTATGAGGATTGTAATGTACAACCCCCTTTGTATATTCTGACAAATAAGGGAGATTGGATTGAAACATCGCAACACCCATGATATAGCCACGAGAAGCTCAGCAACTCAATAGATCCACTTCTTCGAAAGAGCCCGAAGGATACAAACTTAGATCTTTCTCATGCACAACGGCCTTAGCGTAAGGACAAAACTCAAATTCCCTAGTCTTATCCAAAAATTTACTCAGATGCTTCAGAGTTCCCCTCTTACACCACCTATCACCTCGAGGCTGGTGATTATCGACAAAAATGGTTTGGCGTGAAGGACCATGGAACTTCTGTTTTGTAGCATCAAATACAATGGGCACAGGGGCATACCCCGCAAATCTCTCATAGAAAAACATAGTCAATAAAGGGGTACACAGATAGCTGGAGATATCAAAACGCTCAACGGATAGTTTAGCATCGACCTGAAGAGAATCCAGTCGATGATGGTACGAAGTACCCAAGAAGAGTGGAGTCAGGGGCAACAAGTGGGCCTTAGCCAACTCCACGGCAAAGGAAAAACCATGGCATTTATCCCATCCTCAGAAGACATAGGGAGAACGTAGCACGCAAGCCAGCTGGCTATGTAAGTCGCTAAACAGTGAGGGCTAACGGACCCCTGCCCTGCCTTTTCATTGCGATTCTGATCCTTCGCAACTTGCTCCGAAGGCTGGATATCTTTATAAAAAAAGCTCAGCCAAGTAACGAATGACGCTCACCTATCTTTATTCTCCCCGAAAAAGGCACTAGACAACGCGGCACTCTTGGTGAGACACGATTGTAAGAAGGCCACGATATCCTTATCTCCCTGGTTTTCATAAAGACCTCCAGAGAATAATCGCCGATAAAAACAGGCAGACCCATCAAGGTCACCACATCTTCATAGTAGGGGTAAACATTCCCACCCCCCCCCCCCCCCCCCAAAAAAAAGAAGTAATGAAAGTGTGGTGTTAGAACTCCACCGCGATGCCAATTTAGCAAGACTCATCGCACCCTTTTTGCAATTTAAAGATACGTAAATAGAGATAGAATCCAAGACACCCGCGCCTTCCAATCCCCCCCCCCCCCAAAAAAAAGAAGTAATGAAAGTGTGGTGTTAGAACTCCACCGCGATGCCAATTTAGCAAGACTCATCGCACCCTTTTTGCAATTTAAAGATACGTAAATAGAGATAGAATCCAAGACACCCGCGCCTTCCAATAACTTGAGATTATGAGAGAATGAAAGAACTGCACTCGTCCCAATCGGTACAAGGACCAAAAGAGGCGTGGAAATCTATGTAAGAGTAGGGATGAGTAGGGATAACCCCCCCCCCCCCCCCCCCCGCTCCATTTCAAAGCGCGAAATACTCTCGAGAGCGATTAACTCTCCCTCTTCTATAGAAACCTAAGGACCAGACCCCTAACAGGAGTCAGATTGGGACTAAAATCTTTAACTTTTCGCCTTTTAATCACCAATAAAAGGCACGGCGGCAGGGACTTCTTTCGAAGCTTCAAGCACCTCCATGCCCTTCAAAGGATGAACGGCGTCAGTCGTCTAAAAAAAGTGGACCCTCCCACGAAAATCTTAGGAGGAGGAACTTGACCGAATCTTCACCGTGGAAAGGAGACGAAGGAAAATTGAAAACCCAAAGAGGAGGATAAGAAGTTTGAAAAACTGCTTAAGAGTCCTCCTTATATACTTTACGAAAGTCTCTAAAGGCAAGTATTCAAATTGGAGAACGTGACAGAATCGCCTTTTCGATTTTCCCGTGCAAACCGTCATGACTCATTAAAAGCTAACAAGGCCCCAAGTACTCTGACACGATGCTCGAGCCGCATTTCCTTGGCCTAGTACAACTCGAGCAAGGGGTAAAATGTAGGTATCAGTATCCGCCAACCTATCCATAACCGACACGTGACCTCACACCACAGAAAGACACCTCATAAGATCCCAAGAGATATGGACGAAATGATATTTGAACAGCAGGGCGCCCCTAAGCATCTCGCACTAGGGGGACCCACCACTGTCGTGGAACTTAGGGAATACTCATAGTATTCCTTAGCTCAGATAGACCTCGACTGGGGTAGGTCTTGGTGCTACAATACTTCACCACGACACGGCTTGCACTAGGCAATGGCGTGGCAAAGACTCTCTCTCTCTCTCTCTCTCTCTCTCTCTCTCTCTCTCTCTCTCTCTCTCTCTCTCTCTCTCTCTCTCTCTCTCGGGAACTCTTAGGTTTATGTGGCTTGGTTGGCTTAAGAGCAGAGCTCGCTGAGGAAGGTCGCGACGGTCTCTTCAGCAACATACTTCCTTAGCCTCTCTAAAGGACAGAGAGACTATCCAAAATAACACTCATATGTATCGCGAGGACACTCCTTGTATTGTCTCCGGACAACACGTGGCTTTTGGGTACATTTCTAAAAGGAATGAGCCACGTCAACTGCGTTCATTCCTTGGCACGTGTCCCAACTGCTATAATAGGAATAGTGCCCTCAGGTACGAGACAATGGTTCTCCGAGAGAGAATTTTAGACATTTCCATGGGATATGTGCATTTATGAGCTCATTATGAATATTCCTTCGCGAGTACGCTTGTTCATTAATTGTGCAGTCATCTCTCAGAATACTCCCCCACTCACTCACCTTTAGTATAAAAGTCATAAAACTGAAAATTAAGTGCTAAAAAAAAGAGCTGGATTTTAAGTACTGAAAATTTTACGTGATTGAATTTGTAATACTGAAAACAGTGCTTCAACTACTGAAATAGAATGCATTCAGTGATTATTTTCACCATAAATTTTTCACTTAAAGTTTTCAATGATTTTTTGGCTGCTTTTTCAATTAAGTGGTATGTTATCAGACGCACTGAAAAAGAATAAGTACTGAATCTTTTCATTTTCAGCACTTATTTGGGTTATCAAACATACCCTATCTCTCTTTAAACCCACACCACTTCTCCTCAAGACTCCCTTCTTGCTATTGATTCTTATATTACTACTCTCTTACAAACTACACATCATCCTAAAACCTCTACCTACAATTATCTTTTGGCTACATGAATAGTAGAGAAGTGCAGGTTAATCAAACTCTTACCCTGATTTAAAGTTGAAATCTCAAATTCCGTTTAGCCCCAAAATTGATTTGGCACGAAAAGATTTTAAGAAATATCTGCCAGAGCAAGGGGTACACTAAGGCTTCTACTAGCCTAAACTACTTTAAGGGATCCAATCATGGGGACAACATGGTGCCTTCACGAAATGTAATTGCTTGAATAAGTACTCTGGACTTGAAAAGGGAATGAAGGAATAATCATTGAAAGTAACGGACTATTGGGAAAGCTTAGAACCACTTTCGTGGTTCATAGGTGAACCAATTCTAAATATTAGTTATTTGGTATTGCCCTTTTATTGCATATGAGTCCGTGCCCGGTTTGAAATTACTCTTAAAACAGGTTCTTTCTCAAAATAAGATGATGCTATTAAAAAAATAGAGAAGAAATGAGAAGACAATGGTTCAATGCCAAACCTAAACACAAGCCTACTATGGCACTTCCTCTCCCTACAATTTTTGCCCTATTAATTGTTCCACTATAGAATGTCAATAAACAAACTAACATACCCGGCTGATTCATTACTCTCTCAATTCAAAAAATCTACCACACTGTAAAATGAACGAGGTTGTAGTTTGATATCCATGTCTTAAAGGCTAACCTTCTCTTTGATAGGTAGCGTAGAGCCTGATAATACCGTACACTTAGCTGCACTCTTGCAAATGCGAATTTTCTTGATGGGTATTTTCATAATTTTTACAGTAGTAGCTTGCATCCCTATGTTTATGTTTTTCAAGGTGGCTATCGATACATACTTTTGCCTTTGAGCATTTTGGAAAACTAAGTAGCTCCGTAGACATTGCCCTAGTTTTGAGTATACTACACAGATGTGGTTGTCTAGAGTCTACAATCTAGAGTTGTAATTTTCCTTTATGTTTTCGTATCTCATTAATCACCACTAACACTCTTTTAGCACCCGTTTCATATCTTTGTCTTACTGCAGTTACAGTCTTCAACATATCACGATTTGTGTGGAAATAATTGTCTTGTAATTGTATTTCAAACTACAAACATAATTAACTTAACATCAAGTAACTCATTCTTTCTTATTAAATAATAGCGAAAGGTTGTTTAGGCTATTTCTAGCCTAAATGAAATGATTGAGCTCATTTACTTTTAACCAACTGAATGCTAGTCATTATCGTAATATGAATGATTGTACTATTAAGAGTAAGGTGGTTTTCAACCATTGATTTCGTTCAATTACACATGCTTTCAATTACTTTTTCCAATTTCTTAAAGTTGTGATGGAGAAGAGTTTGCCTTGACACCTCCATATTTGTGAGTGCATGTTAAAGGGGAAGAGATAGTTCAATCCTGTAGGGTGTTGCACCGAGTTTTGTAGTCCGAAGTGCGAGATCTACTCTCAACAAGGGGAGTAACTACAAGTCTCTGCCGATAAGTGCTTGTTATATCTTACTTCCATTTATTTGTGATATATCTATATTTCAATCCTGTAGGGTGTTGCACCGAGTTTTGTAGTCCGAAGTGCGAGATCTACTCTCAACAAGGGGAGTAACTACAAGTCTCTGCCGATAAGTGCTTGTTATATCTTACTTCCATTTATTTGTGATATATCTATATAATCTTCTTGAGTAGCATCTATTTTCTATAATTTCTAACAGAAATCACAATAGATACTCAGCTGTGACCATGTTGTCAAACTTTCCAACCACAACCAATTGTGATTCTGATTCTATCAGAACGGGATAAAGACGAAACACTATTTTTTTTAAAGCAAAATTGTATAAGCAAACACAATATATAGATATAGATATATAAAAAGAAGATACCATAAACATTGGTGTTGAAGGTGTTTTCAATAGCAGAAAGAGGGATCTCAGCGAGAGGGCCCACGCAGAGGACACCGGCATTGTTGACGAGGATATCGATGCGGCCGAACCTCTCAAGGACATTAGAGAGAGCATGTTGTACGCTGTCATCGGACTGCACGTCCAGATCTTGAAGGAATAACCTAGAATCGTTCTCAAGGTCCGCCATTGATGACAGAGACCGACTTGTCGCCACCACAAGGCATTTCTCGGCTGCGAAGGCGCGTGCCAGCGCGTGCCCTATCCCCCCTGTTGAACACCCCGTTATCACAACCACTTGTCTCTCGTAGGTTTGCATGGTCACAGTCACGGGCAGAGGCAGAGCAGTGGCATCTTACTGTTTTAGAAAGTGAATTTGATTTAAAACTGGAGAAAGAGAGATCCAGAGAGAGAGAGAAACAGACATCTATTTTTAAGTGTAAACGTTGATTACGAAGCGACGGGAATAATAAATATGTACGAGAGAGTGGGGGGTTGCCGAGACTGCCGACTGCAAAATTCCGAGTGTGTGTTGGAATGTTTGGTCTCTTTCTAAGGGTACATTTGGATCGGGCCTGGAAGCAATTAGGGATGAGTCCGGCTCAGTGTGCATTGGACAAGCGCACTGAGCGAACTTATTGAGTTTTAAGCTTAAAAAATCATAGAGTGCTTCATTGATTCACGCCATGTCCTGCCACTCTGCTTATTCATGGTTTTTTAGGTTTAAAAATCTAATGCGTTAACCCAATGCGCACTGGAGTTGAACTCATTAGGGACAACTCCAATACATGCACAACAATGCTTCACACTTTCCACAAACACATTTTCTCTCTCTCTTAGGTGCTACTGTGTGATCTACTAAAATTATCTGGATCTCACAGTGCCAAAGAGAAAAAGTGTGTTTTTAAGTATTTGTAAAAAGTGATAGTCATCCAAATATTACTCATACATATATTAGTGCTAGCTACTAAGGATGACAACAGGCCAATACAGTATGGGATCCCCATCACCCGATCCCGCCCCCGTTGCATAAACTCTTCCCCCATCCCCGTCCCAATTTCCCCCGCCCCGCCCCGCCCCAATAATCACCAGTCCCATCTAAGGGTGTCATTTGGAACGGAAATTTCGATTCCGACCGATTCCGATCCGAAAAATTCCAATTTTAGCATCTAAAAATGAATTCCAAATTCCAAAAATTCTGAAAAAATTTGGAACGGAATTAGAATGTTTTGAGAATTTCGAAAATTCTCAAAATTCCGAAAATATTCCAAAAATGTATTTTCCGAAAAATATTCCGATTTTCTTGTATTATATATATATATAATAAGTGGGGGTCTCAATATAATTTTGAAATTGCACTAAAATTGAATTTCCAAAACTTTTAAATTAAAAGGAATTAGGTTTAGAACTTTTATACTGTATACATGAGATGTCATCATATCCAACCGCAAAGGCCAAATTTTAGCCTCATTCATCCACACACCCCCACCCCTCTCTCTCTCTCTCTCTCTCTCTCTCTCTCTCTCTCTCTCTCTCTCTAATGGCATCTCTCTCTCTCCAAAATCCCAATCTCTCTCATCCTCATGAGACAAAGCATGGAGGTGGTGGTGTAGTGACCGACCGTGGTGGTGTGTAGTGACCGGCCATGGTGTCACTCTCTCGATGAAGAAGATACGACGAAGGATGAAGGTGGTGGTGGAGAAGACGCGATGAAGAACTGAGGTAATGCGTCACTCTCTCGATCTCTCTCTTTTGTTTTTTTATTTTTGGGGCAATCTCGATCTCTATCTAGAATCCCTCCGATCATAAAGTTTTTTTGGGTATAAGGTAATGTTCTGTGTGTTTTTGTTGTTATACATAGATCTTTGTTTGTATTTTTATCCCTAAAGATTCTGAAAATCCTGAAAAAAAAAAAAAAAAAAAAAAAAAAAAATTGATTCCCGAAAATTTCTGAATTTTTTGAAATTTCAGAATTTTCAGAATCGAAACACGAAAAAAGAAATCCAAAATTTCGGAATAGGAATCGGAATTGGTTTTAGTGTTCCGAAAATTTCAGAAATTTTTTCGAAAGAGTGGCTTCCGTTCCGGCCGAATGACACCCCTAATCTCATCCCCAAACCTGTTTACATGTATGCCCCCGAACCCGTCCCACCACCTTGAAATTGTTCAAAATTTAGAGCACTTTTCAATTCTTAAACATTACATAATGTGTGGCAATGGTTACTCCACATGTCAAGTGTTTGTAATTAGCAATATACAAAATTCTACACTGTCAGTGTACGTGCATATATGCATTGAAGACCAATTTTTTAACTTACTTTTACATGCAGCCCAGAGTGCATTAAAGTTGGTGAACTAATACATTTACCAGGCAGTGGACTCTATTTATAAAAGTAGAAATTTCAGTCTTTCCTATGTAGACTTTCGATGTGGGACGAGTGCACAGCTACAACATAGCACAATCGGGGCGGGTTCGAGGGTAAATGTCTCTCACCCCGCTTCCGACCTGAACCCAACTCGTGTTAAGTATTTGTGTCCCATACCCACCCTACCCCTATTTTTTCACCCCTCATACCTTACCTATTAGGGGCGGGCAGGGAACCGGAATAACTCGCCCCATTGCCATCCCTAATGGCTACAACTTTGTGGCTCCGCTTAAGCCTCCGTTTGCATTGAGAGAATTGGAGAGAAGAGAAGAGAAAAGGAAGGGAACTACATTCTCTCCAGTTCTCTCGTTTGGATAGTTAAGTTGGAAGAGAAGGGAAGAGAACTATAATAAAACGTTAATAAAAGGACCAATATATCCTGAATGTTATTCTTATTCCAACATTCCCCTTATACTTGCAAAGTGTCATTACCATTATTTGATAGAGGGTAAAAGAGTAAATTGGTCTTAAATACTTTCTCTTCTCTTTTCTTATGAAAGCTAAACTGTCACGCCTCGAAGTAGAAAAAACAGGGGAAAAAATGAAACATTTCGTTTTTGGTTCTATAGACACGTGCAAGTTGGGATCGCCTGACTGAAATAATAAATAGTAATAATAACATTGGAGGGGAACTAAACATAATATATATCAAACATTCGTGTCATAAGCTCCATTATTACAAATCCAAAGGAAAACGTAGATAAAGCAATCGTAGACTACATAGCCTGTCACACCTCGCAGTAGCAAAATTAGAGAAAATGAATTCCTTTTTGGACCCGTAGGCCATGACAATTGAAAGTCACCACATTGTTCATAAGCCAAGTCTAATCATCAGAGTAATGAATCAACCGACGCATAAGGAAGTACTAGATTTAACATATATAATCAGAGTTTGCTAGCTATTACAAACATAAGTAGCAGCAAAAATAAAGTATTATGGCATACTCACCGATTACAACTATAACTATTACAGTAGTCTCTAAAAACATAAACGTAAACTAACTACAGCAAAGCTCTAGGTCTTTAGCTCGCACAGTAGTCAACACCAGCATAGCCTCCGTCATCGTAGGCTCCATCCTCATAGCCCTGTAGACACCCCGATTTTGACCAAACAACAAATCCATGGATTGGTTGCCTCTAAAAGACCGATGATGACGATGACCGGTGAAATTCAAAATTTCTCCAGAGAATTCAAATCCTTCAAAGATTCTTTAAATCAAGTTTCAAAAATCAAAAGAGAAATTGGGTGTTCGGGAGAAACCCGAATGTTAAAGAACGTATGAGAAAGTCAGTCTGGGGATTTATCCTAAAAAATAGGATATGAAAGAAGTTTTTTTTTTTTAAAGAAAAAGAGAAAATGAAAAGAAGTTTTGAAAAGAAAAGAGAAAAGGATAGAAGAAAAGAAAAGAAAAGAAAAATAAATAAATAAATAAAATGATATATTAAAGTATAAACTATGCATATGGATGTATCCTAATGAAGTACATTACAAATATAAGTACATTAGTATATACTTTGCTAATAATTAAGCTTGTATTAATATATATTTTGAAAATTAAAAAGAAGGCAAGAATTCTGTTAGCCGCGGCACGCGGCAAAGCCGGCGACACTCACTGAGTACCGCGCCGACAGTCAGTGAGTGCCGCAGGCAAGTCGTCGAGTGTCGCGTGCTGTAACAGACTGCTTTTCTCACATGTTCTAGAAGAAAACTTTGCACATGAATTTTCACCTGAATTTACCCATTTAACCTTGTAATGTTGGTCTATATAAACAGACCTTCATCTCCATTGTGGAGACTTTTCACTTGACTTTTAAATCAAATTGAGATATACAAGAGTTAGATATACAATAGAGAGAGAATTGAGAGAGAAAAAGAGAATTATCTTGAAGAATTTGAAGAATTGAAGAAGAATTTGAAGATTTTTTGGAAGATCTTCACAAGAGATAGAAGAAATCCTTGAGGTCATAGAGGTAACCTCTCAATCCTTGATAGAATTAGACAAATTCAATCACAAATTCATAGTTCTAGGATCTTTACACATTTTCAAAACCTCTTTTCTTACCTCATTTCATCACACACCACTTAAAATTTGTTATTGAATCTCATAATATTTCATTAATTTGGATCTAATTATCAGCCTTGGGTTTAAAATAAGTTTGGTTTTGAGGAATTTGTGTTCTAATTTCTCTAAGTAAACTTTGATTCTTCATTTCTATTTTCCTTTTGAGATTTATAAAACTTTATGTATTCCTTTGAGTCCTTTTTGAATTCAATTCCTTAGTTTCCTATGGTCTCATGATTCAAATGGAGATTAAGGAAAACCATAGTCATGTCTACACATAGTTAGTGAGATTCAAGTCTCAACTCATGATTTGAACCTCCTTACTAAGAATTTTATGGGATTCATGCTATATTTCATAGAGGTTCATGTCGATTTGGGTCTCATTTAGTCTCCAAGGACCATTAATTTGAGAGGAGAATAAGGTGTCATGCATCTATATTCCTCAAGAATCATATGTTTGAGAGAGGAATTATGTGTAGATTTTCATTGTTTATATTCCAAGGTTCATAAGATTGGGTAAGACCTTAGGATTCTCTTGCTAGATCTTCAATTATGAGATCTATGATGGAGACCCATTAAGGATAAGTCTATGGATCTCTTATTCCAATAATCATAGTCATACTTGATCCTAGTTCTCTCTAGAATCATGGATCAAGTTTGATTCAAAATATGAACGCCAATTCAACAAAGGTGTAGTGAATCCATAAACCAACTGTGATCAAAGATTTTTTTATAAAATCATGGTTCATTGGAATTGAATGAGACCAATTGGAGGATGTTCATAACCCATTTAAGTACCTCTGTGATTTTTGTTTTAATGAAATTTCATGTTTAAGATGGTTTGGTCTTGTGATTTCAAAACAAGCAACTCTCTGTCCAAAATTTCAGAACAGTAAGTCTGTTTTAAAAGTACTAAATCAGAACCTTAATCGAACTTCCTTGGCCTCTAATAATTTTTTCTAAGTATTTTAATGTGTTAGAAAGATACCCTAAAAAGATCTAAGTATTTCTCATTTGTTTACTATTTTTAGAAAATCATACAAGATCTCTGGACAGAGAGTTGTAGATTCATGAGTGATGTCTATTGCTTTCCTCATTCCCAGAGATCTAACCGTTCAATCTTCAATTTTCTTCTTGGGTTGGAAACTAAACTCACAGAGGTACATTATATCCAAAAATTACTAAGATCCAACCATTGGAAGTATGGGTTTTCTATCTTTAAAAATCTGATCTGCTCTCTGTAATTCATGAGAAACTGTCACTGTTTTGCCTAATCTTATTGATTTTGACTTAAATGGTTTCCTAATGTCTTGGGACCCAAATAAAGTTTTGAATAATGATAATTAAGTGTAAATCCATAGGCTAAGTGATCCAAATTAGTGAATAATTCATAGCTCATTCATGTTCATATCCATGCATTCATTCATGTATATAGATGCTTTTAGTTAGGCTTTAGCTCTATGTTGTTTTGTCCTTAGTTGAACCTAATTGTGAGTTCCTTATAATCATGTTGGGATTATACAACCTCTATATGGATATTGCATTGGCTCTTAGTTGAGACTTGCATATCTATAGAGGTGATATATTCTCTACTAATCAGAAGGAACCCATAAGTAGGTCAATTCTTTCTATGCTTGATAGATTTAAGCTAGAAATTTAGGATCGATTATTTAATATCTTGTTTAAAATATACGGACTAACTCTTTTTGTTTTGTAGTGCTTTCAAGGTACAACCTCTTGACCCTTCTCTTTAGTTTAGTTTACTTCTTTGATTTTAATTGATTTTCAACTCCATGTGCGACACCTTAGATTAGGTCTTGCTTTATGTGTATATGTGATTAGAGACACTTTCTTAGGATTTCTATACTTGCATGCATTACACGTTTTTATTCGTGGCCGGATCCCGGGTATCTTTCCTAGTTCCCTATTTGCATGTCATCTTGCTTGCTATTTGAGTTATATGGCTTATGAATGATATTTTACCGTTAGCAATTTTACACTTTTTTGACATGCTTTTGTAATGTATTAATGTATTAGTTGAGGGCATGCTTAGATTAATAATTCGATTAAAAAGGATGTTGAGTAGAGGCCTATCGCAAGATAGGATGAAAGGGGGTGTTTTAGTCCAACGGGCTCCTTCCCCTTTCATTCCATAATCCCCGGACCCAATTTATCTTTGGTTTCGCAAAAGATCAGTTTGCTTTTAAAATAGTTTCTTAATTTTTCTTTAAAAAAAAATAAGTGGCGACTCTTTGTCTTTGAAATTTGAAAATGTTTTAAAAGTGGGCCCAAATGCCGGAATCCACAATCTGGCGACTTTGCTAGGGATCAAACCCAGAATCTCTAGTTTCGCAGACCAGAATTTGTGATTCTGGGTTCACTCGAGGATTAACCTTGAAAGCATCCTTTTAATCAAATTAATTAATTTTTGTGTGCCTGTTGCATTACACTTGTATGTCTCGCCAGTCGATTGCACGGAACTATGACCTTGGAGGCTCGGGGCAACCCGGTCGGTCAAGTCATCATGGGACTGTATGATCACCCTTGATCTCGTACCATATATATGTTGGTATATGAAGCATCCTATCAGTTGTGTGTCAAGGGTCCCTTATTTGACCAAATCCCAACCTTTGCATAATAGCTTCTATAGAACCTTTCAATCTAGGAAATCAAATTCCTGATTAGGATTATATGCTAGGGAGTTTTGTATGCCCGGAAGGGATTATTTGAGATGATGACGATACTTGTTTGATGTCGGACGTGTAACCTCCTAATCACATTTTGAGCAAATTCCCTTTATGTCCCGTGACATTTGGGAACATGCCGAATTATGATTATAAGATTACACTTCTTATGCCTTGTTAAGACAAGCATCATTGACCTTGTATGTATCCAAATTTATGAAAAGTATGGTGATAACCGGATCATGTGATCCTTTTGCCCAAATTTTTTTTAATCCATCTTTGAAAGCAAACATATTTTTGCCATCTTTATTCCATAGTATTCAATCGCTCTTTCGAAAATCTTTGGAGTTCACTTTTTGATTAAAATTTCAAGTCAACCATCTTTGAAGGAAGAACCCAAAATTCTTGAAAGATTTTGAAAAATTTTACTAACTAAAGAAAAGCTTTTCAAAGCAAAATTTTGACCCAATCACCTTTTGGTTGAGGAATGTAATCCAAAATTCTTGAGAATTGTATTTAAGAGATCTCCCTAATTAAAGAAATGCGTTTCAAATAAATTTCAAAGCAAAGTTTCAACCCAATCATCTTTTGTTGAGAAGTGTTGTTGCCTTCAAAGGAAAGTTTCTTAAGAATTTGAAAGATCCCATCATCTAGGGAAATGCTTGTCAAATGAATTTCAAAATTTCTAAAATTTTCAAACTTTGAAGGGGTAATGAGGATCACAATAAAATGAGAAATTAGCAAACTTAACATGGATGAGGATTTTATGTGCTTATGTGTCTTATGTGTTAGGATTAGAATTTTTCTTTCTTTGGCATATAGATTAGGCACACACACATACATGCATTGCATCCACATGTCATATGAATCATTCATAGGATTATCTCATCAAAATTCTTTTTGAAATCAATCAAGATTGATTAAAAATAAAATATCACTGTAGGCAATATAGCATTGAATGCCAGGACAGTTTGGGTCAGGGATTCGAGTGCAAGGTTTGTAAGAAGAGAGCCAGAGATAGGAAGAGAAATGGATCCAGAACAGCACGCTGCAGAGATAGCACATCTAAAAGAGAGAATGGATCAAATGATGACCATGCTGGAAACACTGACCCGCCAAAGGCCAGTAATTGATCCACCGATAATCGACCCTCCTCCACCTATTCGGGTTGTGGAAGATGATTGGTTTGAGGATCCGGAACCACCTAGAGCTGATATGCCTAAGGCAGAAAGGGAAAAGATTGAAAAAGCTGAGAAAGAGCGTATCGAGATGAAGAAGAAGGTCGAAAAGCTAGAGAAAGTTGTCCGCAAATCCAACGGGGTTGACAGCTATCTGCTATAGCTAGAAGGTTTATTTGAGGGGACTCGGAAAAAGCTGCCAGTTGGTTTCAAGATGCCAGAGATAGATAAGTTTGACGGTTCTAGCAACCCCAAAAACCACACGAGGATGTGAATCGGAGCTTTCCATCCAAGTGGCCTAAGTCCTGCCATGATGGCCGTGCTGTTTCAGCAAACTTTGACTGGGGCAGCTTTATCCTGATATTTCACGTTAGAGCCAAGCAAGAGTCGCATATGGGAGGAAGTGGTGAAGGCTTTTGTCACCCAATACGAATACAATCAAGAACTCGATGTGATTGTGAGAGATCTAGAGACAACTACGCAAGAGAATAGAGAGTCGTTTGCGGAATTCTTGGCACGATGGAGGGGGAAGGCTGTAAAAATGACCCAACGGCCATCAGAGAAAGAATAGATCCGGATTATAATCAAAAGCCTACAGAGCATCTATTAGGAGAAACCCATGTACCAGTGCATTCATACCTTTGCAGAATTATTTGAAATTGGAACCAGAATAGAAGATGCAATCAAGGATGGAAGAATTAAAAAGGAGGAGCCCTATGGGAATCGCTCTAAAAGACCATTTTATGGACCGAACACGGGAAACCAGCTAGCGACTGATGTCAATGTTTGGAGCAAGGAGGGTGCGCCAAGACCAAGGTTGGCAGGGCAACCACGACAGTTCACTGATTTAGGGATTTCACTGATTACCACTCTCAAGCGATTGATGGAAAAAGGATATCTAAAGCTGCTAGACCCAAGGCTAATGCCTGATCCCCTCCCACCAAGCTTCAATACAAACCTCTACTGCGAATTCCACCAGGCACATGGCCATACAACTGACCGATGCATGAGGCTGAGACATGAAGTACAAAATCTGATTGATAACACGACTATTTCCCCTCCGCCTGCAGATCGGCCGCATGTGACCCGAAATCTACTCCCTAACCATCATGTTGTACCACCACCACAAAACATCAACCTCTTAGATGTTGAGAAGAAAGTCTTCGACCCATCTGTATTGATAGTGCAGGTAGGACAAGCTGCCAAAGCTTATGAGTTCCCAGAAGATTAGAGGATATGCCTTATAGTAGTCGAGGAAGAGGATTGGCTAGTTGGAGGAGAGGAAGAATAAGTGTTTGAAGAAGATATGGACAATGAAATCATCCAAATCAGTTGGTGGAATCCGAATGACCCTGTTGATGACTCTGTTTGGGGAGAAGATGAGATGTATAGTGATACAAACGGTCTGTGGTCTAAAGGAGAAGAAGAGGGAAAACCTGAAGAAGTAATCAATCATGCTAAGCCTCAAGAGTTGGAGGGAGGCAATTCAGAAAAAAGGAAAGAGAAGGATTTTGAAGAAAATAAAGAAGAAGGTCAAAAACACTTCATTAAGAAAGGAGGAGATTTCCTCCACTGTGGCTTTCCAGAGTCATGGGTGGACTGCAAAGATAAATACTTGACGCAAGGGTTTGAGATCTCTTTCTTGCATGAATTCGCTGACTATGAAGATCCATACCTATGAGCGCCCACAGAACCAATTTCTGTCCAAGATTGGATTTGTGCACTGGATGGTCTGGCTATGAGGAACCTTTTTAATGATGAAGGCAGTATGACCAAGGAGAGCGGTCCAAGGAAGATCATAGAAATGAAGATTGGGAAAGAACAGATGGGAGAAATACTGAAGGAAGAAATCAAGGGAAATAAAGGAAGGAGAAGCCGGAAAATGGAGGAGAGATGGAACCAAGGGATTCGCCAATAGGTCCTTGAGTCTAGCAATAGGGTTCCCCTACCCCGGAAGTCTGTAATGGCCAATATGAGCCAAACACTTTAAATTTCTGCTATCAATGAAAATGTGATTGATTCTGCTTACTTGATTGCGCTTACTGATTATAATAGCTGTGAAAAAGGAAATGAACCTGTATGAAAAAAATCATTGAGGAAACCTTGGCAATTGACTTAGGAAATGAAGAAGATTCTCAAAGTGTTTCTTTTCATATTTCACTCAATAAAGATAAAAGCATAAACTTGATCTTATTGCAAAAATAATAGAGGGATATTTTTACACGATCCTATAATAATATGCCAAGAATGAATTCAGAGATTATCCAACATCACCCCTTTATACTAAGCCTAATAGGTGAGGTCACAGTCCAAAGCCATAAACTTGGTCATTGAATGGTAGCCAGATGTTTTAAATGAACTTCTTATTCGAAAAAAAATGAATGAAGAAGAAGCTCGCTAGGATGAAAACCCGAAAGGGCACCTAGGAAAAAGTTAGAGCAAAGATAAGATGCGTATTGATTTCAAAATCCGAGCCCTAGCCAGTCAACATCATGATTGTGAGGTAGAGAAAAGAAAGGAAAGGAAAAGGAAAGAGTAAGTGAGATTAAAAAATTCCATGAGCACTATCTCAAGGTTTTGTGTTCAAAAATCAGAAATGAAAAAGAGAGATTTGAAAGCATCGATTAGCCTCAAAAATTTGTATATATATATAAAATTAAAAAAACCAAGAAAGCATAAAGCAATGCAAAGATATCTTTGAGAAAAAAAGGAGATTTGGAGAACTGATGATAAAGCATGATTAAAAGCGCAATGCACTACGAGAGTTATAAGGATTGACTGGCTAGTGAAGAGATGAAAAGAATCAGCCGCCATGAACAAAAGAGATAGATAAAAAAAAAAGAAGAAAAGAAAAGAAAATGAAAAAGTGAAGAAAGTTCATCATGCTATACAAGGGTTAACACAAGTGGCACGCACTCACTGGACCCAAAGGGCAACACAGCTCGAAAAGCCCACAAATTCTTGAAGCCCTATTCTTTCAAAACTTCCAGAGTAGGTGAACAACGTTTTGACCTGATTCCCATTCGGGGATACATAGGCAGCCTACAAGGTTCGGTCACAATCATATACACACAGTCAATCGTTACACTTTTTCAGGCCTCAGCCGAACTACTATAAGACCTGATGCCTATTCCAGGATAAGTAGGCTGGCCTCCCAAGGCCCTCGGTCCAAAGAAGTAACCCAACCGATTCATGGAATTACCTTGAAAACAAGGGGCAAACTATCGTTTGCCCAGAAGCTGTGTCACCTCCCTCAAACCAGGGGCAAATTTTGTTTGCCTAGCATTTCTAAGCCTCCTATCAAACTAGGGGCAAACTATTGTTTGCCAAATAAGATATCTCTGGGTTTACTGGCTTTCCAAATAAGGATCAAGTGGGGACATCCTAAAAATTCTTGAGGATAAGAGCTGATAGTTTTCATGCATAAATCTGAAATTGATTTAAAATGAAAAGAAACATGAAAAGAAGAATTCTTGAATATCATAAAGTCAATCGTAAAGGAAGATGCAATGAATACCATGGGATGATGATTTTCTAAAATTAATCAAAAAAGTGCAAAGAAAAGAAAGCAGAATTAGTCACGAAATATGAGTATCCCTAATCAGTTTAAGTCTACCTTCTTGAAATTCGAAAGATACATTCTTCAAAGGGATCAACGAGAATTAGAAATTTTGAAAGAAGGGTAATAGCATGGAGGTCAGAAAGTCAGATCCCGCTCTGCCAAGGAAATAGAACAGAGATCGAGTAATACTTTCAGAAAGAACAAAATTAGGTAAATATCCTCAACAGATCAAGCTCTAAGCCATACAAGCTAATCATCGGATGTACCAGAAAGCCTTTGAACTTGTCCATAGTCAAAAGGGAAATCTGTGAGTAGAAAAGTGGGGTTATCATAAGGAACTGGCTCATACTTCTTCCTCTTTTTGCTCGAATCACCTAAACTGTTGTCCATAGTGAGCAATCTATCAAAAATAAAATTTTGAAAAAAGATAATTTTGGAATAAAAAGCACATGAACATCTCTTCAGCTAGAATAGCCCCAAGGCAAATCTTTTGGGGCTGGACCAGTTCCGATCAAATCCTCGTCGTCTATCGTAGCCTATAAGTCACCGATCAAATCCTCGGTCTTGGTTTAAGTCATCTATCGCAGCCTATAAGTCACCGAAATTCTCGGTCTTGGTATAAGTCGTCTATCACAACCTATAAGTCACCGATCAAATCCTCGATTTTGGTTTAAGTCATCTGATCGACGACGAATAGTTGCCATTTATAGTCCTAAAAATATGCTTTGTTAGCCCATTTCATATAGTTATTAAGTAATTTTTAATAAGTATTCTATATTTTGTAGATTTTGGAGCTTTAATATGAAAATGCACAAAAATCCAATGATTAGTGGCTTTGGAAGTCATTCTGGGCTCAAACGGTGATTCCGGTGAAAGCTGAATGCAGTAGAAGTATCGTAAAATTGCATTTTTGACAAAGGATACTTTGGATTTGAGAAATTTCTCTAGAGATATAAAATGTAGATCTTTGAGTTACGGACGCGTGGCTTCAAACGGAGAGTCAATCCGAGTTCCGAGCAAAAAGTTATCGCAATTCTACGAAAGTCGCGCAGTGCAGTGAAAAGGACCTCGCGCGAGCGACCTGTGCAAAAATCAAAAACACGTATTTTGTTAAATTAAAGTGCCCAGCGAAGGTGGTTTGTGCATATGACGTCCAGATTACAAAATATAGTAGTTTTAGTGCGATTTGGCTTAGAAAAGCTTCCTAAATCCTTCCAAACTCTATATAAATCCTATTCTAACTCAAATTTAGTATTACAAATCATTACACATCATTATACACATCAATATACAGCCATATTATACATTATTTTCAGCCATTGAAGAGAAAAAAGCAAGGAGAAGAAGAAGAAGACCAAGGATTCCCATGGTCTCCTCCATCAACCTCTTGCTGTTCATCAATTCTATGACCAACTAAACTCTAGATCTAGGGTTTCAATGAAACCCTAGCCAAGTAATAGGGTTTTATTTAAGTTTTTATTTTAGTTTTATTATGTATGGATGATGATTACATGTTCCGAGGATTTTTATAAATAAATCATGCTTTTAATTGATTAAATCGTTACTTTCAAAGTTTATTCTTGTCTTAGATCTATTTTGACTGTGATGTGCTCAATGATCTATATTTGCTGTGCTTATATAGATTGTTTACATGTAATGGTGCTTTATTGAATTATGCTATCAAGTATCTGAATAGTCCATGCCTAGATTAGACGGATTATGTCACAACCCTAGTTTAGTGTGGGATAATTCGTGCTAACCGAAGATGGATTATGTTGGTGCTTGAACCATAGTTATTTTCTTGACGGAGGAATTGGGCTTGTAGCTACAATTCCCCATTATCATCCAACTTAATAATCTAATTGAATGCATAAATATTCCTATTATGAAGCTAGTGGTGGATTTGCAATCCTAGGTTCCTTTAAACATATTTATAAAAACACTTTTAAATCGCTTTCATAATTTAGATTTATTTTATTGTTCTTAGTTTAATTAAAATCAAATCAAAATCTGTTTTTCTTAAATTAGCTAAACTTAGGTTTTAAAGTTAAATCGCGGTAGTATTCAATCTCTGTGGGTTCGACCTTTACTTTCACTACTACAAATCCTTAGAAAAGTAAAGTACACTTTTTATATATTGATATTGACAACATCAATTTTTGGCGCCGTTGCCGGGGATTGCATTACTACCTTTAATTTTATAATCTTAGTTTAGTTAATTTGTAAATATTAGATTAGGTTTTCTTTTTTATATTTTTCATTTTATTTAGAGTTACTAATTGTTCTTTTATTTTATAGGTTTTCGAGTCATCAAATTCCAACGTCTCCGAGTGGAATAGCTAATCACATCAAAGGAGCTTACGCAAATAAAATAAATAAATATTAAGTAGATTGCTCGCTTTAACTTCGCGTCAAATCACTGTAAGTCAGGGCGCTGAGACGCAATTACTTGCATTAGGTTAGTTGTGGAGTGAACACTGCATTAGCTAGGAAACCCGGGGCGCTGGGCTTGACGCAGTCATTGCATTACAGGATAATATTCATGCATCATAGTAGTACTGTGTGCTTGCTTGTCGTCTTATTTGCGTGATTTTTATTTGTTTCTTTTGTTTAGTTAGTCGTTTTAGTTTCTTTTCCTTTGTTTTAGTTTATGTTAGGTACACGTTCAAATAAACCGGAATTACAACCTTTCGACTCTGAACTTGAACGCACCCTAAGAGTTAATAAGTCTTCAAACTTAACTTCTAGAGCTAGGTTTTTAATAGACAACGATTTGACACCAAAACCAACGTCTTTATTTGAATCTGAAATACGTAGTACCCTTACAAGATTAAAGAAACCACGCTTTCATAACATAGAACCGATTAAAATGGCAGACATTGGAAATAACAATAACAACCAAAATAACAACGGAAATAATTTGAATAATCCTAATATACCACCACCTCCTCCACTTAAAGATTATTTTATTCCGACGACTTACACGCCACAAACTTGTATCGACTTACCAGAGGCGACGGCATCTCACTTTGAGATAAAGTCGTCTACCATCTCGCTACTTCCATCTTTCCATGGCCGTTTAAATGAAGATCCATATAAACACTTAGGAGATTTTCAAGATATATGTTCTACTTTGAAAATCCAAAACTTAACTGATGATGAATTAAAATTGCGGCTCTTTCCATTCTCGTTAAAAGATAAAGCTAAATATTGGCTTCAATCTTTGGAGCCAAATACAATTAGAACATTGGAAGACTTACACACCGCATTTTTACAAAAGTTCTTCCCGATTATGCGTACGAATCAGATAAGAAAATCTATAACAAACTTTGTGATGCAAGATGGGGAATCACTTTACGACACGTGGGAAAAATTTAAAGAATTATTACGTTCGTGTCCACATCATCAGGTTCCTAAGTGGCAGTTGGTCCAGGTTTTCTACGAGGGACTTATTCCTTCGGTCCGTAACACCGTCGATGCTGTTTGTGCGGGAACCTTCCTACACAAAAGTGCCGATGAGGCCTGGAAAATTTTTGAAACGTTAAGCGAGAATTCGATGCACCAAGCGGTGTCTGTCCGTTCTGAGGGATACCCACAACCTAAGAGGGAGGTAAAGTTCGAGTTAAGTCAATCAATTGAAATAAAAGAACTATCTAACAAACTTGACCGACTTTTAACAATGAACCAAACGACAGCCTCACCCGCTCGTGAAATTTGTGCATTATGTTCTGATCCTTCACATTCGATACTTGCATGTCCATCGGCGAGTCAATTTCCGGAATTCGTGGAGCAACACATTAACTCTATTCAACAATACCCACGAAATAATTATAATTCGACTACTAATAATCCGGATGCGCCATGGAGAAACCATCCTAACTTCTCGTGGAAAAATAATAATAATAATCCTAATGAGGCGACTAATTTTCCTAATGCATATCGACCTCAGTTTCAACCTAATCAATACCAACAACCGCTTCCTAATTCGAACCCTCCAAGGGGTAACATTTTTGAGGAAAGGGTGTTGGCATCCCTTAATAAAATTGAAACGCAAGTACAGGCACAAGCACAAATAGTGCACTCTCATACACAATCCATTGCGAAGCTTGAATCCCAAATGGGACAACTAGCTACTATAGTGAGTCGTAGAAATGAGGGGACGTTGTCTAGTCAAACAATTCAAAACCCTAAGGGACAATATGAGGTTAATGGGTCGAATGAGCAAGTAAACGCCGCCTCAACTAGGTTGACTACACGAGAGGAAGAGGTAATAGAAATTCCGAATGAGAATGTGAAAGATATGAATATCAACTCTAATACGAAGAAGGGTGAGGACGCGAGCCAAAATAAGAAAGAAAAAGAATCGGTCCTAACGAATTATATTCCGAGAATGCCATATCCACCAAACGTTGAGGGACCGTCACATTTGTCTAAGAAAGGGTCAAAAGTTGAGGATATACTTGAGGTATTTAAACAAGTTAAAATAAATATTCCATTCCTCGATGCTATAAAACAAATTCCCGCTTATGCTAAATGTTTAAAAGACCTTTGTACACAAAAGCGCAAAATACGCAGTCATACTCCTAAAAAGGTCTTCCTCACGGAAAAAGTAAGTTCAATTTTTCAACACACTCCTCCGAAGTATAAGGATCCCGGTACGCCTACGATTTCATGTGTCATAGGTGACACTGTCATTCATCGGGCTCTCCTTGACTTAGGAGCGAGTGTTAACCTTTTACCCTATCACGTCTATAAACAATTAGGACTAGGTGAACTTAAACCTACGGCCGCTACAATACAGTTAGCGGATCGTTCAATTAAAATACCTAGAGGAATCGTCGAGGACGTCTTGGTTAAAGTTGATAAATGCTATTATCCTGTAGACTTCATGGTCCTTGACACTGAACCCGCGTTAGATGCTAGGAAACACATTCCTGTCATCTTAGGCCGTCCATTCTTAGCGACCGCTAACGCACGTGTTAACTGTCGGACGGGGGTAATGAAGGTGTCATTTGGGAACATGAATCTCAAATTAAACGTTTTTAACGCTATTGATCAACCTCCTAAAGACGATGATTACCTATGTGAGGCGGAGATTGAGGTTAGACGAACAATTGAACCAAATAACGTACAACCTGTGGGTGATGAAAATAATTTGGTGAGTAGTGAGCGGACGAATTCGACTAATCTGGACCCGAATGATGAATTTACTCGAAAGGTAAGAAATCGATTTGAACATAATGAGGGAGAACCGTCAATTGAACTGATTCAAAGCGACGCTATTTCTGCTTATCACCGAGCTCTTCCTGATATCCTACGGGATACACAATCCGAGTTTCAGCCTCCATAAATCTTGAGCTAGAACGGTCTAGCTAAAGACGTAAAAGATAGCGCTTCTTGGGAGGCAACCCAAGCTTAATTTCGTCGGTTCTCTTTGTTTTTGAGTCGTTTTTGTCAGTTTTGGAGTTTTTCTGGACAGGTTTGGGGGTCAGAATTAATTTATTTTAATATTATATACATAATTTTAGCCACAAAATGGAAAAAACTGAACTCGCGCGCGCGGCCCGCTCGCGCGAGAATGTACCTTAGTAAAATTTTTGTTTTCTTTTTTATTTGAGCCCTCAGGTTTTTCTCGCGCCTGGTTTCGCGGGCGCGAGGTGGTTCGCTCGCGCGATATTAAAAAAAAAATAAAAATTTGGGAATTCGCGCGCGCGGACTGTTCGCGCGATTCCCCACTTTCCTGTTTTTTCCCTTTTGTTTTCTATATCCTTCCCCCTACCTATTTTATTTGTGTTTCTTTTCTGTTTTTGTTTATTTGGTTCAGTTTAGTTCGTGTTCGTTGTTTTCCTTGTTACATTTATACTTTTTCGTTTTATTTCTTTTCCATTTGCTCGTTTAGTTTAGTTTAGCTTAGTTTTTAGATTTATATTCCATATTTAGGTTTCATTTACTTTTAATATTCTTTTGTTAGTTTTTTTTATCTAGTATTAACAGGTGGTTCCATTTGGAGCAATTGAACTTTATCGCCATAGTCTTATACATTTACCTGTTTGTCATTGCCGAAACTAAGGTACTATCGTTCCTTTCTTACCTACTCTCCTTTCTTTCGTTTTATTGTTTCATTGGGGACAATGAAAGGTTTAGGTTTGGGGGTATGCACTCACACATGCACATTAGTTTATGCAAAATTTTAAAATTTTTCAATAAGTGTGTTTAAATAAACGATGTTACCGACGTTTTTGCAATATCAATTTGATACTTTTTGATAGAGAACTTTGAATTATTATAGAATGGTAAACAAGAGAAGAGGTGATTAAACATTTGCTGAAGTTATGATATGACGTTTTAAGTTATGTATTGTTTGAATCGTAGTTTTATATCATAGATTTGCACATAAACCTATGCACTGCACGTAGTCATTGGAATACATGTTGGTTGTGAACTATAATATGATTCAGATTTCTAGATAACACATGGTGGAGACTAAGCCCAGTGAGCTTTTGAACCTAGCTTTTCTTTTTAGAGGGTTATAAATACATTGTGTTTGTCGAATTTCATTGAATTAGCGCATCTACTTGTTGTTTAGTCTCATTATTCTTGTTATGGTTGATAATCAAGTTAAAATATTTGTTACCATGCTAAATAATCTTCCATTGTAAACATTGAAGAACCATATAACTATAGGAAATGATTTTAGGCCCTCTTTGTTTACCACCGGCCGATAAAAGATAAAATTTCCTTAGTTCGCCCCTTTGAGCCGTTATAATGCCTCTTTTTCTTTATTCACCATTATCCTCTGTAAAAGCTCCAACTTGATCAACTTGGAGTATACCACTAGAAGAGTGATCAACTTTTAGTAGTATTAAGGCGATGTGTTGATTGAGAAGAAGAAAATAAAATGCTATTGGGGTAGTTGCTTGGTATTCGATGAATAATCATTTGAGAAGCAAGAAAAGAAAAAAGGAAAAGAAACATAATACAGAAGAGGAAGGTTGAAAAAAAAATGAAAGAAAAGAAGAAAAATGAATGAAAAGGAATGAAGAGAAAGAAAAGATGAAAGTTTGTAGAAGAAGGATGAAAGAAATCGAACATGCCTTACAATGTCATTCTAAACCTACCCAATTAATCCGTTCTATCATTTTTCATTGCCTGAGCCACATTACAACCTTTGAAAAGTCCTATCTGATCCTAGAAAACATGGTTCGGATATGAAAACGATGGGAGGGGGATTAAAACATGGTAATGATTAATTTCTCTTGATTATTGGCGTCCTATCCATGAGACTACTGTTCTTTCGTGTCATGCGTCTTTTTCGAGTCATATGTGAGTATTCTCGTTTTGAAAATATATTTCCTTTACTCACATATATTAGAAAAATTACACCTATTTCTGAGTGTTTCATTTTAGAGTGTGTGGATACCGGAAGTGGACCACTTCTCTTGTTTGAGATTGTTTTGAAATTGATTTTGACTTGGATCAAAGAAAAGAAAATGGTCTGTTGAAAACAGATACAGAGTCGCCACTTGGTCTTTAAGGAACCAAGAAACCTAATTTTGACTCACCCAAATGGATAAAGGGCACCGGCCCTTCATAACCAAAGAACTTGGTTCGGGGTTTTGGTACGAGAGAGGAAGGAGCCTTTGTCACGACTAAAACACCCTCAACTCGCCCCATCTTTCGACGGGCCTCAATTAGCATCCAAATAATCATCTTATACCATGTATGGTTCGGCAATTAATACTATGATAGTATATTACATTACATAAGAAACTTGAAAATGGAAGATCTAAAGATAAGATATCATTCATAAGATCTAAGCCAAATATCACACAATGCGAAGTGAAAGATCACACAAATAAACCTAGGAAAAATCGTCTAATCATATATCAATTAATCAAGTTTTTCTAATCTAAAGGGGGACATGAATTGTTCTTGAAACAAATAAACAAAGAAATCAAAATATGCTTAACAAGCTAGTATGATGCATGTTATTCTTTGAGAAAAGAAGATCTCTCAATCCCCGGGACGGATGAGAAAGGATGATTAGATCAAAGGGGAAGCATGAATGTGTGATCAAGTTCATTCCTTATAATCTCCTTGGATTAAGAGTTACAAAAACCCCAAATCTTGCATGAATGCAATGTATGTATCTAAAATGTGCAAAGGTTGTAGTGTGTTTTTGTGTACATGGATTCCTAGAATGACTTAGAAGTCTAAAATGTGCATGAATGAATGAATGAAATTAACATGGGATGTGTACAAATGTAGTATGGACTACTTCCTAAGATATGAACTAATTTGGAATGCATATGAGCATCAAAACAAAGAATGAAAGTTGAAATGTACTTGCTGTGAATAGTGGACAGAACAGTAGCATGATCTTTTGGAATTTGAAAAGAGGGGTTAGGAATGTTTTCAATGCATGATTTTTTATGGAGATGTTCCTTATTGTGTCTAGAACACAACCCAAAAGGCCAATCTTGAATATCTATCACAGATTGAGAGAAATTATATAAACAATAGAGGTCACTCAGAAACAGAGTTCGTACTGTCGTCTGAAATGTTAGAAAATCTTAAAAAATGAAAAAGAATGATCTAGAGGCCCATTTTATACATAAAGTTTCCTAAGACATTGAATTTTAAGGGAAAAATAAGTTAGGACCACCCATTTTGGAAAAGTTTTCTGGAAAAGAGGTCGTAAGTTGAACTAGTTGCTGTGACAGCAAAAACAGAATGTTTGGAAGGAATGTTGGGACCCAAATGGACCATTTCCAAGTACTTCCAAGTCAAACCAAAAGTCATGGGTGTTCCCCAATGAGTTAGGAAGACTTTCCAAGTGGCCTTGTATCCATATGTTGAGTATTGTGTTCTAGAAAAATCTTTGAACTCAACTCACTCACTGTTTTGACTCATTGTTTTGAAGATTTTGGAGAAATCAAAGTTTTGTTTCTTGAAACCAAATGAGAGGGATTGAGAGGGGTTTTGAAATAGATGTTTTGAAAACATGTTTTCAATACTCAATAAGGATCATAGCCACTTAGAATACCTACATCAAACTCATCATTTAAGAACCTCCAAGATTGTTGGAGAGATTTATTTTATTTTTGGGCATAACTTCAATACATTCCAAGAATACCTTGGAAGTATTGAGGTTATGATCATCATCTATCAAACATGTTTTTGAGGTCAAGAGCTACTATCCATAAGGATTCACTCACCCCAAACTTCATGTCATCACTTAGATGATGATGAACTAGTAAGTAAATAAAGAAAAGAAAAAGAAATGAGATAAGGAGAGATGAACATATATATAATCAAAGCAAGTAAATAGCAATCAATAGATGATAATCAATGTGATTTTGGACTTGTAGCTTGATGTTTCACTCATAGATTTTGACATTTGGACATGGAAGTAGCTTCCTATCTCATGAATGCTCAAGAATGAGGGGTGGAGTGGACTTTGAATGTGAAGTATATAGAAGGATGATGGAAGAAAACAAGAATAAAACTCACTTTCTTATGGAAAATCAATGGGAGAAGCTCCCTTTCTCTCTTCTAAACCTATCTCTATCTCTCTTCTTCTCTACAACTTTTTAAGCTTTGCACTTGGCCCCCCCAAAATGAAGAGCA
Organism: Hydrangea macrophylla; assembly: GCA_033977485.1. Lineage (NCBI taxonomy): Eukaryota > Viridiplantae > Streptophyta > Magnoliopsida > Cornales > Hydrangeaceae > Hydrangea > Hydrangea macrophylla. The sequence goes on along the minus strand of CM066984.1, from coordinate 43,595,999 downwards.
ATGGGGGGTTTATATAGGCCAATTTGGGGTGGTTTTGGGGTTTTAGAAGTACTCCCATTGGTCCCAAACAACTGTGAACACAAAACTATGTCGTTTTGACTTTCAATTAATCAAATTGAACCCCCAAAAAAATTATAAAAATGGACTCTGCGAGGGTTGAGTGCCGCGGCGGCAGTGGGCCAGTGCCGCGGCGGCAGTGGGCCAGTGCCGCGGCGGTAGTGCTCCTCTGAAGCCCAAAAAATTACGTTTAGGCCCCCAGAGGTTCCGGTATTCGCGAAAAGGCCCTATTTCGTCCGAAATTCACAGAAAATGCATACGAACTCCAAATTGAGGTTGTGATATACCGTTGGAAAGCTGTTGACCTCTAGTATCCATGAAAAATATTTGAAAATTGTTTCGGTGCCCCGATTCCAAAGTCAAATCTTGGTCAAACTGGTCAAACCTGGGATTCCCGGGAAGTTCTGGGAACCTCCGGGAGCTCCCAGGAGCCGACGTTTCGCTCGATTCTCTTTTAAAACTCATTTTAATACTTTTCTAATGATTCTGGTGAATTCGGAAGATTTCGGTCAAACTTGGTCAAATTTGGTCAAACCTGGTCAAACCTTGGTCAAACCTAGTCAAACCATGGTCAAACCAGTCAACGGGGACTTTCGGGGAACTTCCGGGACTTCCGGGGGTCTCTAGGAGCTGACGATTTCATCCAGTTTTACTTAAAAACTCATTTTATCATTTTTCTTACGACATAGCATGTTTTCAGAACTTCAGGACCAAATCTGGGAGTCTTCGGGCTTTCAGGGGCATTTTGGTCAATCTGAGCATTCTGAGAGATAGAGCTGACTTCCAGGAGTCCTTTTGAGTCTTTTACGATCATTGTGAACCACCAAGCTATGGGTCTCCTAAATATGATAGCCGACAAAATGGGGTGTCTACAGTTTGCCCCTCTTTGGCAGGAACTTGCGAGGCAACGCATGTCGCAAGCGAGTGCCAAAGTTTTGAAGAGACAGGTCTTTTGGAGGCTATAGATTTAGGATAAAAAGCGTTGCAAAAGATGCAATGATGCTGAGGCTAGTGCTGGTCGTGCTCTGCGTGAGCTGCCTACGTATCCCAAGGGGAATCAGACCAGGACGTAGTTCAGGGCACAAAGGAATAAATCACACATGCACATACACAACAATCAGGCGGATGCTATGCTATAAGAGTGATATGCTATGCATGGATGTGATATGAATTTTGTCCTAAGTCCTATCATGTCTAGTGTTCTGATCCTAGCATGAATTGGTGCTGTGGGGTGTACCACTCTGAGTGGACTTGTGTCGTGCCTGTATTGTGTTCTAAAACGCTTGTGGTCCTAGTACATGTGTTCAGTGCATTTGCCACTCTCAGTGGGCTTGGTGATCTATGCTTCACTATGACTAATAGATTTGTGAGGGAGCTCGACCTGGAGGTCTTACTCAAGGAAGAGCGTGGTGCTCAAAGTGATACTGTGGTGCTCAAAAGAATGCTTATGGTGTGTTTGCCACTCCAGTGGGCTTTGTGATTTGTGTGTGCCGCAACCGATGGGCTATGTGTCATGTTGGGTGAAGTGATTCTTGACTCGTGCTCCTCTTAGTCGTGACACTATGGACTCGGTGACTCCCAAAGTCTCAACGGTGCTTCTCAATCCTCAATTCTCAATGGCGCTTATGTTGTTCCTCGAATCTTTGACGGTGCTTTCTCAAGGCTTCTTGATTGTCAACGGTGTTCTTCAAATCTTAACGATGCTTCTCGATTTTTCCATGATGCTTCTCAACAAATCTGATGTTCCTCAACCCATCCGATATTCCTCAACTCTTCAAAGACGCTTCTCAACAAATCTGATGTTCCTCAACCCATCCGATATTCCTCAACTCTTCAAAGACGCTTCTCAACAAATCTGATGTTCCTCAACCCATTCGATATTCCTCAACTCTTCAAAGACGCTTCTCAACAAATCTGATGTTCCTCAACCCATTCGATATTCCTCAACTCTTCAACGATACTTCTCAACAAATCTGATGTTCCTCAACGACGCTTCTCAACAAATCTGATGTTCCTCAACACATCCGATGTTCTCTTCAACTCTTCAACGACGCTTCTCAACAAATCTGATGTTCCTCAACCCATCCGATATTCCTCAACTCTTCAACGACGCTTCTCAACAAATCTGATGTTCCTCAACTCATCCGATATTCCTCAACTCTTCAACGACGCTTCTCAACAAATCTGATGTTTCTCAACACATCCGATGTTCTCTTCAACAATACCCTCTTCTGATGTTCCTCGACACATCTGATGCTCTTCCTCAACAACACACTTGGACTTTGGGCACTAAAACACATCTTATCAACACTCCTCATCAACACATCTAGACTTTGGGCCCTAAAACACCTCAACAACACGTCTCATCGACACACCTTATCAGCAATAGTTTCTCGGTGTTGGCGATATTTCCTCCGATCGGCCGCCTTGAGAAACAACTGTCGGTTTGTAGTTTGCAACCACTTACGAGTTTATGCCACTCGTACCTAGGACATTCTCATGTTGTGACCTTGACTGGTGTAGTAATAATGTTTGGCACTTCTGCTTATATCCAAAGTTTTTTTTTTATTTTTTTATTTTAATAATTAGGAATCACCTTTAACCCACACATTTGAGACCATCAGGACAAATGGACTTAACAGGAACGACAAGGAAAGTTGGGTTAGTTTGTATGAAACCTTGGTCTCTGACACACTTGTGATCAGATTACTACTGACTCAAATAAAGAAGGATTGACTTGGACATGAAATTCTCAAATTGCCACGATCCAAAGTGCCTTTACCATGAATGATGTACCGCTCATCTTTTATGTTCACTCCTCATCTTGATATGTCAGCACTTTGCTAATAAATCTGGTTTTTTGAAAATTTTTCCCTACTGATCTAATCAATTTCTTTGCTTCTCCCAAGATGTGCTTTGAATTAGTGCCTTAGCTTATAGAATAAAAGATGCTCCATTTCCATCTGTTCAAGACAATGTTTGTGACTTGAAGGCTTACCATTGGTGTATAGGGATCGGGTGGCAAACGAAGTTTGCCCCTAGTTTGAAGGGCATGAAGTGGGATCGGTAGGCAAACGAGGTAAATGACCGAAGTTTTCCCCTAGTTTGGAGGAAGGTTCATTTGAGGTTTTGGGCAAACGAGGTAGGTGACCGAAGTTTGCCCCTTGTGTGAAGGGTAGATAGTAAAAGTCAGGCAAACGAGGCGGGTAGCCAAAGTTTGCCCCTAGTGTGGAAGGTGATTTTCTGGTTTGAGGCATGGACCGTGACTTTAATCTCTCAAATGCTCATAATTTTTTGCCTAGGCACCAGTGAGGTAACCTAGCGAGCTCTTTTCTCTCTTTTGTTATTGCTCACCTTAGATTTAGCTCTAACTTTTGCCTAGGCGTCCTTTCGGATTTTCGACCTAGCGAGCCATCCTTATTTTCTTTTTGAAAGTCTGCCTACGTACCCCCAAGTGGGGATCAGGTCCAACGTAGTTCGGGCCATGGTTGAAAAGAAGCGGGTTGATTTTTAGGTAGGTGGGGTGACCGAACCGATGTGGTTGCCTACGTATCCCCGAGTGGGAATCAGGTCGAGCGTAGTTCAAGGCAAGGTCTTGAAAGAAATTGGTTTGGTTATGATGGTGTCGACCGAACCGATGTGGTTGCCTACGTATCCCCGAGTGGGAATCAGGTCGAGCGTAGTTCAAGGCAAGGTCTTGAAAGAAATTGGTTTGAGGGTTTCTCAAACCAATCGTCAAATAAGTTCAAACTTGAGCCACTTGTGGTAGCTTTGAATAAAAGGATTCAGTTTCAATCTCCCTTTCTTTTCTTTTTCTTTTTCTTTTTGTTTTATTTTGAGGGTTGATCCTTTCACTTTCGCCTAGCCAGTCAGTTTTGCTTTTTAATATAGTCGATTCTTGTGAGATCTTTCAATCGCAATCTCAGAATTCCAGAATGTGCATGTCAGCTCTCTGAATTTATTTGTGGTCATTCCGTGCCTTTTGAAATGTGATCTTGGCATGTTCTTTAGATGTATCTTGAAGCGTATGATTTTCTCATTTGTTTCATCAAAATTTTCTCCAACATTTCGACTGGCTAGGGTCAGATTTTGGAAATCAACACCTTTTTCAGCTCTATCTTTTGCCTAGGTGCCCTTTCGGGTTTTTAACCTAGCGAGCTTTTTCTTTTCTTTTCTTTTCTTTTTTTTTTTTTTTTTTTTTTGAAAGTGGAGATGAAACTCACTGAAATGTTTGGCTATCATCAAGGGCTAAGTTTGCATTGGACAGGTTTGTATGGCTCTCAAGGCTTTAAAATGGTAGAAAAAGGTGTTGGGCAAGCCCCAAATCAGTCTCAAGTGTCTTTTCGAGATTTGAGCAAAAGCATCTTTAAATTTTTAAAGTAAGACTATTCAATTCTTAGCTCTTCTTTGGGGTCAGCGCGAAATCGACTTTGGCCTGTTTGGGATTCTCTTTTTTTTTTTTTTTTTTTTTTTTTTTTTTTTTTGCTTGATGCAAAAATTTGTTAGCAGAGTAATGTCCATGGTAATTTGAAAAGTGACATTTTTAGTTCAGCGATTCATGCACTTATGAATATACACATCAGATTAGGCAAAATGAGACTTCATTCCATTAGAAGAGAACGATTACATTACTCGATACAGACTCACAACGACTCGATGATAGACAGACTCAACCACAAGATCAAACTTGAAATAGACTCAAAACATAGAGCAGACTCGACTTGGTCTCAAATGGAGTGTCTTTGTGACCCATTTATTATCATTGTTTTTTTTTTTTTTTTTTTTTTTTAAGCAGAAGTTCCAAACACTATCGCTCCACTGCACGGATTCAACATTCATAGGTGTCAATAAAAGGGACCATTTGAAAGGATAGGCCATGGGCTTAGGTGAGATGGGGTTGAATGGGTGGTGGCTCAATAATTCCTCGATCAATGAGGTCTTGGATATCATGGCGGAGACGTATGCACCGGTCGGTGTCATGGCCTGGGCCTTGGTGGTAGGCACATCGTTTGGACACGTCACAGTTAGGTGGTGGGGGATCGGCACGAGGCTGAAGGAGTTGGAGGTGTCCCTTTCTTAGCAGGCGGCCCAAGGCTACAGAGGGAGAGATATCTAGCTTGGAAAATTCACGGGGTACCCTATTTTGGTAAGGGCGGCTAGGCAAGCTGGTTTGGTTTGTGAGCTGGTATGATTGGGGAGAATAGGCCATGTGTTGGTTACTAAGGGCGTTGACATCCGAAGAGTTTCGGGAGTAGTCTGGCCTCTTGGACTGGCTTTGTGATCCTTCATTCTTGATTTTCCCTTCCCTGATTGCATCCTCAATTCTAGTCCCAATCTCAAACAGTTCTTCAAATGTTGAGATGGACTGGTAGAATAGTTTCTCATGATAGAGCGGCTGCAGATTCCGGATGAGCATCCTTACCTGTTCTTTCTCGATTGGCCGGTGGGTCATTTGGGCTACCTTGTTCCTCCATCTGCTCAGAAATGCAGCGAAGGATTCATTGTAGTTCTGCCGGGTAGTCTCCAGATCCCGAATGGTGACATCGAGCTCTTGGTTGTAGGAGTAATGATCAACGAAGACCTGGACTATATCTTCCCAAGTCCGCGTCTTAGAAACCTCCAAGGTCAGAAACCAAGATAGAGCAGTCTTGGCGAGGGTTTGAGGGAACAACATTGCGATGTGCTCATGGCTGCAGCCCATTAATTGGAAAACACTCATGCAGAACTTTACATGGCTCTTCGGATTCCCAGTTCCATCAAAACGATCAATTTCAGGCATCTTGAAGTTTTCCGGCAGTTTCAGCTTAACAGGCTCAAAAAGGCCTTCCAGATCTAGCATGTAGTCATCGATCCCTTTACTCTTCCTTAGTATGTTCTCGAGCTTGTCGACCTTATCCATTTTCTCTTGGAGCTTTTTCTCATATGCAGGCGGCAGGACCCCTTGAAACCATACTTCTTCTCCGTCGTTCTCATGTAGGGGTGGTTCAAACCCAGGTGGAGGTTGCGGCCGCTGCTGCTTCAATTCCTCCATGAAGGATAAAACTTGGGCCAACCGTTCAGACTGTTGGTTGATCATTTCTGTCATTCTTGCTTCCAAACCTTCTGGATCCATAAAGCTGACTTTCGGCTGAGTGATTCTGACAAGGTGACTCCTTAATCCTCTGACTCACAAATGCAGATCCTGGGTGCTCAAAACTTGTACTGACATATAGGTGTGAAAAGACTGTGTTAGACTTGTAACAGTGATGATTGAGATGACAACTATAGTGATGTTAACAGACGTGGACTGACTCGTGTACAGCCTGACTGAAACAGTGCGTGCAGATCGATAGGAACGGTGTATGCAAATGAGACAAGCATGCGGATGCAAGCCCTAATCTATATGATGCCCCTACTTCTAACAGATAGCAGTTAAACAAATAAGGTCCTAGCCATACAGAGTGTGCTAACCTTACTCTCCAGTATGATCACCAAGGGGATAACAGGGATTTCCGGGATACTTTGGGAATTTCGGATAGAGTTTCTGGGAGAAACATGGGTTTGGAAGATTCGGAGAAATTTCTAGAAGTCATTTGAGTTTCTAGGAGAAAAATGGATTTCTGGTTGATTTGGACTGAGCTTCTAGGAGAAACTTGTATTTTTGGGTATTTTTGAGGTATATGGATAGAGTTTCTAGGAGAAACAAGTATATCTGGGAAGATAGGACAGAGTTTCTGGGAGAAACTGGTATATCTGGGAAATCAGGGAGATTTAGACAGAGTTTCTGGGAAGAACGGGTTAGTACGGTTATATATGGGATATCTAGACAGAGTTTCTGGGAGAAACAGGTTAATATGTATCTGGGATGTCTGGACAGAGTTTCTGTGAGAAACAGGTTAATATATATCTGGGATGTCTGGACAGAGTTTCTGGGAGGAACAGGTTATGATGGTTATATCTGGGATATTTGGACAGAGTTTCTGGGAGAAACAGGGGTATCCTGATGAGTTGGGTAGAGTTTTTTGGAAGGAATAGGGATATACGACGAGAATAGGTGATGATGGTGATCATACTGTCTAGCAAGTTTTCATACTCCTATGTCTCAAGACCGACAAACAAGGTTTGCGGTGTATATCTTTGCGAGCATGGAGCAGACATCCTTGTCATGATGCTTAGGCAGGTCAACTCAATGTGATCACATGTGAGTGATTGCCTTGGGAACCATAAGAAAGGGGTTCTGTTCTATGCCACATAAGCGTCTACACCGCGCAGGTAATCCCGTCAGGGCATACAACAGTTATATCACATTGTCCTATCTGAAAAGATAAATCAACAGCCCTATGAAAGGTTCTACAGGAATCTATATGCAAAGGCTGGGTTTAGTCAAAGAAGGTCCGTTGACGAGAGTTCCAATATACCGTCAGGGAGACAGTACGGAGGTTTTTACTCTTTTTGATATACCTTGGAAGGTACAGTATCAACGGTGACTTGTGCCCTGGCACAGCAAGACCTGAACAATGTCAGCGCCGCGTTTCAGACACAGTCGGAGGGGAAATGCAGAAGTGCAATGCGGTGAACCAGACACAGTAAAAAGATGATTTTAAGGATGCTTCTTATGAGTCAAACCTCTGTATTATTTTGTTTTAAAATAAAAATCCCCAGCAGAGTCGCCAGATTGTGGATACCGGAAGTGGACCACTTCTCTTGTTTGAGATTGTTTTGAAATTGATTTTGACTTGGATCAAAGAAAAGAAAATGGTCTGTTGAAAACAGATACAGAGTCGCCACTTGGTCTTTAAGGAACCAAGAAACCTAATTTTGACTCACCCAAATGGATAAAGGGCACCGGCCCTTCATAACCAAAGAACTTGGTTCGGGGTTTTGGTACGAGAGAGGAAGGAGCCTTTGTCACGACTAAAACACCCTCAACTCGCCCCATCTTTCGACGGGCCTCAATTAGCATCCAAATAATCATCTTATACCATGTATGGTTCGGCAATTAATACTATGATAGTATATTACATTACATAAGAAACTTGAAAATGGAAGATCTAAAGATAAGATATCATTCATAAGATCTAAGCCAAATATCACACAATGCGAAGTGAAAGATCACACAAATAAACCTAGGAAAAATCGTCTAATCATATATCAATTAATCAAGTTTTCCTAATCTAAAGGGGGACATGAATTGTTCTTGAAACAAATAAACAAAGAAATCAAAATATGCTTAACAAGCTAGTATGATGCATGTTATTCTTTGAGAAAAGAAGATCTCTCAATCCCCGGGACGGATGAGAAAGGATGATTAGATCAAAGGGGAAGCATGAATGTGTGATCAAGTTCATTCCTTATAATCTCCTTGGATTAAGAGTTACAAAAACCCCAAATCTTGCATGAATGCAATGTATGTATCTAAAATGTGCAAAGGTTGTAGTGTGTTTTTGTGTACATGGATTCCTAGAATGACTTAGAAGTCTAAAATGTGCATGAATGAATGAATGAAATTAACATGGGATGTGTACAAATGTAGTATGGACTACTTCCTAAGATATGAACTAATTTGGAATGCATATGAGCATCAAAACAAAGAATGAAAGTTGAAATGTACTTGCTGTGAATAGTGGACAGAACAGTAGCATGATCTTTTGGAATTTGAAAAGAGGGGTTAGGAATGTTTTCAATGCATGATTTTTTATGGAGATGTTCCTTATTGTGTCTAGAACACAACCCAAAAGGCCAATCTTGAATAGCTATCACAGATTGAGAGAAATTATATAAACAATAGAGGTCACTCAGAAACAGAGTTCGTACTGTCGTCTGAAATGTTAGAAAATCTTAAAAAATGAAAAAGAATGATCTAGAGGCCCATTTTATACATAAAGTTTCCTAAGACATTGAATTTTAAGGAAAAAATAAGTTAGGACCACCCATTTTGGAAAAGTTTTCTGGAAAAGAGGTCGTAAGTTGAACTAGTTGCTGTGACAGCAAAAACAGAATGTTTGGAAGGAATGTTGGGACCCAAATGGACCATTTCCAAGTACTTCCAAGTCAAACCAAAAATCATGGGTGTTCCCCAATGAGTTAGGAAGACTTTCCAAGTGGCCTTGTATCCATATGTTGAGTATTGTGTTCTAGAAAAATCTTTGAACTCAACTCACTCACTGTTTTGACTCATTGTTTTGAAGATTTTGGAGAAATCAAAGTTTTGTTTCTTGAAACCAAATGAGAGGGATTGAGAGGGGTTTTGAAATAGATGTTTTGAAAACATGTTTTCAATACTCAATAAGGATCATAGCCACTTAGAATACCTACATCAAACTCATCATTTAAGAACCTCCAAGATTGTTGGAGAGATTTATTTTATTTTTGGGCATAACTTCAATACATTCCAAGAATACCTTGGAAGTATTGAGGTTATGATCATCATCTATCAAACATGTTTTTGAGGTCAAGAGCTACTATCCATAAGGATTCACTCACCCCAAACTTCATGTCATCACTTAGATGATGATGAACTAGTAAGTAAATAAAGAAAAGAAAAAGAAATGAGATAAGGAGAGATGAACATATATATAATCAAAGCAAGTAAATAGCAATCAATAGATGATAATCAATGTGATTTTGGACTTGTAGCTTGATGTTTCACTCATAGATTTTGACATTTGGACATGGAAGTAGCTTCCTATCTCATGAATGCTCAAGAATGAGGGGTGGAGTGGACTTTGAATGTGAAGTATATAGAAGGATGATGGAAGAAAACAAGAATAAAACTCACTTTCTTATGGAAAATCAATGGGAGAAGCTCCCTTTCTCTCTTCTAAACCTATCTCTATCTCTCTTCTTCTCTACAACTTTTTAAGCTTTGCACTTGGCCCCCCCAAAATGAAGAGCAATGGGGGGTTTATATAGGCCAATTTGGGGTGGTTTTGGGGTTTTAGAAGTACTCCCATTGGTCCCAAACAACTGTGAACACAAAACTATGTCGTTTTGACTTTCAATTAATCAAATTGGACCCCCAAAAAAATTATAAAAATGGACTCTGCGAGGGTTGAGTGCCGCGGCGGCACTGGGCCAGTGCCGCGGCGGCAGTGGGCCAGTGCCGCGGCGGCAGTGCTCCTCTGAAGCCCAGAAAATTACGTTTAGTTCCCCAGAGGTTCCGGTATTCGCGAAAAGGCCCTATTTCGTCCGAAATTCACAGAAAATGCATACGAACTCCAAATTGAGGTTGTGATATACCGTTGAAAAGCTGTTGACCTCTAGTATCCATGAAAAATATTTGAAAATTGTTTCGGTGCCCCGATTCTAAAGTCAAATCTTGGTCAAACTGGTCAAACCTGGGATTCCCGGGAAGTTCTGGGAACCTCCGGGAGCTCCCAGGAGCCGACGTTTTCGCTCGATTCTCTTTTAAAACTCATTTTAATACTTTTCTAATGATTCTGGTGAATTCGGAAGATTTCGGTCAAACTTGGTCAAATTTGGTCAAACCTGGTCAAACCTTGGTCAAAACTAGTCAAACCATGGTCAAACCAGTCAACGGGGACTTTCGGGGAACTTCCGGGACTTCCGGGGGTCTCTGGGAGCTGACGATTTCATCCAGTTTTACTTAAAAACTCATTTTATCATTTTTCTTACGACATAGCATGTTTTCAGAACTTCGGGACCAAATCTGGGAGTCTTCGGGCTTTCAGGGGCATTTTGGTCAATCTGAGCATTCTGAGAGATAGAGCTGACTTCCAGGAGTCCTTTTGAGTCTTTTACGATCATTGTGAACCACCAAGCTATGGGTCTCCTAAATATGATAGCCGACAAAATTGGGTGTCTACAGAGTGTAATTGACATTGTGAGATTCGTAGTCGAAGCATAGTTAGATGGTCATCCGAGTTATATTCCAAGTTCATGACATGCGCGTGTTTATTTGACTACCATATCACACATGTGCAATTGTATGAGGAACTCTATTGATTTATACGATGCATGTGCTTGAGATTGTTTTTCATGATTTAGGTGGATGTTTCATTATGTTTTTTTTATGTTCGTTATTCTATTTCAAATCTTTGTTTTATAATAAGGAGTATTGACTATTAGTTTTTTGGTTCTTAATAAAATTTGTTTTAAATTTACAAGTTAATAAAGATGGTTGTGGGTGACTTGTTGACGAGAACCCTCACGAGACTTCACTCGTCCGACTAGGGACACCTAGGGGTTTAAAAGGCTTGTTGCATATGCTAAATGCAATCGTGATCCATGCGAAAATGGAGTAGTATTTGTAGTAGTAATTTTATTTTTTTGTTCTTTTTGCTCGAGGACTAGCAAAGAGTAGGTTTGGGGGTGTGATCGACGACGAATAGTTGCCATTTATAGTCCTAAAAATATGCTTTGTTAGCCCATTTCATATAGTTATTAAGTAATTTTTAATAAGTATTCTATATTTTGTAGATTTTGGAGCTTTAATATGAAAATGCACAAAAATCCAATGATTAGTGGCTTTGGAAGTCATTCTGGGCTCAAACGGTGATTCTGGTGAAAGCTGAATGCAGTAGAAGTCTCGTAAAATTGCATTTTTGACAAAGGATACTTTGGATTTGAGAAATTTCTCCAGAGATATAAAATGTAGATCTTTGAGTTACGGACGCGTGGCTTCAAACGGCGAGTCAATCCGAGTTCCGAGCAAAAAGTTATCGCAATTCTACGAAAGTCGCGCAGTGCAGTGAAAAGGACCTCGCGCGAGCGACCTGTGCAAAAATCAAAAACACGTATTTTGTTAAATTAAAGTGCCCAGCGAAGGTGGTTTGTGCATATGACGTCCAGATTACAAAATATAGTAGTTTTAGTGCGATTTGGCTTAGAAAAGCTTCCTAAATCCTTCCAAACTCTATATAAATCCTATTCTAACTCAAATTTAGTATTACAAATCATTACACATCATTATACACATCAATATACAGCCATATTATACATTATTTTCAGCCATTGAAGAGAAAAAAGCAAGGAGAAGAAGAAGAAGACCAAGGATTCCCATGGCCTCCTCCATCAACCTCTTGCTGTTCATCAATTCTATGACCAACTAAACTCTAGATCTAGGGTTTCAATGAAACCCTAGCCAAGTAATAGGGTTTTATTTATGTTTTTATTTTAGTTTTATTATGTATGGATGATGATTACATGTTCCGAGGATTTTTATAAATAAATCATGCTTTTAATTGATTAAATCGTTACTTTCAAAGTTTATTCTTGTCTTAGATCTATTTTGACTGTGATGTGCTCAATGATCTATATTTGCTGTGCTTATATAGATTGTTTACATGTAATGGTGCTTTATTGAATTATGCTATCAAGTATCCGAATAGTCCATGCCTAGATTAGACGGATTATGTCACAACCCTAGTTTAGTGTGGGATAATTCGTGCTAACCGAAGATGGATTATGTTGGTGCTTGAACCATAGTTATTTTCTTGACGGAGGAATTGGGCTTGTAGCTACAATTCCCCATTATCATCCAACTTAATAATCTAATTGAATGCATAAATATTCCTATTATGAAGCTAGTGGTGGATTTGCAATCCTAGGTTCCTTTAAACATATTTATAAAAACACTTTTAAATCGCTTTCATAATTTAGATTTATTTTATTGTTCTTAGTTTAATTAAAATCAAATCAAAATCTGTTTTTCTTAAATTAGCTAAACTTAGGTTTTAAAGTTAAATCGTGGTAGTATTCAATCTCTGTGGGTTCGACCTTTACTTTCACTACTACAAATCCTTAGAAAAGTAAAGTACACTTTTTATATATTGATATTGACAACATCAATTTTTGTCGCAGCCTTTAAGTCACCGATCAAATTCTCGGTCTTGGTATAAGTCGTCTATCGTAGCCTATTAGTCACCGATCAAATCCTCGGTCTTGGTATAATTCGTATATCACAGCCTACAAGTCACCGATAATATTCTTGGTCTTGGTATAAGTTGTCTATCGCATCCTATAAGTCACCAATCAAATCCTCGATCTTGGTATAAGTCGTCTATCGCAGCCTATAAGTCACCGATCAAATTCTCGATCTTGGTATAAGTCATCTATCGTATCCTATAATCACCGATCAAATTCTCAATCTTGGTATAAGTAGTTTATCGTATCCTATAAGTCACCGATCAAATTCTCGGTCATGGTATAAGTCATCTATCGCAGCCTATAAGTCACTGATCAAATCCTCGATCTTGGTTTAAGTCGTCTATCGTAGCCTATAAGTCACCAATCAAATTCTCGGTCTTGGTATAAGTCGTCTGTCGTAGCTTATAAGTCACCGATCAAATCCTCAGTCTTGGTATAAGTCGTCTATTGTAGCCTATAAGTCACCGATCGAATTCTCGGTCTTGGTATAAGTCGTCTATCGCAGCCTATGAGTCACCGATCAAATCCTCGGTCTTGGTATAAGTCATCTATCGCAGCCTATAAGTCACCGATCAAATTCTCGGTCTTTGTATAAATCGTCTATCGCATCTTACAAGTCACCGATCAAATCCTCGATCTTAGTAAAAGTCTTCTATCACAGCCTATAAGTCACCGATCAAATTCTCCGTCTTGGTATAAGTCGTCTATCGCAGCCTATAAGTCACCGATCAAAATCTCGGTTTTGGTATAAGTCGTCTATCGCCACCTATAAGTCATCGATCAAATCCTCAGTGTTGGTATAAGTCATCTATCGTAGCCTATAAGTCACCAATCAAATTCTCGGTCTTGGTATAAGTCGTCTGTCGCAGCCTATAAGTCACCGATCAAATCCTCGGTCTTGGTATAATTCGTCTATCGCAGCCTATAAGTCACCGATCAAATTCTCAGTCTTGGTATAAGTCGTCTATCGCAGCCTATAAGTCACCGATCAAATCCTCGGTCTTGGTATAAGTTGTCTATCGCAGTCTATAAGTCACCGATCAAATTCTCGATCTTGGTATAAGTCATCTATCGCAGCCTATAAGTCACCGATCAAATTCTCGATCTTGCTATAAGTCGTCATTCGCAGCCTATTAGTCACCGATCAAATCCTTAGTCTTGGTATAATTAGTCTATCGCAGCCTATAAATCATCGATCAAATTCTCGGTCTTCGTATAAGTCGTCTATCGCAGCCTATAAGTCACCGATCAAATCCTCAGTCTTGGTATAAGTCATCTATCGCAGCCTATAAGTCACCGATCAAATTATCGGTCTTGCTATAAGTCATCTATCGCATCCCATAAGTCACCGATCAAATTCTCAATCTTGGTATAAGACATCTATTGTATCTGATCGGCGACGAATAGTTGCCGTTTATAGTTCTAAAAATACGCTTTGTTAGCCCATTTCATGTAGTTATTAGTTATTTTTTAATAAGTATTCTAAATTTTGTAGGATTTGGAGCTTTAACTTGAAAATGCACAAAAATCCAATGATTAGTGACTTTGGAAGTCATTCTGGGCTCAAACGGTGATTCCGGTCAAAGCTGAATGCAGTAGCAGTTTGGGAAAATTGCATTTTTGACAAAGAATACTTTGGATTTGAGAAATTTCTTCAGATATATAAAGTGTAGATCTTCGAGTTACGGACGCGTGGCTTCAAACGGCGAGTCAATCCGAGTTCCGAGTAAAAAGTTATCGCAATTCTACGAAAGTTGCGCAGTGCAGCAAAAACTACCTCGCGCGAGCGGGCCGCGCGAGCGACCTTTGAAAAAACCAAAAATGCGTATTTTATTAAATTAAAGTGCCCAGCGAAGGTTGTTTGTGCATATGACGTCCAGATTACAAAATATAGCAGTTTTAGTGCGATTTGGCTTAGGAAAGCTTCCTAAATCCTTCCAAACTCTATATAAATCCTATTCTAAATCAAATTTAAGGTTACAAATCATTATAAACTATTATACACATCAATATACAGCCATAATATACATTATTTTTCAGCGATTTGAAGAGAGGAAAACAAGGAGAAGAAGAAGAAGACCAAGGATTCCCATGGCCTCCTCCATCAACCTCTTGCCGTTCATCAATTCTATGGACAACTAAACTCTAGATCTTGGGTATCAATGAAACCCTAGCCAAGTAATAGGGTTTTATTTATGTTTTTATTTTAGTTTTATTATGTATGGATGAAAGTCACATGTTTAGAGGATTTTCATAAATAAATCGTACTTCTAGTGATTAAATCATTGCTTTCAGAATTTATTCTTGTCTTAGATCTATTTTGACTGTGATGTGCTCAACGATCTATTCTTGCTGTGCTTGTTTAGATTGTTTACATGTGATGGTGCTTTATTGATTCGTGCTATCAAGTATCCGAATAGTCCATGCCTAGGTTAGACGGATTAGATCGTAACCCTAGCTTAGTGTGGGATAATTCGTGCTAACCGAAGATGGATTATGTTGGTGCTTGAACCATGATTATCTTCTTGTCGGAGGAATTGGGCTTGTAGTTACAATTCCCCATATTCATCCAACGTAATAAGCTAAAGTAATTCATAAATATTCCTATTATGAAACTAGTGGTGGATTTGCAATCCTAGGTTCCCTTTACATATTCATTAAAAACACTTTTAATTGCTTTCATAGTTTAGATTTACTTTTATTGTTATTAGTTTAATTAAATTCAAATTCAAATCCGCTTTTCCTAATTAATTAGACTTAGGTTTTAAAATTTAGAGCTGTAGTAATCAATCTCTGTGGGTTCGACCTTTATTTTCACACTGCAAATCTTTGGAAAAGTAAAGAACACTTTTTACATCTTGATATTGACAACATCAATTTTTGGCGCCGTTGCCGGGGATTGCATTACTACCTTTAGTTTTATAATCGTAGTTTAGTTAATTCGTAAATATTAGAGTAGTTCTTATTCTTCTTATTTTCTGTTTTTGTTTTAAATTACTAACTTGTTCTTTTATTTTATAGGTTTCCGAGTCATCAAATTCCAACGTTTCCGAGTGGAGTAGCTAATTACATCAAAGGAGCTTACGCAAATAAAAAATAAAAATAAAAATTAAATAAAGCGCTCTTGTGAAATTTGCTTTAAATCACTGTAAGTCAGGGCGCTGTGACGCACTATTTGCATTAGTTTAGGATTAATTGCACTGCATTAGCTAGGAAACCCGGGGCGCTGGGCTTGACGCGGTCATTGCATTACAGGATAATATTCATGCATCATAGTAGTACTGTGTGCTTGATTGTCGTCTTATTTGCGTGATTGCTATTTGCTTCTTTTGTTAGTTAATTTTTGTTTTTAGTTTACTTTCTTTTAGTTTATGTTAGGTACACGTTCAAATAAACTGGAATTACAACCTTTAGACTCTGAACTTGAACGTACATTAAGACTTAATAAGTTTTCAAACTTAACTTCTAGAACAAGGTTTTTAATAGACGACGATTTGACACCGAAACCAACGTCTTTATTTGAATCTGAAATACGTAGTACTCTTCAAAAACTAAAGAAACCACGCTTTAATAACATAGAACCAATTAAAATGGCAGACATTGGAAATAATAACGAAAATAACCAAAATAACAACGGAGCTAATATGAATAATCCTAATATCCCTCCACCTCCGCCGCTTAAAGATTATTTTATTCCTACGACTTACACGCCACAAACATGTATTGAATTACCGGAGGCGACGGCATCTCACTTTGAGATAAAGTCGTCTACCATCTCGCTACTTCCATCTTTCCATGGCCGTTTAAATGAAGATCCATATAAACACTTAGGAGATTTTCAGGATATATGCTCTACTTTGAAAATCCAGAATCTTACTGATGATGAATTAAAAATGCGGCTCTTTCCATTCTCATTAAAAGACAAAGCTAAATATTGGCTCCAATCTTTGGAGCCAAACACAATTAGAACATGGGAAGACTTACACACCGCATTTTTACAAAAGTTTTTTCCTATTATGCGTACGAATCAGATAAGAAAATCTATAACAAACTTTGTGATGCAAGATGAGGAATCACTTTATGACACGTGGGAAAAATTTAAAGAATTATTACGCTCGTGTCACGCCCCGACGTAGCATAAATATGGAAAGCGTTTAATTTCCTTTATGGACCCGTAGGTCGCGACAGTTTGAAGGATCGATTCCGTCCCAAACGTCGAACAACATAAAAACTATTAATCAGAGTAGGGCAACCTGGGCTTATAAAAAAATTTCTAACTTATTACATCCTATAGTACGGGGTTTACTAAGGCACAGACCGCCTTGAAATAAAACAATAACTTACAGTCTATTACAGTCATCCTTATTACAAAACCAAATCATATCTTAAAACACATAAAGCGTATAAAAGTAAATTCTCTTCTCAGCAACTGATCTCAATTAGCATAGTCATACGGTTCATCTTGATTATTACCTGCAAAGCCTGGACACGAATGTCCAGGACGCATCAACGCCGTCAGCTTCAAGAAGCTGGTGAGTATTAAAAACATAGCTTTGAATGTAAAAACATACTCATTTACCTTTTTCCCATTACCATTTAAATACCACAAGTTTATATTTAAAGATAAAGAGCTTGATAGAAAAACAACCACAACATTATTTAAAAGATAATTTCACACATATGTAACCATGTATGAGGACAATGCACCATCTCATCTAACCGACTCTTTTCTCTCGACAAAACCCAACAACCCTCTATCCTACTCCTGGTATCTTTGAAATACTAAGATAGCCACACTTTAGCAACGGGGCGCCAGGGAGTGTCCAGTTTGCCTCACACTTTGGTCCGGGGTACCAGGGAGTGTCCAATGCCTCACACTTTGAAGACCCTAACCGCCATGCAAATACCGGGGCAACCCCCACACAGGTATCCAGACTCGAGTTATCAGGGAGTGTCCATAGGCCACACTTTAGCACTTCCATGGGTGCCAGTGAGTGTCCAAGTTCGGCTTCACACACTTTAACGCTTCCATGGGCGTCAGGGAGTGTCCATTTTTGCCACCTTCGCATTTCAAAGACACCCTCATCCTCTTTTTCAACTACAACCACAACCACAACCACAACCACAACCACAACCACAATCACAATCACAACTCACAACCACAATCACAACTCAAACTCATACACTTTCCACACTAACAATACTCTTTTCCACCCTACCATTACTCTTTTACACACTACCAATACTCACCATGCATGTACAACTGACTCCACATGAATGTCATGAACTTAAACATAAAACAAAATACTGAATTAAAGGCACAACGTACGTACGGGGTTTTATAAGTCTTAATACATCGTTCTACTCGTCCCATCACAACCAATTAAGATTCTGTTTTAATAAATTTCCCAACCAGGGCTTTAACAGTTCGTAAATACTACCCAAACAGCCCCTAAAACACGAAACAAGCAAGAATTAGAAACTGCCAGAATCATTCCCGGCGCTTTTGAATAAATGCCGTTAATTCCCGGCGCTTCAGGACAAACGCCGTTAATTTCCCGGCGCTTCAGGACAAACGCCGTTAATTCTCTGTGCAGTAGCTTTGTCTTCTTCACTGATTATCCCCTGTTTTCAATTTAAGGGTCCAAATTGACCCATTTCTGAATTCTGCTTCAACCAAGACATGTAATATATGGATTTCTTCGTTTTTCCGCAAGGATTACGAATACGTGATCGGTTTTAACTAATTTCAATCGTAGCTCTCGGATTTCACGTAAAACCGAGAGGTGACAAAACTTTAAATCAACGGTACGTCGTGATACGGATGAATTAAGCCGTAGTATTCGAACCATGGCTTATTGGGACTAAGATATTTCATTTTCAATTCACAAAATCGATTTTGGTTAAGTTTGAAAAATCACCATTTTTGAGTTTCAAGCTTTCATACGTAAATTGAAAATGGTGTTCTGCAAATTAGACTAAACTATCAGCAAATAAATATGAAATTACATTCCAAGTGAGTTTAGAATACTCACTGTGATATAGATTGAAGAAATTGTTGAGAAAGAAATATAATTACGAAATTCCCAAAATTCCAAGCTTTGGCTATGGAGGATTGAGCTCTTCTCTCTCTCTACGAAATTGAAGAACTTCTCTGCACTCTCTAAACTCTCTGTGTATACTGAATTATGCTGTGATGGAAGTGCAGAATGTGTAGTGTGGTTGGGTGTATAAATAATCAAATTCCCACTAAGAAAACATTGGCCTAACCTCCCACTCAATCTCCATTAACTTCCATTAAATACAATGAATGTGCAGATATGATGTGTATACACTGCCCTTTATTCTCCACTGCTGAAAGTAAGAGGTAGGTGGAGATGAGGTGGGTCAAAGTGTGTTTGGGTAATCTAGCTTATGGCATAAGGACAACACACATACTACAACATTTGCCAAACAAGACCTAAGGGAAAAGCATCAGCATAATAATTTGGGTATAAATAAATTTGTTCAATCATTTACTTCCAAAATTCTGTGGAAGTTTAACACTGCGCGGACAGTTTTAAACCTACACTGGTATTTTCGTGACACGGTGTTTATCACAAAAATACAGAGAATTCATTTTAACGTTAGAAATAGTTTTCTGATTTTATAAAAATACAGTTTGAGTTTAAAAGAAATAATTCCACCGTTTTGAAATACAGTTTTGAAATTTAACACAGGTATAGCAAGTTTTTATGAAAATTGCATTTTGACCCCAAAAGTAATTTCAATTATGAAATTAGTCAAAAAAATACATAAGAATTGAAATTAACATATAAACAGACAATATATATATATATATTAAATTTTAAATATGATAATGCAAATGATAATGAAAATAAATTTTAATTATGATCATGCAGGAAAATGCAGGTTATTACACCCTTCCCCCCTTAAACAGGATTTCGTCCCCGAAATCAAGACTAACTAGTCATGAAACAACTCCGGGTACTTCTTCCTCATAACAGCTTCAACTTCCCACGAGGCTTCATTCTTGTCATGGTGATTCCACTGAACCTTCACCAACGGAATATCCTTATTCCTCAGCTTCTTGATACTCTGATCCAAAATCTTCGCAGGTCTCTCCTTGTAAGAAACGCTATGACTCGTCTCAATGTCGTCATAACTAACCACATGCGAGGGATCTCGTATGTATTTCCTCAACATACTCACGTGAAACACGTTGTGAACCCCAGACATCTTTGGTGGTAACGCCAGTTGATAGGCCACTTTCCCGATACGTTCCAAAATCTCAAACGGTCCAATGAAACGCGGAGCTAACTTCCCTCTCTTGAGACCAAAGCGTACTACTCCTCGTGTTGGTGAAACCTTAAGAAGTACGTGATCTCCCACACTAAACTCCAGATCTTTTCGGCGTCGATCAGCATAACTCTTATACCGGCTCTGAGCGGTTCTCATCCTTTCCTTGACCAAGGAAATCTTCTCGTTGGTTTCTCTAACCAAATCTGGTCCCAACAATTCTGTGTCCCCAACCTCTGCCCAACACAATGGAGAACGACATGGTCGTCCGTACAGTGCTTCGAACGGAGCTATACCGATACTCGTATGATAACTATTGTTATAGGCAAATTCAACCAACGGCAAGTGTGTCTCCCAAGATTCTTCAAAATCGATCACACAAGCCCTAAGCATATCCTCCATGATCTGATTAACACGCTCAGTTTGCCCATCTGTCTGAGGGTGAAAAGCAGTACTCATCTTGAGTGAAGTTCCCATAGCTTCTTGCAGACTTTCCCAAAATCCAGAAGTAAAACGTGCGTCACGGTCTGACACAATCGTCACAGGTGCACCGTGAAGTCGCACAACTTGTTGTATGTACATCCGGCTCATCTTTTCCACCGGGTATGTCATACTGTAAGCAATAAAATAAGCTGACTTGGTCAATCGATCCACAATTACCCAAATAGCGTCATGATTCTGCTGCGATCGAGGCAATCCTACTACAAAATCCATCGTTATATGCTCCCACTTCCAACCAGGAATAGGTAGCGGTTGCAATAATCCCGACGGTCTCTGATGTTCGGCCTTGACCTGCTGACACGTCAAACACTTGGATACAAACTCCGCCACATCCTTCTTCATGCCTTCCCACCAGAAATTTCTCTTCAAATCTTTATACATCTTAGTTCCTCCCGGGTGAACTGCATATCTTGACTTATGTGCTTCTTCCAGGATATCCTTCCTAAGCTCTCCAACATCCGGCACACATAATCTATTCCTGCACCGATACCCTCCATCGACTCCCACTTTCCATTCTGTCGAGTCCTTCTCTGACATCTTCTTGAACCATGATTGAAACTTCTCATCTTCTTTCTGAGCTCCAATAATGCGATCAATGAGAACAGGCTGTAGGATAAGACATCCAAAAAGTTGTCCTTCTCCTCTTTCAGCACCCTGTACATCGAACTCCGCCAACGTCTCCAATGCTCGCCATTCTCTAACCATTAAGGAGGCGATCGTCTCACGAGTCTGCCGACTCAAAGCATCAGCGACCACATTAGCTTTACCAGGGTGGTATTCCAACGTGAAGTCGTAATCTTTGATCAACTCCATCCATCTGCGCTGCCTCATGTTCAACTCTTTCTGTGTGAACAAATACTTCAGACTCTTGTGATCGGAGAACAAATCAAACTTCTCACCGTAGAGATAATGTCTCCAAATCTTGAGTGCAAAAACCACTGCTGCCAACTCCAAATCATGAATAGGGTAGTTCAACTCATTCGGCTTCAGCTGCCTGGATCCATAGGCTATAACTCTGCCATCTTGCATAAGTACACACCCTAGTCCTTGATATGATGCGTCACTAAAGATAGTGAACTTCTCACCAGGCTTGGGTATTGCTAGTACTGGTGCGGTAGTGAGTCTCTCTTTCAACTCTAGAAAGGCTCGCTCATGCTTCTCTGTCCATTCGAATTTCAAATTCTTCTTCGTCAATCCAGTCAATGGTGCGGCTATTTTAGAGAATCCCTCAACAAATCTCCTGTAATAGCCTGCGAGTCCAAGAAAACTCCGAACTTCTGTAGGGTTGCTTGGTCTAACCCAGTTGGATACAGCATCGGTCTTGGACGAATCCACAGAAATTCCTTGAGATGACACCTTGTGTCCCAAAAATTTCACTTCTTGCAACCAGAACTCACACTTACTGAACTTGGCATACAAGTGGTGGTCCTTAAGCGTCTGCATCGTAATCCGAAGATGTTGCTCGTGTTCTTCTCTTGACTTAGAATAGATCAAAATATCATCAATAAAGACGATGACAAACTGATCTAAATAAGGCTTGAACACTCTGTTCATCAGATCCATAAACACTGCCGGGGCGTTCGTCAATCCAAACGGCATCACCAGAAATTCATAATGACCATATCGGGTTCTGAAAGCAGTCTTAGGTATGTCTTCCTTCCGTACCCTCAACTGATGATATCCCGACCTAAGGTCTATCTTGGAAAATATCGTAGCTCCTTGTAGTTGATCAAATAAATCGTCAATCCGAGGCAAAGGATACTTGTTCTTGATCGTCACTCGATTCAATTCTCTGTAGTCGATACACAGCCTGAGCGTCCCGTCTTTCTTCTTCACAAATAACACCGGTGCTCCCCAAGGCGATGTACTAGGACGTATGAAACCTAGGTTCTCGAGCTCTTGAACTTGTCCCTTCAATTCTAGTAGTTCTGTGGGGGCCATTCTGTAGGGAACCTTGGTAATTGGTACGGTACCCGGTATAAGCTCAATACAGAACTCTATACTTCTCTCGGGCGGTAATCCAGAAATGTCTTGAAATACTTCTTCGAAGTCCTTGACTACAGGTATAGATGACGCTGTCACCTCTGTACTGACGACTTCGATGTTGGCTAAACATCTTGTGAGGAACATATCTCCCGAAGGGTTACATTGAAAATCAAAGGGTTGATTCTCATTGTCGGAGAATGTAATTCTCTTCCTCGCACAATCCAACTTCACTTGATTCTGAGACAGTCAATCCATTCCTAGGATTATGTCAAACTCCTTCATCGATAGGACGATCAACCTTGCAGGGATTTCTCGGTCTCCTAATCTTAAGGGACAATCCTTGCACACATGTCCTAAACTGACCGCAGCTCCTATTGGTGATGTAGCCTTCAAAGCTTTCTCTAAGCGATGAGGTAAGATACCCAATCTCCGAATTGTAATAACAGATATGAATGAAAGAGCAGCACCCGTATCAAATAATACTCTAACATGGGAGTTAAATAGAGTCAATGTACCTTCCACTGCTTGCTGACCAGGTTGAACTTCTCCAAGATCTCCTTCTTCATATACAGCTCCATCATATCCAGCGGCATCAGGAATAACAGCATTCAAGCGGGTCTGACCCTGTTGTCCATAAGTTGCTTGCTTAGGAGCAGTGCAGAACCTGCTGATGTGACCTGGTTCACCACAGTTGAAGCAGACTATTCCTGGCTGAGCAGCACGCCTTGGTGCCCTGCAGTCCCGAGCCACATGTCCAGGGTTGCCACAGTTGAAGCACTTTACACCACTACTTCCTTCTCCTACTCGGGGTTGAGTCGGATGGGTAATAGCTTGTGCCTTCTTGCTCCCATCAAAGTTCCTCTTCTGCCCTTGGGTACGGTTCATTGGTGGTCTATTTCCAAAATTACCCCTCTGAGGCGGTCGGAATTCCAATTGTTTGCGATATACTCGAGCATCTTCTTCCAGGTCGGTAGCCAGGCCGACTAGTCCTTCAAATGATTTGTCTAGGTGGCCGAGAGTCAAGCGACGAATCTGCGGTGCCAACCCTTGATTATACTTCCGGATCTTCTTCTCCTCAGTATCAACCATGTGCGGGGCAAACCGTGACAGCCTCTCAAACTGTGTGGTATACTCTTGCACCGTCTTGGTTCCTTGCGTCAGATCCATAAATTCCTTCTCTCTTTTGTGCCTCTCCGTAGCCGGAAAGTACTTCTCCAGAAATCTCCCTTTGAACACCGTCCACGTCATCCCCATAGCAGCGGTGTTTCCGATAGTGGCTATGACCGAGTCCCACCAATCTGCAGCGGCGTCGGTCAGTTGAAAAGTAGCCAATCTCCTTTTGTCCATCTCGTTGCATTGGACAGCTTCGAACATGCGGTCCATCTGTCTTAACCATTGCTCCGCCTTCCAGGGATCCGTGGTACCCGCAAATTGCTCGGGCCTGAGCGCACGGAATCTTTCCAGCAGCTTATCTCCCGTCTGGCGGTCTCGTTGGTTTTCATTCGCATTACTAACCCTCTCGAGACGTCTAATAAAAGCTTCAAATATTCCCGTGGGGTTGGCAGCCTCGGGCGCTCCTTCAATCAGATTTCTGTTCCTCCTTGGTCTTCCAGCCATTC
The DNA here is from genome assembly GCA_033977485.1 of Hydrangea macrophylla. NCBI lineage: Eukaryota > Viridiplantae > Streptophyta > Magnoliopsida > Cornales > Hydrangeaceae > Hydrangea > Hydrangea macrophylla. The sequence continues at coordinate 43,571,670 of CM066984.1, read as the reverse complement.
TATGCATGATAGGGGTAGTAGAATGAGAAACATGCCTGCAACAGTACTATGACAAAAATTTTCAAAATAGTATATATCACTATATCACATACTCGTATTATCACATAAGCATACAATAAAATATATATTAAGTACATATAACACGTATTCGAACTAGAGCTGTCTAATAGCAAAGAGGTTGTATTCTTATCCTCTAGACTCTGGTTGTGGGCCATACTGACTATTCCGAGATTTGACTCAGGAAATTTGTCAGTGCCTAAGCTATTAATGAGGGCTATGGTATGCTTTAACTCCTTAGAAACTCGGCTACTATCTTTCTGTAGGGGTATCATAAGTTATGGTTATCTCGACTAATCCTAAATGGATATGTCTGAAGGTATATGGAAATTGCTATCATTTTTGTCGATGTGACAAGACAAACGGGTAATCATTTCTATGATAAAACCAACTTAGAATTTTAGTTTCTGAACTAAGGGTAATCCGTACTAAACTAACACTAGAACTTGGTTGTATAGCTTAGTAAAACTTTAGGGTAACCTATGTCACTAATCTATGGCGTGAATAACTGAGCCTGGTCAATCTAGAAAACCTATGGCTCTGATACCACCAAATCCTGTCACGCCCCGACGTAGCATAAATATGGAAAGCGTTTAATTTCCTTTATGGACCCGTAGGTCGCGACAGTTTGAAGGATCGATTCCGTCCCAAACGTCGAACAACATAAAAACTATTAATCAGAGTAGGGCAACCTGGGCTTATAAAAAAATTTCTAACTTATTACATCCTATAGTACGGGGTTTACTAAGGCACAGACCGCCTTGAAATAAAACAATAACTTACAGTCTATTACAGTCATCCTTATTACAAAACCAAATCATATCTTAAAACACATAAAGCGTATAAAAGTAAATTCTCTTCTCAGCAACTGATCTCAATTAGCATAGTCATACGGTTCATCTTGATTATTACCTGCAAAGCCTGGACACGAATGTCCAGGACGCATCAACGCCGTCAGCTTCAAGAAGCTGGTGAGTATTAAAAACATAGCTTTGAATGTAAAAACATACTCATTTACCTTTTTCCCATTACCATTTAAATACCACAAGTTTATATTTAAAGATAAAGAGCTTGATAGAAAAACAACCACAACATTATTTAAAAGATAATTTCACACATATGTAACCATGTATGAGGACAATGCACCATCTCATCTAACCGACTCTTTTCTCTCGACAAAACCCAACAACCCTCTATCCTACTCCTGGTATCTTTGAAATACTAAGATAGCCACACTTTAGCAACGGGGCGCCAGGGAGTGTCCAGTTTGCCTCACACTTTGGTCCGGGGTACCAGGGAGTGTCCAATGCCTCACACTTTGAAGACCCTAACCGCCATGCAAATACCGGGGCAACCCCCACACAGGTATCCAGACTCGAGTTATCAGGGAGTGTCCATAGGCCACACTTTAGCACTTCCATGGGTGCCAGTGAGTGTCCAAGTTCGGCTTCACACACTTTAACGCTTCCATGGGCGTCAGGGAGTGTCCATTTTTGCCACCTTCGCATTTCAAAGACACCCTCATCCTCTTTTTCAACTACAACCACAACCACAACCACAACCACAATCACAACTCACAACCACAATCACAACTCAAACTCATACACTTTCCACACTAACAATACTCTTTTCCACCCTACCATTACTCTTTTACACACTACCAACACTCACCATGCATGTACAACTGACTCCACATGAATGTCATGAACTTAAACATAAAGCAAAATACTGAATTAAAGGCACAACGTACGTACGGGGTTTTATAAGTCTTAATACATCGTTCTACTCGTCCCATCACAACCAATTAAGATTCTGTTTTAATAAATTTCCCAACCAGGGCTTTAACAGTTCGTAAATACTACCCAAACAGCCCCTAAAACACGAAACAAGCAAGAATTAGAAACTGCCAGAATCATTCCCGGCGCTTTTGAATAAATGCCGTTAATTCCCGGCGCTTCAGGACAAACGCCGTTAATTTCCCGGCGCTTCAGGACAAACGCCGTTAATTCTCTGTGCAGTAGCTTCGTCTTCTTCACTGATTATCCCCTGTTTTCAATTTAAGGGTCCAAATTGACCCATTTCTGAATTCTGCTTCAACCAAGACATGTAATATATGGATTTCTTCGTTTTTCCGCAAGGATTACGAATACGTGATCGGTTTTAACTAATTTCAATCGTAGCTCTCGGATTTCACGTAAAACCGAGAGGTGACAAAACTTTAAATCAACGGTACGTCGTGATACGGATGAATTAAGCCGTAGTATTCGAACCATGGCTTATTGGGACTAAGATCTTTCATTTTCAATTCACAAAATCGATTTTGGTTAAGTTTGAAAAATCACCATTTTTGAGTTTCAAGCTTTCATACGTAAATTGAAAATGGTGTTCTGCAAATTAGACTAAACTATCAGCAAATAAATATGAAATTACATTCCAAGTGAGTTTAGAATACTCACTGTGGTATAGATTGAAGAAATTGTTGAGAAAGAAATATAATTACGAAATTCCCAAAATTCCAAGCTTTGGCTATGGAGGATTGAGCTCTTCTCTCTCTCTACGAAATTGAAGAACTTCTCTGCACTCTCTAAACTCTCTGTGTATACTGAATTATGCTGTGATGGAAGTGCAGAATGTGTAGTGTGGTTGGGTGTATAAATAATCAAATTCCCACTAAGAAAACATTGGCCTAACCTCCCACTCAATCTCCATTAACTTCCATTAAATACAATGAATGTGCAGATATGATGTGTATACACTGCCCTTTATTCTCCACTGCTGAAAGTAAGAGGTAGGTGGAGATGAGGTGGGTCAAAGTGTGTTTGGGTAATCTAGCTTATGGCATAAGGACAACACACATACTACAACATTTGCCAAACAAGACCTAAGGGAAAAGCATCAGCATAATAATTTGGGTATAAATAAATTTGTTCAATCATTTACTTCCAAAATTCTGTGGAAGTTTAACACTGCGCGGACAGTTTTAAACCTACACTGGTATTTTCGTGACACGGTGTTTATCACAAAAATACAGAGAATTCATTTTAACGTTAGAAATAGTTTTCTGATTTTATAAAAATACAGTTTGAGTTTAAAAGAAATAATTCCACTGTTTTGAAATACAGTTTTGAAATTTAACACAGGTATAGCAAGTTTTTATGAAAATTGCATTTTGACCCCAAAAGTAATTTCAATTATGAAATTAGTCAAAAAAATACATAAGAATTGAAATTAACATATAAACAGACAATATATATATTAAATTTTAAATATGATAATGCAAATGATAATGAAAATAAATTTTAATTATGATCATGCAGGAAAATGCAGGTTATTACACCTCGTGTCCACATCATCAGGTCCCTAAGTGGCAACTTGTTCAGGTCTTCTATGAGGGGCTTATTCCCTCTGTTAGGAATACCGTCGATGCCGTTTGTGCGGGAACTTTCCTACACAAAAGCGCCGACGAGGCTTGGAAAATTTTTGAAACTTTGAGCGAGAATTCGATGCACCAAGCGGTGTCGGTACGTTCGGAAGGATATCTTCCTCCACCCAAATGAGAGGTGAAGTTTGAGTCGAGTCATTCTATTGAATTTCAAGAATTATCTAAAAAACTTGACCGACTTATGACAATGAACCAAACGACAGTCTCACCCGCTCATGAAATTTGTGCATTATGTTCTGATCCTTCACATTCTATCCTTGCATGTCCATCGGCAAGTCAATTTCCGGAATTCGTGGAGCAACACATTAATTCTATTCAACAATACCCACGAAATAATTATAATGCAACTACTAATAATCCGGATGCGCCATGGAGAAACCATCCTAACTTCTCGTGGAAAAATAATACTAATAATCTTAATGAGGCGACTAATTTTCCAAATGCGTATCGACCTCAGTTTCAACCTAATCAATACCAACACCCGCCTCCTAATTCGAATCCTTCAAGGGGTAATGCTTTTGAGGAGAAGGTGTTGGCGTCCCTTAAGACTATTGAAACGCAAGTACAGGCACAAGCACAAATAGTGCACTCACACACACAATCCATTGCGAAGCTTGAATCCCAAATGGGACAACTAGTTACTGTAGTGAGTCGTAGAAATGAGGGGACGTTGCCTAGTCAAACAATTCAAAACCCTAAGGGACAATACGAGGTTAAGGGGTCGAATGAACAAGTAAACGCCGTCTCAACTAGGATGACTACACGAGAGGAGGTGATAGAAACCCCTAATAAGAATGAGAATGTGATAGATATGAATATCAACTCTAATAAAGAGAGGGGTGAGGACGTGAATCAAAATAAGAAAGAAAATGAACCGGTCTCAACTAATTATATTCCGAGAATGCCATATCCACCAAACGTTGAGGGACCGTCACATTTGCCCAAGAAAGGGTCAAAAATGGAAGATATACTCGAGGTGTTTAAACAAGTTAAAATCAATATTCCTTTCCTCGATGCTATTAAACAAATTCCTGCTTATGCTAAATGTTTAAAAGACCTTTGTACTCAAAAGCGCAAAATACGTAGTCATACTCCGAAAAAGGACTTCCTCACGGAAAAAGTAAGCTCTATATTCCAACACGCTCCTCCGAAGTATAAGGATCCTGGTACGCCTACGATTTCATGTGTCATAGGTGACACTATCATTCATAGGGCTCTCCTTTACTTAGGAGCTAGTGTTAACCTCTTACCTTATCATGTCTATAAACAACTAGGTTTAGGTGAACTTAAGCCTACGTCCGCTACTATTCAATTAGCGGATCGTTCTGTCAAAGTACCTAGAGGAATCGTCGAAGACGTACTAGTAAAAGTTGATCAATGTTTCTATCCCGTTGATTTTATGGTCCTTGACACTGAACCGGTGCTAGATGCCCGAAAATACACTCCTGTTATTCTTGGTCGTCCATTCTTAGCCACGGCCAACGCACGTGTCAATTGTAGAACCGGGGTAATGAAAGTGTCGTTCGGGAATATAAAATTAAAATTAAACATTTTTAATGCTATTGATCAACCTCCTACAGATGACGATTACCTATGTGAGGCGGAAGGTGAGGTAAGACGGAGTATTGAGCCTAACAAAGAAATAAACGTGAGTAACAAAAAAGATATAGAGGATGATGAGTGGATGAACCCTAATACTTCGGACCCTAATGCTGAATCTACTCGGAAGGTAAGAAATCGATTTGAACATACTGACAAACCGTCAATCGAATTAATTCAAAGCGACGTGATTTCTGCTTACCACCGAGCTCTACCTGATATTCTTAGGGGTACAAAGTCTGATTTTCAACCTCCGTAAGTCTTGAGCTAGAACGGTCTAGCTGAAGACGTAAAAGATAGCGCTTCTTGGGAGGCAACCCAAGCTTAATTTCGTCTATTTTCTTTGTTTTTGGTCGTTTTTGAGTCGTTGTTTGTTAGTTTTGGACATTCTGGACATGTTTGGGGGTTGGAATTAATTTATTTTAATATTCTATACATAATTTTAACCAAAAAATGAAAAAAAACTAAAATCGCACGCGCGGCCCGCTCGCGCGAGACGTCGCTCGCGCGAGTTTGCCCCTTAGATGTTTTTCATTGCTTTTCTTGTTTTGAGCCCTCAGGTTCTCTTCGCGCCTGGTTTCGCGGGCGCGAGGAATCTCGCTGGCGCGATAGTGATTAAAAAAAAAAATAATAAAATAAAAAAATTTTGGGATTCGCGCGCGCGACGGCCGCTCGCGCGGACCGCTCGCGCGATCTCCCATTTTTCTGACATTTTCTTTTGTTTTCTATATCTTTCCCCCTACCTATCTTATTTGTGTTTCTTTTCTGTTTTTGTTTATTTGGTTCAGTTTAGTTCGTGTTCGTTGTTTTCCTTGTTACATTTATACTTTTTCGTTTTATTTCTTTTCCATTTGCTCGTTTAGTTTAAGTTTAGCTTAGTTTTTAGATTTATATTTTATTTTTCGGTTTCATTTACTTTTAATATTCTTTTGTTAGTTTTTTATCTAGTATTAACAGGTACATTTGAACTTTATCGCTATATTCTTATACATTTACCTGTTTGTCATTGCCGAGATCGAGGTACTATCGTTCCTTCCTTATGTACTCTCCTTTCTTTCGTTTTATTGTTTCATTGGGGACAATGAAAGGTTTAGGTTTGGGGGTATGCACTCACACATGCACATTAGTTATGCAAAATTAAAATTTTTTTTTTCAATAAGTGTGTTTAAATAAACGATGTTACCAACGTTTTTGCAATATCAATTTAATCTTAATTTGATACTTCTTGTTATGTAACTTTGAATTGTTATAGAAGGATAAACATGAGAATATGTGATTGAATATTTGCTGAAGTTATGATGTAACGTTTTAAGTTATGTATTGTTTGAATCGTAGTTTTATATCATAGATTTGCACATAAAACTTATGCACTGCACGTAGTTGATTGAATACATGTTTGATGTGAACTATAATATGATTCGGATTTCTAGATAACACATGGTGGAGACTAAGCCCAGTGAGCTTTTGAGCCTATCTTTTCTTTTTAGAGGGTTATAAATACATTGTGTTTGTCGAATTTCATTAAAATAGCGCATTAACTTGTTGTTTAGTCGCATTATTCTTGTTTTGGTTGATAGTCAAGTTAAAATGTTTGTTACCATGCTAAATAATCTTCCATTGTAAACATTGAAGAACCGTATTACCCTAGGAAATGATTTTAGGCCCTCTTTGTTTACTGCCGACCGATAAATTATAAAATTTTCTTAGTTCGCCCTTTGAGCCGTTACAATGCCTCTTTTTCTTGGTTCACCATTATCCTCTGTAAAAGCTCCAACTTGATCAACTTGGAGTATACCACTGGAAGAGTGATCAACTTTTAGTAGTATTAAGGCGATGTGTTGATTGAGAAGAAGAAAATAAGATGCTATTGGGGTAGTTGCTTGGTATTCAATGCATAGTCATTTGAGAAGCGAGAAAAGAAAAAGGAAAAGAAAAAAATAAAGAAGAGGAAGGTTGAAAAAAAAAATGAAAGAAAAGAAGAAAAATGAATGAAAAGGAATGAAGAGAAAGAAAAGATGAAAGTTTGTAGAAGAAGAATGAAAGAAATCGAACATGCCTTACAATGCCATTCTGAAACTACTTGATATATCCGTTCTATCCTTTTTCATTATCTGAGCCATGTTACAACCTTTGAAAAGTCCTATTTGATCTTGGAAAACATGGTTTGGATATATAAACGATGGGAATGAGATTAAAACATGGTAATGATTAATTTTTCTTGATTATTGGCATCTTATCCATGAGACTACTGTTCATTCGTGTCATGCGTCCTTTTCGAGTCATATGTGAGCATTTCTTGTTTTGAAAACATATTTCTTTTACTCACATATTTCAGAAAAATTACACCTGTTTCTGAGTGTTTTATTTTAGAGTGTAATTAACATTGTGAGATTCGTAGTCGAAGCATAGTTTGATGGTTATCCGAGTTATATTCCAAGTTCATGACATACGCGTGTTCATTTGACTACAACATCACACACGTGCACTTTTATGAGAAACTCTATTGATTTATACGATGCATGTGCTTAGGATTGTTTTTCATAATGTAAGTGGACGTTTGATTCCGTTTCTTCTTGTTCGTTATTCTATTTCGAATCATTGTTTTATGATAAGGAGTATTGACTATTAATTTTTCATTTTTAAATAAAACTTTTTAAATATATAATGAAATAAAGATGGTTGTGGGTGACTTGTTGACGAGAACCCTCACGAGACTTTACTCGTCCGACTAGGGACACCTAGGGGTTTAAAAGGCTTGTTGCATATGCTAAATGCAATCGTGATCCATGCGAAAATGGAGTAGTATTTGTAATAGTAGTTTTATTTTTCTGTTCTTTTTGCTCGAGGACTAGCAAAGTGTAGGTTTGGGGGTGTGATCGGCGACGAATAGTTGCCGTTTATAGTTCTAAAAATACGCTTTGTTAGCCCATTTCATGTAGTTATTAGTTATTTTTTAATAAGTATTCTAAATTTTGTAGGATTTGGAGCTTTAACTTGAAAATGCACAAAAATCCAATGATTAGTGACTTTGGAAGTCATTCTGGGCTCAAACGGTGATTCCGGTGAAAGCTGAATGTAGTAGCAGTTTGGGAAAATTGCATTTTTGACAAAGAATACTTTGGATTTGAGAAATTTCTCCAGATATATAAAGTGTAGATCTTCGAGTTACGGACGCGTGGCTTCAAACGGCGAGTCAATCCGAGTTCCGAGTAAAAAGTTATCGCAATTCTACGAAAGTCGCGCAGTGCAGCAAAAACTACCTCGCGCGAGCGGGCCGCGCGAGCGACCTTTGAAAAAACCAAACACGCGTATTTTATTAAATTAAAGTGCCCAGCGAAGGTGGTTTGTGCATATGACGTCCAGATTACAAAATATAGCAGTTTTAGTGCGATTTGGCTTAGGAAAGCTTCCTAAATCCTTCCAAACTCTATATAAATCCTATTCTAAATCAAATTTAAGGTTACAAATCATTATAAACTATTATACACATCAATATACAACCATAATATACATTATTTTTCTGCGATTTGAAGAGAGAAAAGCAAGGAGAAGAAGAAGAAGACCAAGGATTCCCATGGCCTCCTTCATCAACCTCTTGCCGTTCATCAATTCTATGGACAACTAAACTCTAGATCTAGGGTTTCAATGAAACCCTAGCCAAGTAATAGGGTTTTATTTATGTTTTTATTTTAGTTTTATTATGTATGGATGAAAGTCACATGTTTAGAGGATTTTCATAAATAAATCGTACTTCTAGTGATTAAATCATTGCTTTCAGAATTTATTCTTGTCTTAGATCTATTTTGACTGTGATGTGCTCAACGATCTATTCTTGCTGTGCTTGTTTAGATTGTTTACATGTGATGGTGCTTTATTGATTCATGCTATCAAGTATCCGAATAGTCCATGCCTAGGTTAGACGGATTAGATCGCAACCCTAGCTTAGTGTGGGATAATTCGTGCTAACCGAAGATGGATTATGTTGGTGCTTGAACCATGATTATCTTCTTGTCGGAGGAATTGGGCTTGTAGTTACAATTCCCCATATTCATCCAACGTAATAAGCTAAAGTAATTCATAAATATTCCTATTATGAAAGTAGTGGTGGATTTGCAATCCTAGGTTCCCTTTACATATTCATTAAAAACACTTTTAATTGCTTTCATAGTTTAGATTTACTTTTATTGTTATTAGTTTAATTAAATTCAAATTCAAATCCGTTTTTCCTAATTAATTAGACTTAGGTTTTAAAATTAAGAGCTGTAGTAATCAATCTCTGTGGGTTCGACCTTTACTTCCACACTGCAAATCTTTGGAAAAGTAAAGAACACTTTTTACATCTTGATATTGACAACATCAGTATCCTATAAGACACCGATCAAATTCTCGATCATAGTATAAGTCGTCTATCGCAGCCTATAAGTCATCGATCAAATCCTTGGTCTTGGTTTAAGTCGTCTATCGTAGCCTATAAGTCACCAATCGAATTCTCGGTCTTGGTATAAGTCGTCTGTCGTAGCCTATAAGTCACCGATCAAATCCTCGGTCTTGGTATAAGACGTCTATCGTAGCCTATAAGTCACCGATCAAATTCTCGGTCTTGGTATAAGTCATCTATTACAACCTATAAGCCACCGATCAAATTCTCGGTCTTGGTATAATTCATCTATCGCAGCCTATAAGTCACCAATCAAATTCTCGGTCTTGGTATAAGTCGTCTATCGTAGCCTATAAGTCACCGATCAAATCCTCGGTCTTGGTATAAATCGTCTATCGCATCCTATAAGTCACCGATCAAATTCTTGGTCTTGGTATAAGTCATCTATCGTAGCCTATAAGTCACTGATTAAATTCTCGGTCTTGGTATAAGTCGTCTATCGCAGCCTATAAGTCACCGATCAAATCCTATAAGTCACCGATCAAATTCTCGGTCTTGGTATAAATCGTCTATCGCATCCTATAAGTCACCGATCAAATTCTTGGTCTTGGTATAAGTCATCTATCGCAGCCTATAAGTCACTGATTAAATTCTCGGTCTTGGTATAAGTCGTCTATCGCAGCTTATAAGTCACCGATCAAATCCTCGGTCTTAGTATAAGTCATCTATCGCATCCTATAAGTCACCGATCAAATTCTTGGTCTCGGCATAAGTCGTCTATCACAACCTATAAGTCACCGATCAAATTCTCAATCTTGGTATAAGTCGTCTATCGTATCCTATAATTCACCGATCAAATCCTCAGTTTCAGCATTAGACATCAATGCAGCCTATACAAATTTGGGTTCATTGAATTTGGAGTGATTTTGGCTTTTCTACAAACCTTGACAAGACATTGGAGTATAAGTCGTCTATCGTAGCCTATAAGTCACCAATCAAATTCTCAGTCTTGGTATAAGTCGTCTGTCGCAGCCTATAAGTCACCAATCAAATTCTCGGTCTTAGTATAAGTCGTTTGTCGCAGCCTATAAGTCACCGATCAAATCCTCGGTCTTTGTATAAATCATCTATCGCATCCTATAAGTCACCGATCAAATTCTTGGTCTTGGTATAAGTCATCTATCGCAGCCTATAAGTCACTGATTAAATTCTCGGTCTTGGTATAAGTCGTCTATCGCAGCCTATAAGTCACCGATCAAATCCTATAAGTCACCGATCAAATTCTCGGTCTTGGTATAAATCGTCTATCGCATCCTATAAGTCACCGATCAAATTCTTGGTCTTGGTATAAGTCATCTATCGCAGCCTATAAGTCACTGATTAAATTCTCGGTCTTGGTATAAGTCGTCTATCGCAGCTTATAAGTCACCGATCAAATCCTCGGTCTTAGTATAAGTCGTCTATCGCATCCTATAAGTCACCGATCAAATTCTTGGTCTCGGCATAAGTCGTCTATCACAGCCTATAAGTCACCGATCAAATTCTCAATCTTGGTATAAGTCGTCTATCGTATCCTATAATTCACCGATCAAATCCTCAGTTTTAGCATTAGACATCAATGCAGCCTATACAAATTTGGGTTCATTGAATTTGGGGTGATTCTGGCTTTTCTACAAACCTTGACAAGACATTGGAGTATAAGTCGTCTATCGTAGCCTATAAGTCACCAATCAAATTCTCAGTCTTGGTATAAGTCGTCTGTCGCAGCCTATAAGTCACCAATCAAATTCTCGGTCTTAGTATAAGTCGTCTGTCGCAGCCTATAAGTCACCGATCAAATCCTCGGTCTTGGTATAAGTCATCTATCGCAGCCTATAAGTCACCGATCGAATTTTCAGTTTTGGTATAAGTCATCTATTGCAGCCTATAAGTCACCGATCAAATCCTCAGTCTTGGTATAAGTCGTCTATCGCAGCCTAAAAGTCACTGATCAAATTCTCGGTCTTAGTATAAATCGTCTATCGCATCCTATAAGTCATCGATCAAATCCTCGATCTTCGTATAAGTCGTCTATCACAACCTATAAGTCACCGATCAAATTATCGGTCTTGGTATAAGTTGTCTATCGCAGCCTAGAAGTCATTGATTAAATTCTCGGTCTTGGTATAAGTAGTCTATCGCAGCCTATAAGTCACCGATCAAATCCTCGCTCTTGGTATAAGTCGTCTATCGCATCCTATAAGTCACCGATCAAATTCTTGGTCTTGGTATAAGTCGTCTATCGTAGCCTATAAGTCACCGATCAAATTCTCAATCTTGGTATAAGTCATCTATCGTATCCTATAAGTCACCGATCAAATCCTCAATTTCAGCATAAGACGTCAATGCAGCCTATACCAATTTGGGTTCATTGAATCTGGGCTTTTGTACAAACCTTGACAAGACATCAAAGTATAACGCGCGAAGTGCATCTCAGTCGATCAATAGATTCTTGGAAAACGCAGTAAAATTAAGCACAAAAAATACATCTGTATCAATCATGGCTTTCTTGACATCAGAATAGAAAAGGCATGGAGTAGAATATTTTCTCGAGATAGCAAAATGATTGCTAGAGCATGTGCACCACGACATGATAGATGTATTAATTTGCATGGCTATTTGTGACTGTGCATGGTCCCTTGTTTGAACTATGTCCTAGTCTGATTCCCGATGGGATACGTAGGCAGCTCACCTTTGAGCACGACCAACTTTTGGCACTCTGCGCACCCGATTTTTGCAACGCACCTTTTGTTTTACCTGGATTCAACAGTTTGGTCAAAGGCTTGTCTTTCACACAGGCTTCGACATTCACTTATGAGGGGCAAACTGTAGACACCCGATTTTGACTAAACGTCAAATCCAGGGATTGGTTGCCTCTAAAAGACCGATGATGACGATGACCGGTGAAATTTGAAGTTTTTCCAGAGAATTCAAATTCTTCAAAGATTCTTTCATAAGATGACTATTAATCCTTAAGTATCATAGTAAGTAATTCGTGTGTGTATGAGATACATACAAGTGAGATACGAATTACTATTCTTTGATACTTAAAATTTGTCATAGTGGATGATGAAACTGGATATCTCATTAAGTTTACACTATAGCATGATTAACTACCATTGGATGGAGTGATGATACTCAATCACCAAAGTATGACTCTTAGTTAACATGCTAGTGCTTATTGTGCATTGACGGACCATGAGCTTTCCTATTGACACTTAATACTGTCAACAGTTGATACAAACTCATAACTTGTATAAGGTACATGTTCTTAATCTTGAGGTGATTGTGGACACAGACTGTGGATGTGGCTGCTTTGACTTACCAATCAGTGAGGTCTATAAAAGATCAACACCAGGGTATCTTGGATATGTCATGTTCATAAGGTTGTGAACATATATTGTCAAGATAGAATCTACTCTCTGATAAAGAGTAAGAATTCCCTTGAGGATGTCACCAAGTTGATTACTGAGAACTACAGTCTTGTTGATAAGAGTTATCAACATGTTTGGTAATCATTAGGGGTGAATGGGACTCAAAGAATAGAAGATTTAATCATTATTCAGGTTAATAGTAACAATTTATCCGACTACCTGAATATGATTATGAATGCTGATGGTAGAGGGACATTAGTACACCATACAAGTCTAGACATCGCTTCAGATTAATTTTTTTGTGTTGGAGTTCAGTTATCGTTTTATAGTGGAGTAAACGTTAACTGATCAGTTGGTTAATATGCTGATCAAAGAGTTTGGTCATGAGAATTAACAAACTGGTCTGAGCCAATAATAAAGAATATAGGAGGTCCCACTCTTAGCTTCACCAGAATGCTTCGAAAGGCACATGGGAATCTTGTCAAGACAGGTTCGATCGATCCATCGATCAAAAGAGTTTCGATTGATTAAAGTCAAAACAGGTTTGCTCGATCGAAAAGCTTTGATCGATCGAAGGTTCGATCAAAACAACTTCGATCGATTGAACATGAAAGTCGGTTTGGGAATCTATAAATAGGGCAGTTGCACGTAGAATCAACGTTTCTTCACTCCAGTAGCTGCATAAACTGTTTTAGGGTTTCTCAAACCTTTTTTATCCTCCCTAGTAGAGATCCCACCATCTTTAGCCTCTCCGAAAGTGTTCAAAGGAGACATAGAAGTGAAGACCATATAGTGGAGGTTGCTGCACCATAAAGGAATAAGAGAATCAGAATTGGATTCAAGACCGTTAGGTATTGTGGATATTGCAGTTTTCTTTCTTCCCACAGCTTTTCTTTTAAAATTCTTTCAAAAATAGAAAATAAATGAGTCGCCACTTAATTTTTAAAAGGAAAACTAAGAAACCATTTTCAGAGCAAACTGATCTTTTAGAAACCAGAGATTAACTTGGTCCGGGGATTATGGAATGAAAGAGGAAGGTGCCCGTCGGACTAAAGCACCCTCTCTCATCCTATCTTGCGATAGGCCTCTACTCAACATCCTTTTAATCGAATTAATTATCTGAGCATGTCCTCGACTAATACATATATATAGATATACATCGCAAAAGCATGTCTAAAGGGGTGTAAAATTGCAATTGATAAAATATCATTCAAAAAGCCACATAAGTCAAGTAGCAGGCAATGTAATATGCAATAGGGAACAAGAAAACTTACCCGGGATCCAGCAGCGATATTAAACGTGCAATACATACAAGCAAAAGAAAATCCTAGAAAGAGTCTCTAATCATGTATACACATAAGGCAAGACCTAGTCTAAGGTGTCGCGCGTGGAGTCGAAAATCAATAAAATCAACAAATAGAATAAACTAGAGAAGATATGCGAAATTGTACCTCAAATGCGCTACAAAATAATGAGTTAGTCCACACGATATACAAAATGTAAAGTTGGATCTAAAATAATAATCCTAGACTTCTAGCTTAAATCTATAGAATATAATTAAATCTAAAACAAATAAATCTTAACTACAAATGTCGATCCATACGGATGAGTATGTCATGTGCAAGAATGAATTATGAAATACTCAATGGTTTGGTTCACTTAAACTTCGAATTCAAGCTTAACTAATCATTATTGAAATATGGTTTGAACCTTGACTCATGAAAATTTCATCTAAGCCATTATTCACAAGATTTGATGAAAACTAGTGCAGAATTCTGGAAATTGCCGAGAGCAGATCATAACTTTAAAAAATGACAAAGCGTGGTTCCCGAGGTTTGATTTTGATAAATTTTGGACACAAGATGCCTATGTGTGTCTAGTGTTTAACCAAAAAAGAAATAAAAGTTTCAACGGTTGGATCTCCGGGAATTGGACAAAAACCAGACATCACTCAGCATTCTACGACCTTCTGTCCAGAGTTCTTGTACGATTTTCTAAAAATAGAAAAAATATTAGAAATGCTTTGTTCTTTTTAGGGTGACTTCCTAACACATTAATCTACTTAGAAAAAATTATTTCGGGTCACAAACACTTTATTAATGCATTGGTTTACTTATTCCAAAAGAGTGTTACTATGCTGAAACTTTGGACAGATTGTAGTGTCCTTACAAAACTCACAACCAAACCACTTTACACATGAAACCACCTTAAAACAAAAATTACAGTGGTAGAATATTGTGTTATTGACACTTTCCCGTTGGTTTCACTTGATTTCGATGGTTAGATTTTGAACTAAAAATCTTTGATAAAAAATAGTTTATGAACTCACTGTTTTCATTTGTCAAGTTCAACTTTTATTTGTTAACTCCAACTATTGAACCATGAAGTTGGACTTAAACTAAACCATCTTCTCATACCATTTGATGGTCATTGGAGACTAAAGACCTTTATATTTGTAGATTTCAAGTGAAGTATGAATGGACTTCATGAAATCTCAAGATAAGGAATCTAAACCATGGGGATGGGCTTAGACTCAAAACCACTTTCTCCTACCATTTGATGGTCATTGGAGATGAAGACATGACTATACTCATGAGTCTGAAAGGAATATAGAAAGGATTCCATGAAACATCAAGTTTAGAGGATCCAAGTCATGAGTGTGGACTTAGATCCATCTATTTGCTTATGAAATGGAGTGATGATCAAACTTTGATTCCCATGTGAAGCACAAGCTTACATGGGATTCAAAAGATCATGTTCAAGAGATTTCAAGAGAGATATTGAGAATCTCTAAGAGTCTTAAGAAGGAAGTATGATCAACAAAAGAAATGGAGCAAATAAAATAAAAAGGTTTGAGGATTAGAGATTAAAAAAAAAGGAAGAATGTAAATAGACAACTTATGGTTAGAGGATCACCTCCAAACTATCTTCAAAGTTTCTCTCCTTTGAAGATCTTCCAAACTCTTCTTCAAGCTCTCCAAAACTCTATCTTTTCTGTCTCAAAAATATGTTAGTATAGTAGTGGTTATCTCTCATGTATTGTGTTGTATGTCTCTCCCTTCCTCAAGGAAGATCCTCCCTCTTTTATAGACAAAATTACCAAGTATTTTCAGTGAATTCGGAGTAAAAGACAAGTGTAAATGTCTCATTTGGTGGTACAATACGTACTTCCTGAAATTAGACAGACTGCTGCCCAGGGCGGCAGTCAAAAGTAATCTGCGACAGTCCGTGGATGCCGTCGCGACACTTCATGACTGCCGCGACGGCATTCCGTGACTGCCGCGCGGCTCTTAGTAAGTGCCGCGCCAAATTATTGATTGCCGTATTTTCGTCAACCTTACTTTATCAGTTTTTTTGTTTTTATCCGCATACATGTACGTATTGTACCACAAAATACGGACTTTAAAAGCAAACGACAATCAGAAAATGTCGGCGGCACTCAGTAAATGCCGGGCCGGCACTCACTGAGTGCCGCTCGGCACTCACTGAGTGCTGCAGAATACTGCCGTGTGCCATTTTCTGTTGAACTTCCCTTTTTAGGTCTTTTCTTTCTTCCCTTTATCTTAAAGAAACTTATTTTTGAAGATCTTTTCCAAAAATGGTGTTTTATACCTGAATTCTCCCAAATACCTGGTATTTTCTTCTTTCTGTGAAATTTTATCACGTTTGGAGAACTTTCTGAAGAACTTGGAATACTTCGAATCTTTTCGGTCCTTATCATTATTGGACGTGGAGGTGACGCTCTCCTTAATTCGACGGTCGGTCAAAATTGGGGTGTCTACAGGTATAAACTCTTATCCCTCTTGTTTTACGCATCTATGGAATTGATAAGTAGTAGATCTCGGCATACCAAAAAGTTTTTGAACTTTATTTTTCCACTGTGCATATAAATAAGTTTTTGAAACTTATTTTTCCTTCATATATAACCCTTAAATACACTCCTATATATAGATTTTGAAATATTATCGCCGTTGGTGGTGATGAGGTACATTTAAACCAACTTAAAATGCTACAGAAACTAGCCGTTAGTGCTGTTCTGTGCAATCCAGTCGACTGGATGGAAGGTTCGGTCGACTGGAAAGTTTATACCAGAGAAGAGACATTTTGTGTGAAATCCAATCGACTAAACAATACCTTCGATTGACTGAACAGTTCCTTCGGTCGATTGGAAATGCAATTTTTCGGTCGACTGGATTTCTTGTTTTTCGCTGACTGACACCTCTTTACTAAAATGTTCATAACTCCCTCTATAAAACATGTATTTTGATCCGTTTGGAGATTCAAAAACTAGATTCAAATACATTTCCAACCATATAAAACTGAATATCTAGTTCCTTATCAATTATATCAGGTTTGTCTTTAAAGATGACCCATCTACAAAGGGTACTTGATTTTGACTAAGCCATTTTAAAACTTTTGTGAAATGAATTTAAGTGAGTGGTCTAAGTATGTTTAGGTCCTTGAAAGTATTTTAAAGTATAAGATCAAGGATCCTAAAGTCCAACTAAAGTTACTAGAGCCCCTATGAGTGATTGATCAAAATGCTTACAAGTAATCCTAGTCTTCAACCAAGGATAAAAAGTCTTCAAGTCTTCAAGCTTGATCCTTGTTGAGCTCCATCACTCTTGGACTTCACCATATGCTATCTCGTGATCTCAAACAAAGTTAGAACATTTAAATGCATAAATCAAGAGATTAGCACAATCAAAATAACTTGATAATAATTTAGGATAGAATAATTATAAACATACTATTATCAATAGATTTGTCATCATCAAAACAAATATAAATAATGCCTTAAAGAAATTCAAGGCTAACAACTCTTTCTCTCTCTAACTCTATCAATTTTAGCCAACCCAAGAGTGTGTATGAGTGATACGTATATATAGGGAAGGAGAGTAAATGAGAGTCGTGGGATATAAACTTGGCATTCAAGTTCAGTCACTTTCGATCGATTGAAGTGGGGTCGATCGATTGAAAGTGAGTCCACATATAGATTCAGGTCGGCAGAGTTTCAATCGCTTGAAGTGGTTTCGATCAATTGAGAATGTACAAGTTTGATCGATTGAAATAAGTTCAATCAATTGAAAGTGTCACAGTTTCAATTGATTGAGGAAAGTTTAATCAATTAGAAAAGGCAGTTCATGAAAGGTAAAGACAAGTATATTGAATCTTATTTATATATACAGAATACAAAAGTACAACAAAAATAGAGGGTATTACATCACCCCCCTCTAAATAAAGAACTCATTTCCAAAATTTGAACTAAACGTCACTAAAACAACTCAAGATACTTCTCACGCATCTACGACTCCAATTCCCAATAAGCTTTTCCTTCGTGGTGAAACTTCCACTAGATCTTCACCAACGGAATTTCCTTATTCTTCAGCTTCTTGACTCCTCGATCCAAAAAAATTCGTACTGGTCCTTCGTGAAATGACACATTATCGTTAACCTCGATATCTTCAAAGTTGATCTCTTGACTCAAATTATGAGCACACTTCCTCAACATGCTAACGTGAAAGATGTTGTGAACTCCTCACATCTTAGGTGGTAACGCTAGTCTGTAGGAAAACTTTCCTACACGCTCGAGGATCTCAAATGGTCCAATGAAACATGGTGCTAGCTTTCCTCTCTTTTGTCCAAATCTAACAATTTCTTGCACCTGAGATACTTTGAGTAGTACATGATCTCCAACACTGAATTCTAAACTTCTGCGGCATTTATCCGCGTAACTCTTGTGTCTATTCTGTGTTGTTCGCATCATTTCTTTCACGACCTTGATCTTCTCACTAGTTTCCCGAACTAATTCAGGTCGAAGTTATTGATTATCTCCAACCTCCGCCCAGCACAAGGATGATCGGCACGGTCATCCATATAATGCCTCAAATGGTGTCATCCTTATGCTCGAGTGGTGACTGTTATTGTACGTGAATTCTTTCAGCGGTAGGTGAGTCTCCTACGAGCTCTCAAAATCAATGACACATGGTCGAAGCATGTCTTCTATTACCTGGTTAACTTGTTCAGTTTGCCCATCAGTCTGCCGGTGAAAGGTTGTGCTCAAGTTTAACGAAGTTTCCAAAGCTGACTATAGACTCTTCCGGAACTCTGTAGTAAATCTCGAATCACGGTCAGATATAATAGAGATTGTTACACCATGCTGTCTCACAACTTGTTGTATATACATACGACTAGGGGTGCAATTTGGCATGAAAATTCCGATTCTGTTCGATTCCGATCCGAAAATTTCTGATTTTGGCAGCGAAAAATGAATTCGGAATTCCGAAAATTTTCGGATCGGAATCAGAATATTTTTTAAAGTTCCGAAAATTCCGAAATTCCAATCCAAAAATTCCGAAAATATTCCAATCCGATTTTCCGATTTTTTTCGATATATTTCGAAAATATTCTGAATTATTCTAATATATATCTATATATATAATTATAATGAGCGGGGGGTCTATATATAATATCACAAAAGTTGGTATACAATTTGTAGATGTATATATATAGTTATAGTCTAGGGTTTTATAACTTCATTTCACACTCTCTCTTCAGAGAGGTGCAGCCCTCACAACTCACAGCCCTCACAGACACACTCATTCCTCACAGCCCTCACAAACACACTCACTCCTCACAGCCGTCGTTGTTCTCTGGCCGTGGCTCGTCGTTCTCTTGCCGTGGCTCGTCGTTCTCTCGCCGTAGCTTCTCTCGCGTCCTCTTGACGTCCCCTCGCCTCTCCAGGTTATTTTCTCTTAAATTTTGCTTTTTTTTTTCCTTTATAAGGGGAGATCCAAGAGATCTACAACATTACAGTTATGTAGGATCACTTTCTTGATTTTTTTTCTTGATCGCTTATCATTTTTTTCTTGATCGTTGTTTGATATCTAAGCACTTTGGATATTGGACCCAACAGAGTATACATCTAGGATAAAAAAAATTATACATACAAATTCCCAAGAGGGTAGGACCCACATATACTCCATTCTTGGCAATCCATGTGATGGGCTCTAATCTATTTAGCCGACTGCCGACCCAATTCTTGAACTGTCAGTATCATACCTTCTCGTTGGCCATTATTGGCTTCAATGTTAGTGTAGTGTAGGATCAAATTAGAGTCAAACCCAACAGAGTTTATATCTATGGAAAAAAAATTAAAGAATAATGAAGAAAAAGGTTGGATTAGCTAAGTAGGAACCCAACAAAGTATATATCTAGGAAAAAAAAATTAAAGAATAATGAAGAAAAAGGTTGGATTAGCTAAGTAGGAACCCAACAGAGTACATATCTGTGGACACCGGAATCGGACCACTTCTCTTCGTTTGAGATTGTTTTGAAATTGATTTGAATCAAAGAAGGAAAATAGGTCTGTTGAAAACATATACAGAGTCGCCACTTGGTCTTTAAGGAACCAAGAAACCTAATTTTGACTCACCCAAATGGATAAAGGGCACCGGCCCTTCATAACCAAAGAACTTGGTTCGGGGTTTTGGTACGAGAGAGGAAGGAGCCTTTGTCGCGACTAAAACACCCTCAACTCGCCCCATCTTTCGACGGGCCTCAATTAGCATCCAAATAATCATCTTATACTATGTATGGTTCGGCAATTAATACTATGATAGTATATTACATTACATAAGAAACTTGAAAATGGAAGATCTAAAGATAAGATATCATTCATAAGATCTAAGCCAAATATCACACAATGCGAAGTGAAAGATCACACAAATAAACCTAGGAAAAATCGTCTAATCATATATCAATTAATCAAGTTTTCCTAATCTAAAGGGGACATGAATTGTTCTTGAAACAAATAAACAAAGAAATCAAAATATGCTTAACAAGCTAGTATGATACATGTTATTCTTTGAGAAAAGAAGATCTCTCAATCCCCGGGACGGATGAGAAAGGATGATTAGATCAAGGGGAAGCATGAACGGGTGATCGAGTTCATTCCTTATAATCTCCTTAGATTAAGAGTTACAAAAATCCCAAATCTTGCATGAATGCAATGTATGTATCTAAAAATGTGCAAAGGTTGTAGTGTGTTTTGTGTACATGGATTTCTAGAATGACTTAGAAGTCTAAAATGTGAAAGAATGAATGAATGAAATTAACATGGGATGTGTACAAATGTAGTATGGACTACTTCCTAAGATATGAACTAATTTGGAATGCATATGAGCATCAAATCAAAGAATGAAAGTTGAAATGTACTTGCTGTGAATAGTGGACAGAACAGTAGCATGATCTTTTGGAATTTGAAAAGAGGGGTTAGGAATGTTTTCAATGCATGATTTTTTATGGAGATGTTCCTTATTGTGTCTAGAACACAACCCAAAAGGCCAATCTTGAATAGCTATCACATATTGAGAGAAATTATATAAACAATAGAGGTCACTCAGAAACAGAGTTCGTACTGTCGACTGAAATGTTAGAAAATCTTAGAAAATGAAAAATAATGATCTAGAGGCCCATTTTATACAAAAAGTTCCCTAAGACATTGAATTTTAAGGGAAAAATAAGTTAGGACCACCCCTTTTGGAAAAGTTTTCTGGAAAAGAGGTCGTAAGTTGACCTAGCTGCTGTGACAGCAAAAACAGAATGTTTGGAAGGAATGTTTGGGTCCAAATGGACCATTTTCAAGTACTTCCAAGTCAAGCCAAAAATCTTGGGTGTTCAATGGTGAGTTAGAAAGACTTTCCAAGTGGTCTTGCATCCATATGTTGAGTATTGTGTTCTAGAAAAATCTTTGAACTCAACTCACTCATTGTTTTGACTCATTGTTTTGAAGATTTTGGAGAAATCAAAGTTTTGTTTCTTGAAACCAAATGAGAGGGATTGAGAGGGGTTTTGAAATAGATGTTTTGAAAACATGTTTTCAATACTCAATAAGGATCATAGCCACTTAGAATACCTACATCAAACTCATCATTTAAGAACCTCCAAGATTGTTGGAGAGATTTATTTTATTTTTGGGCATAACTTCAATACATTCCAAGAATACCTTGGAAGTATTGAGGTTATGATCATCATCTATCAAACATGTTTTTGAGGTCAAGAGCTACTATCCATAAAGATTCACTCACCCCAAACTTCATGTCATCACTTAGATGATGATGAACTAGTAAGTAAATAAAGAAAAGAAAAAGAAATGAGATAAGGAGAGATGAACATATATATAATCAAAGCAAGTAAATAGCAATCAATAGATGATAATCAATGTGATTTTGGACTTGTAGCTTGATGTTTCACTCATAGATTTTGACATTTGGACATGGAAGTAGCTTCCTATCTCATGAATGCTCAAGAATGAGGGGTGGAGTGGACTTTGAATGTGAAGTATATAGAAGGATGATGGAAGAAAACAAGAATAAAACTCACTTTCTTATGGAAAATCAATGGGAGAAGCTCCCTTTCTCTCTTCTAAACCTATCTCTATCTCTCTTCTTCTCTATAACTTTTTAAGCTTTGCACTTGGCCCCCCCAAAATGAAGAGCAATGGGGGGTTTAAATAGGCTAATTTGGGGTGGTTTTGGGGTTTTAGAAGTACTCCCATTGGTCTCAAACAACTGTGAACATAAAACTATGTCGTTTTGGCTTTCAATTAATCAAATTGGACCCCAAAAAAAAATACAAAAATGGACTCTGCGAGGGATGAGTGCCGCGGCGGCACTGGGCCAGTGCCGCGGCAGCAGTGGGCCAGTGCCGCGGCGGCAGTGCTCCTCTGAAGCCCAGAAAATTACGTTTAGGCCCCCAGAGGTTCCGGTATTCGCGAAAAGGCCCTATTTCGTCCGAAATTCACAGAAAATGCATACGAACTCCAAATTGAGGTTGTGATATACCGTTGGAAAGGTAATGGAGTCTACTTTACATAAAAAATAGTTCGGGGATAGGTCACTTTGAAAAGTTTTACGGTATTCGCGATAAAATCCGATTTGATCGCCTTTTTCGCCTTTGGAAATTCATAATAAACTCGTTTTAAATCCAATAATTATGTGCGATATACCGTCGGAAAGCTGTTGACCTCTAGTATCCATGAAAAATATTTGAAAATTGTCACAGTGCCCCGGTTCTAAAGTCAAATTCCGGTCAAACTGGTCAAACCTGGGATTCCCGGGAAGTTCTGGAAACCTCTGGGAGTTCCCGGGAGCTGATGTTTTCGCTCGATTTTCTTTTGGAACTTGTTTTAATACTTTTCTCATGATTTAGAATGATTCTGGTGAATTCGGACGATTTTGGTCAAACTTGGTCAAACCTGGTCAAACCTTGGTCAAACCGGTCAACGGGGACTTTCCGGGAGCTTCCGGGACTTCCGGGGGTCTCTGGGAGCTGACGATTTCACCCGATTTTCTCTTAAAAACTCATTTTATCGATTTTCTTACGACGTAGCACGTTTTTAGAACTTTGGGACCAAATCTGGGAGTTTTCGGGCTTTCAGGGGCATTTTGGTCATTCTGAGCATTCTGAGAGATAGAGCTGACTTCCGAGAGTCCTTTTGAGTCTTTTACGATCATTGTGAACCACCAAGCTATGGGTCTCATAAATCTGATAGCCGACAAAATGGGGTGTCTACAGTTTGCCCCTCTTTGGCAGGAACTTGCGAGGCAACGCATGTCGCAAGCGAGTGCCAAAGTTTTGAAGAGACAGGTCTTTTGGAGGCTATAGATTTAGGATAAAAAGCGTTGCAAAAGATGAAAGGATGATGAGGTTAGTGCTGGTCGTGCTCCGTGTGAGCTGCCTACGTATCCCCAGGGGAATCAGACCAGGACGTAGTTCAGGGCACAAAGGGATAAATCACATATGCACAACAAGACATGCGGATGCTATGCTATGAGGATGATATGCAATGCATGGATGTGATATGAATTATGTCATGAGTCCTATCATGCCTAGTGTTGTGACCCTAGTATGAGCTGGTGTTGTGGGGCGTGTGCCACTCCAAGTGGACTTATGATGTGCTAGTATTTCTAACTGTGATGCAGTTATTAACCCGAATAGGGACATCATGGTTTGAATACTCTAGGTCTTGGAGCAAACTTCTGAATTTTGGGAAGTGTGCTTCACAAGCGATGTAGTCAGATGTGGGGTCCCTGAGGACTATAATTGGAGATGCAGTTTGACAGATAACCGACGGACATGGAAGCCCTAGAAATTAAGAGACGGACACAGAAGTCCTGAGACGTCAAGTGACGGACATGAAATCCCGAGATGTCAAGCGATGAACATGGAAGCCCCATTAATGGACATAGAAGCCTAAGATTTTGAATGAGAATGATGAACACGGCATATTTTGAATGAGAGTGATGGTAAGCTAATGATGATTAATGAACTGACGATGTACGAATCGAGATGATGAGTCGACAATGAACTACTGTGACTATCATGGATTGGATCAATAGTTGGGCTAATCGTGATCGGAAGAAGTGACGATGCACGAATCGAGATGGTGAGTCAACAGTAAACTACTATGACTATCATGGATTGGATCAACAGTTGGACTAACCGTGACTACAAGAAGTGACGATGTACGAATCGAGAGGATGAGTCAACAATGAACTACTGTGACTATCATGGATTGGATCAACAGTTGGACTAACCGTGACTAGAAGAAGTGATGATGTACGAATCGAGAGGATGAGTCAACAGTGAACTACTGTGACTATCATAGATTGGACTGATGATGTACGAATCGATATGACGAGTTGACAGTGAACTACTGTGACTGTCATAGATTGAACTAACGATGTACTAATCGAGATGACGAGTCGACAATGAACTATTGTGATTGTCATGGATTGAACTGGCGATTGAACTAACTAAGATGTCGAGTCGACAGTGAACTACTGTGACTGTCATGGATTGGACCAACGGTTGGACTAACCATGATCAAAAGAACGGACGATGTACTAATCGAGATGACGAGTCGACAGTGAACTACTGTGACTGTCATGGATTGAACTGACGATGTACTAATAGAGAAGACGAGTCGACAGTGAACTACTGTGACTGTCATGGATTGGACCAACGGTTGGACTGACCATGATCAAAAGAACGGACGATGTACTAATCGAGATGATGAGTCGACAGTGAACTACTGTGACTGTCATGGATTGAACTGACGATGTACTAATCGAGAAGACGAGTCGACAGTGAACTACTGTGACTGTTGTGATTGAACTGACGATGTACTAATCGAGAAGACGAGTCGACAGTGAACTACTGTGACTGTCATAGATTGAAATGACGATGTACGAATCGAGAAGACGAGTCGACAGTGAACTACTGTGACTATCATAGATTGAATTGATGATGTACAAATCGATATGCCTGCTGGGGGATTAAACTGAATCTGTTGGGGATGAAGCGACTCTTTCTGGGATCTCTCTTCAACTACTTCTCTTGACCGGGAACCAGGATTCAAATTCGAATCTCTCATAGTTGATCAAATCTTGCTGGCCTGGAACCGGGATCCATCAACAGCCACTCATGGACTTGTGTTGCTTGGAGATGAAGAAAAATCAACAGCCACTCATGGACTTATGTTGCATGGACGAGGAAGGTAATCAACAGCCACTCATGGACTTATGTTGCAAGGAGATGATGGTCAACTTTCAATGGTTTGGAAAGGGATGAAATTCGCATTTGTCCTAAGTTTGGACGTTTCTCATGCTGACGCCTTAACCGGTGCAGTAATGGTGTTTGGTACTCCTGCTTGTATTGGCATGCTCTTTATAACTTGATTTGAAAATTTTATTAGTCGCTGTTGACTTACACATTTGAGACTACAACAGACTCAAAAACTTGACAGACATTGACGCACGAGGATGACATATTTGACACAAGCTCGTCTTGTCAAAACTTGATGTGCTTTTGTCATAAACAATGTACCATTTCTCTTTTGGTGTTCACCCCTCATCTTAACATGGTAGCACTTTGCTGATAAATCTGATTTTTGAAAATTCCTCCCTAGTGATCTAGTCAATTTTCTGCTTCTCCCAGGAAGTGCTTTGAATTAGTGCCTTAGCTTTTAGAGTAAAAGATGCTCTATTTCAAAATTTTCAAAACAACTTGGTAACTTGAAAACTCGCCCTTGGTGTGAAGGGATTGTGTTAGGCAAACGGAGTTTGCCCCTAGTTTGAGGTGTACAAAGTGGGATTCATAAGCAAACGAGGTGGGTGACCGAAGTTTGCCCCTAGTTTGGATGATGGTTTATTGGAGGTTTTGGGCAAACGAGGTAGGTGACCGAAGTTTGCCCCTTGTATGAAGGGTAGTTAGTAAAAGTCAGACAAACGAGGCGGGTAGCCGATGTTTGCCCCTAGTGTGGAAGGTGATTTTCTGGCTTGAGGCATGGACCGTGACTTTATTCCCTCAAATGCTCATAACTTTTGCCTAGGCACCAGTGAGGTGACCTAGCAAGCTCTTTTCTCTCTTTTGCTATTGCTCACCTTGGATTTAACTCTAATTTTGCCTAGGCGTCCTTTCGGATTTTCGACCTAGCGAGTCATCCTTTTTTTTCTTTTTGTAAGTCTGCCTACGTACCCCCAAGTGGGGATCAGGTCCAACGTAGTTCGGGCCATGGTCGGAAAGAAGCGGGTTGATTTTTAGGTAGGTGGGTTGACCGAACCGTTGTGGTTGCCTACGTATCCCCGAGCGGGAATCAGGTCGAGCGTAGTTCAAGGCAAGGCTTTGAAAGGAATTGGTTTGATTATGATGGTGTTGACCGAACCGATGTGGTTGCCTACGTATCCCCGAGTGGGAATCAGGTCGAGCGTAGTTCAAGGCAAGGCTTGAAATAAGGGGTTTGAGGTATGAGGGTTTTTCAAACCAATCGTCAAAGAAGTTCAAACTTGAGCCACTTGTGGTAGCTTTGAATAAAAAAGATTCAGTTTCAATCTCCCTTTCTTTTCTTTTTCTTTTTCTTTTTCTTTTTCTTTTGTTTTGAGGATTGATCCTTTTCACTTTTGCCTAGCCAGTCAATTCTTGCTTTTCATGTAGTTGATTCTTGCAAGATCCTTTAATCGCAATCTCAGAATTCCAGAATGTGCATGTCAGCTCTCGGAATTTATTTGTGGTCATTCCGTGCCTTTTGAAATGTGATCTTGGCACGTTCTTAAGATGTATCTTGAAGCGTATGATTCTCTTATTTGTTTCATCAAAATTTTCTCCAACATTTTGACTGGCTAGGGTCAGATTTTGGAAATCAACACCTTTTTCAGCTCTAACTTTTGCCTGGGTGCCCTTTCGGGTTTTCAACCTAGCGAGCTTTTTTTTTTTTTTTTTTTTTTCTTTTCCCCTTTTTTTTTTGAAAGTGGAGATGAAACTCACTGAAATGTTTGGCAACCATCAAGGGCTAAGTTTGCATTGCTTTCAATCGGACAGATTGCGTGGCTCCCAATTGGATCGGGCTTAAGGCTTCGAAATGGTGGAAAAAAGGGTGTTGGGCAAGCCCCAAGTCAGTTTCAAGTATGTCTTTTCAAGATTGAGGCAAAAGCATCTTTAAATTCTTATAGTAAGACTATTCAATTCCAGCTCTTCATCAGTGTCAGCGTGAAATCGATTTTAACCTTTCAGGATTCTTTTTGTTTTGTCGTAGAAAAATTATTACCAGAGTAATATCCATGGTAATTTGAAAAGTGACACTTCAGTTTAGTGATTCATGCATTTATGACTGGGCACATTAGATTAAGCAAAATGAGATTTCATTCCATCAATAGAGAAGGTTTACAGACTTATTAACAACTCGATGACAGACAGACTTGATCACAAGACTAGAATTGAAATGGACTCGAAACATAGTACAGACTCAACTTGACTCGACCTGGTCTCAAATGGAGTGTCTTTGCGACCCATTTAAATTTTTTAGCAGAAGTTCCAAACACCATCACTTTACTGCGTAGCTTCAACATCCATTAGCATCGACGGAAGGGATCATTCGATCGGTTGGTCCAAGCCAAGATAGTGGATTGGATTAGGATGGGATACATCCTCTATGAGGTTCTGAATGTCATGGCGGAGGCGGATGCATTGATCGGTGGCATGGCCTAGATTTTGATGGTAAGCACATCGTAGGCTCATGTTGTAGTGGGAGGGTATGGGATCCGGTAGCGGTTTGTGAGGGAGGAGCTGTAGGTGGCCCTTTCTGAGTAAGTGGTCCAAGGCTGTGGAAAGAGGAACATCAAGTTTGGAGAATTCGCGAGGGCCTTTTGGGCGATTTGGCGGAATGGACTGGTATGGACGAAGGGCGCAGGCCATTGATTGGTTGCTAAGTGCATTGATATCCGGGGAGTCCAGGGAGTAGTTAGGTCTCTTGGACTGGTGTTGGGGTTCATCCTTTTTGAACTTTCCTTCTCTGATGGCATCCTCTATTCTGGTGCCTATTTCAAATAGCTCTTCGAATGTGGAGATGGATTGGTAGAATAGCTTGTCATGATATACTGGTTGCATGTTCTTGACCAGCATACGTACTTGCTCTTTCTCAACAGGTCTGTGGATCATTTGAGCCACTTTATTCCTCCATCTGCTCAAGAACACAATGAAGGACTCATTAAAGTTCTGCCTGGTAGTCTCTAGATCCCGGATGGTGATATCAAACTCTTGGTTGTAAGAGTAGTGATCAATAAAAGTTCTAGCAATGTCTTCCCAGACTCGGGTCTTGGAGGCTTCGAGGGTTAGGAACCAGGATAGTGCGGCATTCTTAAGGGTTTGTGGGAACAACATCGCAATGTGCTCATGAGTGCAGCCCATTGACTGGAAAATGCTCATACAAAACTTCACGTGGCTCTTCGGATTTCCAGTTCCATCAAAACGGTCGATTTCAGGCATCTTGAAGTTCTCGGGTAGCCTCACCTTGTTGGGCTCAAACAATCCTTCCAGATCTAACATGTAATCATCGACTCCCTTACTCTTCCTTAGTATGTTCTCAAGCTTGTCGACCTTGTCCATTTTCTCTTGGAGCTTTTTCTCATATACAGGCGGCGGGACCTCTTGAAACCGGTCTTCTTCCCCATTATTCTCGGGAGGCGGTCCAAACCCAGGCGGTGGTGGTGGGAACCCATGTGGGTACTGTGGCTGCTGCTGTTTCAGTTCTTCCATGAAACTCAAAACTTGGGCCATGCGATCAGATTGCTGGTTTATGGTTGCTCCCAACTCAGTGACCTTGTTTTCTAATTCTTCCTGATTCATGTTGGAATGACTTAGCGGGCTAATTTTGACCAAATGACTGTTCAAACTTCTGACTCAGGACGAGGATCCCAGTTGCTGACTTCGGGAATCTATACTGACCTGACAGATTTCAAGAGAAAAGGGTGTATCAGGTCCTGATAGTGACGACTTTAGACAGACAAAGACAGTGATGTGGACTGACTCGAGGCAGTGCGTGCAGATAGTTGGTGCATGCATGTGGGACAAGCAGGCGGATGTAAGGCCTAATCTATATGATGCTTCTATTTCTAACAGATAGCAGTTAAACAAATAAGGCCCTAACCATATGGAGTGTGCCAACCTTACTTTCCAGTACGATCACCAAGGGATAACAGGGGTTTCCAGGTTTTTATGAAAGCTTCTAGGAGGGATTGGGCATTTCGGGGAAATTTAGGCAGAGTTTCTGGGAGAAACTGGTTAATACAGTTATATCTGGGATATCTGGGCAGAGTTTTTGGGAGAAATGGGTTAATACAGTTATATCTGGGATATCTGGGCAGAGTTTCTGGGAGAAACTGGTTAATACAGTTATATTTGGGATATCTGGGCAGAGTTTCTGGTATTTCTGGGAAATTTGAGCAGGGTTCTTGGGAGAAACTGATTAATATGGTTATAGTGATTGTACTTTCCAGCAGGTTTTCATACTCCTATGCCTTAGGACCGACAAACAAGGTTTGCGGTGTTTATCTTTGCGAGCATGGAGCAGACATCCTTGTCATGATGCTTAGGCAGGTCAACTCAATGTGACTACATGTGAGTGATTGCCTTGGAGGTTCTGTTCTATGCCACATAAGCGTCTACACCGCGCAGGTAATCCCGTCAGGGCATACAGCAGTTATATCGCATTGTCCTATTTGGAAAGATAAATGAACAGTCCTATGAAAGGTTCTACAGGAATCTATATGCAAAGGCTGGGTTCAGTCAAAGAGGGTCCGTTGACGAGAGTTCCAATATACCATCAGAGAGACAGTACGGAAGTTTTTACTCTTTTTGATATACCTTGGAAGGTACAGTATCAACGGTGACTTGTGCCCTGGCACAGCAAGACCTGAACAATGTCAGCGCCGCGTTTCAGACACAGTCGGAGGGGGGGAAATGCAAGAGTGCAATGCAGTGAACCAGACACAGTAAAAAGATGATTTTTAGGATACTTCTTATGAGTCAAACCTCTGTATTATTTTGTTTTGAAAATAAAAGTCCCCAGCAGAGTCGCCAGATTGTGGACACCGAAATCGGACCACTTCTCTTCGTTTGAGATTGTTTTGAAATTGATTTGAATCAAAGAAGGAAAATAGGTCTGTTGAAAACAGATACAGAGTCGCCACTTGGTCTTTAAGGAACCAAGAAACCTAATTTTGACTCACCCAAATGGATAAAGGGCACCGGCCCTTCATAACCAAAGAACTTGGTTCGGGGTTTTGGTACGAGAGAGGAAGGAGCCTTTGTCGCGACTAAAACACCCTCAACTCGCCCCATCTTTCGACGGGCCTCAATTAGCATCCAAATAATCATCTTATACTATGTATGGTTCGGCAATTAATACTATGATAGTATATTACATTACATAAGAAACTTGAAAATGGAAGATCTAAAGATAAGATATCATTCATAAGATCTAAGCCAAATATCACACAATGCGAAGTGAAAGATCACACAAATAAACCTAGGAAAAATCGTCTAATCATATATCAATTAATCAAGTTTTCCTAATCTAAAGGGGACATGAATTGTTCTTGAAACAAATAAACAAAGAAATCAAAATATGCTTAACAAGCTAGTATGATACATGTTATTCTTTGAGAAAAGAAGATCTCTCAATCCCCGGGACGGATGAGAAAGGATGATTAGATCAAGGGGAAGCATGAACGGGTGATCGAGTTCATTCCTTATAATCTCCTTAGATTAAGAGTTACAAAAATCCCAAATCTTGCATGAATGCAATGTATGTATCTAAAAATGTGCAAAGGTTGTAGTGTGTTTTGTGTACATGGATTTCTAGAATGACTTAGAAGTCTAAAATGTGCAAGAATGAATGAATGAAATTAACATGGGATGTGTACAAATGTAGTATGGACTACTTCCTAAGATATGAACTAATTTGGAATGCATATGAGCATCAAATCAAAGAATGAAAGTTGAAATGTACTTGCTGTGAATAGTGGACAGAACAGTAGCATGATCTTTTGGAATTTGAAAAGAGGGGTTAGGAATGTTTTCAATGCATGATTTTTTATGGAGATGTTCCTTATTGTGTCTAGAACACAACCCAAAAGGCCAATCTTGAATAGCTATCACATATTGAGAGAAATTATATAAACAATAGAGGTCACTCAGAAACAGAGTTCGTACTGTCGACTGAAATGTTAGAAAATCTTAGAAAATGAAAAATAATGATCTAGAGGCCCATTTTATACAAAAAGTTCCCTAAGACATTGAATTTTAAGGGAAAAATAAGTTAGGACCACCCCTTTTGGAAAAGTTTTCTGGAAAAGAGGTCGTAAGTTGACCTAGCTGCTGTGACAGCAAAAACAGAATGTTTGGAAGGAATGTTTGGGTCCAAATGGACCATTTTCAAGTACTTCCAAGTCAAGCCAAAAATCTTGGGTGTTCAATGGTGAGTTAGAAAGACTTTCCAAGTGGTCTTGTATCCATATGTTGAGTATTGTGTTCTAGAAAAATCTTTGAACTCAACTCACTCATTGTTTTGACTCATTGTTTTGAAGATTTTGGAGAAATCAAAGTTTTGTTTCTTGAAACCAAATGAGAGGGATTGAGAGGGGTTTTGAAATAGATGTTTTGAAAACATGTTTTCAATACTCAATAAGGATCATAGCCACTTAGAATACCTACATCAAACTCATCATTTAAGAACCTCCAAGATTGTTGGAGAGATTTATTTTATTTTTGGGCATAACTTCAATACATTCCAAGAATACCTTGGAAGTATTGAGGTTATGATCATCATCTATCAAACATGTTTTTGAGGTCAAGAGCTACTATCCATAAGGATTCACTCACCCCAAACTTCATGTCATCACTTAGATGATGATGAACTAGTAAGTAAATAAAGAAAAGAAAAAGAAATGAGATAAGGAGAGATGAACATATATATAATCAAAGCAAGTAAATAGCAATCAATAGATGATAATCAATGTGATTTTGGACTTGTAGCTTGATGTTTCACTCATAGATTTTGACATTTGGACATGGAAGTAGCTTCCTATCTCATGAATGCTCAAGAATGAGGGGTGGAGTGGACTTTGAATGTGAAGTATATAGAAGGATGATGGAAGAAAACAAGAATAAAACTCACTTTCTTATGGAAAATCAATGGGAGAAGCTCCCTTTCTCTCTTCTAAACCTATCTCTATCTCTCTTCTTCTCTACAACTTTTTAAGCTTTGCACTTGGCCCCCCCAAAATGAAGAGCAATGGGGGGTTTAAATAGGCTAATTTGGGGTGGTTTTGGGGTTTTAGAAGTACTCCCATTGGTCCCAAACAACTGTGAACATAAAACTATGTCGTTTTGGCTTTCAATTAATCAAATTGGACCCCCCAAAAAAATACAAAAATGGACTCTGCGAGGGATGAGTGCCGCGGCGGCACTGGGCCAGTGCCGCGGCGGCAGTGCTCCTCTGAAGCCCAGAAAATTACGTTTAGGCCCCCAGAGGTTCCGGTATTCGCGAAAAGGCCCTATTTCGTCCGAAATTCACAGAAAATGCATACGAACTCCAAATTGAGGTTGTGATATACCGTTGGAAAGGTAATGGAGTCTACTTTACATAAAAAATAGTTCGGGGATAGGTCACTTTGAAAAGTTTTACGGTATTCGCGATAAAAGCCGATTTGATCGCCTTTTTCGCCTTTGGAAATTCATAATAAACTCGTTTTAAATCCGAAAATTATGTGCGATATACCGTCGGAAAGCTGTTGACCTCTAGTATCCATGAAAAATATTTGAAAATTGTCACGGTGCCCCGGTTCTAAAGTCAAATTCCGGTCAAACTGGTCAAACCTGGGATTCCCGGGAAGTTCTGGAAACCTCTGGGAGTTCCCGGGAGCTGATGTTTTCGCTCGATTTTCTTTTGGAACTTGTTTTAATACTTTTCTCATGATTTAGAATGATTCTGGTGAATTCGGACGATTTCGGTCAAACTTGGTCAAACCTGGTCAAACCTTGGTCAAACCTTGGTCAAACCTTGGTCAAACCGGTCAACGGGGACTTTCCGGGAGCTTCCGGGACTTCCGGGGGTCTCTGGGAGCTGACGATTTCACCCGATTTTCTCTTAAAAACTCATTTTATCGCTTTTCTTACGACGTAGCATGTTTTTAGAACTTTGGGACCAAATCTGGGAGTTTTCGGGCTTTCAGGGGCATTTTGGTCATTCTGAGCATTCTGAGAGATAGAGCTGACTTCCGAGAGTCCTTTTGAGTCTTTTACGATCATTGTGAACCACCAAGCTATGGGTCTCCTAAATCTGATAGCCGACAAAATGGGGTGTCTACAATATCTAGGAAAAAAATTAAAGAATAATGAAGAAAAAGGTTGGATTAGCTAAGTAGGAACCCAACAGAGTACATATCTAGGAAAAAAAATTAAAGAATAATGAAGAAAAAGGTTGGATTAGCTAAGTAGGAACCCAACAGAGTATATATCTAGGAAAAAAAAAGGAATAATGAAGAAAAAGGTTGGATTAGATATCTTCTTGTTGAAATAGTTGCAATTATGGTGTCTTCTCATCTCTATTTGTTGATGTCTTACTCTCCTCAAATCAACTCTATATTATGCAGATACACACAGAGATTATAAAAGAGAGTATTCTTGAAGTACATGCCTTATCACAACTGTGACTACTGAAGGTAATTTGTAGCAGATTATCACTTTCCACCTTTGTCAATACTTTGCTTTAAGATTTATTTATGTGTATTGTTTCTTGTTTCTTGGTTGACGGCACATGCTTGCTAGTTAGCACTTTTGCAGCTGTATGTCAACTGACTCAAGTATGGATGAAACTACTACTCCCGCCATTAGTGGGGAAGTAAATCAAAAGAGGCAAAAGACGGGTGTAAAGTCAGGTTTATCCGGAAACCATGGCAAGTCTGAGGTATGGAGTTACTTTACTAGGCATTTAGATGAAGGTGGGAAATATAAAGGAACAACTGAGTGTAAGTTTTGTAATGTAACAATTGTTGTGGACTCATGTTAAGCGTTATAAAAAAATTCCCCGTGACCAAGAGGATATATCACAGTCACTCATTTCTTTAATAGGAAATCAAGTTTCTAATTGGAAATTTGACCAAGATAGATGTCGCAAGTCTCTAGCAATGTAATACCCTGTATTTTCGGATGCATGGTTATATAAATAAGACCCTGTATGCTTGTGTGAAACCTTGGGGAAGAATCTTTCTCGAGCGATCGAACTCACTTCGATCGATCGAACATTGTGCTTTCTCAATCGATCGAACATACTTCGAGCGATCGAATCTCTGCCGACCTGATTCTGTGATGTGTACCCTTTCCCGAGCGATTGAACTTCTTTCAATCGATCGAACCTTAACCGACCTGTTCTCAATCGATCGAACTCACTTCGATTGATCGAACGTTGTATTTTCAGTTTACGTGGTTGCCACCTGCCCTTCTTGTTTCCCTATATATATACGTATGTTTTGTGTGTGTGTGGTGTTTGGCAGTTTAGAGAGTTAGAGAGAGCTTGTGTGTGTATGTGTGTTCCATATATATTTATGTAACCGTATGTGTGTGTGTGATATATATATATATATATGTGCTTGGGCAGAAGGAGAAGAAGAAGAAGAGAACAAGAAGAGGAGCAGAAGAAGAGGAGAATAGAGACAGAGACGGACAGAGAAAGAGAGAGCAGAGAAGAAAGAGAGAGGAAAGAGAACTCACCATAGCCGCCACCGCGGAGCTTCGAACGCCGCCACCGGACCACCGGAGAGAGGTGAGTTCATTAACTCACTCGAAGAATGATTCTAGGGTGTTATATGCTGTTTAGAACATTTATATTGTGACCCCGAAACCTTTGTTCGTCGCTGCCAAATTTCTGGGTAGAAGATGATGTTCGAGCGATCGAACTATTCTCGATCGATCGAACTTACCGCTTCCTCAATCGATCGAAGGAACTTCGATCGATCGAAACGACTTTTCCTCGAGCGATCGAAATGACTTCGATCAATCGAACTTCGTTTGACTTCAATCGATCGAGAGGACCTCAATCGATCGAACCTTGCAGAACATGATTAATTCCTGTTGATTATAATATGAACAGTTTAGTTGATTAAATGTTGATCCATGCTTTTATTATGCGATATTGTTAATCTAAGAGATAGTGCAACACTGTTATGAGATGAACTGTTTAACTGTTACATGATAATATTGCTGAACTGAATAGTAGAATGGAATACGACAGCATGTTAATAATCAGAAATGAGTAGATA
Organism: Hydrangea macrophylla; assembly: GCA_033977485.1. Taxonomy (NCBI): domain Eukaryota; kingdom Viridiplantae; phylum Streptophyta; class Magnoliopsida; order Cornales; family Hydrangeaceae; genus Hydrangea; species Hydrangea macrophylla. Next base: position 43,536,123 of record CM066984.1, on the reverse strand, counting down.
TGTTGAATACAGAGCATGTGGTATTTCCTGTACTTAGTATATGAGCATTTCACAACATGTGGTCAGCATGCATGGGATAGTGTTATAAAGAGACAAGAGAATCTGATGAGAAATGGGATAGTATTATGACGAGACAAGAGAATATGATGAGAAATGGGATATGTGCTTCAATGTGGAATAATGAGATATTGGTACTTTGGATCCGTGGGATCAACGGCTGACGAGCCGGGTGGACGTGGGATGGTTAGAGTTCCTAGTGCGCCTCTCGCTGTTGAAGACGTCCAGTGATGCGTATGCACTGTTGAAGACGTCCAGTGTACCGTTGAAGACGTCCGGCTAGTGCTCTAATGTATTCTCAGCTGTGTAGACGACCAGTGAGGGTATACGCATCGTTGAAGACGTCCGATGTGCCGTTCTATCGTTTACAGATAGGTGGTACCGTGTAGACGACCGGTAACCCTATCAAGGGATTGTAGGACCTACTGCCTAGTCGGGTGATTCCGATTGGCATTACTGTATCGACTAATGGTTTTCAGATTGGAATGATGGGATTGACGTATGGGTACAGAGATGGATAGAGATATGAATATGAGTACGGATATGATGAGATAAAGGTTCAGTCGTGGATTCAGCGTCCCGACGTAAAGGTAGATGCATGGGTGGTTGCATGGGTTACATGCATGGATTTGGTGAATACGTGATGAGATATTTATACCATGATCTTTATTATTGAGTTCATTTAATATGATTCCTGTTATCGTTGAATTCATGCATAGTTTAATGAGACCTCTGCTATGTCCGTGAGTGACGTCATTGATAAGAGATTAACCGCATTTTAAGATGCTAAACAATAGCGGTGAGGAGTGTTGTTTAATGTACTCACTCAGCTTTGTATTCGAAGCTGATGGCGTTTATGCCCTGGACATTCCAATGTCTAGAGCTTGGCAGGACTTGAGGACGGGAGACTGATGTTCTGCCGGTCTTGGAGCTGAAGGCTTGGAGAAGAAGACGTGCAGATTTGTAATAGTTAGTTGGTATATCTTTTGTACTACTGATGTTGTTGGTATAGTCCTGAGACTATAAGCCAGCTGTTGTAATAGTTTTAGTAGACTTTTATAATTGGTACTTGGGCATCTGTTGCTTCCAAACCTTTTATAGTTTCCGCTGTAGCCTCTGATTATGTTAATAAGTTATGTTCTATGAATAGCATCCTCCCTATCGTGGTGTTTGTTGGTTTGATTAGATGACAATGCGGTTATTCACCCGTCATTCCCTATGGACCCATAAAGGAAATTTATTTTTCTCTATTTATGCTGCTCCGGGGCGTGACAAGCAAGAATGATAATTCTTTGCGAACTTCCATTTAGTCTTGTCGAAAAGGAAGGTTTTAGGTTGTTCCTCCAAGATGTGCATGTCACGACCCATCCCACTACGCGTGGAAATAGGACACGTGGCACGCCACCAAGGCTCATCCAAACATCACATACCAATATGCAGCGGAAAGAACTTTAAAACAACCTTGGGTATTTAAAACTTAGGGAACATTACTCTCTGAGTTTATAAAATCCATTGAAATCAGAGTTATAAAAAGTTTTGTTCAATTGAAAACGTTCACAAGAATCCATTTCAAAATACAGAGGTTCAGTCGACTGCACAGTCGACTGTACTAGGGTCCAGTCGACTGTGCCTGGCAGAAACTAAAACCCTAAATCCTCAACAGAGGTCCAGTCGACTGGTCAAGCAGAACCCAAAATGCAGCATATAACATAGGGGTCCAGTCGACTGATATGGGGACTCAGTCGACTACTTTTCCATTAATAGAAGCAGTAGCCAAATTCAACAGTGGTTCAGTCGACTGATCAAGGATCCAGTCGACTGCTTCTCTTACTATTCACTTTCAGAGTCTCAATCACACGGGGTCCAGTCGACTGACCCTGGGTCCAGTCGATTGCTCCCCTGCTGGCAGCCCTGTGTTGAAAATACTAACAACTCATGCTTCTAAATTCCAACACCAAAACAACCACAACTGATTAAACATTTAAAACATAACTATAGGCGTTCAATTACAAGATTCCCATACTACAGAACTAATCCATGTTTCTATTACAACATACTACAATATTCAAATCCTTGCACAAGTTTAGGATTTAATCAAAAACATATACAAGTGTGATTTCCCCGGCGTTCATCGGCCTCACTTATCGCGCTTCTTCTTATCTTTCTTCTTACCTGCAATGGAGTACATCTCCACTGCTCAGCTATATGCTGAGCGTACAATTCTAAATGTATGCTTATATGACAATTCATGGTTTAAGCATCTAAAACACATAGAAATAGTCTCTAGGGTGAGTGGTACGCATTCATCTGGTCGATGCCGTAGGAGGCCCACCTCTCCCACGCATCTCGTACACTGGTTGGGCCTTCCTCCATACCAGGTACCGTGTCCTGGTTGGGCCCACCTCCAATCCAGACACATCCAAAATTCCAATTCCATCAAATTCACAATCCTCAAGGTTCGAGGAGCTTACCCCGGATGAATTTGCACCAAACTCCCCTTTTACCCAAGTAGACACATAACATGCTCACATAAACAGTTATACGTGCTTTTATCATAATTTCACGTGCATAATTAACGGACCTAATTAACACATGAATTTCGCCCGGATCCAAGAATATCAAAAGTGATGTCCAAAACATGAAAATCCATATATTTCATAGATCTAGAATTCATACCTTGTGCAAATCTCTTCAAACTTTGAAGGATCATCTAGGGGGCTAAATAATCGTCGGATTTCAATTTATACGCGATTCCTACAAGTTTTACCTGATTTTTCCCAAAAGTCTAGAATTAATATTTTTACAAAAATTGGCCAAACATGACCTAAGTGGTATCAAAACGTAGATCTTACCTCCACGAGTTCAAATCTGAAATCTAGAGAAAATCTGACGGACGAACGGTCGTCGATCGGCGTCGCAAAGCCCGTTGGCTCCAAATCTCCCTTCTCTCTCCTCTCTCTAGATATTTGGCAAGTGTTTGGATGAGATTGAAATCTCATCCCAATCTATATATAGGCAAACTTTCGGGGAATTACGTTTACCTCCCCGCAAGTTTCTCAAAACTTCTAATTAACCCATGAAACTTCGCACACGTCCATTTTATAACTTTACGAGTGAATATTATAAATTCCAAAAGTTTTCGACTAAGTCTCGTTTGGGTCCAAAAATAGCGTCCGAAACTATATTCTGTGAAATCTCTACACAACCTACCTTTTTAATTAACGTATCTCTCACGTTCTCACCACAGTTCTCAAAATGACACTATCATATCCAAATTCACCAGAATTATACTACACAGGTATAATTACTATTCATAGAAATACCAGATAAGGTCAAATAATATTTAAATCATATAAATGTCATTTATTCATGATTATGCAATATGAACTTCCATGTTCCCGTGTCCTCACTGACACCTTACCGTTGACTCACAGTCAATCTCAATCCACCATTATCAACTAACATTGATAATCCACAAAAATCTGAATATGCATATTAAAACCATGAAATTTTTGGAACGGGTGTGACAACTCTTCCCTCAAAAAAGGAAGTTTGTCCCCAAACTTTACCTCATGCGTCGAATAAGTACGGATACTCATTCCTCATGTCTTCATCACTTTCCCATGTAGCCTCTTCCACCGTATGACTACGCCATAGCACTTTCACCATTGGAATAGTCTTGGTTCTCAAAACTTGTTCTTTGCGATCCAAGATCTCTACAGGATGTTCAACATAAGTCAAGTCTCTCTGAATCTGTAACGGTTCAGGTACAATGATCTTACTCGTGTCAGTCATACATCGTCTCAACATAGCCACGTGAAACACATTGTGGACATGTTCCAACTCTGATGACAATGCCAATCGGTAAGCTACTGGACCAACCCTCTCTAGGATCTCAAAAGGTCCTATGAATCTCGGATTGTGCTTTCCCCTCTTCCCAAATCGTACAATGCCTTTTGAAGGCGATGTTCTCAAGTATACAAAATCTCCAACTTCAAAATTCATCGGTCGTCGTTTAGAGTCTGCATAATTCTTATATCGGCTCTGAGCTACCTTGAGTCGCTCTTGAATCAACTTCACTTTCTCAGTAGTCACCTGTATTAACTCAGGTCCTAACAACTTCCTTTCTCCAACCTCGGTCCAACAAACCGGTGATCGACACTTACGGCCATACAGAGCTTCATATGGTGCCATACCAATACTTGACTGAAACCCGTTGTTATAAGCAAATTCAATTAACGGCAAGTGGTGCTCCCAATCATTCCCAAAGTCTAATACACACAATCTCAACATATCTTCCAAGGTCTGAATCATACGCTCTGACTGTCCATCGGTCTGAGGATGAAATGCAGTACTGAAACTCAATTTCGTACCCATAGCGTTTTGCAAACTTCCCCAAAACCTTGACGTAAAACTACTATCGCAATCGGATATAATCACCGCTGGTACTCCATGTAGTCTTACAATCTCTCTCACATACAATTTTGCTAACTTGGACGGTTTAGTCATCTTGATCGGTAGGAAATGAGCTGACTTGGTTAATCGGTCAACTATAACCCAAATCTTATCATTCTTATTGCATGATCGTGGAAATCCAGAAACAAAGTCCATTGTAATCTCGTCCCACTTCCATTCTGACACAGGTAAAGGTTGTAATAATCCCGCGGGTACTTTTCTCTCAGCTTTAACCTGTTGACATGCCGAACATTCGGATACAAACTTAGCGACTTCACGCTTCATACCCTTCCACCAGAAGTTTTCTCTCAAGTTTCTGTACATCTTATTACTTCCCGGGTGCACTGAATATCTAGTACTATGTGCTTCCTTTAAAAGTCATTCTTTCAAGTCTTTCACATTCGGTACGCATAATCGGTTTCCCAATTTCAACGTTCCTTGTTCTAATACAAAACCAGGTCGCTTTCCCAAAGATATCTCATCTCTCATTTTGCATAATTAGACATCGTTAAATTATTCTTTCTGAATCTCCTCAATAATATCTGGGTGTGCCATGATTGCCATCATTAAGCCACCACTAACCCCTGGTATCACATCCAAGTCTAAACGTTCCATTTCTTTTACCAATTCTTTTTGTTGTGTTAGCTCGTCGGCTAAATTCCTTTGCGTCTTCCGGCTTAATGCATCGGCTACTACATTTTCCTTTCCCGGATGGTACTCAATCGAAAGATCGTAATCCTTCATCAATTCCAACCATCTTCGCTGTCTCATATTCAAGTCCCGTTGGGTGAAAATATATTTCAAACTCTTGTGGTTCGTGAATATCTCACACTTTTCTCCGTACAAGTAATGTCTCCAAATCTTTAAAGCATGAATTACTGCGACTAATTCAAGATCATGAGTCGGATAATTAATCTCATGTGTCTTCAATTGTCTAGAAGCGTAAGTAATCACTTTACCACCTTGCATAAGTACACATCCCAAACCTTGATGCGACGCATCACTATAGATCACAAACCCCTCGATTCCGGATGGTATTGTTAGTATCGGTGCCCTCGTCAAACGTGACTTCAACTCTTGAAAACTGTCTTCACACTCCTGACTCCATTCAAAAATAACACCCTTTCTCATTAACTTTGTCATCGGTAATGAAATCTTCAAGAAATGTTCGATAAAACGGCGGTAGTATCCCGCTAATCCCAAGAAACTTCAAATTTCGAATACGAAAGTCGGCCTTTGTCAATTAGATACAGCTTCTACTTTGTGAGGATCAACTGAAACTCCATTCTTATCAATCACGTGACCAAGAAAAGTAATGCTAGGTAACCAAAATTCATATTTCTTGAATTTCCCAAATAACTGCTTTTCCCGCAGTCTCTGAAGTATCAATCTCAAATGATTCTCGTGTGTTATCTCACTTAGCGAATAAACAAGGATATCGTCGATGAACACTATCACAAAATTATCCAAATAGTCCTTAAAGACTCGGTTCATAAGATCCATGAACGCAGCTGGTGCATTAGTAACCCCAAATGGCATAACTAAGAACTCATAGTGTCCATAACGCGTTCTGAAAGCTGTTTTCTCAACATCTTCGGCCTTCACTTTCAACTGATGATAACCCGATCTTAGGTCTATCTTGGAGAATACTTGTGCCCCACGAAGTTGATCAAATAAGTCATCAATTCTGGGTAGTGGATACTTGTTCTTGATTGTCAACTTGTTCAGTTCCCGATAATCCACACACATTCTCATTGAACCATCTTTCTTCTTTACAAACAACACTAGAGCTCCCCACGGTGAAATACTTGGTCGAATGAAACCCTTGTCAAGTAACTCTTGTAGTTGAAGTTTTAGTTCCTTCAATTCTACTGGTGCCATTCTATACGGTGCCTTTGATACGGGTCTTGAGTCTGGCATTACCTCAATGGTGAATTCAATTTCCCTCTCAATCAGGACGTCTGGTAAGTCATCGGGGAATACATCCGGGTACTCTCACACTACTGGAATATCCTCTACTATTGATTCAGTCGCTGAGACATCAATCACTGAACATAGAAATCCCTGACATCCCGCTTTCAATAACTTTCCCGCTCGAATAGCTGAAATCAAGTACGGCGGCGGTGTAACCCCACTCCCTTGAAAACAAAAGTTCCCGTGTACCGGTGATCAAAAATTAACCTCTTTCCGTTCATAGTCTATCGTGGCTTGGTTAAGAGCTAACCAATCCATTCCCAGTATCACATCGAAATGGTTCACCACAATCGGTATAAGGTCTACGGTCATTAACTTCTTGCCTAGTATGATCTCACAGTCTTTATATATAGTAGATGTCACTACCGGTTTACTAAGCGGCACGGCAATGGATAAATCATATCCTAGTGGCGCGGACTTAACATTCAAATGATCAACAAAGTTATAAGATACAAACGAATGCGTAGATCCTGAATCAACAAGTATGCGTGCTAAGTGCGAACATACAAGCACCATACCTGAGACCACTGTATCAGTAGCAGCCACGTCTCCAGGGTTCATCTGGAATGATCTTCCCTGACGTTGCTCTGTCCTTTGTACTCCGTCACTAGACTGCTTAGGCTTCGAACCACTAGAAGCCATAGAACTTGCCCCTTATTGAGAACGCTTCTTTGGGAAATCCTTCGCTCGGTGTCCCAAGGTACCACAATCAAAGCACTTGAGTTGCGGATAGGTCGCAGAACTCACACTGTTTCCCCCTGTAGATCTGTTTTGAAAGTTGGTCAGAAAACATCGACCGGTGTGTGGTCGGTTGCAAAGTGAACACAACGGTATGTTACTGGGTATCCTCCTGGAATCATTAAAATCAGAACTAGAGCCTCGTGAAAATGACTTCTTAAAAGATCCCCCCTGACTTCGGTCACCACCCTCATGACTTCGCTTTCCTTGGTGATTTTGTCTCGATCTCTCTATTCCACTTTCGGCTACAAGTGCCGTCTGCTATACTGCTGCAACAGTCAAATGCTCGTAGGTTTCTACTCTCAACCGGATATTATCCCTTAAACCCTCTTCAAATTTTCATGCCCTATCTTCCTCTTCGGGCACAGAACCCTTACCAAACCTCAACAAAGCGTTGTACTTGGAAGTATATTCGGTTACAGTCATATCTCCCTGCTTCAAGTTATCAAACTCTCTCTTCTTTGCATTATAGGCGGCTCGCGGAAAGAATCGGCGATTGAATTCTGCCTTAAACCCTTCCCAAGTAATCGGTACTCCTTGATCTAGGACATTCACCCACCAGTTCTGGGCTTCACCTCGTAATACGTCACTTGCGTTCTCAATCTTCTCCCTATCTGACATCGGGATAGATCGAAAAATTCGTTCCATGTCCATGACCCAATGTTCTGCCAATGTTGTATCAGGTGTCCCATGAAATTCCATTGGTTTCTTTCTTGCAAACTGTTCGGATATAGGTCTTATGCCTCTAGTTTTGGGTGCATGTACGACAGTTATTGGTTCCACTTCGATGTGGGGTGTGGGAGGCAATCGCTCCGCTATATTCCGTATCATTTCCCCCATGTTCCCCATCATTTCTGCCATTTCATTCATACGGCGAGTGTGTGACGACAGATTTCGCTCTTCGTCACTCATGATTACAATCTTGTAGTTCGCAATGCATAAACACTATGCATGTACAACAATAACAATGTCATGTATGTAAAACAACATCCATATGCATCAAACATCTCTAAGATGTATGAATGTAATTTAAAACATGTGACAATTCGCTCAACACTCCACTCGTCGTCGAATGTTCCCAAAGTTTTGTTACCTATAGCTCTGATACCAATAAATGTCACGACCCATCCCATTACGCGTGGAAATAGGACACGTGGCATGCCACCAAGGCTCATCCAAACATCACATACCAATATACAGCGGAAAGAACTTTAAAACAACCTTGGGTATTTAAAACTTAGGGAACATTACTCTCTGAGTTTATAAAATCCATTGAAATCAGAGTTATAAAAAGTTTTGTTCAATTGAAAACGTTCACAAGAATCCATTTCAAAATACAGAGGTTCAGTCGACTGCACAGTCGACTGTACTAGAGTCCAATCGACTGTGCCTGGCAGAAACTAAAACCCTAAATCCTCAACAGAGGTCCAGTCGACTGGTCAAGCAGAACCCAAAATGTAGCATATAACATAGGGGTCCAGTCGACTGATATGGGGACTCAGTCGACTGCTTTTCCATTAATAGAAGCAGTAGCCAAATTCAACAGTGGTTCAGTCGACTGATCAAGGATCCAGTCGACTGCTTCTCTTACTATTCACTTTCAGAGTCTCAATCACACGGGGTCCAGTCGACTGACCCTGGGTCCAGTCGATTGCTCCTCTGCTGGCAGCCCTGTGTTGAAAATACTAACAACTCATGCTTCTAAATTCCAACACCAAAACAACCACAACTGATTAAACATTTAAAACATAACTATAGGCGTTCAATTACAAGATTCCCATACTACAGAACTAATCCATGTTTCTATTACAACATACTACAATATTCAAATCCTTGCACAAGTTTAGGATTTAATCAAAAACATATACAAGTGTGATTTCCCCGGCGTTCATCGGCCTCACTTATCGCGCTTCTTCTTATCTTTCTTCTTACCTGCAATGGAGTACATCTCCACTGCTCAGCTATATGCTGAGCGTACAATTCTAAATGTATGCTTATATGACAATTCATGGTTTAAGCATCTAAAACACATAGAAATAGTCTCTAGGGTGAGTGGTACGCATTCATCTGGTCGATGCCGTAGGAGGCCCACCTCTCCCACGCATCTCGTACACTGGTTGGGCCTTTCTCCATACCAGGTACCGTGTCCTGGTTGGGCCCACCTCCAATCCAGACACATCCAAAATTCCAATTCCATCAAATTCACAATCCTCAAGGTTCGAGGAGCTTACCCCGGATGAATTTGCACCAAACTCCCCTTTTACCCAAGTAGACACATAACATGCTCACATAAACAGTTATACGTGCTTTTATCATAATTTCACGTGCATAATTAACGGGCCTAATTAACACATGAATTTCGCCCGGATCCAAGAATATCAAAAGTGATGTCCAAAACATGAAAATCCATATATTTCATAGATCTAGAATTCATACCTTGTGCAAATCTCTTCAAACTTTGAAGGATCATCTAGGGGGCTAAATAATCGTCGGATTTCAATTTATACGCGATTCCTACAAGTTTTACCTGATTTTTCCCAAAAGTCTAGAATTAATATTTTTACAAAAATTGGCCAAACATGACCTAAGTGGTATCAAAACGTAGATCTTACCTCCACGAGTTCAAATCTGAAATCTAGAGAAAATCTGACGGACGAACGGTCGTCGATCGGCGTCGCAAAGCCCGTTGGCTCCAAATCTCCCTTCTCTCTCCTCTCTCTAGATATTTGGCAAGTGTTTGGATGAGATTGAAATCTCATCCCAATCTATATATAGGCAAACTTTCGGGGAATTACGTTTACCTCCCCGCAAGTTTCTCAAAACTTCTAATTAACCCATGAAACTTCGCACACGTCCATTTTATAACTTTACGAGTGAATATTATAAATTCCAAAAGTTTTCGACTAAGTCTCGTTTGGGTCCAAAAATAGCGTCCGAAACTATATTCTGTGAAATCTCTACACAACCTACCTTTTAATTAACGTATCTCTCACGTTCTCACCACAGTTCTCAAAATGACACTATCATATCCAAATTCACCAGAATTATACTACACAGGTATAATTACTATTCATAGAAATACCAGATAAGGTCAAATAACATTTAAATCATATAAATGTCATTTATTCATGATTATGCAATATGAACTTCCATGTTCCCGTGTCCTCACTGACACCTTACCGTTGACTCACAGTCAATCTCAATCCACCATTATCAACTAACATTGATAATCCACAAAAATCTGAATATGCATATTAAAACCATGAAATTTTTGGAACGGGTGTGACAGTGCAACCCAAGTTGCATGTTTATTCTAGAACTACGGTTACTAAAGATTGCATGCAAATGTTTCACGAGGAAAGAAATAAATTAAAAGACTATTTGAAGGACACTTCCACTCGTGTATGCATCACAGCCGATATGTGGACGTCCATTCAAAATCTTGGGTATATAGTACTTACGGCTCACTTTGTTGATAAAGACTGGAAACTTCAAAAGAAAATCATTAACTTTCGTGTCCTTCCACATCCACACAATGGTGAGGCGATCGCTAAGGCCGTGGAGTGTTGTTTGTTGGAGTGGGGTATAGACCATGTCATGACTATCACCCTTGACAATGCTAAGAATAATGACACTTGCGTAGTAGACTTAAAGAGAAGATTGAACAAAAGAAATATGATGTTGTTTGGAGATGAGTTCTTTCATGTGCGATGTTTTGCACACGTCATAAACCTTGTTGTGAGGGATGGAATTGAAGAGGTGAAAACAACTATCAAGAGCCTACGTCGTAGTGTTAAATACGTGAGGAGTAGTCCATCACGTTTGCAATTGTTTAAAAAATGTGTCTTAGAGGAGAATATAATCTCTAAACGGGTTGTTTGCTTAGATGTAAAAACTAGATGGAATTCAACTTACCTCATGATAGATGCGGCGATGGAATTTGAGAGAGCGTTTGATAGGTTAGAGGAGCAAGATCCGAGCTATAAAAGGGCGTGTGAAGGGGTGGGTACAATGGAAGATATTGATTGGGTAAAGTTGAAGAGTTTGCATTCATTCTTAGAAGACTTTTATTTTCTAACAAAACGCATATCGGGTTCCCATTACGTGACTTCCAATGCTTACTTTGATGAGGTAGCACAAGTCAAAGAAATTCTCTTACGTGATTTGAATAGTGATGATATTTATCGTTGTGCCATGGCTACAAAAATGAATGCAAAATTTGATAAATATTGTAACATGGAGTCTCTTAACCCAATATTGATTATTTCAATAGTACTAGATCCGCGTTATAAAGTTGATTATGTGGCCTTTTGGTATAATGAATTTTTGGGTGAGGATCCCTTTCTTTCCGAAGAGACAAAAAGCACAAAAGTTAAAAGTTTTATTGCTAGTATAACTTCATCGATGTCACGCCTTTATTTCAAGTACAAGTCAGAAGCTACATCTTTTGTGGATGTTACTTCATCTAATAAATTGGATGGTGATATTGGAGATACAAGTGACAAGACTAATAAATGTTCTTCCAAGAAAGATAAGTTTAGGGCTGATCTAAAGAGAAAAGACCAACTCGATTCCATGAATGACTTGGATAAGTACTTGGGGGAAGGGATAGAGGAGGAAGATCCTCTCTTTGATGTATTGGGGTGGTGGAAAGGGAAGCTTGCAACATACCACGCACTTGCAATCATGGCACGGGACATATTATCAATTCCTATTACATCGGTTGCTTCCGAGTGTGCTTTTAGTACGGCTGGTCGAGTACTTGATCCATTTCAAAGTTCATTGACACCTAATATTGTGGAGTGTTTGGTGTGCACCCAAGATTGGTTACGAAGTCCAACACCATCAATTAGTATTGAAGAAAAACTCGAGGAACTTGAGGAAATTGAAAAATGTATGTTGTATTTTACTTTTGTTTAATCTTCTCCTTTCATTTGTTTTTTTTTTTAAAAAGTTTAATACATGCATAAATTTTTGTTTGTTTGATCATTGTAGGTATTGCCCAAGAGTTTGGAGCATTATTAGTTGGGAGTGGAGTGCAGAGTTGAGGACTTTCTTGTTGTTGCATTGGAATGGCTATCTTTTTAAGTGTTTTTATTTTTTTAAGTTGTTTGAGTGTTGAACATTTTAAGTATTTTGAATTTGGTGTTATTTTTTCTTTTATTTTTTCGGATTTGTGAGGTCCTCTGGTGGATGCTAAATTGTCATGTTTGATACATTATTAGGTATTGTGGATGTGATTTGCTTTTTAATAGGTATTATGGATGTGATTAGATAGTTATTAGGAATTGTGGATATGATTAGCTATTTAATACTATTGGTAGTTGTATTTTTTTTTAATTGTATCTAGTTTTTTGTGTTTCTGGCCAAAAATTCTGAAAATTCCGAATTTATTCTGAAAATTCCAAAAATGTGCCAAAATTCTCCGAATTCCGAAAATGCCGAAAATTCCGAATCGGAATAGAACTTGGAAATTCCGAAAAATCAGAATCGGCATTGGCACAGAATTTGGATTTCTGAAATTTTCAGATTATTTTCTGAAGACATGGTTTCCGTTCCGTTCCGGCCGAAACACACCCCTACATACGACTCAAATGCTCGGCCGGGTACTGACAAGCAATGAATATTGCATATTCATGTGCTAATATAATAGATATAGCGATCATTTAATTCCCAAATCTGTAGTTTTACATGCATTTTAAAATTAATATGATTTAATGATGATGTCACTCAAATGTGTGGAATTCTGTGCTTTTACATGTTTTATATGCTTAGGTGAAAGTGAAGTTGAAATAATGCAATAAAAGGAAGAAAATAAGCAACGAACAACAGAAATAGCTGAGAAAAAGGGCATTTTCATCATTTTAGACTTCAAAATTTGAAGTTAGCCAGGAAGAGTAAAATGTAGTTCGATGAGTTAGCGACACGTGGCCGCAAATTTGAGGTCGATCAATCAGCGGTACGACCAGAGAGATGCGAATTTTTCTCCAATCAATACGAGAAGCTGTCAACGAAGCTGCAAGAATTCCAGATGCAACCAAGAATTCCACAATTTCCAATCTCTAGATTTTTAATGGGATCCGACACATAAAACCTTATATGTTTCTTCCACTTACCATTTTGGTTGATTGTTCAAACCAAATGTATGGAACTAATGAAATGGTGGACTACAAGAAAGAAAACATTAATGGGATGGTGGATAATAGGACAACAATTCTTTAATGGGAAAAATCCCCAATGCAAATCCAATGCTTATTTCAAGTCAATGATCAACACATCTTTTTCCTATATATTTGTATATCATTAACGAAAGAATAAGAAAAAAATCCATTGAGAGAACCAACTTCCATTATTTTCCTCTCTCTCTCTCTGCAAATTGATTCAAATAGATGTGAAATGGTGTCAGAAGAAAAATTGGGCGAAGATTGAAAAAATAGACAAATTTCACTCTCAGGTCCATGGATTACCTTGTTCAATGACAACCTCAATGATGAATTTTCCCCTATTACATTCAGCAAGGCAAGAAATCATCGTCTATAAATACAGGCATCTGGGGAAGAAGAAAAAAAAACAGAGACACACAGAGAGACGGGGAGAACCATAGGGGAACCTCCATAGCTAAACCTTGCGAGCTCCAATCACCCATAAGTAGTTCTTAGGAGTAGTAATCTAAGTTGTCTTTAATTGATTTTGTTATAATGGTGTAAAGGATTTCTCTTTTATAAGTTTTGATTTGATTTCAATTTTCAAAGTCTCTGTAAGAAAACTCTATGCTCTGGATTTATCAAATTAGTTATTAAATATTTGTTTTTTTGTAGCTCCTTAGTTAATTTTGATGGATTCATGTTTCGAAAAAACTTTAAATTATGTACGCAGCAGAAAATCATGTTCAAAACATTGTTGGTATGCCCGGATCTACTAATTATCAATTCTATAGATGCATGTATGAAAGGGGAATTAGAGTATTACCTTGTGGTCTTGAACCCAATTCTGACTTTGTTTTCTTCCTTTAGTGTGCAACAACTCCCACTAGGTTGCCTTCACCTTTATATCTCCTATGAATGCTCCCGGAGTGACAAGGGTTGGTGGGAACCCTTATGGAGAGGATATAGAAGGTTGGGAAACCCTAAAACAGTTTCTGCAGCTTTGTGTGAATAAAAACAACGATCTTACTATTCTGTACGCAGCTGCCCTATTTATAGACTTCCAAACTGACTTTAGAGTTCAATCGATCAAAACTCTTTCGTTTGATCGAACTGAACCAGAGTTCAATCTATCGAACGAGTTTGATCGATCAAACCTTCAATCGATTGAAACTCTTTCAATTGATTGGTTTATCATCCTCGTATGTATTTCCAAGCATTCTGGCGGAGCTAAGAGTGGAATCTCTTAGGTTCTTTATTGTTGGCTTAGACCAATTGTTAATTCCCATGATCAAACTCTTTGATCAACAAATTAACTAACTGATCGGTTAACGTTTACATCACTATAAAGCAATGACTGCACTCCAACACAAAAGAACAAATCCGAAGTGATAGCTAGACTTGTATAGTGTACTAATGTCCCTCTACCGTCAGCATTGATAATCATATTCAGGTAGTGGATAACTGTTACTGTCAACTTGAATAATAATTACATCTTTCATTTCTTGAGTCCCATTCACTTCTCATGATTACCAAACATGTTGATAACTACTTATCAACAAGACTGCAGTTCTCAATAATCAACTTGGTGATATTCTCAAGGAACTGCTTACTCTTTATCAGAGGGTAGATTCTATCTTGACAATATATGTTCACAACCCTATGAATATGACATACCCAAGATACCCAGGTACTAATCTTGCAAGGCCTCACTGATTTGTAAGTCAAAGCAATCACATCCATAGTCTGTGTCCATAATCGTCTCAAGATTGAGAACACGTACCTTATACAAGTTATGAGTTCCTATCGACTGTTGACACTTTTATATGTCAATATGAAAGCTCATGGTCCGTTAATGCACTATAAGCATTAGCATATTAACTAAGAGTCACACTCTAGTGATTGAGATTCATCACTCCATCCAAAGTTATTTAACAAAGCTACAATGTATACTTGATGAGACATCCAGTCTCACCATCCACTGTGACAAGTTTTAAGTATAAAAGAATAATAATTCGTATCTCACTTGTATGCATCTCATACATACACGAATTACCTACTATGATACTTAAGGATTACAAACATTCATCTCATGAAACATATACAATTAAATGTATAAATGATATCCATATATAAAATGCCAAATGTCACATACATTAAGACTGGGGTTGAGGGCACATTCCCAACAAATTTGTAGTATAAAACCTTTCTATTAAAGTTTTGATTGCAAGAGTCCCTGTAATTATTTTCATCTACTATAGGAAAACTTAGTTTTCAGATTTTAAGTTTCTTAATGTTTTTAGGATAGTTAGTAGTTGTGAATCTTCTCTAAAATAGTTCGAAACCCCAAATTTTTAATTTTTCCAACAAAAGTTCATTCACTGTAAGACAGAATTTACAATGAAATTATGGATTTCTTTACTACGTAGTTGTTATAATCACCAATTAGAGCCCCAAGAATACCCACAGTATCCATATCCCACTCCCAAATTAGATTAGGATTTGGTTTGGTCTTGCTTGTGTTCTTGGATTCCATCACTGTGACTCAACAAGAATCACGGTTGAAGGATTAGTATTTAACTTTGATGTAATATTTCAGTTCATTTTTGCTTTGGTATCTTAGTTGTACTAAAACTTTGTTATTCTGCAGATTCCACCAACTTATGTTAAGTGAAGAAAAAATGTATTAAAATTAGTTTCCACTCTTTTCTTGGTGTTATGATGCTAAATCTTAATTAGACGGTGATTGTGTACATCTATTTAATATTTCTGTAAAATTTATTTCGATGATAGTTTTTATTCCAAACTTGTTAGGCTAGACCTTTAATTGGGGATATGCAATAAAAACTTAGAAAACACAACTTCTGTGCACTAATCTTAAATGGGCAGATTTAATTAGATGAGTTGCTTTTTTCCATTACTAGCTAAAAATAACCATGGTCTATGAATCTTAACATATTTATGGATTATATTTATTTTGGACCTCAAAGGATCACGTACTTGAAATAAGAACTCAATTATGTGAATTGTCAAACTATGTTAGTTGTCCTAAAAAATACATAGCATGCAAAATAATTTATTTAATAAGGTTTATATTTCAAGTATGTGTATGTATATTTCTATCCATTAATGGACAGGCAATCATGTAGTGGCAGTGGTGTAATACCCTGTATTTTCAGGTATATATATATCCCTTGTACTTTCCTTAGTCTTTGGTGAGTTTGAGTTCCCAATCGATTGACATTTTTGGATACCAATCGATTGATAAGTTTCTCAATCGATTGACATTCTACCGACTAAGATTGATGATGTGTCAAACATCCCAATCGATTGCCATCTTCTTCAATCGATTGACATTGTTCCAATCGATTGACATCAAATATCTGTCTCCAATCGATTGACATTAATATCAATCGATTGACATAAGCTGAGAAACATTTTCTTCTTTCCTTCAGCTTTGAACGTGTGGCATTCTCTTAACCCCTATATATACTTGTTCATTTGTGGCCTTGGGCCAAGTTTTGGCAGCCTTGAGAGAGAGAGATGCATACTCTCTCATATATATATACACACACATATATATTGTATATATATTATACACACACTCTCGGGTGGAGAGAAGGAGAAGAAGAGGAGGAGGAGGAGACCAGAGAGAGAACAGAGACGGGCAGAGAAAGAGAGAGCAGAGAAGAAAGAGAGAGGAAAGAGAACTCACCATAACCGCCGCCGCGGAGCTCGGGACGCCGTCACCGGAACGCCGGGAGAGGTGAGTTTATTAACTCACTCAAGGAGGTTTGTTTTGTGATGTATATATGTGTTTAATAACGTTTATAAAGAGAAGAGAATCCCCCAACGTCTTTATATATAAAACCAGCAGTTTTGAGGAAGAAGACAGAGTCCAATCGATTGCCATAGAGTTCAATCGATTGATATATCCAATCGATATATTGACATTAGTCCAATCGATTGACATTATTTCCAATCGATTGACATTAGTCCAATCGATTGACATGTTTGTTCAATCGATTGGGGAATAGCAGAATGTTGTTTATCTATTGTTATATGTTATGAGCTGATTGTAATGTACCCAAGCTGCTAATGGTTGTACCATACGTGATATTGGATATGTGCTTAGTCAACATGATACTACGTTAGCCTTATATGATGTTTATGTTAATGTTACAAGATGAACTGTTTATTATTAACTGTCGATATGAAATGAATTATTTGACTGTCATATGTTATTGAATGGTAGAACGGAATACAACTGCATGTTAATAATCAGTAACCAGTAGATATGATGAATACAAAGCATGTGAAAATCTGGGTATCTAAAGCATGAGCATTGCACAACATGTGGTCAGCATGCATGGGATATTGATATGAAGAGATGAGAAGATATGATGAGAAAGGGGAACTGTGATTTGTATGGAATAATGAGATATGTGTACTTTGGATCCGTGGGATCAACGACTGACGAGTCGGGTGGACGTGGGATGGTTAGAGTTCCTAGTGCGCCTCTTGCTGTTGAAGACGTCCAGTAATGCGTATGCACTGTTGAAGACGTCCAGTGTACCATTGACGATTACGTCCGGCTAGTGCCCTAATATATATACTCAGCTGTGTAGACGACCAGTGAGGGTGTACGCATCGTTGAAGACGTCCGATGTGCCGTTCTATCGTTTACAGATAGGTGGTACCGTGTAGACGACCGGTAACCCTATCAAGGGATTGTGGGACCTATTACCTAGTCGGGTGATTCCGATTGGCATTATTGTATCGACGAATGGATATCAGATTAGAATGATGGGATTGATGAATGGATACAGAGACGGATAGAGGTATGAATATGAGTACGGATATGATGAGATAAAGGTTCAGTCGTGGATTCAGCGTCCCGGCGTAAAGGTATATGCATGGGTGGTTGCACGGTTACATGCATGGATATGGTGAATACGTGATGAGATATTTATTCCATGATCGTTATTATTGTTTTCATTTAATATGTTTCCTGTTATCATTGATTTAATGCATAGTTTAATAAGACCTCTGCTATGTCCGTGAGAGACGTCATTGATAAGAGATTAACCGCATTTTAAGATGCTGAACAATAGCGGTGAGGAGTGTTGTTTAATGTACTCACTCAGCTTTGTATCCAAAGCTGATGGCGTTTATGCCCTGGACATTCCAATGTCTAGAGCTTCGCAGGACTTGAGGACGAGAGACTGATGTTCTGCCGGTCTTGGAGCTGAAGGCTTGGAGAAGAAGACGTGCTGCTTGTAATAGTTAGTTTGTATATCTGTTGTTATTATTGTTATAGGCCTGAGACTATAAGCCAGCTGTTGTAATAGTTTTAGTAGACTTTTATAATTGGTACTTGGGCATCTGTTGCTTCCAAACCTTTTATAGTTTCCGCTGTAGCCTCTGATTATGCTAATAAGATATGTTCTATGAATAGCATCCTCTCTATCGTGGTGTTTATTGGTTTGAGTAGATGACAATGCGGTTATTCACCCGTCATTCCCTATGGACCCATAAAGGAAATTTATTTTTCTCTATTTATGCTGCTCCGGGGCGTGACAAGTGGGGACTGAGCGCCGAATAACCCACGTTCGCAAGCTTGAGTTCGAATATGGCTATTGCCCGATTGCCTTTTTATTTTTCTTTAAACTAAACAATGTCATTTTATATCAAACATGACACACTTGATATAAATTCAACTGTTATAAGTTTATTTTTAAATAAAGAATCACTCTGTTTAAAAATGTCAAACCCTTTTAAAAGCACAAAAGTTGTGTGATCTTGCTTTAATTTGCATATTCCCAATCCCTTTAAATCATTTCTTCCAAGTTAATTAATATTTCCTATTTCTAGATAACTTAGATTAAATATTTGTATTAATTCCATCTTTTACTTTAATAAAATCCAAGAAATACCTCTCATGTAAATCTTGTTTTTATCTCTTTTTCTGCCTTTTCTTACTAGCATCTTAGTTAGTCTATTTTTATTGTGTAATGTTAAAATCTTTACCATAAATTACTAGGAAAAAATATCTTTTAATTAGTTTTGCTGTAAAAATATAAGAACTAGTAATTTAGGAAAAGCCCCAAAAATCCTTCATCTTTTGTTTTCTTTTTTAAGGACAAAATTGTTACTTCATATCTTAAAAAAAAAATCTTTCTACTGTTCCCTGTGGATTCGACTTGGTCTTACTAGAACATTATTTTGTACGATCACCTACACTTGGGTGTTGATAAGAAAACGTGTTAGTACAGACTCATCAGGTACGACATACTATAAGGTATGAAATGTGCTGATTTGGTAAGTCGGTCCACAACTACCCAAATGGCGTCGTGGTTTTGCTGTGACTTCGACAATCCTACCGCAACATCTATAGTTATGTATTCCGACTTACATCCGGGAACTGGTAATGGTCATAGAAGTTCTGGAGACTTCTGATGTTCTGCATTCACTTGCTTACACGTAAGACATTGAGATATGTGTTCAGCAACTTCTCGCCTCATCCCTTCCCACTAGAATTTCATTTTCAATTCTTTGTACATCTTCGTACCTCTTGGGTGGATAGTCATACGTGACTTGTGTGCTTCATAAAATATATCCTTTCTAAGGTTATCTTCATCCGGCACACAAAGTCTTGCCTACATCTGAGTACTCCATCCGAACCAATACTCCAATTCTCTGGTTCTTTTACCGCGGCATTTGTGAACCATTGTTGAAGTCCTTCATTTTTCCTTTGTGCCTCAAGGATATGACTGATGAGGGTCGGTTGCATCATGAGACATCCAAAGTGTCACCCTTCACTTGGATCTGAGGCCTGAATACCTAATTTAGCCAGGGTTTCCAATGCTTGCCACTCTTTAACCATAAAGGAAGCTATGATCATCTTCTGGGGTTTTCGACTTAAGGCATCAGCCACTACATTTTCCTTTCTAGGGTGATATTACAACGTGAAATTGTAATCCTTTAACAATTCCATCCAACACCATTGTTTCATGTTCAACTCCCTATGAGAGAACAAGTATCTCAGACTCTTGTGATATGAAAACAGATCAAACTTCTTGCCATAGAGGTATTGCCTCCAAATCTTGAGTGCAAAGAGAATCACGGCTAGCTCGAGGTCATGGGTTGGATAATTCAACTCATGATATTTTAACTATTTCAATCCTTATACGATTACCTTCCCATCTTGCATCAAAACACATCCGAGTCCTTGGTGTGATGCGTCGCTATAAATGGTGAACTGTTCCCCACTCTTGGGTATCGCAAGCACTGGAGCTGAAGTCAATCTTTCCTTCAATTCCTGGAATGCGCGTTCATGCTTGTTACCCCATTCAAACTTCAAATCCTCCTTCGTGAGCCCGATAAGAGGAGTTGTGATCTTGGAGAATCCTTCCATAAATCTCTGATAGTATCCAGCTAGACCAAGAAAACTCTTGACTTCGGTTGTGGTGGTTGGTATATTCTATTCTAGAACTGCATCTGTCTTTGATGAGTCTACTGCTATTCCATCTTGTGAGACAATATGTCCTAGAAACTTGACTTCCTTAAGCCATAACTCACACTTGCTGAACTTTGCATATAATTGGTTATCTTAGAGGGTCTATAGTGCGATCCTTATATGTTCATGATGTTCAGCCTCATTCCTTGAGTAGATCAAGATATCATCTATGAACACAATAATGAACTGATCCAAGTAGGATCTAAATACTCTGTTCATTACATCCATGAATAATGCTTTGACATTGGTTACTCTAAAAGACATAACCAAGAATTCATAATGTCCATACCTCGTCCTGAAAGCAGTCTTTGAAATATCCTCGGGTCGAACCAACAGTTGGTGATATCCGGATCATAGATCGATCTTTGAAAAAGTTGTTGCTCCTTGCAATTGATCAAACAGATCATCGATTCTAGGGAATGGGTATTTATTCTTAATTGTGACCTTGTTAAGCTCCTTGTAGTCGATACAAAGTTGTTGAGTCCCGTCCATTTTCTTGATGAATAGCACCAGTGCTATCATGCCCCGGAGCAGCAAAAATAGAGAAAAATAAATTTCCTTTTTGGGTCCATAGGGAATGACGGGTGAATGTCACTAATTATCCACACCACACAATACTAGTCCAACTAATAAACAGAAATAGTAAACAAACTGAATATATAATAGCAATTGTATCTATTACAACATCAGAGTGGTTCTCAGGAACCTAACAAGTCTGGAGACAACATATGCGCAAGTACCTGTTTACTAATAAAATTCAACAGAGATAACAAAAATATAAACTAGATATAACTTCTTCATATCTAGCTGGCGTAAGGTTAGTCGTCAGCATAATAATCGTCCTTGGCATAATCATCATTAGTGGGGCACCCGTAGCAAAATCCCCCTTCAGATAGTAGCTGTCGTCATACGCATCATCACTTACATTAAGAGGGACATGGTAATCTGGATGGGGAATGTCCAGGTAATAATGGCATTCAGCTTACTGAGAGCTGAGTGAACAGAAACTCACAGGGTACCAATGATATAAAGTTTATTACAAGTTATTGAAGTGACTAAGATATAGTGTTACAATAGTATCTTTCTCTTTATTATACCAATATCGTTACTCAACCCTTATTGTCTTGTTAATAAAACTAAGCACATACTGACCCTTGGAATGAACTTGATTGTAAAACTCCTAGATATACCAATGCTTTGTCTACAGTGTCATCGCAAGTCATAAATACCATCTACTGCGTAACACCGCCAGTCATAGAGGTCATCTATCGCATACACCGTAAGTCATAGATAATACATCAGTCCATCTCCCGCTTTTAAGAACATATGTACAGTCCATCGCATGTCAGGGATTTAACGCTTCAAGTATCGATACATCAATTCTATTGCCACAACTTATCGTCAGCTACGTATTCTTAGCCACTGCAAGTCATAGATACCATCTACCGCGTAACACCGCAAGTTATAAAGGTCATCTACCGCATTTGAGAACACCTGTTTACCCAACCACAGCATGTCATAGACACCTTCGTTTGTCTACCGCGTTCGCGAAACAGTTCCTCCCGTAATCATCTCAGAACTTAGCAAACCTACCTATCGTTATACCATTAATGATTACATGACAACCCCATTTTGGTCTAACTACTCTGATTAAAATGAACGGATGTCAAACTCATACATGAACCACATAGTATCTAACATCATCACGTTAATCCATTATTCTTAATCATACTTATCTTTGTTGTCACATTATCCCTGATCAACCTATAATCGCATAATGGAAGTTCGAATTGAGAATCGAATAATCAAAGAAAGATTCCATGTTCTGCAAAGTTCGATTGATTGAAACCATTTCAATCGATTGGGAAAATAATGTTCAAGCGATCGAAGTCCCTTCGATCGATTGAACTCAGTTCAATCGCTCGAGAGTCATCTTCTCCAGAGGTTCTAGACAGTGAACGTCCAGAAGTGTGTTAGGGTGCATTTGGGTCTATTTATTTACGTCAAAAACTTATAAAACATCATATAAAATGTACCAAGTGAGTTTAGAATTCATCGAACGTCATATGGGCATGTTTGGCAAAGTGTGAGCTCCGAGCTTCTCCAATGGCTCGTCCTCCTCTCTGCCTCTCTCTCTATCTCTCTCTCTCTGTCTGTCTCTGATCTTCTTCTCCTTCTTCTCTGTCTGCTTCTCTCTCTCTGATTGCTACATATATATATACATATATGTATGTATATATATATAACACAACACACACACACACATACACACACACACACACACACACTCTCTCTCTCTCTCTCTCTCTCTCTTGAAATTCCCTAAACTAAACAACACTCTTACACACAAAAATGGTTCATATATATAGAGAGAAAAGGTGCAAGGTGGCAAGTCTAGCGCATAAACTAATATTATATATGCTTGCAAGTTTGATCAATTGAAGCAAATTTGATTGATTGAGAGTAGATCGGCCAATTTCGATCGATTGAGACCGATTTGATCGATTGAACAATGGAACACATAATAAATTCATGTCGGCAGGGTATGATCGATTGAAGAAATAAATTCTCGATTGCTCAAAATGACTTCAATCGATTGAAAGTGAAACTTCAAATAGGTTTAAGGGAAGTATACAGAATCTTTTCATACTAATAATTACTGAAAATACAGGGTATTACAAGTGCGCCCCAAGGCAACGTGATTGGTTGAATAAACTTGAGGTCCTCCAACTCCTGAACCTGCTTCTTCAGTTCTTGCATCTCTGTTGGTGCCATCCGATAAGGGGCCTTCGATAATAGTAAAGTACAGGGTACCAACTCGATAAAGAAGTCAATCTCTCACTTAGGTGGCAATCCTAAAATATTTTGAAACACATCCTTAAGGTCTCAGACTATAGGAATATGTGCAACAGTGAGTTTCAAACTTGAGCTCTTGATAACTACTAGACTACTAGTGAGAAAAGCAACACTGGAGGGGTTACACCGAAAATCAAAGGCTAACTTCCTGGTACCCAAAAAGTAATCATCTTATTGGCACAATCCAACTTAGCACGATACATCATGAGTCAATCTAATCCTAAAATGATGTCAAATTCCTTCATTCATAAAACAATTAGATCTGCTGGAAGAATACTATACTCAAGGGTTAAGGCACAGTCCTTGCACACTTTTTCTAATCTTATGGTCATTCCTAAAGGTGGTACCGCGTATAGGGCTATATCAAGCGCCTGGGGTACTAAACCCAAAAATTTAACAAATCTGATAGCAATGAATGAATTTGAAGCACCAATATAAAAAGAACTTTAAATCTATTGCTGAAAAATGTAAGAGTACCTTCCATATTCTGCTGCTCAGCTTCAATATATCTGACATCCTCTGGGATTATAGCATTCAAACGAGCCTGTCCTACTTGGCCTTGAGCAACTAGTCCATTGTATGTCCAGGGTACTCTGCAGTCCTTGCTCATGTGGCCATGCTTGTTATAGTTATAACAGAGAACACTTGCTCGGTTGTATCTCTTGGGAGTTCAGCAATCATTAGCCAAATAACCTGGCTTTCAACAATTAAAGAATCCAGTGGTATTGCCCCCAGTGGTAGCAGGTAATCCTTGTAAGGGAGGTGCCTAGGTTACAACATAGTGGTTATAAGGAAACACGGGTGGTGGCTTCCTTTTGCCAATCTAGTTGCACTTGTTCCCTTGGAACTGCGTCGGAGGTCTCCGCCCTTGGTTACCCTTGGGTGGTGGTCGATTCCCAAATCGTCCTTGCTCTTGACCATTAATATCTCCATAACTGATTGTCATTCTTACCATGGCCTCGAAAGTTTGACCCTAATAATTCAGAGTCATCCGTTGAAGTGGCAGCTCTTCTTCTTCGAGGTTATCGATCATATGAAGGGAAAAATGGGATAACCGTTTGAACTGCATCGTATACTCCCTAAAAGATCTATTTCCTTGTCTCAACTCAATAAACTTTCTCTCCTTCCTATTCCTCTCCATCTGAGGAAAGCAATTCTCTAGAAACAGCCCTTTGAATGTGATCCAAGGCATTCTTCTGGCCGCATCCTCTCCTACGGTCACCTTATCTGATTCCCACCAATCGCTTGCCGTATTAGTCAATTGGAATGTCTCTAATCGACGTTTCTCGATCTTATTATATCCCAAGGTATCAAAGATTGTTTCCATAGCTCGGAGCCACTATTTCGATTGTCATGGCTTAGTATTCCCGTCAAACTTCTTCGGACGAAAATGACAGATATGCTCCACTATTCGATCCTCCACTAGCCTCGGAGGTGGTCCATGATTATTTCCATAGTTCACATTAGCGTTGTTAATCCGCTCCATCCTACGTACAAAGGCTTCGAACATGCCTATCGGATCAGCAACTTAAGGTGCTGAAGGTGCATCCTATATAAATCGATGCAGGACGGTCTGGGCGTATCTTCCTGCCATCGATGCAGTGTGGTTGGGTACCTATATAGACATATATTGGTTAGTCTTCAATCTAAAAATAATAGCCAAAAATAGGTAAGAAACTAAACGTAGTAGTTACAACTACTAGCACATTTATAGCAAGGAAACTTTATATGAACAACTCAAAAATGTTTACTTGAAGTCAACCCCTATCTTAAGGAATCTTAAGGTTCAAACTCAAGAAATGTTGGGCAATTGGTATGCGCAACTACTAAACCTAGGATTTAATACCAAAAAATCATGTCGCGCCCCGCAATAGCAAAATAGAGAAAATAAATTCCTTTTTAGACCCGTTGGCCATGATAGTTGAAACTCATTACATTGTCCATAAGGCAAGTCTAATCATTAGAGTAATGAATCGACCGACGCATAAGGAAGTACTAGGTTTGACATATATAATCAGAGTTTGCTAGCTATTATAAACATAAGTAGCAGCAGAAATAAAGTATTACGGTATACTCGCCAATTACAACTATAATTATTATAGCAGTCTCTAAAAAAATAAAGGTAAACTAACTACAGTGAAGCTCCAGGTCTTTAGCTCGCATAGTAGTCAGCACCAGCATAGCCTCCGTCATCGTAGGCTCCATCCTCATAGCCCCTAGACATGTATTCTTTCCCTGCATACTCATAACCTTGGTATCCAACGGCATAAAACGCCATCAGCTATGAAAGCTGAGTGAATGCAAATACTAACAGAGTATCTATAGATATTAAGTATACATAAAACAATGTCGCTAGATACATGTCTTAGGAAAGTTTTCCAAAAAGTGGGACCTAATTTGCATCATTGATGTTCAAGTAATTAATGTTTTTGGAATAATGGTTTAGAGTTGTCCACTCTTTTTGTAAAATCAGAGTTAATTCTATAAATACCATATGAAGGTCCAATTGGTGTCAAACAAAATCTATTTCATTGAACTTTATGGTAAAAATAAACCCATATACATTCTATGAACTTAAGGTCTCTGAACAATGACTTAAACCAGACACTGCTTCTCTGGAATTTTGGTATCATTTGACAAAATGATGCTAAACATGATAGAACTTCAAAATCAAATTAAGCATGTTGATCTTAGCTTTCGATCTCCCATTTATATATCCTAAGTTATTTTTAAAATTTTTTTATTCATCAATGGCTGTTGAACGATCAAGGTTTGATCATTTTGTATAGATAATCATAGTTGTAGTTGAATTCAAAAAATTATAGAATAGATATATCAACTTCAAATGCTTGGGAAACAACCTTAACTCGATCACATGCCATGATTGTACATCGACATGTAGATACATGAGTTAGGAATCATCTCCAAAAAGCGGAACATTGATAGCTATCATTGATTTTATGATATTAAATCACAAAGAGATTATGCTCAAATCTATCAACCGATTTTCAACAAGTACTAAAAATAGTAAATGAATCCTCATAATTCTCAAAATTGATTATTCATCAAAGTTTATCCAAAAAATTTGAAATCCATCAAACAATAAGGTTTGATAGACCAAATTGTATGGATAAAACCCATCTATTTTGCTGAATTTTGAAGTAATCAACTAGTTCATTTTAATGTATGATGAAAACACCTTATGTTTTTATTTTAGCCCCTTAGAGAGATCAAATTCATAGATCAATATGTTTATCATGATTTTCAATTAATTTTTACCTCAACTTCTATGAATAACTTTATATCATGGATCAAAGGGTCTTTCAAACATCCCATCAAAGATGAAAGTCAAAGAGAAATTCAAAGTATAGAGATGATCAAGAGAATGATATGAACATAGGAACATCCTCCTCATAGATTAACTTACTAGATCATCATAGGATTCAAAATACAATACATACGTATAAGCGTGGATGCATAGATCTAATCAAAATCAAAATATGAGAATTATAGTATAATAGGTCTCTAATCATGAATTATCAACAAAATCAAAGCATAGAGATGATCAAGAGAATGATATGAACATAGGAACATCCTCCTCATAGATTAACTTACTAGATCATCATAGGATTCAAAATACAATACATATGTATAAGCGTGGATGCATGGATCTAATCAAAATCAAAATATGAGAATTATAGTATAATAGGTCTCTAATCATGAATTATCAACAAAATCAAAGAGAACTTGGATCTAGCTATGTGAGTGTGTGAAGAATAGAAGAGAAAGAAAAAGAGTGTTCAAGAGACTAAACTAGATCCAAAATTTATAAACTATATATACAAAACAAGTGATTAAAGATTATAGTGTTTACATCTTGAAGGATTCTCAATTTAAACTTAGAATTGTGCTAGGATGATCTTTCATCTTCAAGTGTTCTTCAAGCCTTCAAAGTGTATTCATCAATGGTGGATGAACAAGGATACAATTGATGTTCAAGTCTTCCCTCAATTATGACTTAATTAATTTTCAAGATCAATTCAAATCAATTCACTCACAGTTCTCAATTCTCTCTCTAAAATGACCCCCCTCTCCCTCTCTCTAGAATATGCAAGGTATATTCAAAGTAACTCTCTAGATGATCAAGTATATCCAAGTATCTCCAAGTATATCCAAGATGTGAAGTATATGGATCTATATATAGAGTTTGAAAACTTAATTTCCAAGTTCCAAGGCTAATTAGGAGTTTTCAAGGCTAAAAATAGGGCTAAAATAGGCAATTTAGGTCAAAATACAATTTTCAGATAGTTTCTTAGCACAAGGGGCTTCTAGAACACTATGGCCACGTTTGGATGACGGAGCCAGGATTGGACAATTAGTCCTTTTTAAAAAATAGTCCTGGGACTACTAATACCACCTCCCCCAGGCCTCGTTTGTTTCGCAGGACTAAGGGGGGGATTGAGGGGGATTGGACTAATAGTCCATTTTAATCAAATAGTCCGGCGTTTGGCATCGCTATGGAGCACAGGACTAATTGTCCATTTTAAAAGAATAGTCCCCCATATGGGGGACTAAGTTATACCATGGGGGAGGTGGTATTAGTAGTCCCGGGACTATTTCTTAAAAAGGACTAATTGTCCAATCCCACCTCTGCCATCCAAACGTGGCCGTATAACTTAGTCCCCCATATGGGGGACTATTCTTTTAAAATGGACAATTAGTCCTGCGCTCTATAGCAATGCCAAACACTGGACTATTCGATTAAAATGGACTATTAGTCCAATCCCCCTCTGTCCCCCTTTTAGTCCTGCGAAACAAACGAGGCCTATGGGGAATAAAAAAAATCCGATGGCGGCCTACAAAAGGGGGGTGGAGCAGCCACCTACTGTTTTCCTCCCTTAGGTCCTCCTTTGCCCCTACTTCAAGTTTTATGCGCACTACTTTTCTAGATTTTTGTAAAAAAATACTTTTTGGCCTCCAAAATTGTCCATTTTTGTACCTTTGGAAAGCCATTGAGTTGAATTTCAGTTTAAAATTTCCCGGTAGTGATTTGAATGGAAATTCAAAGTCAATTGAAGTCCTAAAGTCTCCCAAAACTTTCATTGTATTTTTGAAATTAAACGAACCTAAGTTGATATAAGGTGTAAAAGGATGATAATTTGTTAGAGTTAAATTTTGTTTGGTACTTAAAGTGCAAGTGCAAGTAGTTGTAAATGCTGCAGAATTTCCTACTGCATTAAAACAGTCGACTGAGCCCCTATTTTCAAGAGAATAATGTCTATAAATGGTACTTTTGATCTAAATAAGAGAAATTTCACCTCTAGACTCTAATAATCGAATATGTTTGACTATGAGTTAGTGGAATAGAGGCCTCGATGGGAGTCACGTGTCTTAATGCTATTTTTAGTGGTTTTGTGGCGTGATAACTTTCCTTCTAGGTTCTTATAGCATTGACAGAATCAAAGATTTTAGATTATAATATCACCAAACAAATAAATGCCTCAAGAGGCAATATTTTTCATTAAACACAACAAAAGATATAAGATCAATTACACTATAAAGAAGAGGATAACACCTTCTTGATGAAGATCACAGGATTGAAAAGGCAAAGCATGCCTCCAATTCCACAAAGAATGGGATCGAACACATACCTTCTTTGATTACAACGATGAATTTGAACTAAATCTAAATCTACTCTTAGAACAAGAAAGCAAAATAAAGATAAAAATGCCTAGGGCATGTTGTTGATGATCGTGGAGATATCTTCTTCTTCTTTCTCTCTTGTATTTATAGGCAAAAATATGAATAACTGCCACTTAGCCACTGTCAACATGACTGTCATTGTCAATTTGAACTGGAAATCTGCCACATGGATGTATCGGGTTGATCGTGTCACTCTCAGGTTGACAACGTGACTGCTGCACATGATGTGGAAATTTCAAGATATAATAACTTTCTAGTAAATATCCCATGATGTGGTAGTTTATAGGTCGTTATTTTTCATAAAACTATCCACAATATGGTAGTTTTGGTGGTTTCTGCCCACTAAGTCATTTAAATAAATGACCATATGTTTAATATGAATCAACCACATTTTGTTGCTGCCATACAAACTTGGACTTCAACATCCACTCATACTCCATCACACAAGCAAGTCTTGTGTTGACCAAAAGTCCAAATGTATGTGGTGTAAACAACACCACATTAAGAACTATACACTACAACCCTCAAACAATTAGGAGTACTAGTTATAGTAATTTGTTTCCTGTTTGATTAACCCAAATATAAAAAAATAAATTATCAATGAGATCTAACAAAAAAACTGCATGTTTTGTGACAATATTAACAATTGAATATGGTTTTAAACCTATTAAAAACCATTTAGTAGTTGGATTGAAACTATACAAGTTCCTCAAGTTAGAGTCTCTTTGCAATCTCTTTAGAATAAATGATTCTTTTAATAGATAAGTAGTCATAAGTCCCTCAAAGTAACCTTCAAAAGTTTAAATCCAAATTGGTTTGACCATTTTATGAAAAGGACAAAAGGAATCTCATACAACACTTGCACGGTATAAGTGCGAGCACCATAGGAGATCCCACGTCATTACCAAGCGCCTCACGCGCACACTGCTGCCTTCAGCCACTCACACCGTGTGAGTGGCTGTATTATATGAGATCCATTTCGAAAATATTTTTTTTTTTAACTTTAAACCTCCATAACTTTTGATTTACGACTCCGTTTTCTACAAATTTTATACCGTTGGAACCGTGTCGACGAGAGCTAAAAAACTAGTACCATTGTTGATATCCTTTGAGCAAAAGAAAAAAACTCATATTTTTACATGCCATGTTCCAAACGAACCAAATAGAATTTTCACGTAATATTCGTGTATGAGTTCACTGAATTTTCACTTAATATTCATGTATGCTAAACTGAAATGTTTTGAGAGAAAAAAAAATTGAATGTTCACTTTGTTCTGAAGGAGAGTTTTAGTAAAATTTCACAAGAATTTTACATTTGTTTCGGTTGAAAAACTATGTTTTATAATTGTTTGTGAAATTTATTTATTTTTAACGAAATATGCATTGTTTTAATGTGAAAAAAAGAGAGTGAAATTTCACTTGGCATACTTGAAAATTAAGTGAAATTTCTCTAAACTTGTGCATGAACATTAAGTAAAATTTCACTTAAATCGACATTTGAGGGACTTCTTAACAAACTAAGTATCAAATTGGACATTAAACTCTAGAGAGTTACTTCTAGTGACTTTTGGGATAGTTAGTGAAGTTTCACTTGCCATACAAGAAAACTAAGTAAAATCTCACTAAACGAGTACACCAATGTTAAGTTTAACTTCAAGTTTTCCAGGAAGAAGACATGTACGGGTTCAGTGAATTTTCAAAAAATGCATTTGTTTTGGTTGAAAAATTGTGATTTATAATTAATTGTGAAAATTGCTTCTTTTAATAAAATATGCATTGTTTAAAAAAAATTCACCATGCATACATGAATATTTTGTGAAATTTCACTTAACTCGTACATGACCATTAAGTGAAATTTCACTTAACTTGGCATTTGAGAGACTTTTGAACAAATTAATAATCAAATTGGACTTTAAACTCGAGACAGTTACTGTAACGACCCACCTCCCCATCTAGCAACACTATTGTCCGCTTTGGGCCTAAACACAGAAAACTTCCAAGGGTTCACCCATTCTTGGTACTACTCTGGCAGCAGCACGCTTAACTGTGGTGTTCTTTTATGTTTAGCTCCCTCACGATTTTAAAAGGCCTTTTTGCATGAGAGCATTTTTGCTCACCCAACTTTTGGTGCACCAATGCTCACCCAAACCTCCCATTGGTCAATGCAGTGGGACCTAGGATTAAACACCATTAATTAAATCATGGATCCCACTGCATTGACCAATGGGAGGCTTGGGTGAGCATTGGTGCACCAAAAATTGGGTGAGCAAAAGTATTTTCTTGTTGCATATAGAGGGGCGATCAATCCTTATAAACTAGTCTAGGAACTTTACCCCAGGCGATGTGGGACAATCCCCCACACCCGACCTCACCTCATCCATCTTGGCCTTCCTACCTCAAGAGTATTGGCTCTTGGTTGTCACAATCGTATTGCTGGATTGTGCAAGATTTTCGTGTAAATCTGCATTAGATGTATCTTTTGTGTGACTATAAGAATTGTTTTCCTTATAGTTGATTTTTTTTCTTCTTCTTCTTCTTCTTCTTCTTCTTGGGCGTCAATGGTTTTGACCATGGACTCGTTTGGACTTAGTAGTCGTTTGTGAGTTCTCCGACTCTATTTCATGTTGAACTCGAGCTTACCTTGTCCTTGTTAAGGGATGTTGTTGTAATATCCATGTTATTTGGGCATTCCGGTAGTTGCCTATTGATGTTGCCTAATTTTGTGGCCTATTGAGGTGTCCTATCGATGTGAACTGTTATTATTTCTTTGACCTTACGATTGATCCGTCGGGTGGATTTTTTGTTGATTCTATGAATTATCCATTAGATTGTATTTAGTTTCATCATTTGATTCCGTTGATTTATCTCTCACTCTGTTATTTGAATGAGAGTGCCTATTTGACGCCATCCACCTTATTTTTGTATTGGTGATAGGAGTATGCCTAGGGCATGTTCTCTTGTTAGTAATTTCGATTACTATGTGTTTGGAAATGGATCATGTGAGATTCCGTGCTAGTAATTTTAGACCTTATGGGTTAATTTTGTTTGGGTTACGGACTTTCAATATCTAGACGGACCCCTAGTTTTTACTTTTATATCATCTTGACATATTACTGTTGATGTCATTGTTGACAAGTTGGATTCATGCACTTGGTGCATTCCTTGTTTATTGGGATCTGTGAGTCCCTTTTTTACTCACCCTGTCGTGAGATTATTGTAATTATGCTTTGTTCAAACTTTTAATTTCATCCTTGCTTTAGGCAGAGGACGATTCTTGGTGATCATTTGTTTTGAGATCACGTTCGGTTAGTGTGGCAACTTCTATAGAGTTGTCTTCATTTTGTTGAGAAACTTCGACTGTGTTTCCTTGAGCACTTTCGTTATTTGTGGTCCGTTTGTGATGCGAGTTTGTTATAACTCTTGTTTAAGGCGTATCGTCTAGTTTGCTTCCATCTTTCGTGTGACATTTCAGGATCACCTGTTCGGGAACTTCCAGTTCTTTTTGATATGAATCGGACTTTCAATAGTTGAAAGTTCAGGGGCTTGATATCATTATGACCATTTATTTTCTTATTTTGGTCAAGGCATAATCTTTATATATATATGTTATTATTATTATTTTTTGGTTGTCGCGTGCAACAACGAATGTTGGTGAACTTGTTGGTTTATGTCTGTTCCTTCACCTATTTGATTTATTATTGTCTTGTTGATGGCATCATTGTGTCTTCTTGGACACTTTTCCTTGTAAGACCCTTTGACTTCTGACAATGACATTACTTTTGCCGCATTGTTTTGAGATGGGATCTCTTAATAGATCCATTTATTAGTAAAATCATTATAATTGACTATAGCAATGTTTATGTTTTGGGGTGTGATAATCATTTCTTTTATCAATTTCCCTTTGCCATTGTTGTAGACTTTTGTGTCTATATTGATCATTGTCTCCTTGTGAGGAGCGAGGTATTATAAGAAAGTCTTTGCGACTCATACCTCTTATGTGGTTAAGATGTAACTTTGAGTCGTTACGGTCCTTAGTACCGAGTATATCGTTTGCTTTGTAAAGTTTTCCTTGGTTTCATTCTTGAGTGTTTTGGATCATTCCTTGGGAGTTAACCCAGTATTTGGTTCATTTTAGAACTCGTGTTTTGAAACATCATACATTTGCTTCGTATGATGATTCTTTGATAGTCTATCATTGATTTGCTTTGAGAATTTGTGTTTAATTGTAATTCGATCTCTGTGTGATATTCACGCTTGTGTAATATCTTTCTTTGATTCTTTTTTTTTTTTACATCAATTGAAGCTTAATGAGGGTTCTTGGAACCGAGTTTGATATTTCTTTGAATCTATCTAGTCCTTTCTTTTGGAAGTGTTGAATGCATTGGATTGAATATGTTTGTCTTAAATATTTGAATCATTTTCATGAAGGGTTGCCACCATTGTTTGTGTAGGTGCTTACCGATAGAATACTCGGCTATACGTGTTAGATGTTTAGTTTATGCCTTATTGTTTTGGCACTCAATGATTTTGAGCTTCGAGATTAGGAGTATAGACTTTGATTGGTGTACGATTTCTTTCGTTCCATTGTTGTTCCGTCTTAGAGAGACGTGGAAACTCCTTGTGAGTATTGAATGTTTGACTTGGTTTTATCCCATTTATTCCTTGGGTCTTGTAAATGTTTTCACCATAAGTAATGGTTGTAGAATGTTATTTCCATTCTACGGGTTACCCTCTGTTCTTTGGATTGGGTTTCCAGTTGATGATTAGATTATATATTTTGTTGGTATACATATCCTTTGTATACTTATTGCTTATTCATTTTAAGACAAATTCTGGGTATACAACAATTCGTTGTGTCCTTATGACCACGTGTTCCTTTTGAAAATATCACTTTTGTTTTGATTTAATGAATTTGAGACATCTGGATGGACTTTGTCTTCATTCAAGTACATTTTTGGTTGATCCAATGATTTGGAGGTTCATGTCCATTATTACTGTCGATTTATGGATTTGACTCCTTCTTTTAATGTTGAACTTCGTGTGTCCCTTACATTTGTTCCTCAGCACCCTTGGTGTGCTTAACTGACTATTTTATTGAGCTTTCCTCTCCTTTACAGAATCGATGCGTGAGATGTTTCATTTTCTCACGTTGTGTTAGTGTTCACATTGTCTTGTGACAATATGGCATTTTGGTGTGATCATGGACCATTCTTTGATTGAGTTCCTTTCGTTCTTTGTCCCGAATTCCGGGATGGAATTCTTTTAAAGGGGGTAGAATGTAGAAATCTATAATTTTATTAAGGGTATTGTGGTAATTTTGGTGGTCAATGTGTGGACCCATTTTGGACTTATACATTTTCAATGCCTAACATTTGGGTCTTGTGGTATCACTTTGGTATTTGTTATGACACATGTGTGTATATGTATGTTACATATTTGTGTGTGGGTGTGTGGGTGTGTGTGTGTGTGTGTGTGTGTGTGTGGGAGACAAGGACGAGACCCACAAGTCACCTCCCAACCACTCTCAACCACTCCCAACCACTTAAGCTTCCCTAGGAAGCTTCCTTCTCTCCTTCTCCCTCCCTTTTTATTTTCTTTTTCCTTTCATTTCTCTTATCTATCTCTCTCTCTCTATACTACTCATTCTCTCTTCTATTTTGGAAGAACCAAAATTCCCTATGTTTACTATGACTTCAAGCTCCATTTTGGAGGTCTAAGGTTCATTTTTAGGTGCAAGCTATTTGAAGCAAAAGTGGTCTAGTAGTCAAGGGCACTCTATTGGTGTCATTATTTTCCACCTTGGTGTTTTCTAACTCAAGCTATGGGCTAGAGGAGGAAGAAGGATTTTCTAATTTCCTTGTTCATTGAAGCTCTACCACTTGGGTCTTCTTATTTCCTCTTGGATTCTCCTATCTTTGATGCAAATCATGGCACGTCTTCAAGGGAACCAGTTCAAATTCCAATTGGACCAGTTACGAGGGCTCGGGCAAAGAAGTTCAAAGAGGCACTCAATGGGCTAATTCAAGAAGTTTGGTCTCAGGAAAATTCGTGGAGGCCTGTGGAGCTTGGTCCACAAAGATGTCTCAATCTAATTCAAGTTCTAGAAGAATAATCCAGCAGTTCAAGATTGAAGTCAAAATTTAGTTTTCCTAAAATTAGAATTTGATTGTCATTTTTTTCTTAATTGCTTAAATTGCTGAATTGTAGGCTTGCATGCCAACTATGGAACTTTCCTTATTCCTTTAGTTTCGTTTTATTTTAATTTTGGGCGAATTTATTTTGGGGCATAATATTTCGTAGGCTTATAGGGCCCAACTGTAAGCCTCAGCTATTTAAACAGTTTTAGGGTTTGTAATATGCAGTTTTGATCATTAATAATATTGTGAGAGTTTTCTCTTTGGTTCTTTGAAGAACTATTCGAACTTACCAGATTTACTCTGTGGCGTTCATACCTGGACTTATCAATCGAGTTTTCCATCCTTGATTGTGGCGTCTTCATCCTTTATACCAAGGTTCGCATCTGTTATAGGTGTTGGGTCGCGGTTTTCCATTTGAATCTGACAGTAGAACGGTCCGAGGCATTAATCGTGTTACGGGTTTTGTCACATTGTTGGCGGGGTTCATATCACTCTTGCACTTATATTTTCAAGGAGAAAGGTAGATTACATTATCTACATACATATGTTATCCTATCTCTTTAATTAATTTGTGATTAATTGCTAGGATTAGTGAATATGTGGGTTAACTAGCATTCTCCCCTAATACACATGATTGTGTGATTTACATGTCTACTTGTTAATTAGTTGATTAAATGCTTAAATGAGATTATGTGCTTATTTTCTTAGTTGCTAATTGATGACTAATTTGTTTATATGGATTAAGCCTTATTGCTAAATTAAAAGCATGAGTATGTGTTAGTATTAGTTCTTTAAATGGTAGAACTCATGCTTACCTTAATTATTGTGAAAAGTTCAAAGGTTGCAAATGTCTAATGGAATTATTGATTTCATTCTTGATATATCATACTTGAATTCGAATCATAGAATTAACGTGCATTGTTGCCAAGTGGGCACATCTCATAGCACAGCATGATTTGCATATGAGAAATCCCAAAATAGGGTTAAAATGATGTGAAAAATTCGGATGTGGGTTGTGTGTGAGGACAGGGTGGACGTACTTAAGAACGTACCAAACTCCAACTTATATTCGACTAGCTATCGAAAAGTTGGTATGCTACATTCCCAGTGGGGGGTGGCTCATAGTCCGGTAACGAGGTGAGTGAACATGTGTGCATGGCCCGAGGGCTCATCAGTTGCAATGCTTAGGCAACATTCATGGCACCACATTTCATTTTTAGTTATGGGATCCATCTTGTATATCTATAATGTTTTCTACTAAGCCGTTGTGCTTAATGAATCTATAAAAACTCTTTTTCAGCTGATCTTGATAGGGGCAAGGCCCATGAATAGCCCGATGCCTTAACCTTATGTTTTTGAAAGCTCCTCGCAATAAATCATATTCTTTTGAACTTGCATAACATAGTTCATTTGTTAGACTTGTAATAATTGTAAATTTGAAATTGTAACCATTAGATTCGAATTATGGAACTTATAAGCACTTTGATCTTAATTCTTTCATCTATGTCATTTGTAAGCTATGACCTAGCTTGGGCACGTGTTAGCTCGTTACACTTTTGGTAATGTTGTTAGAGTTCATGTATTGGGACTCACTTTCAACTTGTAATATTCTCATTGTTAATATCCATGGTTATGTATCCGGGACCTTCGAAAGACCTACTGCCCGACTTATGAATTTTGATCAAACTCAAATATTTCTAAAATCTAATTTGATTTATACTAAGCCCATGGCTTGTATGTTATAAGAAAAATATTACTTTTGATTCCTAAGGAGCCGTTTGGTTGTAAATTCTCAAACCTTAATTTCATGAAAACTTTCAAAATAAACATCTTCTTCTTTTTCTTTCCCTCTTGATACTTCTTATTTCTATCATTTTAAAACTTCTTTAAAAATCAGAGTAATGTTGATTGACCCTATTTGACCTGTTTGGTCCTCATGGGTCAATCCTTGACCTTTTGACTTTTCTTTGGAATCCACGTAGGATTCTCTTGTAGCTTCTGCACTGTTTGGTTGGTCCACACAGGATCTCATCTTCTTCTTAACCTCTTTCTTTGACTCTTTGACTTGTCCACGTGTTGTGAATTTTGGGACGTTACAAAGGTACTATGCGAACGACCATAGTATTCAAGGTATAAAAGATCACACGATTGCGAAACAACTAGCCCTCAAGGCATATAATAAAACGCAATCGAATTTAAGCCTTAGCAAACAATAAATTAAGGCTACCAACAACAGAGATCATACTACCAAAACCAGTATGATCTCGAATTCATGAAGATGACGAAATCGAGGGTATCAAAAATAAATCATCTAACAATATCTATCCCTCAAGAAGTAGGGAAAGATCTGAGTGTTCAACAACTCAAGTTCGAATTCAACGAAATAAATTCCAAAAATTTAATAAGGCAAAACTGTTGGAGAAAGATTGATTCAAGAATCAACAAGTCTAAAGAAAAAGGTCATCATACCACTACAGTGCGATATACCCAAGTTCAAAACTTAAGGGTGGTCTAGTTTGAAATCAACAAGCCTCAATCACGAGAATCGAATCAACAAGGTACAAACGTGCTGAAAGTACTTGGAACAATGGAACCACAATGCTCTAGCAAGAGCTAAAAGATCATAAGGATCAAGAATAAACCCACTTCCATGAAGTACAACGTATACGAGAATCTATACTTACTCACAACTGAAGAAATAACAGAAAATACATGTTTCTAAGACCAATGTCACAGCATTAACCACAAAATGTTAACAATGAATCCTCAATTAAAGTCATAATAAAAATTGATAACAATCGATAAACAACTCATAGAAAGCATTTCACCAATCAGCAGGATACGCAGTCTCAAAAGAAGAGACGATCCTCAGAGTCGCGGAATTCACTCAAATGTGAAAACTACCGAATAAAGGAACTAATAGACTTGGAATAACACAAATCTATTCCCCACAAAATCTAGAATCCTCACAACTATTCATATGATAGAATTTGATCATACGCAATGGTTACATAGTGAAACGATAATCTGATTGTGAAAATCAAAGCAATCACCAGAAATTTGAGTCAACCGACCAACCATATGATAGAAAACTCGTAATTTACTCAAAAGAGTAATTACAATGTCAAACTGACATCCGAACGATGAAATTCTCACAGAACAAAGAGTACGACAGTCCTATAAGAAGGAAGAACTATTCCAACGATAAACAAGAAGTGTTCGTAGCCATGTGCTATATATAGACTACTAGCCACAATCGAGGGTTGTCAAGATAGAATGCTCTCACAAAGATCAACATAGCCTTTAGAGAGGCTTTGCATCATATGCGAAATAAAACCCATGCCACCCAAAGGTAAGCATCTCAAGAATGTACGCGAAAATGTAGGAATACCCCGAGTTTGAAGACTCAACCTATATAAATCGTCTAATAATACATAACGCTGCGTCATTAGAACCAATAAGTTATTCGTCGAGTTAGAAAACATCTTTTAAGTACTTCAAAGGTACATATACATATAGGTTTTCAAATATGAGCAACATATTAATATGTTGGTTTTCACAAGTTCAAAACTTATCTTTTAGATTTTCTACCTAAGAAATCTTATTATGAAATGCCGATCAAAGTATCTATGAGTACGCGTATAAGCTACTCTAAACACATAAAACATCAATTATTATCTTAGCATGCTATTTTTATCATGCTTAACAATTCAGTGATATAGAAATAAGTAATCACATAAGCACATAAACACATTAGTATGTTATTATATAATCCCGAAGGCAAGTAAACATACTTTTCATCCTTTTCATTTATAACATGAAAATCCATTGCGTAATGTGCTAACCAATACATTATGTTACAATAGTGTAAACATATAAAGCATATACATGAAAGCAAATAGGCACAAAATGTAAACGCAAAATCACATATGTCATGTGAGCCTATAATCCCACAGGCATATAACACTTAAGCAAGCTCTCTCTCAACTTCATGAACTAAAAGAACCATGTAAAGCAAATGAAAAAAGCATAATTGAAATCTTAAAGCATCTGAAAGAAGCCATGGTTAAACCCAGTAAACTCCCAGAGCACCAAGTATTCGAACCCGGTTAGCTTTGTTACCAATCTATAACGCCCCAAAATTCACGACACGTGGATGGGTCGAAGAGTGTCACGCCCTGGAGTAAGCCAAAAATAGGGAAAATAAAAATTTTCCTTTATGGGTCTGTAGACACGTGACTAGTTTGTTAACCAACCTGTCCTTCTAACTCCGCACCATGCAATCATAAGGGAAAATGCTAGAGCATAAGCATGACCTAAACTTACCAGAGTATAAATACAGCAGCGACAATTAAACAAGAGTTATAATAGCTACAATCCTAATATAAGAAGCCATACTAAGCAATTTACATAAGCTTAAAAACTTGAGAAACTGTCTATCAGAACTTGGGCAAGGCTTTATTCTCCTTGGCTCTGTGGATACCGGAAGTGGACCACTTCTCTTGTTTGAGATTGTTTTGAAAAGGAATTTGACTTGGATCAAAGAAAAGAAAATGGTCTGTTGAAAACAGATACAGAGTCGCCACTTGGTCTTTAAGGAACCAAGAAACCTAATTTGACTCACCCAAATGGATAAAGGGCACCGGTCCTTCATAACCAAAGAACTTGGCTCGGGGTTTTGGTACGAGAGAGGAAGGAGCCTTTGTCGCGACTAAAACACCCTCAACTCGCCCCGTCTCTCGACAGGCCTCAATTAGCATCCAAATAATCATCTTATACTAGGTTTGGTTCGGCAATTAATACTATGATAGTATATTACATCACATAAGAATCTTGAAATTGAAAATCAAAAGATAGGATATCATTCATAAAATCTAAGTCAAATATCATACAATGTAAAGTGAAAATCACACAAATAAACCTAGGAAAAATTATCTAATCATATATCAATTAATCAATGTTTCCTAATCTAAAGGGGGCATGAATTATTCTTGAAACAAATAAACAAAGAAATCAAAATATGCTTAGCAAGCTAGTATGATGCATGTTATTCTTGAGAAAAGAAGATCTCTCAATCCCCGGGACGGATGAGAAAGGATGATTAGATCAAAGGGGAAGCATGAATGTGTGATCAAGTTCATTCCTTATAATCTCCTTGGATTAAGAGTTACAAAAACCCCAAATCTTGCATGAATGCAATGTATGTATCTAAAATGTGCAAAGGTTGTAGTGTGTTTTGTGTACATGGATTTCTAAAATGACTTAGAAGTCTAAAATGTGCATGAATGAATGTATTAAATCAACATGGGATATATACAAATGTAGTATGAACTACTTCCTAAGATATGAGCTAATTTGGAATGCATATAAGCATTAAATCAAAGAATGAAAGTTAAGGTATGCTTGCTGTGAATAGTGGACAGAACAGTAGCATCATCTTTGGAAATTTGAAAAGAGGGGTTAGGAATGTTTTCAATGCATGATTTTTTATGGACATGTTCATTATTGTGTCTAGAACACAACCCAAAAATCCAATCCTTAATAACTATCACAGATTGAGAGAAATCATATAAACAACAGAGGTCACTCAGAAACAGAGTTCGTACTGTCGACTGAAATGTTGAAACATCTTAGAAAATGAAAACGAATGATCTAGAGGCCCATTTTATACAGAAAGTTTCCTAAGACATTGAATTTTAAGGGAAAAATAAGTTAGGACCACCCCTTTTGGAAAAGTGTTCTGGAAAAGAGGTCGTAAGTTGACCTAGCTGCTGTGACAGCAAAAAACAGAATGTTTGGAAGGAATGTTGGGACCCAAATGGACCATTTCCAAGTACTTCCAAGTCAAACCAAAAATCATGGGTGTTCTCCAATGAGTTAGGAAGACTTTATAAGTGGCCTTGTATCCATATGTTGAGTATTGAGTTCTAGAAAAATCTTTGAGCTCAACTCACTCACTGTTTTGACTCATTGTTTTGAAGATTTTGGAGAAAATAAAGTTTTGTTTCTTGAAACCAAATGAGAGGGATTGAGAGGGGTTTTGAAATAGATGTTTTGAAAACATATTTTCAACACTCAATAAGGATCATAGCCACTTAGAATACCTACATCAAACTTATCATTAAGAACCTCCAAGATTGTTGGAGAGATTTATTTTATTTTTGAACATAACTTCAATACATTCCAAGAATACCTTGGAAGTATTGAGGTTATGATCATCATCTATCAAACATGTTTTTGAGGTCAAGAGCTACTATCCATAAGGATTCACTCACCCCAAACTTCATGTCATCACTTAGATGATGATGAACTAGTAAGTAAATAAAGAAAATCAAAAAGAAATGGGATAAGAAGAGATGAACAATAAATGAACAAGCAAGTAGATAATGATCAATAGATGATATTCATGAAGCATGAGACTTGTAGATTGGTGTTTCACTCATATGTAATGACACTAGACATGGAAGAAGCTTCCATTCTCTTAAATGCTCACTAAAATGGTGGTTGGGAGTATTGAATGTTGAAGTAAATGGAAGTAATGAAGTAAAAACAAAGTTAGAACTCACTTTTGTTTTTGAAAATCAAAGAAGAAAGCTTCTTTTCTCTCCACTCTAACCTTATCTCTACAACTTTCTCTCCCAAACTTTTCCAAAACTCACATTTGACCCCCCCTAAAATGAGGAGTAATGGGGTGTTTATATAGGCCAACTTAGGGTGTTTTTGGGATTTAGAAAGTACTCCCATTGGCTCCAAACATCTGAAATCATAAAACTATGTCGTTTTGGCTTTTAATTAATCAAAATGAGACCACAAACTTAATTACAAAAATACACTGTTCTGGAGGAGAGTGCCGCGGCGGCAATGCTCCTCCCTTCGTCTGGATAATGCTGTTTAGGCCCCCTGAAGTTCCGGTATTCGCGAAAAGGCCTTATTTTGTCCGAAATTCACAGAAAATGCATACGAACTCCAAATCGAGGTTGTGATATACCGTTGGAAAGGTAATGGAGTCTACTTTACATAAATAATAGTTCGGGGATAGGTCACTTTGAAAAGTTTTGCGGTATTCGCGATAAAAGCCGATTTGATCGCCTTTTTCACCTTTGGAAATTCATAATAAATTCGTTTTAAATCCCGAAATTATGTATGACATACCGTTGGAAAGCTATTGACCTCTAGTATTCATGAAAAATATTTGAAAATTGTTTCGGCGCCCCGGTTCTGAAGTCAAATTTTGGTCAAACTGGTCAAACCTGGGATTCCCGGGAAGTTCTGGAAACCTCCGGGAGTTCCCGGGAGCTGATGTTTTCGCTCGATTTTCTTTTGGAACTTGTTTTAACACCTTTTTTTATGATTTAGAATGATTTTGGTGAATTCGGACGATTTCGGTCAAACTTGGTCAAACCTGGTCAAACCTTGGTCAAACCTAGTCAAACCTTGGTCAAACCGGTCAACGGGGACTTTCCGGGAACTTCCGGGACTTCCGGGGGTCTCTGGGAGTTGACGATTTCATCCGATTTTTCTTAAAAACTCATTTTATCACTTTTCTTACGACGTAGCATGTTTTCAGAACTTTGGGACCAAATCTGGGAGTTTTCGGGCTTTCAGGGGCATTTTGGTCATTCTGAGCATTCTGAGAGATAGAGCTGACTTCCGAGAGTCCTTTTGAGTCTTTTACGATCATTGTGAACCACCAAGCTATGGGTCTTCTAAATCTGATAGCCGACAAAATGGGGTGTCTACAGGCTCCACGGCACAGCATCCTGAACTCTTCTATCTATCTCCCAACCTGCAACACTCTGGGCATACGAATGCCCAGGGCGTAATATGCCATCAGCCTTGGAACAAGGCTGAGTGAGAGTCTCAACCGCACAATAATCAATAAATACAAAACATCTCTCGACTCACGTCATAATTTAGTATCTTAATACATGGTTAATTTTTATCAAAAGACGCATTCTCACCACGGACATAGCAGAGGTCTCAACATGACAGGTAGACAGATAAACATAACATCATAGAATGCATTCTCCTTATTATTTCCTTGTGCGTGCAAATGCATGACCAATGCGACTCACTCCCAACTCTTACTTTTAAAACAGACACAT
Source organism: Hydrangea macrophylla (assembly GCA_033977485.1). NCBI lineage: Eukaryota > Viridiplantae > Streptophyta > Magnoliopsida > Cornales > Hydrangeaceae > Hydrangea > Hydrangea macrophylla. The sequence goes on along the minus strand of CM066984.1, from coordinate 43,492,436 downwards.
TTCATAAACCATTTTTTTTATTTTAAAACCCAAAACTTTCCAAAACCAAATCATTTCAAACCAAACCCTTTTTATTTACCAATTCAATCTCATCATTCACTTTCTTGTTCTCCTCCACTTGACAACACACGGTATATCAAGGATGATAACATGCTATCACGACCAATTCATACTCATTCCTTGATAGGCCACCGGACGTCTTCACGGCGCACACTATCTGTAAACAATGGAACTGGCACATGGGACTTCTTCAACCATGTGTATGCTCTCACCGGTGGTCTACACGGCTGAGAAGTATATTAGAGCAATAGCCGGACGTCTTCAACGAAACATGGGACGTCTTCAGCCACGTATGCACATCACCGGACATTTTCAACAGCGAGAGGCGCGCTAGGAACCCTAACCGTTCATGTCCACCCGGCTCTTCAGCCGTTGATCCATCGGATCTAGAAATCACATCTCTTTCATATTTACATATCTCATCTTACTCACATTTTCATCAAACACCTCTCTTTCTCATACAATGCATGCTAACATATGTCATGAAATGCAAGTGAGTCCACTGCCGATACTCATATGCAAAACCACTTTCATTCTCTTTATTATTAACATAGCATGCGTTATCTAATCCAGTTAACAACCATCGTAAAATGTGCATTTAACAGTTAGCAGCAGAAACATAACATATAAGACATGGATTACATAACATGAATTTGATACCAATAATCATATAGATAAAACCCTTAACATGCCCTCACGTATGCAATAGCACTACCATAACATGCTTTGCATAGTCTTATAATTATTGGAATACATGTGGCATCGTAAATCAACATATTACTTATACAAAAATCTCATATAGGTAGCTTTAAACATCTTATATTAATCTTATTAGGATTAGAGTGAGGTTAGGAAACTCACCTCGAGTCACCGATCCTCGAACAACAGATAATCGTCAAGTTCTACAATAATAAACGGAATAAACAATAATAAAGAGTGAGTGCAACTCCAGGGGTAAAATGGTAATTTTACCAAATAAGGTTATAAACCTCAAGGTAATGATCTATGTGTCATTCTAAGTCCAACGCCATTGACTAAACTCAAATCGGGGTCCGTCGCATTTTACGAGGTAATATGTATGGCTTACTACACAAATGCGGCCCTAAAAGACAGGCTGTATTTTTGACCGAGTCGAAAAGTCACCAAACTTTAAAGGAATGTTCTAGACATTATTCTAAGACTATGGAGATTGACCGCGTAATTTTCGGAGTCCTAGATTATTTATTATGAATTATTGAAGATAACATATACCCAAAAATACCTGAAAAGGGATTTAAATACATAAATATACCTATACTGTGAAATCAGTACTTAGAAGTATTTTTATTAAATACTAGATATTAAAATACAATTCCAATAATTATCTCATAATTTTCGGAGCTCGTTTGATATTTTTAATAATTAATATACTCATAAAATAGCTCCGTAATAATTATTAAAAATACTATACTATAATATTATAGCTTTATAATTTACATTATATAATAAAAATAGTCCAAGGGTCATTACCCCAATTTTCTAGAATTTATAAATACATATAGGTATTTATTAACTATTTAAATACCCTTAAAACTTATTTATATTATACTTATAAATTACCATATAAATAATAATTATATTATTACCATATAATAATTATACTTAGTATATTAAGAATATTATATAATAATATTCCATAAAGTAAATGTACTAATAATATGTCACACCCGTCCCAGGAATTCATGATTTTATCATGCATATTTGTAATTTGGGAGTTTATCAATGTTAGTTGATAATGGTGATGAGGTTGACTGTGAGTCAACAGTAAGGTGTCAGTGAGGACACGGGAACATGGCATTTCATATTGCATGGGCATGAGTAAATGACATTTATATGATTTAAATGTTATTCGACTTTATCTGGTATTCCTGTGAATAGTAATTATGCCTGTATAGTATGATTCTGGTATTGGCTACTTTAGTATATCATGTTGAGAACTGTGGTGCAAACGTGAGTGATACGTTAATTAAAAAGGTAGGTTGTGTAGAGATTCCACATAACTTAGTTTTCGGACGTAAATTTTGGACCCAAACGAGACTTAGTCGGAAACTTTTAGAATTTATAATTTTCACTCGTAAAGGCATAAAATGAACGTGTGAGACGTTTCATGGGTTAATTAGAAGTTTGAGGAACTCGCGGGGTGGTAAACGTAATTCCCAGAGAGTTTTTCTATAAATAGGTGGGGGGTGAGATTTCATTTCTCAGAAACCTCACAAAATATCTAGAGAGAGGAGAGAGAAGGGAGATTTGGTGACCACAGGCTTTGCGACGCCGATCGACGATCGTTCGTCCGTCAGATTTTTTCCAGATTTCATATTTGAACTCGTGGAGGTAAGACCTACGTTTTGATAGTAATTAGGCTACGTTTGGCAAACTTTTTCGAAAAATCTAATTTCTAGAAATTAGGAAAAATCAGGTAAAACTCGTAGGAATCGCATATAATTTGGAATCCGACGTTTATTCGGCCCCTAGTCGATCCTTCAAAGTTTCAGAGAGATCGCACGAGGTATGAATTCTAGATCTATGATTTTATGAAATTTTCATGTTTTGAATGTCGATTTTAAGATTTTGGATCCGGGCAAAATTCATGTGTCAATTAGGCCCGTTAATTATGCACGCGAAATTATTAGAAAAGCATGTATAAAACCGTTTATGTGAGCATGTTATGTGTCTACTTAGGTCAAAGGGGAGTTTGGTGCAAATTCATCCGGAGTAAGCTCCTCGAACCTTGAGGATTTGATTGAGATGGTAAATTGTGATTTTGGTGGTGTCTGGATTGGATGTGGGCACAACCAGGACACGGTACCTGGTTTGAAGGAAGGCCCAACCAGTGTACGAGATGCGTGTGAGAGGTGGGCCTCCTACGGCATCGACTGGATGAATGCGTACCACTCACCCTAGAGACTATTTCTATGTGTTTTAGATGCTTAAACCATGAATATTGTCATATATCATACATTTGGAATTGTGCATTCAGCATATAGCTGAGCAGTGGAGATGTACTCCATTGCAGGTAAGAAGAAAGACAAGAAGAAGCGTGAGGAGTGAGGTCGTTGAGGAACGCCGGGGAATCACATTTGTAAATGTTTTTGTTTTAAATCCTAAAACTTGTGTAAGGATTGGGAAATTGTAATTTGTTGTAATAAGACCATGGATTAGAATTCGTAGCATGTTGTAATATAATCTGAACTTAGATTTAGTATTTGTAATCCCTAGTAAACGCTCTTGTATTTATGTTTTTGAATGGTGGAATGGAGTGGATAAATGTTGGTTTGGAGTTGGGAGAACCTTGAGTGGGAAAGTTGTGGTTTTGGGTTTTGCTGACAGAAACCAGTCGACTGGTTTTTGATCCTGTCGACTGGATCACTGTGGTGAGTTGGTTACTGCTTGTTTCGTCTGAGATTCAGTCGGCTAGGTTGAGAAAACAGTCGACTGGATGGAGCCCCAGGCAATGTCATTCTGCTGGATTAGGGTACCAGTAGACTGGACATTTTCAGTCGACTGATAATTTTAGGCACCAGTCGACTGGGTCCCCGACACAGTCGACTGGATGGGCTGTTATATTTTGAAACCTTTCTGTTTGAGATCACTAGTCGACCGGACCCTCGATCAGTCGATTGGACCTATGTTTTCAAAACTGTTTTCTTTTGATCAGATTCAATTGGCCAAAACTTTTTATAACTTTGATTCTATTGGATATTTCAACTCAGAGGGTAATGTTTCCTAAAGTTTTAAAGTACTCAGGGTTGTTTTAAAGTTCTTTCCGCTGCGTATAGTTGTATGATGTGTATATGAGCCTTGGTGGCGTGCCACGTGTCCTATTTCCACGCGTAGTGGGATGGGTCGTGACATGTAGTGGTATCAGAGCTATAGGTAACAAAACTTTGGGAACGTTCGACGGTGAGTGGAGTGTTGAGTGATTTAACACATGTTCTAGATTGCATCCATACATATTAGGATGTTTGATGCATATGTATGTTGGTTTACATACATGCTATTGCTATTGTTGTACATGCATAGTGTTTATGCATTGAGAACTACAGGATTGTAATCATGAGTGATGAAGAGCGAAATCTATCGCCACACACTCGACGTATGAATGAAATGGCAGAAATGATGGGGAATATGGGGGAAATGATACGGAATATAGCGGAGTGACTGCCTCCCACACCCCAAATTGAAGTGGAACCAATAACTGTAGTGCATGCACCCGAAAGTAGAGGCATAAGATCTGTATCCGAACAATTCGCTCGAAAGAAACCAATGGAATTTCATGGGACACCTGATACAACATTAGCAGAACATTGGGTCATGGACATGGAACAAATTTTTCGATCTATTCCGATGTCAAATAGGGAGAAGATTGAGAACGCAAGTGACGTATTGAGGGGTGAAGCTCAGAACTGGTGGGTAAACGTTTTAGATCAAGGAGCACCGATTACTTGGGAAGGGTTTAAGGCAGAATTCAATCGCCGATTCTTTCCGCGAGCCGCCTACAATGCAAAGAAGCGAGAGTTTGATAACCTCAAGCAAGGAGACATGACTGTAATGGAGTATACTTCCAAGTATAACGCGTTGTTGAGGTTTGGTAAGGGTTCAGTGCCCGAAGAGAAAGATAGGGCAAGAAAATTTGAAGAGGTTTTAAGGGATAATATCCGGTTGAGAGTACAGACCTACGAGGATTCGACTGTTGCAGCAGTACAGCAGATGGTGCTTGTAGCCGAAAGTGGAATAGAGAGATCGAGACAAAATCACCAAGGAAAGCGAAGTCATGAGGGTGGTGAGCGAAGTCAGGGGGGATCTTTTAAGAAGTCGTTTTCACGAGGCTCTAGTTCTGGTTTTAATGATTCCAGAAGAGTATCAAGTAGTATACCGTTGTGTCCGCTTTGCAATCGACCACACACCGGTCGATGTTTTCTGACCAACTTTCAGAACAAATCTACAGGGGGAAACAGTGTGAGTTCTGCGACCTACCCGCAACTCAAGTGCTTTGATTGTGGTACCTTAGGACACCAAGCGAAGGATTGCCCAAAGAAGCGTTCTCAACAAGGGGCAAGTTCGATGGCTTCTAGTGGTTCGAAGCCTAAACAGTCTAGTGACGGAGGACAAAGGATAGAGCAACATCAGGGAAGATCATTCCAGATGAACCCTGGAGACGTGGCTGCTACTAATACAGTGGTCTCAGGTATGGTGCTTGTATGTTCGTACTTAGCATGCATACTCGTTGATTCGGGATCTACGCATTCGTTTGTATCTTATAACTTTGTTGAACATTTGAATGTTAAGTCCGCACCACTAGGATATGATTTACCATTGTCGTGCCGCTTAGTAAACCGGTAGTGACATCTACGATATATAAAAACTGTGAGATCAAGCTAGGCGAGAAGTTAATGACCGTAGACCTTATACCGATTGTGGTGAACCATTTCGATGTGATACTGGGAATGGATTGGTTAGCTCTTAACCACGCCATAATAGACTGTGAACGGAAAGAGGTTAACTTTCGATCACTGGTACATGGGAACTTTTGCTTTCAAGGGAGTGGGGTTGCACCGCCGCCGTACTTGATTTCGGCTATCCGAGCGGAAAAGTTATTGAAAAAGGGATGTCAAGGATTCCTATCTTCAGTGACTAATGTCTCATCGACCGAATTAAAAGTAGAAGACATTCCGATAGTACGAGAATATCCAGATGTATTTCCTGATGACCTACCAGATGTTCTTATTGAGAGAGAGGTCGAATTCACTATTGAGGTTATACCAGACTCAAGACCCGTATCAAAGGCACCGTATAGAATGGCACCCACAGAATTGAAAGAGCTGAAAATTCAACTACAAGAGCTACTTGACAAGGGTTTCATTCGACCAAGTATTTCGCCGTGGGGAGCTCCAGTGTTGTTCGTAAAGAAGAAAGATGGTTCAATGCGTATGTGCGTCGACTACTGAGAATTGAACAAGTTGAGAATTAAGAACAAGTATCCACTGCCAAGAATCGATGACCTATTTGATCAACTTCGTGGGGCTCAAGTACTTTCGAAGATAGATTTGAGATCAGGTTACCATCAGTTGAAAGTGAAGGCCGAAGATGTTGAGAAAACAGCTTTCAGAACGCGTTATGGACACTATGAGTTCTTAGTTATGCCATTTGGAGTTACAAATGCACCAGCCGCATTCATGGATCTGATGAACTGAGTCTTTAAGGACTATTTGGATGATTTTGTGATAGTGTTCATCGACGATATTCTTGTTTATTCGCCAAGTGAGATAACACACGAGAACCACTTGAGGTTGATACTTCAGAGATTGCGAGAGAAACAATTATTTGGAAAATTCCAGAAATGTGAATTCTGGCTGCCTAGCATTACTTTTCTTGGTCACGTGATTGATAAGAATGGAGTTTCAGTTGATCCTCACAAAGTAGAAGCTGTATCAAATTGGCAAAGACCGACTTCAGTGTCAGAAATTTGAAGTTTCTTGGGATTGGCAGGATATTACCGCCGTTTTATTGAACACTTTTCAAAGATTTATTTACCTATGACAAGGTTGATGAGGAAAGGAATTACATTTGAATGGAGTCAGGAATGTGAAGACAGTTTTCAAGAATTGAAAGCACGACTAACGAGAGCACCTATTCTGACAATACCATCTGGAACTGAAGGATTTGTAATCTACAGTGATGCTTCACATAAAGGGTTGGGATGTGTGCTTATGCAAGGTAGTAAAGTAATTGCATATGCTTCTAGACAGTTAAAGACACATGAGGTTAACTATCCGACCCATGATCTTGAATTAGCAGCAGTAATTCATGCTTTAAAATTTTGGAGACACTACCTGTACGGGGAAAAGTGTGAGATATTCACAGACCACAAGAGTTTGATATACATTTTCACCCAACGGGACTTGAATATGAGACAGCGAAGTTGGTTGGAGTTGATGAAGGATTACGATCTTTCGATTGAATATCATCCGGGAAAGGCGAATGTAGTAGCCAATACGTTAAGCCGGAAGACACCGAGGAATTTAGCCGACGAGCTAACACAACAAAAAGAATTGATAAAAGAGATGGAACGCTTAGAATTGGATGTGATTCCAGGAACCAATGATGGCTTAATGATGGCAATCATGGCACACCCAGATATTATTGATGAGATCCAGAAAGAACAATTTAACGATGTCTATTTGTGCAAAATGAGGGACGAGATACCTTTGGGGAGACGACCTGGTTTTGTGTTGGAACGAGGAACGTTGAAACTGGAAAATCGATTATGTGTACCGAATGTGAAAGACTTGAAAGAGAGGATTCTAGAAGAAGCTCATAGTACAAAATATTCAGTGCACCCGGGAAGTAATAAAATGTACAGAAATTTGAGAGAAAATTTCTAGTAGAAAGGTATGAAGCGTGAAGTCGCTAAGTTTGTATATGAATGTTCGGCATGTCAACAGGTCAAAGCAAAGAGACAAGTACCCGCGGGGTTACTACAGCCATTGCCAGTGTCGGAATAGAAGTGGGACGAGATCACAATGGACTTTGTTTCAGGATTTCCACGATCATGCAATAACAATGATAAGATTTGGGTTATAGCCGACCGATTAACCAAGTCAGCTCATTTTCTACCAATTAAGACGAATAAACCGTCCAAGTTAGCAGAATTGTATGTGAGAGAGATTGTGAAACTACATGGAGTCCCAGCTGTGACTGTATCAGATCGTGATCGTAGTTTTACGTCAAGGTTTTGGGGAAGTTTGCAAGAAGCTATGGGTACGAAATTGAGTTTCAGTACCGCATTTCATCCTCAGACCGACGGACAGTCAGAGCGTATGATTCAGACCTTGGAAGATATGTTGAGATTGTGTGTATTAGATTTTGGGAATGATTGGGAGCACCACTTGCCGTTAATTGAATTTGCGTATAACAACGGATTTCAGTCAAATATTGGTATGGCACCATATGAAGCTTTGTATGGCCGTAAGTGCCGATCACCGGTTTGTTGGACCGAAGTGGAAGAAAGGAAGTTTCTAGGACCTGAGTTAATACAGGTGACTACTGAGAAGGTGAAGTTGATTCAGGAGCGACTTAAGGTAGCTCAGAGCCGAAATAAGAGTTATCCAGACTCAAAACGGCGACCGATGACGTTCGAAGTAGGTGACTTTGTTTATTTACGAGTACCGCCTTCGAAAGGCATTGTCCGATTTAGAAAGAGGGGAAAGCTCAATCCAAGATTCATAGGACCTTTTGAGATTCTAGAGAGGGTAGGTCCAGTAGCTTACCGATTGGCATTGTCGTCAGAATTGGAACATGTACACAATGTATTTCATGTATTAATGTTGAGACGATGTATGACAGATGCGAATAAGATCCTAGTGCCAGAACCGTTACAAATTCAGAGAGACTTGACTTATGTGGAACAACCGATTGAGATTCTAGATCAAAAGGAACAAGTCTTGAGAACTAAGACGATTCCGATGGTAAAAGTATTGTGGCGTAGTCACACAATGGAAGAAGCTACATAGGAAAACGAGGAAGACATGCTGAATGAGTATCCGTACCTGTTCGACGTATGAGGTATAAGTTTGGGGACAAGCTTCCTTTTTGGAGGGGAGAGTTGTCACACCCGTCCCAGGAATTCATAATTTAACCATGCATATTTGTAATTTAGGAGTTTATCAATGTTAGTTGATAATGGTGATGAGGTTGACTATGAGTCAACGGTAAGGTGTCAGTGAGGACACGAGAACATGGCAGTTCATATTGTATAGGCATGAGTAAATGACATTTATATGATTTAAATGTTATTCGACTTTATCTGGTATTCCTGTGAATAGTAATTATGCCTGTGTAGTAAGATTCTGGTATTGGCTACTTTAGTATATCATGTTGAGAATTGTGGTGAGAACGTGAGTGATACGTTAATTAAAAAGGTAGATTGTGTAGAGATTCCACATAATTTAGTTTTCGGACGTAAATTTTGGACCCAAACAAGACTTAGTCTGAAACTTTTGGAATTTATAATTTTCACTCGTAAAGGCATAAAATGAACGTGTGAGACGTTTCATGGGTTAATTAGAAGTTTGAGGAACTCGCGGGGTAGTAAACGTAATTCCCAGAGAGTTTTTCTATAAATAGGTGGGGGGTGAGATTTCATTTCTCACAAACCTCACAAAATATCTAGAGAGAGGAGAGAGTAGGGAGATTTGGTGGCCACAGGCTTTGCGATGCCGATCAATGATCGTTCGTCCGTCAGATTTTTTCCAGATTTCATATTTGAACTCGTGGAGGTAAGACCTATGTTTTGATAGTAATTAGGCCACGTTTGGTAAACTTTTCCGAAAAATCTAATTTCTAGAAATTGGGGAAAATCAGGTAAAACTCGTAGGAATCGCGTATAATTTGGAATCCGACGTTTATTCGGGCCCTTAGTCGATCCTTCAAAGTTTCGGAGAGATCGCACGAGGTATGAATTCTAGATCTATGATTTTATGAAATTTTCATGTTTTGAATGTCGATTTTGAGATTTTGGATCCGGGCGAAATTCATGTGTTAATTAGGCCTGTTAATTATGCACGCAAAATTATTAGAAAAGCATGTATAAAACCGTTTATGTGAGCATGTTATGTGTCTACTTGGGTCAAAGGGGAGTTTGGTGAAAATTCATCCGGAGTAAGCTCCTCGAACGTTGAGGATTTGATTGAGATGGTAAATTGTGATTTTGGTGGTGTCTGGATTGGAGGTGGGCCCAACCAGGACACGGTACCTTGTATGGAGGAAGGCCCAACCAGTGCACGAGATGCGTGGGAGAGGTGGGCCTCCTACAGCATCGACTGGATGAAAGCGTACCACTCACCCTAGAGACTATTTCTATGTGTTTTAGATGCTTAAACCATGAATATTGTCATATATCATACATTTGGAATTGTGCACTCAGCATATAGCTGAGCAGTGGAGATGTACTCCATTGCAGGTAAGAAGAAAGACAAGAAGAAGCGTGAGGAGTGAGGCCATTGAGGAACGCCGGGGAATCACATTTGTAAATGTTTTTGTTTTAAATCCTAAAACTTGTGTAAGGATTGGGAAATTGTAATATGTTGTAATAAGACCATGGATTAGAATTCGTAGCATGTTGTAATATAATCTGAACTTAGATTTAGTATTTGTAATCCCTAGTAAACGCTCTTGTATTTATGTTTTTGAATGGTGGAATGGAGTGGATAAATGTTGGTTTGGAGTTGGGAGAACCTTGAGTGGGAAAGTTGTGGTTTTGGGTTTTGCTGACAGAAACTAGTCGACTGGTTTTCGATCCAGGCGACTGGATCACTGTGTTGAATTGGTTACTACTTGTTTCGTCTGAGATTCAGTCGACTGGGTTGAGAAAACAGTCGACAGGATGGAGCCCCAGGCAATGTCATTCTGCTGGATTAGGGTACCAGTCGACTGGACATTTTCAGTCGACTGATAATTTTAGGCACCAGTCGACTGGGTCCCCGACACAGTCGACTGGATGGGCTGTTATATTTTGAAACCTTTATGTTTGAGATCACTTGTCGACCGGACCCTCGATCAGTCGACTGGACCTCTGTTTTCAAAATTGTTTTCTTTTGATCGGATTCAATTGGCCAAAACTTTTTATAACTCTGATTCTATTGGATTTTTCAACTCAGAGGGTAATGTTTCCTAAAGTTTTAAATTACTCAGGGTTGTTTTAAAGTTCTCTCCGCTACGTATAGTTATATGATGTGTATATGAGCCTTGGTGGCGTGCCACGTGTCCTATTTCCATGCGTAGTGGGATGGGTCGTGACATAATACATTTTAATACATTAATAATGATTAAAATCATTTAAAATCTATTAATACTACTACTACTACTAATAATAATAATAATTGACAGGCCTGACGGGTCAACCCGAACCGACCCGAGACTAAACGGGCAAACCGTTTACACAAACAAAGGGACCCAACCAACAGACCCATCGAGTCGAACCTGACCCGAACCGAACTAATTTGGATAGTCCATATCTACTCTCAAAGTGACCCAACCCAAAACCCATTCGGGTCAAACTAAACCCGAACCCGTGACCCAATAACACTAACAAATTGACCCTACCCATAAACCAAACCCGAACCGACACCTAACCCGCTAACACTCACAAACCAACCCAACCCAATTACCTAATCCGAACCGAACCCGGATCCACACCCCATTTACCAGAACCTGACCAAAACCCAGCCCGACGTCAAAACGACGTCGTGCTACTTAAACCTACCCATGTTTTATAAAACCCAACCCGACCCGCTACCCTACCCACTTCTACACTCAGCACAACCCACCCAGACCCGTACCTGAACCCAAGTATTATAACCCGAAACCCATTCAGGTTTCTTCTTCTTCTCCGGCGATCCCGATGCCGCCGGCGACCCGCGATTCGCCGAAAAACTTCCCAGGCCTATATCTCTCTCTCCTCCCCATGGAAATCGATGAAACCAATGGGGAAATGTTCGTCTCTTCCTCCTCTACAACATACAAGAAGTTGGAAGGTTAGTTCATTCGTTTTAGGGTCCTACCAGAGGATTATTCTTTTGGCCAAAATCGAGAATAATGGCCTGCATGGCCAGCCAAACAAGGTCCTAATCAAAAACTGCTACTAAGGGGTTCTTCTGGGTTCATTAGGGTCTGAATGGTATAGATTTTAGGGGCTTTGGTTTATATTTAAAAATCAAGCTCTCAAGCTTGAGCTCTAATGGCTAGTCGGAACACACAGGGGCCTAAGGCTTTGTTTGGCTAACATGCATGTGGTCCTAAGGTCTTCTAGTTGACATGCAAATGGTCAGATATGCAAATGGGGTGTGATTTACCTCAGGGAAGTCTCAGTCTCTCTCTTGCCTCTCCGATCAGCTTCTCTCTCTCTCTCCTCTATGCTTATGCGCCTTCTTCTTCCTCTGGTTCTATGCGTGTGCTAGTGAGGTGAGATAGTAAGGAAGATACAGAGATGGTGGATGGTCATATACAAGCCGTGGGTGTGGGGGTGTATGAATGGAAGTGTGTGTAAGGTGATCTCTTCCAACTCTCTCTTTTCCCTCTCGGTTTCTCTCTATATGGACAAACAGAATGGAGTGGATGAGTGAGAGTGTAAATGAGGGGTTGTGGGTATATATATAGAGTGGGAAAATGAGAAGGATTATCCCATGTATTGGGTGCACACAATGTGTACCAATATGTGTATGTCTAAGAGTAGGTTGATAGGGCACAAGGTGGTGGAGTGCATGTGCATGGCTGCCACATGGCGGTTGGTGGGGCCCACTCTCGGGTTGTGTACCCTAGTGTGCACAAGTGCCTAAGTTCACATGTTCAACTGTGAACCTAAATGAAAAACCTAAAACATGTGCGTACGGGGCTGTGTATGAGCCTGAATACAAGTCTGTCTTGAATTCTAAATGAATCCTAAGACATCGATGCTATGACTACTGTTCTTAATCTAATAACGGCGTTGTCATTAAGACGATAACTAAAGATCCTGGCCAAGGATTCATATTTTAGGTCATCCTAATGGACCTTCTGTAACCGTCAACATGGTGATGTCCTCACTTCTAACCCTACGTGGAATTTCTGGGGGAAATTTAGGGTGCTACAAAGAGTCAAAGAAAGAGGTTAAAAGAAGATGGGATCTTGCATGGACCAACCAAACTGTGCAGAAGCTACAAGAGAATCCTACGTGGATTCCAAAGAAAAGTCAAAAGGTCAAGGATTGACCCATGAGGACCAAATGGGTCAAATAGGGTCAATCAACATTACTCTGGTTTTTAAAGAAGTTTTAAAATGATAGAAATAAGAAGTATCAAGAGGGAAAGAAGAAGAGGTTTATTTTGAAAGTTTTCATGAAATTAAGGTTTGAGAATTTACAACCAAACTGCCCCTTAGTAATCAAAAGTAATATTTTTCTTATAACATACAAGCCAGGGGTTTAGTATAAACCAAATTAGATTTTAGAAATATTTGAGTTTGATCAAAATTCATTTCTTATAACATACAAGCCAGGGGTTTAGTATAAACCAAATTAGATTTTAGAAATATTTGAGTTTGATCAAAATTCATAAGTCGCGAGGAGCTTTCAAAAACATGAGGTTAAGGCATCGGGCTATTCGTGGGCCTTGCCCCTATCAAGATCACCTGAAAAAGAGTTTTTTATAGATTCATCAACGGTTTAGTAGAAAACATTATAGATATACAAGATGGATCCCATAACTAAAAATGAGATGTGGTGCCATGAATGTTGCCTAAGCATTGCAACTAATGAGCCCTCGGGCCATGCACACATGTTCACTCGCCTCGTTACCGGACTGTGAGCCACCCCCTATTGGGAATGTAGCATACCAACTGTCTGATAGCTAGTCGAATATAAGTTGGAGTTTGGTACGTTCTCAGGTACGTCCACCCTGTCCTCACACACAACCCACATCCGGATTTTTCACATCATTTTAACCCCATTTTGGGATTTCTCATATGCAAATCATGCTATGCTATGAGATGCTCCCACTTGGCAACAATGATGTGAATTCTATGATTCGAATGCAAGTATGATATATCAAGAATGAAATCAATAATTCCATTAGACATTTGCAACCTTTGAACTTTTCACAATAATTAAGGTAAGCATGAGTTCTACCATTTAAAGAATTAATGCTAACACATACTCATACTTTTAATTTAGCAATAAGGCTTAATCCATATAAACAACTTAGTCATCAATTAGAAACTAAGCAAATAAGCACATAATCTCATTTAAGCATTTAATCAACTAATTAACAATTAGACATGTAAATCACATAATCATGTGTATTAGGGGAAAATCGTAGTTAACCTACATATTCACTAATCCTAGCAATTAATCACAAATCAATTAAAGAGATAGGATAACATATGTATATAGATAATGTAATCTACCTTTTTTCTTGAGAATATAAGTGCAAGAGAGGAGAATCCAAGAGGAAATAAGAAGACCCAAGTGTTAGAGCTTCAACGAACAAGGAAATTAGAAAATCCTTGTTCCTCCTTTAGCCCATAGCTTGAGTTAGAAAACACCAAGGTGGAAAATAATGACACCAGTAGAGAGCCCTTGACTAGTAGACCACTTTTGCTTCAAATAGCACCCAAAAATGGAGCTTGAAGTCATAGTAAACATGGGGGATTTTGGTTCTTCCGAAATAGAAGAGAGAATGAGGAGTAGTATAGAGAGATAGATAGATAAGAGAAATGAAAGGAAAAAGAAAATAAAAAGGGAGGGAGAGGGAAGGTTTAGTGGTTGGGAGTGGTTGGGAGTGGTTGGGAGGTGACTTGTGGGTCTCGTCCTTGTCTCCCACACACACACACGCCCACACACAAATATGTAACATACATATACACACATATGCCATAACAAATACTAAAGTGATACCACAAGACCAAATGTTAGGCATTAAAAATGTATAAGTCCAAACTGGGTCCACACATTGACCACCAAAATTACCACAACACCCTTAATAAAATTATGGATTTCTACAGTTACTTCTAGTGAAATTTCACCTGGCATACATAAAAAGTAAGTGAAATGTCACTTAACGCGTATACAAATATTTAGTGAAAATTCAAGTTTTTCAGTAACTAAATAAGGCATGTAAAATGTTGTCTTTTTTTTTTTGCTCAAAACATATTAACAATGGTACTAGTTTTGTAGTTCTTGTCAACATGATTCCAACGGTATAAAATTTGAGAAAAACGGAGTTGCGGATCAGAAGTTATGGAGGTTCAAAGTTTAAAATATATTTTCAAAATGGAGTTTCATATGACACAACCACTCACACGATGTGAGTGGCTGAGGACAACCCGTGCGTGAGGCGCTTGAAGAGGCGGGCATTGTTCGTGGGAGATGCTATGGTGCGCACATTTATACCGTGCGAGCGCATGCTGCCAACTTTTTGTCCTTTTTGTTAAGTCACTCTCTAATTTGTACTTTAGCCTAATAAATGTTATGGTGATGTCCTTTTTGGTAAATCACCCTTTCCCCGGTTCGGCCTCCGAAGCGCCGGAATGGGGTGTCGCCTGCAAAAGCAAAACTTGGGTCCCTCTCGCAGAGATTTTTTAAAAAGCAATTTAACGTTGGATAATATTGTTAAAATTAGAGGTTTTTCTAGAAAATAGTGTTTAACAATCTAGTTGAAAAAAAGTGATTTGCTATATTGAAATGACCAAAAACAACATATGAAAAACAAGCTATAAATAATTTTAGATGACATCTAAAAAAATTTCAACTGTAATAGGGATTTTGTGAACTGACACTGGTTCAGCTTCTTTGTAAAGGGTTCAATTTGTTGCTTTTAAATTAATCTCTTTTCTTAGTTTTTTGAAAAATCTATTTCTTTAAAAAAGTTGTAAAAGTTGATTGCCAAACAAATATTTTTTTAATAATCTCAAATAATTAGAGAATAGGGAGAAGACAAAGAGAATAGAGAGAAATTCAAAGAGAAATGTAATATCAATAATCAACTCTTTCAAGTCCATAATAAATACCAAAAATCACGCCCATAATAAAAGAGGCAATTTCTGCCTAAATCTAATCACTGTTGTAAAATGTGTCCACATTAATGAATTGTCTACAATTTTCAAAGGCCTATCATTGCATTTTTCAAAGGCCTACCTCCAAGGCTTGTCATGCTTGTCTAAAGCATTAAATGTTATGTATTATTAAAGGCCTATAAATTGAGCTTCAACTCAACGAAGAAATATACATAGAAGAGTTAGAAGAGAAGAGAAAGAGAGAAAGTGAGGAAAATATTAGTGTGTTGTAATACGCTGATAGTTCAAGTGCCTGAGATATACCATTTCCTCAGGTAATAATACAACTCCCCTCCGCAGTGGTCGTAGGTAAATTGCCGAACCACCTGAAATATCAGTGTCCCTTTGTTTGTGTGCTTGCTTTATTATTAGTTTTATTACTAGTTTTATAACACGATATCAGTACGAGCCTATACCAATTGAGTTGATCATATCAATGGGTAAAGATATTAATTTTAATATTGATAATATATCTACACTATGTTTACTTTATATTTCTACATACATATGTATGAACACCTGAAGAGATTATAATCCTCCCAAAGAGGATTTTATTACAAACTTCCGAAGAAGTTATTATGGATAGTCTTCTAAAAGAGGCCATAAGAAAATGAATGAATTGCTTGCAAAAGTTGGTTTTATACTCTTAAAGAGTCAGTCTCCTGGGGAGACAATAAATGGACTTCTTAAAGAGTCAGTCTCCTGGGGAGACAATAAATGAACTTCTTAAAGAAGAAGTGAGCAAATTTATCAGAGATAAATTAGAGACAACTCTTAAAGGAATTAATGAAAAAAAAGGGGAAGAAAAGGAAAAACAATCACGGGCGGAGATTCGATCCGGAGACCGTAGGAATTAAAGATTTAAGGTCCTTAGTTCTCACCTCTCGGCTACCACGTGATTGTCTAACTATTGTTGAATGGAAATATATATATATATATATATCTCTTAAAGAGATAGTGAATAAATCTGTGAAAAAGGTAATGAAATTTTTTTTACAAAACAATCGTGGATAGCCAGGTTCGGACCCAGGACCTCAAGGTTTATAGTCCTCAGTCCCCACCACTCTGCTACCACACGATTGAGTACCTTTTATTAAAGTTTATATATACATACATGCACACACATATTATACCCAGCTTCTATACAACCTAAGTTATATACTTATAACTATGAGCTTTTCAAAGGTAAAATATATAACAGATTTGGATATCCAAATATATAATAAATTTCACTCTCCTTATCTCTTATAGTAATGCCTTAAATATTTGTTTATTTTATTTATCTAACCCTAAATTATATTTTATCTTTCTTATATCCTCAGAATTCTGAAATATGGCAAACCTCCAAGCTCCTAAATTTGTAGCCCTTGATATTTCTGGCAATAATTATTTATTTTGGGCCAAAGACATGAGAACTTATCTAATTTCTGAAAATCTTGAAAAAACAATCGATGAGGAAAATGATGCATCCCCACGGGAACAAGCTCAAGCCATGGTCATCATTCGACACCATTTACATGAAGAGCTGAAATATGAGTATCTCATAGTAGATGACCCTTCAGTGCTTTGGAAAAATTTGAGATAAAGGTATGACCACCAAAAGGATGTAATTCTTCCAAAAGCAAGATATGACTGGATAAACCTGAGGATTCAGGATTTCAAAACAGTTTCTGAATACAACTCCGTACTATCTTCTGTTCTTGAATTGTGTGGAGAAAAGATTGCTGATGAAGAAAAATTAGAAAAAACTTATTCTACATTCCACGCCTCGAATATGCTCCTACAATAGCAATATCCAGAGCGCAGATTTAAAAAGTATTTAAAACTGATATCTTGTCTCCTTGTGGCTGAACAAAACAATGATTTGCTGATAAAAAATCACCAGTTACGTCCAACCGGTTCTAATCCATTGCCTGAAGCCAATGGAACTACATTCCCTGAAGTGAATGTAAATGTACCTCATAGACAAAGAGGTGGACGTGGAGGTAGATATAGAAATAGCCAAGGACGAGGTCGTAGAAGAAATTACAAATGGAATTGTGGTGGTCATAACCATAAAAATGCATCACCGTACCACAAAAAGTGGAACAGGAATAAGAGGGGAAAATGTATTCAAAGACCTCCCAAGAGAGATGATGACCTCTATTACTGGTGTGGCAAGACAGGGCACTGGGCGCATCGCTGTGATACGCCAAAACATTTGGTTGATCTCTACCAATCCTCCATAAAGGGAAAGGGTAAAGAGATAGAGACCCATTTTGCCGACTATAATGGTCTAGTGGATATAACCCATTTGGATATGGTTGATTTCTTCGCAGATTCCGATGGAAAAATTGATTACTTAATTGGTGATGGATTGTCCGAAAATGAATAATGTTATGTGTTTCTACTATAATTCTATGTTATATTTTGTATGTTGGTATTATGGCGTAGGATCTTCTTGTGATGAATGTTTGCACCCAAAAATCGTCAATGGTTTTGAGCCCGATTCGCGTTAGAGGGGAGAATGGGCTATGGAATCAATGACTCATCGGACTCAAGTATAGACGTGAGACCGATGATAGATACAAGGCTGCTGGGTGTGAGAAGGAGAGCCCGATGGGAACATTGAGCAGGTGTAAGGATTATCGGGTTTTGGGAGAACATAACCCAGTGCGCTGTTAGCCCGATGGTGGAATGAAGCAACAGGAAGCCCAATCGGACACCGTGGGAGTAACAGTCCAATTGACCATGGGCGGTTGAAGAAAGGTAGTCGGGCATGAGGGAAGGCATGGAAACAAGTTGAGCCCGATTTATCCAGGAGAATCAGTGACGAGGCCGATGGACGGAAAGGAGAAGGCGGTGCCATCCACAGTTGGCAGGATGACGTCATCTCTGAGAGTTGTAGAAATGAGAGTCTGTTTAGGAAAGGATCTGATCATGTCTTGCTGGATTTAGGTGCTTAATCCCTAAATTAAAGGGATTGATTCAATTAAAAAGCCGGATAAGGTAGGAGTCATGGATAGGGAAGGTCTTCTTCAATTAGCCAATCAATTAAGCAGCTTGGGCGCAAGCTAAGGAATTATTGTCCAAGTAGAAATCGTATAAGGCCGCTATAAATATTAAGGCAGGCTATCCAAGCAGAGGACTCTGCGTCACTCTCCAAACAGCATACATACATCACATTTGAAGCATTCAAAGCATTCAAAGCACACTTAGTCTTTATGTTTTTCAGCCTTCATAGCAAATAGGTCTGTCCTTTTGTTATTTTCTTTTTGTGTTCTTTTGAATAATTAGCCTATTCTGGTTTGTTCTTGAGATCTATTTAGTTTTTTCCAAATATTTAATAAAAATATGTTTTATTAAACCGTTTGTGATTTGTTTACCTGTTAAACTCGATACTTTTTAGCTTGTGCGCTTCAGTACTGCTAAAGAATGTACAGTGAGAGTACTTTCCTACTCACTATACACAGTCACCCTGTTTAGAAGTTAGATTCATCAAGCCTTGTGTATCACTCACACAAGCGGATAGGAAATTAGTTTGCACGCACACACACACACACACACACACACACACACACACACACACACACACACACACACACACACCGAACCACTGCTGGTTCTGGCACGCCCGCGCATATTACAGCAAACATTTTTGGCACGCCCGGTGGGACCCACAGTGTCAAAGCATGCCTCCGAAGAAAGACAAGCAGACGACGAAGAACGGCCAAGAAGATCCTCCCATGGACCCACCTGTGGAGGAAAGTACCGGCCATTCTCCACAAGATGGCGGTATCACTCTTGAGGCAATCTCAGAAGCCATGAGAGCTAACGTTGAGCCCATGTGGCAGGATTATAACGCGCTCATAGGCTCTATGGGCAATCTCAAATCGGTCATGAACCAAACGGCCGATGTTCATAAAAGTCAAGCGAAGCTGGTCCTAGAAACAAGGACCACCCACATAAAGCTGGACCGCCTGACGGAAACGATTCGAAGGCTGATTGAGACCTATAAGGCCAGAATCAGCAAAGAACAAGCCAACAGATCGGGCTCGGGCACCTTGCTTGAGTCCGATAAGCCGAGAGACCCGCCCTACATCTGTCCGAACCTCAGGGATGGTGTTGGCTCCGGCAAGCAATCTGAGTCACAGACCGGTGATCGGGAGAGAACTAATCCTAATTATACGCCTTAAAGAACATTTGTTAGTACTTTTTATCCTGTTTTTGTATATTTTTACTCTGTTTTCTAGTTTCTGACAGGTTTTGGAAGAAATCAACTAAACCAGGCTAAACAGGGTGAAAAAGCAGAGTTAAAGAAGCTGAAAAAGCCAAGTCGCGCGCGCGACCCGCGCCCGCGAAGAACCAAAAATCGCTCGCGCGATTCGCTCGCGCGACCCGCGCGCGCGAAGGCCAAAATGTCGCGCTCGCGCGATATGTGGAAAAATCAAAGTTGCGTATTTCAGTGTACTGAAGACTCCTGTGCAAACGAAACTGCTGAACGACGTCTAGACTGTAAATTACATCAGTTTCAGTTCGTTTCGGGTTAGGAAGGCTTCCAAAACTTGTTGTAAATCTATATATACTCTATTTTATTACAATTAAGGGGTTACACATCGTTACACATCCATACATACACATTCTACAACCATACTTCCAGCCATTGAAGGGAGGGAAGCAAGGAGAAGAAGAAGAAGACCAAGGGTTTCCATGGCCTCCTCCATCAACTACTTGCGATCCATCACTTCCATGGACGGCTAGATCATAGATCTAGGGTTTCAATGAAGCCCTAGTCGAGTAATAGGGAGTATTTTATGTTTTTATTTTAGTTTTATTATGTATGGATGACAGTCACATGTTCCGAGGATTTTTATAAATAAATTGTACTTCTATTGATTAAATCATTGCTTTCAAAGTTTATTCTTGTCTTAGATCTATTTTGACTGTGATGTGCTCAACGATCTATTCTTGCTGTGCTTGTTTAGATTGTTTACATGTGATGGTGCTTTATTGATTCGTGCTATCAAGTATCCGAATAGTCCATGCCTAGATTAGACGGATTAGATCACAACCCTAGTTTTAGTGTGGGATAATCCGTGCTAACCGAAGATGGATTATGTTGGTGCTTGAACCATGATTATCTTCTTGTCGGAGGAATTGGGCTTGTAGCTACAATTTCCCATATTCATCCAACGTAATAGG
Source organism: Hydrangea macrophylla (assembly GCA_033977485.1). Taxonomy (NCBI): domain Eukaryota; kingdom Viridiplantae; phylum Streptophyta; class Magnoliopsida; order Cornales; family Hydrangeaceae; genus Hydrangea; species Hydrangea macrophylla. The sequence continues at coordinate 43,471,574 of CM066984.1, read as the reverse complement.
CTAAAGTAATTCATAAATATCCTTGTTATGAAGCTAGTGGTGGATTTGTAATCCTAGGTTCCCTTAAACATTCATTAAAAACAATTTTAATTGCTTTCGTAGTTTAGATTTACTTTTATTGTTATTAGATTAATTAAAATCAAATCAAAATCCATTTTTCCTAATTAACTAGACTTAGGTTTTAAAATTAAGTCGCTGTAGTAATCAATCTCTGTGGGTTCGACCTTTACTTCCACACTACAAATCTTTAGAAAAGTAAAGAATACTTTTTATATCTTGATATTGACAACATCAACCGGTATGGCTAGCGGTGTGGTAGTCACCGATCCCAACGGATCGGCGACGCCAGGTTTTAGTAGGTCTACAGGTCATACTGAAAGTTCAGTTGGCCACACACAGCCCCTAGGTCACGCAAATGGGGGGCAAAGGAACAACGGTGGATTTTGGCCTTATCAGGCCAATAACAACCAACAGCACGGACTACCACCGCAGGTACCCCCGATGAGGAATGTTCAGCCCGAAGCTCTACAACCCATCAATAGGGAAGAGTTGGTGGCGGCCATACACGAAGAGTATGGCCCGTTTATGCGAAGACTGGAGAGGCCGGCGTACAGACGGCCGTACCCTCCTGAAATTGACCAAGTCATATTTCCTCAGGGGTATAAGGTACCAAATTTCACTCTATTTTCTGGAGAGAGTGAACAGTCCTCAGTTGAGCACATTGGCCATTTTATTGTTCAATGCGGCCATGTGGGTCACAGTGACCCATTAAAGTTAAGACTATTCCCAAACTCGCTAACGGGCATGGGATTTTTGTGGTATGTTAATCTCCCAGCCAATTCGGTGTTAACTTGGCAAGGAATGGAAGAGCTATTTCACGGCCAGTTCTATAGGACTGAGCCCGAAACATTGCTGGCAGATTTGTCCAGGATGATGCAACTAGTAGGAGAGACCGTGGAAACCTACATAGCCCGTTTCAGTAAGGCAAAGTATCGGTGCAAGACAGTTTTGCCTGAGGAGGAGTACGCAAAAATGGCCATGGGGGGCATGTCCTTTGAACTTCGCAAGAGGTTTGAGGGAACTGACTTCCGTGACTTATTCGAGCTTGCCACACGGGCCGGTCGTTATGAGCGTATCCTTTTGGACGAGCAGGAGAAGAAGAACTCCTCCAAAGGGACATATTATAAGGATCCTAATTACGAGGTCCACTTAGAAGAGTGTGACCTCGAAGTAGAAAGCGACATGGCCGAGTTGATCTGCAAATGGCCAGTCGTATGCAATGCCTTGAATAAGCCCGTTAACAACGCCGCTTTAAAGAAAATGGCGTTCTAGGCGGGGAAAAACTACACTTTTGATATAACCATGGCTGATCAAATATTCGATGCCTTGCTGGCCGATAAAGTGATCAAGCTAAGTGAAGGTCATCGGATCCCTAAGGCCGATGACATAAAAAATAAAGAATACTGTAAATGGCACAATTCCTGGAAGCACTCTACTAACAATTGCATTGTTTTTCGCAATTTTATACAGGAAAACATGGAGAAAGGAGTTTTTAAATTCTCGGACAAGGCTATGGGGATCGATGCAAATCCTTTTCCTCAAATTACTGGTACTAACATGGTTACGCCCGACCTAACCAAGCTTTCAAGGCCGAGACCGAAGATAGACCTGACTGACAGAGAGCTGGTGCCAAAACATAGGGAAGGGAAACAAATTGTTATTTCGGCCACTGATGGGCCGAAAGTGACGATACATGACCTCCAGAGGAGCTACCAAGAGCGTAAAGAGGAAGTCCACAAGGCCAAGGAAGAAATGGCTAGATCCAGCACAGACAATTTGATAGCTGATCTGCGGAGATAGCTGGAGTTCATCGAACAAGGCCTTTGCCCGAGGTGTAAGGCTGATGTCAAGAAAGAACTCTCGGGCTCGAGTAAGAGGCCGAGAAGCCATGAACATCGGGAATCAAGCCCGAGAAAGTCTGTATACGAGAGATTGTCAATACCATGGCAAAGTCAGGCCAAGCCCGAGTGGCGGGCAAAACATTCGTTGGTTCAAAAAATCGGCCAAGGCGAGTCTAGCCGATTGGGGGCAAGAAGTTCCCAGACAATCCCAAGGCCTCAGATGCAAGCATCAACTGCTAGCAGGAGCCCGAGGATGGTGTTACCACCCCAGGTAGAAGATCAAAAGTGGCATAGAGCTGAACACTCTAAATTCCCAGCACGGCCACAATATAGCAAATCCCAAAAAAGGAGGTATCAGCGAATGAGACAGGCCGAGCGAGAACGTCAGAACTGGGCTGGAAACCCTCTTGCACCCACAGAGCCTAAGGTGTCCGATAACCAAGGATCCTCAACTAGGGCGATGCGCATTGTCACTGAGCACCCAAGGGAAAGAGTCTGACTAGAAAAATCACAGGAGGAAGGTAGAGTTACATCGGACAAGATGAGTGTGGAGTCCGATGGAGATCTGTCAGACTCAAGTTTCTCGCCAATTCAATTCGGGACTATTCCGTAAGTGGCAAGATGGGGAGACTCTTTACGACACGTGGGAAAAATTTAAAGAATTATTACGTTCGTGTCCACATCATCAGGTTCCTAAGTGGCAACTTGTTCAGGTCTTCTACGAGGGACTAATTCCCTCTGTCCGTAATACCGTCGATGCCGTTTGTGCTGGAACTTTCCTACACAAAAGCGCCGACGAGGCCTGGAAAATTTTCGAAACTTTGAGCGAGAATTCGATGCACCAAGCGGTGTCTGTCCGTTCTGAGGGATACCTTCAACCTAAGCGAGAGGTGACAGTTGAGTCAAGTCAGTCAATGCAAATACAAGAATTAAATAGAAAACTTGACCGACTGATGCAAATGAACAAAACGTCAAATCCACCTTCTTCAGAAGTATGTGCATTATGTTCTGAACCGTCACATAATATCTTTGCATGTCCTTCTGCATCTCAATATCCGGAATTTGTTGAACAACACGTTAATTCTATGCAACAATTCCCACAAAATAATTATAATCCTAGGTCGACTATTTTTCCTAATACGTACCGACCCCAATACCAACAAGGTCAATACCAACCACCTCTTCCACCTCCACGCAATAATGCATTTGAGGAGAAGGTGCTGGCCTCACTTGAAAATTTTGGGTCAGTAATTCAGTTAGTGCACTCTCACACTCAGTCTATCGCAAAGCTAGAGTCCCAAATGGGACAAGTAGTTACTACATTAAACCGTTTAACTGAGAGTAAGTCGACGAGTCAACCCACTCAGCAACCTAAGGGGCAATACGCAGTGGGTAGTACGAGTGAGAGCGTGAACGCTGTTTCGACTAGGACGACTACTCGAGATGAGGAAGTTGTTGTAATTCCGGATGGGGGTGAGAAAAATAAAAATTTAAATTTGAATAAAGAAAAAGGTGAAGACGTGGGTAGAATTCAAAAAGATAAAGAACCGGTCTCAACGAACTATATTCCGAGAATGCCATATCCACCAAACATTGAGGGACCGTCACATTTGTCAAAGAAAGGGTCAAAAGTGGAAGATATACTCGAGGTATTTAAACAAGTTAAAATCAATATTCCTTTCCTCGATGCTATTAAACAAATTCCCGCTTATGCTAAATGTTTAAAAGACCTATGTACGCAAAAGCACAAAATACGCAGTCATACTCCTAAAAAGGTCTTCCTCACGAAAAAAGTAAGTTCAATTTTCCAACACGCTCCTCCGAAATATAAGGATCCAGGTACGCCAACGATTTCATGTGTTATAGGTGACACTATTATTCATAGGGCTCTCCTTGACTTAGGAGCTAGTGTTAACCTCTTACCGTATCACATCTATAAACAATTAGGTTTAGGAGAACTTAAGCCTACGGCCGCTACTATTCAGTTAGCGGATCGTTCTGTTAAAATACCTAGAGGAATCGTCGAAGACGTACTAGTAAAAGTTGATCAATGTTTCTATCCCGTTGATTTTATGGTCCTTGACACCGAACCGGTGCTAGATGCTAGAAAATACACTCCTGTTATTCTTGGTCGTCCATTCTTAGCCACGGCCAACGCACGTGTCAACTGCCGGACGGGGGTAATGAAAGTGTCGTTTGGGAACATGAACTTAAAATTAAATGTTTTTAATGCTATGGATCAACCTCCTAAAGATGACGATTACCTATGTGAGGCGGAAGGTGAGGTAAGACGGAATATTGAGCCTAACAAAGCAATAAATGTGAGTAACGACAAAGATATAGCGGATGATGAGTGGATGAACCCTAATACCTCGGACCCTAATGTTGAATCTACTCGGAAGGTAAGAAATCAATTTGAACATACTGACAAACCGTCAATCGAATTAATTCAAAGCGACGTGATTTCTGCTTACCATCGAGCTCTACCTGACATCCTTAGGGGTACACAGTCCGATTTACGGCCTCCATAAAATCTTGAGCTAGAACGGTCTAGCTGAAGACGTAAAAGTTAGCGCTTCTTGGGAGGCAACCCAAGCTTTATTTCGTTCGTTTTTCTTATTTTTGGATATTTTTGAGTCTGTTTGGGTCTGTTTTGGACATTCTGGACAGGTTTGGGGGTTGGAATTAATTTATTTTAATATTATATACATAATTTTAGCCAAAAAATGGAAAATACCATTCTCGCGCGCGCGGCCCGCTGGCGCGAGAATGTGCCTTAGTATTTTTCTTTCGTTTTCTTTATATGAGCCCTCAGCTTCTCCTCGCGCCTAGAATCGCGGGCGCGAGGGGGTCCCGCTGGCGCGAAAATTTTTTTTAAAAAAAAAAAAAAATTTAAGAAATCGCGCGCGCGACGGCCGCTCGCGCGATTTCCCCTTTTTCTGATATTTTCTTTTGTTTTTTATATCAGTCCTCAACACCTGTCACATAGTTTTTCCATTTCTGTTTTTGTTTCGTAGGTCCTTTTCCATCAGATTTTTGATTGTTTGTCATAATTCTGGTTATGTTTTATTTTCTTTTATCGTATGCTTTATTTTCTTTTCTAGTTTATGTTTATGTTGTTTTCTTTGTTTTGTTATATCGTATAGATTAGGTTAATTTCTTTATATTTCTTTTAGTTGTTTTTCATCTTTTTCTTTGTTTAGTTTCTTTTCTCTAGTATTAACAGGTACATTTGAACTTTATTGCCATATTCCTTTGTGTTCACCTGTTCTATGCTTGTCAAGATCGAGGTACTATCGTTCCTTCATTACGTACTCTCCTTTCTTTCGTTTTATTGTTTCATTGGGGACAATGAAAGGTTTAGGTTTGGGGGTATGCACTCACACATGCACATATGCACATTAGTTTATGCAAAATTTTAAAATTTTTCAATAAGTGTGTTTAAATAAACGATGTTACCGACGTTTTTGCAATGTCAATTTGATACTTTTTGATAGAGAACTTTGAATTGTTATAGAATGGTAAACAAGGGAAGATGTGATTAAACATTTGCTGAAGTCATGATGAAATGTTTTAAGTTATGGATTGTTTGAATCGTAGTTTTATATTATAGATTTGCACATAAACTTATGCACTGCACGTAGTCATTTGAATACATGTTGGTTGTGAACTATAATATGATTCGGATTTCTAGATAACACATGGTGGAGACTAGACCCAGTGAGCTTTTGAGCCTATCTTTTCTTTTTAGAGGGTTATAAATACATCTTGTGTTTGTCGAATTTCATTGAAATAGCGCATTAATTTGTTTTTTAGTCTCATTATTCTTGTTTTGGTTGATAATCAAGTTAAAATATTTGTTACCATACTAAATAATCTTCCATTGTAAACATTGAAGAACCATATAACCATAGGAAGTGATTTTAGGCCCTCTTTGTTTACTGCCGACCGATAAATTATAAAATTTCCTTAGTTCGCCCTTTGAGCCGTAAAATGCCTTTTTCTTTAATTACCGTTATCTTGTTTTTGCTCCTACTTGACAAACTTGGAGTTCACCACTGAGAGATTTGTCACCTTTTAGTAGTGTTAAGGTGATGTGTTGGAAAAAAAAGAGAAAATAAGATGCTATTGGGGTAGTTGCTTGGTATTCGATGAATAATCATTTGAGAAGCAAGAAAAGAAAAAGGAAAAAGAAAAAAAATAAAGAAGAGGAAGGTTGAAAACAAAATGATGAAAGAAAAGAAGAAAAATGAATGGAAAGGAATGAAGAGAAAGAAAAGATGAAAGTTTGTAGAAGAAGAATGAAGGAAATCGAACATGCCTTACAATGCCATTCTGAAACTACTTGATATATCCATTTTATCCTCTTTCATTACCTGAGCCACATTACAACCTTTAAAAAGTCCTATTTGATCCTAGGAAACATGGTTTGGATATGAAAACGATGGGAGGGGGATTAAAACATGGTAATGCTTAATTTTTCTTGATTGTTGGCAATCTCAGAAGCCATGAGAGCTAACGTTGAGCCCATGTGGCAGGATTATAACGCGCTCATAGGCTCTATGGGCAATCTCAAATCGGTCATGAACCAAACGGCCGATGTTCATAAAAGTCAAGCGAAGCTGGTCCTAGAAACAAGGACCACCCACATAAAGCTGGACCGCCTGACGGAAACGATTCGAAGGCTGATTGAGACCTATAAGGCCAGAATCAGCAAAGAACAAGCCAACAGATCGGGCTCGGGCACCTTGCTTGAGTCCGATAAGCCGAGAGACCCGCCCTACATCTGTCCGAACCTCAGGGATGGTGTTGGCTCCGGCAAGCAATCTGAGTCACAGACCGGTGATCGGGAGAGAACTAATCCTAATTATACGCCTTAACGAACATTTGTTAGTACTTTTTATCCTGTTTTTGTATATTTTTACTCTATTTTCTAGTTTCTGACAGGTTTTGGAAGAAATCAACTAAACCAGGCTAAACAGGGTGAAAAAGCAGAGTTAAAGAAGCTGAAAAAGCCAAGTCGCGAGCGCGACCCGCGCCCGCGAAGAACCAAAAATTGCTCGCGCGAGATCCCCATAATCGTTCGCGCGACCCGCGCGCGCGAAGGCTAAAATGTCGCGCTCGCGCGACCCGCTCGCGCGATATGTGGAAAAATCAAAGTTGCGTATTTCAGTGTACTGAAGACTCCTGTGCAAACGAAACTGCTGAACGACGTCTAGACTGTAAATTACATCAGTTTCAGTTTGTTTCGGGTTAGGAAGGCTTCCAAAACTTGTTGTAAATATATATATACTCTATTTTATTACAATTAAGGGGTTACACATCGTTACACATCCATACATACACATTCTACAACCATACTTCCAGCCATTGAAGGGAGGGAAGCAAGGAGAAGAAGAAGAAGACCAAGGGTTTCCATGGCCTCCTCCATCAACTACTTGCGATCCATCACTTCCATGGACGGCTAGATCATAGATCTAGGGTTTCAATGAAGCCCTAGTCGAGTAATAGGGAGTATTTTATGTTTTTATTTTAGTTTTATTATGTATGGATGACAGTCACATGTTCCGAGGATTTTTATAAATAAATCGTACTTCTATTGATTAAATCATTGCTTTCAAAGTTTATTCTTGTCTTAGATCTATTTTGACTGTGATGTGCTCAACGATCTATTCTTGCTGTGCTTGTTTAGATTGTTTACATGTGATGGTGCTTTATTGATTCGTGCTATCAAGTATCCGAATAGTCCATGCCTAGATTAGACGGATTAGATCACAACCCTAGTTTTAGTGTGGGATAATCCGTGCTAACCGAATATGGATTATGTTGGTGCTTGAACCATGATTATCTTCTTGTCGGAGGAATTGGGCTTGTAGCTACAATTTCCCATATTCATCCAACGTAATAGGCTAAAGTAATTCATAAATATCCTTATTATGAAGCTAGTGGTGGATTTGTAATCCTAGGTTCCCTTAAACATTCATTAAAAACAATTTTAATTGCTTTCGTAGTTTAGATTTACTTTTATTGTTATTAGATTAATTAAAATCAAATCAAAATCCATTTTTCCTAATTAACTAGACTTAGGTTTTAAAATTAAGTCGTTGTAGTAATCAATCTCTGTGGGTTCGACCTTTACTTCCACACTACAAATCTTTAGAAAAGTAAAGAATACTTTTTATATCTTGATATTGACAACATCAACCGGTATGGCTAGCGGTGTGGTAGTCACCGATCCCAACGGATCGGCGACGCCAGGTTTTAGTAGGTCTACAGGTCATACTGAAAGTTCAGTTGGCCACACACAGCCCCTAGGTCACGCAAATGGGGGGCAAAGGAACAACGGTGGATTTTGGCCTTATCAGGCCAATAACAACCAACAGCACGGACTACCACCGCAGGTACCCCCGATGAGGAATGTTCAGCCCGAAGCTCTACAACCCATCAATAGGGAGGAGTTGGTGGCGGCCATACACGAAGAGTATGGCCCGTTTATGCGAAGACTGGAGAGGCCGGCGTACAGACGGCCGTACCCTCCTGAAATTGACCAAGTCATATTTCCTCAGGGGTATAAGGTACCAAATTTCACTCTATTTTCTGGAGAGAGTGAACAGTCCTCAGTTGAGCACATTGGCCATTTTATTGTTCAATGCGGCCATGTGGGTCACAGTGACCCATTAAAGTTAAGACTATTCCCAAACTCGCTAACGGGCATGGGATTTTTGTGGTATGTTAATCTCCCAGCCAATTCGGTGTTAACTTGGCAAGGAATGGAAGAGCTATTTCACGGCCAGTTCTATAGGACTGAGCCCGAAACATTGCTGGCAGATTTGTCCAGGATGATGCAACTAGTAGGAGAGACCGTGGAAACCTACATAGCCCGTTTCAGTAAGGCAAAGTATCGGTGCAAGACAGTTTTGCCTGAGGAGGAGTACGCAAAAATGGCCATGGGGGGCATGTCCTTTGAACTTCGCAAGAGGTTTGAGGGAACTGACTTCCGTGACTTATTCGAGCCTGCCACATGGGCCGGTCGTTATGAGCGTATCCTTTTGGACGAGCAGGAGAAGAAGAACTCCTCCAAAGGGACATATTATAAGGATCCTAATTACGAGGTCCACTTAGCAGAGTGTGACCTCGAAGTAGAAAGCGATATGGCCGAGTTGATCTGCAAATGGCCAGTCGTATGCAATGCCTTGAATAAGCCCATTAACAACGCCGCTTTAAAGAAAATGGCGTTCGAGGCGGGGAAAAACTACACTTTTGATATAACCATGGCTGATCAAATATTCGATGCCTTGCTGGCCGATAAAGTGATCAAGCTAAGTGAAGGTCATCGGATCCCTAAGGCCGATGACATAAAAAATAAAGAATACTGTAAATGGCACAATTCCTGGAAGCACTCTACTAACAATTGCATTGTTTTTCGCAATTTTATACAGGAAAACATGGAGAAAGGAGTTTTTAAATTCTCGGACAAGGCTATGGGGATCGATGCAAATCCTTTTCCTCAAATTACTGGTACTAACATGGTTACGCCCGACCTAACCAAGCTTTCAAGGCCGAGACCGAAGATAGACCTGACTGACAGAGAGTTGGTGCCAAAACATAGGGAAGGGAAACAAATTGTTATTTCGGCCACTGATGGGCCGAAAGTGACGATACATGACCTCCAGAGGAGCTACCAAGAGCGTAAAGAGGAAGTCCACAAGGCCAAGGAAGAAATGGCTAGATCCAGCACTGACAATTTGATAGCTGATCTGCGGAGATAGCTGGAGTTCATCGAACAAGGCCTTTGCCCGAGGTGTAAGGCTGATGTCAAGAAAGAACTCTCGGGCTCGAGTAAGAGGCTGAGAAGCCATGAACATCGGGAATCAAGCCCGAGAAAGTCTGTATACGAGAGATTGTCAATACCATGGCAAAGTCAGGCCAAGCCCGAGTGGCGGGCAAAACATTCGTTGGTTCAAAAAATCGGCCAAGGCGAGTCTAGCCGATTGGGGGCAAGAAGTTCCCAGACAATCCCAAGGCCTCAGATGCAAGCATCAACTGCTAGCAGGAGCCCGAGGATGGTGTTACCACCCCGGGAAGAAGATCAAAAGTGGCATAGAGCTGAACACTCTAAATTCCCAGCACGGCCACAATATAGCAAATCCCAAAAAAGGAGGTATCAGCGAATGAGACAGGCCGAGCGAGAACGTCAGAACTGGGCTGGAAACCCTCTTGCACCCACAGAGCCTAAGGTGTCCGATAACCAAGGATCCTCAACTAGGGCGATGCGCATTGTCACTGAGCACCCAAGGGAAAGAGTCTGACTAGAAAAATCACAGGAGGAAGGTAGAGTTACATCGGACAAGATGAGTGTGGAGTCCGATGGAGATCTGTCAGACTCAAGTTTCTCGCCAATTCAATTCGGGACTATTCCGGTAGGCCTGTCATCCAACATGGTGTTCACACTACCTATGTGTTTCATGGCCAAGCTAGACCAACCATCGGCCATGGAAGGGGATGTAGTAGAGGGCCTAGCTAAGGACTCGGCCGTGATAGAAGAAGTTTTTTGGAACGGGGGAGAAACCGTTAAGCCTAAAGTAGTGGAAGCCACAAGCAAAAATATGGACGCCACTGACGGACAGACCGATCGGCCTAAGATCACCATCTTGAGGCCGAAAGGGCATCAGAATGAGGAAGGATTGAAGACCAGACCGGTCAAAGTGGTGTTTGAAAAACCAACATACCAGATGTCCCAGCATCTAAAGCCCTTACACGTGAAAGGGCACATTGAGGGCGTCCCATTAAACAGGATCCTTGTTGATGGAGGGTCTACCATCAACATCATGCCTCAAATAATGTTGAGAATCTTGCAGAAGTCCGAGTTGGAGTTAATTTCGACCGAAATGAATGTCCAGAGCTTCACGGGGGCACCTTCAAGAACCAAGGGTATCCTACCCCTTGAACTGACCGTTGGCAGTAAAACGGTCATGACTGCTTTTTTCATTGTGGAAACCTCGGCGGCCTATAATTCATTATCAGGCCGAGACTGGATACACCTAAATTACTGCATTCCCTCCACGCTCCATCAGTTGTTGATTTTCTGGAAAGGTGATGAGGTAGAGGTGGTGGGAGCAGACATCAAGCCATTTGTAGCCCGTGTGCAAACAGCCGATGTAGTCTTGTGTGAGGATGACATCGGGCCAGTTAAGTTGCTAGGGTGCAACAAAATGGGAAGACCGAATACAGCGACCTTCCTTAAAGGAAGTTCGTCGGACATTAAAGCGTATTTCCATAATCTCAGTCGGACGGAGGAATCAAGGCCGATTGAGATCATCGAACAAGAGGATGTCCATGGAGACTCCGATAATTGAAAAATAGAAGCTGCTGGCCTTGAGGGCCAGCATGGCCAGATGGTGTGAATACCTGGCCGATAGAAGATTGGAAATTGGCCCAGCGGACGGAATGGTCAATCTGGATGATTGTATCTACGAAGAGGAAGTGCCAAAGGAAGAAGAGATTCAAATGGACGAGTTGGAAATGGCCACGGCGAAGCTTGATGATTTAAGGGCCGATGTCCAAGACCCTATCTTGGAAGTTAACCTAGGCAAGGAAGGAGAGCACAAACCTACTTATGTAAGTCAGATGCTAGATCCTCAGTGTCAGGCCGAGTTGATTGCACTCCTTCACAAGTATAAAGATTATTTTGCCTGGGAATATGGCGAAATGCCTGGTTTATCTAGAGAACTGGTGGAACACCGATTGCCAATTAAATCGGGGTTCAAGCCATTTAAGCAGCTACCTCGGCGCATGTCACTAGAGGTAACACTGAAGGTGAAAGAAGAGATTGAGAGACTACTGGACGCTGGCTTCATTCGGACAGCCCGATATGTTGAATGGGTCTCGAATGTGGTCCCAATGGTAAAGAAGAATGGGAAGCTGAGGGTCTGCATTGATTTCAGAAATTTAAACTTGGCAACCCCGAAAGATGAATATCCCATGTCCATGGCTGATCAGTTAATCGACTCAACTGCTAAACATAAAATTTTGTCATTTATGGATGGGCACTCGGGATATAACTAGATCTACATCGCCGAAGAGGATGTCCCGAAGACTGCTTTTCGGTGCCCGGGGGCAATTAGAATCTTTGAGTGGGTTGTCATGCCTTTCGGGCTGAAGAACGCTGGAGCCACCTATCAACGGGCAATGAATTCAATCTTCCATGATATGATTGAACAGTTCATGGAGGTTTACATAGATGATGTGGTGGTAAAGTCAGGAGATAACGCCGATCATTTGAGGGATTTGGAAAAAGCATTTGAGAGAATGCGGGCTCACAGACTAAAGATGAATCCTCTTAAATGTGCATTCGGCGTTACAGCAGGGAACTTTCTAGGTTTCCTAGTACATCAAAGGGGGATAGAGATTGACAAAAATAAGACTCGGGCTATCCAGGCAGCAAAGCCACCAACTAATAAGAAAGAGCTTCAGAGATTGCTCGGACAGATCAATTTCTTAAGAAGATTCATATCAAATTGTGCAGGGAAGACCCAAGTATGGACCCCATTATTGAAGATCAAGACCGATGAAGCCTTCAAATGGGAAGACAGCCATCAACAAGCCTTTGAAGGAATCAAACAGTACTTATCAATTCCTCCAGTATTAATGCCACCCAAGAATGGTAGGTATTTAAAGTTGTATATATCGGCCTCTGACTGCTCTATAGGAAGTATGTTAGCTCAAGATAACGAGCAAGGCAATGAGCAGGCCGTTTATTATTTAAGTAGAATTTTGACTCCAATCGAGCAGCGCTATGCGCCGATTGAGAAGTTATGCTTGGCATTGTATTTTTCTTCACAAAAGTTAAGAACATATATGCTGCCCGTTTCCACTTACATAATATGTCAAACTGATGTGATAAAATATATGTGTCAAGACCAATCATGAGAGGCCGAATTGGGAAATGGGCCCTGGCCCTAATGGAATTTGCCATCCAATACCGATCGCAGCAATCGGTGAAAGGCCAGGCCATAGCCAATTTCTTGGCTGATCACCCAGATCCTACTGATTTGGGAGAACTGCCTTCAACACCCAAAGTCCTGAGCACGTCCTTAGTCCCATGGATGTTAATTTTTTACGGTTCCAAAAACGCAGAGGGTGCTGGGGCAGGTGTGGTGATTGTATCACCCAAGTACAAAAAGACAAAAATGTCATTTCGGCTCAATTTCAAATACACTAATAATCAGGCCGAATACGAAGCGCTTATCATCGGACTAGAGATACTCCTTGAGATGGGGGCATCGTTCGTGCACATAAAGGGAGACTCAGGGCTGGTGATCGAACAGATAGCTGGAGAATTTCAGATACGAAGTTGAGAGCTCTGCCCGTTCCACGCCGTGGCCACTCAACTCATGGAGGCATTTGATGACATTAGCGTGAGTTATATCCCAAGAACCACAAATACTGAGGCCGATAAGATGGCAAAAGCAGGATCAGCCTCATCTTCCCAGAAGGCCGCAGAAGACCAACTCATCACTGTTCATGTCCGATCACTACCGTCCGTTGCAAAGACAGGTTGGTATGCTACTGCCAATTTGGTCTTGATGGAGGATAACGATTGGAGAATCCCCATCATTGAATACCTGAATCACCCAAATGTCAGGGTAGACCGAAGAGTCAGATTGTTTGCTATCCGATTCGTGGTGCTCGATGGAGAGTTATTCAAGAAACCAATCGGTGATGATGTAATCTTGAGGTGTCTGGGGAAGAAACAGGCCATGCAGGTTATGGCCGAGGTACACGAAGGGATTTATGGTGCACATCAGGCCGGCACAAAGATGAAGTGGTTGCTGAGAAGATACAAGTATTACTGGCCCGGCATGTTGAAAGATTGTATCAGTTATGCTAAGGGTTGTCAACCTTGTCAGAAGCATGGTCCGATCCAGCATGTGCTAGCTAAAGAGCTGCAACCCGTAATCAAACCATGGCCGTTTAGAGGATGGGCGATGGATTTAATTGGTAAAGTCCTACCGCCATCATCGGGCCAGCACTGTTTCATCATAGTGGCTACAGATTACTTTACCAAGTGCGCCGAGGCCATACCTTGTAGAACGGTGACACAAGCCACCGTCATAAAATTCATTGAGGAACACATTATCCATAGGTTCGGCCTTCCGGAAACAATCATGGCCGACCAAGGATCCGTGTTTACCGGAGCGGAAACGTCGGCCTTTGCTGAAAGTAGGGGGATCAAAATTCTTAATTCTACGCCCTATTATGCACAGGCTAACGGACAGGCCGAGTCCACTAACAATATCCTCAAGGAAATTATTGAGAAGAGGATTATGGAAAATCCTAGGGAATGGGACAAACTCTTGTCCCAAGCATTATGGGCCTATAGGACATCTAAAAGGTCAAGTACTGGGGTTACACCGTTCATGCTGACTTATGGGCATGACGCTATGTTACCTATGGAAGTTACAGTCCGATCGGCCAGAAGGGCTTTACAAAATCAGCTAGAGCCCGCTGAGTACACAGAGGCTATGATAGCTAAATTAGAAGGGCTCGAGGAAATAAGGCTCGCGGCCTTAGACTCATTAAAAGTGCAAAAGCAACGGGCCGCCCGAGCTTATAACAAGAGGGTGAAGGAGAAGTCTTTTTGCACAGATGATTTGGTATGGAAGGTCGTGCTACCTATTGGAGATAAGGATAATCGTTACGGTAAATGGTCGGTCAATTGGGAGGGCCCGTTCATTGTCCACCAAGTAAAGAGGGTTGGTGCTTACAGGCTACGTGATTTAGACGGAACGGTTCATGGCCGGTCAATCAATGGTCAGTATTTAAAGTCCTATTATCCTACGTTATGGGAGACCATTGACTTGGACTATAAACCAAATCCTGGGTTGGAATATGATCAGTTGATCAATTATGAACCTGAGCCCGAGTGATTTAAAAGAACACCGTTTTGTATTGATAGGCTTAGCACAGCTTACTTACAAGAATGGTGAAGGAAAAAACAAACTTTCTATACAGTACAAAATAGGAGTCGGCCTCTAGGCTGACCCAAAATTCCTAAGCTTAGGCTTCAGGTCCTCCCAGGTCTTGATGGCTCCAGACCGATCCCGTTTGGCTTTTTCTAGCTTTTGTGCCCATGCCCGGGATATCGGGACACTGGCTTGTAGTTGATCACTACACTTTTGGGCATCGCCACCGAGTGAAGAAAGGGCTTCATCGATTTTCCCGAGGGCGGCGTTGTTGGTGATGACTTCGGCCTCACATTGGGCGAGCTGAGATTTTAGTACAGCAATACGGGATTGCAGCCAGGAGTCCCTTGCTATTACTTGAGCCCGAGAGGCCTTCCCCGCTTCAAACTTAGCTTTGGCCCCTTCCAGAAACTTTAATGCCTTCTGCCGTGAGCCCAAGTGAAGTTCTGCATCAGCCTGAATCTTCAAGGCCGATCGATCCACAAGACGGGCACTGGGGAGTCTTTCTTGTATCTCGTGGAGTAAGGACAGCTGCCCGTCAGAAAGTGAAGGATCGGCCATGAGGGTGTTCAAGGCTGCTTCAACGTCAGCAGTAGCAGGAAGGTTAGAAAGCTCCTGGTCAGCAAGCCCGAAGAGGAGGTCCTTAGCTTGTTGGAGGCGTGAAGGTGAGACGGCTTCGGGCTCCAGCGGGCCAAGGTCAAAAGCTCCTAGGTCCAGGCCCGAGAAGAAGTCATTGAAAGGAATGTGTGGCTCTGAACCCAGGGGATTGGCCTATTCAAAGAAAGTAAGCAGTCAGAAGTGGTCTCTAAAAATTTATGAATTAAAGTAAAGTACAGACTCCAATACCTGGGCGTGAGGATCAAGGGAGGCCGAGATCGCTTCACGAACTTCGGCATCACTGGGTTGAGAAGATGCTGGTGGAGAAGGAGATTAAGCCAGCACGGAAGAGGAAGAAGCGTGGCCGGTCTCTACCCCTGGACCGGTTAAGGCTGCCGCCATTTGTAAAACTTCGGTTTCTGGGACTGAGCCCGAATCATCAGCACCGGCCTCGACCCGCAAGATTACAGAATCTTCAGGAGGGTTAACCTCAGCCACTACCGGTTCCACTATTGTGTGAACAGGAGAGCTGGTGGCTGCAGTAGGTTCCCCTTGCCCGGAGAGAGTTCCAACTTTAGGAGGGACGGCCTGATCCACTTCTTCCTCAGCTGCATCCATAGTAACTCCAGCATCGGCCATGCCCTCAGTGCTGGAAGAGAGGACGACTTGTTCAGGAGCCTAGCTGGAAGGAGCAATGTCTTCATCTCCACTTGAAGGAGTTAGTGGAGGTACAATGTGAAGTGGCATCACCCTCATGGCGACCCACTCCAGATAGGCCGCCGTAGACGCTGGTGATGCAGGGAGAGTTGGGGGAAGAGTCTGAGTTGGAGTTGGGAGTGAGGGGTCCTCTCCAGAGTCTTCATCAACAAGCTACAAAACATAATCAAAGGATTAGTACTGAACAGGCAAAATCGGGCTTAATCGCTGAAAGATGTTGGAAATTTAACCTGAGTAGAGGCTGGTGTTGGCTTCTGTTTCTTTTGAAAAGGACCCTTGCCTGGAGCTGGCTTGCGGGCACCGCTCTTGGCTATTTGCTTGCGCCGGGTTAGAGCAGCTGCTGGGACAGGAGGATCGGCCTCAGTTGCCGATGATGCAGTGAAAGGCGCAAGGGCCTCAGCAGCAGTGCCTTGAAAAATATTGCTTGCCCGTTCACCCCACCACTGGGTGAATTCGTCTGACACAATGGGTCGGGCAGAGAAGGGTGTAAAGGTGAATGCCGCTTTGAGCCGGTCTGATCATTCTTTTATTTTCTTCACCTGCCCGTGGTTGACAATGAGGCCGCGCTCTACCCAGTCAACATTGACAGTGATGCCAGGGGGAACGGGCACGAGTTTTGTAAGCCCGAATTGGCGGGCGTATAGAGGAGCGAAGTAATATTCGGCCCCACACTTATTATTGGCCGATGGAATACTCGGGCTAAAAATAATGTCTCTAGCTACTAAGTAGCTACAGAAAATCTCATTATAAGTGGACTGGGTGTCCGACCCCCAATTAGAAGGGTTATTGGAAAGTTGAAGAAAAGAAGAGAATTGTAGTGAGAAGAAAGGGTGAAGAGGTTGATGTCCCGAGGGGAGCAACCTTGATAGAAGAAAGTAAAACACTCCTCAAAGGAGTGTGAAGAAGGTGCTACGTCCATGAATTAGACAGCAGAGATAGGAACATCGGCCAATTGGCGGATGGTTGGTTGGAACTCGGGAAAGTAAGAGTGGAGCCACAATTGAAGCACCCATATCGGGCTCCCACCAGCTCCAAAGCCCGAATGGATAAAATATGTTATGCCTCGGACCAAGTGCGCCCAAACAAGCATAGCCATGGCCAAGGGCTTCCCCGATGCAAGAGCCAAGGCCAAGGTTGTGTATTCTTTAGTAATGGCTTGGCTGGCCGAGCAGAAGAGGTACTTGTTGAGCCAGTAGATGAGGAAGGCGGTATGTTCTGCATCGGACACCTCCGTCTCATCTGCACCAATACAGGCAGTCAGAAAGCCTCCAAAGGCTGTAATTGGCCTGTGTGAAACGGCCCCATCCCTGACAATTTCTTGTTGAGGATAGGCAAAGCTGGTCGTTCCAACGTCAAGCCCAGGAATGATTTCTTGTCCATGAGGGCGAAGGCCGAGCAGATAGCTGATGTCCTTCACGGTGGGAGCCATTGGTCCGCAACGGAAAAGAAAGCCGTTGCAAGACGAGGACCAGAATAATAGAGCAGAAAGAAGAAGAGGTCGATCTATCTCTATTCTAGACCGACTGAGCATTATGGCATCATAAATGCCCGTTTGTCTCCAGACTGTGGCCTTAGAGGCCGATACCCTGGTCACCCATTTATCCCAGTCTGCGGCGGGAGTCGGCCAGCCTCGAATAGGCTGGTTAGCAATCTGAACTTTGTTCCAGTGGGCAGGGACCTGCAGGAACGCTTTATTTTCAATCGGTGGGAAAAAAGGAAGAAAAGCCGCCGGAGGGTGGCCAAGAAATGCCGCTCCCAGTCCTGGTGCTACTGGAGAGCCATCAGAGGAGCTATAGTGGGTCAGATAATCGGTGGAGATCTCGGCGGCATGAGCTTTGGCTAGAGTCCTAACCTCCCAGCATCGGTTTTGCGGTGGTGGGGCGTCAACGAAGGTTTTCTTTCCTTTAGAGGTGGCCGGAGCAGTCTTAGGAGCCATATCTGCAGGGGAGAAGAGTTCGCCGAAGAAAATGGAGGTTTAAGAGAGAGAGGCTCTGTTTCGCTTGAACTGTAAAGGGAGAGAGTAAGAATGCAAATGTGTGGTAAGGGTTTTTGAAAGTCTTACTGCTTAAATGCCACGATGCTATAATCATAACGCATTAAATGTGGAGTGATGGGTAAATTTTCTCCATAATCTGACAGTTGCTGCATGCTTGACGCGTGGCAATTTTTAAAATTCAAAACGTCACATCAATCAAGGCGGGACGTTTGATATGACCTTTTGGGGGGCAATTGTTTGCACCTAAAAACCGTCAATGGTTTTGAGCCCGATTCGCGTTAGAGGGGAGAACGGGCTATGGAATCAATGACTCATCGGACTCAAGTATAGACGTGAGACCAATGATAGGTACAAGGCTGCTGGGTGTGAAAAAGAGAGCCCGATGGGAACATTGAACAGGTGTAAGGATTATCGGGTTTTGGGAGAACATAACCCAGTGCGCTGTCAGCCCGATGGTGGAATGAAGCAACAGGAAGCCCAATCGGACACCGTGGGAGTAACAGTCCGATTGGCCATGGGCGGTTGAAGAAAGGCAGTCGGGCATGAGGGAAGGCATGGAAACAGGTAGAGCCCAATTCATCCAGGAGAATCAGTGATGAGGCCGATGGACGGAAAGGAGAAGGCGGTGCCATCCACAGCTGGCAGGATGGCGTCATCTCTGAGAGTTGTAGAAACGAGAGTCCGTTTAGGAAAGGATCTGATCATGTCTAGCTGGATTTAGGCGTTTAATCCCTAAATTAAAGGGACTGATTCAATTAAGAAGCCAGATAAGGTAGGAGTCATGGATAAGGAAGGTCTTCTTTAATTAGCCAATCAATTAAGCAGCTTGGGGCGCAAGCTAAAGAATTATTGTCCAAGTAGAAATCGTATAAGGCCGCTATAAATATTAAGGCAGGCCATCCAAGCAGAGGACTCCGCATCACTCTCGAAACTGCATACATACAGCACATTTGAAGCATTCAAAGCACACTTAGTCTTTATGTTTTTCAGCCTTCATAGCAAATAGGTCTGTCCTTTTGTTATTTTCTTTTTGTGTTCTTTTGAATAATTAGCCTATTCTGGTTTGTTCTTGAGATCTGTTTAGTTTTTTCCAAACATTTAATAAAAATCTATTTTATTAAACCGTTTGTGATTTGTTTACCTGTTAAACTCGATACTTTTTAGCTTGTGCGCTTCAGTACTGCTAAAGAATTTACAGTGAGGGTACTTTCCTACTCACTATACACAGTCACCCTGTTTAGAAGTTAGATTCATCAAGCCTTGTGTATCACTCACACAAGCGGATAGGAAATTAGTTTGCACGCACGCACACACACACACATACACCGAACCACTGCTGGTTCTGGCACGCCCGCGCAAATTACAGCAAACAATGAATAAAATAATTTCTTAGTACTTATGAATCTTATTATTTGATAGATTTCAAAGATGAACAGTGAAGATATATGCTTAGTGGATAGTGCAACTACACACACAATTCTTCGAGACAAGAAATATTTCTTGAACTTAAAACTAGCTGAAGCAAATGTGAACACAATATCAGGCACAACAAATATTATTGAAGGATTTGGAAGGGCTAGCATTAGTTTGTCAAAGGGAACAATAATTCATTCCAATAATGCTTTATACTCTAGCAAATCCAAAATAAATTTGCTTAGTGTCAGAGATATCTGCTTAAATGGATATCACATTGAGACCATTACTGAGAATAGTGTAGAATATCTTTGTATTACTTCTCTTGTTTCAAATAAGAAACAAGTCTTGGAGATGATTAGAACAACTGAATCAAATGCTGTGATAAACCAGAAGTTATCAGACCCAAAACTTTTGGAATTTGGCATGACCGACTTGGTCACCCTGGAGCAATAATGATGCGAAGAATCATTGAGGGCTCACATGGACATCCTTTAAAGAATCAGAAGATTCTTCTGCCAAGTGACAATCCATGTACTGCTTGCTCACAAGGTAAATTAATTATCAGACCATCTCCTTCAAAGATCACCGTGGAATCTCCTACATTTCTAGAACGTGTTCAAGGAGATATATGTGGACCAATTGATCCACCATCTAGACCATTTTATTACTTCACGATTCATATTGATGCATCTACTAGATGGTCACATGTGTCTCTACTCACATCTCGCAACACTGCATTTGTGAGACTTTTGGCTCAGATAATTAGATTACGAGCACAATTTCATGATTTCTCTATCAAAACTATACGTCTTGATAATGCTAGGGATTTCACATCCAAGGCATTTGATGACTATTGCATGTCAATAGGAATTTATGTTGAACATCCCGTTGCTCACGTGCATACATAGAATGGTTTAACTGAGTCGTTTATTAAACGTCTCAAGTTGACTGCTAGACCCTTACTTTTGAGAACAAAGCTACCAGCATCTGCTAGGGTCATGCCATATTACATGCTGCATCATTAATTCAGATTAGACCAACTTCTTATCATGAATACTCCCCTTTATAACTTGTATTTGGACAACCACCTAATGTTTCCCATCTACGAGTTTTTGGTTGTGCTGTGCAAGTTCCTATTGCACCCCCACAACGCACAAAAATGGGTCTTTAGAGACGCCTTGGAGTTTACGTTGGTTTTGATTCACCATCTATAATAAGATATCTTGAACTCCTACCTGGTGATCTTTTTACTGCACGGTTTGCAGACTGTGATTTTGATGAGACCATATTCCCACCATTAGGGGGAGAAAAGCTTAAGCCTGAAGCTCAGCATGAAATTTCTTGGAATACATTGGCAATGTCTCATCTTGATCCTCGTACCAATCAATGTGAACTTGAAGTTCAAAGGATCATTCATTTGCAAAAGGTTGAAAATCAATTACCTGATGCATTCACTGATGCAAAGAAAGTGATAAAATCACATATATCGATTGTAAACACTCCAGCAAGAATTGAAGTCCCAAGAGGACAATCTAGTAGTGCAGTGGTAGATGAGTCTATGGCACGATTGAAATGTGGTAGACCTAGTGGTGCAAACGATAAGGTTCCTCGGAAGAGGAAAATAAATGGACATATTAGCAAAGTGGAAACTCATATAGAGATCTCAAAGAGTGCTATAGAAATACTTGATAAATCCAACGTTGGTCAACAGAGTTCCCCTGGAGAGGAACAAGTAGCCCATGAAGAGGCACAAGTATTTGACAATAAAGAGATCTCGATAAACTATATGTCTACTGAAAATATGTGGGATCGTAATGACACGGTCATTGATCACATATTTGCTTTTACAGTAGCACTAGACATCACCCAAAGTGATGAGCATCCTGAACCACAAAATATAGAAGAATGTCGACATAGAATTGATTGGCCAAAGTGGGAAGAGGCCATACAAACTGAGTTAAACTCATTAGAAAAACGGGAAGTGTTTGGGCCTGTAGTCCCTACACCTGAAGATGTAAATCCCGTTGGGTACAAATGGCTATTCGTACATAAACGTAATGAGCAGATTGAGATTATGCGATGCAAGGCTAGACTTGTAGCACAAGGTTTCTCACAGAGACTTGACATCGATTATGATGAAACATATTCCCCTGTAATGGATGTTGGGTTTGTGCCCTCAAACCATTACTTTATATAGGAGACATTGACATTTTAATATATGGATATCAGCTTTACATTTTGTTATGTATGTTTCTTTCATGAGATGATTGTTATCCTTAAGTATCATAGTAAGTAATGCGTGTATGTATGAGATACATACAAGTGAGATACGAATTGCTATTCTTTGTTACTTAGAACATATCACAGTGGATGTTGAGACTAGGATATCTCATCAGGTTTACACTGTAGCATGATTAACTATCATTGGATAGAGTGATCAATCTCAATCACTAGAGTGTAACTCTTAGTTAATATGCTAGTGCTTATAGTGCATTGACGGACCTAAGCTTTCCTATTGACACTCAAGGCTGTCAATCAGTCGATAGGAACTCATAACTTGTGTAAGGTACGTGTTCTCAATCTTGAGACGATTATGAACACAGACTGTAGATATGACTGCTTTGACTTACCAATCAGTGAGGTCTATAGAAGATCAAAACCTGGGTATCTTGGGTATGTCATATTCATAGGGTTGTGAACATATATTGTCAAGACAGAATCTACCCTCTGTTTCAGAGTAAGAATTCCCTTGAGAATGTCACCAAGTCGATTACTGAGTACTGCAGTCTTGTTGATAAGAGTTATCAACATGTTTGGTAATCATGAGAGGTGAATGGGACTCAAGGAATTCAAGAAGTAATCATGATTCAGGTTGACAGTAACAGTTATCCGACTACCTGAATATGATTACGAATGCTGAAGGTAGAGGGACATTAGTACAACATACAAGTCTAGTTATCGCTTCAGATATGTTCTTTTGCATTGGAGTTCAGTTATCATTTTATAGTGGAGTAAACGTTAACTGACCAGTTAGTTAGTTTGCTGATCAAAGAGTTTGGTCACGGTAATTCACAAACTGGTCTGAGCCAACAATTAAGAGCCTAGGAGGTCCCACTCTTAGCTCCGCCAGGATACTTGGAAAGACACATGAGGAAGTTGTCAAGACAAGTTCGATCGATCGAAGGATGTTCGATCGATTGAAGTCTTGGAAGCCTCGATCGATCGAGAATGGTTCGATCGATCGAAGGTCTTCGATCGCTCGAAGTCTAGGTCGGTTCTGGGAATCTATAAATAGGGCAGCTGCGTTCTGGAAAAGAAGTTCGTCGTTTTGAACGTCAGAAGCTGCAGAAAATGTTTTAGAGCACCAAATCTTCTCCTTCCTCTCCATTAGGGTTCCCACCAACCCTAGTCCTTCCTGCGAGCATCCATAGGAGTCATAAGAGTGAAGGCCATCTAGTGGAAGCTGCTGGAAGTTCAAGAAAATCAGAATTGGGTTCAAGACACTAAGGTATAACTCTTGTCCCCTCTTGTGCGCATCTATGGAATTAACGAGTAGTAGACCCTGGGCTACCAATCAGTTATTATAACTGAATCTTTTCCGCTGCGCGTTTAAAATAATTTTAAACCTATTTTATCCATCAATGGATGCAATTACGTTTTAATTTTTGATAAGCCTATCAATGTCTGAAGGACTTGATATGCGCTTACTAGACGTGGTCACAACATATTTGTATGGATCACTAGATAGTGATATACATATGAGGATCACCGAAGGATTCACTCCTGAAGCTTGTAAGTCAAAGCCACGAGATATGTACTCCATTAAATTGCAAAGATCTCTATACGGATTAAATCAATCTGGACGCATGTGGTATAATTGCTTGAGCGAATATTTAGTGAAAGAAGGATATGTAAATAATGCTATATGTCCATGCATCTTCATCAAGAGATCAGAATCCGATTTTGCAATCATTGCAGTATATGTTGATGATCTTAATCTTGTTGGAACTCCCGAAGAGCTCACAAGAATAGCTGATTATTTGAAAAGGGAATTTGAGATGAAAGATCCCGGAAAGACAAAATTTTGTCTTGGATTACAACTCGAGCATTTTCCCGAAGGAATTCTCTTACATCAGTCCTCATATACAGAGAAAGTTTTGAAACGTTTCTATATGGACAATGCTCATCCATTGAGTACTCCTATGGTAGTCCGATCACTTGATGTAAAGAAGGATCCCTATCATCCTCATGATGATAATGAAGAGCTACTTGGTCCTGAAGTACCATATCTGAGCGCTATTGGTGCTCTCATGTATTTGGCAAATTGTACACGACCAGATATTACTTTTTATGTCAATCTACTTACAAGATTTAGCTCAGCTCCAACTCGAAGACATTGGAATGGTATCAAGCACATTTTTCGCTATCTTTGTGTTATAATTGATTTGGGATTATTTTATTCAAAAGGATCCAAATCACCATTAGTTGGATATGCCGATGCTGGTTATCTCTTTGATCCACACAAGGCTTGATCTCAAGGAGGCTATGTATTTACTTGTGTCAATACTGCCATCTCATGGCGATCTGTGAAAAAACATTGACAGCCACTTCTTCAAATCATTCTGAAATCATTGCCTGCATGAGGCCAGTCGTGAATGTGTTTGGTTGAGATCCATGATCCAGCATATTCGAAAATCATGTGACTTATCGTCTATCAAAGATATCCCGACAACACTCTATAAAGATAATGTTGCATGTGTAACACAAATCAGAGGGGGATTCATTAAAAGTGATAGAACCAAGCACATCTCACCAAAATTCTTCTACACACATGAGTTCCAAGAGGAAGGTGAGATCAATGTCCAGCAGTTACGCTCTATTGACAATCTTGCAGATTTATTCACAAAGGCATTACCAATTTCAACATTCAAGAAGGTGGTTTTTTTTTTCGGAAAATGGTAAAAAAAAACATAGGAAATACATTCAAGAAGTTAGTGTATAACATTGCGATGCGCCGACTCTAAGGGCTTTCATGAAATCATACTGGTGCCAACATGAGGGGGAGTTATTTATTCAATAATATAAGTTGTAGACATTCAAGGGGGGGGTGTTGTAAAATGTGTCCATATTATGTGTCCACATTAATGAATTGTCTACAATTTTCAAAGGCCTATCATTGCATTTTTCAAAGGCCTACCTCCAAGGCTTGCTATGCTTGTCTAGAGCATTAAATGTTATGTATTATTAAAGACCTATAAATTGAGCTTCAACTCAATGAAGAAATATACGTAGAAGAGTTGGAGATCCAGAGAAGAGAAAGAGAGAAAGTGAGGAAAATATTAGTGTGTTGTAATGCGCCGATTGTTCAAGTGCTTGAGAAATACTATTTCCTCAGGTAATAATACAACTCCCCTCCGCAGTGGACGTAGGCAAATTGCCGAACCCCCTAAAATATCTCTGTCCCTTTGTGTGCTTGCTTTATTATTACTTTTATTACTAGTTTTATAACAATCACATCTACTTCCTTGTTTCTATTTTCAAAAATGATACCTATTATTCTTCTACTATTTCCTATTTCTGATCCCGTCATTTCTCCCGGGTTGAGAAAACTCTCCTCCAGAGAGTGAGAACTCTCGTATTGCTCCAAGAGGGTAGGGCCAAGGTGGAGAAACTCTTCCACTATGATACATGTGTCTTCGATGTCGGGCTATCATCTAACGAGGAAGTAGTAGCACAACCTGATGTGTTCAATTGGCTCTCAGCCACCCTTTTTTTTTTTTTTTTTTTCTTTTCTAACTCCAGTTCCCCCTAATAACTATGCTTAAAAGTAGCTTGACTAAAAGAAAAATTAGATTAGTAAATACCCAAGTCAAGATCACTTAATTGATACTTGCGTATTTCAACCTTCAATTCAGCGACTTTAAACTATAAACGCTACTCATTTTAGCACTTGAGTTTTTTGCTACTTAAGAGTCTGTTTGGGATAACTTTTTCAAAGCCAACAATCAATTATAAGTGATTATTTAAAATAAAATAAAATAAAAAACTATGACAGTTTGAATTAGCATTTTCACAGTTCTTCAAAAACTTAATTCTTTTTTGAAGCTGAAAAAATACAAATCAATGTCAACGGCAAGAGCATTGACCATAATTTATCGTACATGTTGAAACAAAATTGAACCATACAGCAACATTGATAATTTAACCTCAAAACAAAATCGATCCAATATTGCTTCATGTTTGTTGGGACATTTTAGCTGTAATTGTGTTTTGTCAATTATTCGTGCCATAAATAAATGGAGTGTAATTTTATTTTATATTTGTGATTTTATTTTATATCAAGTCTCTGAATCACTTTGCTTACTGATGAAGATTCAAGATCCACATTAAGGATAATAAAATCTCAAAGAGTCCTAGGTTAACTCATACACTCATAAAGTATATTTTTTTACATTTAATGAGTTAAAACTATATTTGTCCATATATGAAAGTAAAGAACTATTTTAGACGCAAGCATCAGAACGGTATAACAGTGGCCAGACAGTTTAACTTACTTTCGATAATAAGGTAAAATATTTTAAAGATAGAATTCACGGTTTGACTTACTTTCGATAATAAGGTAAAATATTTTAAAGACAGAATTCATCGTCCGCTGGACTTGCTCAAAAAATAATTGATCTAATATTTAATGCACTGTTGACTGTTCGCTAGCCATCCAGACGGACCGATCAGACGA
Source organism: Hydrangea macrophylla (assembly GCA_033977485.1). Taxonomy (NCBI): domain Eukaryota; kingdom Viridiplantae; phylum Streptophyta; class Magnoliopsida; order Cornales; family Hydrangeaceae; genus Hydrangea; species Hydrangea macrophylla. The sequence continues at coordinate 43,445,246 of CM066984.1, read as the reverse complement.
TCGGCCTCGCGTTCGGATGGTTGAGCGAATTTATGCTGGATAATCCAAAACCAATATGTGTGTGTATATATATATATATATATATATCTTTTAATTGAAAACCTAGTAGAACACCACCTTTTGACCTATGGATTTTAGAGAGTAAAACAAATACCATACTTCTGAGCTCTCAACATTCGTGATTTTTAATCCAAGTTCAATTGCCTTCCATCAGTGAGGTTAGTACCAACACTTGTTGTGTTGTTCTAATTGGTCCAAGTCCGAGACTTGTGCGAAAGCTGTGAAGACGGAGCGAGTTCGTCAAGGAAAATTTCACAAAAGGAAAAGTGAAAGCTCATCGCAGTGCAATACATAGGCCAGTGATTCAGAATGAGTGGTCAAAATCAAGTTTTTTTTTTTTTTTTTTTGAGAGAAGTCAAAATCAAGTTAAGGTGTAAGTTTTTCTGCGATCATTGTGAAATAGTCTTAGGTGTGATTTTTCCCACTTTTGGGTTCTCCACGCAAATCAGGTATTTTTGAAGTGATTACTATTTACGTTTACACCTGCACCGTTTACACATTGTGATTGGTTTGTAATTTATTATATAATAGAAAATTAAAATTAGACATAATTTTACAAATAGACATAATCACCCCCCTCTAGTTCTATTGAATTAACAGTAGGACGTCTTTCAACGTTCATTTGCCATTTGTATCAGTCACATAACAATCATAACTTGTAGCTGTATTCCAAGTGGTTTAAACCAAACCAAACCAAGCTTTGTGTCTCAATCAATTGGGGTTGGCTATTTGAATCTTTTTTCTCCATTCTGCACGATCAAGAGCTATATGCTCATTTAAATTATATATATATATATATATCTATATCTTGTTGCACTATATATTCCCAAGTCAGTCTAGGTCTACCTCTCCCTCTAACCATTCCAGGCACTACGATCTTATCACTCTTTCGCACAGGTGCATCTACAGGTCTTCGTTGCACATGGCCGAACCATCTAAGTATATTCTCCCTCAACTTGTCCTCAATATGTGTCACTCCTACAGTATTTCGGATGTACTCATTTCTAATTCTATCTTTCCTAGTCTTACCACATATCCATCTTAGCATCCTCATCTCCGCTACACTCACTTTGCTAATGTGTTGTTTCTTAGTTGCCCAACACTCTGTCCCGTAGAGCATAGCTGACCTAATAACTGTCCTATAAAATTTTCCTTTCAATTTTGCTGGTATTCTCCGATCACATAATACTCCAGAAGCACTCCTCCACTTAAGCCAGCCCACTTTAATTCTATGGGTCACGTCATCACCAATCTCTCCGTCTCTACTGATCATTGAACCTAGATAGCGAAAGTGTTTCCTCTTTGGGATCTCATGATCTTCGATCTTCACTGCTTCGTTGTCTCTACTTCCACTGTTGCTAAAAGTACATTCCATGTATTCTGTTTTCGTCCTACTTATCTTTAGCCCCTTAGTCTCCAGTGCTTCTCTCCAAGCTTCTAGTTTAGTGTTGAGTCCCCTTTTAGTCTCATCAACCAAGACAATATCATCTGCGAATAACATACACCATGAGACCTCATCTTGAATGTGTCTAGTCAATTCATCCATAATTAGGGCGAACAAATAAGGGCTCAAGGCCGACCCCTGGTGCAGGCCTACAGTAATTGGAAATTCGCTTGTTTCTCCGGATGGTGATCTAATTGTAGTAACCGCTTCATCATACATATCCTTCACCACGTCAATATAACCCTTGGTCACTCCTTTCTTCTCTAGCACCCACCAAATTAAATCTCTAGGCACTCTATCATAAGCTTTCTCTAAATCAATAAAAATCATATGTAGATCTTTTTTCTTCTCTCTATACTTTTCCATTAGTCTTCTAAGTAAATAAATTGCTTCCATAATTGATCTCCCAGGCATAAATCCAAACTGATTTTCTGACACTGATGTTGCGCCTCTTAAGCGATGCTCCATCACTCTCTCCCATAACTTCATAGTATGGCTCATCAACTTAATACCTCTATAGTTGTTGCATTGTTGTACATCTCCTTTACTCTTATATATAGGCACTAGGATGCTCTTCCTCCACTCATCAGGCATTTTTCTAGTCATTAAAATCCTATTAAAAGCTTTTGTAAGCCAAAATGCCCCCACATCTCCCAAGCATTTCCAAACCTCAATGGGTATCCCATCTGGTCCTAAGGCCTTGTTGGGTTTCATCTTCTTCAAAGCAAAATCCACCTCAAACTTCCTTATTCTTCGATAGAATCTGTATTCTCTAGTTTCATCGTAACTTCCAGTTTCTTCTTCCATTGTGTTATCCATATGTTTTTCGTTTAGCAACTTCTCAAAATAGCTCTTCCACCTTTCCTTAATCTCTTCGTCGTTCACTAATACCCTAGTCATCGCTTTTTATACACTTAACCTGATTAATGTCTCTTGTTTTCCTTTCTCTCGACTTAACAAGCTTATAAATACATTTTTCTCCCTCTCTAGTGTCTAGTTTGGTGTAGAAGGCGTCATAGGCTTCCATTTTAGCAACTCTAACTGTCATTTTAACCTCATTATTTGCACATTTATAGCTTTTGAAGTGTTCCTCACTTCTATCATTTTGCCACTTCTTAAAGCAATCCTTTTTGGTTTTTACTACAGCTTGTACATCTTCATTCCACCACCAAGTATCTTTAGAAGCCAACCCTCTTCCCTTTGACTCTCCGAGGACCTCCTTCGATATTCTCGTGATGCACCTTGCTATTCTATCCCACATAGTATTGCTTCCGTCTTCCAAATTCCAAGGTGCTTCTGCATACATTCTCTCTTGGAATATTGCTAGTTTCTCGCCTTTAAGGTTCCACCACCTAGTTCGCGGATTTATAGGGTCTTTTCTAGTACGACATTGTCCTTTTATATGGACATCTAAAATAGTAAGTCTATGTTGAGATGTTAAACACTCTCCTGTGATGACCATACAGTCTTTACATGCTAAGCGGTTTGCCTTTCTCACAAGGAACAAATCGATCTGGCTTCTATTAGATCCACTCTTAAAGGTTATCAAGTGTTCTTCCCTCTTTTTAAAAAATGTGTTTGCTACTACAAAATCATATGCTACTGCGAAATCTAAAATACTCACCCCTGTCTCATTCTGATATCCAAAACCATACCCCCCATGCACCCTCTCATATCCAGTTCTATCTTTGCCTACATGGCCATTAAAATCTCCACCTACAATTATCTTCTCTCCTCCCGGTATTTCTTGCATTAAAGCGTCCAACACATCCCAGAATTGTCTTTTAGTGTGATCATCTAATCCTACTTGGGGCGCGTATGCACTAATCACATTAATTATATTCACTCCAGCTACTAGTTTGATAAGCAATATTCTGTCTCCTTTCCAAGTGGTTTAACCAAAAAAAAACGATTTATGCATACAAGTTCAGCTGAATAAGCATAAATTTCAGCATGGAAAAAAATAAAATAAATCTTGATACCTATTATCGACAATTTTAGATTAGCAATTATTACTAGAATCAGAAGAAGGAAAAAAAAAATTCTAAAAGTTACCGAATGGACACCACTAAATTGAACCTCCATTCCAAAAAGAAAAAAAAAAAAAAAAAAAAAAAAGAAAAAGAAAAAGAAAAAAGAAAAAAAAGAACTGTAGGAAAATTAACTATATCAAATCCTAAAATACATATTTATAGGCCAAAGCACGTCGTGGTCTGTAAATTCATGAACATGATGTAACCTTATAGCTGTCACGTATGCATTTCACAACACCATTCTACAATAGCACCAAGTTTCAACATTACCCCACACTTACTCGCTTTCCTCGTCCAAGTTTAAATGGTTCAAGTTCTTTTCGAGTGGTGGAAGTCTATCTTCATTGTCTGATGCCGAGTTTGCTCCTGTACAAGTAGAAAGTGAAAACTCTTGGGTCAGCATAAGACATGAAACATGAAACCAATTTGAATTGCTTTCGTCTAAGTTTTTGTATTTCTTGACAGGTAATTTATCGGGGGGGGAAGGAAATTGAGAGAGAGAGAGAGAGAGAGAGAGAGAGAGAGAGGATAAACAGCTTCCTTGGAATCACCTTGACTTGGAAGTGTAAGAAATATCCTACAGAGGTAACGTTGATGCTTTTGAAACGGCGGAGTGAAAAAATATGCAGACGTGAAGAGAAATGATCAACATGAAGCCTCTACCTTTGCAGCACCTGTATTTTCCTAAATGTATTTCCCGAATTTCTGAATATCTTCCCTGTATTTCTTCCGATAATGATATATATTCGAAATTAACTTTGTGTACTTCTGTTCTTATATGTTGTGATTGGCATCCATACTTAGAACCTTGGGAAGCTTTTGAGAAAAGCTGAACCTGACCGCTCGCGCGAGTCCTGAGCGCTCAAGTAGTCACTTCAGCGCCTCGAGAGCTCAAGCCAACGGGAGTGCTCGCGTGGCCCTGACTTTTGCCTATAAATACCTTGAATACTCCTCACATTTTGGACGAAATGTTATAACAGTTCTAGAGAGAGAGAGGCGGCTGGGAAACAGTCCACAGAGAGAGAGAGAGAGAGAGAGAGAGAGAGAGAGAGAGATCTTTTCATGCATATTCACCCTTACACACCTTCCATGTTAGTTCAAGCCCATCCACACACATTCATCTACATGCAAACAGACACGTTATGACTTGAGTAAGAGAAGACCAAGAGCAAGCAAGAAAGAAGAGATTCCTCAGCAGAATCAAAAAGAAAAGAGGAAAAGAAGTAGATGAAGGCCTAAGCCCCAATGAAGCCAAGATCAAGCTTTCTCAAACATACATTAGCATATTTTCATCATCCATTGTCATCCAAACACTTGGTGAGCATCTAACCTCACTTGTTACTGGGGCGGATGCACGTTGGGGCAAGAGGGGGCAACTTTTCAAAATCACTATTTTACCCTATAAATTTCACACATTATTCATTTTTGCCCCTTAATTGCCCCCCTCAACTTTTCAAAATCACTCTTTTACCTTATATATATCATACATTAGTCCTTTTGCCCCTTAATTGTACCCTCAACTTTTCAAAATAATTCTTTTACCTTATATATTTAGTACTGTATTTATTTTTGCCCCTTAATTGCCCCCTCAACTTTCAAAATAATTCTTTTACCTTATATATTTAATACTTTATTTATTTTTGCCACTTAATCGCCCCCCAACTTTTCAAATTAATTCTTGCCCCCTCAACTTTTCAAAAAAATGCTTTCAAGCTATAAAAAAATAAAAAAATAAAAAAAATCGGGTTGGGGGCGCTGCCCCTGAACCTGTATAAGTTTCTGCCCCCCTGAACAAAACTTCTGGTCCACCCATGCTTGGATACCCTTAAGAACTATCTTTATAGCCTAAAACAGACATGCATGCAACATTTGAACACTTTGCACGTGAAGCTACCATAAAACTGCAAAATCGCACAACCCGAGCACTCATTGGCTTGAGCGCTCGAGAACACTGAATAGTTACCCCGAGCGATCCCACGATGGGACCGCTAAAGCCTTTTGGTTGAATGACCAGAGCACTCGCGTGTAGTTGTTCTTCTAAGATCTTTATGCTGTGATATTTGAACCATATGATCACTTACATCCTTGACCCGTACATGGTGTTGTGATATCAATAAATCATGCATGCAAGCTTAGACCTTACATGCAAACTTGTATCCATATGTTGAGAATCTGGAATTTGCTTAGCCAGATGTCACGGACAGCCAGTTTGGAGGACCAAAGTTGGGTGCAGGTCGTGGCATTGCTCAGAACAAGGGATTTTTGGTGGAGGCTTGGGCGAATCTAAAAGATTCTAGAAGGGTCCAAAGCGTTCTAGAGTAGTCCAAAGTGGTCTGGATACGTCTAGAGAAGTGTAGCAAGTCCTAGAGAGTTTCTAGAAGGATCCAGAAGGTTCCAGAGGAGTCTAGAAGATTGTAGACAGGTCTGGAAGTTTGCGGAAAGGTTCTGAAAGACTATAGAGGATTGCAGAAGCTACTATGTTCTAGGAGTGAATGGAAGACTCTAGAGCCTAGTGGAAGCTTATGGAGAATGGTAGAATTCCAAGAGTGCTCTAGAATGTTCTGGAGGCTCGTTGGCTACCGTTAGATCAAGAGTATATCAACCGTCCATTGGGGAGGGAGATGGCTATAAAAGAGGATAGGCTTCATTGTACAGAGACAACAGAAAGTGTGAGAGCTTCAATTGTAGAGTGTGAGCAATTGAAAGCTAACGAGGCAGAAAGCTTTGTAGTGGCTAAAAGAGTGCCTTGTAAAGAGCTTTGAACACACATTGTTTTGTATAGTGGAGTTCTTACCCTTATAACCTTCTTGTGTGCGTGTGTTGTCTCTAAGTATGAGTAGAAAGCCATTGCCACACTAAGGCAAGGAAGGAGGGTTGAAGAATCCTGGGAAGGCTGACTTTGGTGTGGAACGAGTGGACACCGGAGTGCTGCACAAGCGCGAGTTGGCGTGAAAGTCTCATCTTGTGACAGAGCGCGCTCTTCCCCAGTGGAGCACTCGCACACTTAAGTGTTCGAGCTTAACCTGAGCGCTCTCAGCCCAAGCACTCGAGAACTCACGAGCGATAGAGCTTGCCGTAACTTATAAAACTTGTTTTCAATACTTCTTGATACTTTGATGCGACGATGACTTCTGAGACGTGCCAACTGGAATAATGGGAATAATGCACGCGTAATAAGATCGAAACTTGATTTATAATCACACACTTGTATAGCGCGTGGAAAACACTTGTACCTTGGGTTAACTTTATTGATTTTAATCTGTTGTCAAACGTGAGTCTTTGGAATACCTTTTGTGTCAAGTCGGTTCTGTTAGCTGTTGTAATCTGATTCATGACAATTTTGAGATTGATGGACGATGGGCAAAAGATATGTAGACCTGTTAGTTGATTTTTAGTGATATAGTCGGCTGTTAAGGCATGATACCATCTTGATGCACCGAGGGTGATCAAGCGGGTGTTAAGACATGTATGGTATACTATTCACTCGGTCGTTAAGGCATGTTAGGACATGTCATGAATCTTGAATATCTTAATTGAGTCGGCTGTTAAGGCATGATATTATCTTGGTGCACCAAGGGGTGACCAAGCGGTTGTTAAGGCTTGATAGCATATTCATCAAGCGGCTGTTAAGGCATGTATCTTCTAAACCAACGGCTTACGTTGGAATTGTAAGAAAGAGAAGTTTATGGAACTTGAGATTGAATCGCTTGTGTTCATTTCCTTCGATGGTGTGATCGAGTTCGGTTTCTTTATCATTGCTTATTTAGGTCATAAATTCTTAATATCCTTCGAAGACACTTAATAAGAGGAATAAGAATAATAAATCTAGATAATTTTCATATCCGTTACTAATGGTGCTATTTGAGGTTTTATGCTCGTTCGGCTTTTCGATGCTAATGGCGTTTTATGCTGCTGCAGATTACTCTTATGCAACAGACGGTGTTCTGCCCAAGGGAGGCTATGATGACGGAACTACTCGATGGAAGGGTTCCCAAATGAGGGCTACACAGGAGAGGAGTACCCAAGGGAGGACTTTTATTGGGAAAGCTATGGTTTCGCAAGTTGAAGACTTCCTCTGAATTTTAGCCATCTTTTGGTTTGTAATAATTAGACTATGTTTGGATTTAGTGACACATGTTGACACGAGACTGCTTTTATTTATTTATGTTTCTTTTGGATTATCTTTGGGCTATAATATATTTAATAGTAAGACTGATTATGCTCTATGTTTATATTGTTGTTGAACTTAGCCAGGTAACTATTACTCCCTCCGTCCCATTTTATGTGTCCCTCTTTCTATTTTGGGCTATCCCAAAACTATTGTCCACTTTTAAGTTAATTTCCAAAACTACCCCTAATGAGTGAACACACCAAAGTACTCTCTTAACAAAGTAAGGGCAATTAGGGAAAAATTCTTTTATTTAGACCCATGTGGATAGCAATCATTATGTTCCCTTAAAAAGTTGAACTCCCCAAAAGCGACACATAAAATGGGACGGAGGGAGTATTATTACATTCTTGTTTTTATTGTGCTTGAGGACAATCAAGTGAATCCAACCAGCCACGTGTCAACGGACCCAAAAAGGAAATTTTAAATTTTCCCTATTTTTGGTCTACTTCGGGGCGTGACAGGGATTTTTGGTATCAGAGTCTAGGAGTAGACGCGCTCACTGATTATCCTACACATTCAAGTTGAACCTTAAAATTTTCCTTGCAATAGTATCGGAACTAAGTTAGATTCTTCCTGTTTACAGGTCAGTATGGAGCCAATATTCGTGCAGAGTCTATACGAAGGATAATTTCTCTTTCCTAACTATTTGGAGACTGCTAACCCATATATATACCATCAGAGGATCAAAGCGCTAGCTGAGCGTTATTTGGAGGATGAGTTATGGCGAGCCATACAAGTTGATGGGATCCACGACTTCGAGATAGTACGTATGGAGGCGCTACATCGTATGCACTCTCTCATTGATCGATCAGGCGGTCGAGGATTTACTTTAGCATGACCACAGCTACCATGCACTTTTGGCGCGAGTTATTCACATGCCACCACAACTAGCACAACCAGTACATCCAGTATCTCCAGCACCCGCTTCACCAGAGTCTGACGTAGGTGATGATAAGAACGCTGGCGCTGATCCCCATGCAGACCCTATGGAGGAGGGAGATAAGGACGATGACGATGATGCTGAGCCTATAGCACCAATGCCGAGGAGGATGAGGAGCATCACCCGGAGGAGGGTGGGGGCCCAAAAGACATGGAGGTGGATGTTGACCCCGAGGAGGATCTAGATGTCAATGATGACGAGGAGAAGCCGGAGGTAGTTCCGGGGGAAGAGGATGAGATCGCTGAGGAGGATGTAGAGGGAGACCCCGAGGAGGAGCAGATTGAGGACGACCCAGCTTTGGAGAAGGGGAGAGATTGCCCTGGTATCACCTGTGCACCCCGTACCAGCAACTGGACAGCTTGATCCACCGGTGGGAGATGCAGCTTTGTTTGAGGGGCTAGCGGAGGATCTTGACGGCCTGATGTTCGACGACTTTGATTTATGGCAAGATTGGGTGCCGCAAGATTGACGTCCATCTGCCAGATCTCATAATCTAAGCATGCAGCAATGGATAAGAGTATTTTGATGGACTTGAGCATGGCTACCGGCGAGAAGGTTTCCTCAGTCAATGCCCTCTCTCTGAGTGTAACCTTTCACTATAAGCCTAGCTTTAAAGGTCTCAACCTTTCCATCAGATCCTCTTTTCCTCTTGTAGACCCGCTTGCAGCCAATGGGTTTAATATTGGCTGGAAGTTCTACAAGATCCCAGACCTGATTGGAATCCATGGATTCCAATTCAACTTTCATAGCTTTAACCCAATGAGCTGAGTCAACATCAGTCATTGCCTCTTCGTATGTGGTATTCAGATTCTATGGAGACAGCTTCAAAAACTTCTCCTAAGAACATGTATCTATCAGGCTGGCTGATAATCCTCCCACTACGACGAGGTACCGGTGCAGAAATGGGTGAAGAAGTGGTATTTTCTTGATTTACATCGTTATCAACAGCGGGTTGGACTGAGGGCTCTCCTTCTATCTCTCTCAGATCTATCCTTCTCTTAGGTTTATGGTTCATGATATAATCATCCTCCAAGAAAACAGCATTTGTACTAACAAGCACTTTTTGTTATCTTGGATCATAAAAATACCATCCATAAGTACCCTTTGGATACCCTACGAAGTAACATACTTCCGATCTAGAATCCAACTTGCTCATCTTTCCTTTCAGCACATGTGCCGGACACCCCCATATCTGGAGTTGTTGCAAAGAAGGCTTGCGCCCAATCCACATCTCCCGTGGTGTCTTGGGAACAGATTTGCTTGGTACTAGATTTAGTATGTACGCAGCGGTTTCCAAAGCGTAACCCAAAGGAATAAAGGTAACTCCGAATAACTCATCATCGACCTAGTCATGCCTAAAAGAGTCCGGTTCCTTCTCTCTGCTACACCGTTCTGTTGAGGCGTACCAGGTGCAGTCAACTGTGACAGAATCTCACTCTGTACGAGGTGATCAATAAACTCATTAGAGAGGTACTCACCACCTCAATCAGATCGAATGGCCTTGATATGTGTGCCCAATTGCTTCTCCACTTCAGCCCTAAACTCTTTGAACTTTTCAAAGGCTTCAAACTTGTGCTGCATTAGGTACACATATCCATACCTAGAGTTGTCATCAGTAAATGTAATGAAATACTCATAACCACCGCTTGCTCTAATATTTATTGGTCCACGCACATCAGTATGAACTAATTCCAACAATACATTGGTCCTATTACCCTTGGCGGGAAAGGGCCTTTTGGTCATCTTACCCTCTAAACAAGACTCGCAGACTTCCATTGGTTCGAGAACCAAATCGCCTAAGACCCCTTCTTTGACTAGTTTGCCAATCCTATTTGGATTGTTATGGCCAAGCCTCATATGCCAAAGCTTTGTTGGATTAGTGGAAGGTTCCTTCTTTTAGTTGGTACAGTTACCACTGAGTTATTAAGTTCCATACAAGAATCTTTCACATACAAACCATTTGATTTAACACCAGAACAAATAAAAGAACCATTTCTTTTAATCACAACTTCAGTTTCAAAATGAAAAGAATAACTATTATTCGATAAATTAGAAACTGAAATTAAATTACGTCTCACTGAAGGGACGTAAAGTACATCTGATAAAATCAAAACTTTATTGTCTAGAAATTCTAAAACTATGACTCCTATAGCAACCGCAGATACGGTTGCGCTAGAACCTAGAGTTAGTACGATCTCCCCATCACTGCACCTCCTGGTTGATCTGAACCCCTGCAATGAATTACGATATGGTTAGTCGCACCAGAATCAATGCACCAAGTGTTTGAAGTATCCGTTATAAAAGTTACTTCAATCACATGTGATTCAATCATACCTTGAACTCTTGTAGTTAAGAATTCTAGACAGTTCCTCTTCCAGTGGCCCTTATCGCCGCATTGGAAACACTTTCCTTTGCCTTGGCCACCCACCTTCCCTTTGCCCTTACCTTTTCCCTTGGATTTTGCAATCTTAGGGACCGGTCCAACACTTGGACCACCAGTGCCAGCCTTCTCTTTTTTCGGTGTAGATCGGGAAAAAGAAGAGCTTTTCTCAACGTTCAGAACGTTGCCCCCAGGTTTGATCACCCCTTCCGCTGCCAGTAAAGAACTCATTAATTTGCTCATTGAAAAATCCATTTTATTCATGTTGTAATTCAGTTTAAATTGAGCGAATGATGGCGACAGCGTATTGAGGATCATATCAACTTGGGTCTGTGCATCGATGTTGGCACCTAGGGTCTCCAGCTCGTTTAAATAATCAATCATTTTAAAAACATATTCTTTGACTGGAGTCCCTTCCGACATCTTTGCACTCATTATCTTCTGCATAGCTACCTGCCTGGCAGGTCTGCCATGCTCCCCACACATCTTTTTCAGGGATTCGATAATATCACTGGTAGAATTATTCGACTAGAATTGGTGTTGCAACACACCAACAACCATTGAGGCCAGAATGTAGCAACGAGCCATTCCATTTGATTTCTTCCATTTATCAAACTCGCGTTTGACAGCTGCCGAAGCATTTGCTGCGGGTTCTTCGAGGCAAGGGGTGGTGAGGACATATATGTGATCCTCCTCAGTTAAAACAATGTTAAAGTTTCATTTCCATTCTGTGTAGTTATTTCCAGTTAACTTGTTTTGAGTGAGTATGGTGGCAAATGGACTAAATGTAGATCCAGACATTATGATTTACTGAAAAAATCAAAAGACAATAAATATGGATATAAGAATTTGACAGTTTGAAATAAAAGAATCCTTAAAACTCTTATTTTAAAACAAAGTCGCCGGAATATCGAAACGAAAGAATAAAGCCTCCGTGTGGCGGTTAATACTCGATCTTTCAATTAATCATGACTTGTCCACTATGCAACTCTTGCAAAACAAGTTATGACTCCCGAACCTTTTTAATCTCTAAGTTTCTGAATAATGCCCCGTGTGGGATCCCTTATCCATAGCTTAGCTAGTGTGTACCATTAACTAGGATCCAATCACAACCGCCTCAAGTTGTGCCTCCGTGTGGTGGTCACCCTCTAACACGTCTGATTGATCATATCCATAGGAAGTTCACATCTAGTAACCAATGAGTAGTGTACCCTCTGTATGGAATGATCGCCCCTGGCGAGGTGATACAGAATGCACTACTCTTCTTACAATGAACCGTTAATGGAAGATCGTGGGTGTTATTAATAAGACCCTCTCCCGCTAGATTTAGTAAATAAGGATTTTGCTTTTGGAAAAATTGTTTCCACACATTACCCATAAACATCCAATGTTTATTAATGTATTGAAAACGGTTTTTGAATTTTATTTTGGAAAACTTGTTTTACGTGCATGCAAGTTGTAATAATATAATTAAATGCCAATCACAAACGAAGCACATAAAACAAAAAACTAAAATGAAATAAAAGCATTCAAACGATGCCTCTATCTCCATGGCTCTATCTTCATAGAATCTCCTCCTTGGTTTAATTGCCTCCAGCTCCATCTTCATGGACAACGGCTTGCTCCTCCATCTTCATGTATATTCTAATTCTATAACATTGGTCCTATACTTCTTTCGAAGCTTACAATTTATCTAGAAATAGAAATCAACAAGAAGAAAATAAAGAAGGCTAGGAAAACTAGTGCGACTTTCCTTTTCGAAGGATTGAAGTCACAGCGCCCTTTCCACAATTTACAATCATCCACCAATCACAAAATATCTTAATACAAAAATAAAACTTTGATCTTGGTGATCGGTGCCATGGGAGATATCGGACTAATCTTGCTGCAAGAAGGTTAGTCGTACACACATCCACGCATATATAATAAATATATATACTACTATTGGAACCCTAATTGATTCACAAAGTATATAAACTCTTTATATACTGATTTAGAACATAAAACAACATCTCAGTTCTCTGTCACACTTCGATCGATCGACAAGGGTTCGATCGATCGAACCTTCGATCGATTGAACATTGTTCAATCGATTGAACTATTAAGTTTCACATAATGATTTGAAAAAAAAATAAAGAATATTATAAAATTTAAAACGTATAATTTTAAAAACTTTTGAATCTGTGAAAAGTACACTTGGACAGAAAAGCATTCTCGATCAATCGAACAGAACCAAAGTTCGATCAATCGAAACAAGTTCGATCGCTTGAGAACAGATGAAGTTCGATCGATTGAGACTACTTTGATCGATCGAATCCATCATGCATCCAATGCAACACAAATTTGTATTCTGCTACGTAAACACTGCAGAAACAGATCTGTGACAATGCAGTTTCGAAAACAGTCCTAAAATCAGCATGCAAATCAAAACTATTGTTCCAAAACGCATCTATAGATCCAAACAAGCGTGGCTCTGATACCAATTGAAGGAAAAATAGGTTTAAAATTATTTTTAAACGCGCAGCGGAAATATTGAGTTACAAAAACTTATTGGTAGCCCAGGATCTACTACTCGCAAGGATCAAATTTTCGTTTCGGTCTACCCAAAAACGGAAACGTTTCGGAAACATTTCAGAAACATGTGGAAATAGTGGAAAAAATTGGAAACATTGAGAAACATGGGGAAACATAACTTCAAACTTAACTATATGCGTGTATAAAGCTAATAATTGATTAATTGAACATTTGAGAGGTCTATATATGTAGTGCTGCATTAAAAATGTGTAGTTCAAATTGAAAATACATCAGGATTAAGTCGCTAATCTACTGTCAAACACTTCATAGAATCCACAAAACCAACACTTCATAAAATGCAAAAGATACATATAAGTACATAGTAAGCTAATAAGCCATCTCTAAAATAAAATGGTTGTTCATATGACAAGTACACAACCACATGATTATCTCGATGGAAACAAGTATGTTTCGTTGGAAGCAAATGAAACGATGCGGAATCATATGTTTGTTTCGATGGAAACAATTATGTTTTGATGGAAACAAAAGAAACAAAGTCTTTTCGATGGAATCCATGGAATTTCGAGATTCTATGGCTGTTTCGTTTCCATGACCTAGGAAACGGAAACGTTTTGGTCGTTTCGATGGAAACAGAAGGAAATTTTGATCTTTGACTACTCGTCAATTCTATAGGTGCGCACAAGAGGGGACAAGAATTATACCTCAGGTCCTGAACCCAATTCTGAAATCTTCAAACTTCTTGATGGCGCAGCAGCCTCCACTAGGTTGTCTTCACCCTTATGACTCCTGTGAATGCTTCCCAGAGAGGCTAGAGATGGTGGGAACTCTAATAGAGAGGATAGGGAAGGTTTTGGGAAACCTAAACAGTTTTTGCAGCTTCTACGTATAAAAACGATGATTCCAAACATTTAGTACGCAGTTGCCCTATTTATAGATTCCCAGAACCGACCTCACCTTCGAGCGATAGAAGTGGTTTCGATCGATCGAACTTTCGATCGATCGAACCATGTTCAAGCGATCGAACCTGCCATGACTTCAATCGATCGAGACACATTCGACCGATCGAACCTGCCTTGACAAGATGCTCATGTGCTTTTTCAAGCATCCTAGCGGAGGTAAGAGTGGGACCTCCTAGGCTCTTTATTGTTGGCTCAGACTAGTTGTTAATTCTCATGATCAAACTACTTGATCAGCAAATCAACCAACTGGTCAGTTAACGTTTACACCACTATAAAACGATAACTGAACTCCAAAGCGAAAGACCATATCCGAAGCGATAACTAGACTTGTATGGCGTACTAATGTCCCTCTACCGTCAGCATTCATAATCATATTCAAGTAGTCGGATAACTGTTACTGTCAACCTGAATCATGATTACTTCTTGTATTTCTTGAGTCCCATTCACCTCTCATGATTACCAAACATGTTGATAACTACTTATCAACAAGACTGTAGTTCTCAGTAATCAACTTGGTGACATTCTCAATGGAATGCTTACTCTGAATCAGAGAGTAGATTTTATCTTGACAATATATGTTCACAACCCTATGAACATGACATACCCAAGATACCCAGGTATTGATCTTTTATAAACCTCACTGATTGGTAAGTCAAAGCACCCATGTTCACAGTCTGCGTTCATAATCGTCTCAAGATTGAGAACACGTACCTTATACAAGTTATGAGTTCCTATCGACTGTTTGACAGTCTTGAGTGTCAATAGGAAAGCTCAGGTCCGTCAATGCACTATAAGCACTAGCATATTAACGTCACACTCCAGTGATTGAGATTCCTCACTCTATCCAATGGTAGTTAATCATGCTACAGTGTATACCTGATGAGATATCCAGTCTCATCATCCACTGTGACAATTTCTAAGCATCAAAGAATAGTAATTCGTATCTCACTTGTATGTATCTCATACACACACGGATTACTTACTATGATACTTGAGGATTAACAATCATCTCATGAAAGAAATATACACAATGAAATGTAAAGCTAACATCCATATATTAAAATGTCAATGTCTCATACATAAAGTAATGGTTTAAGGGCACAAACCCAACAGTTATGTTATATGCTTATATTGCCATTGAACTTAGCTAGATAACCATTATTATTATATTCTTGTTATTATTGTGCTAGAGGACAATCAGGCGAATCCAACCAGCCACGTGTCCACATACCCAAAAAGGAAATTTTAAATTTTCCCTATTTTTTGTCTACTTCAGGGTGTGACAATCTTAAAGACCAACTATTCATCCTATCAACAAACAGTACAGTTGCGGTTAATCAAACTACGTCACGCTAAAGACCAAGATGCTTTGAACAAAAAGGTTCCACCAAAAATCTGGACTTGGAAAGAAGAGATGCAAATTAAGTAAAGCATTGACAAAAATAAGAGAGCAATCAAAATTGAGGACCAAGAGATAGATACCCAAGAGTGATTCTTCTTTAACCCGTCTTCAATTACCCAAAGGAGAAGAACAAAGGGAAAACAGAGTAAGTTGTAGTTTAAAGAACAAACAGTGGGCTCTAAGAGGCAACTTGTTTAGTAAGGCTCTGTCTTGTTCATGGATTCAACGAGGGAAATGAAAGAAAAAATAGTTTGGTTGTGAGGAAAGTACGAAGAAAAATGAAATATAGTAAAAAAAAAACTTTTGAATTTTGTGAGTTACTTTCCTACCTTTTTTCTTTAGTTACAATTGTATGTTGAAATTTTTTTATTTGAATTTTATTTAAGCACGGAGGGAAAACACAATGGAACTAGTTTTCCTTTCCATTTTCTTTTCCTTCTCTAACTCTACAAATCAAACAGAGCCTAAATGAGCTTTAAATATGGAAATGGATAAGATGGAATGAGAAAATACAATACAAGCAACACCCAAACTGTTATCATGCAGTATTGAATTCAATCGGGTCATACAAGTCTAGAGATATTGAAGGCAGCTTCAACTTCAGAGAATCGCAAAACCCGTAGGTTAGATAACAAGTTTTATATAGAAAAGGGTGATTTGGTTTTACCACCACCAAACAGTAGACCTATATTTTGACTTCAAAACTTGCATATGTGGTTACTAAACATTGAGAGCTCAGTAATGAACTCTTTTGTAATGTAAAAGGAAAAAACTTTAGAAATAAGAGGAGAAATTTCTTGGCAATAACAGAAGAATACCTTCTGTGTCTGGAAGAACCTTTGGAACTTGTTGGCGTTGTTGCGAAAGCCAATCATTTTGGACAGAAATAACATCAGCACTGTTTTCACATTCAGAGTATGCCTTTAGAAGTTCCCTGTATATTCCAACAGTCGAAACAGTGAAAGAGTTATACAATCCGCTTACAATTTAAGAACACTGTTAAGAGGCATTTGTCCTCCCATGGAAAAGAAATACTCATTCAGTTCAAAGAATATCATTTGGTCCTTGCAATCATTTGAATCCTAATATTATAGGTTTTACATGAAATAGAATCATGTTCATATTAGTCATTTCTATTTTTTTTCTCATCAGCTCTTCATTTTATTTATTTTTGTGTATAATGACTCAATTTCCTGCAGTAATTTTGTTCTAGATTTGCAGTTGCAGAAGAATAAATTTTATGCCCACGTGGAATTCTCATCATCACCTTATAGAAACATATTAGCCAACTTATAAATTAGTGCGCACTTAAAGGGGACTGAATCCCATGGCACAATCCTAATAAGAAGAGAAGCAAGGTCAAACTCATTAACCATACAGCTATGTCGAACAGGCACTTCAATTTGGGTGCTCTGTCCGTGCTAGACACCGACACTTGCTGACGTGTGTCGGGCGTGCGAAAATATGCAAAATGGGAGGAAAATAATGGATTTATTCGAAAATATAGGAAACGAGAGTGGACACGGCACGGTTTATCATATAATTAATTAAAAAGTTCTTGTATCCTAAGTTCTTAAGATTTACCATGTTCATATCATGTTATCCATGCTACATAGCCAAAAAGAAAAGAGGATATTTCCATCCTTGGCTTCTCAGTCTACTTGATAATTGAGAATTATCTGAAAGAAAAAAAGTTCATGTGTAGTATACAAGCCCAAGTATCCACAAGTGCACAGCATAATTAATAAGAAATTTAGCCCCAAAAAAAAAAGTTAAGTTCAAAGTACCTGTTAAGGGACAGGAAAGCATGACCCCACTTGAACTTGCCTAGCAATAATTCAGCAGTTTCCTGCTCTCCACTGTTAAGAGCATATACAAAAATTATTGATAATATGAACTACTATATCAGATAAAAATTGTACAATTCTTGCCAAAGTGTTAACATAGTAATACACAAAAGTTGAGAAGGTCAATCATACTAAAGTGATCATAGGCAAAGTTAGATATGCTGCATGCATGAAAATTGAAAAGAGATTCAAGAACAAGGAAGAAAAGAACAAACTGAGAGAGAGAGAGAGAGAGAGAGAGAGAGAGAGAGACAGAGAGAGAGAGAGTTCCAAGGATGAAAATGAAAACCATAGATGACTACCAACTACCTTCTTGAGCCAATAATGAATGGTGGAGGAGCAAGATCCATTTCAAAATTGAATGGCCTCATGCATCTATCATCCAAATTCAAGGGAAGGGACATCACAAAGTTGAAGTTCGCCAATCTGTTTTCTTCCACATACCTCAGTTACTACAGCATGGAGTGACGTTGAGAGGATTGCTTTTTGGGCACTCTCAAGGTAATATGGAGTTCAAACTTCAAAGCAACTCTAGTGCAATTATTTTACAAGCATATGTGACAAGTGGAAAATTGTATTTGTATATATGCACACAGCTTTCACTACATAAACTACAGAGGACTAAATATAGAGCCAAACAACAGTCATCTAGCGGCTCTTCGGTGAAGTGTCCTCCATGTTGGAAGGGGGCAAGTACAATGCTTCCCAGCAGCAATATTGTCATTTTCTCAAGCTACATATTGGCTTCAGAAGTGGTTAAAAAATTACCATAGAATAAGGGCAAGGGGTGTGTTCATGTCCAAACAATCATAGAGTCAAACTCATGGTTTGACTCGGTGAAATGCCGGAGTTGTAGCAGATTGAGACGAAATCTCGTCTCCGGCAAAAAAAGGAAAAACTCTTCTTGACAGACTAGGCTATGCAGCACCCCACAATTCAGTCGGACATAGACACGAGTGTGACATGCCTCCGACATGTGGCAGCCCTTTCTTAACTTTTTAAATCCAACACAACAGCGACACTTCCTTGACTTTGTGCATGTTATTTTTTTTAGGAAAGTTCTAAATTTTGGGGCCAATGTATTAATATGCTAACATAGGAAGCTAAGTACAGGCTTTCCTGAAAAGTTGAACTTTTATGGTGAATAGAACGAAAATTAGAAAGCTGAAGAGAGAGAGAGAGAGAGAGAGAGAGAGAGAGAGAGAAGTTCCATATCAGTTCGACAATTATTACTTGCGATCTACAAGAGAGAGAGAGAGAGAGAGAGAGAGAGAGAAGTTGTGGCCACCTGAGATGCTACTATTCCAAATGTGACGGAGGAGGAGACGACCAACAATGCATTCCCCTGTCTAGCAACAATATTGTTTGCTTTAAGTCTAAACACAAGGACTTCCCAGGAGGTCACCCATCTTGGTGTGCTACTGGCAGCAGCATGCTTAATCGGGGAATTCCTTCGAGTTTACATCCCTCATGATTTTAAAAGGCCTTGTATAAGTAGAGGGGATTAAGCCTTATAAACTACTCCAGGATCTTCATCCCAGGCGATGTGGGACAAGTAAATAGAGAAGAAATCCAATATTGAGAAGTAATTTCTTATATTACTCAACTGTAAGGTTCAATATTTATATACAAGCTAGAGAACTAAAAAGGAAATAAAAATCATAGGAAATAAAATCATATTACAATCAAATCCTTAAACATAAGTGATATCAAATCATGGGATTGAATGGGATTTGACTAGATTAAGATAAATCTCCAAAGATCCAAATATATCTCCAACACTCCCCCGCAAGTTGAGGCACGGAAATCTTTTGAAGTGTCCAACTTGAACTTGAAAGCTTCGGAAGATGAGAATTTGAAAGTCTTTGGAAGAGTGCTCCCGAACAACACTGGAAGCCCAAACAAAGATGGCACCGAAAAACACCGGTTGACCGAATAAGAATGCTCCCGAAAAACACTGGTTGACCGAATAAGAATGCTCCCGAAAAACAACGAGAGAAAATCCCAAACTAGAATGGCATCGGAAAAACCATTGATAGCCATACATGCCTTTAACATGCCCTTGGGAAGACAGGCGTTACACTAATGTTGTGCAAAGAAGACCCTCAACGGGAAAGGCAGTACTAACACTGCGCAAAGAAGACCCTCAACGGGAAAGGCAGCACTAACACTACGCAAAGAAGGGAAGGCACAGGACGGTCGGCTGGGCTGGCCAAAAGATGC
The DNA here is from genome assembly GCA_033977485.1 of Hydrangea macrophylla. NCBI lineage: Eukaryota > Viridiplantae > Streptophyta > Magnoliopsida > Cornales > Hydrangeaceae > Hydrangea > Hydrangea macrophylla. The sequence continues at coordinate 43,425,252 of CM066984.1, read as the reverse complement.
GGACGAGGCTCTAGTGGGCTGGCCAACGGCTGGACATGGCCGAGAAGGCTGGCCGCAGTTGGATGGGCACGTAAGGGCCTGGACAAGGCCCGAGAGAGCTGTCCGGTGAGTGGACAAGGCCCGGAATGGTTGGCCGGTGGCTGGACAGTGACCGTAGGGGCTGCCAAATAGGCCCTTAAAGCAGCTGAATTGGTGGCAGCAGCGGAAGTAATATAAAAGAAGGGACCAAAGGAGTCATAAAGGAAAATTCAGAGCAATTCAAAAGGCCGGACGGACGGCATAAGGCCGGACGCCGGAAATGCGGAAGCACTTGAAATTTAGGCCAAATCAACCTGCTCAGATACCAAGAAGAAATCCAATATTGAGAAGTAATTTCTTATATTACTCAACTGTAAGGTCCAATATTTATATACAAGCTAAAGAACTAAAAAGGAAATAAAAATCATAGGAAATAAAATCATATTACAATCAAATCCTTAAACATAAGTGATATCAAATCATAGGATTTGAATGGGATTTGACTAGATTAAGATATATCTCCAAAGATCCAAATATATCTCCAACACAGACTTGATACCTCACCTCATCCATCATGGTTTTCCTACGTCAAGAGTCTGTGCTCTTGGTCATCACAATCCACCCCCCTTTTAAAGGGCCACACCTCCTCGTGTGGGACCCACCCCACACTCTCGTAATGGAGGAAAATGACATGCAAAATCCGTTAATTTTTCATTTGTTCCCACTAAATGTTTTTCCTTCCTATTTCCTCCATAATCAAACAAACAAAAGTGTTTTCCTTCCCTTTCCTTTCTCTCACTAAATCCATAAATCAAACAGCCGAAGCAGGGCCTTAGGGATTACAGAAGGAGTCAAATGATTCTAATTTCCCCAACTAGAATTTTATTAGTGATCGCATACAAGCCTATTCAGCATACAACACTAGCAAAAATTAGCCAAGACAGAAAAAAGGCTCACAAATAGATTAAAGAGAGCGATAAAATTCAGTACCATATTAATAAAGCTGCAGATAATGCCTCAACACAGGATAGCTGACATGGTCGACCATAGTTTATTGGATTGGCTGCTACCAACCACGGTACTGCAATTCCAGGTGATTCGTTAATTTTTTTCTACACACGGGCCAAAAGAAAGTAACTAAAAGAACAATTCGTGCCAAATGGTGAGAAAGCTAATCATAATCATCCCATTCTTGTACAAACAATAAAAGTCTCACCGATACAAGATTCAATATTGTTCATTACCTCTTTCTTTCTATTTATCTACCCATGAATACTTAGAGCACTTTAGGGATTGCTTTTTCAAGGACAACAATCACTTATAAGTGATTGCTCAAGAAGTTGTGACCATTTGGATAAGCATTTTTATAGCTCTTTAAACAAAAAAAAATTATCCTTTTCTAAAGCTATTAAAATAAAATTTATATTAAAAAAAAAGTTTTCCTAAAAAGATCCAATTTGTGGCTTTTCTAAAGTAATGAAAAAACATATATCTATTTGGGCTTCACCTCTTTTGATAAATAAATAAAATAGGAAAGCAGATGTTATGCTCCTGCTACTGTATGGAACATACTAAGAACTTTAACAAGTGTAAGCATTTTTTTCAATTGATCTTACAGATGATTGGAATCCACTCAACAGCTTTCCCATTGAATCCCACTGGTTGTTGCCATTAGTATGTGAGCACTTGGAGGAGAGCTATGAAGCACGGGCATGGGCACAACATGGCACTGACCCGTCGACACGACAAATCCTAAAAAAAATTGCGCATCGCCACCGCATGAAAGGTGTCCGTGAAGTGTGATGCGAGACACCCGAGGAATTGAAATATTGATGGAAAATTGAAGAACAATTGAAGAACAAAGAAGAAAAGATAAGAAATCTCGGAATTCACCAAGAAAAGACTCAAAAGAGAAGGAACTCTTAGAATCCACCAAGACCTTGAGCTCTCAAAAGCAACAACTCAATTTCTAATCATCATAAAACTTGATTTTTTACAATGAGCTTTCTCCTTATTTCTAGAGAAATAAATACTCCTAATTTACTAAAACATCCTAATAGACAAATTTTCAATTAAGATAATTATTCCCTGAAAAACTCTCTGTATTTTGAATATTCGAAAAGAGAATACAAGGGCCTAATATATAGGCCTAGCTAACCTACACTATTTTTACAATTAACCGATGTGGGTTGATTGCAATTAACAACCCATGGAATGAATACAGTGCCCATTATTAGGAGGTTAGCAGTGGATTCAACACCCTAGGTTTCACTCTCCTTGATATTCATTGAACTTAATTCCTAGTTGTTAAATCTAGTTATTCGTAACTCGTTATTGCATATCTCAGCAAAGTTCTTATTGTTCGACACCCATAGTACATGCCACTGTCTCAAACTCTCAGTCCTTATTGTTTGACACTGTCAGCGTCCACTTAAGAAGGAAATTAAATCATGTCTTCCAAAAGCCTTCACAGCTCTGTAATGGGCCATACATAGTCCCCATTACGAAAACAGCCCGCTACAGAAATATGATAACCATTCAGAGTTCTAAAATCCTAACTCAACTCTGTAGGGGGGAGTAATCACCTCGGACTATGCCAAGTCCCCTACGTAACAGCCTTCAAACCCTACAACAGCCAATTTTCAAATCCTTGTGTGTGAGACAAATGTAATGCTCCTTCACTAAGTAAATGGTTTAAAGTACATACAGAGACGAGGGGCACCACAACGCAGCTTCGTGAAAGGTACATCATCCAAGCGCGCCCAAGAGCAATCTACAACAGCTAACCCTTTCCTCTTCATTAAGGTATAGTCTTCCTTTGAGACACATTGCTTCCCAGCAGGGCTGACAACATAAAAATAGCATAAGATATTGAGTATATGTGAACAGATTAAAACCATAGAGCCATTTACATATATGCATGTGCATGAATATATATGTACACATAAGCATAGAAAACTACAACACAAACAATAGAGTTTATATCAGACTAGTAAAGCTTAGGTTAGGGGTGTGATAGGGGACGAATAGTTCCCAATCACTAATCCTAAATTGCCCTTATTAGTCCCCAAGTATTTATTATTTAGTGGATATTATGCTTGGACTTATACCCATCAATTGGAGCAATAAATACCTACTTGTCACCAATCGATTGGAACCGAGCCTAATCGATTGGACTCAGCAGAGCTTGGGCTCCAAGTTTTTTCATGAAAATACAACTATCTCTAAAGCATACAGTATAAAGCTAATTAACCTATATCTCAACCAGATTGCTCCACCTGGGAAAGCTCAAAGATTACAAATCAGATGATTTCACTTACTGGTGTCAAGAAGACCAGCAAATTGAAAGAGCAAAAGTTTTATTGACCTTTTGGATTTAGGGAGTACGGAAAAACTGTAGGATTATTGAGCCTAATTGAAAAGACGTGTGACTAATTATCTTCAGCAGGTAAGGAATTGATAAACTTTACGGCAAAAATAGAACATCCCCCACTTTAATTTCTAAGAATGATGCAAGTCTCCATATTCTTAGCACCCGCAGCTAAGAATTTCGAATGCAAACTACAAATAAAATAAATAAAAACAAATATGATTTTCTTAGTGGACTTGGAAGTCTACAACAACAAAAATAATAATAATAATAATAATAAATAATAATAAAAATGGAAGAAAATTGGTGTAAATACCTCAAAACAATGCCCCCAAACCCATTACTGACACGCAATTCCTGCATGAGATTTTTCAATCCTCATTAAAAAAAAAGTAATCGAATGCAAAATTAGTAGTTTGCGTATATTATTGAGACTAATGTTGTGGTTTCCAAATTTTGGATATTTCAAATGCTATAAGAGTAGTACCACCTGCAGTGGCCTGTGGTACCACAACCACTGCCACAGCACATGGAACAACTGTCAAAGCATTTGGGATTTAAATTTGGGAAATCATTAATGTACAACAAAACCTTAAGATTAATGCTACTGCCAACATATATTGGTGCAAACAAGAAAGAACCAACTATCTATGCTTTATTTGTAAGTAATTTTGGGAACCTAATAACCGAATTTGTTGATTTAATTATTATTTACTAAATACGGACAGCAAATATATTTCTATTGATTTATCCTTGGAAGGACGGACACTTCTAAGAAGGTAACATTAATGTATACCAAAACCTTAAGATTAATGCTACTGCCGACATATATTGGTGCAAACAAGAAAGAACCAACTATCTATGCTTTATTGGTAAGTAATTTTGGGAACCTAATAACCGAATTTGTTGATTTATTTATTATTTACTAAATACGGACAACAAATAAATTTCTATTGATTTATCCTTGGAAGGACGGACACTTCTAAAAAGGTAACGTGTCGCATGTCATGTCGTGTCCGACGACACTTCACGGACACTTTTCTTGCGGTGTCAATGTGCACTTTTTAGGATTTCTCATGTCGGTGTGTCCGTGTCATATCGTGTCGTATTCGTGTCGGTGTACCCGTGCCCGTGTCCGTGCTTCATAGGATTTATCCAAGCTTTTTGAAGCCCTCAGAAACTCTTGATATTTATAGCGATCAACTTAGGGTTGTTGCCTATTTAATATACAATGACTATGACATCTCAAGGGGCCCTGATTAGGAGGCACCGACAGTTCGAAAATTGCCTCATACCCGTGTCTGTCTGTCTGACACGTATCGGACACCGATACTTGCCTGACACGCCTCCAACACGTATCAGCTGCGGCAAATACGAGCCCTTTTAAGTTTTGCAATTTTCTAAGGCGGACACTGCACCGACACGGTGGTACACTTCAAAGGACAGGGAAACTCATTATTGACTAAAGGGCAGCCTTTGATAGTACTTTTTCCATGTTTACAAACTAAACGGCATCGATTTTGTCAAAAGTCAAAAAATTACATCACTTATCTCCTCATTTTTTCACAACTGTAGCCTCCCAAGACTCTCTCTCTCTCTCTCTCTGGTCATTTCCATCTGTCCGTTTTGGTAACGCCCGACAATAATTTTTGGCAAATAAGAATTGTACGTGAAGTTGCAGTTTTTAAAAACCTAAGATGTACTTAAAATTAAAATAAAAGAAATATCCGTATCCTCGATGTATCGTGTCCTCATTTGCTAGGATTTGCCGAGTCGACGTATCCGTTTCGTGTCGTATCCATGTCCATGATTCATAGGGCCTTGAGCATATCTTTCAACAATCAATAATTTTGACAATGGATGACCGAAATCTCAAGCAGGGAGATGGGACTGCACATGCTCTAAACTAGTGAGAATAAAGCGATTCCAAACTTCATATCTCACGTCTAGTGGTGTGCACGGGAAAGGTTAGTCTTGTTTGATATGAACCCGTCACCCGAACCAAATATGGTGGGTTTGTAGTTTTCGTTCCCGCCAACTGAACCGAAGCAAGGGTTCAGTTTAGTGTGGGTCGGTCGGGTCTCAGGGTGGGTCAGGTTAATGGTTGTCATGGAAAACCCTACTCACATGGATGCTTTTTGCAAAGCTACCAATGGATTAAAGATCATGGGAAAAGCTACTAGAGATTAGCAATAAGTACCCTTTCATTTTTCGAGAGTGGATTTATTGATATTGTATGTAGCATTAGAAGTGGCAATGGGGGGACGCAACCCATGTAAACACAAAGCATGCATCTATACCAGTAATCACGATTTCAGACAATGTAGCACGGACACTTGAATTTGGGTGTTGTGTATGTCGTACACGAGTAAAAAAATGTCTCAATTTTTTTACATCAAGCACACGCCTGGATCCAACACTTGAGTGGGCATAACATGCTGGCTCCTTCGGAACTATTTATAACATCTCTGGTAAAAGTCTTGATACAATAAATCATAGATAAGTAATCGGTTTCTTTTAAAATTTAGGAAACAGAAGTGGAAATAGCATGGTATATCGCTAAGAAGCACGGACACGGATACAAGGACAGGGAAACAATACGGCATGACGCTGCGACACAACTAAAACCTTAGAACCAAGAAAAGTCAAGGACACGAAAAGGAAACATATATTCAAATACGTATAATTACATGTGATAAGAAAATCGTAGAGTCCATCAAGAAACTAAAAAAGCCTAAATCTCTACTTTCAAAAAGTGCTAATTATTGATACTTTGTAAAATGCTAAGTATTCTCAATCTATTGAAGCAATATTATCCATTGATAGACCTTATTTCTTCCTATTTCAAAGTACTTATTTTATCAGTTTACAGAATCTGAATTGTACTCATCCTTAAGAGACCGTAATTAGTTTTGACCTTTATTTTTAGTGTGACTGACATGTTTGAACAAAGGAATTAAGACATAGATTTTGATATGTTACACATGTATAAAGGATTGTACAGCGTGTGTCGTGTCAACGATGTCAAACATGGACAATTGACCCATCTAGAAGTGTATGTGCTTCCCAGGTTTATCATATAATAATTACTTTAAAAAGTGCTATTCTTTATCCAGTGTGTCCTAGATGTGTCCATATCCTCACATTTTTAAGATTTGTCGTGTCGTTGTGCCCATATCATGTCGTATCCATGTTCCCCAAAAAGTAACAAAAGATCAGTGTCTATAATATTGGCTACATGTAACCCTAAAAAATATAATAACCCAAGTAGAATGAGTTATAATCGATACATATATTTAAATTCTCAAAAAAAAAAAAATGTTCCTTTCTCTCCAAAATCCAAATGCTTCACATAATAAGACAACGATATTCCAAAACTTCTTGATTATCCTTCTCCTTCCTTCAACTTTAAAACAATCCTAAATTTGAACCAGACATAACTCACTGAACCACAAAGAAGGATACTGTCGCTCGCCATTGGGCAAAATACTACAGATGGCTTTGTCTTCGTTGCGTGGCTTTGTCTTCGTTGCCAATTTACACATGATGCACCTCTTTGCCATTTTAAAACCTCTCATCTTCAAACAATAAGTAAAAGTACACAATCCCTGGCCATTTCCCAACAAAAGAAAGTCACCTTCAATGGCAGTTGTGTCCTTCAAATGCTTCTCCAGGACAGTCAATCTCTCTCAGTGAGAAGTTATACTACTATGGCCTGAACAAAAAGATAGCATCTCCACAACCCTTTATACCAACAAATCCTACCCACCCCTTATATTACTCTACTACCAAGGGTGGAGGTAGAAATAAATAATCCTGGCTCAGCCCTTGTCTACTACATGCTAGCATCGCCAACAACTTCAATCCTGGGCACCACGGTATACCGAACTCTGGCCTGACCCCTAAAAAAGACTTTGGTACTATTTTTTATCCATTGATAAACCAAGATGAGAAATTTCCTCTTGCTAATAGGTGTACTTCATCACACCAAGTATCATTCCACAGTATCACCCTATTATCAAAATATACTCAAACTACTAAATCTCAAACCTCTCATAATACCTATCCACAAATTCATCCCCAGGACATAGTAACTCCTTCAAATTCCAAAGGTAGTTCCAGTTAAGATGGAAATGCACTCACCTTACATCCCACACGTGATGCCATATCCTCAAACTCATCCACCACCATTATTGGAATAATGTCACCTTTCCCCCGATTCACCCTAAGCCCCCGCCACAAATTCAAAACACAAAAGGACACGTCTTAAGTACCTAAGCCGCCTCCCATCTGTATCTCATAAAATGATTGTATCATCTGCAAACAGCAGATGAGATGTGGACACAGTCTCTTCCTAGTGCCAACACATTCATGGTTATGAAAATTCCGTTCCATTGAGAATCCGCCTACAACCGATAAAAACTTTTTGCATCTCTAAAATATACTTCCCATCACCTTCCCCAATCTCAATGCTACCACTTTGGACAAGAGTGTACAAAAAATACCCACAAGACTAATATGACGAAGCTGGAAAATTCCGCAGGTTTCCAAGAGAGTGGACTGTAAATAGTAAATACTATTGCTCTCAAAATCAGTGAAGAAGGTGCACTTCATGATTACTTGACCCTCAAAGATTTTTTAATTTCCGAACTTGAAATATCAAGTAGAAATGATAAATTGATTATGCATAACAGATTAAGATGGAATTCATTATTCATGTTGGAGATAAGTTAAGAGAATATAAAGCTAGTTAAAAGTTAAAACATAAACAAAAAAAAAGTGGACATTAAATAATAGGGTAAATATGTATAAGTGTAACGTAGTACTTAGTGAGGATGTGGTTGTCCCACATCGGATATATGTCAATAGTGTAGTTTGATCTAAAGCCTATAAATAGGCTCTCTGTATTCTTATTTCAGTATGTTGAATATACCAAAAGAGATATTCCCTACATACTTTTCATCTTTACATGGTATCAGAGCCTCCCGCCTCTGGGATTGCTCATTATCTTTGTATTTCCGCTTTCTTCGTGAATCAAGAAGTTCGGATTGTCAAATCTATTTGAAGATTTGATTTTATTTCCTCTTTAAACATAAACCCTAACCCTAGTAGCCACTAGCATCAGCCTCATTATTGTTCACGGCTACTATTCACGATCACTGTTCATCGGCTACTATTCACAATCACTGTTCATCGGCTACTATAAACAATCACTGTTCATCGGCTATAATTCACAGCCACTGTTCACGTCTATTGTTCACTATTTTTCAACTATGGATTCCAAAGCCACTATCCAACTCACTAATCGTAAGTTGAATGGTAACAACTTCCTTCAATGGTCCAATACGATTACCATGTCCCTTACTGGCTTAGGCCACGATGCACATCTTACTGAGTCTCCGCCCACCACCGATGAAAACGCCGCTAAGGCGTGGAAACAACTGGACGCTCAATTTGTGACTCTTATCTGGATTCCATGGAATCGGACGTTGTCGATCTATGCAATCACTTGGGCTCGGTTAAGGCACTTTGGGAGTATCTCCACCTCCTTTACTCCACTAACTTAACACGGATGTATGATTTATCCTCTCAGTATTTCAAGCTCGAGCAGAATGACTTGTCTGGTTCTGATTATTTTGCTGCTATGAAACGGTTACATGAAGAGCTCAATACTGTTATGCCCCCTACCACCAGTGTTCAGGAACAACAGAAACAACGAGAACAGATGTTGGTTATGAAGTTTCTTGCCAGTCTCAAACCAGAATATGAGGCTATACGGTCTCAAATCCTTGGGAGCACTACTCTTCCTACTTTTGCCGAGACATATCAGCGTGTTCTACAAAGCACCCCTCGGGACCCACCTCCATCCCCTTCGCTTGTTGTTCGCTCCGCTCTTATTACTCAGACTCCACCAGCTCCTAGTAGGGGTGGTGGTCCTAACCGTGGAAGACGCGGAGGAGGATTTTGGGGTGGTCATCCTGGCCGTGGTAGAGGCCAGACTCTCCAGTGCACTTATTGTTTTCGGGATGGGCATAGCAGAGACACATGCTGGCAGCTCCATGGTCATCCCCCCCAGGTTGCGAATGGTGCCATCTTTGATTCTGGGTACTCTCCTGCTACTGCTGCTATGGATACTATTTCTGTTCCTCACGAGGAATACTCTCAGTTGTTTCAGTATCAGGCAGCACACCAGGCATCCACCTCATCTGCTTCCTCAGCTCTGCATGGAGGTACACATACTGCTTGCATTGCTTCAGGTTCTTCCCCATGGGTAATTGATTATGGCGCTAGTAATCATTTGACAGGTATATCTAGTATTTTTATATCTATTCGGCTGTCATCGTCTCTTCCCCCAGTTACTTTAGTGGATGGGTCCTCGACTCCTGTTGAAGGAATCAGGACGGCCCAACCTCTTCGTCTTTATCCTTGTCTTCTGTTTGTACATACCTCGTTCGTCCTTTAATTTAATGTCTGTTTGTCAGTTGACTAAGAATCAGTTGACTAAGGATCTTAACAGTTGTGTCTCTTTTTCTCCTGATTCTGTTCTTGTTCAGGATTTGACGACTCGGAAGACGATTGGTGTCGAGCATGAGTCCAATGGCCTCTATTACTTTGATGGTGATCCTATCCATATTCCTTCACCAACTGCCTGTACTGCTACTGTTTCACCTCATCAGATCCACTGTCGCCTTGGTCACCCTTCATTAGCTAATTTGAAGCTCTTAATTCCTAATTTAAGTTCTTTACAGTCTTTAGAGAGTGAGTGGTGTCAGTTGGGGAAGCATCACCGTGCTCAATTTGCTCCCCGGGTCAATAAAAGAGCATCTAGTCCTTTCCAGTTAGTGCATTCTGATGTGGTTCTCACCGTATAACCTCCCAAAAGGGGTATCGGTATATTGTTACTTTTGTGGATGATAATTCAAGAGTAACTTGGCTTTATTTAATGAAAATCGTTCTAAATTATTTTCTATTTTTTGTGCTTTTTGTGCTAAAATTAAAACTCAATTTGGTGTGCCCATTTGTGTTCTTCGGAGTGATAATACAAAGGAATATTATTCTGACCAGTATTTTTATGACACATTCTGGCATGATTCATCAATCTTGTTGTGTACACACACCACAACAAAATGGTGTTGCTGAGAGGAAAAACAGGCACTTTTTAGAAGTCACACACACCTTGTTATTTGAAATGCATGTTCCAAATTTTTTTTTTCCGGGGATGTTGTCCTCACTGCTTGTTATTTGATTAACCGTATGCCATCTTCTATTCTCAATGGCCGCACACCACACTCAAGCTTGTTCTCTGTTGAATCACCTTTCTTGGTCGTTCCTTGTGTTTTTGGGTGTGTTTGCTTCGTTCATCAGCTGGCTCCTGGTACTGACAAATTAAACCCACAAGTCATTCGGTGTATTTTCTTGGGATACTCTAGGACTCAAAAAGGGTACCATTGTTACAGTTCTTCCCTTCATCGGTACTTGTCTCTGCCGATGTCACATTCTTCGAGTCAAAACCCTTTTATTCAGAGTCCCACTCGACTACTAATCCGGATTTTATGCATCCTGTTCCTCTGCTTGTCTCTCCTGTCCCGACTACTACACTGCCTACTCATGATGCTTCCACTCGCTTGTCTCGGCATGATTTACAAGTTTATACTCGTCGTCTACCTCCAGTGACTCTATTGGACTCTGCTACTCCGGCCCCGCCTATCGCGTCCTCAAATCCGCCATCTTCTTCTCCAGAACAAACTGATTTAGACCTTCCCATTGCTCTTAGGAAGGGTAGGCGTTCTTGTACTACTTCTCATCCTATTTCTAACTTTGTGACTTATGATCATTTGTCTCCTACATTTTCTTCATTTGTTGCTTCCGTGTCTACCATATCTATTCTTAAGAATGTTGCAGAGGCACTTGCCCATTCTTGTTGGAACTAAGCTATGCAAGATGCGATGTAAGCCCTTAAGGAAACTGGTACTTGGGACTTGTTGGAACTAAGCTTGCAGAGACACGTGTGAAATACATTTGTAACAAGCTAGGTGCATATGATATGTATGCTCCAGCTTGAGGGGAGTGTTAAAAGGGTAAATATGTATATGTATAACGTAGTACTTAGTGAGCATGTGGTTGTTCAACATCGGATATATGTCAGTAGTGTAGTTTGATCTAAAGCCTATAAATAGGCTCTCTGTATTCTTATTTCAGTATGTTGAATATATCAAAAGAGTTATTCCCATCATACTTTGCATCTTTACAAAAACATAATTAGCAAAAGGCCATTTATTTCTGCGCATAAGAAAACTTATAGTCCAAATATTCAAGTTAAAAACAGATACTTTCTTTCAACAAGCCAAATCTTGAAAGCTTGCGTCCTGTGCACTTTTTTGCGTCACATTGCCCAAAATCCTGAATCAAGAACATTACACCAATCAAATACATAATAACGTAAACTAAGCTGAACTATCTTTAGGAAGTTTTCAGATTTCTGATACTCTATGAGGTTTAGTCCCGCTCAAATTTAAAATAGTAACTTCCATCAAAAAATAAATAAATAAAGTTTCGAAGGGGGCGAAAGGTCACTGAATTGCAATGAGTAGACTGAACTTTGTAACTGAATCAAGATAGAAGACTGTCGAATTTGCAACTCTAGTTTCACTAGATATGTGACACCAGCTCACAAAGACTTCAACCGTTAAATCATCATTATATAAAACAATAAGTTTCCCGAAAGAAAGGGGGAAAAAAAAAAAAACAAAGAAACAAACAATCAAACATCCTCAATGAAAATAGAAGAGAAAGTTTCTTTATGCAAGTGAGAGAATCTGAAATCATGCTTGGTGACACCACAGATGGATTCAGACCATCTTTAAAAAAATATATAATACACAGCAAAGCTATACATACCCACATTGCAAGCTGAATTGTAGGAACAGTTGGCAACTCATCCTCAGTTTCTGCTTCTGCACTCAATAAGAAATTGTTAGTCTATACTGAAAACCAGCTACACATTGTATGGGAACAGAACACATTGAAGTTGCGTGTATATAACACATAGGGTTAATTATAGATACACCCCCTGTACTTAGTCCATTTTTCACTTTGTCCATGTACTTCAAATCGTGCCACTAATACCCCTGTACTTTGGACTAAAGTGAAACAGTTAACAATTCCATTGTAGTAAACAAACAAAAACTTGTTTAGTGGAGTATTTGTCACTTTGATCCAATTGGTGAGCACATTTTCCTATTTGCGCACTTGTCCTTCCAGACGGTCACTAACACCCTTATGGATCTAATACAATAAAATCACAAAAAAATTGAGTTTGGTATAAGTTGTCCAAAGTAGCTTTTGGCACATTGCAATTACGGAGGCTACTTCGCTAAATAATTTATTTAAGTTTTTGGAGTTCATAATTATTGATAAATGCCAAAGTTGTTGCCAAACATGATTTATGCCCGTTAATTTTAACGGAATTGCTAATTGCTTCACTTTAATCCAAAGTATAGGAATATCAGTAATATAATTTGAAGTACAAGACAAAATAAAAAACGGACTAAGTACAGGGTACATGTAATTAACCCTAACATATATGTATCCGACGAAGTTTACCTACCTGGATCAACAACTGGAAGAGACTCGTCTTCCCTGGAAAATACCCACACAAAAAAAGTGAATACGGAGTGTTTAAAGAACACACTCTGAAACTAAAAAAGAAAAGAGCAGAGGGGGGGGGGGGGGGGGGGGGGGGGCGCGGGGAGGATTACCGTGGAAGTAGATGGTCGCGACTGGATTGCGGCCGATGGGATTGATGGTTCTTGAATCGCTTATGCTTGTTGTGACCCATATCCCCCCAAACACTGTTTTGATGAACAAGGAATCTTCTTTCACGAACCTGAGTGCTAATAATAAGAGAGCTGGTTAGGGTAATTCAACACTCCTCCTTCCCCAATTCCCATATATATTTTGTCAGGTAAAAATTTAATAATCTGCATTTAATCAAAAGTTAATGTTTTTGACCAAAGGATAAAATCTTCATAACTTTTGATATACAACCTCATTTTTCTCAAATTTTATACCGTTTGAATCATATCAACGATAGCTACAAAACTAGTACCATTGTTGATATATTTTGAGCAAAAAAAAAAATCAAAATCTTACATGCCTTGTGTAACTGAAAATTTCACAAAACTGCTTTTGTGATACTTTTGTGAAGTTTCACAAAACTACTTTTGTGAAATTTCACAAAACTCTATTTTGTCCAAAATTTCTTCAAATTGAAAAAAAAAAATTGCTCAAAACATATCAACAATGGTACTAGTTTTGTAACTCACGTCGACACGATTACAGCGGTATAAAATTTGTAAAAAATGCAGTTGTAGATCAAAAGTTATAGAAGGTTAAAGTTTTGAAATATTTTTTGAATTGAGAAATGCTATTGTACAGCCACTCACACGGTGTGAGTGGCTGGAATGTTTGGGGCAATGTTTGGCCACATGCTTATGAGAGGGACTTTTGACAAATTCCCAAAAAAAACGGCTCCTTTAGACTTTTGTTTGCTTTAATTAAGGATTTAGTCATAATTTACCCTTTTTTTTCTCTGTTTTAAAGCTTTATTTATTGCTTTTTCTTATAGATCCCAAGTGATTCCAAACACAACCTAGTAAAATCTCACGCGCGTCTTTTGTATTTGTTTTAGTTAAAAATGTCATTTTATGTATGTTATGTTATTAAAAGCTTCAAATTGTCGTAATTTTTGCTTTCTTTTTTTTTTTTTCTTTTTATTGAGAAAATTAAAAATATATTCTTTTTCAACTAAAAATTTAGCAAAAAGTATTTAATATCTGCATTTAATCAAAAGTCTTTTATCTTTAACAAAATGACAAAATTGACATGCACCCAAACATTTTCACATTTTTCCCACTCCCGGCCAACTTTTCATGCATCTATGCTTTTGCAACCGCTCATACAATATGAGTATTGTACCGTGTGATATTCTAAATTCAAAAAATATTTTACAACTTTAAACCTCCATAACTTTTGACATACAATTCCATTTTTCTCAAATTTTATACCATTGGAATCGTGTCGACGAGAGCTACAAAACTAGTACTGATATGTACAAAAAAAATCGGTCAAAGTCAACCCTCGCCACCTCAGCAAAGAGAAGTCAAGTCACCTTGAATCTGGGCCTACTGCTCAGACTTCCCGGGCCGTTACACAAAATCGCTCGGGATGGTCAACAGCCCGGGCGTTCGCTCTAGATTGGCCCCACATGGGCGCGCCTCCAGAAGGCATGATTGCTTGCTCAGCGGGCAACCAGACAGTTACCTATCACAGCTAGAAGACTAAATAGAAGGAGCACGTAATTTCCTAAATCACTTAGGAAGCTCTCCTAAATTCGTGTAAATCAGTTTGTAGCTAGATTAGGCTTCCTAATCTAATATGTTGCCTTGTACGGGTGGTCTCTTAGATCTATAAAAGAGGTCACCCACCCCATTGAAGGGGATCACATTCTGGCTCCAAAGAATAGCATATAAACAACTCACTGTTACGCATAAACTCGGTAGGTTTCTGGTAGTGCCACCCACTCTGTTGGCTCACCAAAGGCCGCCGGTGATCTGCTAGTGAAAGTGCACTGACGCAACCCGTGGATGTAGGTCACATCATTAATGGGGCAGAACCACATACAATCTCTTGTGCCTTTCTCTCAACCTCTCTTACCAATTTTCGGCATCATCAGTTTGGCACTGTCTGTGGGAAACCGGTAAGTTTTCCACCAACAAATTCCTTGACTAATCAACATGTCACTAAAGACGAGTAAGAAGAATACCGCCCAGGCCGGTCAAGAGAACTTGCAACTCGAGCAGCAGGCAGCCTCCATGACCTCCGAGCAAGTAACAGTGGCGCTCATACAACTTCTAGAAGCCAGCGGCAAAACCAGCAGCAGATCGAAGCATTGTTGGCCCTATAGGAAAATCGTCCTCAATCCGAGAAACAGCTCGGGAAAAACGTCCCCGACTAGGAGCCCGCACTAGTCCAGAACCATACCCACTCTGCGCCGGTGTCCCCGTCGGATTGGGAACGCATCAAGGATGGTGGTCGTAGCAGAGCGCCCAGGCGTACCAGATGGCGAGCTCGGACCAATCCCCGCCGGGTGGAAGATGCTAGATATATCATCAATAAACGACGCGCCGCCAGAGGGGAGGAATCAGGACAAAAGGCCCGAGAATCGGCCAAAGACCCTCCGGTCAGGGGCCAGGGAGATCTTAGTGTTGGGAATATGCCCTCAAACCAGTTAGTTGGACAATGGAATATCATAATGCATTTATGTATGTTAGTTCATGAGATGAATATTAGACTGGAATCCTTAAACAACATTGTATGTGGTTCATTTGTGTATGTGATTACACATGTATATGAATCACAAATCCTTGTTGTTTCAAATAAGTCACAGTAGATGATAAGTCTGGATAACTTATCAGGTATACACTATAGCATGATTAACGTCTACGGGGTAGAATGATGAATCTCATTCATAAGAGTCTTTGACTCTTGGTTAATATGCTAGTGCACTCGGTGTATTGACGGACCTGAGTTAAACCTATTGACACCTAAACGTTGTCACCGTCAATAGGAACTCAAAACTTGTATAGGGATACATGTTCTCAATCCTGAGACAGTTATGGACGCAAGTTGTATGCTTGGTTGCTTTGACTTACCAATCCGTGAGGTCTTGCAAGATCAACACCGGGGTATCTTGGGTAAATCAGGTATACAATGTTGCGAACATATATTGTCAAGATGGAATTCTACCATCTTCTATAAAACGAAGAGTAAGTATTCCCTCGCGAATGTCACTAGGAGTGATTACTAAGAGCTGGCCAGCCTTGTCAACAAAGTGTTATTGTTGACATGTTTAGTAATCCAAGCGTAGTGAATGATACTTAAGGAATATAAGATGTACTATCTATTGGGTCGACAGTATCTTAAAACATACATCCCAATGATAGATACGAATACTGCCTGGTAGAGGGACATCCATATCATATTATACAAGTCTTGCAATCACTTATGTATGTGTGATTATGTTCTTATGCACTGGAGTGCAATTATCATTTTATAGTGGCATTAATGATAATTGATTAATTATTGATTCCTTAGTCAAGAGTACTGACTAGATGGAATAATAATTAATCGGAGCCAGTAATTAAGAACCTAGGAGGTCCTACTCTTAGCTCCGCCAGAATGCTTGGAAAGGCAAATGAGGATGCTGTCAAGACTGGTTTGATCGATCGAAGTTTCTTCGATCGATTGAAGTTTAGACAGGCTCGATCGATCGAACGTGGTTCGATCGATCGAAGGTTCGATCGATCGAAGTCACTTCGATCGATTGAAAGTAAGGTCGGTTCTGGGAATCTATAAATAGGGTAGCTACGTCCAGAAAAGGGAGTTCGTCATTTTTAACGTACGAGTTGCTGCAGAACCTGTTTAGAGTTCCCAAACCTTCCCTATTCTCACTATTAGAGTTCCCACCAACTCTAGCCTCTCTGGGAAGCATTCGAGGAGACATAAGGGTGAAGATTTCTTAGAGGTTGCTGCTGCACACACAAAAGGAGAAGGACAAAAATCAGAATTGGGTTCAAGACCTAAGGTATACAATCTTCTCCATCTTGTTATGCGCATCTATAGAATTAACAAGTAGTAGATCCAGGCAACCAATGTTTTGAACTTTGTTTTTCCGCTGCGCGTTTAAAACTGTTTTAAACCTGTTTTTCCCTACAATTGGTATCAGAGCCACGCTTGTTTGGATCTATAGATGCGTTTTGGAACACTAGTTTTGATTTGCATGTTGATTTTAGGACTGTTTTCAAAACTGCATCGTCACAAATCTATTTCTGCAGTGTTTATGCAGCAGAATACAAATCTGTGATTGCATTGGATGCAAGGTGGGTTCGATCGATCGAAGTAGTCTCGATCGATCGAACATCATCTGTTCTCAAGCGATCGAACTATTTTCGATCGATCGAACTATGGTTCTGTTCGATCGATCGAATTGTTCTCGATCGATCGAGACTGCTCTTCTGTCCAGGTGTTCAGTTTACAGATTTAAAGGTTTTAAAATATTTACTTTAAATTTTTATTTATTCTATAAGTTTTTCAAGACATTCTGTGAACTGAAAGTTCGATCGATTGAACTATGTTCAATCGATCGAAGGTTTGATCGATCGAACCTTTGTCGATCGATCGAAGTGTGAAAGAGAACTGTGATGCTATTTTAAGTTCTAATTCAGTATGTAAAGAGTTTATATACTGTGTGAATCAATTAGGGGTTCCAATGGTACATATATTTGTTATATATGCGTGGTTGTGCGTGTGACTAACCCTTATGCAGCAAGCTTAGTCCGCTATCTCCCATGGCGCCAAGACTTTTAAATTTTGTATGTAATGATTTTAGATTGGTGTTTATTATGTTTTTTAATTGCTGGTTTGGTTTTAAGGCATATGTAAAGGGCGCTGCGACTTCAATCCTATGAAAAGGAAAGTCGCACAGGTTTCCCTAGCCTTTTATTTTATTATTGTTATTTCTATTTCTAGATAAATTGTAAGCTTCGAGAGAAGCATATGACCAATGTAATAGAATTAGAAAATCCATGAAGATGGAGGAGCAAGTCGTTGTCCATGAAGATGGAGTCGGAGGCAATCAAACCAAGAAGGAGGTTCTATGGAGATAGAGCCATGGAAGATAGAGGCATTGTTGAAGGCTTTTATTCCATTTTAGTTTTAGTTTTATGTGCTTAGTTGTGATTGGTATTTTATATATTGTTACTACTCGCATGCACGTAAAACAAGTTTTCTAAAATAAAATTCAAAAACTTTTCCAACACATTAGTAAACACTTGATGTTTATGGGCAATGTGTAGAAACAAATTTTTTTTTTTCAATTAAAAAATTCCTATTAGTTCATTGTAAGTATGAGAAATACTCTGTGTCACTCATTTATGAGTGATCATTCCATACGCAGGATATTTCTTATTGATTACTAGATATGAACTTCTTATAAAAATCTAGTGGGAGAGGGACTTATTTTATAACTCCCACGGTCTTCCATAAACGGTTCATTGTAAGGTAGGTAGTATATTCTGTGTCACCCAGCCATGGGTGATCATTCCATACGGAGGATAGACTATTCATTGGTTACTAGATATGAACTTCCTTTGGATAGAATCAATGAGACTCGTTAGAGGGTGACCACTACACTGAGGCACTACTTGAGGCGGTTGTCATTGGATTCTAGTTAATGGTGAACACTAGCTAAGCTATGGGTAAGGGATTCCACACGGAGCATTATCCAGAAACTTAGAGACCAAAAGTTCAGGAGTCATGAATTGTTTTGTAAGAGTTGCATGACATCCATGATGGGTTTCCCAATCAGGCTATGAGGTTATGATCGCCACACGGAGACTTAATTTCATAGGCTTGACATCCTGAAGACAATTAATGAGTTGGTTAAGGGAATTCCAATGTATCATATAAATTGTCATATTCATGATTTCCATATTGTAATTCTGTTACATTATTTGTATTTCAGATTCATAATGTCTAGCCCACTTGCTATAACCATGATCCAGAATAAGCTAATTGGAAACAACTACGTTGAATGGAAACTGGAACTGGATGAATTGTTAACTGCTAATGGATGTAAATACGTTCTTACCATTCCCTGTCCACCTATTCCATGCCATGACACCCCAACTGATCTTGCGGATCAATATTGGGAGTGGATAAGATTTGATGGTATAGCTCGCTCTAACATCTTAGACTTTTTGTCTGATGTGTTGAAGCAGCAACATCAACCTTTCAACACTGCCTGCACTATAATATTGAACCTTGAGGAGATGTTTGGGGAGCTGAGTCGAACTGCAAGGCTTAGAGCCTTGGAGTTAATCATGGACACCAGAATATTGGAAGGAACTTCAATAAGCGAGCATGTTTTTAAAATGATTACTTATTTTAAAGTATTGGAAGTTCTGGGTTCCGACATTGATGGTGAGACTCAAGTTGACATAATCTTGCATTCGTTGCCTTCATCATTCACTCAATTTAAAAAGGTTTTTAAAATGAGTAAAACAGTTTTTTCACCAAGTGAATTGATGAGCTCTCTTGAGGCAACGATGGATATAGTCAAAGAGGAGTCATATGTTCAGAACATTGGAATGGCTTCATCTTCTGGAACTAAGCCTGAGGGCATAAGTTCAGAGAAGGAGAAGCAAGACTCAAGGATAGGTGAGCCTAAGCCAACTGTTGGGAAGAAGGCAAGACTTGGAAAGGGAAAGGCTGGTGCCGTGCCAAAAGGAAAGTGTTTCCATTGTGGCGTGAGAGGGCATTGGAAAAGGAATTGTGTGGAATACTTGACTGCCAGAAGGCAAGGGGATTGGAAAATAAGAATGTGCAGTGATTAGAAGATCTTGATTGCCTTTTGGGATCTGATGCAAGAGTTGCTATTAGATTAGTAGTTTTATATTGTAATAAAACTTATGGAGTTATTAGATGGATTTCAGTTTTGAATTAATGAATAATATTTATTCTTTTGATTTTGGTACTGAAATTCTTGATTAAAAGAAAGCGTTCTTTTATGTGATCTAAATAACTTGTCAAGCAAGTATCTCACCAATTTACTCTTGTTTTTCATATATTATATAATGTAGTATTTAAATGACTCATGGGTATTTTACCATCTAAAAGGATAGCACCTATAACTAATTCTATAACTTTTGGTTTAGAGGTTAGATCATATTTAATCTAAATAGGATAAATGGGGAGTAAAGGATTGGATCCTAAACTCTTTTGGATGCTGAGACCATTGCCTATTTGTCAATCCTATTTAGAGAGTAAATGTGATCAGATCATAATAATCTAAATAGGATAAATAGGAGGTAAAGGATTGGATCATAGACCTTTTTGGTCGCTAAGACCACTGCCTATTTGTCAATCCTATTTAGAGGGTAATGTGATCAGGTGATTTTTCTTTTTGAAAGATCACATGACCAAAGACTTATAAGAATTAGGCATACTCACGTATGTGGGACAATAAACATGAGAGTTGAAAAGTAATTTCGGCTACTCTGGATACTGATATACATTTACTTATTGTACCTTCATCCTCAATTTTGAAGAAATTCAAAAGTTTTGGAATGAAGAGTAACTGGTAAAAGAATATCGTTGCTTTTTGATTTGATCAAAATGGTGAGTATCTGTCTAATGCGTTTATTGTCTATTAGAGAAAAGAATGTAATTCTTTCTCGATAGTCTACACCAAGTGTTCCTCCACGGGATGGTGTAGCAGGTAGAAGGAACTATCTTCTTTTAGATATGACTGGGTCATGGGATGAGTTATTTAGAGTTACTACTGTTCCTTGTTTTTCTCGATGGAACTACAATGTACATACTGGATCTTATTCAAAAGCAAATCTTTTCGATAGACGTCCCCAAAGTTGTGAAAAGAATGCGACTTCTTTCTCATGGTAACTTTGGATAAGGATATCTAGCACTTTGGTGTAAAGAAATGATGAGCCTTTTGAATCTAGATTAGAAGTATAATACTTTTGTAGTGTTTCCAGAGAAAATAAAAGTTGGTTGGAGACCAAATTTTGCAAAGGAAAGATAATATAAAAAGGAGTAAAGTAATTTATATCTTAAAGCAATCTATAAATCATCTAGAACTAAAATCTACTACCTCTTCATCCGTTCCTACATCGGTACTTCATTCTAGTGGGAGAATTCTTAGCATTGCTAAAATCTCCTTGTGCATTGAAGTTTTGTGATAAGGAAGCTCTGGTATATGATTTGCATAAGTCTACGGACTTAAGCAATCATCCAGAGATAAGGACATCTGTTTTGACATGTTGGTCAAAATACTTTGGATTCGTCTAAAGTATGGATGTAGCTTAAGTGGATGTAAGGATCCTTGCGCAAAGGAAGTGTGGTGGTGATTATAATTCCTCATATTGATGACATCTTTATCATTGCGAGATGTTAAAGTAGTGTTATCAATGATTGAGGTTAAGTTTCTACAGTATACTTGATATTTATGATCTCGGTGAGGCGAGCTTTAATCTTTAGGTTTTTGCTCATTCAAGATCGGAAAGTTAAGATAATGAGATTATCTCAAACTTCTATATCAGAAAGTTGCTGGCTAGACTCAACGTAGAACATTTCGATAAAGGTTTTTCACCTTTGAACATAGCCTATTGCTTTTTCAAGACTTGTATCTTGGGATACAAGATGAAAGAGGTCGCATGAAAGGTATATCATAAGCCTTCGCCATTGATAAATCTTGTATGTGATGTTAGGTATGGATATCTGTTATACCGTTTAGGTTGTTCACATATATCAGTCCAAATGAATGTTCAATTTTCTGAACTATCATAAAGTATATATTCTCTAGGGCTTGAGAAAGAACTAGCGGATATATGCAGGGTGATAGTGTTTTGGACAATGTTTGAATTAGCTTTACTGGATATATGTCTGGTGACGTCTTTTGTCTAGGGATATAGTATAACATGAAGATGTTCTACTATGGATTGTTTCAGTCGATGATCATCAGTCCCTTTACAAAACCTTACGGGTTAAGGATTTTGACATGTCACGTAGATAATGTTATTGTTGTTTTAACACTATATGGTTATGAGTGCAAGTGGGAGTTTGTTGGGAATATGCCCTCAAACCAATTAGTTGGACAAAGGAATATCATAATGCGTTTATGTATGTTAGTTCATGAGATGAATATTAGACTGGAATCCTTAAACAACATTGTATGTGGTTCATTTGTGTATGTGATTACACATGTGAGATATGAATCACAAATCCTTATTGTTTCAAATAAGTCACAGTGGATGATAAGTCTGGATAACTTATCATGTATACATTGTAGCATGATTAACGTCTATGGGGTAGAATGATGAATCTCATTCATAAGAGTCTTTGACTATTGGTTAATATGCTAGTGCACTCGGTGCATTGACGGACCCGAGTTAAACCTATTGACACCTAAACGCTGTCACCGTCAATAGGAACTCAAAACTTGTATAGGGATACATGTTCTCAATCCTGAGACAGTTATGGACGCAAGTTGTATGCTTGGTTGCTTTGACTTACCAATCCGTGAGGTCTTGCAAGATCAACACCTGGGTATCTTGGGTAAATCAGGTATACAATGTTGCGAACATATATTGTCAAGATGGAATTCTACCCTCTTCTATAAAACGAAGAGTAAGTATTCCTTCGAGAATGTCACTAGGAGTGATTACTGAGAGCTGGCCAGCCTTGTCAACAAAGTGTTATTGTTGACATGTTTAGTAATCCAAGCGTAGTGAATGATACTTGAGGAATATAAGATGTACTATCTATTGGGTCGACAGTATCTTAAAACATACATCCCAATGATAGATACGAATACTGCCTGGTAGAGGGACATCCGTATCATATTATACAAGTCTAGCAATCACTTATGTATGTGTGATTATGTTCTTATGCACTGGAGTGCAATTATCATTTTATAGTGGCATTAATGATAATTGATTAATTATTGATTTCTTAGTCAAGAGTACTGACTAGATGGAATAATAATTAATCGGAGCCAGTAATTAAGAACCTAGGAGGTCCCACTCTTAGCTCCGCCAGAATGCTTGGAAAGGAAAATGAGGATGCTATCAAGACTGGTTCGATCGATCGAAGTTTCTTCGATCGGTTGAAGTTTAGACAGGCTCGATCGATCGAACGTGGTTCGATCGATCGAAGTCACTTCGATCGATTGAAAGTAAGGTCGGTTCTGGGAATCTATAAATAGGGCAGCTACGTCCAGAAAAGGGAGTTCATCATTTTTAACGTACCAGTTGCTGCAGAACCTGTTTAGAGTTCCCAAACCTTCCCTATTCTCACTATTAGAGTTCCCACCAACTCTAGCCTCTCTGGGAAGCATTTGAGGAGACATAAGGGTGAAGATTTCTTAGAGGTTGCTGCTGCACACTCAAAAGGAGAAGGACAAAAATCAGAATTGGGTTCAAGACCTAAGATATATAATCTTCTCCATCTTGTTATGCGCATCTATAGAATTAACAAGTAGTAGATCCAGGCAACCAATAAAAGTTTTGAACTTTGTTTTTCCGCTGCGCATTTAAAACTGTTTTAAACCTGTTTTTCCCTACACTTAGGCACACGATTACCCGGAGTCGGTGCCTGGTTCTATCCCCGAGGATGACGCACTTCGAGGAGGAGGCCTCATCATTGGACCCGACGTACCGCTCGGATGTGGAGAGGAAAACTGGGCGAGATGTAAAGGCCCAGATCGAGGACTTGCAGCTGCAAATCGAAAGGTTGAATCGCAAATCTGGCTAGGATCTCACCAACACAGAGACCGAGTCGTCTGATACCGCCCAGATAACGGGATTCTCCATCCTGCGAAAATTCAAGCCTCCACATCTTAGCTCCTATGACGGTTCAGGGAGCCCAATGGATCATGTCCGCACATACAAAGCTCAAATGACGCTGGTTACTGCGGTCGATGAGTTATTGTGCCTGGTCTTTCCTAGCACTCTTAAAGGGCCAGCCGCGCAGTGGTTCCATACTCTGAAACCCCAAACGGTTGATAATTTCAAGATGTTGAGCAAGCTCTTCATCAGTCAATTTGTGGGGATGCTCGACTGGTCACAACCGGACACCTAGTTAATGACCGTCAAGTAGCGAAAAGGGGAATCCCTAAGGGAGTATGTGGACCGTTTCAACCAACAGAAGCTCCAGATCTGTAATCTAAATGAAGCGGCCGCAATCATGGCTTTCTGTTCGGGAGTTCAACACACCAAGGTTGCCATGTCGTTTCACCGCGACCGACCAGCAACCCTGGTAGAGCTCTCGGAGAGGGTCATAAAGTACATCAACACTGAGGAATTCCTCAAGGCCAAGAGCGCTAGTTTGGCAGAAGACAAGTCCTCGAGATCAAAGCGGAAGCGCAATGCCTCAGAGAAGGGCTCGGGGAAGAAGATAAAACAAGATCAGCCTAAATGTGGTCGGGATCAGCCCCCGATCAAGTTCATTCCCCTTTCCCAGCCTATTCATGAGGTTATGGCCGCCGCCTAGACTCGATGGCTCCTCCAGGAGCCGACAAAGCTGAATAGTTCGCCCGGTAAGAGAAACCAAGATAAGTTTTGCCGCTTCCACAAAGACCATAGACATGACACAGAGGATTGCTTTAAGCTTAAGGTCGTTATTAAGAAGCTGATTGAGCAAGGCCATTTAGCCGAGTTCGTAGCGGCAGATAGACGACCTCGGCAAGACACCCAGGCTCCCGAGCAGCCGCGACCCCTCGGACAAATCAATGTAATCTCTGGAGGAACTTTGGGCAGAGGGGATTCACAGTCGGCCAGGAAGAGGCACGCTAGGGCATCCCGATCAGATGTCTGGCATGTCCACTCCACCGGCTCCCCCCTGACCGACGTGTTAACGATCTCATCCGAGGACATGCTAGGCCTGCATTGCCCCCATGATGATCCGCTGGTGGCGACGCTCTCCGTAGCAAACTATGTGGTTAAAAGGGTGTTGGTGGACACGGGCAGCTCATCTGATATCATGTTCGCCTCAGCATTCGATCAGCTCGGGATATCTAGGGATCGGCTCTGACCAGTGGCCACTTCCCTGGTAGGTTTCAACGGGTCCAGCATACAACTGCTCGGTATAGAGCTCTCCCGGTTCTTATGGGGACTTAGTCCCAGTAGACGTCTGTGCTGGCAAACTTTATAGTTATAGAAGCTCCGTCCGCGTACAACGCCATCCTCGGGAGACCAACTCTCAACAAAACCAAGGCGGTTGTGTCAACATACAGCGTGGTGGTCAAGTTTCCAACCCCCCACGAACTTGGAAGCTTGCAGGGAGATCAAGCGACCACTAGGAGCTGCTATGTCAGCTCCCTACGTAGAGAAGCTGTCACTAAAACATTGAACATTCAGGAAATAGACTTGAGGGATCAAAGCGATGGAGTAGGTCCGGTGGCACAACTGGAGCAAGTGATGCTGGATTCACGGTTTCTCGAGTGGTTCGTTAGCATTGGCACTTTCTTGGAGCTGGGCCTCAATGAGAAGTTGATCTTGTTAGCCTCAAGGTTTTATTCCATGGTTTTGATGATTAACAAACTGTTAAGTTGTATTTTTAAATGGTCTCAAATTGTTTAAGTATGTAGAAAGATAAATCCTTGAATGTCCACTTGATTATAAACAATCTCCATTGAAGATATATGCACAAAGGATTCAAGTTTGTTGAAGAATTTAGTTGAAGATCTCATTTCCAACTTTATCTAGGACTCTTTGTAAAGCAATTCATCTATGTGAACATCACTCTTAAGGGCTCAATTAATTTCAAAAAGGAACTAACCTTTTAAACCCAACAAATCTTTTATAAATGCATAAAAGCAGTCGACTGTCCCTTCGACTCAGTCGACTGGTCAGTCGACCCGGTTGAACAGATATGTTATTAATCTACAATCCAGTCGACTACCCTCCCGATGCAGTCGACTGAGCCAACTGATTTCTGAATCTCTTTTAATTGGCATTTTCTCAGCTGCTTCCGTTGTTCTATCCACCAGAATCACTTTTCTTTAGCTCCACGTCATTGATTTACATCCTAATACCTATAAAACAACGCAAAAACATATGTTTTAGCATTAACACAATAAAAGAACATTGTTATTAGAATGCACCTAAATATAGGGACTTTGGGGATAAAAGTATGCATAAAGGACCATATAATACGCCATGAACATGCACTTTTCACCTCGAATTAGCCGTCTTATCACCGACAACAATGAGTTGTCATACCCTGCGAAGCCTAAAGCTTCTGTCCTCACTTTTGAGGCTCGACTTATCCACCACCTTCTCACCTACACTCTTCTACCTCGTGCCGGGGGACGAGATTCCATCTCATTTTTAGATGTATTCTTGATTTGGTGCATTCTTGAGCACGAATCTTTTGACCTACCATATCTCATTTGTCACCACATTAACGAATGCCAAAAGAAGTCCAAAACCAGTTCTCTGCCCTATGGTTTTGCATTAACTTCTGTCTTTCGTCACTTCAAGGTCCCTTTGGAAGATGAACTTGACCGTCATGACCCCACTCCTACTGATTTCTATTCCTCCAATATTCTATCCCTAATGGGATACAACTCAAAGGTAATGCCTACGTTCCCAAGGTCACTCCTGATCCCCCTCTTGTTCCCACACCTGTCCCTCACCTCTCTGATCCTCAGTCTACCACACCTCCTCCTCCTTTGTCCTCTATTCCATCTTCGTCATTTGCTCCTCCACCTCCACCTGCTCTGCATACAGATTCACCAGCTCCTGATATTCTGGAGCAGTTATCCATTCTCTCCGCTCAGGTGTTGAGCCTCTCCACTTCCATCTCTTCTCTCTCTACCTCTCACTCTCAGGCTTTTGAGACTCTACATGCCACATTCTCTTCCTCGCAGCAGCAGGCTGTCGAGGCTCATCAGCGTATCATCGAGTCCTTACGGGCCGATGTTTTTGAGATAGGCGACTCTCTGGATACTTTGCGCACCTCCACTACTGCTACTCAGGAGCTCCTTGATTGCCGTCTAGCGTCTCTTCAATCCTCTCTTGATGATGCTTGTGAGGAGATTCAGGTGATCCGAACTCGCCTGGGTATTTGATTGTGTGCTGGATGGGATAAATGGATAGATGGAAGGATAGATTTATTTTTGGCTAACTCTGGACGTACATTTCTTTTTGAAATTCTAACATATGTAACCTTTTTTTTGTGTGGATATTTTGACTTGTTTATATGGTTTGGCTAACTAAATCCAATCTCTATTTGTCTCAATGTTACTATATTATGAAATCTTTCCAAAAATTTACTATTTGTCTCAATGTTACTATATTTAGGGGGAGCTTATGCTTTTGTTGATGCCAAAAGGGGGAGAAATAGTTGTCTTTTGTTCAGTTTGCTATTTGCTATTTTTGTGCTATTTCTGTGTTATAATGGTTATTTTTTTGTTATCATGGGCAACTAATAGTTTGTCATCATAAAAAAGGGGGAGATTATTAGCCCCAAGGTTTTATTCCATGGTTTTGATGATTAACAAACTGTTAAGTTGTATTTTGAAATGGTCTCAAATTGTTTAAGTATGCAGAAAGATAAATCCTTGAATGTCCACTTGATTATAAACAATCTCCATTGAAGATATATGCACAAAGGATTCAAGTTTGTTGAAGAATTTAGTTGAAGATCTCATTTCCAACTTTATCTAGGACTCTTTGTAAAGCAATTCATCTATATGAACATCACTCTTAAGGGCTCAATTAATTTCAAAAAGGAACTAACCTTTTAAACCCAACAAATCTTTTGTAAATGCATAAAAGCAGTCGACTGTCCCTTCGACTCAGTCGACTGAGGCATCAGTCGACTGGTCAGTCGACCCGGTTGAACAGATATTGTAACACCTGTAATTTTCTGTCATTATAATATCAGCTTTTTCTAATTTCTGTATTGGACCCACTATATTATTATATTATTATTTTAATTACGTGACGGTATGGACGTGTTGTATTATTACCATATAGCCTGTAGTAACCATACCGACTCGACCATAATAAGATTTAACTTAGTCCCATACTCGGACCTGGACATTAGAAATAATACCAGTTTGCACGTACTTCGAGACTGACACATATACCGAGGAACTTTTGCACGTAAACCGAGGAAGTGGCACACAACCCAAGGTGGGCCCACATGATCGGCCATGTGGCAACCACATGCCACCCTCTTGGACACATGTCCACTTGTAGGACACATGTCATAGCATGTACACATGCAAATGACACCTAGCTCCTAGGATTTCTATATAACATGCACATGCACACATTAGACACTCTTAGACTCTCATGAAATGGATTTAAAATCTGAGAGAAGAAGTTGGGAGACTTGCATGTTCATGGCAAAATAGAAGAAGAAGAAGTTCATCCTTGAAGTTGAAGATTCAAGCTTCACTAAGCATCAACCAATATCAAGCTTTAATTTCAAGCTTTGGTGAGTAAATTGTGAGTAAATTGTGAGAAATTGTGAGTAATCTAACTCAACTTAGAACATATATAGCATGCATTAATGTTTAGTAGGAGTTTGATGTTGTTGTGTTGAAGTTTCCATGACATGCAAGACAAATACATAAATCTGAGAAACTGAAACTCTCAGCAGAACATAGTTTAGTAAAAGGAATGTTTTGTGTAGCTCAAAAATCCGAATTAAGCTAGTTGTTTTTGTGGTAAAAGCTAACTCATATATCTACAAATAACTCTTCTATAGCTCAGTCTAGAAATCAATCCTTCATGGGTGAAATGCATGTACAACGCAGTGTTATAAACCTGGGAAAACAGAAACTTCCAGCAGAACGTAGTTTAGTAAAATGGATGTTTTGAGGAGCTCCAAAATCCGAATTAAGCTAGGTTTTTTTTGTGGTAAAAGCTAACTCATATATCTACAAATAACTCTTCTATAGCTCAGTCTAGAAATCACTCCTTCATGGGTGAAATGCATGTACAACGCAGTGTTATAAATCTGAGAAACTGAAACTCTTAGCAGAACATAGTTTAGTAAAATGAATGTTTTGTGCAGTTCAAAAATGCGAATTAAGCTAGGTTTTTTTGTGGGGATAGATAACTCATTTATCTACAAATAACCCTTCTTTAGCTCAGTCTAAAAACCCCTCCTTAATAGGTGAAAGTTACGTAAAATACAGTACTATAAATCTGGAACAGAACAGTCCGAGATATAAGAAATGTCTTGTAAAATAAATAGTTTGAGTAGCTCAAAAATGTTATTGAAGCTAGATTTTTTTTGTACATGAAGATATTCCTATTATCTACAATGTTTTAGTTTTGAGTTTGATCTACAAAGCAATTTATCATGCCCAAATAAATCATGTTAATTCAGTCAACACAGTGAAAATGTATCCTGGCAGATTGTGTAGCTTTTTGTATAATGTTTTGTTTATGCATGGTGTTGATTGTTGATGCTAGTTTTCCGGTACATGTGTTCTTATGAAAATCTCATGCTATGGTAGTGCTATCGTGTAGATGATGATGTTAAGGGTTTCATCTATGTGTTTATTGGTATTAAATTCACGTTATAAATCCATGCGCTACGTGCTATGTTTTCTATTGTTATGAAAATAGTCTAATGACCGTTGGAAGTTCATACCCAAACTATAAGTACATTGTATGGCACGATTATGGCGTTGATAAGTGATTGGGAATGTTTCCATCATAAGTATATTGAGAGGAAAATGGAATGTCGGACGTATAACGGAATATTAACTGTTATAAATGGATGATATTAACGAACTAAACTACAAAACGTGCGAACGCGTAAAATAATGATAAAACCTTCGATAACAGATTTAATGCGAATAAGGGACATTGAGCCTCGTTTCTAGTCGTGTGACTACCGGTCAAAGTTGATTCGTGAACTTTCGTGTCGTGTTTGGATATTTCTTGTAAATTGGTCTTTCGGTAATTCCATGGTGTCGATTGGTGAGTTATGTTTTGTTCCTTGATCTGAGGATCGGCATGACGTGTTCGGTCAAGTGCGGATGACCTGAGGATCGTCGTGACGTGTTCGATCAAGTGGTTGATTATTTTTCCGCACCCTTGGACTGAGGATCGGCATGACGTGTTCGGTTATGTACGGGTGACCTGAGGATCGGCATGACGTGTTCGTCCAAGTAATTATTAATTTCCCGTACCCTTGGTCTGAGGATCGGCATGACATGTTCGGTAACGTGCGGGCGACCTGAGGATCGGCATGACGTGTTCGACCAAGAGATTGTTAATGTCCCGCACACTTATGCCATTTGGGCGACAGTTTGAGTGCCAGTTGGGCGACAGTTAACTATTCATTATTGAGTGTTATTCTTTCTTGACCAATAAATGTGTTTGGAGTTAAGTCTTCTTTCGGTCAATATCATTGGTCAGTTCAGTTCTGGGTTAAGTTTCAAAGGGAATGATTGGGTTTAAATAAGACGTGATTTTAAGAATGAGAAAAGACGAACAAGGCATAGTATCGAGAACAAGAAATGATGAATGAGATATGGTTTTGAGAAATAAGAAGAGATGATGAATAACTTACCTATAGTGGTGGTAACCTTAAGGGGACCCTCACTTAGCTTAACCGCTAACGGCTTTTCATGCCGCTGGACCTTCCACGTCCAGCCTTTGCAGGTCCAGACGGAGCCAACTGCTATCGAGATGCTGCCTTTACTACTGAAGACTATGCTGGTGAAGACTACTACGAGGAAGGCTACGGTTTCGCCAGTTGAAGACTTTGGAGCTTTCTTTTGTTGTAGTTCTGTTTTTATTATGTTAGTAATGTAATAGTTTAGCTGATCTTGTAATATGTATCTTTTGGATATCTTTTTGGCCTGTAATATACTACTGATGTAAGACTTGGATGCTTTAAATTTCTGCTTCCGCTGAACTTAGTCACTTTCCCATATCACATTATTGTTATAAGCATGTTTGGACAATCAGGTGACACTCACAACCAGTCACGTGTCTACGAACCCATAAAAGGAAATTTATTTTTCCCTATTTTTGGTACTTTGGGGCGTGACAGGGATTTTTGGTATCAGAGCTTTAGGTTTAGACGCGTTCACTGATTGTCCTACACCTTAAGTTATGAGCCTAAGATTTACCTTGTATTTGTACTGACACTAAGTTAGCTCCTCTTGAATGACTATGGAGTCGAGCTTCGTTCATGATGATTTCGGAGGTCACTATAATCGCGACGGTCGTATCTAGCCTGTCGACCCTGTACTATATCGACAACGGAACTGCTAAAGGGCGAGGCATATCTTAGAGGAGGACATATGGAGAGCTATACTTACCGATACATTGCAGTATCTGGATCAAGTTCAGCCCGAGTCGATCCATGCTTCAGAGACTACCGTACTTATTTGCCAGGAGCCTATCAGCATGACTCGTGATGAGGCATTATATGACGATATACTCTTCCCGATTATTATGGCCGCACCAACACTTCCATTCTCACCCGAGCCCATACCAGAGCCAGATACCGATTCAGATCCAATGGATACAGATAGCGACGACGACATAGCGAATGGAGAGGATACTGCAGGCAGTGACCATTCAGCAGACAACCCATCTAATGGTGACGACACAGATGACGACGATGACCTGACAATTGAGGATAATCCGGCAAGTAGCAATGACGAGCCAATCGAGGATGTTGACCCAGTAGACGATCTTCAGAGAGCAGGAAATGATGTACACGACCATCCAGCACCACCAGTTGATTTGGACAAGATGATACCGATGCCTGAGCAGAACCACGAAGCAGATCCAACTGCCATCGAGGAGGAGGAGGAGGACCCTGAGGAGTTCTTAGAGGGCCTTAATAGATAATAAGAGAGGCAGACTTTACCTTAGATATGGTAAGGGAGTACCATAGTAAGCAGTTACATCCTTTCTTCTCATTCCACTCCTTTTGAGTAAATCGATGCCTTCTATTCTAATGGCCATTTCTTCTAAAAATGGTACCTATATATTTTGTAAAGTGGCTCCGATTACCGTCAATAATTATTGTGATACACTCCTTGATAAGTAATTCATTTCCTTGATTTTTTTTATACCCCAGTCAATAATTCTTGAGTATGTACCTTGATCATCCGATTTTTGACAAATTCTTTTGAGAACAAGTTCAATCACTAGTACTGGAAAGTCATTCTTTTGACTTATTATTCTTTGAACTTAAATCTTGAAAGCTCACTGTCTTTGAAATTATTCTAAATAAATTTGATTATTAATACTGTAAAGTCATTCTTTTTGACTTATTATCCCTTGAACAAATTCTTACAAGTTCATTTCATTTGAAATAATTCTAAATGAGTTCTCTATTCTTGTTTTTGTTAGGAACTCAAAAATGTTGTACTCTCTGTACATCTTGACCTCTTATTGTCTCTCTTAGGTGGTACCTTATTCTTTATCAGTAGGGTTTCGTTTGGACTATTTCACTTATGAAATACCTAATTCTTATTTCATTCGTTGAAGGCCTTATGCCATCAGTTACTTTCATTTCCTACAAATCATGAGATACTACGATTACTTCCATAATAATCGGTCATCCTATTATTGTTAGATTTACATTTTATTCTTGAATGGATCACATCATTCTACTATTATACTTCTATCTATGAGGATTCATCTGTCTTTTCGGACTCGGCTTCATTTTGGGTCAATCTGTTCAATCGTTTCTTGTATTCTAGCTACCGGGATTATAATGATAACCATAATGTGAAATATAACAGGTTATGATTGCTTCACATACGGTATGATAGAAACCTTATAGACACGAACTCATACGTAGGAACAGAAGAATCTTCTCAATCTCTGCAATGGATGAATCATCTCAAACAACTGAGGACTGGTCCAGAAGGCTAAGCAACATAATACCTAAGGAGATCGATCCCACCAGTGTATTTGGAAGACTGATACAAGGCTTATGGAAGACCGCTGACGGCACAAGCACAAGTGACTATGGAAATGAGTTATTTAGACACCTCCATATCGTCCATTCAGAATCACTTTTAGACCACTCAAGCGACAACCTGCTACACTACCAAGGTCAACCCTACTACAAGGAGCACATGAGATATTGACTTAACCCGAGGCGATGGAAGACGCAAGAATAGAACATACCTTCAACAAATCAAACAACCTCCTAGACTGCTGACATCGACCACGTTTAATCACAACGAACAACTCGCACCGCGAACATTAGTGAAGATGAGTACTGCATTCCACCTTCAAGCCAATGATCAGATCGCATAGGTCCTATACAACATTGATGTTCCATCAGCACGCTGAAGAAATGCATGTCTGACCCTGCGCACGTTATAAATTAAAACCATGTGAGGCTGAGTAACTATATTCATCTTTCTGATTTAAGTCCTTTTGAGTAAACCAACTATTTTCTACCATTGGTTGCGTTAGATCAATTATCCTTATGATGAACCTTGGGATGTCCTTTATTGTTTCACTAATTGACAGTTATTCATTGTCCTCTCTGATTTCACTTAACAAGATTTTGGATCATTCTGATCAGTGATAAATCCAATTGTGAATTCATTTGCTTTCTAATGCTATAAGTCACCTCTTTGGACTTATCACCATGAAAATCGATTCCAATAATTCATTTATAAACCAATCATTGTAAGTCATTTGGACTTATGATCTGTTAAATCAATCTTTGTAAATCATTTGGACTATCAACCGTTTGACCAACTTTTGCAAGTGCGTATCCCTTGACATTATTGCAAAGGATCTCTTTGCACCCTTTGTAAATTAGACTTCATTTTCTTTCATTTCACAAATTCTTCTTATTGGTAACCTTGACTTTTATCATTAAGGCTTCACCTAAATTATTGGCTCATGAAACAAGGAATTCTTATGTCCTACCTGGGAGGCCTTGCGCCTACAGTCATTGCATTACTATGATTGTCCTACAGTAATCATCTAATGGTTATTCTCAGATACTCATTCTATACATTGTGATCCTACAAGTGATTGATCACGTACCTCTTCGTTTCTAACTCAGTATATAATGAGTATTCATTTTATTATGAATTCAACTCCTTACAAGTGAATTCAATCCTACTCCAATTACCAGTAACAACTTATATGCTTGGTATTAATTAATGCATAGAGAAATTTCTTAACGACTTGTGTCATCACCTACAATTCCAAAACTCCACGACGATTTCATGTTGACACGCCAAGGAACTAAATCACAATAACACGCATAAAAGGACGCCACGGCCCCTACAAGTTATAGAAGACAACCGTGAGACCAACTAGACTTCTCAACCATCGCATCAAGAAGCTGAGAGGTAAGAATCTTGCTCGATTAAAGACGTAGAAGAAACAAACCAGTATCCCAAACAACTACTCAAATGCAGTCCACAATCATTGAGGAAAACTCTGGATACATCAAAATTCATCACAAGAGGCAAAAGAAATAATGAAAGTAAAGTTAATCAGACTGCTATTCAGACACATCCAAAGCAACGTGATATCTACGACAGCTGCGGAATATCTGGACATCACTTCAAAGAATACAAAGCAACGAAACAGCTCACAAGTTGATAGGCGTAGTGCTTCGATTGTGGAAAGACTGGACGTGTGCACAAAGATGGTCCAGAACGAGGAATTCAGAACATGGTTCCACCACAAAGAAGGTCCCAAAAGATAGCTTGCAGATCACCAAATCAATCTCAGCAATGAACAAGACGAAAGACCAAAGGTGCCATATTCAATGTCAGAACTATGAATTTCACTTGGCATTGTTTTAGCAAAGAAGTTTGGACGTTTGAAAGAATTTTTAAGAAGGTCTGATTAGTTAGCTAGTGGGAACCTCATAACCTTAAAATCTGAAATATTACTAGTACCTTGTACTTTCTAAGACCTAGCAAAATCTAGATTTCGAGGACGAAATCCTTTAATAGGTGGTGGAAGATGTAACACCTGTAATTTTCTGTCATTATAATATCAGCTTTTTCTAATTTCTGTATTGGACCCACTATATTATTATATTATTATTTTAATTACGTGACGGTATGGACGTGTTGTATTATTACCATATAGCCTGTAGTAACCATACCGACTCGACCATAATAAGATTTAACTTAGTCCCATACTCGGACCTGGACATTAGAAATAATACCAGTTTGCACGTACTTCGAGACTGACACATATACCGAGGAACTTTTGCACGTAAACCGAGGAAGTGGCACACAACCCAAGGTGGGCCCACATGATCGGCCATGTGGCAACCACATGCCACCCTCTTGGACACATGTCCACTTGTAGGACACATGTCATAGCATGTACACATGCAAATGACACCTAGCTCCTAGGATTTCTATATAACATGCACATGCACACATTAGACACTCTTAGACTCTCATGAAATGGATTTAAAATCTGAGAGAAGAAGTTGGGAGACTTGCATGTTCATGGCAAAATAGAAGAAGAAGAA
This sequence comes from Hydrangea macrophylla, assembly GCA_033977485.1. Taxonomy (NCBI): domain Eukaryota; kingdom Viridiplantae; phylum Streptophyta; class Magnoliopsida; order Cornales; family Hydrangeaceae; genus Hydrangea; species Hydrangea macrophylla. The sequence continues at coordinate 43,389,761 of CM066984.1, read as the reverse complement.
GTTCATCCTTGAAGTTGAAGATTCAAGCTTCACTAAGCATCAACCAATATCAAGCTTTAATTTCAAGCTTTGGTGAGTAAATTGTGAGTAAATTGTGAGAAATTGTGAGTAATCTAACTCAACTTAGAACATATATAGCATGCATTAATGTTTAGTAGGAGTTTGATGTTGTTGTGTTGAAGTTTCCATGACATGCAAGACAAATACATAAATCTGAGAAACTGAAACTCTCAGCAGAACATAGTTTAGTAAAAGGAATGTTTTGTGTAGCTCAAAAATCCGAATTAAGCTAGTTGTTTTTGTGGTAAAAGCTAACTCATATATCTACAAATAACTCTTCTATAGCTCAGTCTAGAAATCAATCCTTCATGGGTGAAATGCATGTACAACGCAGTGTTATAAACCTGGGAAAACAGAAACTTCCAGCAGAACGTAGTTTAGTAAAATGGATGTTTTGAGGAGCTCCAAAATCCGAATTAAGCTAGGTTTTTTTTGTGGTAAAAGCTAACTCATATATCTACAAATAACTCTTCTATAGCTCAGTCTAGAAATCACTCCTTCATGGGTGAAATGCATGTACAACGCAGTGTTATAAATCTGAGAAACTGAAACTCTTAGCAGAACATAGTTTAGTAAAATGAATGTTTTGTGCAGTTCAAAAATGCGAATTAAGCTAGGTTTTTTTGTGGGGATAGATAACTCATTTATCTACAAATAACCCTTCTTTAGCTCAGTCTAAAAACCCCTCCTTAATAGGTGAAAGTTACGTACAATACAGTACTATAAATCTGGAACAGAACAGTCCGAGATATAAGAAATGTCTTGTAAAATAAATAGTTTGAGTAGCTCAAAAATGTTATTGAAGCTAGATTTTTTTTGTACATGAAGATATTCCTATTATCTACAATGTTTTAGTTTTGAGTTTGATCTACAAAGCAATTTATCATGCCCAAATAAATCATGTTAATTCAGTCAACACAGTGAAAATGTATCCTGGCAGATTGTGTAGCTTTTTGTATAATGTTTTGTTTATGCATGGTGTTGATTGTTGATGCTAGTTTTCCGGTACATGTGTTCTTATGAAAATCTCATGCTATGGTAGTGCTATCGTGTAGATGATGATGTTAAGGGTTTCATCTATGTGTTTATTGGTATTAAATTCACGTTATAAATCCATGCGCTACGTGCTATGTTTTCTATTGTTATGAAAATAGTCTAATGACCGTTGGAAGTTCATACCCAAACTATAAGTACATTGTATGGCACGATTATGGCGTTGATAAGTGATTGGGAATGTTTCCATCATAAGTATATTGAGAGGAAAATGGAATGTCGGACGTATAACGGAATATTAACTGTTATAAATGGATGATATTAACGAACTAAACTACAAAACGTGCGAACGTGTAAAATAATGATAAAACCTTCGATAACAGATTTAATGCGAATAAGGGACATTGAGCCTCGTTTCTAGTCGTGTGACTACCGGTCAAAGTTGATTCGTGAACTTTCGTGTCGTGTTTGGATATTTCTTGTAAATTGGTCTTTCGGTAATTCCATGGTGTCGATTGGTGAGTTATGTTTTGTTCCTTGATCTGAGGATCGGCATGACGTGTTCGGTCAAGTGCGGATGACCTGAGGATCGTCGTGACGTGTTCGATCAAGTGGTTGATTATTTTTCCGCACCCTTGGACTGAGGATCGGCATGACGTGTTCGGTTATGTACGGGTGACCTGAGGATCGGCATGACGTGTTCGTCCAAGTAATTATTAATTTCCCGTACCCTTGGTCTGAGGATCGGCATGACATGTTCGGTAACGTGCGGGCGACCTGAGGATCGGCATGACGTGTTCGACCAAGAGATTGTTAATGTCCCGCACACTTATGCCATTTGGGCGACAGTTTGAGTGCCAGTTGGGCGACAGTTAACTATTCATTATTGAGTGTTATTCTTTCTTGACCAATAAATGTGTTTGGAGTTAAGTCTTCTTTCGGTCAATATCATTGGTCAGTTCAGTTCTGGGTTAAGTTTCAAAGGGAATGATTGGGTTTAAATAAGACGTGATTTTAAGAATGAGAAAAGACGAACAAGGCATAGTATCGAGAACAAGAAATGATGAATGAGATATGGTTTTGAGAAATAAGAAGAGATGATGAATAACTTACCTATAGTGGTGGTAACCTTAAGGGGACCCTCACTTAGCTTAACCGCTAACGGCTTTTCATGCCGCTGGACCTTCCACGTCCAGCCTTTGCAGGTCCAGACGGAGCCAACTGCTATCGAGATGCTGCCTTTACTACTGAAGACTATGCTGGTGAAGACTACTACGAGGAAGGCTACGGTTTCGCCAGTTGAAGACTTTGGAGCTTTCTTTTGTTGTAGTTCTGTTTTTATTATGTTAGTAATGTAATAGTTTAGCTGATCTTGTAATATGTATCTTTTGGATATCTTTTTGGCCTGTAATATACTACTGATGTAAGACTTGGATGCTTTAAATTTCTGCTTCCGCTGAACTTAGTCACTTTCCCATATCACATTATTGTTATAAGCATGTTTGGACAATCAGGTGACACTCACAACCAGTCACGTGTCTACGAACCCATAAAAGGAAATTTATTTTTCCCTATTTTTGGTACTTTGGGGCGTGACAGATATGTTATTAATCTACAATCCAGTTGACTGCCTTCCCGATGCAGTCGACTGAGCCAACTGATTTCTGAATCTCTTTTAAACATCAGTTGACTGACCTGTCAAATCCAGTCGACTGAGTGACTGCAAAAAGCACAGTAACGGCTAGTTAACTGTAATTAATGAAGCATTTAAAGCTCCCAACCACTTCCAACGGTTGTATTTCTTAAGGAACCTATAAATACATGTATTTGAACTTCATTTAAAGAGATTGATCAATCAAATTGAATAGATTTGTATCACATTCATTTATTGAGCCCTAGTTTGGTGAGATCATAAATACCATTGCTCTAGACTTCATTTGTATAAATTGAGAGCATTCATTGCGAGCTTTATCCTGTATCTATCTACTCTATTGTGAGAGTTTTTCCTCTTGTTACAAATTCTATTCAAAAGAAAGTTTGTATTAAGGGTTGATGTAACCCTTGTCCAAGTGAAGAGGTTGTTCTTCAATTGGAAGAGATTGTAAGGGTTTGATCTTCACCAAAAGAAGATTGAGATAGTGAAATCCTCAAGTGGTATTCTTGAGGGGTGGAAGTAGGGCGCGGTGCTGCGTATTGTCGAACCACCTAAAAATCGGTTTGCAAGTGTTTCTTCTCTCATATCTTTCCTTTTCAACTTGATTTTCTTTAATTAGTTTCTTTTTGTTATCTAGGATAAAAAAAAATCTTAAAACCTTATTCACCCCCCCCCCCCTCTAAGGTTTCCATATAGGGCCAACAGATCCTATTCTTGCAACAGAGCCGGGATGTCTTCTCCTGGAGCCATGAAGACATGCTGAGTGAAGACATGTTGAGGATAGATCCTCGGGTCATGTCTCATCGTCTCAACATCAACCCACACTCCCGGTCGGTCACATAAAAGAGACGAGAAATGGCCTTCGAAAGGCAAGCCGCGGTATGTGAAGAGGTCGAGAAGCTCCTAAAGGTGAATTCCATCCGAACGGTCCATTATCCCGACTGGTTAGCAAATGTGGTTCTAGTCAAGAAAAGCAACGGGAAGTGGAGAATGTGCATGGATTTCACTGACCTAAATAAGGCATGCCCCAAGGACTGCTACCCATTGACCAGGATAGACCTCCTTGTGGACTCCATAGCCGGTAACACACTCCTCTCGTTCATGGATGCCTACTCGGGATACAATCAGATCAGTATGTATCCCGGGGATGAAGTGAAGACTTCCTTCATCACAGATCATGGAATGTACTGCTATAAAGTGATGCCCTTCGGCCTTGTAGACACCCCATTTTGTCGGCTATCAGATTTAGGAGACCCATAGCTTGGTGGTTCACAATGATCGGAAAAGACTCAAAAGGACTCCTGGAAGCCCGTTCTATCTCTCAGAATGCTCAGAATGACCAAAATGCCCCTGAAAGCCCAAAAGCTCCCAGATTCGGACCAAAAGTTCTGGAAACATGCTACGTCGTAAGAAAAGTGATAAAATGAGTTTTTTTTAAGTAAAATCGGATGAAATCGTCAGCTCCCAGAGACCCCCGGAAGTCCCGGAAGTTCCCGGAAAGTCCATGTTGACCGGTTTGACCAGATTTGACCAAGGTTTGACCAAGTTTGACCGAAATCGTCTAAATTTACCGGAATCATTCTGGATCATGTGGAAAATATTAAAATGAGTTTTAAAAGAAAATCGAGCGAAAACGTCAGCTCCGGAGAGCTCCCAGAGGTTCCCAGAACTTCCCGGGAATCCCAAGTTTGACCAGTTTGACCATAATTTGACTTTAGAACCGGAGCACCGTAACAATTTTCAAACATTTTTCATGGATACTAGAGGTCAATTGCTATCCAACGGTATATCACACATAATTTTTGGATTTAAAACGAGTTTATTATGAATTTCCGAAGGCGATCAAATTGGCTTTTATCATAAATACCGCAAAACTTTTCAAAGTGACCTATCTCTGAACTATTTTTTTTATGTAAAATAGACTCCATTACCTTTCCAACGGTATATCACAACCTCAATTTGGAGTTCGTATGCGTTATTTGTGAATTTCGGACGAAATAGGGCCTTTTCGCGAATACCGGAATCTCTGGGGGCCTAAACGTAAATTTCTGGGCGTCTGAGGAGCAGTGCCGCCGCGGCACAGGCCCACTGTTGCCGCGGCATAGGCCCAGTGCCGCCGCAGCACTCAACCCTCACAGAGTCTATTTTTGTAATTTTTTGGGGGGTCCAATTTGATTAATTGAAAGCCAAAACGACATAGTTTTGTGTTCACAGTTGTTTGGGACCAATGGGAGTATTTCTAAAACCCCAAACCACCCCAAATTGGCCTATTTAAACCCCCCATTGCTCTTCATTTTGAGGGGACCAAGTGTAAAGCTTGAAAAGTTGTAGAAAAGAAGAGAGATAGAGATAGGTTTAGAAGAGAGAAAGGGAGCTTCTCCCATTGATTTTCCATAAGAAAGTGAGTTTTAATCTTGTTTTCTTCCATTATTCTTCTATATACTTCACATTCAAAGTCCACCCAAACTTTCATTCTTGAGCATTCATGAGATAGGAAGCTACTTCCATATCCAAATGTCAAAATCTATGAGAGAAACACCAAGCTACAAGTCCAAAATCACATTGATTATCATCTATTGATTACTATTTACTTGCTTGTTTATATATGTGTTCATCTCTTCTTCCCCCATTTCTTCTTGGTTTTTCTTTGATTACTTACTAGTTCATCATCATCTAAGTGATGACATGAAGTTTGAGGTGAGTGAATCCTTATGGATAGTAGCTCTTAACCTCAAAAACATGTTTGATAGATGATGATTAAAACCTCAATACTTCCAAAGTATTCTTGGGGTTATGCTCAAATGAAAATAAATCTCTCCAACAATCTTGGAGGCTCTTGATGATGAGTTTGATGTTGATATTCCAAGTGGTTATAATCTCTATTTGATGTTGAAAATATACTTTCAAAACTTCTATTTCAAAACCCCTCTCAATCCCTTTCATTTTGATTTCAAGAAAGAAAACTCTAGTTTTTCCCAAAATCTTCAAAACAGTGAGTGATCTGAGTTCAAAGATTTCTATAGAACTCAATACTCAATGCATGGATGCAAGGCCACTTGGAAAGTCTTTCTAACTCATTAGAGAACACCCATGATTTTTGGTTTGACTTGGAAATACTTGGAAATGGTCCATTTGGACCCAAACATTCCTCCCAGACATTCTGCCTCTGCTATCACAGCAGCTTAGTTGACTTCCAACTTCTTTTTCAGAAAGGTTTTCCAAAAGGGGTGGTCCCAACTTATTTTTCCCTTAAACTTCAATGTCTTAGGGAACATTCTGTATAAAATGGGCCTCTAGATCATTCGTTTTCATTTTCTAAGGTGTTTCAACATTTCAGTCGACAGTACGGACTCTGTTTCTGAGTGATCTCTATTGTTTATATGATTTCTCTCAATCTGTGATAGTTATTAAATATTGACTTTTTGGGTTGTGTTCTAGACACAATAAGGAAGATCTCCATAAAAAATCATGCATTGAAAACATTCGTAACCCCTGTTTTCAATTTCTAAATGATCGTGTTACTGTTCTGTCCACTATTCACAGCAAGCACATTCTAACTTTCATTCTTTGATTTGATGCTTACATGCATTCCAAATTAGCTCATGTCTTAGGAAGTAGTTAATAATACATTTATATATATCCCATGATGATTTCCTTCATACTTTCATACATATTCTAGACTTCTAAGTCATTCTAGGAATTCATGTACACAAACACACTACAGCCTTTGCACATTTTAAGATCATACATTGCATCCATGCAAGATTTGGGGCTTTCATGGCTCCTAATCTAAGATCATAAGGAATGAACTTGATCATACGTTCATGTTTCCCCTCGATCTACTCTTCCTTTCTCATCCGTCCCGGGGATTGAGAGGTCTTCTTTTCCTCAAAGATTAACATGCATCATACTAGCTTGCTAAGCATATTTTGATTTCTTTGATTATTTTGTTTCAAGAACAATTCATGTCCCCTTTAGACTAGGGAAACTTTATTACTTGATACATGATTAGGCGATTTTTTCTAGGTTTATTTGTGTGATTTTTTCACTTTACATTGTATTATATTTGGCTTAGATCTTATAAATGATATTTTATCTTTAGATCTTCCATTTCAAGTTTCTTATGTGATGTAATATATTATCATAGTATTAGTTGTCAAACCATACATAGTATAAGTTGATTATTTGGATGCTAATTGAGGCCCGTCGAAAGACGGGGCGAGATGAGGGTGTTTTAGTCGCGACAAAGGCTCCTTCTTCTCTCTTACCAAAACCCCGAGCCAAGTTCTTTGGTTATGAAGGGCCGGTGCCCTTTATCCGTTTGGGTGAGTCAAAATTAGGTTTCTTGGTTCCTTAAAGACCAAGTGGCGACTGTGTATCTGTTTTCAACAGACCCTTTTCTTTTCCTTTTCAAAACAAGTTTCAAAACAAACAAAGCGGTGGAATCCCGGTATCCACAATCTGGCGACTCTGCTGGGGATATTTGTTTTCAAAACAAAATAATACAGAGGTTTGACTCATAAGAAGCATCCTTAAAATCATCTTTTTACTGTGTCTGGTTCACCGCATTGCACTTTGCATTTCCCCCTTCGACTGTGTCTGAAACGCGGCGCTGACATTGTTCGGGTCTTGCTGTGCCAGGGCACAAGTCACCGTTGATACTGTACCTTCCAAGGTATATCAAAAAGAGTAAACACTTCCGTACTGTCTCTCTGACGGTATATTGGAACTCTCGTCAACGGACCCTCTTTGACTAAACCCAGCCTTTGCATATAAATTCCTATAGAACCTTTCATAAGGTTGTTGATTTATCTTTTCAGATAGGACAATATGATATAACTGCTGTATGCCCTGGTGGGATTACCTGCACGGTGTAGACGCTTATGTGGCATGAGGCAGAACCTATTTCTTATGATCCCCAAGGCAATCACTTACATGTGACCACATTGAGTGACCTGCCTAGGCACCATGGTAAGGAAGTCTGCTCCATGTTCACAAAGATATACACCGCAAACCTTGTTTGTTGGTCCTAGGACATAGGAGTATGAAAACTAGCTAGACAGTATGATCACCATCATAACCTGTTTCTCCCAGAAACTCTGTCCAGATATCCCAGATATAACCATATTATCCAGTTTCTCCTAGAAACTCTGTCCAGATATCCCAGATGTAACCATATTATCCAGTTTCTCCTAGAAACTCTGTCCAGATATCCCAGATACACCCATATTAACCAATTTTTCCCAGAAACTCTATCCAGATATCCCAGATATAACCATATTAACCAGTTTTTCCCAAAAACTCTGTCTAAATCTCCCAACCTATCCAAATTTCCTAGAAATACCCATAGTACTTGTTTCTCCCAAAAACTCTGCCCAAATCACCCAGAAATGCCCAAATATACTTGTTTCTCCTAGAAACTCTATCCATATTTCTCAGAAATACCCAAAATACCAGTTTATCCTACAAGCTCAGTCCAAATCAACCAGAAATCCCTATTTCTCCTAGAAACTCAAATGACTTCTAGAAATTTCTCCAAATCTTCCAAATCCCCGTTTCTCCCAGAAACTCTATCCAAAATTCCTGAAGTATCCCAGAAATCCCTGTTATCCCTTGGTGATTATACTGGAAAGTAAGGTACTCTGTATGGCTAGGACCTTATTTGTTTAACTGTTATCTGTTAGAAGTAGGGGCATCATATAGATTAGGGCTTGCATTCGCATGCTTGTCTCATGTGCATGCACCATTCTCATCAGTCTGCGCACACAATCTCAGTCAGTCTGTACATTAGTCAGTCCATCTTCCTTAACATCATTGTCATTGTCTCTCCAGTCATCACTATCAGAATCTGATACACTTCTCTCGAATCTGTAAGTCATTATAGATTCCCAAAGTCAGCTACTGAGATCCCCATCCCGGGTCAGAAGTTTGAACAGTCATTTGGTTAGAATCAGTCCGCCGAGAAAATTCAACATGAATCGGGAAACTTTGGAAGCCAAGGTCACTGAATTAATCAATCAACAGTCAGATCGGCTGACTCAAGTTCTGAAATTTATGGAAGAGTTTCGACAACAACAGCCACAGTACCCACCTGGGTTCCCACCACCACTAGGGTTCATGCCACCACCACCGCCTAGATTTGGACCGCCTCCTGAAAATAATGGAGAAGAAGAATGGTTTTAAGGGGTCCCACTGCCTGCATATGAGAAAAGGCTCCAAGAAAAAATGGACAAGGTCGACAAGCTTGAGAATATACTTAGGAAGAGTAAGGGGGTCGACGATTACATGTTAGATCTGGAAGGATTGTTTGAGCCCAACAAGGTGAGGCTACCCGAGAACTTCAAGATGACTAAAATCGATCGTTTTGACAGAACTGGAAATCCGAAGAGCCACGTGAAGTTTTGTATGAGCATTTTCCAGTCAATGGGCTGCACCCATGAGCACATAGCTATGTTGTTCCCTCAAACCCTCCAAAAAGCCGCACTATCCTGGTTCCTAACCCTTGAAACTTCCAATACCCGAGTTTGGGAAGATGTTGCTAGAACTTTCATTGATCACTACTCCTATAACCAAGAGCTTGATGTAACCATTCGAGATCTGGAAACTACCAGGCAGAATTTCGATGAGTCCTTCGCTGCATTCTTGAGAAGATGGAGGAATAAAGTAGCCCAAATGATCCACAGGCCTGTTGAAAAAGAGCAAGTACGTATGCTGGTCAAGAACCTGCAACCAGTATACCATGAAAAATTATTCTACCAGTCCATCTCAACATTTGAAGAGTTGTTTGAGGTTGGGACTAGAATCGAGGATGCTATCTGTGAAGGCAAGATCAATGGAGCTGGGTCACTGAAAAAGGAGAAGAGACCCTATACCTTTGGTGAAGATCAAGAGAGCCTAGATGTCAATGCCATAAGCCCATCATCAAGCCAAAATGACTGCAGTAAGAGGCACAAGAAAGGAAACCAAAGAGTCTTCACACCACTTGACATGAGCTTATCCTCCGCTCTCAATCACCTTGTTCAAAAGGGTCACCTTGTACCTTTGGAGCCCAGTAAGCCTCCTAATCACCCACCTCCTGGGTACAATGAATCCAAGTATTGTGATTACCACCAAGACCAAGGCCATGAGACCGACAACTGTAAGAGGCTCCGTCACTCAATTCAGGATCTCTTAGATGATGCGCCGCACCCCAATCCTATCCACTACCTCGGTCTGGACCAACCCTCGACTTATCCGTTTAAATGATCCCCTTCGCTGAGGACCATGAATGTTGAACCTGTGCCGTTGAAGTGACGGTGTTTGGGACTTTTGCTAGCAAAACAAATGAGGATGCTCTTTCAAAAAAAAAAAAAGAAAAGAAAAAAAGAAGACTAAGCGAGTCACTGTAACATTCCATTTGAGACCAGGTCAAGTCTAGTAGAGTCTGTTCTTTGTTTCGAGTCTATTTCAAGAGTAGTCTTGTTGTCAAGTCTGCCTGTCATCGAGGTGTGTTGAGTCTGTAATCTTTCTCTTTTGATGGAATGAAATCTAGTTTTGCTTAATCTAATGTGTGTAGTCATAAGTGCATGAATCGCTGAACTGAAAATGTCACTTTTCAAATTACCATTACTCTGCTAATAAATTTTTGCATCACAAAAAAAAATCCTGAAAGGTCAAAGTCAATTTTGCGCTGACACCGATGAAGAGCCGAGAATTGAATAGTCTTACTTTAAGAATTCAAAGATGCTTTTGCTCAAATCTCGAAAAGACATGCTTGGAACTGATTTGGGGCTTGCCCAACACCCTTTTCCACCATTTTAAAGCCTTGAGCCCAGTCCAATCAAGAGCCATACAAACCTGTCCAATGCAGACTTAGTCATTGTTGGTAGCCAAACATTTCAATGAGTTTCTTCCCCCTTCAAAAAAAGAAAAAGAAAAAAGAAAAGCTCGCTAGGTTGAAAACCCGAAAAGGGCACCTACGCAAAAGTGAGAGCTAAAAAGGTGTTGATTTCCAAAATCTGACCCTAGCCAGTCAAAAGGTTGAAGAAAATTTTGATGAAACAAATGAGAAAATTGTATGCTTCAAGGTACGTCATTGGAACTCGCCTAGATCATGTTTCAAAGGGCTCGAAACGACCACAAACAAATTCTGAGGGCTGACGTGCACATTCTGGAATTTTGAGATTATGATCGGAAGATCTCACATGAATCAACTATGTGAAGAGGAAAATTGACTGGCTAGGCGAAAGTGAAAAGGATCAATCCTCAAAAGAAAAAGAAGAAGAAAAAGAAAAGAAAAGAAAAGAAAGGGAGATGGAAACTGAATCCTCCTCTTCAAGGCTACCATAAGTAACCCAAGTTTGAATTTCTTTGACGATTGGTTTGAAAAAACCTCAACCGATTTCTTTCAAGACCTTACCTGAACTACGCTCGACCTGATTCCCACTTGGGGATACGTAGGCAACCACATCGGTTCGGTCGCCCCACTCACAAAAAATAGCCCAATTTCTTTCAAGCTTCGGCCCGAACTACGTTGGACCTGATCCCCGTTCGGGGGTAAGTAGGCAGACTTTGAAAAAAAAGAAAAGAAGGATGGCTCGCTAGGTTGAAAATCCGAAAGGACGCCTAGGCAAAAGTTAGAGCTGAATCCAAGGTGAGCAATAACAAAAGAGAGAAAAAAGCTCGCTAGGTCACCTCACTAGTACCTAGGCAAAAGTTATGAGCATTTGAGAGATTAAAGTCACGGTCCTTGCCTCAAGCCAGAAATCACCTTCCACACTAGGGGCAAACTTTGGCTACTCGCCTCGTTTGCCTAAATTTTACTATCTACCCTTCATACAAGGGGCAAACTTCGGTCACCTACCTCGTTTGCCCAAAACCTCCAATGAACCTTCCTCCAAACTAGGGGCAAACTTCGATCATTTACCTCGTTTGCCTACAGATCCCACTTCATGCCCTTCAAACTAGGGGCAAACTTCGTTTGCCACCCGATCCCTATACACCAATGGTAAGCCTTCAAGTCACAAACATTGTCTTGAACAGATGGAAACGGAGCATCTTTTATTCTATAAGCTAAGACACTAATTCAAAGCACATCTTGGGAGAAGCAAAGAAATTTATTAGATCAGTAGGGAGGAATTTTCAAAAATAAGATTCACCATCAAAGTGATGCCACGTTAAGGTGAGAAGTAAACACAAAAGAGAAATGGTACATCATTTATGACAAGAGCACATTAAGTTTTGGAAAGTCGAGCTTGTTTCATTTCAGTGTTGAATGTGTTGTCCTCATGTGTCGATGTCTGTTAGTCGTCAAGTCTGTCGTAGTCTCAAATAAGTGAGTTGATAGTGACTAATAATGAATTTTCAAAATAAAGTTATAAATTTTTTTTAAGGAGCATTCCAATGACAATACAAGCAGGAGTACCAAACATCATTACTGCACCAGACAAGGCATCATCATGAGAAGTGTCCAAACTTAGGGCAAATGAAAATTTCATCCCTTTTCAAACTGCCAAAAGTTAACCATCATCTTCTAGCAACATAAGTCCATGAGTGGCTGTTGATCTTTTATCTTTCTTCATGCAACATAAGTCCATGAGTGGCTGTTGATGATCTTCATTTCTTCTAGCAACATAAGTCCATGAGTGGCTGTTGATCTTTCATCTTTCTTCATGCAACATAAGTCCATGAGTGGCTGTTGATGATCTTCCTTTCTTCTAGCAACATAAGTCCATGAGTGGCTGTTGATCTTTCATCTTTCTTCATGCAACATAAGTCCATGAGTGACTGTTGATGATCTTCCTTTCTTCTAGCAACATAAGTCCATGAGTGGCTATTGATCTTTCATCTTTCTTCATGCAACATAAGTCCATGAGTGGCTGTTGATGATCTTCCTTTCTTCTAGCAACATAAGTCCATAAGTGGTTGTTGCTCACCTTCGTCCATGCAACATAAGTCCATAAGTGGTTGTTGCTCACCTTCGTCTATGCAACATAAGTCCATGAGTGGCTGTTGATCTTTCACCTTTCTTCATGCAACATAAGTCCATGAGTGGCTGTTGATCTTTCATCTTTCTTCATGCAACATAAGTCCATGAGTGGCTGTTGATGATCTTCCTTTCTCCTAGCAACATAAGTCCATGAGTGGCTGTTGATCTTTCATCTTTCTTCATGCAACATAAGTCCATGAGTGCCTGTTGATGATCTTCCTTTCTTCTAGCAACATAAGTCCATGAGTGGCTGTTGACTGTCTTCCTTCGCTCGTGCAACATAAGTCCATGAGTTTCTATTGATTATCACCCTCCATCAGTGTCAAACCACCACAAATCATCTCTGTCACAAACAAAATGATACCTTGACTCCCATTTAATGGGCGTATTTCCTTCTTCCTAACAGAGTACATTACAGAATCTGACCAACCACGAGAGATTCAGAGATGAATCCTGGTTCTAGGTCAAGAATTGAAGAGAGATTCTCAGAGAGTCCATCAGCTCCCGAAGGCCCTAACCGGCTCTTTTGGATTGAGCATTACAAAATCTGACCAACCACGAGAGATTCAGAGATGGATCCTGGTTCTAGGTCAAGAATTGAAGAGAGATTCTCAGAGAGTCCCCTACCATCCCCAGCTGAAGATAACAAAAGTCCGAACCGATTCTCAGGACTTGTCATCATAAGGATCGGCCAACGATTGAAAACATCACTCGTAGTCAAATCACCCCGATTCCGAGGGCAAGCATTGTCTATTCACAATTCAAGGATCCGTGTCCACTGATTATCATGAACTTTCTCACCTGTCAGTCATTATGAGTTTCCTCACTTATCGTGAGCTTCTTCACTCCGGTTATCTCACCTGTCAATTATCGTGAGCTACCCCACTTATTATGAGCCTCCTCACTTTGGTTATTATAAAACTGTCGCTTATCATGAACTCCCTCACCTATGGGTTATCCTTAGTTGTCATCCTCAAAGACCCCACATCCGATCCCATTCGCTTGTAAAGCACGCTTCCCAAATTCCAAGAAGTTTGCCCCTAAACCCAGAGTCTTCTAAACCTTGATGTCCTTATCCAAGTCATCCACCACATCGCAGTCGCAAACATTAGCACGACACCAGCCCACTCGGAGTGGCACACCCTACAACACCTGCTCATACTAGGATCATAACACTATAAGACTCACAACACAATTCATATCACATCCATGCATTACATATCATCCTCATAGCATAGCATCTGCCTGTCTCGTTGTGCATGTGTGATTTGCTCCTTTGTGCCCTGAACTACGTCTTGGTCTGATTCCCCTTGGGATACGTAGGCAGCTCACGCAGAGCACGACCAACACTGACCTCAGCATCTTTTTTTCATCATTGCATCTTTTGCAACGTTTTTATCCTAAATCTATAGCCTCCAAAAGACCTGTCTCTTCAAAGCTTTGGCACTCGCTTGCGACATGCGTTGCCTCGCAAGTTCATGCCAAAGAGGGGCAAACTGTAGACACCCCATTTTTTCGGCTATCAGATTTAGGAGACCCATAGCTTGGTGGTTCACAATGATCGAAAAAGACTCAAAAGGACTCCTGGAAACCCATTCTATCTCTCAGAATGCTCAAAATGACCAAAATGCCCCTGAAAGCCCAAAATCTCCCAGATTCAGACCAAAAGTTCTGGAAACATGCTACGTCATAAGAAAAGTGATAAAATGAGTTTTTTTAAGTAAAATCGGATGAAATCGTCAGCTCCTAGAGACCCCCGGAAGTCCCGGAAGTTCCCGGAAAGTCCATGTTGACTGGTTTGACCAAGGTTTGACCGAAATCGTCCAAATTTACCGGAATCATTCTGGATCATGTGGAAAATATTAAAATGAGTTTTAAAAGGAAATCGAGCGAAAACGTCAGCTCCGGAGAGCTCCCAGAGGTTCCCAGAACTTCCCGGGAATCCCAAGTTTGACCATAATTTGACTTTAGAACCGGAGCACCGTAACAATTTTCAAACATTTTTCATGGATACTAGAGGTCAATAGCTATCCAACGGTATATCACACATAATTTTTGGATTTAAAACGAGTTTATTATGAATTTCCGAAGGCGAAAAAGGCAATCAAATTGGCTTTTATCATAAATACCGCAAAACCTTTCAAAGTGACCTATCTCCGAACTATTTTTTTTATGTAAAATAGACTCCATTACCTTTCCAACGGTATATCACAACCTCAATTTGGAGTTCGTATGCGTTTTCTGTGAATTTCGGACGAAATAGGGCATTTTCGCGAATACCGGAATCTCTGGGGGCCTAAACGTAAATTTCTGGGCGTCTGAGGAGCAGTGCCACCGCGGCACTGGCCCACTGCCGTCTCGGCACAGGCCCAGTGCCACCGCGGCACTCAACCCTCGCAGAGTCTATTTTTGTAATTTTTTTGGGGGTCCAATTTGATTAATTGAAGCCAAAACGACATAGTTTTGTGTTCACAGTTGTTTGGGACCAATGGGAGTATTTCTAAAACCCCAAAACCACTCCAAATTGGCCTATTTAAAGCCTCCATTGCTCTTCATTTTGGGGGGGCCAAGTGTAAAGCTTGAAAAGTTGTAGAAAAGAAGAGAGATAGAGATAGGTTTAGAAGAGAGAAAGGGAGCTTCTCCCATTGATTTTCCATAAGAAAATGAGTTTTAATCTTGTTTTCTTCCATTATTCTTCTATATGCTTCACATTCAAAGTCCACCCAAACTTTCATTCTTGAGCATTCATGAGATAGGAAGCTACTTCCATATCCAAATGTCAAAATCTATGAGAGAAACACCAAGCTACAAGTCCAAAATCACATTGATTATCATCTATTGATTGCTATTTACTTGCTTGTTTATATATGTGTTCATCTCTTCTTTCCCCATTTCTTCTTGGTTTTTCTTTGATTACTTACTAGTTCATCATCATCTAAGTGATGACATGAAGTTTGAGGTGAGTGAATCCTTATGGATAGTAGCTCTTAACCTCAAAAACATGTTTGATAGATGATGGTTAAAACCTCAATACTTCCAAAGTATTCTTGGGGTTATGCTCAAATGAAAATAAATCTCTCCAACAATCTTGGAGGCTCTTGATGATGAGTTTGATGTTGATATTCCAAGTGGTTATAATCTCTATTTGATGTTGAAAATATACTTTCAAAACTTCTATTTCAAAACCCCTCTCAATCCCTTTCATTTTGATTTCAAGAAAGAAAACTCTAGTTTTTCCCAAAATCTTCAAAACAGTGAGTGATCTGAGTTCAAAGATTTCTCTCGAACTCAATACTCAATGTATGGATGCAAGGCCACTTGGAAAGTCTTCCTAACTCATTAGAGAACACCCGTGATTTTTGGTTTGACTTGGAAATACTTGAAAATGGTCCATTTGGACCCAAACATTCCTCCCAGACATTCTGCCTCTGCTATCACAGCAGCTTAGTTGACTTCCAACTTCTTTTTCAGAAAGGTTTTCCAAAAGGGGTGGTCCCAACTTATTTTTCCCTTAAACTTCAATGTCTTAGGGAACATTCTGTATAAAATGGGCCTCTAGATCATTCGTTTTCATTTTCTAAGGTGTTTCAACATTTCAGTCGACAGTACGGACTCTGTTTCTGAGTGATCTCTATTGTTGATATGATTTCTCTCAATCTGTGATAGTTATTTAATATTGGCTTTTTGGTTTGTGTTCTAGACACAATAAGAAAGATCTCCATAAAAAATCATGCATTGAAAACATTCGTAACCCCTCTTTTCAATTTCTAAAAGATCGTGTTACTGTTCTGTCCACTATTCACAGCAAGCACATTCTAACTTTCATTCTTTGATTTGATGCTTACATGCATTCCAAATTAGCTCATGTCTTAGGAAGTAGTTAATAATACATTTGTATATATCCCATGATGATTTCCTTCATACATTCATACATATTCTAGACTTCTAAGTCATTCTAGGAATTCATGTACATAAACACACTACAACCTTTGCACATTTTAAGATCATACATTGCATCCATGCAAGATTTGGGGCTTTCATGGCTCCTGATCTAAGATCATAAGGAATGAACTTGATCATACGTTCATGTTTCCCCTCGATCTAATCTTCCTTTCGTATCTGTCCCGGGGATTGAGAGGTCTTCTTTTCCTCAAAGATTAACATGCATCATACTAGCTTGCTAAGCATATTTTGATTTCTTTGATTATTTTGTTTCAGGAACAATTCATGTCCCCTTTAGACTAGGGAAACTTTATTACTTGATACATGATTAGACGATTTTTCCTAGGTTTATTTGTGTGATTTTTTCACTTTACATTGTATGATATTTGGCTTAGATCTTATGAATGATATTTTATCTTTAGATCTTCCATTTCAAGTTTCTTATGTGATGTAATATATATTATCATAGTATTAATTGTCGAACCATACATAGTATAAGATGATTATTTGGATGCTAATTGAGGCCCGTCGAAAGACGGGGCGAGTTGAGGGTGTTTTAGTCGCGACAAAGGCTCCTTCCTCTCTCGTATCAAAACCCCTAGCCAAGTTCTTTGGTTATGAAGGGCCGGTGCCCTTTATCCGTTTAGGTGAGTCAAAATTAGGTTTCTTGGTTCCTTAAAGACCAAGTGGCGACTCTATATCTGTTTTCAACAGACCCTTTTCTTTTCCTTTTCAAAACAAGTTTCAAAACAAACAAAGCGGTGGAATCCCGGTATCCACAGGCCTAAAAAATGCTAAGGCAACCTATCAATGTCTGGTTAATCACATGTTCAAGGATCTAATCGGGAAGTCCATGGAGGTCTACGTTGATGATCTTTTGGTCAAAAGCCGGGACGAGTCCGACCACCTCGAGCATCTGGCCGGGGCCTTCAGCATTTTGAGGAAGTTCGGGATGAGGTTGAACCCGGCCAAGTGCTCATTTGGCGTCTCGTCCGGGAAGTTTCTGGGATATTTAGTCAGCAGACGGGGTATCGAGGCAAATTTCGAGAAAATCCAGGCCATCATCATCATGCGGTCACCCAGGTCGACCAAAGAAGTTCAGAGCTTGGCTGGGGGGGTCGCCGCATTGAACATATTTGTCACATGAGCTACGAACCGGTGTCTCCCATTCTTCAAAATCCTCCGTAAGGCTTTTCAGTGGCCGGAAGAGTACGAGGAGGCATTTCAGGAACTCAAGAAGTACCTGGAATCACCTCCTTTACTCTCAACACCCGTGCTAAACGAGGAATTGTTCTTATATTTAGCAGTGTCCCCCTCAGCAGTTAGCTCGGCTCTCATATGAGAAGAACACAGGATACAATTCCCGGTCTACTACACCAGTAGGGCACTATAAGGCGCGGGAGGCAGATACTCCCGCATAGAAAAGCTTGCCTTTGCCCTTATCACTTCAGCCCCGAGACTTCGCCCATATTTCCAGGCCCTCGTAATCATAGTCCTCATAGATCAGCCTCTTCGCCGAATCCTGAGTAGGCTTAAAACATCCAGAAGGCTCGTCAAGTAGGCCTTGGAGTTGGAGGAATTTAAAGTAACCTACAGACCCCGCACGACGATCAAAGGACAGGTTGTGGTAGACTTTCTTGTGGAGTTCACATACCCGGAGGACCCAGTTGAAGAGCTCAGCCCTCCCGACCTACCGCCCGTCCTATAGTCAAGTGTCTCGACCTGGGTACTATACGTGGACGGGTCTTCCAACAAATAGGGAAGCGGGGCAAGGATCATCCTGACTACTCCAGACGGAATCCAGCTTGAGTATGCGCTGAGGTTAGAATTCTGTGCCTCTAATAACGAGGCCGAGTATGAAGCCTTGTTGGTAGGATTACAGTTGGTTACTTCAATGGGTGCGCAGCAAGTTCAAGGGTACAGCAACTCCAAGCTTATGGTCAATCAGGTTACTCAGGAATACGAAGCCCGAGAAGGGAACATGGTAGCTTACCTAGCCCTCGTCCGAACGGTCTCGAAGAAGCTTAAGGGCTTCTTGATCACACAAATCCCGAGGGAAGAGAACACCAGGGCCGATCAGTTAGCTCGCCTCGCCTCGTACTCCAAGTCAGACTTGCACGGGATAAGGATAAAATACTTACCCAAGCTAAGTGTGATCAACTCGAAAGGCACGGAGGTTGAACTGGTCGCCTTGGGCCACAGCTGGATGGATTCGATCACGACATTCTTCACAACTGGCACGCTGCCGGACGATAGGGAAGAAGCCCACTGGGTCAAGGACCGAGCAGCGAGATATCACGTTGCTAATGGAATCCTCTACAAGAGGGGGTTCACTACCCCCTATCTCCGTTGTGTCTACCCTGCCCAAGTCCCAGTGGTGTTGCATGAAATTCACAAGGGAGTTTGCGGGAACAACGTTGGTGGTCGGGCACTTTCGTGAAAAGCCTTGCTGCAAGGTTATTACTGGCCAACGATGGCTTGGGATTCCCAGGAGTACGTAAAGAGGTACGACAAGTGCCAGAGATACTCCCTGATGATCAATCGACCGAGAGAGCTTTAGACACTAATCCTCAGCCCCTAGCCGTTCGCTCAGTGGGGAATCGACATTGTCGGTCCCCTCCCTATGGGAAAAGGACAAATTAAGTTCGCTGTCATCGCCGTGGACTATTTCACCAAGTGGGCAGAGGCCGAGCCCTTGGCAACAATCACCGAGAAAAAGATGGAAAGTTTCATTGAGAAAAACATCCTCTGCAGGTTCGGCATTCCCTGGGTTTTGGTCAGCGATAACGGCAGACAGTTTGACACCCCGGTATTCAGGCAGTTCTGCTCGGGATACGGGATATCAAATCACTACTCCTCTCCTGAGCACCCTCAAGCTAACGGCCAAGCCGAGGTGACAAATCGGACTATTCTGCAGTCAATTAAAACAAGGATTGAAAATGCCAAAGGCGTATGGGCAGAGGAATTACCGACCCTACTGTGGGCCTACCGCACCACCCCCCGAGCGGCAACAGGTGAGACACCATTCTCACTAACCTATGGTATAGAGGCGGTAGTCCCCATAGAGCTCGGGTTGCCTACGTACTGGGTGACAAATTTTAGCGAGCAGAGTAATGAGGAAGCCCTCAAAGCAGAGCTTGACTTGGTAGAAGAAAAAAAGACCGGGCATATCTAACGGTGGTAGCTTACAAACAGAGGGTCTCCCGGTACTTCAATAGCAAAGTCAGGCATCGGAGCTTCTAGGTCGGGGATCTTGTTTTAAAGGCGGTAAACCAGTCTACAAAAGTCCCGAGCCATGGTAAATTAGGATCGAACTAGGACGGACCGTACAAGGTTACTCAAGTCAACCGACCGAGAACATACTGGTTACAAACTCTGGATGGATATGGCCTTTCTCACCCTTGGAACGTGCAGCATCTCCGCAAGTATTTCCAGTGAAGCATGACAATAATGCTGGCTAGGAACCATGTAGCTCTGCCCGAGCAATTCTATTCATATAAGTAATAAAAGTTTCTTTTTTCCGCCGAACAACTCTTCTCCGTATTTGCTCACTCAAAAGACCTCGGGGTAAGACCTTAGGCATCCAAAAGACCTCGGGTCCATAACCCGGAGCATAGGCTTCGCTTAGGTCCAACCGACGATGGGGCAACACCCCCTAGGTGGCTGATGATAGCAAGCCTCAAAGGACCCTGCAACCACCCACGTTCCAGGTCGGTTTCCTACGGTCACTCCCTCCATACGTCTGCTTTAGCAAACGCTTGGGGGGCAGGGGAATACCAGGCTAAACAGGAAATCACACCGGGCACTAACAGGACTTGGAATCCTAGGACACCTAACATTCCTAAGTACCTACAGTACCCAGAGAAATCACTCGGATAGTTAACAGGTCACAAGCCTACACTATACCTGAGTGGGAGCTACATAACAGGTCCCTGAAAGACCAAGTATTCCCTACCGGTTACAGTCCTAAACCTTTTGCTAAGGCATGGATTTAGATTGGCTAACAACCGGTTGGGTATTGGCAATCACAAACAGGCATACAAGTACAGAATAATAAACAGCTAGTGTAACGGATGGCCTTGACGGACCTTTTCATTAATTAACAAAGAAAAACTGTACATTGCCTAGGGGGGCAGTTGTAGTAGCCTCCTAAAAAAAAAAAACAACAACAAAAAGGGGGGGGGGGGAAGCTAAGCATCGTCTACATCGACCACATCCACCCTCTCTTCAGCTTTCCCTCCAGTCTCCCCCTCCGGGGCAACCTCTCCCTCCGGAACCCCCGGGGTGGCAGCCCCGTTAGTAGCAGTGGGCTCCAGGTCCCAGTAGTCAGAATCTATCCCCTCGTAAGGGAAAGTATCCCACTTTGGGTGGTCTCGGGCCAGCCGCCGCTTCAGGTCCTCGTAGCCCAGGAAGAACCCATCATCAAAGGTCTCCCCCGAGGACCTAGAGGCCGCCGCCGCCTCCAGTAGTGCCTTCTCCCGAGCCTCCGCCGCTGCGCGGGCAGCCCGGGCGGTCTCCAGCTCCGCTAGAGCCACTGGCAACTCCTCCTGGGCTGCCCCCAGTTTTAGAACTAAGCCCTGGATCCTGTTCTTCTCCACAGTCAGGGCCCTCTCCTTCGCTTCTAGGGCCATCTGCCCCTTTGCCAGGGCAAATTTAGCAGTGGTGATCCTCTCGGCCAGGGCAGGCAAGAAAGACTCCGCTCCTACAGCCATGTAGTCGACCTACAAAATTGAAAATAAGGAGAACCAGTCAGTGAAAGCATACGAGATAAATGAAAAGTAACGCAGTGTGATAGAAACACTTACAAGGTGGGAAAGGCTGTATAACCAACCCTGGAAGGCCTCGTGGGACAGGTTGGCGCACCTTTCCACTTGGCTGGGGAGAAGGCTCGGCTTGATCCTTTCTCGGATCTCCGTTGACTCATCTAACGGGGTCCCGGACGGTATGTCTGCCCGGGGAACCGATGTCTCCCCCACCACAACCACACAGGGAATCGACGTCTCCCCAGGGCCCTATTGAGTCGCCAGCCCCCGCTTGAGCTGCCTGAGTGGGCAGTCACTGCCAGCGGCCTCGGTAGCCGGCCTCTTTCCAGCTACCGCCATCCAGGCAGCCACGGCAACTTGCGCGGTCCTTAGCTATTCCGGGTCTCTCCTGGGAGCCATTTCTGCAAAAGAAAAAGGGCAAGAGGTTAGTAACTGGAGAATATGAAAGCAGTGGAGGATGACAGAAGCTAAGAGTTAACCGAATGCTTACCCGGGATGATTGAGGGGAAGATGGGAGCCTCAGCGGGTTGGTTCGGCCGGTGGTCACCTCTCTGATCTCCCGATCGGGTCAGCACATCCTAAACGTTGATGGGTCGATCAGCCGAGCCGTGAATCCTCTCCTGGCACTCTTCAATCGTTAGCTCGGTGGACTCCGCTGCACAATAAGATCACGAAGCAGTTAGTCCCATGATCAAAACAGGAAAATGAACTAGATTGCGAGGGACATTAGGTGCTCTTACCCCTCAACTCCTTCGCCTAGGAAATCCTTAGTTGATCCCCTGGGGCCTCCTCATAGAGCCCGGGGGTGGACACTTGGAAGAACTTATTCTTCTACCCCTTGTTATTACTCAGGCAGTTGATGATGATTATTCTCCCCTACCGAGCTCCAAGAGAGAAAAACTTGACCTCCCCATGCACGGGGAATGGTCGGTGGATCCAGAAGAACTCTTGAAGGGTGAGTTCGTACCCGAAGACCTGGGGCCATAGTGAAATGCACCCCATCAGGAATCTCTACCCATTCAGAGCTAACTACCCGGGAGCAATCCCGAGGTAAATCAAGGCATCCCGGGCGATCGGGTGGAGATGAATACGGAACCCAGCTATAAGGGAGTCCTTATATAAAGTAAAAAAACCCCGATGGTAAAGATGGGCCCCGTCGGTTTGCACAGATAGCGAGCAACCATCAGGAATGGCATATCTCACCCTAATCCGAGTAAGATCTGGGGAACGCAAGATGGAGGTAATGAACTCGCAGGCGAAGGCTACGCCGGGTTCAGGGCCTTCCGGTGTCTCATCACCCGATCCCCTCGAAACGGAAGCCATCGGAGCCTCCTAGTCTGACTCGTCGTCCGAAACATGGACGGGGATCCTACCCTCGCTATGATGATCAGACGGGGTAGTAGAGGGTGGATCTAAACTGGTACCAGGGGTCCCAGACCTAGACTCTTCGTCTTCCGATCGAGAGGCAAAATCAGTCAGAGTGACTCATTTCTAGTACTCCTGCGATGGGTTGGGAGAGTAAACGACGACCTAAGTAGGGGTAAGAGACTCCAAGTGAAGATAGAGAGGAGGCAAGGCATGAGTCTAAAGGCTAAGGTGTATAAGGCTTTCAAGGAGAGATGACACTCAATCAATACTACCCCGGCACACTCAACTCGGTTCAATTGACCTACTGTACCACCTGACCTAAAGATGAAGCAAAACCTGAGGAAGAAGAAATCCCACTCACGTACAAGCCCAAGTGGGTTCACCCCCTCCAACGTCGCTCAAGAAAAGAAAAGAAAAGGGGAAGAAGGAGCATAATGAACTGAGACTGGGGAGAGGAGACTTACAAAGATTAACATAGAAAGGAGCTGGGGATGCTTGCTCGAGAACTTTTGCTCTCAAACTGCTCGGTATCTTTATCACTTGGCAGCAGAAAAGGCTGAAATAAACAAGTGCTCCTTATATATATAGCACGAACGGTCCATATCAGGTCAGATCCAATGGTCAAGAAGCCTTCCTGCCAAAACCTGCCGACAACTATCACCTCGGGCACTCGGAACATCGCCTCAAAAGACGTGCACATTTAATGCCAAACGTGACGGTCTAATTATGATGTGACTATTCGGTTACGTTCATACTAGTCTCGCTGGATCCTGACCAGGCCAGTGACCAGTTAAAACTTGGCAGAAGTCGATCTTGGGCCCACATAGCCACCGCTCGGTCCTGACCTATGAAGACCAGCTCGACCGGTCATGCCCCGGGTAGTATCCCGGGGCCATTCCCCAAATGGTTTTACAGAGCAGTACTAATTTTCAAACCTCATCTGATAAAGCATCTCATCAGTTTTGAAAACAGGGGGCAGCTGATATGTACAAAAATATCCGGTCAAAGTAACCCTCGTCACCTCACCAAAGAGAAGTCAAGTCACCTTGATTCTGGGCCTACTGCATGGACTTCCCGGGCCGTTACACAGAACCGCCCGGGATGGCCAACAGCCCGGGCGTTTGCTCCAGATTGGCCCCACATGGGCGTACCTCCAGAAGGCATGATTGCTTGCCCAACGGGCAACCAGACAGTTATCTATCTCAGCTAGAAGACTAAATGGAAGGAGCACATAGTTTCCTAAACCACTTAGGAAGCTCTCCTAAATTCGTGTAAATCAGTTTGTAGCTAGATTAGGCTTCCTAATCTAATAAGTTGTCTTGTACGGGTGGTCTCTTGAATCTATAAAAGAGGCCACCCACCCCCATTGAAGGGGATGGCATCTTGGCTCCAAAGAATAGCATGTAAACAACTCACTGTTACGCATAAACCCGGTCGATTTTTGGTAGTGTCGCCCACTCTGTTGGCTCACCAAAGGCCGCCGGTGATCTGCTAGTGAAAGCGCACTGACGCAACCATGGTCGTTGGTCACCTCATTAGCGGGGTCGAACCATATACAATCTCTTGTGCCTCTCTGTCAACCTGTCTTACCAATTTTTGGCATTATCAAGTACCATTGTTGATATGTTTTGAGC
This sequence comes from Hydrangea macrophylla, assembly GCA_033977485.1. Lineage (NCBI taxonomy): Eukaryota > Viridiplantae > Streptophyta > Magnoliopsida > Cornales > Hydrangeaceae > Hydrangea > Hydrangea macrophylla. The sequence continues at coordinate 43,365,380 of CM066984.1, read as the reverse complement.
AAAAAAAAATCAAAATTTTACTGGCCTTGTGTGAAAATTTCATAAAATAATTTTCAAAATTTTTGACAAAGTTATTTTGTGAAATTATCAAATTTTAAAAACTTTTTTTTTTCAAAATTTCTTTAAATTTCACAAAACCTTTTTTTTGTGAAATTTCACAAAACTACTTTAGTGAAATTTCAAAAAATGATTTTCAAAAATTTTGTGAAATTATCAAACTTCAAAAAAAAAAAAAAAAGATTGCTCAAAACATATCAACAATGGTACTAGTTTTGTAGCTCTCGTCGACACGATTCCAACGGTATAAAATTTGTGAAAAATAGAGTTGTAGATCAAAAGTTATGGAGGTTTAAAATCTAAAATATTTTTTAAAAATAGAAACTGCTATGGTGTGGCCACTCACACGGTGTGAGCGCCTCACCATATCATCTCTTTCATTTGAACGTGTCTTCTCATTGTCACAAGTTTGTGACGCGCGCGTGGAGTTAAGGAAAAACAGGTTTAAAATATTTTGAACGCGCAGCGGAAAGATTGAGTTTCAAAAACTTATTGGTATGCCTGGATCTACTACCCGTTAATTCTATAGATGCGTACTAACAAGAGGGAGAAGGAAATATACCTCAGGTCTTGAACCCAATTCTGAAATCTTCAACCTTGGTGATGCAGCAGCCTCCACTAGGTTGTCTTCACCCTTATGACTCCTGCGGATGCTTCCCAGAGAGACTAGAGATGGTGGGATCTCTAACAAGGAGGATAGGAAGGTTTGGGAAGCCCTAAACAAGTTCTGCAGCTTTCGTATAGGAAAAACGACGATTATTAAACCTTGTACGCAACTGCCCTATTTATAGATTTCCAAAACCGACTTTATCCTTTGAACGATCGAAGTGGCTTCGACCGATCGAACTTTCGATCGATCGAACTACTTTCGATTACGTGAACCTGCCTAAGACTTCAATCGATTGAAACCTTTTCAATTGATCAAACCTGTCATGACAAGATCCTCTTGTTCCTTTCCAAGCATCCTAGTGGAGCTAAGACTGGGACCTCCTAGGCTCTTTATTATTGGCTCAGATCAGTTGTTAATTCCCATGACCAAACTCTTTGATCAGCAAACTAACCAACTGATCTGTTAACGTTTACTCCACTATAAAACGATAACTGAACTCCAATGCAAAAGAACATATCCGAAGCGATAACTAGACTTGTATGGTGTACTAATGTCCCTCTACCATCAGCATTCGTAATCATATTTAGGTAGTCGGATAACTGGTTACTGCCAACTTGAATCATGATTACTTCTTATATTCCTTGAGTCCCATTCACCACTCATGATTGCTAAACATGTTGATAACTACTTATCAACAAGATTGCAGTTCTCAGTAATCAACTTGGTGACATTCTCAAGGGAATGCTTACTCTAAATCAAAGGGACATTCTCAAGGGAATGCTTACTCTAAATCAGAGGGACATTCTCAAGGGACATTCTTAACTAAGAGTCACACTCTAGTGATTGAGATCCATCACTCCATCCAATGGTAGTTAATTACGCTACAGTGTATACCAGATGAGATATCCAGTCTCATTATCCACTGTGACAAGTTATAAGTATCAAAGAATAGTAATTCGTATCTCACTTCTATTTATCTCATACACATGAATTACTTACCATGATACTTAAGAATTAACAATCATCTCATGAAAGAAACATACATAATGAAATGTAAAGCTGATATCCATATATTAAAATGTCAATGTCTCATACATACAGTAATGGTTAGAGGGCACAAACCCAACAAACTCTCACTTGTACTCACAAGCATACCAGATTACATCTGAGACCTAGACTATCTAAATGACGATCAAATACCTTATGTGGCAAGGCCTTTGTAAACGGATCTGCAAGATTGTCAGAGGTGGCAATCTTGCTGACAGTCACATCTCCACGTTGAACAATAACTCGGATTAGATGATATTTTCGCTCTACGTGCTTTCCCTTTCCATGGTTCCTTGGCTCCTTGGACTGAGCCACTGCCCCACTATTATCACAATAAAGCGTAATAGGTGACAGCGATGCTGGTACTACCTCGAGCTCCATAAGGAACTTCTTGAGCCAAATAGCTTCCTCTGCGGCTTCACAAGCAGCCACATACTCAGCTTCTGTAGTTGAGTCTGCAATGCACTTCTGCTTAATGCTCCTCCAACTGACAGCACCACTTCCTAAGGTAAAGAGATGTCCGAATGTTGACTTTTTCGAATCTTTATCTGACATAAAGTATGAGTTAGTGTATCCCACTAAAATTAACTCACTACCACCGTACATAAGCATGTAATCTTTAGTTCTTCTCAAGTACTTAAAAATGTGCTTAACGGCTGTCTATTGTTCTGGACCTGGATTCGATTAATATCTACTAACCATGCCAATGGCAAAGTAGATATCTGGTCTAGTGCACAACATCGCATATATGAGACTTCCCACTGCCGAAGCATAGAGAACTCCTACCATGCGATTCCTCTTCTCCTGTGTCTTTGGACACTGGTCCTTGGAGAACGCCAAACCATGCCTGAAAGGTAACAAACCTTTCTTCAAATTATCCATTGAAAACCTAATTAGCACCTTATCAATATAACCAGCTTGAGATAATCCCATTATCTTTCGCTTACGATCCTGAAAGAGCTTTATTCCAAGAATATAGCTCGCCTCTCCTAGATCCTTCATATCAAAAGTACTAGCTAGCCAAACCTTGACCATTGACAACGCCGCTACATCATTTACAATGAGTAGAATGTCGTCAACGTAAAGCACAAGGAAAGTCACCACTTCCCCTTCATACTTCTTGTATACACAAGGTTCATCCAGGTTCTACATGAAATCAAACGACTTGACCGCTTGGTCAAATCGGATGTTCCAACTCCTAGATGCCTGCTTAAGCCCATAAATAGACTTTTGCGACTTGCATACCAAGTTACCTTTCCGACCCGCTATGAACCCTTCTGGTTGATGCATATAGATGTCCCCCTCAAGATTGCCATTCAAGAATGCAGTCTTGACGTCCATCTGCCAGATCTCATAATCTAGGCATGCATCAATGGATAAGAGTATTCTGATGGACTTGAGCATGGCTACCAGCGAGAAGGTTTCTTCATAGTCAATGCCCTCCCTCCGAGTATAACCTTTCGCTATAAGCCTAGCCTTAAAGGTCTCAACCTTTCCATTAGATCCTCTTTTCCTATTGTAGACCCACTTACAGCCAATGGGTTTAATGTTGGCTGGAAGTTCTACAAGATCCCAGACTTGATTGGAATCCATAGATTCCAATTCAGCCTTCATAGCTTTAACCCAATGAGCTGAATCAATATCAGTCATTGCCTCTTCGTATGTGGTAGGATCAGATTAAGATTCTATGAAGATAGCTTCAAAAACTTCTCTTAAGAACATGTATCTATTAGGTTGGCTGATAATCCTCCCACTACGACGAGGTACTGGTTCGAAAATGGGTGAAGAAGTGGTATTTTCTTAATTTACATCGTTATCAATTGCGGGTTGGACTGAGGACTCTCCTTCTATCTCTCTCAGATCTATCCTTCCCTTAGGTTTATGGTTCATGATATAATCGTCCTCCAAGAAAACAACATTTATACTAACAGATTATAAAAATACCATCCATAAGTACGCTTTGGATACCCTACGAAGTAACAAACTTTCGATCTAGAATCCAACTTGCTCATCTTTCCTTTTAGTACATGTGCCGAACACCTCCATATCCGGAGATGTTGCAAAGAAGGCTTGTGCCCAATCCACATCTCCCGTGGTGTCCTGGGAACAGATTTTCTTGGTACTAGATTTAGTATGTATACAGCAGTTTCCAAAGCATAGCCCCAAAGGAATATTGGTAACTCTGAATAACTCATCATTGACCTAGTCATATCTAAAAGAGTCCAATTCCTTCTCTCCGCTACACCATTCTACTGAGGCGTACCAGGTGCAGTCAACTCTGATAGAATCTCATTCTGTACGAGGTGATCAATAAACTCATTAGAGAGGTACTCGCCACCTCGATCAGATCGAATGGCCCTGATATGTGTGCCCAATTGCTTCTCCACTTCAGCCCTAAACTCTTTGAACTTTTCAAAGGCTTCAGACTTGTGTTGTATTAGGTACATATATCCATACCTAGAGTGGTTATCAGTAAATGTTATGAAATACTCATAACCACCCCTTGCTCTAATATTTATTGGTCCACACACATCAGTATGAACTAATTCCTACAATGCATTGGTCCTATTGCCCTTTGTGGGAAAAGGCCTTTTGGTCATCTTACCCTCTAAACAAGACTCGCAGACTTCCGTTGGTTCGAGTACCAAATTGCTCAAGACCCCTTCTTTGACTAGTCTGCCAATCCTAGTTAGATTGATATGGCCAAGCCTCATATGCCAAAGCCTTGTTGGATTAGTAGAAGGTTCTTTTCTTTTAGATGGTACAGTTACCATTGAGTTATTAAGTTCCATACAAGAGTCTTTAGAAATATTGGGAGTAATCACATACAAGCCATTAGTTTTAACACCAGAACATATAAAAGAATTGTTTCTTTTAATGACAACTTCTGTTCTAAAATGAAAAGAATAACCATTATTCGATAAATTTGAAACTGAAATTAAATTACGTCTCATTAAAGGGACGAAAAGACATCTGATAAAACTATTGTCTTATTGTCCAAAAACTCTAAAACTACTACTCTTATAGCAACTGCGGAAGTTGTTGCACTAGAACCCAGAGTTAGCATTATCTCCCCATCACTGCATTTCTTGGTTGATCTGAACCCCTGCAACGAATTACAAATATGGTTAGTCGCACCAGAATCAATGCACCAAGTATTTGAAGTATCCGTTATAAAACTTACTTCAAACACATTGGAAACACTTTCCTTTGCCTTGGCCACCCACCTTCCCTTTGCCCTTACATTTTTCCGTAGATTTTACAGTCTTAGAGACCAGTCCAACATTTGGACCACCAGTGCCAACATTCTTCTTCCCTTTCTTGCCTTTCGGTGTAGATTGGGAGGAAGAAGTGCTTTTCTCAACGTTCAAAACACTGCCCCAGGTTTGATCACCCCTTCCGCTGCTAGTAAAGAACTCATTAATTCACTCATTAAAAAATCTATTTTATTCATATTATAATTCAGTTTAAATTGAACGAATGATGGTGACATCATATTGAGGATCATATCAACTTGGGTCTGTGCGTCAATGTTGGCACCTAGGGTCTCCAGCTCGTTCAAATAACCAATCATTTTTGAAACATGTTCTTTGACTGGAGTCCCTTCCGACATCTTAGCACTCACTATCTTTTGCATGGCTACCTGTCTGGCAGGCCTACTATGCTCCCCAAACATCTTTTTCAGGGATTTGATAATGTCATTGGTAGAATTGTTTGACTGAAATTGGTGTTACAACACACCAATTATTGAGGCCAGAATGTAGCAACGAGCCATTCCATTCGACTTCTTCCATTTGTCGAACTCCCGTCTGGAAGCTGCCGAAGCATTTACCGCGGGTTGTTTGGGGCATGAGGTGGTGAGGACATATATGTGATCTTCCGCAGTTAAAACGATGTCAAGGTTTCATTTCCATTCTATGTAGTTATTTCCAGTTAACTTGTTTTGAGTGAGTATGGTGGCAAGTGGACTAAAAGTAGATCCAGACATTATAATTTACTGAAAAATCAAAAGACAAAATAAATGTGGATATCAGATTTTGATAGTTTGAAATAAAAGAATCCTTAAAATTCTTATTTTAAAAACAAAGTCGGCGGAATATCGAAACGAAAGAACAAAGCCTTCGTATGGTGGTCAATGTTCGATCTTTCGATTAATCATGACTTGTCCACTATGCAACTCTTGCAAAACAAGTTATGACTCCCGAACCTATTTGATCTCTAAGTTTTTGAATAATGCCCCGTGTGGGATCCCTTATCCATAGCTTAGATAGTGTATACCATTAACTAGGATCCAATCGCAACCGCCTCAATTAGCGCCTCCGTATGGTGGTCACCCTCTAACACGTCTGATTGATCCTATCCATAGGAAGTTTACATCTAGTAACCAATGTGTAGTGTATCCTCCGTATGGAATGATCACCCTTGGCGAGATGACAAAGAATGCACTACTCATCTTATAGTATATCGTTAATGGAAGATCGTCATAAATATCTAATGTTTACTATTGTGTTGAAACGGATTTTGAATTTTATTTTAGAAAACTTGTTTCACATGCATGCAAATGGTAACAATATAATTAAATGCCAACCACAACCAAGCACATAAAACAAAAAACTAAAATTGAAACAAAGGCAAGTGTTAACAATATAATTAAATGATCCATTCACTGCTTTCCTCCCTAATCCACATTGCCTCGAACTTGAAATTTTTCGAGAGCCTAGACTATTCACCGCAAGTGTTAAGAATAATGGGGGAGTGATCAGATTTGTCAGTTCTAACCCTCATAGTAGCACGAGGAAAGAGAGCACGCCAGTCCATATTGGCAATACCTTGATCCACCCTTTGATGGATATTGGCATAGCCTTTCCTCCCATTGTCCCATGTAAATAAATTCCCAGCAGCTTCCAGATCTACCAGATTATTGGAAGTCATAAAATCCACAAGGCTCCCAGATCGAGAATCGTAACTTTTGCTTAACTCGTCCGTTTTTTGTAAACTTTGATATTTTGACATCAGAAAAATGAGATGTATTCGACAATGAAATTTTGAATAGAAAAAACAAACAAAATTTAAACTACAACATTAAAACACATTTTTAGCATGAGTCTAAATAGGGTAAAATGCATTTTGCACCCTCAAACTATACCATGTTTTGGTCTTTGGTCCCTAAACTATCATTTCTGCATTTTGGTCCCTCAACTATTATTTTGTGATAGTTTGCCCCCTCTGTCACTTTTAGTGACAAAAAAAGTCACTTTTTAGTGACACCAAAAGTGACGTTGAAAGTGATGGAGGGGGCAAATTGCCACAAAATGATAGTTGAGGGATCAAAATGTGAAAAATAAGGGACCAAAGTGCAAAACATGGTATAGTTTGAGGGTACAAAATGCATTTAACCCTAAAAAATATATTCTTTTGTAAAATTGAGCTTAAATACAACTAAAGTTTGGTCATTGTCTCATTTTAGTCCCTATAGTTTCAATTGCATCAATTTGGTTCCTGATGTTTTTTTAAAATAGAAGCAATATAGTCCAAAATGTACCATTCTGTCATAAAATTTGACAAAATTTATCCACTACTATGCATAATCACGCTGATAAGCGGGTGGAGAGGTTAGTGGTGTTCTATTTTTGCCCCTAAAAAGCATGACAGTGCATTACATGTGAGTAAATTCCATAAACTTTTCTCAGATAATTGGACATTTGGACCGCATTGCTTTTATTTAAAAACTTCAGTGGCCAAATTGATGCAACTGAAACTACATGGACTAAAATGAGACAAAGACCAAACTTTAAGAGTGTATTTTCTGTAGTTATGCCACTATGTCCATAGGTGTGTAGATTTCAAAAAAAAAAAAAAAAAATCATAATAAAAATAATAATAAAAAAAAACCACCCACAAAGGCCAAGAAATAATAAAGTTATGAACATTGAAAGTTGGCATCTTTCATACAGATAATCTAGATTATTTGTTTTCGCTAATTGAGACTCCAAATGACTTGTTCTTTCAAAATTATCGTCCAATGCGTAGATCTCGAAAAAAAAAATCAAGAAATAAAATTAAATAAAAAATAATAAAATAAATCATTTGAAAGAGGCAAATTTTTTTTTTGAGAAAGTTATGGTCATTTAAAGGTGACATTTTCCTAACAGATTATATTATCTGTTTGAAACAGATTATCGATTATCTGTTTTCGCTGTTGGAGGCTAACATTTACCTATTTTTTTGCAAAAATGGCAAGTCCAATGGGTAGATCTTGAAAAAAATACATGAAATAAAAAAGTTATCACCCAAGAAGGCCCAAAAATGATAAAGTTTTGGTCATCTAAAGTTGTTATTTTTCAAACAGATAATATTAACTGTTTGTAATAGATAACAAATAAAATCCCTGAATAACCAACTAAAAATTTAGATTACTTTTCTTCAGAATTTCATATTGCGCATGGATCTTATTTTAAAGATCTCCATTTTGCAATTCCAAAAACATAAATTTTATGAAAAAATGAGCTTAAAAAATTGAAAGTTATGAAATTTTAAAGTTTAAAGAAAACTAATGATGACAAGGCTTAACTAACTCTGAAATGATAAAAATGACTAAAAATAAGAAGACAAAATTGACGAAGGACTCTAATTTATACCAAGAAATAGCTAAAATTTTTAGCTAAAGGTACCTAAAATCCCTTTTCTTTTTAATTTTTTTTCGTTTTTCTTTTAGAATGCCAAGGTTTTAGTGCCCGTTTGGCACTTCTTTTTGGATCTCCATAAGTGATTATAGAGACTCCAAAAGCTAATTCCAAAAAAAGTGTAATCGTATGGCAATAAATGTGCAATCAAGATTTCGCAGTTCCTAAATAGGCTTGTCTCACCCCAGCCCGCCTTAGGTGGATTAAGACACGTGTGACAATGCTAACATACTAAATCATCCTCTAATTACAAAGAAAATCATGAATTAGACATCATAAAGAACTTTATTAAGACAAAACAGCTCAATGGAAAAATGTTCATATATAAAATATGGTCAAATTTTATCTCAAAAGATAGCCCCTCGAGTTTGGGTTCCAATGCAAAATATGGCGCGCGATTTCAAATTTTCTAAAAAGAGTTGTATTTTTCTGTAAAAGTCGATAGGCTAAAAACAAACTTTCGGATCGATCTGACCAAAAAGGGGATTGATCCAAATTCGGAAGATTGAAACTCAATTTTCATGAACTGCTACGAATCGATCCGTACCATACTAAAATCGATCCGGATCCTGCACATTGTGTTTTTACACCAGTTTTCCCCTGTTATGCAAGTTCAAAACATCACCAAAACCCAACCAAACTTCATGGAAACTTCCAAAAATCATTTCAAAACATATCAATACAATAATCAAACCACATAAATTCCTCTCTAGGATCATAAACTCGCATCAAAATCCACATTTTTCCCAATCTACATAAACATTCAATCATAAGGAAAAACCAAGTTAATTTACAACAAAAGCAACTCCAACTTGTCCAAGTCTCTTCCCAACCATACACAACTAGTGACTTGCAAGTGCAACTCATATCATTAAGCACAACTCTACATATTAAAAGTTCTCCCAAAACATAAGTTGTTTATACATTTCCAAAACAAAAGTTACATTAGGACACCAAAACGTCTAAGCATATGGACATATCAACATATCCACAACTCCCACACCCCAACTCGTCGTACGGATCATTTCCTTTCATCTTCTCGTTATGTAACTATGATGGTTATTCAATAACCACAACAGAAAACATATTCGTTTAAGCTTTCGCTTAGTGAGAGAACTCATCATGACATTGGAATGCATAACATGTAAATGCAATAATTGTCATAAACATCAACAAAATGATTTCCAGAAAGTCAAGTAACTCCAGCCACCACCCCGGGTCCTTCTCACCCTGGATGTTACTCACTTTTGGATGATGTTTGCACCATAAAATAAACATTAAAATGTGCCCACTAAATCCAATTGGGAATTACACGTGGAGAGTGCGTAAAAGTAGACTGATGGGAAAAGCAGGCTGATGCGACATAATGAGTGCCATAAACCAGTGCGTATGCCATGTCAGTAGTAGAGCGATTATTGGCAGTTATTTCAAAGCAGGCCAATGACATGTGTGATGCAAAGATCGTGATAAGTGCAGTTGTGGACAAAGACCCACTATTCCAAAATCATAGAGATAATGGGTAGTTTCAACTACTGGGCAGCGGTTATGATCATTGCAAGCTATAAAAGGAAGCAGATTAGAAGAGAGGAAGGATCCCCAATCAACGAAAACACTTAGCATTTTTTTCTTTGCACAGTTTTCTTTCCTTTGTCTTTTAATTCCAATTTACTTACTTGTTTTAGGAGTAGATTTGTAGCTAAATTCCAATTAGAAGACAGATTACCACTTCTGATTGAACTAGGGATGTCATTTGGAACGAAAATTCCGATTCCAATCCGAAGAAATCCAATTTTGGCACCAAAAATTAAATTACGAATTTTAAAATTCCGAAAAATTGGAATTATTTTGAGAATTCCGAAAATTCCAAAATTTCTAAAAATATTTCGAAAATATTTCCTAAAAAATTAGAATGTTTTATGAAAAATTGGAAGAATGTGGACTTGTTTGTCACACATCGGATAAGAAGAGAAAGGAGATAGTAGGGGACTCTCTACAAAAGCATAACTTACCCTTTCAATAGTACTTGTTTTCCGAAAATTCCAAAAATTATGAAAATTTCCGATTCCAATTCAGAAAATTCTTAAAAAATTCCGAAGAATTCCAATTCCGAAAATTTCTGAAATTTTTGAAATTTCAAAATTGGAAAGGAAAATGAAATTTCGAAAAAATCAGAATGAAAATCAGAACACCTACTTAATTTCTGAAATTTTCAAAATTTTTTTTTCTCCGAAATAGGGTATTCCTCAAGCTTATTTGTACCCTATTTGTAAAGGATTTAATAGAAATCTATTTCTATTATTTCTTATACCATTCTCAATGTTTCTCAAGCTTTAAGCCTTTAATCTTTGGTTAAAGCAATTGGAAACTATTTGGAGAGATTTTGTTCCTCTATCTCTCTACTCGTCTGATTCTGTCAAATTGTTCACATTTCAAGATGACATTTTCTGACACGCCCGCATTCACATATTTGTAGATTTCACGTAATACCCTATATTTTGATATATAAATAAGACATGGTTTTCGTTTCTATATACCTATATAACCCTGTGGACCGTGAAATGCAGAAAGGGGGTCCTGGCGTTCCTTGACAGTGTCCCAGGATGGATCCAAGGAGCATACTTCAAGGAACTAGAACTTCCTCACGTGATCCTAGAGACAAAGAGTTGCCACCTAATTTTTATCGGGAATTAGGAAACCCAAGTTTGACTCGCCCAAAATTGAATAAGGTTACTTGTCCTTCATTACCAGAAACAAGGTTCGGAGGTCTTGGTCGAGAGGGGAAGGAGCTCGAGCAGGACTAAAGCACCCCCTTCTCGCCTTACCGAACGGTAGGCCTTGATTCAAATATCCGTGTTCTTAATTCATAATTGGTGTTGTTTCCTCAAACATACTAGATAATATATACATGTCAAAAGAGAACATTTAATGAAAATCATTTCAAGAGACTAAATCAAGTAGCAATCAGATGTATATGCAATACAACAGAGAGGTATACTTACAGTGGCTAGTCCCGCCCGAAACCGATACAAGTAAAGGAAACATGTCATGATATGCAAGAGGGAACAAGAAGACTTACATTGGGTTGACTCAAGCGGAGTCGCAAAAAGAAAAAGAAAGGAAACGTGCAATATAATCATGCAACAATCCTAGATAAGATGTCTCTAACATATAAACACATAAATGGAGACTATCCTAAAGGAAATGTGTCGTTGAAAATAAAGTTGTAAACATAAAAAAATTCTACGAGAAAAGATAGAGATAGTACACGATACATGGGCACTAAGCCACATGTAGACGAGGCAAACCCACAAATCAAAGTCCGGATCCATGGCATTCAATTCTCTACACTAAGACACCAAGGAATACCCAAGCATTGCAAAAATACAAGCAAACATGCATGATAAACAAAGAAAAGATGTCATCAATCAAATTTCCAGATTCAACAACCTCTAATGAATCCTATCAAAAGTGATCTTAAACATGATCTGGGTTAAAACCCTTTTATCAAAAGTTAGATACATGTCTTAGGGAACTTCTCCAAAAAGTAGGACCTTATTACCATTTTTGAAGTTTGAGAAATAAGAGTTTTGAGAACAGTGGATCAGGACTATCCACTGTTCTTGTAAAAATCATAATTAATTCTACAAAAATCATGTGAAGCTCTATTTAGTATCAAAAGAAAGCTATTCCATTGTAATTATGAAATATATAATCCCATGGACATGTCATGATCTTAAGGTCTCTGAAAAGTTATTTTAATCAGACTCTGTTATTCTGAAAATTTGGTATCATTTGACAAATGAATGCAAAACATAATAGAAATTCATGAATCATGTTAATCAAGTTAATCTAAGCTTTTGATCTCTCATCTATTTATCTTAGATGATTTCCAAACCAAGTTTTACTCATCAATTATTCTTGAGTGATCAAGGTATAACCATTTTGTATACATAATCATGATTGTAGTTAAACTTAGAAAATTCCAGAGTAGTTATATCAACTTCAAACGCTTTGAAAACGATCTTAACTCGATCGTATGCTCACAATTTTACATTGGCATATAGATACATGAGTTAGGAATCATCTCCAAAAAGCGAATCATCGATAACTATCATAGATTTTCTGAAATTCAAGCACAAAGATACTATGTTCAAATCTGTCAACCGATTTCTCAACAATTTCTAAAAATATCATATGGATCCTAAGGGTTCTCAAAACGGATCGAATGAAAGCTAATTCATCAAAGTTTACCCAGAAAATTTGAAATCCATCAAACTATGGGTTTTGATGGACCAAATCCTATGGACAAAACTAATCTATTTTGCTGAATTTTATCTAGTCCATTTTAAAGTGTGAGAAAAACATCTTAGGTGATGGTTGAAGCTTATTAGAGAGATCAAACTCATAGATCAACTTAATTATCATGATTCCCAATCAATTTAGCCCTTAAGTTCTATGAAGAACTTTAGATCAAGGATCAAAGAGACTTACAAATATCCTATTAGAGATGAAATTCAATAGGAGTTCTAGGTTATAGGAATAATCAAGAGAAAAGTATGAACATAGGAATCATCCTTATCATAGATCATACTTCCAAACCATCATAGAATTTAATATATATATATATATAATTATGTATGCATGGATCTAAACCAAGATAGAAGAATAAAATCAAAATTGAAAATCAAAAGTGAAAATCAATCTCTAATTAAGAATTATCAACAAAATCAAAAGAGAGTTGGATCTAGCTAATGTGAGTGTGTGAAGAACAAGAGAAGAAGAAGATGAGTGTTCTAACAAATAAAGAAAAACTAAACTAGATCCAAGTCTTATAGATCTATATATAAAAGTAGGAATTAGAGATGAATTATGATGTCTAACTCTTGGAGGATTCTCAATTATGCAATCAAAGTTGATTTGAAGGATCTTCTTATTCAAGTGTTCTTTAAGTTCTTCATGTACTCATTCATGGTAGTTGAGGGAGGCAATTGAAGTCTAATTCTCTAATCTAATTATCGAGATATTAGTTTTATGGGAATTTCATTCATAATTTACTACTTCTCTCTAGAAATCTCTCTTAAATTGAAAGTATGTGTGTGCATCTTCAAGTACATTCAAGGTGTACTTAAAGTTTCTTGAAGATGATCTCTAGATGAGTTCTAGATATCTCAAGATGATCTTATATGGATCTATATATAGAGTTTTGAGAACTTAACTCTTAAGTTTTAGAGTTAAAATAGAGATTTTAGAGGTCAGAAAATGGTTAAAATGACCATTTTGGTGCCTAAACGTAGTTTCCAGGTAATTTCCTCGCAGTGGGAAGCCTCTGGTAGGGTCTGGAACTCAAAAAGCTTAGTGCAGAACACAACATATGGGTGGAAGCTTAGGTGGGACCTGGCACCCCACTTTTCCCAACCGCCATTTGCTTTTTAGGTTCCCCTGGTTGCCTACAAACCCTGTTTTAAAAATTACATACACTGCTTTTCCAGATTTTTGTCAAAATGCTTTTTGGTGTTCAAAATCATCCGTTTATGTACCATTGGAAAGCTATTGAGTTGAATTTTAGTATAAAAATATTTTAGGAGGTTTTGAAATAAAAATTGAAGTCCAATCGAAGCCCAGAATTCCTCCGAAACTTTCGTTGTCCTTTTGAAATCAAATGACTTCCTTTTCAAAATTACTTTTCAATGTGCATCGATTTTGAACTTTTCTTTAAAATTGAATCTCTAGATACCTAAAATACTACATTTAGAACACTTCGTGCTCATATAACCCTGAGTGAATTTGAATTTTGAGAGATGATTTTGACAAAATTGGGATTTATGCAAGAAAAAGGGCTTTTCTGAACTTGAAGTCACTTTCCGAAGTTTGATCTTTCGATTGTGTGCAATCCAGTACCTTTTATGGGGTACTTTTCATCATCGAATCCTCCAAGACTTTGTCCACCTTAAATCTTATCAGTGTGGTCAAAATTGGGTGTCTACAAACCCTTACCCTTCATTTGGTAAAATTAGATACCAATCGATTGCCTTTGTTTCCTAATTAATTGCCACTTTTTAGATACCAATCGATTGTCATATTTCCCAATTGATTGCTATTCTACCGACCTGAATGCATTACATGGCAATATACCAATCGATTTCTATCTTTTCCAATCGATTACCTTCAAATATCTGTAACCAATTAATTGCCATCAGTCCCAATTGATTGGCATAAGCAGAGACAAGTGTTCTTCTTTGCTTGAGCTTTGGACGTGTGGCACTTTCATATTCTATATATATACATTCATTTATAGCCTTGGGGCCAGTTTTACATAGTCTTGAGAGAGAGAGAGAGAGAGAGAGAGAGAGAGAGAGAGAGAGAGAGAAGATGAAGAAGAAGAAGAAGAAGAAAGAGAAGAGAAAGACAGAGAGAGAGACATACCTTGTGAGATATATACATATATCAAAAAAAATATCTATACATATATACATCCACATATATACACACACACACACTGCCTTGGGCAGAGGAAGAAGGAGGAGAAGAGAAAGAAGACAGAAGAAAAGCAAAGGAAGAGAAAAAGGAGAGAAAGAGAGCAGACAGAGAAGAGAAAGAGAAGAGGAGAGAGAGAGTTTGAGCTCCAAGCTCTATAGACATAGCCAAACAAGCCTTAGGTGAGTCTTTACTCACTTGGTCTCTCTTTATGTATGTTTTTACAAGCTTATAGGATGTTTAGATGTAATAAATATGTCTTAGGAAGTTTATATATTCTATTTTACGAATCTTCTAGAGAAGATAAAGTCCCAATCGATTGGACTTTACCTAATAGATTGATATCAGTTGAGTCCCAATCGATTGATATAGATTCCCAATTGATTGGCATCCTTTGTAACCCAATTGATTGGCATATTTTTCAACCGATTGTTACATATTTTATCCCAATCGACTAACCTTTGTCTCAATCGATTAGTTTTGGCAAAACATGGTGATATGCCCAGAGATATTCTGCTACAAGTTAAACCTCCACGTCAGTAGCCAAGCACTCGGAGTATCTGGCCAGGGAGCCTATAGCCCACTGGTCCCGGGGTCTTTCGAGTGCTATCGCTCAGGATGTACGCATAGCCCGGGAATGCAACTCAACATCTTTCCACGAGGTGCAACAGCCAAGCTGCTCAGCAGTTTCCTAAATCAGTCAGAAGACTAATGGAAGGTGTGGATAGTTTCCTAAGCCATTTAGGAAACCTCCCATGATTTGTGCTCATCAACTTGTAATTAGAATAGGCTTCCTTATCTAATTAATTACCTATTGCGGGTGGTCTCTTGTACCTATAAAAGGGGCCACTCACCCCCATCAAGGGGATCGCATTCTTATCTTATAGAATAGCATATACATTCATCCGATACGCATACACCCAGCCGGTATTACTGGTAGTGCCGCCCCAATCATCAGCTCACCAGGCCCGCTGGTGATCTGCTAGTGAAGCGCACTGACGCACCCATGGACATAGGTCACCTTATTAACGGGACCGAACCACATACAATTGTCTTGTCACCGTACCTCTCTCCTTAAATTTCTCTTACCAGTTTTTGGCATCATCAGTTTGGCGCCGTCTGTGGAAAATGACAAGTCTTCTCATCAACAAAATTCTTGACTGATCAATATGCCGCCAAAGACGGGTAAGAAGAACACTGCTCCGGTCGGTCAGGAGAACTTGCAACTCGAGCAGCAGGCCGCCTCCATGACCTTCGAGAAGTTGACAGTGGTGCTCACGCAACTCTTGGAAGGCCAACGGCAGACCCAATAGCAAATTGAAGCGTTGTTGGCCTTGTAGGAGAAGCGCCCTCAATCAGAGAACCAGACTGGAAAGAGTGCCCCCGACCAGGAGCACGCAAGAGTCCGGAACCATACCCACTCGGCGCCAGTATCCCCGTCGGATTGGGAGCACGCCCGGGATGGTGACCATAGCAAAGCGCCTAGGCGCCCTAGGCGGCGAGCTCGTACCAATCCTCATCGGGTGGAAGATGCCAGAGACATCATCAACAGGCGCCACGCCACCAGGGGGAGGGATCAGGGCCAAAGCCCCGGGAATCAGCCAGATACCCTCCGGCCCAGAGCCGGGGGGATCTTAGGCATACGATTACCCAGAGCCAGAGCTGGGTTCTATCCTTGAAGTCAACACACTTGAGGAAGCCTCATCGTCTGATCTGACTTACCGCTCAGACATTGATAGGAAGACTTAGCGGGAAGACGTGAACGCTCAAATCCAGGGTTTGCAAAAATAAATTGAGCAATTGAGCTGCAAGCAGCACCCTGACCATACCAACACGGAGACCGAGTTGCCATATACCACTCGGGTCACCGGCTTTCCCATCCCACGGAAGTTCAAGCCACCGCATCTCAGTTCTTATGACGAGACTGGGAGCCCAATGGATCACATCCGCACCTATAGGGCCTAGATGGCGTTGGTCACCACTGTCGACGAATTGCTATGCCTAGCCTTTGCCAGCACTCTAAAGGGGCCAGCCGAGCAGTGGTTCCATGCCCTCAAGCCCTGAACGGTTGATGACTTCAAGACGCTGAGTAAGCTATTCATTAGCCAGTTCGTAGGGATGCTCGATCGGTCACAGCCGGACACTAAGCTATTAACCGTCAAGCAGTGCAAGGGTGAATCCCTAAGGGAGTATGTGGATCACTTCAATCAGCAGAGGCTCCAGATCCATAATTTGAATGAAACAGCAGCCATCATAGCCTTCTGCTCAGGAGTTTTACACACCAAGGTTGCTACGTCGTTTCATCGAGACCGAGTGGCAACCCTGGTGGAGCTTTCAGAGAGGGTCGAGAAATATATAGACATAGAAGAATTCCTGAAGTCCAAATGCGCCGGCTTCATGGGAGATGAGTCCCCGAAATCCAAGCAGAGGCGTGAGAGCTCTGAGAAGGGCCCAGTAAAAAAGCCCAAGCAGGACCAACAGAGAGGAGCTCGGGATCAGCCCCAGATCGCTTTCACGCCTCTATCTCGACCAATCCATGAGGTCATGGCCACCGCCGAGGCGCAGAGGTTACTTCAACAACCGAAAAAATTAAAAGCCCCGCCCGGGAAGAGGAATCGGGATAAGTTTTGCCGCTTTCATAGAGACCACGGCCATGACACAGAGGATTGTTTCAAGCTGAAGATAGCCATAGAAAAACTAATCAAGCAGGGTCATCTAGCAGAGTACATCGCGACGGATGGACGGCCTGTGCAAGGAGCCCGAGCTCCTGGTCAAATCCAGCCTCTCAGTTAAATCAATGTGATCTCTGGAGGAATGTCGGGCGGCGGGGATTCACAGTCGACAAGGAAGAGGCATGGTCGGGTATCCTGGGCGGATGTATGGCAGGTCCAATCCACCGTCTCCCCGCCAACTAACATATTAACGTTCACCTCCGACGATTTACAAGGTGTCCAATGCCCCCATGATGACCCGTTGGTTGTGACGCTCTCCATAGCCAATTACGTGGTCAAGAGGGTGTTGGTAGACACAGGCAGCTCGACCGACATCATGTTCGTGTCAGCATTCAATCAGCTTGGGATGTCCCAGGACCGGCTCTGCCCAGTTGCTACTCCCCTGGTGGGTTTTAACGGATCCAGCACCCAGCCGCTCGGTACCATAGAACTCCCCATGCTTATGGGAACATACCCTCAGTAGGTCTCCCTACTGTCAAACTTTGTAATAGTGGAGGCTCCATCTGCCTACAACGTCATTCTTGGGAGGCCTATACTCAATAGAGCTAGGGCTGTTGTCTCCACTTATAGTCTGACAGTAAAGTTTCCGACCCCTCAGGGACCCGGGAGCCTACACGGAGACCAGGCAACCGCCCGGAGTTGCTATGTCAGTTCCCTTCGCCGGGAGGTCATCATAGAGACATTGAACGTCCAGGAGATAGACCCGAGGGACTAGAGTGATAGAGTGGGCCCGAGCGAAGAATTAGAATAAGTGGCATTGAACCCACAATTCCCAGACCAAACGGTAAGCATCGGCACCCTGTTGGAGCCCTGCCTTAGGGAGAAGCTGATTTAATTCCTTCAACAGAGTCAGGATGTGTTCACCTGGTGCCATGAAGATATGCCCGGGATTGATCCCCGTGTAATGTCTCATCGGCTCAACGTCAACCCAGAATCCCGGCCTGTGAAGCAGAAGAGACAGAGCATGGCCCCCAAGAGGCAGAAAGTAGTGGGTGAGGAGGTCGAGAAGCTCCTCAAAGCCCACTCCATACAAGAAGTTCACTATCCCGACTGGCTAGCCAATGTAGTACTTGTTAAGAAAAGCAACGGGAAGTGGAGGATGTGCGTGGACTTCACCGACCTGAATAAAGCTTACCCCAAGGACTGCTATCCGCTGCCCAGGATAGACCTCCTTGTGGATTCCATGGCCGGCCACTCGCTCCTCTCGTTTATGGACGCCTACTCAGGGTACAATCAGATCAACATGTACCCCGGGGACGAAGAAAAGACCTCGTTCATCACGGACCAGGGGACCTACTGCTACAAAGTCATGCCTTTCGGCCTAAAAAACGTCGGGGCGACTTACCAATGCCTGGCCAATCACATGTTCAAAGATCTGATCAGGAAATCAATGGAGGTATAAGTCGACGATCTACTGGTCAAAAGCCGGGACGAGTCTGACCATCTAAAACATTTGGCCGAGGTCTTCAGCATTTTGAGGAAGTTCAGAATGAGGTTGAACCCGGCCAAGTACACATTTGGCGTCTCATCCAGAAAGTTCTTAGGGCACCTGGTCAGCAGGTGGGGAATTGAGGCAAACCCCGAGAAAATTCAGGCCGTTATCAACATACGATCGCCCAGGTCGACCAAAGAAGTACAGAGTCTGGCCGGACGAGTTGCCGCACTGAATAGATTTATCTCAAGAGCTACCAACCGGTGTTTGCCGTTCTTCAAGATCCTTCGTAAGGCATTTCAGTGGTCTGAGGAGTGTGAGGAGGCGTTCCAAGTACTCAAGAAGTACCTGGCATCTCCCCTCTACTCTCAACACCCGTATCGGGGGAAGAATTGTTCCTATACCTGGCAGTGTCACCCTCAGCGGTTAGCTCAGCACTCGTTAGGGAAGAGCACGGGATACAGTTCCTAGTGTACTATACCAGCTGGACGTTATAAGGCACGGAGAGCATATACTCCTACATCGAAAAACTTGCATTCGCTCTCATCACCTCCGCCCGGAGACTCCGTCCATACTTTCAGGCCCATGTCATTATGGTCCTTACTGACCAACCTCTCCGCAGGATGTTAAGCAGGCCGGACACGTCCGGGAGACTCATCAAGTAGGCTGTGGAGTTAGAGGAATTTGAAGTGGCCTATCGCCCCCGGACAACAATCAAAGGGCGAGTAGTAGCAGACTTTTTGGTTGAGTTCACATATTTGGAGGACCCAGTTGAAGAGATCGACCCACCAGTTCTACCGTCCGGGTTATAGGCTGACATTCCCACCTGGGTGCTGTATGTGGACGGTTCTTCAAACCAGCAAGGCAGTGGTGCAGGAATCATCTTGACTACTCCCGACGGCATCCAGCTCGAGTATGCCCTGAGATTCGGGTTCTGTGCCTCCAACAACGAAGCTAAGTATGAAGCCCTATTGGTCGGGTTACAGTTCACTACTTCCATGGGTGCACAACAGGTCCAAAGTTACAGTGACTCTCAGCTCGTGGTCAACCAAGTCAACCAGGAGTACAAAGCCCGAGAAGAAAACATGCTAGCCTATCTAGCCCTTATTCGAGTGGTTTTGAAGAAGCTTCAGGGTTTCTGTATCACACAGATACCCAGAGAGGAAAACACCAGGGCCGACCGATTAGCTCGCCTCGCTTCATCTTCTGAGTCAGACTTGCCCGGGATAAGGGTAGAATACCTGCCCGAGCCAAGTGTGATCAACTCAAAATGCATGGAAGTAGAACCAGATGCCTTAGGAACCAGCTGGATGGACCTGACCGTGGCATTCCTGACAATGGGTGTGTTACCAAACGAGAAGGAGGAGGCCTGCCGGGTCAGGTACTGGGCGGCTTGATATCATCTTATAGACAACGTCCTCTACAAAAGGGGATTCTCTGTACCTTACCTCCGCTGTGTCCATCCTGCACAAGTCCAATCAATGTTGTGTGAAATCCATAAAGGAGTGTGCGGGATCACATCGGAGGCCGAGCACTCTCTAGAAAGGCCTTATTGCAGGGATACTACTGTCCGACAATGGCCCAAGATTCTCAGGAGTATGTCAAAAGATGCGATAAATGCTAGAGATGTTCTCCCATGATCAACCATCCGTGAGAGCCTCAAACACCAATCCAAAGCCCCTAGACCTTTGCCCAATGGGGAATCGACATTGTCGGACCCCTACCAATGAGAAAAGGACAGGCCAGGTTCGTAGTCATCGCCGTTGACTACTTCACCAAGTGGGCAAAGGCCGAGCCTTTGGCAACAATAATCGAGCGGAAAATGGAAATCTTCATGGAAAAGAACATCCTTAGTAGGTTCGTCATTCCCCAGGTTCTGGTCAGCGATAACGGTAGGAAATTCGACACCCCATTGTTCAGGCAGTTCTGCTCGGGCTATGGGATACTTAATCACTACTCCTCCCCCGAGCACCCTCAAGCCAATGGTCAAGCCGAGGTGACAAACCGGACGATCTTACAATCGATCAAAACAAGACTTAAAAGCGCTAAAGGGCTGTGGGCTGAAGAACTGCAAACTCTCCTGTGGGCCTACCGAACTACGCCCCGAGCGGCAACAGGTGAGACACTGTTTTCCTTAACCTACGGGTTCGAGGCAGTGGTCCCTACAGAGCTTGGGTTGCCTACTTACCGGGTGGCGAATTACAGCGTGCCAGACAATGAAGACGCACTCAGAACAGAACTGGACTTGGTAGAGGAAAAAAGAGACCGGGCGTATCTAAAAGTTGCAGCCTACAAGCAGAGGGTGTCCCGGTACTGTAATAGCAGGGTAAAGCATCGCAGTTTCCTGGTGGGGGATCTGGTCCTTAAGGCCGTCAATTAGTCATCAAGAGTCCCGAGCCATGGAAAGTTGGGGCCAAACTGGGAAGGCCCATATCTAGTTACTCGGGTAAACCGCCCGAGAACATACTGGCTTCGGAGCCTGGATGGACGTGATCTGTCTCACCCTTGGAATGTGCAACACCTTCGCAAGTATTATCAGTAACCCAGAGACGAGGACAGTTTAGCACTGGTTAGGAAATTTTTGTAGCTCTATTTGAGCATTCATTATAAATTTTTGAATAAAATAAAAGACTTTACTTTGCAAAATTACTCCTATCGCAGTCCCGTCCGGTATTGAAAGACCTCGGGCCTAACCCCAAGGCAAAAGACCTTGGCTCAAAACCAAGGCGTAAAGACATCGGGCCTAACCCCGAGGCCAAAGACCTTGGCTCAAAACCAAGGCACAAAGACCTCGGGCCTAACCCTAAGGCAAAAGACTTTGGTTCAAAACCAAGGTACAAACACCTCGGGCTTAACCTCGAGGCAACGGCTTCGCTTAGGCCTAATCAGCGACGGGGGAAAACCCCCTAGGTGGCTGATGATGGCAAGCCTCAAATGACCCTGTAACCACCCATGTTCCAAGTCGGTTTCCTACGGCCATTCACTCCCGCACACCCGCCTTAGCAAAATGCTTGGGGGGCAGGGACTGGGCTAAAATAGGAAATCACACCAGTCATTAAAAGGACTTGGAATCCTAACATTCCTAAGTACTTACAGTGATCAGAGGAAATTGGACGGTGAAATAGGATTTTCCTATAACACCCCGGGCCATCCCAAACAGTAAGCAGGACAAGTTCCTATAATACACCGGGCGGTAAGACCAGCTGTTCTACCAGTTATGGTCCTAAACAATTTGCTAAGGAAGGGATTGGTCAAAACTAGGCGGACACTGGCAATCATAAACAGGCATACGAGTACAAAAACAATAAACAGTTTATCGAAAGTCACAAGTACAAAAACAGTAGACAGTTTATGGAAAGTTGGCCTTAAGGACCTTTTCATTAATTAAAAGTTGTTTGTACAGAGCCTTGGGGGCAGTTATAGTAGCCTCCCAAAAAAAAAAATTTATTACAGTACAAAAGAAAATGGTTCGGGACCTCAGTCGTCCACCTCAACCACGTCTTCGGTCTCCCCAGCCTCCTCTCCCGGGTTAGCTCCTCCTCCCGGTATAGAGCCTTTGCCTGGGCCAGCCTCCTCAATAGGGCCGGCATCAGCAGTGGGGCCCTCGCCCGTAGCAGGACCTATATCCCAGAAGTCAAAATCAATCCCCTCATAGGACGAGATGTCCCATTCGGGGTGATCCCGGGATATCCTGCGCTTCAAGTCTTCGTAGCCCTGGAAGAAGCCATCATCAAAAGCTTTCTCCCGGGCCCCCGCCGCTGCCGCCTCCTCCAGCTCCTTCTATCGTGCCTCTGTTACCACTGCACTGACCCGAGCAGCCTTTAGGTCGGCCTGGGTGGTAGCCAGCTCAGCTTGAGCAGCTCCAAGGCACAAGGCCAAACCCTTCACCTTGTCCTTCTCTACGGCCAGAGCGGTGCCCCTGGCCTTTGAGATCGCCCGCTCCTCAGACAAAGCGGCTTCAGCAGCAGCGGCCCTCCTAGCCAGGAAAGGTAGGAAGGACTCAGCCCCGGCGGCCATGCATCCGACCTGCGAGAAGTTAAAACCTACCGGTTAGAGAATAAACATAGTTGGCGAAATAATTGAAGAAAATGAAACAAAGGCAGAAGAACTCACCATGTGAGAGAGGCTGTACAGCTAGGTCTGGAAGACCTCGGGAGACATGTTTTCACATGCCTCCACTTGGATGGGGATCAGACCAGGCTTCACCCGGTCCTTGATCTCGGCCGAGGTAGCCATTGGTGCCGCGGCTGGCAACCCCACCCGGGGGACAGTCTCTTTAATTACCACCACGTGGGGCGTTGAGGTCCCCACTGGCTCCGGACGGACACCGTGCCGGATCCACCTCAGAGGACGGTCTACCCCCGGGACCTTGGCGACGGGCCTTTTTCCTTGGGCCACCACCATCAGGGCGGCAGCAGCAGCAGCAACGGCCTGCCTCTCCCTCAGTTGCTCCATATTTCTCTTCGGAGCCATCTCTGCAAAAGGAAAAAATTAAATAGTTAATAACTAATGTAAAAGATGGGGGAGTGAGTATCACGGGAGAAGGCAGAGTCCGAGCACTTACCAGGAATAATAGCAGGGAATACCGGAGCTTCTATGGGCTAGACTCGATCGTCAGTAGCTCAGAAGTCGCCGGTCCGGGTCAACACGTTCCAGATGTTTACCGGCCGGTCTGCCAAACTCCTGATCCTGGCTTGGCACTCGTCGGGAATGCTTGGTGGGCTGGTCGATCCTGCTGTAAAGCCAAGTACAAAATGGTTAGTCTCAAAAACAGGAAGCAAAGCAAAAAAGTAAGCAACAACTAAAACTGAACGGGCTTACCCCTCAACTCTCCCGCCCAGGAAGTCCTCATTAGGATCCCGGGGGTCGATTCGTAGAGCCCGAGGGTGGACACTTGGAAGAACCTGTTCTTCTACCCTTTGTAGTTGCTCGGGCAGTTGACTAAAATCTTCCTCCCCTGACAAGCCCCGAGAGAAAAGAACCCGGTCTCCCCATGTACGGGGAATGGGCGGTGCGTCCAGAGTAATTCCTAGATGGAGAGTTCATATCCAAAGACCTAGGGCCACAAAGAAATGGACCCCATCAAGAACCTCCAACCATTCGAGGCCAACTGGCCCGGGGCAATCCCCAAGTAGATCAGGACGTCCCGAGCGACCGGATGGAGGGGGAAGCAAAACCCAGCCATGAGGATGTCCTTATATAGGGTGGTGAAACCCCGTTGGTAGATTTGGGCCCCACCGATACTCATCGCCAAGGAGCAGTAGTCAGGCAGGCCGTATCTATCCCTAATGCATTCGAGATCCTCAGTGCACAATGTGGATGGGATGAATTTGCTAAAGAAGGCCACCTCAGGGTCGGGTTCCCCTGGTGTATCGTCGCCTGAATCCTTGGACATAGAAGCAACGGGGGCTTCTTGGTCCAATTCATCCTCAGAGATGCGAATTGGGATTCTGCCTTTGCTCTACTGGTCAGAGGGGGACGGGGATGATAAACTCAGACTTGTGTCTGGCTCCCATGACCTGGACCGCTCGTCCTCCAATCGGGAGGATGAGTTAAAATCGGAGTGACACATTCTTGGCGCCGTCAGTAGCTGGAGCGGGAAGAAGATGACGACCAAGGTATGGGTCAGGAACCCCGAGCCTGGTATACAAGGGGGGAAAGGTACTAAACTAAAAGGCAGAGGGTAGATGGTCCTAAACATAAGATGGCACTCTCTCAAGACTACCCCGAAAACACCCGCTCGGTTCAACCGCCCCAATTGCCACCTAATTTAAAGAAAAAATAGAACCTAAGTAGGAAAAAATCCCACTCCCGCTCAAAGCCTACCAGGCTCGTTCCCTCCAGCCTCACCGCGGAAAGGAAAGATAAAGGGTAAGAGAAGGAAGAGAATGGCAAATTGAAACTCGGGAAGGAAAGGGGCTTACAGAAATCAACGCAAGAAATGGCTCAAAAATCTTGATCGGGGATTGTTTGCTCTCAAAACCGCTCGGGAATGTATGTCTTTGCAGCAAAGAGTTGAAGAAATGAACAAGTGTTCCTTTGTATAGGAATCACGGATGGTTCAGATCAAAACGAATCCAACGGTTCATATATTTTCCCGCCCAAAGTGACTGACAGCTGTCCCCTCGGGCACGTGAAGCGTTGCCTCAAAAGGTGCGCGCATTAAATGCATCACGAGACGGTTCAATTACCGTAGAAGCAGTCCGGTTACATCCACGCTGGCATCGTTTGATCCTGACTAGGCCAGCCACAAGCTGACATATGGCATAGGTAGGACTCGGGCCCACAAAGCCACCGATCGGTCCATACCCCGGCTGACCACCACGACCGGTCCCACCCCGGGTTGAGTCCCGACCTCTTACTGGACGGTTCCTCGAAAGCAGTCTTAATTTTCAAACTTCATCTGATGGGACATCACATTAACTCCGAAAATGGGGGGTAGCTGATACGCCCATAAATATTCTGCTACAAGTCAAACCTCTACGTCAGCAGCCAAGCACCCGGAGTATCCGGCCAGGGAGCCTATAGCCCATTGGTCCCGGGGTCTTTCGAGTGCTACCGCTCGGGATGCATGCATAGCCCGGGAATACGGCTCAACAGCTTTCCACGAGGTGCAACAGCCAAGCTGCTCAGCAGTTTCCTAAATCAGTCAGAAGACTAATGGAAGGTATGGATAGTTTCCTAAGCCATTTAACAAACCTCCCATGATTTGTGCTCATCAACTTGTAATTAGAATAGGCTTCCTTATCTAATTAATTACCTATTGTGGGTGGTCTCTTGCACCTATAAAAGGGGCCACTCACCCCCATCAAGGGGATCGCATTCTTATCTTACAGAATAGCATATACATTCATCCGATACGCATACACCCGGCCGGTATTACTGGTAGTGCCGCCCTAATCGTCGGCTCACCAGGCCCGCCGGTGATCTGCTAGTGAAATGCACTGACGCACCCGTGGACGTAGGTCACCTTATTAACGGGACCGAACCACATACAATTATCTTGTCACCGTATCTCTCCCCCTAAATTTCTCTTACCAGTTTTTGGCATCATCACATAGATTGTTTATGTTGTTTATCATATAAAGGATTCGATCGTTTGATTCTCGATTCGGATTTTCATTATCCAATTATGGGTTAATCAGGGATAATGTAACAACACAGATAAGTACGATTAATAATAACAAATTTACGTGATGACGTTAGATGTTATGCAATTTAGATCTGAGTTCGATATCCATTTTTTTCAATCATAGTAGTCAGGCCACAATGGGAAGTCATGTATCAATGTTAGTACAAAACATAAGTAGGTTTGATAAGTTCCGGGAATAGTATGTGGGCGGACGCCTGGTCATGATATGCTTTCACTTGCGGGGGATGATTTATATCCTTAACGAGCAGTGAGCAGGACTATGTAGTCCTAAGATAGCCTGATGATATATGTTATATCCTTAATGAGCGGTGGATGATTTATATCCTTAACGAGCGGTGGATGGGGATCACTTGTATACATCGATGAGTCATGGCAATAGATTTAATATGCTATTGTTCAAAGCGTTGTATCCCTGATATGCGGTGGATGGTTTATATCCTTAACGAGCAGGGGATGGACTGACGTGGTATCTATGATATGCTGTGGATGGTACATATCCTTAACGAGCAATGGACAGAATAATGGTATGTTGATATAAGGTGAACAATTGAGTCTGTTCGTTAATTTAAGATATGTTAGTTGTCTTGTTGAGTTTCGGTCTCTGGATAATAAGACAACAAGGGTAAGTACCGATGTTTTAATAAAGAGAAGACATTACTTAGTAGAACTCTATCTTATGACTTTCATAACTTGTTATTACGTTATATAATTGGTACCTTGTGAATTTTATTCACTCAGCTCTCAGTAAGCTGACGACCGTTATTGCCTGGACATTCCCCATCTAGACTATCCTGTACCTTATTCTGCAGGTGATGGAACTTATGACAATAATTACTACCCTGAAGGGGATTATGCTGAGGGTGGCCCCACTGATGCCGGTTATGCCGGAGAAGAGTACTATGTTAACGATTACCATTACGCCAGCTAGAGATGAAGAAGTTGTATCTAGATTATACTTTTGTTATTACTGTTGCACTTTATTAGTTTTACAGGTGTGGAAATTGCATTTTTTGTTTACCCACAGTTTTTTTTTTTTAAAATCATTTTTCAAATTCAGAACACAAAAACACGAGTTACCACTTAATTTTTAAATGGAAAAATTAAGAAACCATTTTAAAAGCAAACTGATCTTTTACGAAACCAAAGATAAACTGGGTTCGGGGATTATGGAATGAAAGGGGAAGGAGCCCGGCGGACTAAAACACCCCCTTTCATCCTATCTCGTGATAGAACTCTACTTAACATCCTTATAAACGAATTGTTAATCTAAGCATGCCCTCAACTAATACATATATATATATATATATATAAATATATATTGCAAAAGCATATCTAAAAGGGTGTAAGATTACAAATGATAAAATATCACTCAAAATCACATATTTCAATTAGCAAGCAATATGATGTGCATTTAGGGAACTAGGAAACTTACCCGGGATCCAGCAGTGAATATTTAAATGTGTAATGCATACAAAAGTAGAAATCCTAACAAAACGGGTCTCTAATACACATATATACATATAAGGCAAATCCTAATTCTAAGGTGTCGCACATGAAGTCGAAAATCAATAAAATCAAGAAATAATTAAACTAGAGAAGAGTCAAGAAATCATACCTCCACACCGCTACAAGACAATGGTTAGTCCACATGCTTTAGAAAGGATATATAACATCAAATAATTGTCCTCGAATGTCTAGCTTAATTCTATTAAGTAGAAGAAATGACACAATTTATGAATTCTTTGTAACTAGTTGAAATCATATCACTCCTATAGATATACAAGTCTCAACTAGGAGCCAATGCAATGTCTATATAGAAATAGTATAGTCCCAACATGATTACAAGAAACTCGCAATTATGTTTACTAAATGAATTCTAATTGCAAGTATCAATCTATGTGGATGAATGCATATAATTACATGGATATGAATAAGAGTAAGCTATGAATTATTCCTTGATTTGGATCATTTAACCTTTGGACTTAGGTTTGACCAATTATTATTAAAGCATGGTTTAAGCCCTAGGTCATAAAAAAGTCATTTGAACTATTATTTACAAAGTTTACCAGATCTGTCCCAAAATTCTAAAAATTACATTGAGCAAATCAAAATTCAAAAATCGGAAAAGCATGGTTCCCATGGTTTGATGTTAGTGAATTTTGGACACAAGATGCCTCTGTAAGTCTAGTTTCCAATCCAAAAAGAAAAATCAAAGATCAACAGTTCGATCTCTGGGAATTAGACAAACACTAGACATCACTCAGAAATTTACAACTCTCTGTCCAGAGTTTTGTATGATTTTTTAAAAATAGTGAACAAATCTAAAAGACTCTAATCTTTTTAGAGGATCTTGTTAACGCATTAAACTTGATAGAAAAAATTATTTGAAGCCAAGAATAATTGATTAAGGTTCTGATTTACTCAATTCAAAAGGGTGTTGCTATTCTAAAACTCTGGACAGATTATAGTTGTTTCACAAAACTCATGACCTAACCACTTTAAACATGAAATCTCAATAAGATAAAAATTACAGTGGTAAAACTTTGTATTGGTGATAATCTCCAGTTGGTTTTAGTCAATTCCAACGGTCCATTATTTAACTAAAAATCTTTGATCAAAAGTGGTTAGTGAACTCACTACACCTTTTGTCAAATACACCTTTTATTTGTTAGCTTTGACTATCAAGCCATTAAGTTTGGCTTAGCCTAAATTACTTTTCCTCCCACTTGATGGTCCTTGGAAACTAATGACACTTGTATTTATAGACCTTAATGAAGTATGAAAGGAACTTCATGAAATCTCTAAATAATGAATCTAAACCATGGTGATAGGTTTGGATTCATTGACCAAATATGTTATCATCAACCTCAACTTCCCTGTAAAACATGAGCCTACAAGGGAGCTAAAGGATTTTAAATCAATAGATTCAAGTAAGACATCGAAAGCCTTATGAATTCTAAGAGATGAATGCAATTAAAAAGAAAAAGAAGAGGAAACTAAGACTCAAATGATATCTAAGTAAACTTTATGATTTGTTTAACCTTATCCTAAGGTCATTTTGATCCAAATTGATAAAATACAAGTTCAATCACAACATTAGTGTGTATAAAGGACCCTAAGGAGTCCTATATATTGTGATTGAACTTGAAATAGAGGCTTAATAACTCAAAGGTTACCTCCAACTATCCTCAACTTCTTGGTTGTTTTTAGGATATTCCGAGGCTAATCAAGCTCTCCTTCTAGCTCTTCTTTTTAAAAACTTGCTCCTAATTGTGTTTAGAAAATTTTAAGAGGTTGAAAATAATGAAATTTTAGAATCTAAACCAAGATACTAACCAATTCAAGCTCCTTTGTAATGGGATATTCATCCCCTATATATAGGCAATTTTTGAAAGGGTATTTCAGTATTTTCATGGGTGAAACCCTAATTTTGGATGTCCTTTTGAAAGTACAAAATGTACCATTATAAAGCTAGCAAACACAAAAATGCGGCACTCGGTGGAGATGGAAGCGGCACTCAACAAGTGCTGATGCGGTACTCACTGAATACCGGTGCGACACTCAATGAATGCTGCGGACAACTCCAGGGAGTGCTGTCTTTTCTAGAATTCTGATTTTAACGGCATTTGATGACTTTTTATGGCTATCAGTAATTGCCATTACGGCACTTGCTGACTGCCGTATGGTAATTAGTGAGTGCTGCAGCGACAACCCGTGGCTGTCGTAAAGTATTCTGTATACCATTTTCCTCTATTCTTCCTTTTCCTTCTTTCTTTCTTTGTATTTTGAATTACGGAGCCTTTCGAAGAGCTTGAATCACCTTTTGGAAGTCCTAGATTAATCGGACATTATCATCATCGGATTTAGAGGTAACGCTCCCCTTGATTCGACGTTTGGTCAAAATCGGGGTGTCTATAGTTTGCCCCGACAGAGCTTGTGGAGCAACGCGTGTCACAAGTGAATGTCGAAGCTTGTGTGAAGACAAGCCTTTGACTAAACTATCGGATTTAGGTAAAACAAAATGCATTGCAAAACAAAGTAGGTGCGCGACAATGGTTCATATTGGTCATGTTCAATGATGAGCTGCCTACGTATTCGTTCAGGAATCAGACCAAGACGTAGTTCGCGCAAGGGCAAACACACTCAACCACAAGTAGTCATACGGATGAATGCACCTATCTCGTTGTGATGCATGTGTTCACGCAATGATGACTGTTAATGCAACTTTGTGCTCTATAAATGATGTGATTCTAAAATGTGCAATTCTAACATTTTTAGATGTATTCCATGCCTTATGCTACTCAATGCTCATGTTAATTCTCTTCAAGATACGTGGCCATTTCTGCCAAAAGGAAGAACACAATTGGCTGGGCGGTGCTTCGCGACTTAGACCCCGGTGTTACCGCAAGTTTGCTCTAAAAATCCGCAGTCGCTCGGCCCCGTTGGATATGTTTGCTCTAAAAAATCCGCAGTCGCTCGACCCCATCGGATATGTTTGCTCTAAAAATCTGCAGCCGCTCGGCCCCGTCGGACATGTTTGCTCTAAAAAATCTGCAGCCGCTCAGCCACATTGGATATGTTTGCTCTGAAAATCCGTAGCCACTCGGCCCCGTCGGACATGTTTGCTCTAAAAAATCCGTAGTCGCTTGGCCTCGTTGGATATGTTTGCTCTGAAAAATCCATAGCCGCTCGGCCCTGTCCGATATGTTTGCTCTAAAAATCTGCAGTCACTTGGCCCTGTCACATATGTTTGCTCTAAAAAATTCGTAGCCACTTAGCCCAGTTGGATATATTTGCTCTGAAAAATCCGCAGCCGTTTGGCCCCATCGGATATGTTTGCTCATTTCAATCGTCAAGATCGGGAGTCGGTCATATATTTTCAATTCAATTTTCAAAATTAAAAGTCAATCAGACTCAATTCAATTCATTCTTCTAAAATCAGGAGTCTTTCAGACTTAAATCAATTTATTCTTGTAAAATCAGGAGTCAGTCAGACTCAAATCAATTCATCTTTTCAAAACTAGGAGTCAATCAGACTCAAATCAATTTATTCTTCTAAAATCAGGAGTCATCCAGACTCAAATCAATTTATCTTTTCAAAACTGGGAGTCAATCAGACTTAAATCAATTTATTCTTCTAAAATCAGGAGTCATTCAGATTCAAATCAATTCATATATTCAAAATTGGGAGTCAATCAGACTCAAATCAATTTATTCTTCTAAAATCAGGAGTCATTCAGACACAAATCGATTCATCTTTTCAAAACCAGGAGTTAATTAGACTCAAATCAATTTATTCTTCTAAAATTAGGAGTCATTGAGACTCAAATCAATTCATCTTTTCAAAACAGGGAGTCGGATCAGACTCAAATCAATTTATTCTTCTAAAATCAGGAGTCATTCAGACTCAAATCAATTCATCTTTTCAAAACCAGGAGTCAATCAAACTTAAATAAATTTATTCTTCTAAAATCAGGAGTCATTCAGACTCAAAGCAATTCATCTTTTCAAAACCGGGAGTCGATCAGACTCAAATCAATTTATTCTTCTAAAATCAGGAGTCATTCAAACTCAAATAAGTTCATCTTTTCGAAACCGGGAGTCAATCAGACTCAAATCAACTTATTCTTCTAAAATCAGGAGTCATTCAGACTTAAATCAATTCATCTTTTCAAAATCAGGAGTCGATCAGACTCAAATCAATTTATTCTTCTAAAATCAGGAGTCATTCAGACTCAAATCAATTCATCTTTTCAAAACCAGGAGTCATTCAGACTCAAATCAATTTCTATTTCCAGATTAGGAGCCAAAAAGAAATATAATTTTCAAAATTGGGAGTTTGAATTAAACTTAAAGAATCATTGAGGCCTAAAGATTACCGTAGAGGATTAACGAGGATTGTCATTGAGGCTTGACAGAGATTGCTTTTGAGGCCTAACAGAGATTGCCATTGAGGCCTAACAGAGATTGCCATAGAGGACTAATGAGGAAAGTCGCCAGATTGGGAGTTAAGTTGACTTAAACAAAATTTTATTTTTAATCAGACTCAAAAGCTTTCAAAAAAATCAAGAGTCGATTTGACTCAAATGCATTTCTACTTATCAGCAATTTGGAGTCAAACAGACTCAAAGAATTTCTCATTTCCAAAACTTGGGAGTCGATCAGACTCAAAACAAATCCTATTTCCAAAACTCAAAACAAAATTTTTCATTTTCAAGTTGTGAGTCGATCAGACTCAAAGCATTCAATTTTTTCAAAAATTGGGAGGCAATTTGTCTCAACAAAAACTTTTACAAAATCTGGAGTTCATCAGACTTGAAGAATTTTTGTTTCACAAAATTGGGAGTCGAATCGGACTTAATGAAATTTCAAATTTTCAAAAAACAGGAGTCAAATTAAACTCAAAGAATTATCTTATTTCAAAGATAGAGATCATTATAGAAGACTAATAGGGATTGTCATTGAGGCCTAAAGATTGTCGTAAAGAAGCTACCAATGAGGACTAATGTTTATAAAGAGAAGTTGCCAATGAGGACTCAGAGAGTTGATTTTTTTTCAAAATTCGGGGAGTCTTGAGACTCAAAGAATTTGGACGGAGCTGATAAAAAGAATGATTTTCTACATTCGCGAACCTTTGGAAGAAACACATCGATCTTGTCAAAAGAGGGGAGTCACCTTTGCCCCTAGTCTTGGACTCTTCTTATATTGTCACTTAGCATTATGTTGTGAATCTTGTGATAGTATTCGAAACCTCTGCTCATATTGCTCTTAGGATGCTCATGGAGACTTGTCAAATCTTTATTCATCATTTTGAACCCACACAGTTGAGACCATTCATTGACTCACCAAAGGGGGACGGACTTGACAAAGCTAATTACAGAAGACGACTGACTCAAATTCTGTATCAATGTGTTTTCACCGTGAATAATGTATCATCTCACTTTTTATTTGTCAATTTACAATTGGCAGTGCTTTGCTGATAAATCTAAACTTCCCTTTTGATTTACCGAATTCTTTGCCCATCTAGAATGTGCTTCAAATTAGTGCTTTAGCTTATAGAATGAAAGGCACTCTATTTCAATCTTTTCAAAACAAACTCAATTTCTTGAGAACTTGCCTTTGGCATAGAGGGCTTTTGGCAAACAAAGTTTGCCCCTAGCTTGAAAGAGACATGGGGGCTTGCTTCTATGATAAAAGGGGTTTTTAGCAAATGAAGTTTACCCCTAGTTTGGCGATATATAAGCAATTTTAGGCAAACTTACCTAAGTTTGCCCCCTAGTCTGAAGGAAGGAAACCTAAGGCGCAAAGGGCGATGCTTGTGGTTTAGGGATGGTTATGGATCGAGAACCTTGGAAGGTTTGCCTATTTATCCGCAAACATGAATCAAGTCCAAAGTAGTTTGGCCAAGGCCTAAAAGAAAGTTAGTAAGAGATTATGGGATGATGACCAAACCGAGCAGGTTACCTACGTATCCCCAAGCGGGAATCAGGTCAAAACGTAGTTCATCGACTCTGGAAGTCTTGAAAAAAAGGCTTCAAGAATTTGTGGGCTCTTCGAGCCATGCTTCCATATGGGCCCAATGAGTGTTCTTAAAATGGGTCGCTTGTGGTAGCCTTTAAACAGTATGATGAGAACACGAAATACTTCTCCCTCTTTTTTTTGTTAATTTTATTTATTTATTTTTTATTTTATTATTATTTGACGGTTGATTCTTTCCGCCTTTTCACTAGCCAGTCAATCTTTACAACTCTCATAACACATCATCTTTTAATCATACTCTATCATACACACAAAGCAATATCAACCTTCCAAATCACTCTTCATTTTTCTTACAGATACCTTTGCATTTGGATAATTCATGTACCAATGATATACTTTGAAGTGCTCAATAATTCTCAATCTTATTTATTCTCCACCTTTTCTTTTCTCTTTCCTTTCTTTTCTCTACCTCACTATTCCTTATTCTCTTAATGATTTTGAGTGGCTAGGAATCGGATTTTGAAATCAACACGCATCTTATTTTTTCTCTAACTTTTGCCTAGGCGCCCTTTCGGGTTTTCATCCTAGCGATCTTCTTCTTTTTCTTCTTTTCTTTTTTTTCTTCTTTTTTGTGCTCTAACTTTTGCCTAGGTGCCCTTTCGGGTTTTCATCCTAGCGAGCTCCTTTTTTTTTTTTGTTTTTTTATTTTCTCCTTTTTGTTTGGAAGAAGAAGTTCATTTAAAGTATCTGGCTACCATCAAGGATCAAGTTATGGCTATGGACTGGTTGGGCTCATCTTTTAGGCTTGATATTTGAGAAAAAGGAGATGGTGAGCAAGTTTCAAGAAGTTCCAAGTTCATCTTTCAAGATTGAGTAAGAGCATCTTTAGTTCATCTTTCAAGATTGAGTAAGAGCATCTTTAAATCCTTAAAGTAAAGCTAATCAATTCTCTACTCTTCTTTGGATTTGGCACAGAATTTGCTTTGATCACTTGGGGATCTTTTTTAATGCAAAGATTTATTAACAGAGTATTTTCTAAAATCATTTGAAAAAGTGACTTTTCTTTTCTTCTTCTTTTATTTTTTCATTGGCTTAATGATCCATATATTCACGACTTAGCACACTGAATCAAGCAGAATGAGATTTTATTCAAATAGTAGAGAAAGAGGGTTACATTACTTGATTCGATAAACAAAGCCTTGAAAAAT
The DNA here is from genome assembly GCA_033977485.1 of Hydrangea macrophylla. Classification (NCBI taxonomy): domain Eukaryota; kingdom Viridiplantae; phylum Streptophyta; class Magnoliopsida; order Cornales; family Hydrangeaceae; genus Hydrangea; species Hydrangea macrophylla. The sequence continues at coordinate 43,330,505 of CM066984.1, read as the reverse complement.
AACTGACTGACTCAAAGACATGACTGGACTCGACACTTGACCCCTACTTGATATGACTTGATTCCTGGACTAGACTTGGCATGGTCTCAACCGGAGTGTCACATATGATTTTCAATTTACTGGGTCCCCAACAGCATCAATTTTAAACACTATCACTTTACTATCATCATTTGGTCCTTCGAGTTTGCCTTTCCCCAGCAAACCATGTGCGTAAACACCATCCACATCCATGGACCAATTTTTAGCGGGACAGTATTCATCTGACTCATACCAAGTATTGTCAACGCCCGTTCCAAATTTGTTGATTGGGCCAGGGCCAGTTGGTTGTTGCGCACCCATGGAAGCAGCAAATCCCTTGAGGGGTGCTTAGCGATGGCTAGGATCGAGAGGTCAGAGAGCAAAAAAGCTTGCAAGTCATTGTGCCAAAGGTCACTCAGTGGATTCAATGAAAGAGTGATAATTTTCTGATCAATGAGATCTTGGATTTCATGGCAAAGTCTTGTGCAAGAATCGGTCTTGTGGCCATGGGTCTGATGGTAACCACAGTACAATGAGGAATTATAGTTATGGGGTTTGGGACTTGGTGGTGGCCTTAGGTCCAGGGGTTTGAGATGGCCTTTCTTGACGAGGTGGTCAAGGGCTGTGGATAATGGTATGCCAAGGTTGGTGAAGGTTCTTGGTTTGTGGGTTTGGCTTGATTTTCGATTTGATTTTGAGTTGGCATTTGGGTTAGAGGGGATTGGACCTAGATATGGACTTGAGATCAGAAATGATTTTTGGAGATTGGCCGGGCATGACTGTAGATTTCGGTGATTGGTTGGGTGATCCATTATTCCCTTCCCCAATTTGTTCACCACTACCTCATTCAAATCCTCTTGTTTATTGAGTAACTGATAGAGCATCAACCTTTCCAATTGATTCACCCTAATGTTCTGTTGCTCAATAATGGCTTTCAGCTTATTCACTCTCTCTTCCAAAACTTTGTGGGCCATTGGCGAATTTGTCTCAATGTGATGGTCCATGATTTCCTTTAATCAAGAGAGATGAACCCAAGAAGATTAGAAGTGTCCTCACTAGGGGACCTGGTTGTTCCACTCTTTCTACAAAATAGAACTGAAAAGAAAGGTCCGCATGCAGAATTAATCAGTAAGGGATTTTTGAGGGACTTTGATCTTGATTGGGAAGAAGATGTTGAAAGTTTGTATGCTATACGTATGTAATGATATCGATTGGAGAGTACAAAATGTACATGCTCTAACGATTTGATGTAGCTAAATGCATGCACCACACACATGGCAAACAGATGAAATGTAAGTGTGTACGTGCCTATTCTATATGCTAAAGAAAATTCTAATCCTAACACGTAAACACATAAGCACATAAAATCCTCTCTCATGTCAAATGTGCTAATTTCACCTCTCATTGTGATCCTCACTACCCTTTCAAAGGTCGGATATTCAAAATTTTTTGAAATTTATTTGAAAAGCATTCTTTAAATGACGAGATCTTTCAAAATAATTCTCAAGGATTTTGAATCTTTTATTTAAAAATGAGGATGTGAAAATATTTCTCAAAAATTTTGCTTTGAAATTCATTTGAAAAGCATTTCTTCCAAAACCAATTCCCAATTTTTTTTTAGATTTTTCCTTAGAAGATGATCATGTGAAAATATATTTTAACAAAGATTAGTTTGGGGCTTTAATAAAAAAAGTGAGCTCCAAAGATTTTGAAAGTGTGATTTTCGAAAAACCTTGGGATAAAGATGGCAAAAAAATCTTATTTGCTTACAAAAATGGATTTAAAATTCCGTGGGTAGAAGGGTCACATGATCGGATTATCATCGCACTTTTCATGAATTTGGATACATACAAGGTCAATGATGCTTAGCTAAACTTGATATAAGAGATGTAATCTTTAATCAAAATATAACATATTCTCAAACGTCATAGGACGTGAAGAAAAATTTCTTAAAAGTGATTAAGAGGTTATCCATCTTTCATCAAGCAAGCATCGTCATCATTTTAAGTAATCCCTTCCGGGTATACAAAACTTCATAACACATAACCTTAATCAGGAATTGATTTCCTAAGATTGAAAGGTTCTATGGAAGCTACCATGTAAAGGCTGGGTTTTGGTCATATAAGGGACCCTTGACACACATCCGATAGGATGCTTCATATACCAAATCATGGTATGAGATCAAGGGTGATCACACAGTACAATGATAACTTGACCGACCGGGTTGCCCTGAGTCTCCAAGGTCATAGTTCCATGCAATCGACTGGCGAGACATGCAAGTGTAATGCAACGAGCACACAGAAATTAATTAATTCGATTAAAAGAATGCTTTCAAGTCTAATCCTTGAGTGAACCCAAAATAAAAAATTCTGGTCTGCGAAACCAGAGATTCTGGGTTCGATCCCTAGCAGAGTCGCCATATTGTGGATATTGCATTTTTTTTACCCACAGCTTTAAAAAAAAAAAATATTTTTTCATATTCAAAACACAAAAACACGAGTCGCCACTTAATTTTTAAAAGGAAAAATTAAGAAACTATTTTAAAAGCAAACTGATCTTTTACGAACCAAAGATAAACTGGGTTCGGGGATTATAGAATGAAAGGGGAAGGAGCCCGGTGGACTAGAACACCCCCTTTCATCCTATCTCGTGATAGGCCTCTACTCAACATCCTTTTAAATGAATTGTTAATCTAAGCATGCCCTCAACTAATAAATATATGTAAATATACATTATAAAAGAATGTCTAAAAGGGTGTAAGATTGCAAATGATAAAATATCACTCAAAACCACATATTTCAATTAGCAAGAAATATGATGTACATTTTATGGAACTAAGAAACTTACCCGGGATCCAGCCGCGAATGTTTAAACGTGTAATGCATACAAAAGTAGAAATCCTAACAAAAAGGGTCTCTAATATACATATATACATATAAGGCAAATCCTAATTCTAATGTGTCGCACATGAAGTCAAAAATCAATAAAATCAAAAATAATTAAACTAGAGAAGAGTCAAGAAATCATACCTCATCGGTGCTACAAGATAATGGTTAGTCCACATGCTTTAGAAAGGATATATAACATCAAATAATCGTCCTCGGATGTCTAGCTTAATTCTACCAAGTAGAAGAAATGACACAATTTATGAATTTTTTGTAACTAGTTGAAATTATATCACTCCTATAGATATACAAGTCTCAACTAGGAGCCAATGCAATGTCTATATAGAAATAGTATAGTCCCAACATGATTACAAGGAACTCGCAATTATGTTTATGAAATGAATTCTAATTACAAGTATCAATCTATGTGGATGAATGTATATAATTACATGGATATGAACAAGAGTAAGCTATGAATTATTCCTTGATTTGGATCATTTCACCTTTGGAATTAGGTTTAACCAATCATTATTAAAGCATGGTTTAAGCCCTAGGTCATAGAAAAGTGATTTGAACTGTTATTTACAAAGTTTACCAGATCTGTCCCAAAATTCTAAAAATTACAAAGAGCAAATCAAAACTTCAAAAATTGGAAAAGCATGGTTCCCATGGTTTGATGTCAGTGAATTTTGGATACCAGATGCCTCTGTAAGTCTAGTTTCCAACCCAAAAAGAAAAATCAAAGATCAACGGTTCGATCTCTAGGAATTAGACAAACACTAGACATCACTTAGAAATTTACAACTCTCTATCCAGAGTTCTTATATGATTTTCTAAAAATAGTAAACAAATTTAAAAGACACTAATCTTTTTAGGAGATCTTGTTAACGCATTAAAATTGATAGAAAAAATTATTTGAAGCCAAGAATGCTTGATTAAGGTTCCGATTTACTCAATTCAAAAGGGTGTTACTGTTCTGAAACTCTGGACAGATTATTGTTGTTTCATAAAACTCATGACCAAACCACTTTAAACATGAAATCTCAATAAGACAAAAATTACAGTGGTAAAACTTTGTATTGGTGATAATCTCCAGTTGGTTTTATTCAATTCCAACGGTCCATTATTTAAGTAAAAATCTTTGATCAAAAGTGGTTAGTGAACTCACTACACCTTTTAACAAATGTACCTTTTATTTGTTAACTTTGGCTATCAAGCCATTAAGTTTGGCTTAGCCTAAGTTAGTTTTCCTCCCACTTGGTGGTCCTTGGAAACTAATGACACTTGTATTTATAGACCTCAATGAAGTATGAAAGGAAGTTCATGAAATCTCTAAATAATGAACCTAAACCATGGTGATAGGTTTGGATTCATTGACCAAATATGCTATCATCAACCTTAACTTCCTTGTAAAACATGAGCCTACAAGGGAGCTAAGGATTTCAAATCAATAGATTCAGGTAAGACATTGAAAGCCTTATGAATTCGAAGAGATGAATGCAATTAAAAAGAAAAAGAAGAGAAAACTAAGACTTAAATGATATCTAAGTAAACTTCATGATTTGTTTAACCTTAACCTAAGGTCATTTTGATCCAAATTGATAAAATATAAGTTCAATCGCAACATTAGTGTGTATAAAGGACCCCAAGGATTCCTATATATTGTGATTGAACTTGAAATAGAGACTTTATAACTTAGAGGTTACCTCCAACCATCCTCAACTTCTTGGTTGTTTTTAGGATATTCCAAGGCTAATCAAGCTCTCCTTCTAGCTCTTCCTTTTAAAAACTTGCTCCTAATTGTGTTTAGAAAATTTTAAGAGATTGAAAACAAAGAAATTTTAGAATCCAAACCAAAATACTGACCAATTCAATCTCCTTTGTAATGGGATATTCATCCCCTATATATAGGCAATTTTTGAAAGGGTATTTCAGTATTTTTAGGGGTAAAACCCTAATTTTGGATGTCCTTTTGAAAGTACAAAATGTACCATTGAAAAGTTGGCAGACACAAAAATGCGACACTCAGTGGAGATGGAAGCGGCACTCAACAAGCGCCGGTGCGGCACTCACTGAATGCCTATGTGGCACTCAGTAAATACTGGTGCGGCACTCAATGAATGCCACTGACAACTCCAGAGAGTGCTGTCTTTTTTAGAATTCTGATTTTAACAGCATTTGATGACATTTTGTGACTATTAGTAATTGTCGTTACGGCACTTGCTGACTGCCGTACAGCAATTAGTGAGTGCCGCAGTGGCAACCTGTGACTGTCGTAAAGTATTCCGTATACCATTTTCCTCTATTCTTCCTTTTCCTTCTTTCTTTCTTTATATTTTGAATTGCGGAGCCTTTTGAAGAGCTTGAACCACCTTTTGGAAGTCCTATATTAATCGGACATTGTCATCATCGGATTTGGAGGTAACGCTCCCCTTAATTCGATGTTTGGTCAAAATCGGGGGGTCTACAACGGGTACTTGGGCATATATTATCTCCAGACCTCTTGTGATCCTGAGGACTACTTTGATAATGCAATTGATGGGATTGCTATTATATATTCAGTTTGTTTACTATTCCTGTTTATTAGTAGGACTCGTACTGTGTGGTGTGAATAATTAGTGACATTCACTCGTCATTCCCTATGGACCCAAAAAGGAATTTTTTTTTCTCTATTTTTACTGCTCTGGGGTATGACAGGATTTTTGGTATCAGAGCTCCAAGTTGTGATACTTTCGTTCACTAACGATTCCACACCATCTGGTCCTAGCATTTTAAGATTCTTGAGATGAGATATAAGTTTAAGATAAGTTCATCTTCTAACGATAGATAGTTTTCTTTGCAGGTTAGCATTATGGATCCAGATTTCCACCTATTTATGGATGATTCTTTTAGCGGACATGTTATTCATGGCGACACTGTGGAGCCAGCCATACCAAAGATATACCAGAGCTACATTCGCCAGACTGCTAGTCGATACTTGGAGGAGAGGATGTGGACTTCTCTCTATGTTGTGGGCATGACACACTTGACAGAGATACATGTGGATGCATATCACTATGCTATGACCTGAGTAGCCATATACTAGGAGATAACTAGGTTGATCTAGAGTAAACCGGAGGTGGACGAGATTGAGTTGCGAGCTATTATAGGCAGGCCTATTCCACTAGAGCCTGCAGCTACACCAGCACCGGCAGCCCCACCATCACCGGTACCTGATGTGCCAGTTCCAAAGCTTGATCCAATTTAGGGTGAGGACCCAGAGCCAGAGGATGAGCATCCTAACGAGGATATCGATGGGGATGGAGAGGATGAGACAATGGATGATGAGGACCCAGCAGAGGAGGAGCCTGTAGAAGATGATGAGCCAGAGGATGACCCGGAGGAGCCAGAGTATGTTCCTGATGAGGAGCCAGAGCCAGAGTCAGAGCCAGAGCTTAAGTTAGAGGACCCAATAGAGAGAGACGTGATTATGGAGGTAGTAGAGGAGGATATTCCTGATGAGGAGGTAGTTGTGCCAGAGATACCCGTTATGCTTGAGCTACCAACCGGACCTTTAGTGCATATGGCAGCCATGACCGATATGGCAGCCATGACCGAAATGGCAGTAGGATGGATAGCAGAGATAGTTAGATAGCCAGCTAAATTTATTATGGGAGAGGCTGCATTAGTAGGGGTATTGGATATAGCTGATGGATTTGCTGCTATAGCCGTCGAAGTCGCTAATCAGGCAATGATGGGAGAGGACATTACCCTTGAGGAGATGGATATCATTTCGGAGGATGAGGCACCACCAGCAGGATCAGATGCTGACGATTTTTGAGTGAGGATCTAGAGGAGGTTTAGTTTTGCTAGTTTCATATTAGGACATGTTGTCCACATGATTTTTGGGAGCTTGAGAGGGCTATTTGACCATAGCTTTTATTATATAGCTAGATGCCACTAGTATAGTTATCCTTAGCACTATATTTGCTTGTGTCCTATATGGTACACAGTTTGACTAATGTGTACTATGCGATGCATCTTTGAATATATATATATATACGAGCAGTACTTTTATTATTTATTGTGGTGTATTCGAGTGATATATGCTGATAGTAGAACTGTTAATTCTGATTGCTGGTTATCACTCTATCTTGATTTTGTTTCTCCGAGAAGACTTTTAGCTAATCGATAGGTCTCTTATAGGTACACTTCAGTAGCACACTATGGTAGGACCCTTGAAAAATCATCAAGTACGAATTGGAGCACCTATTCCCGAAGGAATGGACCCATCTGGAGTTTTTGAGCTTTTATGCCGAGGATGGAATATGTAGGCAACACCTACAACCATGCTACAATCCAACAACCTGTCCACCCCCAGTTGTACCATTTCATCAGAGACAAATAGGGGACAAATTACTAGCAAATTTTCATGGTTTACGTCCCGAGAAGTTTGACAGGTTAACAGAACCATGGAAAGCCGAACAGTGTATAAGAGAAATGGAATTGATCTTTGAAGCATTAGAATACAGTGAAAAAGAGAAGCATCGTCTTGCTATGGGAAGTTGAACAAGCCATTATAGGGGTGAACACTGCGAGGACGATGCCTTGGGAAACATTCAAAGAAGATTTCTAGAGAAGTACTTTCTAGAAGATGAAAAAGATCAACAGGAGAAGAATTTTATGAGTCTAGTCTAAGGAGGATGGACTGTGAGAGAATATACTACACAATTCGAGCATCTGTCTTGATTTGCTCCACACATGATCGATACCCCATAGAAGAAGGTGAAGAGATTTCACCAAGGATTGAACCCCCACCTCAGACATATGATGGTTGCAGTCATTTGAAGGGATTGTTAGATTTGCTGCAGGATTGGAAAATGACACCTATCCAGCATAGAGACAATAGATAAATCAACCCCAGTCATCAAGAGGTTTCTAGCAACCGAATTTTTTGAAACATCCATCAAGGAACACCCAAGGGTGGAGACCTCAAGGCAACAAAAGAACCTGGGATGGAACCAAGAAGCCTCAATTAAGTTATCCTCGACCCTAGTACTATCAACAACGAGGACCGCAACCTCAAACTGCTTACAGCTCTGCCAACCAATAATAGAGGGTGTTTTAATTGCGGAAAGCCAGGGCATATCGCCAAGTTCTGCACAGCTTCTAGGGTTAACCACCGGATGGATGCCATCTATCGAAATTGCAACAAGCTGGGACATTTGAGCAAGGATTGCCGTGCACCATGATGAGGATACTATGGAGCCCCAATTTAGGGAATACAAGGACCCATGGATTAGACAAGGATGAATGCTATAATCCCAGGGGAAGAAGGCTTCAATGCTGATGAACAACATCATCTGGAAGGTACGCTTGTACTATTTCTTAGTCAAGTTAAAGCTTTTTTTTATACTGTCATTGCACGTTCATTTATCGCTGTTAAGATTGTGCGTCAGTTGGGTTTAGAACCCCAGGCACTTGAGCCGGCATTTAATTCTATGTCACCATTGGGAGTGACTATTAAGTTGGGTAAAGTATGGAAGGATTGTCCACTAACTCTAGGAGATAGGAATCTTCTGGCAGATATGGTAGTTCTATCAATGTCGGAGTTTGACATAATCCTGGGGATGGATTGGTTGACTAAGTACAGTGCCAACTTGGATTGCCCTACCAGGATAATTGTATTTCCAATAACTGGATGATCGGCGATCAGATTTTAGTGTCAGCTGAAGAGAGCCATTTTTCTCACAAGTTGTATAGCTTTAATAGAGAGTACGAGTACGGAACCTACAGTGGACCAGATTTTTACTATACAAGACTTTCATGATGTATTCCAGGATATTAAAGAACTTCCACTAAAAAGAAAAATAGACTTCTGTGTAGAACTAGTATCTGGTACACTGCCAATATCTAAGACTCCATATAGGATGACACCAATTGAGATGTTGGAATTGAAGAAGTAAGTTCAAGAACTTGAAGATTTGGGATTTGTTCGCCTGAGTACGTCACCTTGGGGAGCACCAATTTTGTTTATGAAGAAGAAGGACAGAACACTTTGACTCTGTATAGACTACAGGGAGTTGAATAAGGTTACGATTAAGAATAGATATCCACTACCTCGGATAGACGATCTTCTCAAAGATTGATTACATTCAGGATATCATCAGTTGTTAGTTTGACCGAAGAATGTATCGAAGACTGCATTCCGAACAAGATACGGGCATTTTGAGTTTCTAGTTATGCCTTTTAGATTGACGAATGTGCCAGCAGTATTTATGGACTTAATGAATAGAGTATTTAGACCACATCTGGATTAATTCATTATAGTTTTCATCGATGACATCTTGATATACTCAAAGACAAAAGAGGATCACAAGCAACACTTACAGATTACCTTATAGACACTTCGAGATAGTAAGTTGTAAGCTAAGTTATAGTAAGTATGAGTTTTGGCTACAGGAGGTCAAATTCTTGGGACATGTTATATCTTAAGACAATATCTCTGTGGACTCATCTAAGATCGATGCAGCCTTAAGCTGGAATAGACCAACTAACTCCATAGAAGTTAGGAGTTTGCTTGGCTTAGCAGGATATTATCAGAGATTTGTCGAAGGATTCTCTAAGATTGCAGGGCCATTGATGAATTTGACAAGAAAGGAGATAAAGTATGAATGGACAGATAAGCATGATGGTGCATTTCAAGAGTTAAAGAAAAGATGACTTTTGCACCAGTACTCATGATACCTAAGAGTGGGGAAAGGTATGTGATCTATAGTGATGCATCACACCAAGGACATGGTTGTGTGCTTATACAGGATAGGAATGTCATTGCATATGGATCCAGATAGTTGAAAGTACAAGAGAAGAATTATGTAACGCATGATCTGGAATTAGTAGTAATAGTGTTTGCATTAAAGATTTGGAGACACTATCTCTATGGAGAGAAGTTTGATTTGTTTTTCGATCATAAGAATTTGAAGTATTTGTTCTCTCATAAGGAGTTGAACATGCGACAATGAAGATGCATGGAGTTAGTTAAAGACTATGACTTTTCATTGCAATACCATCCAGGTAAAGCAAATATTGTAGCAGATGCTTTGAGTCATAGACCTCGACTAGTTATTGCTGCGTTATTAATTTAAGAATGGCAAGCATTGGAAGTATTAATTGAATTTGATCTTCAGCCAGTGGAACCAGTAGAAGGACAACATTTTGGATGCCTTATAGTATAACCAACTTTGATCAATCGAATCCTAGAGGCTCAGCAGACAATGGAAGATTTAAAGTTATGGTTGACCAAGATGTCAGCAAGGAACCAGAAGTTTGGAGTATTAATACCGATAGAGCCTTACAATGTAAAGGTAGACTCTGTGTACCTGACGAAGAAAATCTCTGAAAAGAAATATTAGATGAAGCACATAAGTCACGAATGACTATTCATCCTGGAGGTACAAAGATGTACAAGGACTTGAAGAGAAATTTCTGGTAGGAAGGAATGAAGAGAAAAGTAGCTGAGTATGTAGCTTAATGTCTTACATGTAAACAAGTAAAGGCAGAACATCAGAAACCACATGGACTTTTATAGCCGTTACCAATTCCCCAGTGGAAATGGGAACATATCACTATGGATTTCATAGTAGGATTGCCGAAGTCACAGCAGAACCATGACGCTATTTAGGTAATCGTGGATTGACTTACAAAGATGGCACATTTTATTGCCTATAATATGACCTATCTAGTAAAACGTTTGAGCTGAATGTATCTACACCATGTTATAAGGTTACACGGTGTACCTATTTCTATCATGTCAATCAGGATTCGCACTTTACCATAGAGTTTTGGAAGAGTCTTCAAACAGTGATGGGAACAACACTAAACTTGAGTTCGACCTTTCATCCATAGATTGATGGACAGACAGAATGAGTAAATCAAGTGATGGAAGATATGCTACGTGTTTGCGTTATTGATTTCGAGAATTCTTGGGAGATTCACCTACCATTAATCGAGTTTGCCTTTAATAATAGCTGCCATACGAGCATATGGATGGCGCTATTTGAAGCTTTATACGGAAGACCTTGGTGATCACTGCTATGATGGACCGAAGTTGGAGATACTCAACTTCTTGGGCCAGAGATGGTACGATAAATGAGTGAGAAGATTCAATTCATATGTGAAAAGATGAAGGCAGCTCAGACCTGACATAAGAGTTATGCTGACAAGCGACTCAAAGACTTAGAGTTTGCTATTAGAGATCACGTGCTACTCAAGGTTTCAACTGTTCGAGGAATCGTCAAATTTGGTCAGAAGAATCAAAGGCGCCATCCAAGCAAAGTGGGAAGGTTGCTTATCGACTTGCATTGCCACCGAAGTCAGGAGTGCACAACGTTTTCCACATCAGTATGATGAGGAAGTATGCTTACAACCCAGTACACGAGATCAACTTCGAAGATATTGAGTCAACAACAATGTTACATTCAACGAAGGTCCAGTTTGCATTCTAGATCGAGGGATCAAGAAACTCAAAAACAAGGAGATTTCGTTAGTAAAGATTCAGTGGAAGCATCATGATGAAGGAGAAGCTTCATGGGAGCTAGAGTCAGAGATGCTTGAGAAGTTTTCGTTGTTGTTTTAGACCTTGGTTAATTTGATTTCGAGGACGAAATCCTTAATGAGTGGTGGATGATGTAATACCCCATATTTTGTTATATAAATAAGACTTGGTATTTTTTTCTATATACTTGTATAACCTTACCCTTCATTTGGTAAAATTAGATACCAATCGATTGCCTTTGTTTCCCAATCGATTGCCACTTTTTATATACCAATTGATTGTCATGTTTCCTAATTGATTGCTATTCTACCAACCTAAATTCATTACATGGCAATATACTTATCAATTTCCATCTTTTCCAATCAATTGCCTTCAAATATCTATAACCAATCGATTGCCATCAGCACCAATCGATTGGCATAAGTAGAGACAAGTTTTTTTCTTTGCTTGAGCTTTGGACGCGTGGCACTTTCATACTCTCTATAAATACATTCATTTATGGCCTTGAGGCCAGTTTTACATAGTCTTGAGAGAGAGAGACACACACCTTGTGAGATATATACATATACCAAAACATATATATATATACATCCATATATACACATATACTGCCTTGGGAAGAGGAAGAAGAAGGAGAAGAGAAAGAAGACATAAGAAAAGCGAAGGAAGAGAAAGAAAAGGAGAGATAAAGAGCAGTCAGAGAAGAGAAAGAGAAGAGGAGAGAGAGAGTTTGAGCTCTAAGCTCTATAGACATAGACAAACAAGCCTTAGGTGAGTCTTTACTCACTTGGTCTCTCTTATATATGTTTTTACAAACTTATGGGATATTTAGATGTAATAAATACGTCTTTAGGACGTTTATATAGTCTATTTTATGAATTTATTAGAGAAGACAAAGTCCTAATCGATTGGATTTTTCCTAATCGATTGGCATCCTTTGTAACCCAATCGATTTCCAAGATTAGAAATTGATTGACATTATTGTGGATACAATCGATTGACATATTTTTCAATCAATTGTTACGTATTTTATCCCAATCGATTGACCCTTGTCTCAATCGATTAGCATTGGCAGAACATGAATTATTTATGTTGTTTATTATATAATGGGTTCGATCGTTCAATTCTTGATTCATATTTTCATTATGTAATTATGGGTTAATCAAGGATAATGTAACAACACAGATAAGTACGATTAATAATAACGGATTTACATGATGACATTAGATGTTATGCGGTTCAGGTTTGAGTTCTATATCCGTTCTTTTCAATCTGAGTAGTCAGGCCATGATGGGAAGTCATGTATCAATGTTAGTACAAAACATAAGTAGGTTCGATAAGTCTGGGAATAGTACACGGGCAGACACCTGGTCATCATATGCTTTCACGTGCGGTGGATGGTTTATATCCTTAACGAGCAGTGAGCAGAAATATGTAGTCCTAAGATAGCCAGATGATCCATGTTATATCCTTAACGAGTAGTGGATGGTTTATATCCTTAACGAGCGGAGGATAGGGATCACTGGTATACATCGATGAGTTGTGGCAATAGATTTAATATGCTATTGTTCAAAGCGTCGTATCCCTGATATGCGGTGGATGGTTTATATCCTTAACGAGCAGGGGATGGACTGACGTGGTGTCCATAATATGCGATGGATGGTATATATCCTTAACGAGCAATGGACAGAATGATGGTATGTTGATATAAGGTGAATGATTGAGTCTATTCATTAATTTAAGATATGTTAGTTATCTCGTTGAGTTTCAGTCTCTGGATAATAAGACTACAAGGATAAGTACCGACGTTGTAATAAAGAGAAGATATTGCTTAGTGGAACTATATCTTATGAATTTTATAACTTGTTATTACGTAATATAATTGGTACCTTGTGAATTTTATTCACTCAGCTCTCAGTAAGCTGGCGGCTGTTATTGCCTAGACATTCTCCATCCAGACTATCCTGTACCTTATTCTGCAGGTGATTGAACTTATGACGACAACTACTACCCTGAAGGGGATTATGCAGAGGGCGGCCCCACTGATATCAGTTATGCCAAAGAAGAGTACTACGCTAACGATTACCCTTACGCCAGCTAGAGATGAAGAAGTTGTATCTAGATTATATTTCTGTTATTACTCTTGCACTTTATTAGTTTTACGGGTACTTGGGCATATGTTGTCTCCAGACCTGTTGTGATCCTGAGGACCACTCAGATAATGTAATTGATGGGATTGTTATTATATAATCAGTTTGTTTACTGTTCCTATTTATTAGTTGGACTAGTACTGTGTGGTGTGAATAATTAGTGACATTCACCCGTCTTTCCTTATGGACCCAAAAAGGAAATTTATTTTTCTCTATTTTTGCTGCTCCGGGACATGACATTTCAAGCCATACAATTTTTGGCACACCCGGTGGGACCGTGTGAGAAATTCGGTAGTTCATCATGCCACCAAGGAAGAATTTGACAAAAGATAAGGGGATAGCCGTGCAACCAGAGATGGACACACCAACTGTAGACGAAAATGTTGAAGAAGGGGTTCATGGCAACACCAGCGATAAGTCTCACACTAGTAGACATGAGTCATTTAAGCCTCAGCCTAAAGAGACCAAGGCCTTTGCCATTGGTCTAGATCAACAGGCTCTGAAGGATTATGCAGCTACTATGCGTTTCAGTCTGGACAGCGCACTGCACAATTGGCTCCAAGACAACTTGCAGCAAACATCCACGATTGTGAAGCCATTTATAGATATGATGCAAAATATGGGTGACCAAATTACTAAGAGTGTTGACCGTCAAATGTCATATATGATAGAAAAATTAGGTCCGCATCATCTTTGAAGACCAGCGCCCAGAAGTAACCTATACAGGTCTTCATCAATCAGGCTCCATAGCTGACTTATGGGAATGTTAAGCTCCTTAATCGCCCTGCAGTTCTGGGTTTCATTAACCACCCTAGTTCTGGCATGTTTGACCATGCATCGAGTTCAAGCAACCAACCGGTTTCACACTAGGTTGATCAAGGCTCAGGATTTCCTGAGAATCAACAAGGGTTAACTAGTCCTAATATGGGGCCTCATACCAGTTTTAAGTGGGGCAAATGATGATCCTAGTCCATCAGACTGGATATCATGAGGGTATTCAGCCTCAAATGTCTGTATTACCACCTTGGGGGCCATCTATGCAATCAGTGGTGCCGAATGTGGGACAAGCGGCTTAGTTAGGCGTTCATATGGTAGGCTTACTTCCTTCGCACGTGTATCAGACAGGGGGCACCATTAGCCATTAGCGCTATGGATATCATAGGCTAGCCACGTTTAATCTTTTTCAAATTCAAAATATGAGTCGCTGGTTAATTTTTTTAAAGGAAAATTAAGAAACCATTTTAAAAGCAAATAGATTTTTTGGAAACCAGAGATTTCTAGGTCCGGGGATTATGGAATGAGAGGGGAAGGAGCTCGGCGGACTAAAACACCCCCTCTCATCCTATCTCGTGGCAGGCCTCTACTCAACATCCTTTTTAATCGAATTAATAATCTAAGCATGCCCTTAATTAATACATAGATATATACATTACAAAAGCATGTTGAAAAGGGTGCAATATTGCTGACAATAAAAGGCATACAAAACCAAGTAGATTCATCTAGCAAGCGAGTGATATGCAATAGAGAACAAGATAACTTACTCGGGATCCAGTTGCAAAAGGAAACGTGCAATGCATGCAAATAAATAGAAAACCTAAAAAAAAGGTCTCTAATACATATATACACATAGGGCAAGACCTAGTCTAAGGTGTCGCACATGGAGTCAAAAATTGATAAAATCAAGAAATGAAATAAGTGAGAGAGTCAAAAAATCATACCTCAATAGCGCTACATAACAAAGGGTTAGTGTACATGCTTTGATCAAGATATATTATTAAAATCCAAATACTATACCAAACTTCTAGCTTAAATCTATCAAGCAAGGGATAGTTGACATAATCATGAATTCCTTCTAATTTGTTGAAATCACAACACCTATATAGATATACAAGTCTCAACTAGGAGCCAATGTAATGTCGATATAGAGATGGTACAATCTCAACATGATCACAAGGAATCCACAACTAGGTTCAACTAATTATGACTTAACTCAATACGAAATAAAGTCCTAATTGCTAGAATCAATACACATGTGATGGATGCATGAACATGAACAAGAACAAGCTATGAATCATTTGTTGATTTGGATCATTTAGCCTCTAGATTTAAGTTCAATTAATCATAATCAAGACATGGTTTAAACCCCTAGGGCATAGAAAAGTCATCTGGATCATTATTCACAAATTTTATCAAATCTGTCATAGAATTCCAGGAATTACAGAGAACAGACTAGACTTTCAAAAATAAGAAAAACATAGTTCCCTTAGTTTGATCTTAATGAGTTTTGGACACAAGATGCCTCTGTGAGTCTAGTTTCTAACCCAAAAAGAAAATCAAAGATCAAACGGTTCAATCTCTGGGAATTGGATCAAAACCAGACATTACTCAGAATTTAACAACTCTCTATCCAGAGATTTTGTGTGATTTTCTAAAAATAGTAAATGAATCTGAATTACTTCAATCTTTTAGGGGATCTTATTAACACATTAAGTTTCATAGTACAATTTATTGGAAGTAAAAAATGCTTGATTAAGGCTCTGATCTATTCAAATCAATACTAACTCATTGTTCTAAAATTTTGGATAGAGAGTGACTAGTTCATGGATCCTAAGATGTAACCATGTTAACCATGAAATCTCATCAAAACAAAAATTACAGTGATAGATCTGTGTTATGAACACATTCCAATTGGTCTCATCCAATTGCAATGGACCATGATTTAATTAAAAATCTTTGATCACAATTGGTTGATGAATTCACTGAACCATTGTTGAATTGGTGTTCATAATTTGAATCAAACTTGAACTATATTTCTAGAGATAATCTAGATCACGTATGATTGTGATCATCAAAATAGCAACAAAATACAAAAGAGATTCATGGATTTAGCCTTAGAGGATCTCCATCATAGATCGCATGTTGAAGATCTAGCAAGAGAACCTCAATGACTTACTCAATCCTATGAACTTTGAATGCTTGGATTCAACAATCAAATTATAAAAATATCAGATCTACATCTAATTCCTATCCCAAACATACGATCCTTGAGGAATATAAATTCATTTTATTGAATTCTCCTCCCAAGTTAATGGTCCTTGGAGATCAAGCTAAATTGATGATCAAAAAAGAGAAGAGTATGAACAAATGAAGAGAGAATTCAAACTAAATTGATGATTCAAAGCAAAATTTCTCTTTAAAAGGCTTATTACAAAACTTAATCCTTGATTAACTAGATCCAAATCAATAAATAGATAATAATTCAATCACGATACAAGTGGTGTGTGATGAAATGAGGTAGGAAGAGACTTTATGAAAATTGTGTAAAAGATCTTAGAATTCTACGAATTGTGATTGAATTTTAGACTAAATCTAATTAGGATTAGGGGATTACCTCCAATAACCTCAGGTTTTCTTCTTGTTTTGGTGAAGATCCTTAAGTTCTTCAAACCTTCTTCTTCAATTCTCTCTTTCTCTCTCTCCAAACTCTCAATTGTATCTCTTTTCTATATGAAATCCTTGTATCTCTTGTAATGGAGATGTATATCTCCTTATATAGACCAACCTTGAGAGGTTAATTCAGTAAATTTGGGGTGTTTATGCATGTGCCATAACATCTTCTAGAATTCAAAACGTATTTTTTTTATAAAAAAAATAGCTGTTACAGGCTGCGGCAGTCTCTGAGTTGTCCGCAGCACTCAATGAGTGCCGGCGCGGCACTCAGTGAGTGCCTCCAGCTTTGCCACGTGTTGCCTCGCCTTCTGTTATTTATATAGATCATTATACATACATATATATATATATATATATATTTTGTTTTCTTTTCTTTTCAAATTTTCTTTTCTTTTTATATATATATATATTTTAAATAAACTCTCTTTCTCCTTTTTTTTTAAAAAGAAAATCCTTTTTCATCTTTTTCAGAATTCCTTTCTCAAAACTATTTACACCAGAATTTATTTTGTTATTATATTTTAAAACTGACTCTATACTTTTCTATGCGAGTTTTTACACTCGAATTTTCCTGAACACCCAGTCTTTCTCCCTCTTTCTTTTGAAAATTTTATCGAGATTGAAGAACCTTCCAAAGAGCTTGAATCACTTTAAAGATCTTCGAATTTCGTCGGACATTGTCGTCATCGGTTTCAGTGGTAATCACCCCCTGAATTCAAAGACCGGTTAAAATTGGGGTGTCTACAAGCACAGACTGGGGGGCACCATTAGCCAGTAGTGCAGACTGGGGGGCGCCATCAGCCAACAGCGTAGACTGGGGGGCACCATTAGATAGTAGTGCAGACTGGAGGGTACCAACAAGTGGTGGCACAGGGTGGAGTTCAATTCCAACAACCATTGATGCACAATGGAGGGCCATTGCAGGTGCCTGGAGCTGGTTTGCCGGGTCATCAGCAAGCTAGAAATGAGGTACGTAATCCCTATCAACCTGATTTTCATGGTCCCATTCCCATAGGGATGAATAGGGACGAGATGGAAGAGGCTATCAAACAACATGTTCATGGGCAAGTCAGGGAGTCAATGACCAACTGAGAGAACAATTTGGGGTAGTGTTTAGGGCCCCTATCCATCCTCAATATCAGAAGCCTTACCCAAACTTCATTGACCAAATGTTTGAGTTGCCAAGGTATTAAAGGTACCTGAGTTCACTTTGTTCTCTGGTGGAGATAGGCAGACTACACTAGAACACATTGCACATTTTACTGCACAATGTGGAGAACTTTCCCACAATGACATGCTAAAATTGAGATTATTTGCCGATTTACTCACGAGACCTGCCTTTACTTGGTATGTGAATCTTCCCATAGGTTTAGTCCAAACTTGACAAGATGTGGAAATAATCTTTCATAGTTTGTTTATTAGACTGGTCCAGATGTGACTATCACTGATTTGGCCAGGTTGAAGTAGAGTGTAGGAAAAAACATAGAAATGTATATTGCTAGGTTTAAATCTGCCCATAATAGGTATAGGGCTAGGTTACCAGAAGAAGAATATGTGTGTCTAGCTATAGATAATTTAAAATCCACACTCAATCCCTAGGTCAATTATTCACAGACTTCTGCCACATGGTTGACGCTGTGGCACGATATAAGAAGGTACTAGATGAGGAAAATCAAAAGAAGAACAATACCAGTTGGGTATATTACAAAGGGCATCATCAACCTGCACACCTAGTCGAAATTGAGGATGATGAATAGGCTGATGAAGGCAATTATGAGAATGGATATGAATTTACTGCAACCGAAATAATGACTCAAAAGCCATTTATATACGATGTCCTGCGAAAACCTCCTCAAACTCAAGGAAAGAACCCTACTAACCAAATTGATAAGCCTGGTAAGAAGTATGATTTCGATGTCACCAGAGGTGACATGATTTTTGATTGGTTAGTTAAGGAAAAGAAAATCAAATTAACACACATTTTGCCAACAAATGAAGAACTTAAAGGGAAGACCTATTATAAATGGCATAACAAATGGACCCATAGTACAAATAACTGTACAACTTTTTGTGAATCCATTCAAAAAATGGATTAAAAATGGGACTCTAAAATTCCCCGCTGATAAGCCTGCTCAACAGGTGGACAAGAATCTGTTCGTGGCTGAGGCACATGTCAATATGGTTTTAGTAGATTTTACCAACATGACAGGGCTAGCTAGATCAAAATCATGTGTTCAATTTTCTCCCTCCAATGGTAAAAAAAAAGTGAAAAATGTGGTTTCAAAGCCCAAGGGATTAAATCCAGAGGCACCACCATTCAAAACAAAGGCAGGAGTTTACTACCATACTGCCAATCCCTATGATTCGTATATAATGTCAAGATAATCATTACACGATCTGGTAGACGCAAGTGAACAACCAATTCTCTGCATTAGCTACGTAGAAGTTTTAGCATTTCTACTCTGAAACCAAACTCATGATATTCAGAATGATAAAATAATATTGAGGGTAGAAAGCAAGTAAGGTAGGATGGTTCACAAACCAGGGGGGTTTCAAGTTACATTAAATGACAATAAGTCTGGCAAAAGAAAAGGGGCGAGAATGCCTTGAGAAAGCAAGCATAATAAGCCTGATCCTGCCAGGTACTTCACCAAACAGACCAAATTTAAGGGTTCAACTAGCTAAGGCCAAAAAAGGAGGTTATAACCTGCACCTTATCCTAACACTAAGGCAAGGATGGTACTTTCTCCTATGCCGTAAGATGGTCATTAGATATATTTTCAGCATCCTAAATTTTCTCAGTACCATGACCCACCCTTCCTGACTAGGACGCAGAAGAGATATATGCTGCGTAAAGGCTGCCCAAAAGAAGAAATAGCCAGTCGTGAGGAGATTCAAAGGCAGATCAAATCAGTGGGCATGGAAAGTTGAAAATAAGTCTAAAAGTTAGGATGATGGCAATAAGAATGCAGTTACCACAGAAGTGGGTGATGACTTGTCAGAATTCGATAAGCAAGGGGGCCAAGAGAATTCAGGGGAGGCTGATCACTAATCCACGGACCAAGAAAACCTTGACATATAAGAATTTAGAGTGCTGATGTAGGATGATGCAAACCCCGTTAACAACTAAGCCCATGCTGATGCTAAACATTTAGTAAATTTGGTGGATTCAAATGGTCAAAAGACGACAATTCAAGTAGCCTCTCCGACAACGAGATATTTTGGTTAGGAAAATCCTTACTAAGGGTACTCACAAGTCGGGTGAGTCGGGTTTGGCCCTCATCTGCTCATCCATCCAAACATAGTCGGGTTTGCCCTCCTTCCATCCGTCATCCACTCATTTTGTCGGGTGCACCCGACTCATCGGGTGGTTGGGTGAGTCGGGTGAAACCCGACTGTCTCATTTGTCTCAATCAAGCATTTGCTTTACACATGACTTTATCTTTATCTTCATTTTCTTTTTTTTTTTTTCTTTTTTTTTTTTGCTTTGTCTGTTTTTGTCTACAAAGTCATGGGCTAACCAAAGCTCTGACCAAACAAAAAATAGAAACATACTAGTTTGATGGTTTTAATGTTTTAATATCTCCGCTAGTGACATATATATTTTATTGATATAAGAATATAACATTTATATATATATATATATTTAAAGACTATATAATACATAATACATATACTGATATAAGCATATTACATATATATATATTAAAGACTATATAATACATAATGCATATATTGATATAAGCATATTCCATATATATTTTTTTAAAATTAAGTGTGTTTCGAGTTGGGTCGGGTGAATCGGATTTTCACCCCCTAGACCCGTGACTCCACCCGAAACTGTCGGGTTTCCACCCCCAAGACCCGTGACTCCACCCACATTGTTTAAAAACCAATAAAAAGGCTACGAGATAGTCGGGTGATCGGGTGAGTCGGGTGAGCGGGTGGATTTTGAGCAGCCCTAATCCTTACTTTATCTCTATGACAACATGGTATACATAATGCCATATGCTTTTGTGGCACAAGATTGGCAGCCTGATTGTTTGTAAGGAGATGTTAATGATGAGTTAGAACCCATGGTGCTCATCATTGAAGAGGTACAATCACATGAGCTAGTGATCCAAAATATACTGATCTCAGACTCAAAGCAGAAGATGGCCATTATGTTTGATAAGCCAAATGTTAGAATGGCCAGACACTTACGATAATTAGATGTCAAGCTAAATTTTAATGGTATCCCGGTATCCAAACTCTTAGTGGATATGGGGCTTCTGTTAATTTATTACCTTTACACATGCTTAAAAATTGCAAAAAACTAGTGACGATCTCATTGACACTAATATGGCAATATTGAGTTTTTCTAGAGCATCAGTCCAACCAAATGGAGTACTTCCAGTCACTGTGTCCATTAGGAGTAGAACTACCTTAATAGCATTCTTTTTGGTCAACACCACTTCTCACTACAATGCTCTGTTAGGTCGAGATTGGATTCACATAGCATGGTGTATGCCATCTACTTTGCATCAATGTCTGATTTTCTAGAATGAAGAAGAAGATGAACCAGAAATCATTGAGGCTGATAAGAAACCATTTATGGTGGAATCTCACATGACTAAGGAAAAATTCTATGATATCAATGTGTCCACGTTAAGATTATGGGAAATTAACAAAAATGGCCATCCAAAAGGGATTGATCCTGTAGTAAGTGGAGGAAGCCATGAATATGCTAAATCAGACAATGTTGTTTAATGGAAGACAACCATCTTAAAGTATATCTCGATATCCTACGTCAAATTCAGAATGATGTCTAGTTTATTATTCAAGGGGCATCTTGCTTAGCCGACTACGTGACGGAGGAGAATGATCGGGCTGAAATAGGCTAAATTCATCTGTCTAAATTGCCACCAGCTCCTACAAAACTGGATGATACGAAGACTGTGAAGTTCAGGATCCATTAGAAGAAGTCAACTTAGGGGGGAAATGGTCTTATTAGGATTACACTCATAAGTCAACTTCTCCCAATAGATTTTAAAACACATTTGGTTAGCCTGCTAAGTCGGTATCAAGATTGTTTCTTTTGGGACTACTATGAGATGCCTGGCTTGGATAGAAGCTTGGTAGAACATCAACGCATGATAAAACCAAGGTATAACCCTTACAAGCAGTCCCCAAGACGAATGGTAAATGAGATCATACTAAAAGTTAAGGAGGAAGTAGAATGATTATTGAAGGTTGGGTTCATTCGTACAACCAGGTATGTTGAATAACTTTCAAATGTTATTCCTGTTTTGAAAAAGAATGGAAAATTGAGGATATGCATTGACTTTAGAGATCTTAAAAAGGTTACTCCTAAAGATGCGTATTCCATGCCTATTGTTGACATGTTAATTGATTCAGCATCCGGGCATGAGATCCTTAGCTTTATGGATGGACACTCTAGTTATATCCAAATTTTCATAGCTAAAGAGGACATGGCAAAAATAGCCTTTCGATGTCTGGTGGCAATTGGGACATTTGAATGGGTTGTAATGCCATTTGGATTAAAGAATGTTGGAGCCACTTACCAACGAGCTATGAATGCTATATTTCATGACATTATTGGAAAGTGGATGGAAGTCTATATTGATAACGTAGTGGTGAAATCAACCTTTGATGACCATTTGAAATTTTTGAAAAGAAGCTTTGAAAGGATGAGATGTCATCAGCTTAAAATGAATCCATTAAAGTGTGCGTTCGACTTCTCAACTAGAATTTTTCTTGGAAGCCAAACCACCAGCTAACAAAAAACAATTATAAAGATTGCTTGGCTGAATTAACTTTTTGTGCTGATTTATCTCTAATTGTGCAAGTAAAACTAAAGTTTTTTGTCCACTATTGAAATTAAAGAGTGAAGAAGAATTCGTGTGGAGACATGAACACCAGCTGGCTTTTGAACAAATCAAAAGATATCTTGCCAAGCCACCTATCGTAGTCTCTCCTAAGCCAAACAAACCTTTAAGGTTATATGTATAAGCATCCATTGACTTAATTGGAAGCCTGTTAATTCAGAACAGTGATAAGAATGTAGAACATGTGGTTTATTACTTAAGCTATATGCTGATTGATGTAGAACAAAGGTATACATCAATTGAAAAGTTATGTTTGGCTTTGTTCTTCTCTTGCATTAAGTTAAAATACTATATGTTACATATAACAGTGGAAGTTGTGTGTAAAACTGATGTCATCAAGTATATGTTGTCAAGACCAATTATCACTGGTAAAGTGGCAAAAATGGTCTTAAACATTGTTAGAATTTAACCTGCAATATATCCCACAGAAGGCCACTAAAGGACATGCCTGGCTGATTTTCTAGCTGACCATCCATGTTTAGATATAAGTCCTAAAATCTTGAAAGGGGTTGAAATTGGATACGCATCTGTTACCTCTTAGGTACTATGGTTTGATGGCTCCAGTACAGAAGAGTCAACATTGGACACAAAAAGATAGTTTTCTTTCAAACTTGATTTTAAATGTTCTAATAATCAAGTTGAGTATGAGGCTTTGATCATTGGCCTCAAGATTTTGTTTGATATAAAGGCCATGACTATGAAGTTACTTGGGGATTCGCAATTGGTGATCTATCAATTAGGGGAAAAATATAAGGAGCATAATGACAGTTTAGAAAAGTATCATACAATTGCTACAAGGTTGATTGAGAACTTCTCTAAGTCTGCAGTAAAATATGTGCCTAGGACAGAAAATGAGGAGGCTAACGAGTTGCCACAGATTGGCCTTGGACTTAGAATTCCCACTGATGTTTTTCAGAGGATGATTATAGTTAAAAAGGTATCTAAATCCTCAATCTTAGAGGAGGATAATACTGTTTATACAATACCACTCCAGACTGACAAGGATGATTGGAAAGACCCAATCATTAAATTCTTGGAAAATCCTAATGCGAATACAAACATCAAGATCAGAAGAAAGGAAATGCACTACTTCCTGGTTGATGGTGAGCCATTTATAAAGGCAGCAAATGAGTCAGTATTGTAATGTCCTAGTGAATTAAAACCCTTAAAATTGATGAAGCAAGTGCATAGTGGGCTATATGGTGCTCATTAGGATGGGACAAAAATGAGATGGTTGATAAGGAGATATGGTTATTATTGGACAACCTTCCTAAAAGATTGTATTAACTTTTCCAAAGGATTCCAGGCTTGCTAGAGACATGGGCCAATTCAGTATGTGCTTGCCATCAGTCTCCAATCTGTTATCAAACCATGGCCATTTCAGGGATGGGCAATGGATATTATCGGTAAGATTAGCCCACCCTCTTAAAAAAAATTATGCTTACATTTAGGAGTTACTGACTATTTTACTATATGGGTGGAAGCTGTGCAACTTAAATGAGTCAAGCCAGAATCAGGTAATCAAATGTGTTAAAGAAAAAATTATTCATAGGTTTGGATTACTGCAAACCATCACGGCTGACCAAGGCACACCCTTCACTGGGGATGATATGTTGGAATTTGCCTTTGAGTATGGCTTCACTATCCTAAATTCAACGCCATATATTATGCTCAAGCCAATGGGCAGGAAAATCAACCAACAAAATCCTTAAATTAAATATTCGAAAGATGGTTGATAATATTCCTAGAGTTTGGCATGAATTATTGTCTGAAGTCCTATAGGCTTATAGAACCTCGAAGAGGTCGAGCACAGGAACCACGTTGTTTACGCTAACTTACGGGCATGATGCAGTCCCTTACCATTGGAATTAATAGTAAGGTCATTAAGGATTGCTAGGCAGAATGATATGGATATGGATGATTATAATCAGGTCATGCTTATGGAACTAGAAGACTTGGATGAAATCAGGTTATTGGCTTTGGATCACCTTAGATTGCAAAAATATAAGGCTGAAAAGGCTTACAATAAAAGGGTGAAAGCCAAATCTTTCTCTGTGGGGAGAATTAGTCATGAAGGCCATTTTGCCACTTGGACTCAAAGACCACTGACTGGGCGAATGGTCCCCTAACTGGGTAAAAAAGCTGAAAACTGTAACAACATGATGTGCTGAGAAATAGAATCATGTATATATATATATATAACATCACATCATTCAAAAGCCAAAATATGGCTAAACAAAACAAAAACCCATAGTTCTGGCCCCATGGCCAACTTGTACAATAAACCCAAAAAAAGGAAGATGTCTCCTAAATGCCTAAGTACAGAGAAAGGAATCAAGGGAAGAAAGGAGCAAGAAGGGTCAATGTCTGGGACCACTAATCATCAATCTAGGCTAACGTGGTTTCTACGGTCTTGTGAATTGCTACCCATGACTCTTTTTGTGTGTCTAGAGCAAAAATCTTGTCGGTCAACTGGTCTAGCTGCCCAGGAACCTTCTCTAAGTCAGCCTGTTGGGAGGCGTAGCCAGCCTCCATCTTCTCTAGATTAACCTATAATTTTTGGATATTCTCTAACAATAAAGCAGAGCTTTTCACTCTAGCATCAGCGGTGTCAGCCAAAAGAATGCATTGGTTAGCAGCCTCTTTCTTTTTCTGGAAAAAATCCTTCACATCAGCCATTTGCTGGGTAGCCTTTGCCATAGCATTGGCAATTTTCTTGAACTATTGTAGGAAGGAAATCGAGGATGAAAACAAGGAAGACCTACAAAATCTACAAAAGCAAGGAGACTGTACTCTTTATGGCCTTCTATTGACCCATGACATTTTGAAAGGTCAATGAGCGCAAAGAGGCCAAAAGGTCCCTGGCCTAGAGTTGGGCTTTTGTGTAACTTGGAGTGGCCACTATAGGAGTTGGCTTCGGTGGTAGAGGGGGCCTGAGCTTGGCCTCTGAGCAAGTATTAGTCTGAGGTTTTGTGCTTTGAGGCAAAGATCTTTGATATTGGAAGTTATTTGGGAGTCCGAAGAGGTTGGAGTCACAGAAGTTGATGAGCTAAATCCCACAACAGAAGAAGGGGGTTAAGGAAATAGAGTTTTTGAAGGCTGAGGGACCTTGGGTGGTTCAATCACATTAGTAGGATCTTTTGAGGTGCCTCGGTCACTTTGGCCCATTTATGAAGAGGCCTTAGCAGGAGAGGACTTTGTAAAGAGGAAGGAGAAAGTCTAGGAGTTCTTGTAGTGCTAGGCTGATGGGTTAACCCAGAAGATGTTGGAGAAACACTTAAGGCTGTCTCATCATGCAATTATTTTTTAGTATGGGCCCTGGGAGTTTCCTATTCAGGGTTATGTCTAGTTTCTTCTTCTTCTTCTAATTGAATAGGATGTTCCATGGTAGTCTGTTCTAGAGTGGGTTTTTTTGCCTCTCCTTATCATAAGGGCTGGTATCCCTAAAACTACGCCAGATTGGGGTTGAAGAAGGAGCTTTTGCAGGGGCAACTATTTTTTTAGCGCGTACAGCAAAGGAGGGCTTAGAAGGACCTGACCAAAAGAAAAGAAAAAGGGTTAGATGAATTTGGCCATGAAAAGCGAATAAATCAACCAGTCCTAATACCAAGTTACCTAAGGGGTCTCGTGAAACTAAGTATGGAGATTGACCAGCTAGTCCAAAACTGCCCAAGAAGTATGATGACTAGATAGGGGAATGCCATCAAATGTGGGGCTCAGGGGAGTGCTAGACTGATAGCCAGCTACGGTAACTCCCGTAGACGTGTTTGTCTGGATAATCAATTCTGCAATCCCAAATTCAGCCAGGGGTGGAAAATGGCATGTCTTTTTGACCCAATTTTTAGTGAAAGCATAAAGATGCTTCCAATTTGGGGCTTTTCCATACTTTTCCCTATATTTGTGAGCCTTCTTTTCCACTCGCTCTTTTTCAGTCTGATCTTGATCTGATGCGCCTCTGAGATTGACTTAGAGGGCCTTTGAGGATTCCATTTTAACTTATAGAATTCTTCAAACTTTATGATGGAGTCATAGACAGCTTTGAGGCTAGGATCCATACCTTGGATCTTTTGCCTTTTGCTTGTAGTATGAATAACAGAAGGATTAGTTGTTAGTGATGGAGGCAATGGAGATAATGCATTTAACAAAGTAGCATAATCATTAAAGCAGTGATCAAAGTACTCAACCCAAAATGTGTCAAAGGAGGGAGTAGAAGCAGGACTAGGGGAAAAAGGGATAAAATTCAAAGTGCCCAAGAAGAAGCTTGTTCAGTTTGTCCACTTGCTGGACTAAGTCATAGGTTTTAAAAATCGTGTGGGTCAAGAGGTCTAGGTTAGATGACGGAAAATTAGGATAAGGAATTGCTTGGGTTAGGCCAAGTTGGCATGCACAATAATTTGGAAATTAGGATTCCATGCCACATTGATTGTTACCCGAACTCTTTTTTGTCACTCTATGTTGGAAGTCTCGAGAGGTGAGATAGTATACCCATATTTTGGGATAACAATTTGGTTCAATAAAAGAGGCCTTAAACTAGTTTGACCTGTGCAGAGGAGGATGATAGGGTAGAAACCTAGAAGGAGGAGGAATCCTTAGGGAGAAGAAAAAGCTTAAACAATCGGAAAACCCAAAAGGGCTGGAAGAGAATGTGGCTAAGTTCAGGCCAAAAATAGATTGATCAAATATGGTAGTACAAGAGGGGCTGATCTAAGGGAAGCAGAGATGAAGCCATAGTTACAAAATCCATAGGGGACCAACCCAAGTGTCCAAGTTGCTGTTAATCAACCTGAAACAACACCTTTATATCTAGGTTAAGAAAAAGGTCCTAAAGCTAGAATTTGGCCAGAAGGTAAGGCTTAGTCCAGAGGAAGATCAAATTTGACCACTTTAAAAGAAGAAGGATAGGCAAAATATTTGCTAACCCATAAAGTGAGGAAGGTAAGATATTCAACATCAATCAAGGGGCCATCAACCTTCCTGTGTTCCAAGACGAAAGACTGATAGCTCATGTTCTTTTCAAAGCCTGGGGTGATTGGAGGAATGGAATAGGCTTGCAAAGATAAAAGGGCACTAATGGGGTAACCATCTGGCCTTACTCCGACTAGGGTGGCCAAGTCAAGAAGAGTAGGGGACATCATCCCATAAGCAAAATGAAAAGAATTGGTGGATACGGACCAAAAGGCCAGGGTAGAGGAAAGAAGAGGAGTGTTCATAGGCAAGGGCATCATGGATAATTGAATCAAGTCATGGATGTTTTGTTTCTTCCACTCATCCAGCTTATGGGGAATGACCCTGGACACCCAAGCCAGCCATTCCGGCAATGGCTTGGAAGGCCACAAATCAATATCATTGCTATTGCTCCATTTATGATGTGGGGGACTGGGTTTTTCAGACAGAAATAGTCGTTATAAGGAAAGAGTATAGAGACTCTAGGAAGGATAAACTCTTGGGTGACGCTTAGACTGAGGACAGGATAGTTGAAGTCAGGGGAGGGTTCCATTACCTCTAGGCTTATGCCTTCAAAGGTGGTGCTATGGAATTGTCTCAATGATTCCCTAGCCCGTGATTGAGGATCAGTGGCAATATCCTCCGTGCTGGGAGATGAGGTAGATTCTAGTGGATTTTTTACTATGAGAGCTGGAGCTTGAAAACGTAGAGAGGAAATTAATAGTTTGGAAGATGATGATAAGAGGTATGATACCAAAAAGAGTTGGCACAAGTTTAAATAGCAGAGGTGTAAAGAGAAACAGAAGGGTTTTTGGAGTTATAATTTGATTCAAATTGAAATTCCCTAAATTGGCATTGGTTTCAAATTGGAATTCCCTGAAAATTGGGATGGAGATGATGTAATGGTATAAATCAGCATTAATGAGGGTCAAGTCAACGTATACTTAAGAAAGGGTATCTTTGTTCATAGACTACCACCTCACCACTTTCGAAAATGGTGGTTATGAAGATGAAAGATGAGGATGACTTCTTTAGATGGAGTTAATTCATTTGGATTTGGTGGGCCAATGTTCCATTTGACAACATCCCTTTAAGTAATGGTTTCTTACGCTTTTACTTGAAAGGGATGTTGTGGGGCATTGTTTACACCATAAAATAAAAAATAAAATGGGCCAACTAAATCTAATTAAGAATTACACATGGAGAGTGTGTAAAAGTAGACTGATGGGAAAGGCAGGCTGATGCGACATATCAAATGCCATAACCCAGTGTGTATGCTATGCCAATGGTAGAGTGGTTATTGTCAATTATTTCAAAGCAGACCAATGACACGTGTGACACAAAGATCGTGATAAGTGTAGTTTCTCAACTGTTGGATAGTGGTTATGATCATTACAAGCTATATAAGGAAGCAAATTGGAAGAGAGGAAGGATCCCCGATCAACGAAAACACTTAGCATTTTTATCTTTACGCTGCTATCTTTCCTTTGTCTTTCAATTCCAATTTACTTACTTGTTTTAGGAATATATTTCGAATTAGAAGATGGATTACCACTTCCGATTGAACCCTGTTTGTAAAGGATTTAATATAAATCTATTTCTGTTATTTCTTTTACCAATCTCGGTGTTTCTCATGCTTTAAGTCTTTAATCTTTGGTTAAAGCAATTAGAACCTATTTGGAGAATTTCGTTCCTCTGTCTCTCTACTCGTCTAGTTCTATTAAATTGTTCACATTTTAGAGGACATTTATCTGGCATGCCCGCATTCTCATATTTGTAGATTTTAGGCCATACAAATGCATAGAGTGTATCACACACTTTCGTGACCCTGAAGGCATCATCGTCATTTCATTGTGGTCGTTACCACACCCTTCTCTTGAGGACTTTCTGTCCCTTACATATGGGACCTATAAATGGTGGTCAGTACTTGATTTTCCTTTGATCCACATAAGCATACAATCAACGTAGCATATAATCATAGCAACTTTCACACCATTGACATGCTTTTACATAAAGTTACCACAAACATAACTATGTAATCATGAGATAAGCATTCTAAGATAACAATTATCACATCAACATATTGAAATGCCCAATTTTGGGATTAAAACACTCACCTCTTCGATTCTTAGCTAATTATGCTCCTAGAATCCAATTTAAGCTAGAGCCAGACCCAATTCTTATTCTAGAGTCAATCCTACATAGTTTTTACATATCAAGAGTTATCAACCAAGAACGGCTGCCAAAAAAACATAACCGAAAATAAAAACAAAGGACGTGGATGTTATCCCCTTACCTCCATGAGTCCAAATATGGTCCCAGTTCGCAAATCCGGCGTCTAGCGGTGAAGGAACGGCACGAAAATGCCATCAAAATCTTTGTCACCAATTTTGAGCTCTCAATTCTCTCTTTTCTGTAAATTCAGCTGTGTTTTCACTTATGAGACATATGTAAACCATGCATATGTGTTGTCACACTCTTTTGTTTATTCTTTTTACCTCTCCCAACTTTCCTTAAGCTTTATTATGAAACTCCCAGGTTAATTATGTTAACTATCCTAATTTTCTAAATGGATTTAATCTATGTCCCGCGTGGGTTCCAAATGTGGTCCCACATATTATATTAGGTTGCTATTAACCTACCAATTATGAATAATATCCATGAATGTCCTCACAAGGGTAGCTAAACTGGTCCCCATTACCTGACATATTGTGGACATGAATCCTAATCATGCGAAGCCCGTGGAGCGGGCTCGTGTCTACCCCTGGGGCTTTTTCTCCTTTTTGGAAAGAAAGAGTTTCTCCTTATATTTTGAAATTGTTTTTGAAATTCTCGTGTGGTCTGAGAAAATGGATACAGAGTTGCCACTTGGTCTTTGGGGAACCAAGACACTCAATTTGATTCACCCAAATGGATAAAGGGCATCGACCCTTCATAACTAAAGAACTCGGCTCAGGGTTTTGGTACGCGAGAAGAATGAGCCTTCGTAAAGACTCAAACACCCTCAACTCACCTCGTCTTTCAACAGGTCTCAATTAGAATCCACATAATCACCTAGTACTAAGCTTGGTTATACAACTAATATTATGATAAGTGTATTACGTCACATAAGAATCTTGAATTAGAAGATCAAAAGATAAGATATCATTCATAAGATCTAAACCAAATATCACACAAAGCAATGTGAAAAATCTCACACAATAATCCTACGAAAAAGTCATCTAATCACATATTAAGTAATCAAGTTTTCCTAATCTAGAGGGGACATGAATCGTTAATCAAAGAAAATAAGATATGCTTAGCAAACTAGAATGTATGCATGTTGATTCTTGAGAAAAGAAGACCTCCGGGATGGACGAGAAAGGAAGATTTGATCTAGGGGAACATGAGATGTGTGATCAATCACATTCCTTATAATCCTCTTGGATTAGGAGTCACAAAGACTTTAAATTTTGCATGAATGCAATGTATGGCCCTAGAATGTGCAAGGTAGTAGTGTGCAAGTGTTTGTAGGATTTTCTAAAGTGACATGGAAATATAGAACATGAATGAATGCATGAAGAATGTTATATAGGATATAAACAAAAGTGGTATGAACAACTTCCTAAGACATGAACTAATTTAGAATGCATGTGAACATCTAATCAAAGACTAAAAGTCAAAAACTAGCTTGCTGTGAATAGTGGACAAAATGTTTTAGCCATCTTGTAAAAATGGAAATGTGGGGTTAGGAGCATGTTAAATTCATGAGATTTTATGGAGATCATCTCTACTGAGTCTAAACCACATAAGAAAAGTTTAAAGTAAGATTGAAGTTGTAGAATGAGAGAAATCACATAAATAAGAAAGGTCACTCAGAAATAGAATCTGTATTGTCGATTCTAATGTAGAAATATCTTTGAAAATTAAAAAGAAAGATCTAATGGACAATAATATACAGAAAGTTCCCTAACACACTGAAGTTTAAGGAAAAAATAAGTTGGGACCACTCTTAGTGAAAAAGTTTTTTGAAAAAAGGGGATTAAATTCAACCAAAGTTGTTGTGACACAACAACAAAATGTTTTGAAGGAATGTTTGGGTCTAAATGGAACCCTTCCAAGTGTTTTAAAATCAAACCAAAAATCGTGGACATCATCTAATGAGTTAGAAAGAGTTTCCAAGTAGTATCATAATCATCCATTAAGTATTGAACTTAGAATAGTATTTTCAAGTTGAGTAACTCACTGTTTTGGGGGTTTTTTTTTAGCAAACAAGTATTTAATCTTTGAAATCCAAATATGGGGTTTAAGAGGGATTTTAGAATGGGGATTTTGAAAGTATATTTCTAGCACTAAATGGAGATTATAACCACTTGGAATATCAATTCCTAACTCATTTCAAGAACTTCCCAAGTTATTTGCAAAACATGGTTTTATTTGGAAAATAACTTCAAGAATACATGGGAATATATTGATGTTAAAATCATTATCTATCATACATATTTTTGAGGTCAAGGGCTACTATCCATAAGGGTTCACCCCCTCAAACACCATGTCATAATTTAGATGATGATGAACAAGTAAATAATAAAAACAAAATAAAAAAGAAATAAGGCAAGAAGAGATGAACATTAATGTAAACAAGTAAGTAATATCAATCAAAGCATAAGAATCATTGAGATGTTAGACTTGTAGTTTGGTGTTTCACTCATGTAATGACTTTTGGACATGGGAAGTAGATTTCTAACTCATAAATACTCAAAGTGTGGTAGTTGAGTATACTGAATGTAAAGAAAAAAAGAGTATTAATAGAAGAACTTGAGTTTAGAACTCACTTTCTATAGAAAAACAGTAGCTCAAGTCTCTTTTCCTCTCTTCTAACCTTCTCTATCTCTCCCTCCCTACAACTTTTCCTAAGCTTTGCATTTTCCACCTCCAAAATGAAGAATAGACAATTTGGGGGGGGGGGGGGGGGGGGGGGAAGTTTGGGATTTAAAAAGTGCACCCATTGGTCTAAAAGTTCTGTAAACAAGAAACTGCGTCGTTTTGGCTTTCAATGATTCAAAATTGACCCCCAAAACTAATTAAAAAAATTACACATATGGGGGAGAGTGTCGCGGCGGCACTACTCCTCAGATGCCCAAATAATTGCATTTAGACCCCCAGAGGTTTAGGTATTCACAAAAAAGGCCATATTTCATATGAAATTCACAGACAATGCATAAGAACTCCAAACTGAGCTTGTTATATACTGTTGGAAAGGTAATGAAGCCTACTTTCCATAACAAATAGTTTAGAGTAGGGTCACATTGAAAAGTTTTGCAGTATTTGCGATAATGACTAATTTAATAGCCTTTTTCACATTCAGAAATTCATAATAAATTCAATTTAAGTCTAGAAATTATGTGCGATATACCATTGAAAAGCTATTGACCTCTAGTATCCATGAAAAATATTTGAAAATTGATACAGTGCCTCAGTTCCCGAGTCAACTTTTAGGCCAAATCGGTTAAACTGGTCAAGCCGGGGATCTTCGAGAAGTTCTGGAAGCTCCTAGGAGCTGACGTTTTTGTTCTATTTTCTTTTAAAACTTGTTTTAGTACTTTTCACATGATTTTTAATGATCTCAAAACTTTTGGGCCAATTCAGAAGATTTTGGTCAAACCTGGGTCAAATCTTGGTCAAATCGGTCAAATTGGGACTTTCGGGAACTTTTGAGAATTTTAGGAGCTGACGTTTTCATCCGATTTTGCTTCAAAAATCATTTTATTAATATTCCTATGATAGCATGTTTCCAGAACTTCAGTCCAAATCTGGGAGCATTTGGGCTTTCAAGGGCATTTTGGTTATTTGTACCACTTTCTGAGTATTCTGAGAGATAGAATTGACTTCTAGGAGTCCTTTTTCATATCTTTGTAAATCATCATGAATTACCAAGCTATGGGTCTCCTAAATCTGATAACCAAAAAAAATGGAGTGTCTATAGTTTGCCCCTCTTTGGCATGAGCTTGCGAGGCAACGTGTATCGCAAACAAGTGCCAAAGCCTTGAAGAGACAAGTTTTTTGGAGGCAATAGATTTAGGGTAAAAGCAGTAAAAATACGGGGATAAAGAATGATACTGAGGATGGACGTGCTCTGCGTGAGTTGCCTATGTATCCCAAAGGGAATTAGACCAAAACATAGTTCGAGCATAAAGAAACAAATCACATATGCAAATGCACAACAAAATAGGTGGATGCTATGCTAGGAGGATGCTATACAATGCAAGTATATGATATGGATCGTGTACTGAGTCTTGTCATGTCTAGTGTTATGATCCTAACATGAACTGGTGCTGTGGGTGTGCCACTCCGTGCAGACTTGTGTTGTGCTAGTGCTTGGACTCTAATGTGGTGGCTGATGGAGACATCGGGGTTATGAAGACTCTGGATTTCTGAGTGAATTTCAGAATTTTGAGAATTTGGTTTGTGAACTTTATAAGGAAAAGTTCTCAGATGTGGGCTCCCTGAGGACAACAAACAAAGACGTAGTCAAAGATAACTGACGGACGTAGAAGTCCTGGATATCAAGCGACGGATATGGAAGCCCAAGATAACCGACGGACTGCTTTTTTCAGGTCAAAAGCCAAGCCCGACCCGGCCCGAGGCGAGGCGAGGCCCGGCCCTATACATTCGGTTCGGGGCGG
Source organism: Hydrangea macrophylla (assembly GCA_033977485.1). NCBI lineage: Eukaryota > Viridiplantae > Streptophyta > Magnoliopsida > Cornales > Hydrangeaceae > Hydrangea > Hydrangea macrophylla. Next base: position 43,295,972 of record CM066984.1, on the reverse strand, counting down.
ACACTCTATTTAGGATCCATGGCCCGGCCCGGTACCTAGCCCGAAGCCCGGCCCGAAACCTAAGATATTTATAGCCGTTGTGGCCCGGCTCGGCCCGGACTGGCCCGAAGCCCGGCCCGGTTGGCCCGCTCGGTGCCCAACGGCTAGTTTGGGGTTTTCCCAAATTTTTTTCCACATTTTACCCCTCTAACGGCTATAAAATGGCTAGTTTTGGGGGTAAAAATGTAAAAATGATTTTAGAAACTCCTAAACCATTTTCTATAAATACCAAGACTCCCACAACATATTTTCTCATACCAAATGCAAAATCAATTATCTATCTACTTTCTCTCTACTTAATTAGTTACTTCTCTACAAGACTACAAATTGGTGATTCAAGTTCAAACTTCAAGTTGGTGTTTCAAAATCTTCTAGCACTTCTACTACTACAAGACTACAACTCTCAAGTATATTTATTATTCATAGTTCTTCACTTCTTCTTCTTCTATAACAATTTGAGGTAAATTTATTTGTTCTTTCACTTCTTTCTTATTTAATTGTTGTTATTTTAAGTCTTTTATATTTCTTTCCCCTACTTTTTTTTTCTTTTTCAAAAAAAAAAAAAAATGGCATCTCGTTCAAGATCTTCAAAAAATAGAGAAGGGCCAACTTATGACTTTGAAAATTTAGATTATGGGGAAAGAAATGAGATTAATGATTTGGAATTGGATGAGGATGATGATGAAGTCGAAATTACGGGGTCTAATCCAACTTCTTCAAATCCCACCACCACTAAAAGAAAATTAAAATCAAAAGTTTGGGAATTTTTTACAAAAATTGAGAATAAATCTAAAGCAATTTGTAACATATGTAAACAAGATTTTTCTTATAAAGGTGGTGGAAATAACACACTTAAAAGGCACGTCGTTAGCAAACATAGTCTTGCATGGGAGGCCGGTACCGCCGAAGTGGGCGGCCCAATACAATCCCAAATTTCTGCTTCTACTGGCACAAGTTATGAAACTTTTCTTTATAACCAAAAAAAATGAGGGAAGGCTTGGCAAGATTTGTCTGTGCATCCGATATGCCTTTTACTTTGGTTGAAGAAGAGTGTTTTACACGTTTTATTCAAACTTTTTTACAACCCGCCTACCAACCTATTACTAGAAATACCCTTAGAAGTGATATATAATATGTTTTTCAACAAACCAAAAAAAAATTAATTGATGACTTTTCTACTTTTAATATGCAAATTGCATGCACTTCTGATTTATGGACGGGTTGTAATAAAACAGGATATATATATGTATAACGACGCATTTTGTTGATGAACATTGGAAAATGAATAAAAATATTATTGCTTTTCGCGCATTAGACTATCCTCATACTAGTGAAAATATCTATAATTATATAATTAACGTTTTTCATGAGTATGATATTATGAAAAAAAATTATGAGCATTACTTTTGACAACGCTAGTGCTAATACAAGTGCTATTAATATGTTCATAGATCATCTACAACCAATCATGAATGGAAAATTATTCCATGGTCATTGTGTATGTCATATCATTAATTTGATAATCCAAGATGGATTATCAAAAATTAATAATCAGATATCCAAAGTTAGAGAGGCAGTGGTCTATTGTGCTGCAACGCCTACCCGTGTACAAGCATTTCTTCATCTTTGTAAACAAAATCGTCTTAATCCACGTAAATTGCAAACGGATATTAAAACTCGTTGGAGTTCTACTTATCTTATGATAGAATCTTGTAAAAAGTATAGTGGGATTATTACTCAATTTATTAATGTTAATTATCCATCACTCGGCTTGATTCTCATGATTGGGATATGGCATTTGAATTTCATGGATTTTTAGAGGTGTTTTACAAGGCTACAAATAATCTTTCTGGTGTTTACTATTCCACTTCTTGTTTAGTTCTTATGGAATTACTTAATATGTCTCATGCATTTAATTTTTATAAACAAAAAAATTCTATTTTTATTGAGATTTGCAAGGATATGGAAAAAAAGTTTAAAAAATATTGGTCTGAACTTCCACCTATATTTTACTTATCTGCAATCTTGGATCCTAGACTCAATTTTGATGGTGTTTGTGAAGTGGTTAAACAAATATCTGAATTGTTGGAAGGACCAGAAGGTGAGCCTGGTCTAGAAATAACTAATTTTGAAATGGAAAATACTTTGGAAACTTTATATCGTATTTACTATGAAAAATATGCAAATAAAGAAAGTACTACTTCTTCTTCTACTCCTACTGTTGAGTTAACCTCGGGAGCATCAGGTAGTTCTTATGCGAGTAGGTTTCTGAATTGTCGAAAGAAACAAAAGGGTCCTACTCAATCATTTGTAAGTAGTTCTAACATCCTTGGTGAATTAAATAAGTATAGAGAAACCAAGTGGGACAACCGATTAACTCCCGAGGAAATGATAAATTTGGATCTTTTGACATGGTGGAAAGAACAAGTAAGAGCTTTCCCTGTTCTTTCCATCATGGCTCGTGATTTACTAACTCCTCCGGCTTCTACAGTTGCATCAGAGTCTACTTTTAGTATAGGTGGAAGAGTACTAGAGGAAAGGAGGAGCAGATTATCTCCTGATATGCTTGACTGCTTGATGTGCTTGAAGGATTGGCAGGCTGCGCAATATCGAACTCAAGAACGAAAAGATTATTTTGTAGAAGAATTCAAAAAATTGAATATTACGGGGAAGGAAATTGAAGAATGAAGAATTGAAGATCAACCATTCCCAAATAAATGTAATACTCTTGGCCCGCATGAGTCTAAACTGTGAACGGCTTAAAAAAAAAAAAATCAATTCCTTTAAGTGTAACTTAACTTTTTATTTTATGAATTAATGCAATCTTTAGTTTTTAATAGAATAAATGTAAACTTTTTATTTTATGAATTAATGTAATGTTTAGTTTTTATTAGTAATCTTTAATTTTTATTGAATAATAAATAATTTTCTTAAGTAATCTTTATTTTTTATGCAATAATAATAAAGAGTAAAGTTTAATAACAAATGTAAATTACAATTTACATATGATATACTCATATACCTAAACTTTAACAACCAATTTTACATAATAATAATAATCGTAAAGTTTATAAAATAATAACAATAAAGAGTAAAGTACTAAAGTTTAATAATAAATGTAAATTTTAAATATGATGTATTGATGTGAATTAATGTAACTTTAGTTTTGTAATCTTTAGTTTTTAATAGAATTAATATAAACTTTTTTACTTTATGAATTAATGTAATGTCTAGTTTTTATTAGTAATCTTTAATTTTTATTGAATAATAAATAATTTTCTTAAGTAATCTTTATTTTTTATGCAATAATAATAAAGAGTAAAGTTTAATAACAAATGTAAATTACAATTTACATATGATATACTCATATACCTAAACTTTAACAACCAATTTTACATAATAATAATAATCGTAAAGTTTATAAAATAATAACAATAAAGAGTAAAGTTTACATAAACATAATAACAATAATAATAAAGAGTAAAGTACTAAAGTTTAATAATAAATGTAAATTTTAAATATGATGTATTGATGTGAATTAATGTAACTTTCGTTTTGTAATCTTTAGTTTTTAATAGAATTAATATAAACTTTTTTACTTTATGAATTAATGTAATGTTTAGTTTTTATTAGTAATCTTTAATTTTTATTGAATAATAAATAATTTTCTTAGGTAATCTTTATTTTTTTTATAAATTAATAATAAAGAGTAAAATTTAATAACAAATATAAATTTACAATTTACATATGATCTACAACTAAACTTCCCAACCAATTTTTTCCCCCAAAACAATAATTCAAAATTTTAAAATTCAAATTTCAAAACTCCCTCCCTAACACTAACCTCGGCCCGGATCGGCCTGGTCCGTCCGGCTCGGCCCATCCAAAAGCCCGTCCGGCCCGGTCCAAAGCCCGACAAAGCCCGACCCGTGTAGTCTCGGGCCACCGGTCCGGGGCGGACACACTCCGCCTCCTTCTAAGCCCGGCCCGGACCGGCCTGGCCCGAAAGCCCGGTTGGGCCCTCTTTGACCGAGCCCGGCCCGGCCCGTTTGACACCTCTACATGGAAGCCCTGGATATCAAGCGACGGACATGGAAGCCTAATTTAACCGATGGACATGAAAGTCCTAGGTATCAAACAACAGACAAGGAGCCCAAGATAAGTGAGGAATGTGAAAGTCCTGGATATCAAACGATGAACAAGGAGCCTAAGATAACCGACAGACACAGAAGTCCTAAATATCAAACGACGGACAAGGAGCCCAAGATAATCAACAGATGTGGAAGTCCTGGATATCAAATGACAGACAAAGAGCCCAAGATAACCGACGGACAGAGGAGTCCTAGATATCAAATGACGGATAAGTTACCTAAGATAACTGACAGATACGGAAGTCTTGGATATCAAATGATGGACAAGGAGCCTAAGATAACTGACGGATATGGAAGTCTTAGAAATCAAGCGACGGACAAGAAGCCTAAGATAATTGATAGACGTGGAAGTCCTATATATCAAGCAACGGACAAGGAAGCCCAAGATAACTAATGGATATGGAAGCCATGTATATCGAATGATGGATACGGAAGCCAAAATAACCGATGGACATGCAAAACCTGGAGATCAAACGATGGATAAGGAGCTCAAGATAATTGACGGACACGAAAGTCTTGGATATCAAACGACGAACAAGGAGCCCAAGATAACTGACAGATGGGAAGCCCTAGATATCAAATGATGGACAAGAAAGCCCAAGATAACCGATGAACACAAAAGTCCTGGATATCGAACGATGGACACGGAAGCCCAATATATCCGGTGGACACAAAAGTCTTGGATAAAAGAGAATAGCTTGGTTGTGAGTGGATGGTGCTTGCTCCAAGAGTCAGGGTCTCTTTAGGTTTGACCTTGACTATTGGCGGTGTTCAAATTCTTGTGATGATAAGTGTAAAAAGCCAATTTGGGCTTTCAAGAGAGGATTTCTCTCTGTCTTTCTTTGCTAGGGATAGTCTGGACTTCTCTGGTACCAATCCTAACTGTTTAACTCAATTCTTGATCGAAAACTAGGATTCATTTCAAAACCTCCAATAGTTGACCAAATCTTTACAATGATCGGTTCAATAGGTCGATTCGGGTTTTCGGGAGCCAATTTTTCTCTATTTTCTTGATTTGGAGTTTACCTCTTGAAGATCGCTCAAAAAGAAAAGATGTTAGAAGAAAGTCGTTCTTCCTTGAAGTGTTCTTGAAGCTCCAAAGCAAAGGATGCAAAGATATCAAGCTATATTCCAGCTTAGATCTTATAAAATACTACTTTTTATACTTTTCAAGAAAACAAAGAGAATGTTTTTCTTACTTTTTCATTTTCTAGCAACTCAAGAAAAGGCAAGCACAACTAACTTCAAGTTTGAATTTTAGGTGGATTCTTCTATTTCTTGGGTATATCCTATAATTACTAGCTTATGTTTTGTATATGCTAGATTGTGTAAAGGGGGGAGGGGGACCAAAGGGTCTAATTTATAGGCACAATATATGATTTGGGTGTCTTTTAATGCATAGAAAGAGGGCAAATTGCTCATTTTAGGGACCAAATGAAGTCACCAGGCAGTTTCTCTTTATAGCACATGTGTATATACAGTAGGGGAGAGAAAAATCAATTGGTGGACAAAATTGGGAGGTGTAGGCTCATGTGGGACCTTCCAGTGGCTTTAGCCAGCCGGCACTCGCTTTTACTCTTCGTCTGTGATCCCCTGCTTCCCTGTCAAGTTTCATGTCCATAGCGCTTCTGGATTTTTGTAAAAATGGTTTTTGGCCTTTGAAATCGCCTTTTTTTGTGCGTTTGGAAAGTAGTAAGATTGAGTTTCAATCTGAAAATATCCTGGGAGTGATTTTGTTTAGAATTGAATGTCAATTTTGATTTGGAAGTCTCCCAGAATTCTTGTTCTCTTTCGTGCTCTTTTTCACAATTAGCTTCCTGCGTGTGCTAGTTTTGAAAGATTTCCTGAAATTGAGGTACTAGACTCATGGAATTCATGTTTGAAACCTTAATGACAATTTTCCCTATGTAATATGTATATTTTGAAAATTAGTTTTGAGAAAAATGACGAATCTAGGCTCAAAAGGTGTAATTTGGGCTCCAAGAATACTTTTCAGAGTCCGAACTTTCGTTACGCAGAACCAAGATAACTTCTTCGAGATATTTTTCATCTTCGAGATCTTCAAGAGGTTATTCTCCCAAAATTCTGAGAGTGTGGTCAAAATTGGTGTCTACAATAATCATTATAGGTAATCATGCCGATGGTGACCCGAAGAAATGATTCAGCGGGCATGGGCGAGAACAGGGATTTTAGAGTAGCTTTATGTTTACTTCCATGTTTATGTTTAAACTTATAGAACTTGTACCATGTTGTACCGGTTCCTTAATTCAGGCTTGGAAGATTGTAATAACTTTAGATTCATAACTCGTGTTGTCACGCCCCGGAGCAGTAATAATAGGGAAAATTAATTCCATATTGGGTCCATAAAGCCATAACTGGTTGCATGACCTGACTGTCCAATTATATAAAGCTAACCAAGCATAAAATGATGTCATATAGTAACGAACTTATCATAACATTGCCAAAGGTTCACTATCTTATTACAAAATAGATATCCAGAAGATGGTTAAGGCATAAAGTGCCAATTACAGACATCGTTGTAACATAAGTTCGAAATGACAAAATAACAAGTAAGGACTAAAGCCTAATCCATCTCTCCCAGCTTGCATAACCATAACCTTCTTCAATGTAATCTCCCTGGACTACGTCATCTCCTGCTGTCATGCCCAAGAATAGCAAAAAATAGAGAAAAATAAAATTTCATTTTTGGGTCCGTAGGGAATGACTGGTGAAGTCACTAAATTGTCTACACCATGCAGTTCTAACCAACAATAAATAGAAAGAATAGTAACATAGTCAAACTAAGTATAATACAATGTACTAACTTATTACATCAGAGTTTAAAAGCGAAAAATACAACAAAAAAAAATCGCAAGGCAACATATGCCCACTTTAAAGCGTACTAATAAGTTTTGACAGAAACATAGAAACTAAATATCTATCTTCGTCTTCAGCTGGCATAGACATAATCGTTAGCGTAGTAGTCTTACCCAGCATATCCGTCCTCGATGGGGCCACCCTTTGTGTACTCACCCTCCGGGTAGCAGCCATCGTCATATGCTTCCATACCTATAGTATTAGGAATAGGGTAGTCTGGACGGGGAATGTCTAGGCAATAATGACCGTCAGTTTACTGGGAGCTGAGTGAGTAGAAACTAACGAGGTACCAGTTATATGAAGTAAAACAAGTTATAAAGACACGAGTTAAGTTCAACTACCATAATATCTTTTCTTTACTCAACATGATTACCCCACCATTATCGTCTTGTTATATGAAGACTGACGACATACTCTGGATTCAAGAACAGACTCGATAAGTCTATCGATATACCATTATTCTGTCCACCGCTCATTATGGACATAACTGCCCACCGTATGTCATGGAGTCCACGCAGTCCATCCCCTGGTCGTTAAGGACATATGCACCGTCCATCGCATATCAGGAATATAATGTTTCCAAGAGCAACATATCAATCTATTGCCATGACTTAACGACATTTACTAATGATCCCCGCCCGCTGCTTGTTAAGGACATAATAGTCCACCACTCGTTAAGGGCATATCATGGATCACCTGGCTATCTTAGGACAACTTGATCCCATCCACTGCTCTTTAAGGACATAATCATCCACCGCTCGTTAAGGACTTAACATGACTAAGTGTCCACTTACGTTCCATTCCCAAAACTTATCAAACCTATCTATATTCCGTACTAAGACTGATACATGACATCCCCATTGTAGTTTGACTACTCTGGTTGAAATGAAATGGATAATGAACTTATTCATGAACGGCGTAATATCTAATGTCATAATATTATTCCGTTATCAATAATCATACTACCTTGGTATCACATCATCTCTTGTTATCCCATATTGCTTGATGGAAGTATTAAATGTTACATGAATAATTGAACATATATAATAAACAAAAGGAACTATCCATGTTCTACAACTTCCAATCGATTGGGATAGGGGTCCAATCGATTGGGATAAAAATCATAACAATCGATTGGGGAAAAGTCCAATCGATTGGATCCAAAATAATACAAATTGATTGGATTCAAAATACCAATCGATTTCTGACTTTGGAAATCGATTGGGAGTCATACTATGACAATCGATTAGAAAACTATGTAATTGATTGGGTTATGATAGAAATCGATTGGACAAAAGCCCAATCAATTGGGACTTCGTCTTCTCCGGTAGAATGATAGTCCAACAATTATAAACATTGGGGAGAAGTTTTTCTACATCTTTCTTTCTTTAAATCTTGTAAAACATCAAATACGAGGGACCAAGTGAGTTAAAACTCACCTAGAGTGTGTGTATAGGTGTGTGTGGTTCTTGGGAGTTTCCAAGCTCACTCTCTCCTCTTTCTCTCCTCTTCTATGTCTCAGTCTCTCTCTGCCTCTCCTTCTCTTCTTTCTTTCTTCTTTTTCTTCTCTTCTTATTATCCAAAGTAGGGTGTGCGTATATGTTTGTATGTGGGTGTGTGTGTATAGATATATGTATGCATGAGGGTGTATATATGTGTATATAATCTCTCTCTCTCTCTCTCTCTCTCTCTCTCTCTCTCTCGACTGACCAAACAAACCCCAACCCATAAAATGAAGGCATACATATAGGAAAAAGGGAGTGCCATATGTCAAAACACGAAGAAACTTAGATACTAAGTTCTGCAGTTGGCAATTGATTGGCATTAGATATTTATGAGGGAAATCATTGGAATGAAGGGCAATCGATTGGTATAGGCCACGTCTTGGATTCAGGTCGGTAGGGTTGTAATTGATTGGTACATAAAAATTCCTAATAGAAGGGTAAGGATCATACAAGTATACATGGACAATATCAAGTTTTATTTATTAATACATATCCAAAAAATAGGGTATTACATCATCTACCACTTATTAAAAGATTTTGTCCTCGAAATCTAGTAAATGGTTTTAAAGCAAAATAGAAACTTCTCACGCATCTCTGACTCTAGTTCCCACGAAGCTTCTCCTTCATCGTGATGCTTCCACTGAATCATCACTAGCGGAATCTCTTTGTCCTGAGCTTCTTGATTCCATGATCTAGGATCCACACTAGTCCTTCATTGAATGTGACGTTGTCATTGACTTTAATGTCTTCGAAGTTGAACTTATGCGCTGGATTGTGAGCACATTTCCTTAACATGCTGATGTGAAAAATGTTATGTACTCCTGACATCTTCGATGGCAACACAAGTCTATATACAACCTTTCCAATGCGCTCTAGAATTTAAAAAATAGTCCGATGAATTAAGGCGACAAATTGCCTCTCTTCTAACCAAATTGAACGATTCCTTGAACAGGTGAAACTTTGAGTAGTACGTGTTCTTCTACTACGAACTCTAGGTGTTTGCATCACTTGTTAGCATAACTCTTATATTGGGTCTAAGCTATCTTCATCTTCTCATGAATGACTTGAATCTTCTTCCTGGTTTCTCGTACCATTTTTGGCCCAAGAAGTTGAGTATCTTTGACTTCACCCCAACATAACGGCGATCGATAAGGTCCTCCGTACAAGGCTTCAAACAACGCCTATTCCTATGCTCATATGATTGCTATTGTTGTAGGCAAACTCTATCAATGGAAGGTGCATCTCCCAAGAACTCTCAAAATTTCTAATGCAAGTGTGTAGCATGTCTTCCATTACTTGATTCACTCATTCGGTCTGCCCTTCAGTTTGCAAATGAAAGGCAGAACTCAAGTTTAGTGTAGTTCCCATGGCTATTTTGAGACTTTTCCAAAATTCTATAAAGTGCGAATCTCGATCTGACATGATTGAGATAGGTACGCCGTGTTATCATACCACTTGTTGTAGATACATCCGACTCAGGCGATCTACTAGGTATGTTATGCTGTAGGCGATAAAATGTGCCATCTTTGTAAGTCGCTCCACGATTACCTAAAAAACGTTGTGGTTTTGCTGAGACTTTGGCAATCCTACCATGAAATCCATAGTTATGTGTTCCCATTTCTATTGGGGAATCGATAATGGCTATAGAAGTCTAGGTGGTTTTTGATGTTTCACCTTCACTTGCTTACAATTAAGACACTGAGATACATACTCAACTACATCTCGCTTCATTCCTTCCCACCAGAAATTCATTTTTAGGTCATTGTACATCTTCATACCTCTAGGATGTATAGTCATTCATGACTTGTGTGCTTCATCCAATATGTCTTTCCAGAGATTATCTTTGTAAGGCACATAGAGTCTACCCTTACATCTTGAAGCTCTATCTGAACCAACACTCCACACTTTTGGTTCCTTCGCTGACATCTTAGCGAACCACAATTTCAAATCTTCAGTTGTTTGTTGAGCCTCTATGATACGGCTGATTCAAGTCAGTTGTATGACTAGACATCCAAGATGTTGTCCTTCCATTGATTCCACTGGCTGAAGGTCAAACTCAGCTAAAACTTCTAATGCTTGCCATTCTCAAATCAATAATACAGCTATTACCAAATGAGGGTGACGACTCAAAGTGTCAACTACCACATTTGCCTTACCCGGATGGTATTGCAAAGAGAAATCGTAGTCCTTGAGTAATTCCATCCATCTCTGTTGTCATATGTTCAACTCCTTTTGAGAGAATAGGTACCTCAAGCTTTTATAATCTAAGAACAAATCGATCTTCTCTCTATATAGATAGTATCACGCCCCGAAGTAGACCAAAAATAGGTAAAATTTAAAATTTCCTTTTTGGATCTGTGGACACGTGGCTGGTTGAAAGTCGCTCGATTGTCCTTAACAAAAATTATAACAACAAATGTAATAATAATGGTATGTGACTAATTCAAGCACAACATAACTACATTAAACATAAGCAGCCATAAGGTAGTAGTTATATTATAGACCCAGTAATAAAAAAAAACATAATTAAACATCATAAGTCTTGTGACAATACTTGTCACTAATATCCAAAATAACTGATTTATTACATCATAATATAAAAGATAAAAGAAAGTTCAGGTAGGCCAACCTTCAACTAGCAAAGCCATAAAGGTCCCCATAGAAGTCTTCTCCCATATTACCTTTCTCATAGTAACCCTCATTAACCAAGCCTTCAGCAGCATATCCGTCATCACCATAGTTGGCTTCAGGCTGTACACCACCTGCTAAGTCTGGTATAATTGGACGTGGAAGGTCCAGTGGCATAAAATACTGTCAGCTTGAATACAAGCTGAGTGAGTATAAAGTCTCACTAAGCTCCGTTAGAAATAGTCAACAAGAAATTAAGTTCATTATTTGTCAGTCGGCTTATTTACGTCCTCACCAAGTATCAAGGAATTCTGACTAATTAAAGTATGAGAAGAAAATAGACTCAATCCTTTATCCCAACTTGCAATAGAAATAATCAGGTAACAAGTGACTCATTCTCATGTTCTCCAACTTCACATTTTATCTTCTTGCAATCTCGGCAATAGCCGTTTGTTTAGAATATGCTTGCCTTAACAGCCGCTTGATGAGTATACTATACATGCCTTAATAGCCGCTTGATCGCCCTCGGTGCATCAAGATAGTATCATGCCTTAATAGACGACTCGACCAAGATATTCAAGGTCAAGGACATGTCCTAACATGCTTTAACAGCCGAGTGATTAGTATACTATACATGCCTTAACAGCTGCTTGATAGCCCTTGGCGCATCAAGATAGTATCATGCCTTAACAGCCGACTTTATCACTTATGTCTAGTCACAATTCGCTTCTTCAATTCCAACCCAGACTCATACTAAAGGGACATCAACAACAACCACATTAACAAAGCTCAATGATATGGTAACGACACATTTATAACAAGAGATAGACCAAAGTACAAGCATTGATGCGTGAAGTACAGATTGATAGAGCGCATGGTTATTAGATTGCTCCGATTTTATTATGCGTATATTATTCTCATTATCAGAGTTGGCGTGAAAACAAAAATCGTCATCGTGTTAAGATGTTCAAGATTATACTTAAGCATTTAGATGAACTAACAACTATGCCACCAAGCATGGATCATAGTTTAGCAAGTACACCTTAGTGTCAGTGTGATAGGTGGACATGCAAGTACTAATTTATGGATTAAACATCTTAGTTTCGTACATAAAACAATTAGAAATTTGATCAATACACGTAAAACAAATAATATAACAAAAACTGGTATACCCGTGCGCTTAGGGTGCTCGAGCGCTTGGACTTGGCAGTAAACAGATTCTAAATTTAAGCTACATGCAAATTCGTAAATTATTTCTAAAGGCACATGTAAGTTATAAAAACGTATAAAAACAGAATCTAAAGGGTTCTAAATAAAAACCTACACTCATATAAGCTTAGGACATGTTTGGATGATGATCAAGCTACCAATTTACTTATAATTAACTTGATTCTTCATTTTACTTCACATACAAGAACTACAACTATCAATGGATCACATGCGAAGGTACAAAATGAAGTATGGACTATCTCTACAAGTTTCCAAGTGAGAATAGATACTCACACAACCTTAGATTGTAAGTAAATGATGAAAATGTGAGCGATGTTGAGAAAGCTTTAGCTTATGAACTCGAATCTTCCACTTGATCTTGTAGATAACCAAAATAAGCCACTCCTAATCAGTCCTCCATCTTGATTCAGTAACAATGTAGGTATATGAAGTGTATGTGTGTGTATAATTCTAAGATTTGCTTAAGCGCTTGCGTGGCTGGAGCACTCGGGCCTCGAGCGCTCCGGATCCTTGAGCGCTCGGGTTTGCTTTCTAAGGAAAGTTTCTCCCAATGCCTAATACATATATGCTAACATACGTAAATCATTATAAACAATAAAGAGTAAAGAAAATAGATCTTATTATATATAACTGAGAGTAGAGAAAAAGCAAAAATTCAAGAATTACAAATAGGAAAATACAGGTGTTACATCTTTCCACCACCTAACAAAAGATTTCCACCCAAAACCTGAGTAAGCTAATCCTAGAATAACTCTGGATACTTGTCTCGTATTTTTGATTCCATCTCCCAGGAAGCTTTTCTTTCTTCATGATGGCTCCACTGCACCTTCACCAAAGGAATCTCCTTATTCCTCAACTTCTTGATCTCTCTTCTCAACACACACACCGGTCTCTCTTGTTATGACACATCATCATTCACTTCGATATACTTGAAGTTAATCACTAGTGCTGAGCCATGAACATACTTCCTTAACATACTTATGTGAAAAATGTTGTGTACCCCAGACATTCTTGGTGGTAGTGCGAGTTGGTAGGTGACTTTGCCCACATTTCAAAAGGTCCAATATAACAAGACTACAGTTTTCCTTTCTTCCTTCCAAATCTAACCATACCTCGTACTGGAGAAGCTTTGAGAAACATATGATCTCCCACACGAAACTCCAAGTCCTTACAATGTTTGTCCGCATAACCCTTTTGTCTACTTTGGGCGACTTTCATCTTTTCTTGGACTATACTGATCTTCTTACTTGTCTCTCGAACCATGTCTGGTCTAAGTAACATACCATCTCTGACTTCAGCCCAACATAGCGGTGAACGGCATGGTCTCTCGTACAATGCTTTGAATGGTGCCATTCCTATGCTCGAGATATAACTGTTGTTATATGCAAAATTGATTAAGGGCAAGTGGGTCTCCCACGAACTCTCGAAGTCAATAACGCATGCTTTGAGCATATCCTCCATAACTTGATTCATCCACTCAGTCTGTCCATTAGTCTATGGATGAAAAGCGAAACTTAATCTTAGAGAAATTCCCATGGCTGCTTGTAGACTCTCCCAAAATCTTAAGGTAAATCTCGAGTCATGATCTGATACTATCAAGATTAGAACACCGTGAAGTCACACCACTTGTAGAATATACATCTGACTTAGCCTCTCTACTAGGTAAGTCATGTTGTAGGCATTGAAATGAGCAGACTTTATTAACCGATCTACTATCACCCAAATGGTATCGTGACCTTGTTGTGATTTGGCAATCCGACCATGAAGTCCATCGTGATATGCTCCCATTTCCATTTCGAAATCAGCAGTGGTTATAGGAGTCCAGACGGTCTCTGGTGCTCTACCTTAATTTACTGACACGTGAAGCATTTGGACACATACTTAGCACCTTCTCTCTTCATTCCTTCCCACTAAAAATTTCTCTTCAGATCCTTATACATCTTTGTTCCTCCTGGGTGTACGGTCAATCTAGACTTGTGTTCCTTATCCAATATGTCTGCTCTGAGCTTTTTTACATTGGGTACGACAAGTCGACCTCGACATCTGAATCCTCCATCCAGTCTAGTACTCCACCCTTCTGGTTCCTTTGCTAAAACTTTGGCGAACCACTCCTTCAATTCCTCATCCTTCTGTTGATCTTCCAAAATGTGACCAATGAGTGTCAGCTGAACCATAAGATACCCAAAGTGTTGTCCTTATTTTGACTGTGAGGGTTGAAGATCGAATCCTGCTATGGTCTCCAATGCTCTCTATTCTCAAATCATAAGAGAAGCCACTATCCCACGAGGCTTTAGTAATAGAGCTATTTAGTTATAGAACAGTTGCCTATAACCACTGGTTAAATACGGTGTACTCAACTCTTTAGTTATAGAACTATTGCCTATCTGTGATCCCTGATAGCAAAATTCCCTATCACACCCTGAAGTACCAAAAATAGGGAAAAATGAATTTCTTTTATGGGTTCGTAGACACGTGTCTAGTTGTATTATTGATTTGTCCATGACCAAAATGCTATTAGTAAACAGCACAACCTAAAGGATAAAACCGACATCTGCTTACATGATTATAATACACTGAAAAGCAACAGTACTAGCTAACTAAGTACATCATGGTAGATACATCAGAGTCTTATGGCTCTAGGACCTCACAAAACTATTACAAAAGATATGATAGGTCTTCTGATAGAGATTACAACCAAAAACATTTACAAAAGACAGCCACTAGTCTCCTCTCTAACTAGCATATCCATAGCCATCTTCGGTGTATTCTTCGTCCACGTCCTCCTCTTGTGTAGCATCATAACCTGTGTACTCGTCACCTGGATAAGCTGGACATGGGAATGTCCAGCGACATGAATGTCGTCAGCTTATGAAAGTCGAGTGAGAGAACTAAATTAAATGGAACATATATAGCCACACACAACAAGAATCCATTAACTACTTTTAATATGTCTTTTAGGATCTTTGTGTTACCCAAACAATCTTTCACCAACCACCTCGACACGAAGAATCAAAAGGACTCTCAACTCTACGAAACTTAACCCAAAACTAAATTGACCAACAACATTAACTAAAAGAAGACGCAACTCCAAAGTATTCAATATTCTGGTATAATGCATCCACAGTTTAAAAAAAAGAATAATATTCGGCAAGGAAATTGCTTGATTGCACACGTCACTAACAATCCTTAGGTCATCTGCATGATCGAACACATTATGACGATCCATAGATCAAGGATAGAACAACTCTTGACAATAAATTGCTTAATAGTACACGACACTAATGATCCTCAAGTCAACTACATGACCGAACACGTTATGACGATCCACAGATCAAGGATAGAACAACTCTTGATAATAAATTGCTTGATTGCACACGTCACTAACGATCCTTAGGTCAACTGACCAAACACGTTATGACGATCCACAGATCAAGGATAGAACAACTCTTGACAATAAATCGCTTGATAGCACACGTCACTAATGATCCTCAGGTCAACTGCACTACCGAACATGTTATGATGATCCATAGATCAAGGATAGAACAACTCTTGATAATAAATTGCTTGATAGCATACGTCACTAACGATTCTCAGGTCAACTGCACGACCGAACACGTTATGAAGATCCATAGATCAAGGATAGAACAACTCTTGACAATAAATTGCTTGATAGCACACATCACTAACGATCCTCAGGTCAACTGTATGACTAAACACGTTATGACGATCTACAGATCAAGGATAGAATAACTCTTGATAATACATCGCTTGATAGCACACGTCACTAACGATCCTTATGTCAACTGCACGACCGAACACATTATGATGATCCACAGATAAAGGATAGAACAACTCTTGACAATAAATCCCTTGATTGCACATATCACTAACAATCCTCAGGTCAATTGCATGACCGAAAACGTAATGACGATCCACAGATCAAGGATACGAATCATAATTCCCCAGTTGACCCCACAAGATCACCGAAAGGCTGACTCTGCAAGAAATACCTGAACATGACAACAAGGTCTATAAATTAACTTTGATCGAGAGTCAAATGACGAGAAACATAGATTAACGTCCCATATTCGCATAAAATTCATTATTGAAGGATTTTCCATTATCTTACGTGTTCATACATTTCGTAGTTTAGTTCATTAATAACTTCTAATTATAACCATCAAGATTTTGCTATATGCTCGACATTTCATTTTACCCCTTAATGTACTCATGATGGAAACTTTCCCAATCACTATTAACGCAATAATCGTGCCATACAACATATAACTTGAGTATGGATTCTCAATGGTCATCACACTATACCTATAACAATACCAGCATAGCATAAAGCTCATGGATCTATAAACATGGATTTGATACCAACAATTAT
Source organism: Hydrangea macrophylla (assembly GCA_033977485.1). NCBI lineage: Eukaryota > Viridiplantae > Streptophyta > Magnoliopsida > Cornales > Hydrangeaceae > Hydrangea > Hydrangea macrophylla. The sequence continues at coordinate 43,279,152 of CM066984.1, read as the reverse complement.
ATAGATAAAACCCTTAACATGCTCATCTATGCGATAACACTTACCATGGCACAAATATTCATAGCAACATAGGTACTAGAAAACTAGCATCATCAATCAACATAATGCATAAACATTACCTCATACAAAAAGCATTACAATCTGCCAGGATATATTTCACTGTGTTGACTGAATTTATATGATCTATTGGGGCATGATGAATTACTTTATAGATCAAACTCAAAACTAGAACACTATCGGTATTTTGATTATCTTTATGTACAAAAAAAAATAGCTTCATATAGATTTTGAGCTGTTCAAAACATTTATTTTACTTAGACATTTCTATATTTTTGGACTACTTTGTCCCAGATTTATAGCACTGCGTTGTACATGAATTTCACCTATAAAGAATCATTTTTAGACTGAGCTGTAGAAGAGTTATTTGTAGATAAATGAGTTAGCTTTCTCCACAAAACACCTAGCCTCATTACTATTTTTGAGATGCTCAAAACATTCATTTTACTAGACTACATCTGTCAAAAGTTTCTGATTCTCAGATTTATAGTACTGCGGTGTACATACATTTCACCTATAAAGGAGTGATTTCTAGAATGAGCTATAGAAGATTTATTTGTAGATAAATGAGTTAGATTTCACCACAAAAAACTTAGCCTCATTCCCATTTTTGAACTACTCAAAATGTTCATTTTTCTAAACTACATTCTGCTGAAAGTTTCTGCTTCCCAGATTTGATGATTTAACTTGCATGTTGCATAGAAACCCCAAGATACAACATCAAACACTTAATAAACATTACTACATACTATATATGTTATAGAGTGGGTTAGTAAACTCACCAAAGCTTGGATTTAATCTTGGGCCTTAGATTTGAGCTTAGGAAGCTTGAATTCAACTTCAATGGTGTAAAGCTTCTTCTTCATCCTCTTCTTCTAATTCCTTCACCTCTGGAATTCTTGGTTCTCTTCTAAAACTTCTAATCACAGCTACTAAGTTCCCATGGTAGTGTATGTAAGTGTATGGGTGTGTATATGTGTTTGCATGTGAGGTGTGTATAAGGGAAAGAGAAAAGGAATGCTTGGTTTCTTCTTGTTTCCCTTCTATCTCTCCATGGGATTATAATTCTCAGCTCATTCTAACTTATGTGTAGATTATAACTCTCCAAGAGTGTAAAACATGTTTGCAAGTAGGTTTATATAGAGGGTGGTGGAGGCTAGGTGTCCTCATGCATGTTCGCATGTGTACATGCAAGGACATGTGTCCAATCACTAGTGTCCAATGGATGGACAAGTGGCATGTGTAGTTGTGACAAGTATCTAGGGGGTGTGCATGTGCCATAAGTGGCTGGCCATGTGGGGCCCACCTTGGGTTTTGTGCCACTTCCTCAATTTACGTGCATAAGTCCTCCTTATGCATGTTGGTCTTGATTTACGTACAATCGGGTATTATTTCTAATATATGGGTCCGAGTACGGTATTAAGTTGAGTCCAATTACGGTCAAGTCAGTGCGGTACTTACAGTCTAATTAGTAATTACATTACACTGATATAGTCACACAAATAAAATAATAATAGACTAGATATGGAAATTCAGAAAACTGATAATATTATGAGTAGAGGAAAATTATAGGTATTACATCTTCTACCACCTATTACAGGATTTTGTCCTCAAAATTAGGACTATCTAGGTACTAAAAAGAAAGGAAAATTTCTCTCGCATCTCTGACTCCATTTCCCACGAAGCTTCTCTTTTGTCATGATACTTCCACTGGACCTTTACCAGTGGAATCTCTTTGTTCCTCAGCTTCTTGATTCCATGATCCATTATTCTTACAGGTCCTTCGAAGAGTGTAGCATTGTTGTTTACTTTAATATTTTTGAAATCAATCTCGTGTGCCAGGTTGTGAAGACACTTCCTCAACATACTCACATGGAAAACATTATGATCTCCCGACATCTTGGGTGGTAACGCCAATCTATAGGCGACTTTCCTTATGTGCTCTAGAAATTCATCTGGTCCAATGTAGAGCAGTGGTAGCCTTCCCCACTGTTGTCCAAGCCTCACAATGCCTCGAATCGAGAAAACTTTCAAATACACATGATTTCCAACTTCAAATTCTATATCTCGACATCGTTTGTCCGCATATCTTCTTGTATCTGCTTTGCGCTACTTTTACCCATTCCTTTTGTCCGTCAGTTTGTGTATGAAATGCGTAACTCAACTTCAGAGATGTTCCCATTGCCTTTTGATATGACTGATACTGGTACCACATGTAATCGCACAACCTGTTACAGGTATACTCGATACATCTTCTCAACATGATAGGTCATATAGTAGGCAATAAAATGGGTTGATTTGGTCAGTCGATCAACAACTTCCCAAAAATGCATCATGGTTCTACTGAGATCTCGGTAATCCCACAACAAAAATCCATGGTGATTTGCTCTCATTTCCATTTTGGGATTGGTAGCGGTTGTACTAATCCTAGAGGCATTGGTGTTCCGCCTTGACGTGCTGACAAGCAGGGCATTTGGCTATATATACAACGACCTCTCTCTTAATGCCTTCCCACCAAAAGTTCCTTTCTTAAGTCTTTGTACATTTTTGATCCATCGGGGTGTATGGTCACTCTCAACTTATGTGTTTCATCTAGAATGTCCTTTCTCAATCCATCCGTGTCGGGTACACATAACCTGCCCCTACATCTGAGTCCTTTGTCTGATCCAATATTCCATTTAGTCGAAACCTTTACTTTTGCCTTCTCGAACCATTTCCTCAATCCTTCATCCTTCTTTTGAGCTTCGAGTATTTGATGATTGAGGGTTGGTTTCACCATAAGACATCTAAAAGGTTGTCCATCACCTGGTCTTGCAGCCTGAATGTCGAACTTTGCTAAAATTTCTAAGGCTTTCCATTCCTTGATTAAAAGTGAGGTGATTAACCTTTGGGGTTTTCTGCTTAGAGCATCTGCGACTACATCTGCCTTACTGGGCTGGTATTACAAATTAAAGTCGTATTCCTTAAGTAGTTTTATCCAACATCGTTGTCTCATGTTTAGTTCCTTTTGAGAGAACATGTATTTTAAGCTTTTATGGTTCGAGAACAGGTCAAACTTTTCTCCGTAGAGATAGTGCCTCCAAATCTTAAGTGCAAAGACAATTGTAGCCAATTCCAGGTCATGTGTAGGGTAGTTCAACTTATATGGCTTTAATTGCCTAGATCCATAAGCGATCACCTGACCATTCTGCATAAGTACACATCCTAGTCCTTGATACGATGTGTCACTATAGATAGTGTACTGTTCACTACACTTGGGTACACTTAATACTAGTGCTGAGGTCAACCTCTCCTTTGGTTCCTGAAAGGTGCTTTCGTTCTTGTACTTCCACTCAAACTTCAAGTCCTTTTTTTCCCATTAGTTTGGTTAAAGGAGACGCAATCTTTGAGAATCCTTCTATGAATCTCCTGTTGTATCCAGTTAATCCAAGAAAACTTCGTACTTCTGATGCGTTGGTTGGTCTATTCTAATTAGAAACTGCGTCTGTCTTTGTTGAGTCTACAAAAATCCCATTCTGTGAAACTATATGCCCCAAGACCTTAACTTCCTTTAACCAAAACTCACACTTACTACACTTGGCACAGAGGCGATTCTCTCAAAGTGTCTGAAGTGCAATCTGTACATACTTCTCGTGCTCTTCTTCACTCTTCGAATAAATGAGGATGTCGTCGATAAACACGATGATAAATTTATCCAAGAAGGGTCTGAACACCCGATCCATCAAATCCATGAATACAGTCGGGGCACTAGTTAATCCAAAAGAAATGACTAAGAACTCATAATGCCCATATCTTGTCCTGAAAGCTGTCTTTGGTATATCCTTAGGCCTAACGAGTAACTGGTGGTACCCAGATCGTAAATCGATCTTCAAAAAGGTTGTCGCTCTGTGGACACGCGGAATCCGTTGTCCACTCCCAGTTTTTCCTGTTTCCGGGGTTTCAGAATTGATTTTCCTTTGTTTTGAAATCGATTTGAAAGAAAACAAGAGGTTTGTTTTGAAGAAAAGAAGGTCTTTTGAAAACAGATACAGAGTCACCACTTGGTCTTTAGGGAACCAAGAAACCCAATCTGACTCACCCAAACGGATAAAGGGCATCGGCCCTTCATAACCAAAGAACTTGGCTCGGGGTTTTGGTACGAGAGAGGAAGGAGCCTTTGTCACGACTAAAACACCCTCAACTCGCCCCGTCTTTCGACGGGCCTCAATTAGCATCCAAATAATCATCTTATACTATGTTTGGTTCGACAAATAATACTATGATAGTATATTACATCACATAAGAAAATTTGAAATGGAAGATCTAAAGATAAGATATCATTCATAAGATCTAAGCCAAATATCACACAATGGAAAGTGAAAGATCACACAAATAAACCTAGGAAAAATTGTCTAATCATGTATCAAATAATCAAGACTTCCTAATCTAAAGGGGGACATGAATTGTTATTGAAACAAATAAACAAAGAAATCAAAATATGCTTAGCAAGCTAGTATGATGCATGTTATTCTTTGAGAAAAAGAAGATCTCTCAATCCCCGGGATGGATAAGAAATGATGATTAGGTTGAGGGGAAGCATGAACGTGTGACCATAATTATTCCTTATAATCTTCTTAGATTAGGAGTTACAAAAACCCCAAATCTTTGCATGGATGCAATGTATGTATCTAAAATGTGCCAAGGTTGTAGTGTGCTTTGTGTTCATGAATTCCTAGAATGACTTAGAAGTCTAAAATGTGTATGAATGGATGGATGAAATCAACATGGGATATGTACAAATGTAGTATGAACTACTTCCTAAGATATGAACTAATTTGGAAGGCATATAAGCATCAAATCAAAGAATGAAAGTTAAAATGTGCTTGCTGTGAATAGTGGACAGAACAGTAACTAGATCTTTGGAAAATTGAAAATAGGGGTTAGGAATGTTTTCAATGCATGATTTTTTATGGAGATGTTCCTTATTGTGTCTAGAACACAACCCAAAAAGCCAATATTTAATAACTACTACAGATTGAGATAAATCACATAAACAACAAAGGTCACTCAGAAACAGAGTCCGTACTGTCGACTGAAATGTTAGAAAATCTTAGAAAATGAAAACGAATGATCTAGAGGCCCAGTTTATACAGAAAGTTTCCTAAGACATTTAAGGTTAAGGGAAAAATAAGTTAGGACCACCCCTTTTGGAAAAGCTTTCTGAAAATGGAAGTGGACCTAGCTGCTGTGACAGCAAAAACAGAATGTCTGGAAGGAATGTTTGGATCCAAATGGACCATTTCCAAGTACTTCCAAGTCAAATCAAAAATCATGGGTGTCCTCCAATGGGTTAGGAAGACTTTTCAAGTGGCCTTGCATCCATATGTTGAGTATTGAGTTCTAGGAAAATCCTTGAACTCAGATTATTCACTGTTTTGACTCATTATTTTGAAAGTTTTGGGAAAAACTAGAGTTTTCTTTCTTGAGATTAAAATGAGGGGTTTTAAGAGGGGTTTTGAAGTAGATGTTTTGAAAGCATATTTTCAATACTCAATGAAGATTATAGCCACTTGAAATTTCAACATCAAACTCATCATCAAGAACCTCCAAGATTGTTGGAAAGATTTATTTTTATTAGAACATAACTTCAATACACTTCAAGAATACCTTGGAGGTATTGAAGTTATGATCATCATCTATCAAACATGTTTTTTGAGGTCAAGAGCTACTATCCATAAGGATTCACTCACCTCAAACTTCATGTCATCATTTAGATGATGAAGAACAAGTAAGTAAATAAAGAAAAATAAAAAGAACTGAGGTAAGAAGACATGAACATAATATGAACAAGCAAGTAAATAACAATCAATGGATGATAATCAATGTGATTTTGGACTTGTAGCTTGGTGTTTCACTCATAGATTTTGATATTTAGACATGGAAGTAGCTTCCTAACTCAAGAATGCTCAAGAATGGTGATTGGGGGTGTTTGGGGTGTGAAGTATAAGAGAGGTAATGGAAGAACAGAAGATTAGAACTCACTTTCTATAGCAAAATAATAGGAGGAAGCTCCTTTTCTCTCTTCTAAACCTATCTCTATCTCTCTTCTTCTCTACAACTTTTCAAGCTTTTGCACTTGGCCCCCTAAAATGAAGAGCAATGGGGGGTTTATATAGGCCAATTTGGGGTGGTTTTGGGATTTTAAAAGTGTTCCCATTGGTCCCAAACATCTGTGAACATAAAACTACGTCGTTTTGGTTTTCAATTAATTAAATTGGACCCCCAAAAAAATTACGAAAATGGACTCTGCGAGGGTTGAGTGCCGCGGCGGCACTGGGCCTGTGCCGTAGTGGCAGTGGGCCAGTGCCGCGGCCGCACTGCTCCTCAGACGCCCAGAAATTTACGTTTAGGCCCCCAGAGGTTCCGATATTCGCGAAAAGGCCCTATTTTGTCCGTAATTCACAGAAAATGCATACGAACTCCAAATTGAGGTTGTGATATATCGTTGGAAAGGTAATGGAGTCTAATTTACATAACAAATAAGTCAGGAATAGGTCACTTTGAAAAGTTTTACGGTATTTGCGATAAAAGCCGATTTGACCGCCTTTTTCGCCTTCGAAAATTCATAATAAACTTGTTTTAAATCCGAAAATTATGTGCGATATACCGTTGGAAAGCTATTGAACTCTAGTATTTATGAAAAATATTTGAAAATTGTTATGGTGTCCCGGTTCTAAAGTCAAATTCTGGTCAAGCTGGTCAAACCTGGGATTCCCGGGTAGTTCTGGGAACCTCTGGGAGCTCCCAAGAGCTGACGTTTTCGCTCGATTTTCTTTTAAAACTCATTTTAATATTTCCCACATGACCCAGAATGATTCCGGTGAATTTGGACGATTTTGGTCAAACTTGGTCAAACCTTGGTCAAACCTTGGTCAAACCGGTCAACAGGGACTTTCCAGTAACTTCCGGGACTTCCAGGGGTCTCTGGGAGCTGACGATTTCATCCGATTTACTTAAAAACTCATTTTATCACTTTGCTTACGACGTAGCATGTTTCCAGAACTTTTGGTCTAAATCTGGGAGTTTTTGGGCTTTCAGGGGCATTTTGGTTATTCTGAGCATTTTGAGAAATAGAGCTAACTTCCAGGAGTCCTTTTTGAGTCTTTTTCGATCATTGTGAACCACCAAGCTATGGGTCTCCTAAATCTGATAGCCAAAAAAATGGGGTGTCTACAGTTTGCCCCTCTTTGGCATGAACTTGCGAGGCAACGCATGTCGCAAGCGAGTGCCAAAGCTTTGAAGAGACAGGTCTTTTGGAGGCTATAGATTTAGGATAAAAAAAGCATTGCAAATGATGCAATGATACTGAGGCTAATGCTGGTTGTGCTCTGCGTGAGCTGCCTACGTATCCCAAGGGGAATCAGACCAGGACGTAGTTCGGGGCACAAAGGAACAAATCACACATGCACAACGAGACAGGCAGATGCTATGCTATGAGGATGATATGCAATGCATGGATGTGATATGAATTGTGTCACGAGTCCTATCATACCTAGTGTTTTAATCCTAGTATGAACTAGTGCTGTGGGGTGTACCACTCCGAGTGGACTTGTGTCGTGCCTGTATTGTGTTCTAAAGCGCTTGTGGTCCTAGTACATGTGTTCTGTGTATTTGCTACTCTCAGTGGGCTTGGTGATCTACACTTCGCTACGACTAATAGACTTGTGAGGGATCTTGACCTGGAGGTCTTACCCAAGGAAGAGCGTGGTGCTTGAAGTGATATTGTGGTGTTCAAAAGAATGCTTATGGTGTGTTTGCCACTCCTAGTGGGCTTTGTGGTTTGTGTGTGCCGCGACCGATGGGCTATGTGTCATGTTGGGTGAAGTGATTCTCTAATCTTGACTCGTGGTCCCCTTAATCGTGACACTATGGACTCGGTGACTCTCAAAGTCTCAACGGTGCTTCTCAATCCTCAATTCTCAATTCTCAATGGCGCTCGAATCTTTGACGGTGCTTCTCAAGGCTTCTTGATTGTCAACGGTGTTCTTCATATCTTAGTGATGCTTCTCGACTTTTCAATGATGCTTTTCAACTCTTCTAATGCTCCTCAACACATCCGATGTTCCTCAACTCTTCAATGATGCTTCTCAACAAATCTGATGTTCCTCAACACATCTGATGTTCCTCAATGATGCTTCTCAACTCTCCTGATGTTCCTCGACACATCTGATGTTCCCCAACTCTTCAATGATGCTTTTCAACTCTCCGGATGTTCCTTGACACATCTGATGTTCCCCAACTCTTCAACGACGCTTCTCAACTCTCCGGATGTTCCTCGACACATCTGATGTTCCTCAACTCTTCGACGATGCTTCTCAACTCTCCGGATGTTCCTCGACACATCTGATTTTCCTCAACAACACACTTGGACTTTGAACCCTAAAACACCTCAATAACACACCTTATCAAAACATCTGGACTTTGGGCCCTAAAACACATCTTATCAACACTCCTCATCAACACATCTAGACTTTGGGCCCTAAAACACCTCAACAACACGTCTCTTATCAGCAATGGTTTCTTGGTGTTGGCGATATTTCCTCCGATCAGCCGCCTTGAGAAACAACTATCGGTTTGTAGTTTGCAACCACTTACGAGTTTATGCCACTCGTACCTGGGACACTTCTCATGTTGCGACCTTGACTGGTGTAGTAATAATGTTTGGTACTCCTGCTTATATCCGAAGTTTTTATAATTGGGAATCACCTTTAACCCACACATTTGAGACCATCAGGACAAATGGACTTAACAGGAACGACAAGGAAAGTTGGGCTAGTTTGTATGAAACCTTGGTCTCTGACACACTTGTGATCAGATTACTACTGACTCAAATAAAGAAGGATTGACTTGGACATGAAATTCTCAAATTGCCACGATCTAAAGTGCCTTTATCATGAATGATGTATCGCTCATCTTTTATGTTCACTCCTCATCTTGATATGTCAGCACTTTGCTAATAAATCTGGTTTTTGAAAATTCCTCCCTATTGATCTAATCGATTCTCTACTTCTCCCCAAAAGTGCTTTGAATTAGTGCCTTAACTTTTAGAATAAAAGATGCTCCATTTCAAAAAATTTCAAAACAACTTGGTGATATGAAAACTCGCCCTTGGTGTGAAGGGATCGTGTTAGGCAAATGGAGTTTGCCCCTAGTTTGAGGTATACGAAGTGGAATTCATAGGCGCAAACGAGGTGGGTGACCGAAGTTTGCCCCTAGTTTGGACAATGGTTTATTGGAGGTTTTGGGCAAACGAGGTAGGTGACCGAAGTTTGCCCCTTGTATGAAGGGTAGATAGTAGAATTCAGGCAAATGAGGCGAGTAGCCGAAGTTTGCCCCTAGTGTGGAAGGTGATTTTCTGGCTTGAGACAAGGACCGTGACTTTAATCTCTCAAATGCTCATAACTTTTTGCCTAGGCACCAGTGAGGTGACCTAGCGAGCTCTTTTCTCTCTTTTGTTATTGCTCACCTTGGATTTAGCTCTAACTTTTGCCTAGGCGTCCTTTCGGATTTTCGACCTATCGAGCCATCCTTCTTTTTTTTTTTGGAAGTCTGCCTACGTACCCTCGAGAGGGGATCAGGTCCAACGTAGTTCGGGCCATGGTCGGAAAGAAGTGGGTTGATTTTTAGGTAGGTGGGGTGACCGAACCGTTGTGGTTGCCTACGTATCCCCGAGTGGGAATCAGGTCGAGCGTAGTTCAAGGCAAGGTCTTGAAAGAAATCGGTTGAGGGTTTTTCAAACCAATCGTCAAAGGAGTTCAAACTTAGGTCACTTGTGGTAGCCTTGAATAAGAAGATTCAGTTTCATTCTCCCGTTCTTTTTTTTTTTTTTTTTGAGGATTGATCCTTTTCACTTTCGCCTAGCCAGTCAATTTTACTTTTCATGTGGTTGATTTTTGTGAGATCTTTTGATCACAATTTCGAAATTCTGGAATGTGCACGTCAGCTCTCGGGATTTATGTGTGGTCGTTCCGAGCCTATGAAATGTGATGTAGGCACGTTTTTATGATGTACCTTGAAGCGTACTATTCTCTCATTTGTAAAATCATTTTGACTGGCTAGGGTCGGATCTTGGAAATCAATACATTTTCAGCTCTAACTTTTGCCTAGGTGCCCTTTCGGGTTTTCAACCTAGCGAGCTTTTCTTTTCTTTCTTTTTTTTTTTTTTTTTTTTTTCTGTTGTTATTTTTTTGAAAGTGGAGATGAAATTCACTGAAATGTTTGGCTACCATCAAGGACCAACTCCGCACAGGTTTGCATGGCTATCAATTGGGTTGGGCCCAAGGCTTTGAAATGGTAGAAATGGTGGAAAGGGTGTTGGGCAAGCCCCAAATCAGTCTCAAGTATGTCTTTTCGAGATTTGAGCAAAAGCATCTTTAAATTCTTAAAGTAAGACTATTCAATTCATAGCTCTTCTTTGGGGTCAGCGCGAAATCGACTTTGGCCTGGTAGGGATTCTCTCTTTTTTTTGTGTTTGTTGCAAAAATTTATTAGCAAAGTAATGTCCATGGTAATTTGAAGAGTGACATTTTCAGTTCAGCGATTCATGCACTTATGAATATACACATCAGATTAGGCAAAATGAGACTTCATTCCATCAGAAGAGAAGGATTACATTACTCGATACAGACTCACAATAACTTGATGATAGACAGACTCGACCACAAGATCAAACTTGAAATAGACACAAAATATAGAACAGACTCGACTTGGTCTCAAATGGAGTGTCTTTGTGACCCATTTATTATTATTATTATTTTAGCAGAAGTTCCAAACACTATCAACTCACTGCGTAGCTTCAACAATCCTTAGCGAAGGAGATCATTTGAAAGGACCGGCCAGGGGCTTAGGTGACATGGGGTTGAATGGGTGGTGGCTCAATGACTCTTCGGTCAATAAGGTCTTGGATATCATGGCGGAGATGTATGCACCGGTCGGTGTCATGGCCTGGGCCTTGGTGGTAGGCACATCGTTTGGACAGGTCACAGTTAGGTGGTGGGGGATCGGCACGAGGCTGAAGGAGTTGGAGGTGTCCCTTTTTTAGCAGGCGGCCTAAGGCTACGGAGGGAGAGATATCCAGCTTGGAAAATTCATGGGGTACCCTATTTTTGTAAGGGCGGCTAGGCGAGCTGGTTTGGTTTGTGAGCTGGTATGATTGGGGAGAATAGGCCATGGGTTGGTTACTAAGGGCGTTGACATTCGAAGGGTTTCGGGAGTAGTCGGGCCTCTTGGATTGGCTTTGTGATTCTTCATTCTTGATTTTTCCTTCCCTGATTGCATCCTCAATTCTAGTCCCAATCTCAAACAGTTCTTCAAATGTCGAGATGGACTGGTAGAAGAGTTTCTCATGGTACAGCGGTAGTAGATTCTTGATCAACATCCAGACTTGTTCCTTTTCGATCGGTTGGTGGGTCATTTGGGCCACTTTGCTCCTCCATTTGCTCAAAAATGCAGCGAAGGATTCATTGTTGTTCTGCCGGGTCGTTTCCAAATCCCTGATAGTGACATCTAGCTCTTGATTGTAGGAGTAGTGATCGACGAAGACTCGAACAATGTCTTCCCATGCTCGGGTTTTGGAGGCTTCCAAGGTTAGGAACCATGATAGTGCAGACTTTGCAAGAGTTTGTGGAAATAGCATCGCAATGTGCTCATGGCTGCAGCCCATTGATTGGAAAACACTCATGCAGAACTTTACATGGCTCTTCGGATTCCCAGTTCCATCAAAATGATCAATTTCAGGCATCTTGAAGTTTTCCGGCAGTTTCAGCCTAACAGGCTCAAAAAGGCCTTCCAGATCTAGCATGTAGTCATCGATCCCTTTGCTTTTCCTCAGTATGCTTTCTAGCTTGTCAACCCTATCCATTTTTTCTTGGAATTTCTTCTCATACGCAGGCAGCGGGACCCCTTGAAACCATACTTCTTCTCCGCCGTTCTCATGTAGGGGTGGTTCAAACCCAGGTGGAGGTTGCGACCGCTGCTGCATTAATTCCTCCATGAAGGATAAAACTTGGGCCAACCGGTCAGACTGTTGGTTGATCATTTTTGTCATTCTTGCTTCCAAACCTTCTGGACCCATAAAGCTGACTTTCGGCTGACTGATTCTGACAAGGTGACTCCCTAATCCTCTGACTCACAAATGCAGATCCTGGGTGTTCAAAACTTGTACTGACATATAGGTGTGAAAAGACTGTGTCAGACTTTTAACAGTGATGATTGAAATGACAACTATAGTGATGTTAACAGACGTGGACTAACTCATGTACAGCCTGACTGAAACAGTGCGTGCAGACCAACAGGAATGGTGTATGAAAATGAGACAAGCATGCGGATGTAAGCCCTAATCTGTATGATGCTCCTATTTCTAACAGATAGCAGCTAAACAAATAAGGTCCTAGCCATATAGAGTGTGCCAACCTTACTTTCCAGTACGATCACCAAAGGGATAACAGGGATTTCCAGGGTTTATGGAGGCTTCTAAGAAGGACTGGGCATTCTTGGTTGATTTGGACAGAGTTTCTGGGAGAAACTGGGATATCCGGGCACAATTTCTGGTATCTCTGGGAAATTTGAGCAGAGTTTCTAAGAGAAACTGGTTAATATGGTTATATCTGGGATATCTGGACAGAGTTTCTGGGAGAAACTGGTTAATATGGTTATATCTGGGATATCTGGACAGAGTTTCTGGGAGAAACGGGTTAGTATGGTGATAGTGATCATACTGTCTAGCAGGTTTTCATACTCCTATGTCTTAGGACCAACAAACAAGGTTTGCGGTGTATATCTTTGTGAACATGGAGCAGACATCCTTGTCATGGTGCCTAGGCAGGTTAACTCAATGTGATCACATATGAGTGATTGCCTTAGGAATCATAAGAAAGAGGTTCTATTCTATGCCACATAAGCGTCTACACCGCGCAGGTAATCCCATCAGGGCATACAACAGTTATATCATATTATCCTATCTGAAAAAGAAAAATGAACAGTCCTATGAAAGGTTCTACAGGAATCTATATGCAAAGGTTGGGTTTAGTCAAAGAGGGTCCGTTGACGAGAGTTCCAATATACCGTCAGGGAGACAGTACGGAGTTTTTACTCTTTTTGATATACCTTGGAAGGTACAGTATACACGGTGACTTGTGCCCTGGCACAGCAAGACCTGAACAATGTCAGCGCCGCGTTTCAGACACAGTCGAAGGGGAAATGCAGAAGTGCAATGCGGTGAACCAAACACAGTAAAAAGATGATTTTAAGGATGCTTCTTATGAGTCAAACCTCTGTATTATTTTGTTTTAAAATAAAAATCCCCAGCAGAGTCGCCAGATTGTGGACACGCGGAATCCGTCGTCCACTCCCGGTTTTTCCTATTTCCGGGGTTTTGGAATTGATTTTCCTTTGTTTTGAAATCGATTTGAAAGAAAACAAGAGGTTTGTTTTGAAGAAAAGAAGGTCTTTTGAAAACAGATACAGAGTCGCCACTTGGTCTTTAGGGAACCAAGAAACCCAATTTGACTCACCCAAACGGATAAAGGGCACCGGCCCTTCATAACCAAAGAACTTGGCTCGGGGTTTAGGTACGAGAGAGGAAGGAGCCTTTGTCACGACTAAAACACCCTCAACTCGCCCCATCTTTCGACGGGCCTCAATTAGCATCCAAATAATCATCTTATACTATGTTTGGTTCGACAAATAATACTATGATAGTATATTACATCACATAAGAAAATTTAAAATGGAAGATCTAAAGATAAGATATCATTCATAAGATCTAAGCCAAATATCACACAATGGAAAGTGAAAGATCACACAAATAAACCTAGGAAAAATCGTCTAATCATGTATCAAATAATCAAGACTTCCTAATCTAAAGGGGGACATGAATTGTTATTGAAACAAATAAACAAAGAAATCAAAATATGCTTAGCAAGCTAGTATGATGCATGTTATTCTTTGAGAAAAAGAAGATCTCTCAATCCCCGGGACGGATGAGAAAGGATGATTAGGTCGAGGGGAAGCATGAACGTGTGACCATAATTATTCCTTATAATCTTCTTAGATTAGGAGTTACAAAAACCCCAAATCTTTGCATGGATGCAATGTATGTATCTAAAATGTGCCAAGGTTGTAGTGTGCTTTGTGTTCATGAATTCCTAGAATGACTTAGAAGTCTAAAATGTGTATGAATGGATGGATGAAATCAACATGGGATATGTACAAATGTAGTATGAACTACTTCCTAAGATATGAACTAATTTGGAAGGCATATAAGCATCAAATCAAAGAATGAAAGTTAAAATGTGCTTGCTGTGAATAGTGGACAGAACAGTAACTAGATCTTTGGAAAATTGAAAATAGGGGTTAGGAATGTTTTCAATGCATGATTTTTTATGGAGATGTTCCTTATTGTGTCTAGAACACAACCCAAAAAGCCAATATTTAATAACTACTACAGATTGAGATAAATCACATAAACAACAAAGGTCACTCAGAAACAGAGTCCGTACTGTCGACTGAAATGTTAGAAAATCTTAGAAAATGAAAACGAATGATCTAGAGGCCCAGTTTATACAGAAAGCTTCCTAAGACATTTAAGGTTAAGGGAAAAATAAGTTAGGACCACCCCTTTTGGAAAAGCTTTCTGAAAATGGAAGTGGACCTAGCTGCTGTGGCAGCAAAAACAGAATGTTTGGAAGGAATGTTTGGATCCAAATGGACCATTTCCAAGTACTTCCAAGTCAAACCAAAAATCATGGGTGTCCTCCAATGGGTTAGGAAGACTTTCCAAGTGGCCTTGCATCCATATGTTGAGTATTGAGTTCTAGGAAAATCCTTGAACTCAGATTATTCACTGTTTTGACTCACTGTTTTAAAAGTTTTGGGAAAAACTAGAATTTTTTTTCTTGAGATTAAAATGAGGGGTTTTAAGAGGGGTTTTGAAGTAGATGTTTTGAAAGCATATTTTCAATACTCAATGAAGATTATAGCCACTTGAAATTTCAACATCAAACTCATCATCAAGAACCTCCAAGATTGTTGGAAAGATTTATTTTTATTAGAACATAACTTCAATACACTTCAAGAATACCTTGGAGGTATTGAAGTTATGATCATCATCTGTCAAACATGTTTTTTGAGGTCAAGAGCTACTATCCATAAGGATTCACTCACCTCAAACTTCATGTCATCATTTAGATGATGAAGAACAAGTAAGTAAATAAAGAAAAATAAAAAGAAATGAGGTAAGAAGAGATGAACATAATATGAACAAGCAAGTAAATAACAATCAATGGATGATAATCAATGTGATTTTGGACTTGTAGCTTGGTGTTTCACTCATAGATTTTGACATTTAGACATGGAAGTAGCTTCCTAACTCAAGAATGCTCAAGAATGGTGATTGGGGGTGTTTGGGGTGTGAAGTATAAGAGAGGTAATGGAAGAACACAAGATTAGAACTCACTTTCTATATCAAAATAGTAGGAGGAAGCTTATTTTCTCTCTTCTAAACCTATCTCTATCTCTCTTCTTCTCTACAACTTTTCAAGCTTTTGCACTTGGCCCCCTAAAATGAAGAGCAATGGGGGGTTTATATAGGCCAATTTGGGATGGTTTTGAGATTTTAAAAGTGTTCCCATTAGTCCCAAACATCTGTGAACATAAAACTACGTCGTTTTGGTTTTCAATTAATCAAATTGGACCCCCAAAAAAATTACAAAAATGGACTCTGCGAGGGTTGAGTGCCGCGGCGGCACTGGGCCTGTGCCGCGGCAGTAGTGGGCCAGTGCCGCGGCGGTAGTGCTCCTCAGACACCCAGAAATTTACGTTTAGGCCCCTAGAGGTTCCGGTATTCGCGAAAAGGCCCTATTTTGTCCGAAATTCACAGAAAATGCATACGAACTCCAAATTGAGGTTGTGATATACCGTTGGAAAGGTAATGGAGTCTACTTTACATAAAAAATAAGTCGGGAATAGGTCACTTTGAAAATTTTTATGGTATTTGCGATAAAAGCCGATTTGACCGCCTTTTTCGCCTTCGAAAATTCATAATAAACTTGTTTTAAATCCAAAAATTATGTGCAATATACCGTTGGAAAGCTATTGACCTCTAGTATTTATGAAAAATATTTGAAAATTGTTATAGTGCCCCGGTTCTAAAGTCAAATTCTGGTCAAGCTAGTCAAACCTGGGATTCCCGGGAAGTTCTGGGAACCTCTGGGAGCTCCCAGGAGCTGACGTTTTCGCTCGATTTTCTTTTAAAACTCATTTTAATATTTCCCACATGACCCAGAATGATTTCGGTGAATTTGGACGATTTCGGTCAAACTTGGTCAAACCTTGGTCAAACCGGTCAATAGGGACTTTCCGGGAACTTCCTGGACTTCCGGGAGTCTCTGGGAGCTGACGATTTCATCCGATTTTACTTAAAAACTCATTTTATCACTTTGCTTATGACGTAGCATGTTTCCAGAACTTTTGGTCCAAATCTGGGAGTTTTTGGGCTTTCAGGGGCGTTTTGGTTATTCTGAGTATTTTGAGAAATAGAGCTAACTTCCAGGAGTCCTTTTTGAGTCTTTTTCGATCATTGTGAACCACCAAGCTATGGGTCTCCTAAATCTGATAGCCGACAAAATGGGGTGTCTACACGCTCCTTATAGTTAATCGAATAAATCGTCTATCCTAGGGAGGGGTACTTGTTCTTGACGGTGACCTTATTCAATTCTCTGTAGTTGATATAGAGTTGGATGTTTCCATCCTTCTTTCTAACAAACTGTAATACCCTGTATTTTGGTATATTAATAAGACCCGGTATTTCATTTTCTATACTCGTATAAACTTTCTCTTCCTTTTGGTGAAATTTGATACCAATCGATTGACATATTCCCAATCGATTGACACTTTTTGATACCAATCGATTGATAAGTTATCCCAATCGATTTACATTCAACCGACTAAAAGTGATTACGTGTCAACATTTCCAATCGATTGACTTGTGTCTCAATCGATTGACATTGTTTCCAATCGATTGACTGCAAATATCTGTTACCAATCGATTGACTGGTGTCTCAATCGATTGACATAACCTGAGAAATGTTTTCTTCTTTCCTTCAACTTTAAACGCGTGGCACTCCCTTATGCCTATATATATGTTCCATATTTATGGCCTTGGGTCATTTTTGCAGCTTGAGAGAGAGAGATATATACCTCTTGTGAGATATATACATATACACATATATATATCTCTATATCTACACATATATACACACCCTCACACACACTCACTGCCGTGGCAGCTGGGAGGAAGGAGAAGAAGCAGAAAGAAGAAGAAAGAAGAAGGAGGAGACAGAGAGAGGGCTGGACAGAGAAGAGGAGAAAGAGAGAAAGAGTTTGAAGGTTTCAAGCTTTGAAAACACACCCAAACGCACCCTAGGTGAGTCCTAACTCACTTGGTCTCTTTATGTGATGTTTATGCAAGTTATTACGATGTTTAGATGGGTTAAATGCATGTAGTGCACGTTTATATATGCTGTTTTTACAATCTGCTGGAGAAGACGTAGTACCAATCGATTGACATAAATCTCAATCGATTGACATCAGTTGCATCCCAATCGATTGAATAGGATTTCAATCGATTGACATTGTTCCAATCGATTGACATATTTCTCAATCGATTGACATAACTTTTGTTCCAATCGATTGAACTTTTGTTCCAATCGATTGACATGATCAGTACATGGTTTCCTTTGCCTGTTTATTATATAAGAGGTTTAGTTGTTCGATTTCTAATTTGGAATTCCATTATGCGACTATGGGGTAGACAGGAGTAATGTGACACCAAAGATTTATGGATGATGAATAAAAAGTAATATGAAGACGTGGGTTGACGTGTTGTTTCTGATATGAGTTCGATATCCGTTTCTTTTAATCAGAGTAGTCAGGCCACATTGGGAATTGTCATGTGTCGATGTTAGAATGGAACGTAAGTAGGTTTGGTAAGTTCCGGGAATGGTACGTGGATGGATGATTGGTCATGATATGCTCTTAAAAGCGGTGAACCGGACCATGGTTCTTAAAAGCGGTGAGCTGGACCAAGAAGTCTTAAGATAGACTGGATGATCTGTGATATGCTCTTAAAAGCGGTGAACCGGACCATGGTTCTTAAAAGCGGTGAGCTGGGATCACTAGTAGATGACGTTAAGTCGTGGCAATAGATTGATATGCCTTGTTCGAAACGTTATATCCCTGAAATGCGGTGAACAGGACCATTGTTCTTAAAAGCTGGGGATAGACTGACGTGGAGTCCATGACATGCGGTGAGCAGGACCATTGCTCTTAAAAGCGATGGACAGAATAAGGGTGTATCCCTAGAGTTAAACGATTGAGTCTGTTCATGGAAATCAGAGTCTGTTGAGTTCGGTATTTGAGTAACAAGACGATAAGGGTCGGTTTACAAGAATGAATAGAGGAACAAGATAATGTTATCCTTATAATAAGATGTTAACTCGTGTTTTCATAAGCTTGTGTTTACTTTAGATAATTGGTACCTCGTTAGTTTATGCTCACTCAGCTCTCAGTAAGCTGACGGCCTTTTATTGCCTGGACATTCCCCGTCCAGAATATCCGGCTCCTTATTCTGCAGGTAAGGACCAGTACACTGATGATTATTATCCAGAGGAGGGCCCCACCGATGACGATTACACCAGGAAGGATTATCCTTATGCCAGTTGAAGACTGAAGATGTTATAATTAGATTTAATTTCAGTTGTTCTGTTAATCTTTTGTTAACGGGTACTTGGGCAATTGTTGTCTTCAGACCTATTGTGATCCTGTGGACCATACTCTGATAGTTTGTAATAGTTAGCACTTTGTGCTATTTTCAGTTGATTACTGTTGCTTTTCTTTTGGACTAGTACTGCGTGGTGTGGATTATTAGTGACTTTCACCTGTCATTCCTTATGGACCCATAAAGGAAATTTATTTTTCTCTATTTATGCTGCTCCGGGGCGTGACAGGATTTTTGGTATCAGAGCCAGCGTTTTGTACTCTAGGTTGTGATACTTTTGTTCACTAAGTATTTCCACACCATCTGGTCCTAGTGTGTTAAGATTCTTTGAGATGAGATATGAGTATAAGATAAGTTCGTCTTCCTGACGATAGATAGTTTCCTTTGCAGGATAGCATGGATCCGGAGTTTCACCAGTTTGTGACTGATGCTTATGGAGGACATATTATCCATGGAGATACCGTGGAGCCAGCTGACCCATATTTTTATCATGAGCGTGTGTGCCAGATAGCTAGCCGACATTTAGAGGAGGACATGTGGAGAGCACTTTATGTGACCAGGAGTACTCACCCGACCCAGATGCGCATGGATGCTTTGTTGGAAAAACAGGTTTAAATGGAA
The DNA here is from genome assembly GCA_033977485.1 of Hydrangea macrophylla. NCBI lineage: Eukaryota > Viridiplantae > Streptophyta > Magnoliopsida > Cornales > Hydrangeaceae > Hydrangea > Hydrangea macrophylla. The sequence goes on along the minus strand of CM066984.1, from coordinate 43,259,660 downwards.
AGTTTAAACGCGCAGCGGAAAAATCAAGTTATGAAACTTTATTGGCATGCCTGGATCTACTACTCGTCAATTCTACAGATACGCACAAGAGGGGACACGAGTTATACCTTAGTGTCTTGAACCCAATTCTGATCTTCAACTTCCAGCAGCCTCCACTAGATGATCTTCACCCTTATGACTCCTGCGGATGCCTGCCAGAAAGACTAGGGTTGGTGGGAACCCTAATGGAGAGGATAGAGAAGGTTTTGGGACTCCAAAACAGTTTCTGCAGCTTCTGACGTTCAAAACGACGAACAACCTTTTCCAGAACGCAGCTGCCCTATTTATAGATTCCCAGAACCGACCTAGACTTCGAGCGATCGAAGTGCCTTCGATCGATCGAACATTCGATCGATCGAACCATCTTCGATCGATCGAACCTTCAGACTTCAATCGATCGAGACATCTTCGATCGATCGAACCTGTCTGGACATCATCCTCAAGCATCTTTCCAAGCATCCTAGCGGAGCTAAGAGTGGGACCTCCTAGGCTCTTTATTGTTGGCTCAGACCAGTTTGTTAATTACCATGACCAAACTCTTTGATCAGCAAACTAACTAACTGGTCAGTTAAAGTTTATTCCACTATAAAACGATAACTGAACTCCAACGCAAAAGAACATATCCGAAGCGATAACTAGACTTGTATGGTGTACTAATGTCCCTCTACCGTCAGCATTCGTAATCATATTCAGGTAATCGGATAACTGTTACTGTCAACCTGAATCATGATTACTTCTTGTATTCCTTGAGTCCCATTCACCTCTCATGATTACCAAACATGTTGATAACTCTTATCAACAAGACTGCAGTACTCAGTAATCGACTTGGTGACATTCTCAAGGGAATGCTTACTCTGAAACAGAGGGTAGATTCTATCTTGACAATATATGTTCACAACCCTATGAACATGACATACCCAAGATACCCAGGTGTTGATCTTTTATAGACCTCACTGATTGGTAAGTCAAAGCAGTCATATCCACAGTCTGTGTTCATAATCGTCTCAAGATTGAGAACACGTACCTTATACAAGTTATGAGTTCCTATTGACTGTTTGACAGTCTTTAGCGTCAATAGGAAACTCAGGTCCGTCAATGCACTATAAGCACTAGCATATCAACTAAGAGCTATACTCTAGTGATTGAGATTAATCACTCCATCCAATGGTAGTTAATTATGCTACAGTGTAGACTTGATGAGGTATCCAGTCTCATCATCCACTGTGACACATTCTAAGTATTAAAGAATAGTAATTCGTATCTCACTTGTGTGCATCTCATACACACACGAATTACTTACTATAATACTTAAGGATTAACAATCATCTCATGAAAAGAACATACACAATGAAATGTAAAGCTGATATCCATATATTAAAATGTCAATGTCTCATACAGAAAGTAATGGTTTGAGGGCACAAACCCAACAAACTCCCACTTGCACTCATAACCATTCAGAACTACATCTAAGACCTAGACTATCTAGATGACGATCAAAGACCTTCTGTGGCAAGGCCTTTGTAAACGGATCAGCAAGATTGTCAGCTGTGGCAATCTTGGTGACAGTCACATCTCCACGTTGAACAATATCTCGGATAAGATGATATTTCCGCTCTACGTGCTTTCCCTTTCCGTGGTTCCTTGGCTCCTTGGACTGAGCCACTGCCCCACTATTATCACAATAAAGCATAATAGGCGACAGCGACGCTGGTACCACCTCGAGTTCCATAAGGAACTTCTTGAGCCAAACAGCTTCCTTTGCGGCTTCACAAGCAGCCACATACTCAGCTTCTGTAGTTGAGTCTGCAATGCATTTCTGCTTAATGCTCCTCCAACTGACAGCACCACCTCCCAAGGTAAAGAGATGACCGGACGTCGACTTCCTCGAATCTTTATCTGACATAAAGTCCGAGTCAGTGTATCCCACTGGAATTAACTCACTACCACCGTACATAAGCATGTAATCTTTAGTTCTTCTCAAGTACTTAAGAATGTGCTTAACGGCTGTCCAGTGCTCTGGACCCGGATTCGACTGATATCTGCTAACCATGCCAACGGCAAAGCAGATATCTGGTCTAGTGCATAACATCGCATACATGAGACTTCCCACTGCAGAAGCATAGGGAACTCCTGTCATGCGATTCCTCTCCTCTTGTGTCTTTGGACACTGGTCCTTGGAGAACGCTAAACCATGCCTGAAAGGTAACAAACCTTTCTTCGAATTATCCATTGAAAACCTAGTTAGCACCTTATCGATATAACCAGCTTGAGATAATCCAATTATCTTTCGCTTGCGATCCCGAAAGAGCTTTATCCCAAGAATATAGCTCGCCTCTCCTAGATCCTTCATATCGAAAGTACTAGCTAGCCAAACCTTGACCGTTGACAATGCCGCTACATCATTTCCAATGAGTAGAATGTCGTCAACGTAAAGCACAAGAAAAAGCCACCACTTTCCCTTCACTCTTCTTGTATACACAAGGTTCATCCAGATTCTGTATGAAACCAAACGATTTGACCGCTTGGTCAAATCGTATGTTCCAACTTCTGGATGCCTGCTTAAGCCCATAAATGGACTTTTGCAACTTGCATACCAAGTTACCTTTCCGACCAGCTATGAACCCTTCTGGTTGTTGCATATAGATGTCCTCCTCAAGATTGCCATTGAAGAATGCAGTCTTGACGTCCATCTGCCAGATCTCAAAATCTAGGCATGCAGCAACGGATAAGAGTATTCTGATGGACTTGAGCATGGCCACCGGCGAGAAGGTTTCCTCATAGTCAATGCCCTCCCTCTGAGTATAACCTTTCGCAACAAGCCTTGCCTTAAAGGTCTCAACCTTTCCATCAGATCCTCTTTTCCTCTTGTAGACCCACTTACAGCCAATGGGTTTAATATTGGCTGGAAGTTCTACAAGATCCCAGACCTGATTAGAATCCATAGATTCCAATTCAGCCTTCATAGCTTTAACCCAATGAGCTGAATCAACATCAGCCATTGCCTCTTCGTATGTGGTAGGATCAGATTCAGATTCTATGGAGACAGCTTCAAAAACTTCTCCTAAGAACATGTATCTATCAGGCTGGCTGATAATCCTCCCACTACGACGAGGTACTGGTGCGGAAATAGGTGAAGAAGTGGTGTTTTCCTGATTTACATCGTTATTAACTACGGGTTGGACTGAGGGCTCTCCTTCTATCTCTCTAAGATCTATCCTTCCCTTAGGTTTATGGTTCATGATATAATCATCCTCCAAGAAAATAGCATTCGTACTGACGAACACCTTCTGTTCTCTTGGATCATAAAAATACCATCCATAAGTACCCTTTGGATACCCCACGAAGTAACATACTTCCGATCTAGAATCCAACTTGCTCATCTTTCCTTTTAGCACATGTGCCGGACATCCCCATATCCGGAGATGTTGCAAAGAAGGCTTGCGCCCAATCCACATCTCTCGTGGTGTCCTGGGAACAGATTTGCTTGGTACTAGATTTAGTATGTAAGCAGCGGTTTCCAAAGCATAACCCCAAAGAAATAAAGGTAACTCAGAATAACTCATCATTGACCTAGTCATGTCTAAAAGAGTCCGATTCCTTCTCTCCGCTACACCATTTTGCTGAGGCGTGCCAGGTGCAGTCAACTGTGACAGAATCCCATTCTGTACGAGGTGATCAATAAATTCATTAGAGAGGTACTCGCCACCTCGATCAGATCGAATGGCCTTGATATGTGTGCCCAATTGCTTCTCCACTTCAGCCCTAAACTCTTTGAACTTTTCAAAGGCTTCAGACTTGTGCTGCATTAGGTACACATATCCATACCTAGAGTGGTCATCAGTAAATGTTATGAAATACTCATAACCACCCCTTGCTCTAATATTTATTGGTCCACACACATCAGTATGAACTAATTCCAACAATGCATTGGTTCTATTGCCCTTTGCAGGAAAGGGCCTTTTGGTCATCTTACCCTCTAAACAAGACTCGCAGACTTCTATTGGTTCGAGAACCAAATCGCCTAAGACCCCTTCTTTGACTAGTCTGCCAATCCTATTTAGATTGATATGACCAAGCCTCATATGCCAAAGCTTTGTTGGATTAGTGGAAGGTCTCTTTCTTTTAGATGGTACAGTTACCACTGAGTTATTAAGTTCCATACAAGAATCTTTAGAAATATTGGGAGTAATCACATATAAACCATTTGATTTAACACCAGAACATATAAAAGAACTATTTCTTTTAATCACAACTTCAGTTCCAAAATGAAAAGAATAACCATTATTCGATAAATTAGAAACTGAAATTAAATTACGTCTCATTGAAGGGACGTAAAGTACATCTGATAAAATCAAAACTTTATTGTCTAGAAATTCTAAAACTACGACTCCTATAGCAACCGCAGAAACGGTTGCGCTAGAACCTAGAGTAAGTACGATTTCCCCATCACTGCACTTCCTGGTTGATCTGAACCCCTGCAATGAATTACAGATATGGTTAGTCGCACCAGAATCAATGCACCAAGTGTTTGAAGTATCCGTTATAAAACTTACTTCAATCACATGTGATTCAATCATACCTTGAACTCTTGTAGCTAAGAATTCTGGACAGTTCCTCTTCCAGTGGCCCTCCTCACCGCATTGGAAACACTTTCCTTTGCCTTGGCCACCCACCTTCCCTTTGCCCTTACCTTTTCCCTTAGATTTTGCAATCTTAGGGACTGGTCCAACACTTGAACCACCAGTGCTAGCCTTCTTCTTCCCTTTCTTTCCTTTCGGCATAGATCGGGAAGAGGAAGCGCTTTTCTCAACGTTTAAAACGCTGCCCCCAGGTTTGATCACCCCTTCCGCTGCCAATAAAGAGCTCATCAATTCGCTCATTGAAAAATCCATTTTATTCATATTATAATTCAGTTTAAATTGAGCGAATGATGGCGACAGCGTATTGAGGATCATATCAACTTGGGTCTGTGCATCGATGTTGGCACCTAGGGTCTCCAGCTCGTTTAAATAACCAATCATTTTCAAAACATGTTCTTTGACTGGAGTCCCTTCCGACATCTTAGCACTCATTATCTTCTGCATAGCTACCTGTCTGGCAGGCCTGCCATGCTCCCCAAACATCTTTTTCAGGGATTCGATAATGTCACTGGCGGAACTATTCGACTGGTATTGGTGTTGTAACACATTAGCCATAGAAGCCAATATGTAACAACGAGCCATCCCATTCGACTTTTTCCATTTATCGAACTCGCGTCTAGCAGCAGCCGAAGCATTTACAGCGGGTTCTTCGGGGCATGGGGTGGTGAGGACATATATGTGATCCTCCGCAGTTAACACGATGTCAAGATTACGTTTCCATTCAGTGTAGTTGTTTCCAGTTAACTTGTTTTGAGTGAGTATGGTGGCAAGTGGACTAAATGCAGATCCAGACATTATGATTTACTGAAAAAATCAAAACAAAATAAATATGGATATCAGAATTTGACAGTTTGAAATAAAAAAATCCTTTTAAAACTCTTATTTTAAAACTAAGTCGCCGGAATATCGAAACGAAAGAATAAAGCCTCCGTGTGGTGGTCAATGTTCGATCTTTCAATTTATCATAACTTATCCGCTATGCAACTCTTGCAAAACAAGTTATGACTTCCGAACCTATTTGATCTCTAAGTTTCTGAATAATGCCCCGTGTGGGATCCCTTATCCATAGCTTAGCTAGTGTGTACCATTAACTAGGATCCAATCACAACCGTCTCAAGTAGCGCCTCCGTATGGTGGTCACCCTCTAACACGTCTGATTGATCCTTATCAAAAGAAGTTCACATCTAGTAACCAATGAGTAATGCATTCTCCGTATGGAATGATCACCCCTGGCGAGGTGACACAGAATGCATCACTCATCTTACAGTGAACCGTTAATGGAAGATCGTGGGTGTAATTAATAAGACCCTCTCCCACTAGATTTAGTAAAAAAGGATTTTGCTTTTTGAGAAAATCTGTTTCTACACACTTCCCATAAACATCTAATGTTTACTAATGTGTTGAAAACGGTTTTTGAATTTTATTTTAGAAAACTTGTTTTGCGTGCATGCAACAATGTATTGTACGCCAATCACAAACAAAGCACATAAAACAAAAAACTAAAATGAAATAAAAGACATCCAAACGATGCCTCTATCTCCCATGGCTCTATCTCCATAGAACCTGCTTTTGGTTTGATCGCCTCCAGCTCCATCTTTATGGACAACGGCTCCTTGCTCCATCTTCATGGATATTCTAATTCTATTACATTGAACCTATGCCTCTTTTGAAGCTTACAATTTATCTAGAAATAGAAATAGCAACAACAAAATAAAAGGCTAGGGAAACCGGTGCGACTTTCCTTTTCGTAGGATTGAAGTCGCAGCGCCCTTTACATATGCCTTAAAACCAAACCAAACTTAAAATAACACACCAATCTAAAACATTCAAACACAAAATTAAATGCTCTTGGCGCCATGGGAGATAGTGACTAACTTTTGCTGCAAAAGGTTAGTTGAACACACATCCACGCATATATATAACAAAATATAACTATTGGAACCCTTAATTGATTCACACAGTATATAAACTCTTTACATACTGAATTAGAACTCAAAACAGCATCTAACTTCTCTGTCACAGTTCGATCGATCGAAGACCGTTCGATCGCTCGAACCTTCGATCGATTGAACACTGTTCAATCGCTTGAACATTCTATTTCACAGAATGATTAAAATTTTTGCAGAATACGTTAAAATTAAACTTTTAATTTCAAAATACTTTTAAAAACTGTGAAACAGAAAACCTGACAAAGAGTCTTCCTCGATCGATCGAACTCTATTCGATCGCTCGAACAACAGAAGGTTTCGATCGATCGAAACCTGTTCGATCGCTCGAGTACAGAGCGTTCGATCGATCGAGACTACTTCGATCGATCGAACCCATCTTGCATCCAATGCAATCACAGATTTGTATACTGCTGTGATAACACTGCAGAAACAGATCTGTGACGATGCAGTTTCGAAAGCAGTTCTAAAATCAACATGCAAATCAAAATAGTGTTCCAAAAAACGCATCTATAGATCCAAACGAGCGTGGCTCTGATACCAATTGTTGGAAAAACAGGTTTAAATGGAAAGTTTAAACGCGCAGCGGAAAAATCAAGTTATGAAACTTTATTGGCATGCCTGGATCTACTACTCGTCAATTCTACAGATACGCACAAGAGGGGACACGAGTTATACCTTAGTGTCTTGAACCCAATTCTGATCTTCAACTTCCAGCAGCCTCCACTAGATGATCTTCACCCTTATGACTCCTGCGGATGCCTGCCAGAAAGACTAGGGTTGGTGGGAACCCTAATGGAGAGGATAGAGAAGGTTTTGGGACTCCAAAACAGTTTCTGCAGCTTCTGACGTTCAAAACGACGAACAACCTTTTCCAGAACGCAGCTGCCCTATTTATAGATTCCCAGAACCGACCTAGACTTCGAGCGATCGAAGTGCCTTCGATCGATCGAACATTCGATCGATCGAACCATCTTCGATCGATCGAACCTTCAGACTTCAATCGATCGAGACATCTTCGATCGATCGAACCTGTCTGGACATCATCCTCAAGCATCTTTCCAAGCATCCTAGCGGAGCTAAGAGTGGGACCTCCTAGGCTCTTTATTGTTGGCTCAGACCAGTTTGTTAATTACCATGACCAAACTCTTTGATCAGCAAACTAACTAACTGGTCAGTTAAAGTTTATTCCACTATAAAACGATAACTGAACTCCAACGCAAAAGAACATATCCGAAGCGATAACTAGACTTGTATGGTGTACTAATGTCCCTCTACCGTCAGCATTCGTAATCATATTCAGGTAATCGGATAACTGTTACTGTCAACCTGAATCATGATTAATTCTTGTATTCCTTGAGTCCCATTCACCTCTCATGATTACCAAACATGTTGATAACTCTTATCAACAAGACTGCAGTACTCAGTAATCGACTTGGTGACATTCTCAAGGGAATGCTTACTCTGAAACAGAGGGTAGATTCTATCTTGACAATATATGTTCACAACCCTATGAACATGACATACCCAAGATACCCATGTGTTGATCTTTTATAGACCTCACTGATTGGTAAGTCAAAGCAGTCATATCCACAGTCTGTGTTCATAATCGTCTCAAGATTGAGAACACGTACCTTATACAAGTTATGAGTTCCTATTGACTGTTTGACAGTCTTTAGCGTCAATAGGAAACTCAGGTCCGTCAATGCACTATAAGCACTAGCATATCAACTAAGAGCTATACTCTAGTGATTGAGATTAATCACTCCATCCAATGGTAGTTAATTATGCTACAGTGTAGACTTGATGAGGTATCCAGTCTCATCATCCACTGTGACACATTCTAAGTATTAAAGAATAGTAATTCGTATCTCACTTGTGTGCATCTCATACACACACGAATTACTTACTATAATACTTAAGGATTAACAATCATCTCATGAAAAGAACATACACAATGAAATGTAAAGCTGATATCCATATATTAAAATGTCAATGTCTCATACAGAAAGTAATGGTTTGAGGGCACAAACCCAACATGCTTACCACTTAGCGAGAGTTGGCAGAGACATTTGCCAGGAGATGTTGCGACTAGTTTTGAGTAAACCAGAGATGGATGAGATTGAGTTGAGAGCCATTGTAGCCGGTCCACCAGAGCCCGTAACTGCACCAGCAGCAGCTCCAGCAGCCCCACCATCACCAGTACCCGTCCCAGAGCCAGAGCATGAGCCGATTGAGGATGAGGAAGATGTAGAGCCTCAGGATGAGCATCCCGATGAGGACATGGGTGGAGATGGAGAGGAGGAGCCGATAGATGATGAGGACCCAGTGGAGGATGAGCATGCAGACGATGCAGATGATGATGAACCTGAGGATGACCCCGAGGAGCCAGAGTTTGAGCCAGAGGATCCAGTACCAGACCCAGAGGCTATTGAGGCAGACATAGTAGTAGATGAGGAGGATAACCCCGAGGAGATAGTTGTGCCAGAGATACCCGTCGTGCTTCAGATACCAGCCGGACCGATTATGCATATGGCAGCCATGGCCGATATGGCAGTAGGATGGATAGCTCAGATGGTAGCACAGCCAGCAGATTTTGTTATGGGAGAGATAGCTATAGCAGGATCTCTTGATATAGCCGGCGGATTCGCTGCAGTAGCTGTTGATGTCGCTAACCAGGCGATAGTAGACGTGATGGAGGACGATGATGCAGAGATGATAGAGGATTGGGATATAGGGGTAGTAGTTGGAGACCTTGTCGCACCAGTTGAGGATGATCCACTCGAGGAGATGGATATAGACCCCGAGGATGAGGCACCACCAGCAGGATCAGATGCTGACGACTTTTGAGTCAGGATCGGCAGGGTGTAGATTTTGTTAGTTTATATTAGGACATGTTGTCCACTAGATTTTTGGGAGCTTGAGAGATAGCTATTAACCATAGCTTTGTATAGTATTAGCTTACTTTAGTTGTTGTAACTCTTGTCCCATATGGTACACAGTTTGACTAGTATGTACTATACGGTACATCTTTTGATATATATATATACGAGCAGTACTTTTGTTATATTTTTGGTTGTTGCGTTGTGCTGTGTTGTTTAGTAGAATGGTTAGTTTTGCTGTTTCTTGTTCTATCTTGAGTTCGTTTCTACGAGAAGACTTTCAGCTGATCAATATGTCATTTGTAGGCAATACTCGTTATCATCATGGTAGGACCCTTGAGAAATCACCAAGCACGTAATGGAGCACCTATACCAGAAGGGATGGATCCAACGGGAATTTTTGAAGCATTTATGCAGAGGATGGAGCATGTGGGGGATACATATAATCACTCCACCCACCAGAGACCTCTTGTACCCCCGCCACCAAGACAGACTGGAGATAAACTGTTAGCAAATTTTCGTGGGTTACGTCCCGAAAAGTTTGATGGACTAACAGAACCATGGAAAGCAGAGCAATGGATAAGAGAGATGGAGTTAATATTTGGAGCATTAGAATGCAATGAACAAGAGAAACGTCGCCTTGCTACGTTTCAGCTCACTTATGCCGCCGCAGATTGGTGGGAAGCTGAGCAGGCCACTATTGGGATCGATGCCGCTAGAGCTATGCCATGGGAGACATTCAAAGGCAGATTTTTGGATAAGTATTTTCCAGAAGATGAGAGAGATCAACAGGAAGTGAACTTTCTCAATTTGATCCAAGGAGGATGGAATGTATGGGAATACACAACACAGTTCGAGCGTTTATCCAGATTTGCTCAGCACATGATAGACACGCCGCAGAAGAAGGTGAAGAGATTTCACCAAGGACTGAAACCCCACCTCAGACATATGATGGTTGGTCATTTGAACCAGTCGTATGAGGAAATTGTTAGATTTGCTACAGGATTAGAAAAGGATGCTAATCCAGTACAGCAATCACAGACAAATCGACCTCAGTTGTCACGAGGGTTTCAACCGAGGAATTTCCATAATCGACCACCAAGAAATACCCAAGGATGGAGACCTCAGGAAAATTTTCAAGGAAACAAGAGAATCTGGGAAGGAGCCAGGAAACCTCAGCAGAGTTATAATCAACCCCAGCAGAATCAACAGCGAGAACTACAGCCGCAGGCATTACTAACAGCCCCACCAAGCAATAGTGGAGGATGTTTTAGCTGTGGAAAACCCGGACATATTGCAAGGAACTGCACCGTCTTCAGACCTAATCGCAGGCCAGATATCGTCTGTCGCAACTGCAACAAACCAGGACACTTGAGCAAGGATTGTCGTGCACCACGAGGAGAATACTACGGGGCACTAGTGAAAGGAATTCAAGGACCTCCTGATCAGACGAGGATGAATGCTATTATTCCAGGAGAAGCAGGCTTTAATGCTGATGAGCAGCAACATTTGGAAGGTACACTTGTACTCTTTCACAGTCCAGTTAAAGCTTTATTTGATACTGGAGCCGCACGTTCTTTTATTGCTGTTAAGATTGTGCGTCAATTGGGTTTAGAACCCCAGACACTTGAGGCAACACTGAATGCTGTGTCACCGTTGGGAGTGACAGTTAAGTTGAGCAAAGTGTGTAGAGATTGCCCTTTGACTTTGGGAGATAGGAATCTTCCAGCAAACTTGGTAGTTCTGTCAATGTCAGAATTTGATGTTATCCTAGGGATGGATTGGTTAACTAAGTACAATGCCAATCTGGATTGCCCTACTAGGACGATTGTATTTCCAATACAAGGAAAGCCGACGATCAGATTTCAGTGTCAACCGACAAGCGACATGTTTCTTACGAGTAGTTTGGCTACGATCATTAGTACGAGTACGGAGCTTAAGATGGATCAAATTCCTATTGTACGAGACTTTCAGGATGTATTTCAGGATATTAAAGGACTTCCACCGAAAAGAGAAATAGACTTCTGTGTGGAATTAGTACCTGGTACATTGCCTATTTCTAAGACTCCATATAGGATGGCACCAACTGAGATGTTAGAACTGAAGAAGCAAGTTCAAGAGCTTGAAGACTTAGGATTTGTTCGTCCAAGTACGTCGCCTTGGGGAGCACCAGTTCTGTTTGTAAAGAAGAAGGACGGAACACTTCGACTCTGTATAGACTACAGGGAGTTGAACAAGGTTACAATTAAGAATAGATATCCGTTACCTCGGATAGATGATCTATTCGACCAGTTACAAGGATCTAGGATCTTTTCCAAGATCGATCTGCGTTCAGGATACCACCAATTGTTAGTTCGATCAGAGGATGTATCAAAGACTGCATTCAGGACAAGATACGGGCATTACGAGTTTCTAGTTATGCCTTTTGGATTGACGAATGCGCCAACGGTATTTATGGACTTGATGAATAGAGTATTCAGACTATATCTGGATAAATTCATTATAGTGTTCATTGATGATATACTGATCTACTCAAAGACAAAAGAGGATCACAAGGAGCATTTACAAGTTGCCTTGCAAACACTTCGAGATAGTAAGTTGTATGCAAAGTTCAGCAAGTGTGAGTTTTGGCTACAGGAAGTCAAATTCTTGGGACACGTTATATCTCAGGAAGGTATTTCGGTAGACTCATCTAAGATTGATGCAGTCTTAAGCTGGAACAGACCGACGAATGCAACCGAAGTCAGAAGTTTCCTTGGTTTAGCAGGATATTACAGAAGATTTGTAGAAGGATTCTCCAAATTAGCAGGACCATTGACGAATTTAACAAGGAAAGAGACGAAGTATGAATGGACAGACAAGCATGAGGGTGCATTTCAGGAGTTAAAAGAAAGATTGACTTCTGCACCAGTACTCGCATTACCTAAGAGTGGAGAAAAGTACGTGATCTACAGTGATGCATCGTACCAAGGACTTGGATGTGTGCTTATGCAAGATGGAAATGTTATCGCATATGGATCAAGACAATTGAAGGTACATGAGAAGAATTATCCTACGCATGATCTGGAATTAGCAGCAATAGTGTTTGCATTGAAAATTTGGAGACACTATCTCTACGGAGAAAAGTTTGATCTATTTTCCGATCATAAGAGCTTGAAGTATTTGTTCTCTCAAAAGGAGTTGAATATGCGACAGCGGAGATGGATGGAGTTACTCAAAGACTATGACTTTTCTTTGCAATACCATCCAGGCAAAGCAAACGTAGTAGCAGATGCTTTGAGCCGTAAACCTCGATTAGTGATCGCTGCATTACTAATTAGAGAATGGAGAGCATTGGAAGAAATTGCTGAATTTGATTTTCAGCCAGTGGAGCCAATGGAAGGACAACATTTTGGATGTCTTATGGTACAACCGACTTTGATCAGTCGTATCAAAGAGGCTCAACAGACAATAGAGGATTTGAAGTTATGGTTCACCAAGATGTCAGCCAAGGAACCAGAAGTCTGGAGTATAAGTACAGATGGAACCTTACGATGTAAGGGTAGACTCTGTGTACCTGACGAAGGAAGTCTCCGAAGAGACATATTGGATGAAGCTCATAAGTCACGGATGACTATTCATCCTGGAGGTACGAAGATGTACAAGGATCTGAAGAGAAATTTTTGGTGGGAAGGAATGAAGAGAAATGTGGCAGAGTATGTAGCTCAGTGTCTTACTTGTAAACAAGTAAAGGCAGAACATCAGAAACCACCTGGACTTCTACAGCCGTTACCTATTCCTCAATGGAAATGGGAACACATAACCATGGATTTCGTGGTAGGATTACCGAAATCACAGCAGAATCACGATGCTATATGGGTAATCGTGGATCGACTTACTAAGACGGCACATTTTATTGCCTATAGCATGACGTATTCAGTAGAACGTTTGAGCCGAGTGTATCTACAACATGTTGTACGATTACATGGAGTGCCTGTATCTATTGTGTCAGACAGAGGTTCGCGCTTTACTGCAGAATTTTGGAAGAGTCTCCAGACAGCGATGGGAACGACATTGAACTTGAGTTCAGCTTTTCATCCACAGACAGATGGACAGACGGAACGAGTTAATCAAGTGATGGAAGATATGTTACGAGCTTGTGTCATTGATTTTGAGAGTTCTTGGGAGATACACTTACCTCTGATTGAGTTCGCCTATAATAATAGTTATCATTCGAGCATAGATATGGCGCCATTTGAAGCTTTGTACGGAAGACCTTGCCGATCGCCGCTATGTTGGACCGAAGTCGGAGATAGTCAACTTCTTGGGCCAGAGATGGTACGGGAAACCAGTGAGAAGATTCAAGTCGTACGTGAGAAGATGAAGACAGCCCAGACCAGATACAAGAGTTATGCTGACAAGCGACGCAAAGACTTGGAGTTTGTCGTTGGAGATCACGTATTACTCAAGGTTTCACCTGTTCGAGGAATCGTCAGATTTGGTCAGAAAAGGGGCAAGTTATCGCCACGTTTCATCGGACCATTCGAGATTCTGGAGCGTGTTGGAAAAGTTGCTTATCGCCTTGCGTTGCCACCAAAGATGTCAGGAGTGCACAACGTTTTTCACATCAGTATGTTGAGGAAGTATGTTCACAACCCAGCGCACGAGATCAACTTTGAGGATATCGAAGTCAACAGCGACGTTACGTTCAATGAAGGACCTGTTCGTATTCTAGATCGAGGAATCAAGAAACTCAGGAACAAAGAGATTCCGTTAGTCAAGATTCAGTGGAAGCATCATGATGAAAGAGAAGCTTCGTGGGAACTAGAGTCGGAGATGCGCGAGAAGTTTTCGTTTTTGTTTTAGACCTTGTTGCTTTTAGATTTTGAGGACGAAATCTTTTGTTGAGTGGTGGATGATGTAATACCCTGTATTTTGGTATATTAATAAGACCCGGTATTTCATTTTCTATACTCGTATAAACTTTCTCTTCCTTTTGGTGAAATTTGATACCAATCGATTGACATATTCCCAATCGATTGACACTTTTTGATACCAATCGATTGATAAGTTATCCCAATCGATTTACATTCAACCGACTAAAAGTGATTACGTGTCAACATTTCCAATCGATTGACTTGTGTCTCAATCGATTGACATTGTTTCCAATCGATTGACTGCAAATATCTGTTACCAATCGATTGACTGGTGTCTCAATCGATTGACATAACCTGAGAAATGTTTTCTTCTTTCCTTCAGCTTTAAACGCGTGGCACTCCCTTATGCCTATATATATGTTCCATATTTATGGCCTTGGGTCATTTTTGCAGCTTGAGAGAGAGAGAGATATATACCTCTTGTGAGATATATACATATACACATATATATATATATCTCTATATCTACACATATATACACACCCTCACACACACTCACTGCCGTGGCAGCTGGGAGGAAGGAGAAGAAGCAGAAAGAAGAAGAAAGAAGAAGGAGGAGACAGAGAGAGGGCTGGACAGAGAAGAGGAGAAAGAGAGAAAGAGTTTGAAGGTTTCAAGCTTTGAAAACACACCCAAACGCACCCTAGGTGAGTCCTAACTCACTTGGTCTCTTTATGTGATGTTTATGCAAGTTATTACGATGTTTAGATGGGTTAAATGCATGTAGTGCACTTTTATATATGCTGTTTTTACAATCTGCTGGAGAAGACGTAGTACCAATCGATTGACATAAATCTCAATCGATTGACATCAGTTGCATCCCAATCGATTGAATAGGATTTCAATCGATTGACATTGTTCCAATCGATTGACATATTTCTCAATCGATTGACATAACTTTTGTTCCAATCGATTGAACTTTTGTTCCAATCGATTGACATGATCAGTACATGGTTTCCTTTGCCTGTTTATTATATAAGAGGTTTAGTTGTTCGATTTCTAATTTGGAATTCCATTATGCGACTATGGGGTAGACAGGAGTAATGTGACACCAAAGATTTATGGATGATGAATAAAAAGTAATATGAAGACGTGGGTTGACGTGTTGTTTCTGATATGAGTTCGATATCCGTTTCTTTTAATCAGAGTAGTCAGGCCACATTGGGAATTGTCATGTGTCGATGTTAGAATGGAACGTAAGTAGGTTTGGTAAGTTCCGGGAATGGTACGTGGATGGATGATTGGTCATGATATGCTCTTAAAAGCGGTGAACCGGACCATGGTTCTTAAAAGCGGTGAGCTGGACCAAGAAGTCTTAAGATAGACTGGATGATATGTGATATGCTCTTAAAAGCGGTGAACCGGACCATGGTTCTTAAAAGCGGTGAGCTGGGATCACTAGTAGATGACGTTAAGTCGTGGCAATAGATTGATATGCCTTGTTCGAAACGTTATATCCCTGAAATGCGGTGAACAGGACCATTGTTCTTAAAAGCCGGGGACAGACTGACGTGGAGTCCATGACATGCAGTGAGCAGGACCATTGCTCTTAAAAGCGATGGACAGAATAAGGGTGTATCCCTAGAGTTAAACGATTGAGTCTGTTCATGGAAATCAGAGTCTGTTGAGTTCGGTATTTGAGTAACAAGACGATAAGGGTCGGTTTACAAGAATGAATAGAGGAACAAGATAATGTTATCCTTATAATAAGATGTTAACTCGTGTTTTCATAAGCTTGTGTTTACTTCAGATAATTGGTACCTCGTTAGTTTATGCTCACTCAGCTCTCAGTAAGCTGACGGCCTTTTATTGCCTGGACATTCCCCGTCCAGAATATCCGGCTCCTTATTCTGCAGGTAAGGACCAGTACACTGATGATTATTATCCAGAGGAGGGCCCCACCGATGACGATTACACCAGGAAGGATTATCCTTATGCCAGTTGAAGACTGAAGATGTTATAATTAGATTTAATTTCAGTTGTTCTGTTAATCTTTTGTTAACGGGTACTTGGGCAATTGTTGTCTTCAGACCTGTTGTGATCCTGTGGACCATACTCTGATAGTTTGTAATAGTTAGCACTTTGTGCTATTTTCAGTTGATTACTGTTGCTTTTCTTTTGGACTAGTACTGCGTGGTGTGGATTATTAGTGACTTTCACCTGTCATTCCTTATGGACCCATAAAGGAAATTTATTTTTCTCTATTTATGCTGCTCCGGGGCGTGACACAAACAGTACTAGGGCTCCCCAAGGTGACGTGCTTGATCTGGTGAGTCCAAGATCTTCTAACTCTTGTACTTGCTTCTTTAGCTCCTGCATTTCTGTTGGGATGCAGGCTCGTGCCAGGTGCCCAGGGATCCCACATTTGAAACATCCGTCATTGTTGTTCTCGATAGCTGTGGTTGACACTTGTGGTACAGGAGGTGCTGCATGCTTATCCCGGGGAAAGGTGGGTCCTGGTTTCTTACCTCTATTCCATGGGCATTTGTTTCCTTGGGAATGGGTCGGAGGTCTTCGTCTTGGTCCATTTCTGAGCTGGGATGTCTGACTTGTCATCTACTTATGTGCTTATGTACCTAAGTGATTATCTATTGGTTACCTTCCAGTCCTAACCATGGTTACGAGACATATAAACGATATAGATATAGCTAACAATTCTAAATGAGTACATATCTCATCAAGTATACATTTCATCAAGTAGAGGAAACAAATCTTCCTAAATAACTTTAAATATTTACATAAAAAGGAGTACATGCTACCACTAGTTCGTGTTACATGCCTAGGTACACACTATATACACAAAAGATGGGCTACTAGCCCTAATACAAGTAAGGCTCTAGATCCTGGGAATCCTATCCCAAAAGTCCTTTATGATTGACTTATATGGTAAAACATCATCCTGGGTGGGAATCTCCTCAGGTAGAACCTAATCTAAGTATGGGTCAAACATATCAACCATCTCATCTCCGTCCTTATCCAAGGCTCTATCTTTGCATCCTTAGAGTCATCCTCAAAGTCATCCTCAACCTTTGGCTCTCCATCCTCCATGACTACCATTGTTCCCTCTTCACCAGCATCCTTTGTTGGGTCAACATCCTTTGCTGGGTTACTTTTCCTATCAACCCCGTTCTCCATATCCATTCGGGATGTAAACAAGTGCCATACTAATCATACAACTATCATAAAGTTCATATCTTCATGGATGGAAAAAAGGTCTATCGGTTTATAACTTAAGTGTGTAGGACAATCGGTGTACACGTCTTAACCTAAAGCTCTGATACCAAATTCCCTGTCACGCCCCGAAGTACCAAAAATAAGGAAAAATAAATTTCTTTTATAGGCTCGTAGACACGTGACTGGTTACATTACCGATTTGTCCATAACCTAAAGGATAAAACCGATGTCTGCTTACATGATTATAATACAATGAAAAGCAACAGTACAAACTAACTAAGTACATCATGGTGGATACATCAGAGTCTTATGGCTCTAGGGCCTCACAAAACTATTACAAAAGATATGATAGGTCTTCTGATAGAGATTACAACCAAAAACATTTACAAAAGACGGCCACTAGTGTCCTCTCTAACTAGCATATCCATAGCCATCTTCGGTGTATTCTTCCTCCACGTCCTCCTCTTATGTAGCATCATAACCCGTGTACTCGTCACCTGGATAAGCTGGATATGGGAATGTCCAGCAACATGAACGTCGTCAGCTTATGAAAGCCGAGTAAGAAAACTAAATCAAAGGGAATGTATATAGCCACACACAACAAGAATCCGTTAACTACTTTTAATATGTCTTTTAGGATCTTTGCGTTAACCAAATAATCTTTCACCAACTACCTTGACACGAAGAATCGAAAGGAGTCTCAACTCTACGAAACTTAACCTAGAACTAAATTGACCAACAACATCGACTAAAAGAAGATGTAACTCCAAAGTATTCAATATTCTGGGTATAACGCATCCACAGTTTTAAAAAAAAAAGAACAATATTCGACAAGGAAATCGCTTGATTGCACATGTCACTAACGATCCCCAGGTCAACTACACAACTGAACACGTTATGACGATCCATAGATCAAGGATAGAACAACTCTTGACAATAAATCGCTTGATAGCACACGTCACTAACAATCCTCAGGTCAACTGCATGACCAAACACGTTATGATGATCCATAGATCAAGGATAGAACAACTCTTGACAATAAATTGCTTGATTGCACATGTCACTAACGATCCTCAGGTCAACTGACCAAACACATTATGACGATCCACAGATCAAGGATAGAACAACTCTTGACAATAAATTGCTTGACAGTACACGTCACTAACAATCCTCAGGTCAACTTCATGACTGAACAGTTATGACGATCCATAGATCAAGGATAGAACAACTCTTGACAATAAATTGCTTGATAGCACACGTCACTAATGATCCTCAGGTCAATTGCACGATTGAACACGTTATGACGATCTACAGATCAAGGATAAAACAACTCTTGTTAATAAATCGCTTGATAGCACACGTCGCTAACGATCCTTAGGTCAGTTGTACGACCAAACACGTTCTGACGATCCACAGATCAAGGATAGAACAACTCTTGATAATAAATCGCTTGATAGCACACATCACTAACGATCCTCAGGTCAACTGCACGACCGAACACGTTATGATAATCCAGAGATCAAGAATAGAACAACTTTTGACAATAAATTGCTTGATTGCACATGTCACTAAAGATCCTAAGGTCAACTGCACAACCGAACACGTTATGACGATTCACAGATCAATGATAAGAATCATAATTCCCCAATTGACCCCACAAGATCATCGAAAGGCTGACTCTGTAAGAAATACCCGAACATGACACCGAGGTCTACAAATCAACTTTGATGGAGAGTCAAATGACGAGAAACAAAGATTAACGTCCTCTATTCACATAAAATTCATTATTAAAGGGTTTTCCATTATCTTACGCGTTCATACATTTTTTAGTTTAGTTCATTAATAACTTCCAATTATAACCGTCAAGATTTCGCTATATGTTAGACATTTCATTTTACCCCTTAATAAACTCACGATGGAAACTTTCCCAATCACTATTAACGCAATAATAGTGCCATACAACATACTTATAACTTGAGTATGGATTCTCAATGGTCATCACACTATACCCATAACAACAGCAACATAGCATATAGCTCATGGATTTATAAACATGGATTTGATACCAACAATTATATAGATAAAACTCTTAACATGTTCATCTATGCGATAGCACTTACCATGGCACAAATATTCATAGCAACACAGGTACTAGAAAACTAGCATCATTAATCAACACAATGCATAAACATTACCTCATA
Source organism: Hydrangea macrophylla (assembly GCA_033977485.1). Taxonomy (NCBI): domain Eukaryota; kingdom Viridiplantae; phylum Streptophyta; class Magnoliopsida; order Cornales; family Hydrangeaceae; genus Hydrangea; species Hydrangea macrophylla. Next base: position 43,239,862 of record CM066984.1, on the reverse strand, counting down.
CAAAAAGCATTACAATCTGCCAGGATATATTTAACTGTGTTGACTAAATTTATATGATCTATTTGGGCATGATGAATTACTTTATAGATCAAACTCAAAACTAGAACATTATAGGTATTTGATTATCTTTATGTAAAAAAAATTATAGCCTCAAATAGATTTTTGAGCTATTCAAAACATTTATTTTCTAAGACATTTCTATATTTTTGAACTGCTCTGTTCCAGATTTATAGCACTGCGGTGTACATGCATTTCACCTATGAAGAATTCATTTCTAGATTGAGCTATAGAAGAGTTATTTGTAGATAAATGAGTTAGCTTTCTCCACAAAAAACCTAGCCTCATTCCCATTTTTGAGCTTCTCAAAACATTCATTTTACTAAACTACATTCTGCCAGATGTTTTTGCTTCTCAGATTTATAGTACTGCGGTGTACGTATATTTCACCTATGAAGGATTGATTTCTAGAATCAGTTATAGAAGAGTTATTTGTAGATAACTGAGTTAGATTTCATCACAAAAAACCTAGCCTCATTCCCATTTTTAAACTGCTCAAAATGTTCATTTTTCTAAACTACATTCTGCTGGAAGTTTTTGCATCCCAGATTTGATGATTTGACTTGTATGTTGCAAAGAAATCCCAAGATACAACATCAAACTCTTACTAAACATTAATACATACTATATATGTTCTAAAGTTAGTTAGTAAACTCACCAAAGCTTTGATTTAAGATTGGGCCTTGGATTTGAGCTTAGGAAGCTTGAATTTAACTTCAATGGTGTAAAGCTTCTTCTTCCTCCTCCTCTTCTAATTCCTTCACCTCTGGAATTCTTGGTTCTCTTATAAAACTTCTAATAATAGCTCCTAAGTTCCCATGGTAGTGTATGTAAGTGTATGGGTGTGTATATGTATTTGGAAATGAGGTTTGTATAAGGGAAAGAGAAAAGGAATGCTTGGTTTCTTCTTGTTTCCCTTTTATCTCTCCATGGGATTATAATTCTCAGCTCATTCTAACTTATGTGCAGATTATAACTCTCCAAGAGTGTAAAACATGTTTGTAAGTAGGTTTATATAGAGGGTGGTAGAGGCTAGGTGTCCTCATGCTTGTTTGCATGTGTACATGCAAGGACATGTGTCCAATAAGTGGACAAGTGTCCAATGGATGGACAAGTGGCATGTGTAGTTGTGACAAGTGTCTAGGGGGTGTACATGTGCCACAAGTGGCTAGCCATGTGGGGTCCACCTTGGGTTTTGTGCCACTTCCTCAATTTATGTGCATAAGTCCTCGTTATACATGTCGATCTCAATTTACGTGCAACCAGGTATTATTTCTAATATCCAGGTCCGAGTACGGTATTAGGTTAAGTCTAATTACGGTCAAGTTGGTGCGGTACTTACAGTCTAATTAGTAATTACTTTACACTAATACAGTCACACAAATAAAATAATAATAGACCAGATATGGAAATTCAAAAAATTGATAATATTATAAGTAGAGGAAAATTATAGGTATTACATAAGTACACATGTTGTTTTCTTAGAAGATGATTATATCATGAACTACAAACCCAAAGGAAGGATAGTTCTAGAAGTGGTAAAAGAGCAACCCTTTATTCCCCAAACAGTCAATGAGAATGTAGAACTAGAAATAACTGCATCACCTTCTATTCCTGCACCAGAACCTCATTGTAGTGGGAGGATTGTCAGGAACCTGATAAATTCATGTTCTTAGGAGAAGCTTTTGAAGCTGTTCCTGATGAGTCTGAATATGATCCGTCCACCTATAAGGAGGTCATGACCGATGTAGATTCGGACTAATGGAAACTTGCAATGAAAGGTGAAATGGAATCTATGTATTCCAATCAGGTCTGGGAGCTTATAGATTCTCATGCCAATATTAAACTCATTAGCTATAAGTGGGTCTACAAAATGGAAGAGAGGACTAGATGGGAAGGTAGAGGCCTTTAAGGCCAGTCTAGTGGCAAAGGGCTATACTCAACGAGAAGGTGTAGACTATGATGAGACCTTTTTGCCAGTAGCCATGCTTAAATCCATCGGATACTCTTATCCATTACATCATGTCTCGATTATTAGATGTCAAGACAGTAATCCGAATGGAAATATTGAGGAGGAAATCTTTATGAAGCAACCAGTCGGTTTTATAGCAAGCGGTCAGGAGAACATGGTATGCAAATTATAAAAGTCCATTTATGGGCTTAAGCAAGCATCTAGGAGTTGGAATATCAGATTTGATCAAGCGATCAAATCTTTTGGATTTGTCCAAAATATAGATGAGCCTTGTGTTTACAAGAACATAAGGAGAACGAGCTGGCATTTTTAGTTCTTTATGTTGATGATATCCTTCTCATTGGGAGTGACATAGGAATATTATCAACGGTTAAGGTTTGGCTAGCTAGTACCTTTGACATGAAAGATTTTGGTGAGGTAAGCTATGTACTAGGGATAAAGCTCTTATGCAATCAATAGAATAAGATAATAGGATTATCCCAAGCTTCCTATATTGATAAAGTACTTTCCAGGTTCTCTATGGAGAATTCCAAGAAAGGCTTTCTCCCTTTCAGGCATGGTCTAACACTCTCACACGATCAGTGCCCTAAGACACAGAGTGAGAGAGATTGCATGGTAGGAGTGCCCTATGCTTCGGCTGTGGGAAGCGTCATGTATGTGATGTTTTGTAGAAGACCAGATATCTATTTTTCCATAGGCATGGTTAGCAGATATCAGTCTAATCCTGGTCTAGATCACTAGACAACTGTGAAGTATATTCTCAAGTACTTGAGAAGGACTTGAGATTATATGCTAGTTTATGCTAGAGAGGAGTTAGTTCCAGTAGGCTACACTAATTCTGACTTCATATTGGATAAGGATTCAAGAAGGTCAACATCCGGATATATGTTTACTCTTGGAGGTGGTGCCATTAGTTGGAGAAGCATTAAGCAAAAATGTGTTACATATGCTACTATAGAGGCAGAATACGTTGCAGCTTGTGAAGCAACCAAGGAAGCTATTTGGCTCAAGAAGTTCCTTATGGAGCTTGGAGTGGTCCCTGTAGCATAGTCTCCTCTTACACTTTATTGTGACAATAGTGGAGCTATGGCATAGTCAAAGGAACCACGTAACCATGGAAGAAGAAAGCATGTCGAGAGGAAGTATAATCTAATTAGGGAGATAGTGCAGAGAGGTGACGTATTGGTGACCAAGATTGCAATAGTGGATAATCTTGTGGATCCATTTACAAAAGCCTTGTCTATTAAGGTTTTTGATCATCACATGGACAGTCTTGGTATTAGATGTGATCCTGATTGGTTGTGAGTGCAAATGGGAGTATGTTAGAGTTTGATGGGGTGTGCCCTCAAACCAATTAGCTTTGAACTATTATGGACACCAGTTTTAGTATATGTTTATGAATATCATTGCTTATATTTCATTGTGTCACTCCCCGGAGCAGCAAAAAATAGAGAAAAACAAATTTCCTTTTTGGGTCCATAGGGAATGACAAGTGATAGTCACCAATTATCCACACCACATGGTACTAGTCCATAAGATAAACAGGAACAGTAACATAATCAACTAAAAATAAAAACAGTTCTATCTATTACAAACATCAGAGTGGTCCTCATGATCACAACAGGTCTAGAGACAACATATGCCCAAGTACCCATTACAAAAGCTTGACAGAATTAATAGAAAAGTAAACTAGATATAATTCTTCATTTCTAGCTGGCGTAAGGGTAATCGTCAACTTAATACTCCTATTCGGCATAACCGGCATCAGTGGGGCCACCCTCTGCTTAATCCAACTTTGGGTAGTAGCCATCACTGTAGGTTCCATTACCTGCATTGTTAAGAACAGGGTAGTCTAGACGGGGAATGTCTAGGCAATAAAGGCCATTAACTTACTGAAAGCTGAGTGAGAACTAACTAACACAGTCTCATAGAAATAAAGTAATTACTAGTCATGAACGATGTAAAGCATTGATATTAATAATATCTTTTCCTCTTTTATTCAAACACATCACTAATCGATTCTCATCGTCTCCCAACTCTAAGACTAATTGTACCAATCCCAACTGACTATACCAATCTGATTATATCATCACAACATACTAGTGCTCTTGTTCACCGCTTTTAAGAACTCTTACTATTCACCATTTTTATGAACTCTTGCAAGCACTATACATCGATCTCATAAAATGACTAGTCTATGGACGTACCCATACTCTTGTTCACTACTTTTAAGAACTCTTACTATTTACCACTTTTAAGAAAGCTTGCGAGTATCGTACATATATAGCTCTGGCAATTATAACTATGGGTGTGCCACTACTACTCTTGTTCACCACTTTTAAGAACTCTTACTATTCACCGCTTTTAAGAACACTTGCGAGTACAATGCATCCATAGCTCTCAAGATCCTGGTTAAATCCTTGTTACACATTTATCGGATTCAACCTAAGTGAATCATCATCTTGACTAAACACAACCTTGAAAGTAACTAATAACCCACTGACTCAATCACCAGACTATCCCATGCTACTCACTGTTATATCGTATCTCGTTATCATGTCGTATTAATATCAATGTTCCAAACCCGACTACGTTACTCACCATAATTATCTCAATCTCATTATCATATCCCATTACCCCAAAACCCATAATAGCGCATAATAGAACATGGAACAATAATCTAAAATAGCTAGGCATTATGAATTATAAACTTAAAGGAAACATCGAATTTCTGTTAAGGGTTGATCGATTGAAGTCATTTCGATTGATTGAAGAAAGTGTCATTCGATCAATTAAAGTGAAGGTGTCCTCGATCAATTGAAATCAGTTTGATCGATTGAGATGCAGTGTGTTCGATCGACTGAACTTAGTTCGATCACTCGAACTTCGTCTTCTCCAAAATCTGGCAGTGAACATTCAAAATCTGTTAGGGCATGTTTGGGTAATTTTTAAACGTCCAAAACATATAAAATATTATAACTAAGCTACTGAGTGAGTTTAGAACTCACTAAACGTCGTAAGGGCATGTTTGGCAAGCTTGCAACTTCGAGCTTTAAAGGTGGCTTCTTCTCTCCCTCCTCAATCTCTGTCTCTCTCTATCTGTCTCCTTTTCCTTCTTTTTCCTCTTCTTCTCTTCTCATCTGTCTCTTTCTCTCCCTGACTATATATATGTGTATATATATAGATATGTATATAATATATATAAACACAAGCACACACTCTCTCTACTCTCTTAGGTTTTCCAAACACATCAACACACACGAACATAAGGTATTTATAGAGGGAGAGGGGTGCAGGTGGCTATCTTTGTGTGAAACCTAGAATCCTGATGATTACAAGTTCAATCGATTGAAGCTACTTCAATTGCTTGAGAGCAGATTGAATAGATTTGATCGATTGAAGTGGGGACCACATTATAAATAAAGGTCAGTAGGGTTTCGATTGCTTGAACAGGTTCGATTGCTTGAATTTAGAAATTCTCAATCGCTTAAAAGAGGTTGATCGATCAAAAGTGAAATTTCAAGTTTGGTCAAGGGAAGTATATGGAATCTCTCTGCATAAAATAATTATTGAAAATACAGGGTATTACATCATCGACCACTCATTTAAAGATTTCATCCTTGAAATTGAAATCATACAAGGTCTAAAAAAAAATAAAAACTTCTCTCGCATCTCTAACACTAGCTCCTACAAAGCTTCTCATTCTTGAGCTTCTTGATTCCACGCTCTAAAATGTGAATTGGTCTTTCATTGAACGTAATGTTGTCGTTGACTTCAATATCTTCAAAGTTGATCTCGTGCGCAGGGTTATAAGCATACTTCCTCAACATACTGATGTGGAATACATTGTGGACTCTTGACATCCTCGGCGGCAATGCGAGTTAATAAGCAACCTTTCCAACACATTCTAGAATCTCGAATGGTCCGATAAATCACGGTGATAGCTTGCCTCTCTTCTGACCAAATTTGACGATGCCTCGAATAGGTGAAACTTTGAGTAGCAGGTGATCTTTAATAGCAAATTGCAAGTCTTTGCATCACATATCAGCATAAATCTTTTGTCTGGTCTGAGCTGTCTTCATCTTCTCACATACAATCTAAATCTTTTCGCTTGTTTCTCGTACTATCACTGGCCCAAAAAGTTGAGTATCTCTGACTTTGGCCCACCATAGCGGCAATCGGCAAGGTCTTCTGTATTTAGCTTCAAATGGCGCCATTCCTACACTCATATAGTAATTGTTATTGTAGGAGAACTTGATCAATAGTAGGTGCGTCTCCCAAGAACTCTCAAAATTGATAAAAAAAAGCGTGTAGCATGTCTTCCATCACTTGATTAACTCGTTTAGTCTGCCCATCAGTTTGTAAATGAAAGGCTAAACTCAAGTTTAGTGTTGTTCCCATTGTTGTCTGAAGACTCTTCCAAAATTCTATGGTAAAGCGCAAATCTTGATCTGACATAATTGAAACCGGTACACTGGGTAACCATATAACGTGTTGTAGACACATCCGACTCAAGCGTTCCACTGGATACGTCATACTATAGGCAATAAAATGTGCCGTCTTTGTAAGTCGATCCACGATTATCCAAATAGCATCGTGGTTCTGTTGTGACTTCGATAATCTAACCATAAAATCCATGGTGATGTGTTCCCACTTCCATTGGGGATTCGGTAATGGTGCAGTAATCCAGGTGGTTTCTAATGTTCTACCTTTACTTGTTTATAAGTAAGGCACTGAGATACGTACTCAGCTACTTCTCGCTTCATTCCTTCCCACCAGAAATTCCTCTTCAAGTCCTTATACATCTTCTTACCTCAAGGATGAATCGTCATTCGTGACTTATGTGCTTCATCCAATATTTCTTTGTAGAGATTTTCTTCGTCAGGTACACAGAGTCTACCATTACATTACAAGGCTCCATCTGTACTAATACTCCAGACTTCTGGTTCCTTAGCTAACATCTTGTCGAACCATAGCTTTAAATCTCCAGTTGTCTATTGCCCTTTATGATACGGCTGATCAAAGTTGATTGTACCATAAGACATCCAAGGTGTTGTCCTTCCAATGGTTCCACTGGCTGAAGATCGAATTCAGCTAAAAATTCCAATGCTTTCTATTCTAGGATTAGAAATACAGCGATCACTAATCGGGGTTTATGACTTAAAGCGTCTGCTATGACATTTGCTTTACCTGTATGGTATTGTAATGAATAGTTATAGTCCTTGAGTAACTCCATCCATATTCGTTGTCACATGTTCAACTCCTTTTGAGAGAACAAATACTTCAAGCTTTTATGATCGAAAAACAGAACAAACTTCTCTCTATAGAGATAGTGTCTCCAAATCTTTAATGCAAACACTATTGCTGCCAATTCCAGATCATGCGTTAGATAATTCTTCTCATGTACTTTCAAATATCTTGATCCATATGCAATCACATTCCCATCTTGCATAAGCACACATCCAAGTCATTGGTACAATGCATCACTGTATATTACATACCTTTTCCCACTCTTAGATATCACAAGTACCGGTGTAGAAGTTAATCTTTTCTTTAACACCTGAAATGCACCCTCATGCTTATCTGTCCATTCATACTTCGTCTCCTTTCTAGTCAAGTTCATCATAGCTCCTGCTATCTTGGAAAATCCTTCGACAAATCTTTGATAATATCCTGCTAGACCAAGAAAACTCCTAATTTTTGTCGCATTAGTTGGTTGGTTCCATCTTAGGACTGCATCAATCTTAGATAAGTCCACAGAGATACCATCTTGAGATATAACATGTCCCAAGAACTTGACCTCTTATAGCCGAAATTCATACTTGCTGAACTTTGTAGACAACTTGCTATCTTGAAGTGTCTGTAAAGCAATCTGTATGTGCTCCTTGTGATCTTTCTTTGTCTTTAAGTAGATCAAAATGTCATTGATGAATACTATAATGAATTGATCCAGATAAGATATAAATACTTTATTCATTAAGTCCATGAATACTACTGGCGCATTCGTCAATCTAAAAGGCATAACTAAAAACTCAGAATGCCCGTATCTCATCCTGAATGCAATCTTCGTTACATCCTCCGGTCAAACTAAAAGTTGATGATATCCCGAATGCAAATCGATCTTGGAAAAGATCCTTGATCCTTATAACTGGTCGAATAGATCATCTATCCGAGGAAGTGGATATCTATTCTTAATCGTTACCTTGTTCAACTCCTTATAGTCTCTGCAGAGTCTAAGTGTTCCATTCTTCTTCTTTACAAATAGAATTGGTGCTCCCCAAGGTGACGTACTAGGGCGAACAAATCCCAAATCTTCAAGTTCTTGAACTTGCTTCTTCAGTTCCAACATCTCAGTTGGTGCCATACTATATGGGGGCTTAGATATCAGCAATGTACCAGGTACTAATTCCATAAGAAGTCTGTTTCTCATTTTGGTGGAAGTCCTTTAATATCCTGGAATACATCCTAAAAGTTTTGTATGGTAGGAATTTGATCCATCATTAGTTCTGTACTTGTACTCTCGATTGTAGCTAAACCACTGGTCAACAACATATCACTCGTTGACTGACACTAAAATCTGATCATGTGTCATCCTTATATTAGAAATACAATCGTCCTAGTAGGGCAGTCCAGATTGGCCCCATACTTAGTCAAACAATCCATCCCTAGGATAATGTCGAATTCTGACATTAAGAGAACTACTAAGTCTGTTGGAAGATTCCTATCTCCCAAGGTCATTGGGCAATCTTTACACACTTTACCCAGCTTAACAGTCACTCACAATGGTGACACAACATTAAGTGCCAACTCAATTGCTTGGGGTTCTAAACCCAATTAACGCATAATCTTAATAGCAATAAATGAACATGCAGCTCTAGTATCGAATAAAGCTTTAACTAGACTATAAAAAAGTACAAGCGTACCTTCCTAATGTTGCTGCTCATCAGCATTAAAGCCTGCTTCTATGGGAATGATGGCATTTATCCTTGTCCAACCTGGGGGTCCTTGGATTCCTTGAACTGGTGCCCCATAATACCCTCTGTGAGGTGCACGACAATCCTTGCTCAAATGTCCCAGCTTGCAATTTCGGCAGATAGCGTCCATTCGACGATTACTTCTGGGAGCTGTACAGAACCTAGCAATGTGCCCCGACTTTCCGTAATAAAAACATCCTTCGTTATTACTTGGCGAGGCTGTTAGCAGTGCCTGAGGCTATGGTCCTTGTTGGGGATATCACTGGGGTCGAGAATAACCTTGCTAAGTCTTCCTGGTTCCCTCCCAGGTTCTCTTATTCCCTTAAAAATTACCCTGAGGTATCCACCCTTGGTATTCCTCGGTGATTAGTTTTGGGAATTCCTCAGCTGAAAACCTTTTGATGATTGAGGTCGATTCATCTGTGGTTGCTGTGCTGGATAAGTATCCTTTTCAATCCTGCAGCAAATCTAACGATCCCCTCAAATAATTGATTCAGATGGCCAACCATCATCTGAGGTAGAGGTTCAATCCTTGGTGAAATCTCTTCACCTTCTTCTGTGGGGTATCTATCATATATTGAGCGACTCATGACAATTGCTTAAATTGTGTAGTATATTCCCGCACAGTCCATCCTCCTTGAACCAGATTGAGAAAGTTCCTCTCTTGTTGATCCCTTTCATCTTCTGGAAAGTACTTCTCCAAAAATCTTTCTTTGAACATTTCCCAAGACATCGCTCTAGAAGCGTTCATCCCTGTAGTGGCTCACTCAGCTTCCTACCAATCTACGACGGCATAGGTGAGCTGGAACATAGCAAGACGGTGCTTCTCTTATTCACTGTATTCCAATGCTTCATAGATCAACTCCATCTCTCTTATCCATTATTCGGCTTTCCATGGTTCTGTTAATTTGTTAAACTTCTCAGGACGTAATCCATATAAATTTGCTAGTAATTTATCTCTGGTTTATCTCTGCTAAACTGGTATAACTGGGGGTTATACAGGTCATTGATTAGTCGCATGGTTATATGTATCGCCTATATGTTCCATCCTTAGCATAAAGGCTTCAAAAACTCCGGATGGGTCCATTCCCTCTAGAATAGGTGCTCTAATATGTGCTTGATGATTCCTTGAGGGTCCTACCATAGTGTGCTTAGTGCAGTGTACCTATAAGAGGCCTATCGATAGCTGAAAGTCTTCTCAGAGAAACGAAATCAAGATAGAGCGATAAACAGCAATAGGAACTAACTGTTCTACTAATCAACATAAATCACTCTAGCATACAATCAATATCAAAAGTATTGCTCGTATATATATATATATATCAAAAGATATACTGCATAGTACATACTAGTTAAACTGTGTACCACATGGGATATAGGCTAAAACAGTACTAAGGTCAACTATTTACAATCCAACTATTACTAGTAATATCTATACAAAGCTATGGTCAATAGCTATCTCTCAAGCTCCCAAAATCATGTGGACAACATGTTTTGATATAAAACTAACAAAAACTAAACTCTGCAGATCCTGACTCAAAAGTCGTCAGCGTCAGATCCTGCTAGTGGTGCCTCATCTTCCAAAACAATATCCATCTCCTCAAGGGGAACGTCCTTAAGTGGCGCGACAATATCTCTAACTACCACTCCTATATCCCAATCCTCAACTATGTCATCTACCATCGTTGCCTGATTAGCGACGTTAACAGCCATAGTAGCAAATCCATCAGCTATGTCCAATGCCCCTGCTAATACAGCCTCTCCCATAACAAATTTGACTGGCTGAGCAACCATCTCAGTTATCCATCCTATTGCCATATCAACTATGGCTGCCAAATGTACTATAGGTCTGGCTGGTAACTGAAGTATAACGCGTACCTCTGACACAACTTTTGCCTCGTCAGGAATATCCTCCTCTACTACCTCCATGATCACGTCTCCCTCTACTACGGTGTCATCCTTCCCAACCACTATATCTACCTTAACAGCCTTGGGGTCCTCTGGCTCTTACTCTGGCTTTGGCTCCTCATCAAGAACATACTCTGGCTCCTCCAGGTCACCCTTTAGCTCGTCATCATCATCATCGTCTACATGCTCCTCCTCTGCTGGGTCCTCGTCGTGCATCAGCTCCTCCTCTCTATCCCCTTCAATATCCTCATTAAGATCCTCATCCTCCAACTCTTGGTCCTCCTCTCCTTAAATTGGCTCAGGCTCTAGAACTGGTATAATGGGTATTGGTGATGGTGGGGCTCAAGTGCTGGTGCAACTGCAGGCTCTAGTGAAACAGGCCTTGCTAAAATTGTTCGCAACTCAATCTCGTCTACCTACGGCTTACTCTGGATCAACCTAGCCATCTCCTGGTATATGGCTACTCGAGTCATAGCATAGTGATACCCATCCATATGTGTCTCTATCGGGTGTGTTGTGCCCATAACATAGAGAGAAGTTCACATCCTCTCCTCTAAGTATCGACTAGCTGTCTAGCGAATGTGGCTCTGGTATATCTCTGGTATGGCTGGCTCTACGGTGTCGCTATGAATAATATGTCTGCCAAAAGAACCATCCACAAATAAGTGGAAATCTAGATCCATGCTAACCTGCAAAAGAAACTATCTATCGTCAAGAAGACAAACTTATCTTAAACTCATATCACATCTCAGGGATCTTAAAATGCTAGGACCAGATGGTGTGGGATGAATAGTGAGCAAAAGTATCACAACCTAGGGCTCTGATACCAAAAATCCAGTCACACCCCAGGGCAGCAAAAATAGAGAAAATAAATTTCCTTTTTGGGTCCATAGGAATGACAAGAGAAAGTTACGATTATCTACACCACACGATACTAGTCCACAAGATAAATAGGAATAGTAATATGATCAACTGAAAATAAAAACAATTCTATCTATTACAAACATCAGAGTGGTCCTCAGGATCACAACAGGTCTGGAGACAACATATTCCCAAGTACCTGTTACAAAAGCTCGATAGAATTAACAGAAAAGTAAACTTGATATAACTTCTTCATTTCTAGCTGGCGTAAGGGTAATCATCAGTGTAGTACTCCTCTCTAGCATAATCGGCATCAGTGGGACCACCCTCTGCATAATCTAACTCTGAGTAGTAGCCATCACCATAGGTTCCATCACCTGTATTTAAGGACAGGGTAGTCTGGATGAGGAATGTCTAGGCAATAAAGCCATCAGCTTACTGAAAGCTGAGTGAAAACTAATTAACACAGTCTCATAGAAATAAAGTAATTACCAGTTATGAACGATATAAAGTAGTGATATTAATAATATCTTTTCCTCTTTTATTCAAACACATCACTAACCAATTCTCATCGTCTCCCAACTCTAAGACTAACTGTACCAATCCCAACTGACTATCCAATTTGATTATATCATCATGACAGACTAGTGCTCTTGTTCACCACTTTTAAGAACTCTTACTATTCACCACTTTTAAGAACTCTTGCAAGCACTATACATCGATCTTATATAACGACTAGTCTATGGACATACCCATACTCTTGTTCACCACTTTTAAGAACTCTTACTCTTCACCACTTTTAAGAAATCTTGCGAGTATCGTATATACATTGCTCTGGCAATTATAACTATGGGTGTGCCACTACTACTCTTGTTCACTACTTTTAAGAACTCTTACTATTCACCACTTTTAAGAACGCTTACGAGTATAGTGCACCCGTAGCTCTCACAATCCTGGTTAAATCCTTGTTACACACTTATCGGATTCAACCTGAGCGAATGATCAGCTCGACTAAACGCAACCTTGAAAGTAACTATAATCCACTGACTCAGTCACCAGACTATCCCATGTTACTCACTGTTATATCTTATCTCGTTATCACATCGTATTAATATCAACATTTCGAACCTAACTACGTTACTCACCAAAATTATCTCAATCTCATTATCGTATCCCATTATCTTTATAACCCATAATATCACATAATAGAACATAGAACAATAATCTAAAATAGCTAGGCATTGTAAATTATAAACTTTAAAAAAAACATCCAATTTCTATTAAGGTTTGATCGATTGAAGTCATTTTGATCGATTAAAGAAAGTGTCATTCGATCGATTGAAGTATCCTCAATCGATTGAAGTGAAGGTGTCCTTGATTGATTGAAATCATTTCAATCAATTGAGATGCAGTGTGTTTGATCGATTGAACTTAGTTCAATCGCTTGAACTTCGTCTTCTCCAGAATCTGGCAGTGAACGTCCAAAATTTGTTAGGGCGTGTTTCATTTACTATTAAATGTCCAAAACATGTAAAACATTATAACTAAGCTACTGAGTGAGTTTGGAACTCATTGAACATTGTAAGGGCACATTTAGTAAAGCTTGTGACTCTGAGCTTTAATGGTGGCTCCTTCTCTCCCTCCTCAATCTTTGTCTCCTTTCCCTTCTTCTTCTTCTTTTTTTTCTTCTTCTTCTTCTTCTTCTTCTTCTTCTCTTCCCGTTCATCTTTTTCTCTCCCTGATTATATATAGATATATATGTATATATATATGGATGTGTATATAATATATATAAACACAAGCACACACTCTCTCTACTCTCTCAGGTTTTCCAAACACATTAACACACACGAACATAAGGTATTTATAGAGGGAAAGGGGTATAGGTGGCTGTCTTTGTATGAAGCCTGGAATCTTGATGATTACAAGTTCGATCGATTGAAGCTACTTTGATTGCTCGAGAGCAGATCGATCAGGTTTTATCGATTGAGAAGGAGTTTGATCGATTGAAGTGGGGACCACATCATAAATTCAGGTTGGTAGAGTTTCAATTGCTTGAACAGGGTTTGATCGCTTGAATTTAGAAATTCTCAATCCCTTGAAAGAGGTTCTATCGATCAAAAGTGAAATTTCAAGTTTGGTTAGGAAATTACATAGAATTTCTATGTATAAAATAATTATTGAAAATATAGGGTATTACATTATGTATATCTTTCATGAGATTAATGGTCATTCGGCATCCTTGAACTTCATTGTATGTGATTTAATTGTGTGAAAGAGTTTTACACATGGGAAATATGATCATATGATCCTTGGGAGTTCTAAACAGTCATTGATCTTGTCAGAATCAAGATATAAAAAGTGTTCTTTACTTTTCAAAAGATTTGTAGTGTGAAAGAAAAGGTCGAACCCACAGGGATTGGTTAACTACAGCGACTTAATTTTAAAACCTAACTTTAGTTAATTATGAAAACGGATTTTGATTTGATTTTAATTAAACTAATAACAATAAAACTAAATCTAAACTATGAAAGCAATTAAAATTGTTTTAATGAATGTTTAAGGGAACCTAGGATTGCAACTCCACCACTAGCTTCATAATAAGGAATATTTATGAATTACTTTAGCTTACTAAGTTGGATGATTATGGGGAATTGTAGCTACAAGCCCAATTCCTCCGACAAGAAGATATTCATGGTTCAAGCACCAACATAATCCATCTTCGGTTAGCATGAATTATCCCACACTAAACTAGGGTTGTGATCTAATCCGTCTAACCTAGGCATGGACTATTCGGATACTTGATAGCACAAATCAATAAAGCACCATCACATGTAAATAATCTAAACAAGCACAGCAAGCATAGATCGTTGAGCACATCACAGTCAAAATAGATCTAAGACAAGAATAAATTCTGAAAGTAATGATTTAATCAATAGAAGTACGATTTATTTATAAAAATCCTCTAAACATGTGACTGTCATCCATACATAATAAAACTAAAATAAAAACATAAATAAAATCCTATTACTCGTCTAGGGCTTCATTGAAACCCTAGATCTATGATCTAGCCGTCCATGGAAGTGATGGATGGCAAGTAGTTGATGGAGGAGGCCATGGAAACCCTTGGTCTTCTTCTTCTTCTTCTTGCTTCCCTCCCTTCAATGGCTGGAAGTATGGTTGTAGAATGTGTGTATATTAATTGCCAATAATGTCTAACCCTTTAATTGTAATAAAATAGGGTATATATAGATTTACAACAAGTTTTGGAAGCCTTCCTAACCCAAAACGAACTGAAACTGATGTAATTTACAGTCTAGACGTCGTTCAGCAGTTTCGTTTGCACAGGAGTCTTCAGTATACTGAAATACGCATAATTGATTTTTACACATATCGCGCGAGCGCGACATTTGGTACCTCGCGCGCGACTTGGCTTTTTCAACTTCTTTCTTTATGTTTTTTCATCCTGTTTAGCCTGGTTTAGGTGATTTCTTCCAAATCCTGTCAAAAACTAGAAAACGAAGTAAAAATATACAAAAACAGGATAAAAAGTACTAACAAATGTGAATTAAGGCGTATAATTAGGATTAGTTCTCTCCCGATCAGTCATAATGGATTATAAGATTATGTATCTTATCAGTCTACACTATAGCATGATTACCTTCTATTTAATAGAGTGTTGAATCTCATTCACAAGAGTGTAAGACTCTAAAGTTAATATGCTAGTGTATATGATACATTAACAGACCTTAAGTTTAATCCATTGACAGGAACTGTTAACAGTCAATGGACACTCAAACATATATGAGACATATGTCCTTAATCCTGAGATAATAATGAACTTAAGCTTTAGGCCTGATTATCTTGACTTACCAATCAGTGAGGTCTTAGAGATCAACACTTGGGTCTGTTGGATGATCATGTCTAGAGTATTGGGAACATATATTATCAAGATGGAATCTACCCTCTGTTATAAAGTAAGTATTCTCTTAAGAATGTCACTGTGTTGTAGTAAGTATGTTGCTACATGTTTGGTGTACTATGAGAAGTGAATAGGTACTCAAGGATATAAGCTGTAGTTATCAACTGGGAGACAGTGCTGCTTAGTCTCAGTGATAATTATAAATACTAAAGGAAGAGAGGCATTAATGTCATTTCATATAGATTTAGGTATTGCTCTGTGATTTGTCTCTTCTGATTTGGAGTGTAGTTAATGACATGTGGTGAAATAGATATTAACTAATTAATTTAGACTATTTGGGTAATGATATTAACTAGGTATAGTTTATATTAATTCAAGCCAATTAGGAAGAGCCTAGAGGTCCCACTTGTAGCTCTTATGAAGTCTTGGTCCAACTAGGTTTAGTAGATGGATGTGAGAGTGTATAAATATATGTGTAGAGAGAGTTTTTGTGCTTGCTCTAATAACCCTAGTTGAATCTCTCTTTCTCTCTCTCTCACATATATTTTTCCTCCTTTCTCTAATCCTAGAGATCATCACCAAGGTTTAAGGATTCGAAAGCTTCAAGAGTATATGCGTGAAGATTTCTGGATCGCAAAGGAGAAGGAGCATCTGGATACTACCTGAAGTGTTCTCGTAAGGATCCAACTGATCATTAAAAGGTATTGAATCTATTCTTGTCAATCATACACATCTAGGTTTGAGCCAGATCTATTTTGAAAAGAGTTTTCAAGGATTAATCGCTTCCGCAAATCCTAAAATTTTAAAACGGGACCAACAAACATAAGCAGTCATAAGGTAGCAGTTATATTACAGACCTAGTATTCAAAAGAAAACATAATTAAACATCATAAGTCTTGTGACAATACTTGTCACTAATATCCAAAACAACTGATTTATTACATTATAAGATATAAGATAAAAGAAAGTCCAGGTAGGCCAACCTTCAACTAGCGAAGCCGTAGGGGTCCCCATAGAAGTCTTCTCCCATATAGCCTTTCTCATAGTAACCCTCATCAACCAAGCCTTCAGCGGCATATCCCTCATCACCGTAGTTGGTTTCGGCCTGTGCATCACTTGCTAAGTTTGGTATAGCTGGACGTGGAAGGTCCAGCGGTATATAACACTGTTAGCTTGAATACAAGCTGAGTGAGTATAAAGTCTCACTAAGCTATGTTAGAAATAGTCAATAAGCAATTAAGTTCATTATTCATCATTTGGCTTATTTACATCCTCACCAAGTATCAAGGAATTCTGACAAATCGAAGTATGAGAAAAAAATAGACATAATCCTTTATCCCAACTTGCAATAGAAAGAATTGGGTAACAAGTGACTCATTCTCATGTTCTCCAACTTCACATTTTCTCTTCTTGCAATCTCAACAATAGCCGTTGGTTTATATGTGTGCCTTAACAGCCGCTTGATGAGTATACGATACATGCCTTAACACCCGCTTGATCGCCCTTGGCGCATTAAGATAGTATCATGCCTTAACAGCCGACTCGACCAAGATATGCTAGGTCAAGGTCCTGTCCTAATATGCTTTAACAACCAAGTGATTAGTATACTATGTACATGCCTTAACTACCGCTTGATCACTCTCAGTGCATCAAGATAGTATCATGCCTTAACAACCGACTTTATCACTTAAGTCTAGTCACAATTTGCTTATTCAATTCCAACCTAGACTCATACAAAAGGGACATCAACAATAACCACATCGACAACGCTCAATGATATGGTAACAACGCATTCATAACGAGTTATAGACCAAAGTACAAGCATTGATGCATGAAGTACTGATCGATAGAGTGCGTGGTTATTAGAATGTTCCAATCTTATTACGCGTATATTATTCTCATTAAGAGTTACCGTAAAAATAGAAATTATCATCGTGTTAAGATGTTCAAGATCATACTTAAGCATTTTGATTAACTAATAGCTATGCCACTAAGCATGGATCATAGTTTAGCAAGTACACCTAAGTGTCAGTGTGATAGGTGGACATGCGAGTACTAATTCATGGATTAAACATCTCAGGTTCATACATAAAACAATTAGAAATTTGACCAAAGCACATAAACAAATAACATAACAAAAAGTACTGAACCCAAGCACTCAGGGTGTGAGTGCTCCGGCCTAGCTCAAGCGCTCGGACTGGATAGTAAATAGATTCTAATTTTAAGATACATGCAAATTCATAAATTAGTTCTAAAGGCACATATAAGTTATAAAAACATATAAAAATAGAATTTAAATGGTTCTAAATTAAAATCTACACTCATACAAGCTTAAGACATGTTTGGATGATCATTAAGCTACCCATTTACTAATAATTATCTTGATTCTTCATTTTACTTCACATACAAGAACTACAACTATCAATGGATCGCATGCAAAGGTATGAAATCAAGTACAAACTGTCTCTACAATTTTTAAGTGAGAATAGATACTCACACAAACTTAGATTGTAAGTAGATGATGAAAATGTGAGGAATGTTGAGAAAGCTTTAGCTTATGAACTTCAATCTTCTACTTGATCTTGTAGATAACCAAAATAAGCCACTCCTAATCAGTCCTCCATCTTGATTCAACAACAATATAGGTATATGAAGTGTATGTATTATTATGTTTGTGTCCTCAAACCACAAAGGGAATGACATGTGAAAGTCACTAATTATCCATACTACACGATACTAGTCCACAAGATAAACAGGAACAGTAACAAAATCAACTGAATATAAATATAGTATCACTATTATGAACATCAGAGTGGTCCTCTGGATCAAAACAGGTCTGGAGAGAACATATGACCAAGTACTTATCAAACTAAAACAAAATAGAGTTTGACAGAATATAAACTAGATATAACTATCATTAGATCTTCAACTGGCATAAGGGTAGTTGTCAGTATAATAGCCTTATCCGGCATAATTGTCATTAATAGGGCCACACTCTGCATAATCCAACTCTGGGTAGTAGTCATCACCGTAAGTGCCATCACCTGCATTGTTAAGGACAGGGTAGTCTGGATGGGGAATGTCCAAGCAATAAAGGCCATCAGCTTACTGAAAGTTGAGTGAGAACTAATGAACACAGTCTCATAGAAATAAAGTAATTACTTGTCATGAACGGTATATAGCAGTGATATTAATGATATCTTTTCCTCTTTTATTGAAACACATCACAAATCAATTCTCATCATCTTCCAACTCTAAAATTGACAATACTAAACCTGACTGACTATCTCGAACTGATTATATCATCATGACATAATAGTGCTCCTGTTCACTGCTTTTAAAAACTCTTACTGTTCACCGCTTTTAAGAACTCTTATGAGCACTATACATCGTTCTCATATAATGACTAGTCTATGGATGCTCCAATAATTTTGTTCACCGCTTTTAAGAACTCTTACTATTCACTGCTTTTAAGAATGCTTGCGAGTATCGTCCGTTCATAATCTATATGCATCAGTACTTCTTGCTAGCACAATACATAACGCTCACATCCCACACAGATATGTTCACGACCAACTCATGATATCACCATACTTGTACTGACAGTCACCAAAACCCCACTGACTTAATCAGCAGGATTAACCAATGTTAAACACCACTATAACTCAAATCTTATCTTGTTTTAATGTTACTAACATTTCGAACCTTATTATGTTACTCACCATGTTATCTCAGTCTCATTATCGTAACCCCTTACCTCCATAATCCATAATATCGTATAATAGAAACATGGAACATTAATGAACCACTAAGTGTTATGAAATATAAATTGAAAGGAAACATCCTTATTCTGCTAAGGTTCAATCGATTGAAGTAATCTCAATCGCTTGAAGAAAGTGATGTTCGATCAATTAAAGTAATTTTGATCGATTGAGACTCAGGGTTGTTCTATCAATTGAACCTAGTTCGATTGCTCGAACTTCGTCTTCTACAGGTTCTGGCAATGAATGTCCAGAATATGTTAGTGAGTGTTTGGGTTATTATTAAATGTCTAAAACTCATTAAACATTATAACTAAGCTACAGAGTGAGTTTGGAACTCACCGAAACATTATAAGGGCATGTTTGGCTTGAATTCCAACCTTGAGCTTTAATGGTCACTCTCCTCTCTCCTCTCTCCTCTACCTCAGCCTCCTTTCTCTTTGTCTCCTCTTGTTCTTCTTCTTCTCCTTCTTCCGTTCTTCTGTCTCTCTCTCCTTGACTGAATATATATGTGTGTGTATGTGTAGGTGTAGGTGTATGTGTGTTTGTATATATAACACAAGCACACAACTCTTTCTAAACTCTTGGTTTAGCAAAACATACACAAGCACACGAGCATAAGGTATATATAGAGGGCGAGGGGTGCAGTTGGCCATGCTTGCGAGAAACTTGGGATTTCTGATCATTCCATGTTCGATTGATATTTGAGAAAGCTTCAATCGATCAAAAGTAGATCGGTCAACTTTAATTGATTGACAAAGCTTTAATCGATTGAAGTGGGGACCACGTCATAAATTCATGTCAGTAGGGTTTCGATTGATTGAACAATGTTCGATCGCTTGAACTGTGGAATGTTAGATCGCTCGAAAGAGCTTTGATCAATCGAAGGTGAATTTTCAAGTATGGTCAAAGGAAAAGTATAGAATCTCCTCATATAAATAATTACTGAAAATACAGGGTATTACAATTCGTGCCTTGTCGGTGTATAATTCAGTGATGTTGTGGATCCTAAATTTGAATATCATAATTTAGTTTTCAAATGCTTTCACAATTGTATCACATTTGTGCTAAGGGTTATGGTACTACAAACGATGCCAAGTGTTATACTTTAAAAGCACTTGGAATGCTCCATTAAATGCTATGGTTCCTTGTTCTGAATTCACTATGTTTTGACACTTGTAGTACATATTGTGCCAATTATTGTGGTAGCACATATCACTACAAATGGTACCACTATCAAAGCATTTGAGATATCCTAAATTTAAAAAGCATAGAATTACTCATAATCTAACTAGGATTCTGTCTGCATCCAAGCCATGAGCATTAATATAATCCCTGTCAAAATTTTCAAAATTAGCAGTAGCGACTGCCCGGTGAATTGCTAGTAAGCTAATACAAACTCAATTATTCCATAATATCGTCATTGCTAGATGGGGATGATGCTAAAGAATTCTCATTTCCCGACGAGGACCTCATGATCATTAGTCAAGAGACGTGGAAGGTATATTTTGATGGAGCCACTAATAAGAAGGGATATGGAGTCGGGATAGTGCTAGTATCTACAGATGGTGCTCATGCGCCATTTGCTGTCAAACTAAACTTTACTATCACTAGTAATGTTAGCGAATATGAGGCTTGCACAATTTAACAGGAGATGGCCCTAGGACTAGGGGCAAAGAGGGTTGAAGTGTTCGGGGATTCCAATTTGATAATTTCACAAGCTAGAGGAGATTGAAAAGTGAAGAACGAGAAGTTGAAACTCTATCATGAGTACTTGGAAAGTTTGGCAAAAAGTTTGAGGTAATCACATTCTTCTACCTACCTCGGGATGAGAACCAATTCACGGATGCTTTAGCCTCCCTAGCCTCGTTGATCAATACCTTTTGGAATAACTGTGAGACCCTTGATCATAGAAAGAAGAGAAAACCCATCCTATTGTTGTGTTGCCAACCTAGAGGACGAAGAGGAGTTACCTTAGTATAGTGACATCTGGAAATTCATAAGTGATCAAAGATACCCTGAGGGAGCCACGGAAAAAGATAAGAGAGCAATAAGGAGGTTATCAACCCAATTTATCATACATGGAGGGGAATTGTACCAAAGATCACATATAAGAAAGAACCTCCTGTGTTTAGATAAACGTAAAGCTGAAAGGATGATGGAAGAAGTTCATGTAGGGGTATGTGGCCCTCATATGAATGGGCACATGTTAGCAAAGAAAATAGTGAGGCAGGGGTATTATTGGTCCACCATAGAATATGACTATTGTAAGTACATGAGAAAATGTCACC
The DNA here is from genome assembly GCA_033977485.1 of Hydrangea macrophylla. Taxonomy (NCBI): domain Eukaryota; kingdom Viridiplantae; phylum Streptophyta; class Magnoliopsida; order Cornales; family Hydrangeaceae; genus Hydrangea; species Hydrangea macrophylla. The sequence goes on along the minus strand of CM066984.1, from coordinate 43,218,116 downwards.
GTTGTTAGATCCATGCGCATCTTATGCACACCACGCCATCAGAACTCTATAGCCTCACCACAACTTGGCCATTCTCGATATGGGCGATAAATATAATTGGAAAAGTGATATCGAAGTCGTCAAATGGGAATAGATACATCATAGTAGCTATCGATTACTTTACAAAGTGGGTGGAAGCGGCATCTTATACTAAGTTAGAAGCTAAAGGCGTGGCTAGATTTATCAAGTATAATATCATTTGTTGGTATGGAGTCCCTCATAAGATCATATCCAATAATGGGTTGCATTTTAAAGCTGATGTACTAGCATAACTGGAAGAGTACAAGTCCACCCACCATAAGCCATCACCCTATAGACCACAGACCAATCAGGCGGTAGAAGCTGCAAACAAAAATGTGAAGGCAATTTTATAGAACATGGCAGATACGTATAAAGATTGACATGAGAAGTCACCGTTCACTTTGTGGGGGATATAAGACATCTGTGAGGACATCCATTAGAACTACGCCATATTCATTGGTATATGGAATGGAGTTTGTGCTGCCAATAGAACTAGAAATACCATCCTTGAGGGTAATGGAAAAATGTGAGGTGAAGGAATCACAATGGTTGAGAGAGAGTTACAAAGAGCTAGCAGTGATAGATAAGAAATGATTGGAAGCAGTGAACCACGTCTGGGAATATCAACAAAGGATAGCTAGGGCCTATAACAAGAAGGTTGAGCTAGTGTTAAACGAATTGAGAGCGCCGGTTTTTGATCCAAGAGGGAAATTAAAGCCCAATTGGGTCAGACCCTACCAAGTTAAGACCATTCCTAAAGGGGGAGCAGCCTACTAATTAGACCTAGACAGCCTTGAATTCAAAAAACCCATTAATCTCGATTGCCTCAAGAAGTACTATGCTTAGCACACCCATGCACATCCCACCCGAACTACATAAATGGACCTAATTCCCACTAGGAGATACATAGGCAGTCTGGAAACAAGTTCGGTCCAAGTCCTTAAACCATTCCCATTCGTTTGTCACACTAGGGACAAGCCCTTCCCAATCTTGATTTCTTTTACCTGTCCCTATACTAGGGACAACCCCCGTCTTGAAGCCTAACCCTTCTTTTAAAAGGGCTAGCCCAATTCTTGAACCAAATATTAATGTAGATTTCAGGGAAAAGATTCCGGCATGCACTCAAAAGATTAAAATAAAACGGTTTTGAATCGATAAGTTAAGACAAGATTGGCATAACAAAAAATAAGTGAAGAACTAAAAATAGACTAAACGAGCAAAATTCTCGAAGCTGAAGATTTTATTGATTAAAGTTTAATTCCACTACTAAAAGATAAAACAAAAGCTACAAAGTAAATAAAAAGTGGGATCTATGCTATTCTGAAGGCTAGTCTTGAAAGGCAAAGTCGAAGGTTTCTTCATTCCTTAGGTTGCTTTCTATTTTGTCTCTTCTCTTTCTGCATGGCCTTGATTATATATTTGATGGAGAAAGACAGAACGATTCCTTGTTGTGTTCTATGGATTGGCGCAGTCCCCAATGCTTCTTAAAATAAGGGATGTTTGAGGTTTTATGAGCAACTTTTTTATGAATCTCGAGAGGATGGATAGGAACTTCTTGAAGGTGATTGAATTGATAGAGAATCCAACTGGGAAGATAAAAGGACCACATATGAAGACCCAAAATAGTTATACCATAAATTTAGTGCGTAATAAAGGTAGAAGTCTTGATCTCCCACCAGTCAATTTTTCATTGAATATCCCCACAAGTATAGCCATGAAACCAGATAGTCCAATCTTGCAGAGACTCATGGGGGTGAGCAGTTTCTTGAGTATGATAGAGGATAGAAAAGGTGGATAAATGCTTAGGAGGACCCATGAGCTTAATTCTTTCAAGAAGCCATACCTGCAGCAAGATCATGGACCTATGGAGATTTTCTACAGAGTGCGTGGAAGCCTTGTCTAATATGGTTATAGTTTTAGCCAAGTAGATCATCATGGATTCTATCCCTTGCTTACCTCTAAGGCTATGGGAATAAGCTTCACATCTGCCATGGTGGTACCATCATTGAAAGTGGGCAAGCATACACAAAGCAAGAACACCCCTTTTGTGTTCATGAGCAATGGTAGGATCATCCGAGGAGAAGAACTTGATGAGGGGAAATATTAAGACATAGCCTCCTACAGCGAGATCATCGCATTTGGGAAGATTAAACCCACTTAGGGAAGATAACAAGGGAGAATACCTGGAATGATAAGAAGGAAACACGAGCTCGGATTCACAATCATAGCCTAGCATTACAGAGAATTCTTCAAGGGTTGGGAATAGCTCCTCACAATTGAATCGAAAAACATGATATTTAGGATCCCAATAAGAGATCGTAGCTTCCATAAAGTTTCTTTGAGGCTTCAGATGACAAAGAGAGAATAGGCTATCCAAACAAAAAGGTTAGAGGTAAACGCGATCAAGACCGCAGAATGCATCTGTCCATTTGAAGAGAGCATGAACCATGATAGTTTCCATTGAAAAGAGGTTTTTGGGATGAATATGAATGAAGAGTGGGGAGTTTCTAGGGCTTATATAGAGTATCAAGTCAAATTTGGGAAGAATTGGGAGTCCAAAGTCGGAAAGAAGTCCAAAAATTGCCAAAAATGATCAAAAGTCACAAAATAGTCTTAGAGCCATGGTGGCAGTCATGTGTGTGCCACATGGAAATCTTGAGTGCCGCCTGGTCCCTTTGAGTGCCATAGTGGCCCTCCCTTTACCCCTTCTTTATGTAGATGCATCCTTGTGCATTTTGTTGGATTTAGGCCTCTGTTTTGAGTTTGAACTGACATTTTTGTTCATTCAAAGTCCTATTATGAGTATGAAAAGTCCTACTATGTGTTTCAAATCATTCATTCCTAGTCATGAAAGAGTAGTAAGAGTCTTAGAAGGTCCCACAAGGTAGCATGCCACTCATGTAATTCAAGCAAGAGTTTAAGTGAAAATGAAGGAAAGAAATCCATGAGTATAATCCATAAGTCAAGCACAGTCGTCCATAGTAGTGCAAGGAAAGTAAAAATAGAGCATAAAGCTAGTCTCGAGGGCTTCTCTTGCCCGCATTTTCCCTTCTCGACCGCACTCGTGGCGATTCTTCCTCTTCCTCCTCGTCTTCTTCAATGATGACATGATGAGAAGAAATAGAACACCTAACCAACTCTGGCATTGGTCTAGTAGGAGGCTGGTATGATGATGATTCCCCCAACTACATCTCTAACTCCATTATATGCCTCTACCCAGCATAGATTTCATTACACTGAAAGAAAAAGAAATTGTTAATCAAATCAAGAAAAGGGGAAGAGTGAGAATGAGAAAACATTCATGCATTTATTGATTTCATTAGCTTAAAAGAATAAATTGCATTGGTTTGTGGATATGCTCGACTCACGATATTTGTCTTTTCAACATCAAACTGGGTAAGGTAGGACTATAGAGAGCACTTATCCAATTTAAGCTATTAAGAAGAGGGAGAAGAAAGAAAGGTTATAAAGAAGTCATGAAACTAGGGGCAAGGCTTGAGAGTTTTACCTTATATTCTAGCCGGTAGATCCATGACCTCAAGCTAGCGACCAAGCTCCAATGTTCTTCAATGTAGGGTGTTAGGACGAAGGCCACATTTGAAGAAATACATTATAAGTCCTAAGGGATCCCCTCCGGGATGCGATAGGGAATCTTGTGATCATCATCATCTAAGGTAGGAATAGTCCAGTCAATGATAGGAGGTTAGAAGTAGAATACCTCAAGGGTGCTCCCTTATATGAAGATCCTATCACTTAAACTCTAGTACTAGAGCTCCTCGCTCCTCCGATAGAAGGCCCTCCCTGCAACCAAAGAGAGTTTAGCAAGCCGAGCAAGAAAATTAAGAAAAAGAAAAGCTAAGAAGGATTCATACCTTCACGCAACTGGTCCTAGGAAAATTAGACATAAGATGGGAGATCTAAAAATCCTCATAGCCCCTACTATCAAACACTAGTAGCATCCCATCCATTCCCTTGAGAGCCTTCTCGAAGTTGTCACCTCAGAGCTTGTGAGTGGACAAGGAAGTGATCTAGGAGGCATGCCTACCTTAGAACCCTCTCTCCTAAATACCAAGCGGCGGTGTAAGGTCCCGTGAATAGGATGCATTCTTTTGATAATTGTATCATTGATGCATAAGGAGCCTTCATAGCATGAAGAATTCTAGCCTAAGGATCCTACATTACTGAGTCCTCTGTGAGACGAGTTAAGAACTCCCGACATTTCCTAAGATCGTACTCCTTCACCCACTTAAGGCCCCTTAGGAATTAGCTAGCACTCAAATCCATAGGCTTGGGACCAAGTATCCCAAGATACTTGAAGCTCTAAAACTAGCAAGAATAGAAGAGGGAAGACCATTAGAATGCCATTAGAAAAGAAAAAAAAAAAGAGGAAGAGAAGAAGAGAATGAGTGGTGAGATACCTCCCAAACCCACCAGAAGCCTCCAACCGAGGGTGAACACATCTAAGAAATTTCCCCCATTTTCTTATAGAGAATAGCTAAGCTAACACTACCCCAATCGTATGTATGGATTCGATCCATGTTAGCCAAGCTCCCTAAGATTGATAGATGAATCTGATGCTTTGGTACTAACAAGGGAGCACCCTAGGATATACATGATAAAAGCTCAGGCAATCTGGTCAGTAGTGAATTGGTTATATCTTTGGAAGGTCTCGAGAAACCATGCATAAGGAACTGCACTGCTCACCACTTTAGGTGGGTATATTCCCAAGAGATTGATCACCTTTTACCTAGAAGTCTCCAATGTAGGGTCCGCAAGGATTGGTTCTCCCCTTACTCGAAGCCTGGTGATCATAGAGAAGTCATTCGGGGTCATTGTCATCTTTCCAAAAGGAAGATGGAAGGTGTTAGTAGAGTCCCACCACTGTTCCGCTAGACTAAATAGATGCACCAAGTCATAGGAGCTATTCACCAAGAGTTTCACAAATTTGCCGAAGTTGGCGGCTCGTACCTTGGCTTTCACGACATCTGAAAGTTTCCTGCATCATTTGTAGCAATGAGTAAGGCATCTGTGTCCTTTTAATGTCACCTTCTTTACCTAGAGTGACAAGAAAGAATAAATTGATGAGTTGAGCATTTCTACATACACCTTGTGTGCATAATTTGAGAATCCTTATTTTAAAAATGGTAGCTTTTGAATCTTACCCATAGAATGGAATCAACCATAAGAAAAACATTATAGAGCATGCATTCATTCATTATTGAGTTTTAATTTGGTAGTACATTGCATTTGGAAAGAAGAAAATGAGTTTTAAAAGGAAAATTTTGAAAATACCTCTCCTTCCCTAGCCTTGAAGGATTTATTGGAAAAAGGCTTGTAGAGCATCTCCCTTCTCAGAGATTAAGAGGAAGAGGACTCCCACTCTCAATATTGAAGTATAAACTGAAAGAAGAAGAAGAAGACATGTTTTAATTGGGAGTAAGAACTTGTGATTTGATGATTTGGAAGTGTTTTTGAAATAAGAGAATGTTTGATTTTCAAGAGTTTAAATGAAATGTTGATTTTGAAAAACTAATGTGAGGATGAAAGAACTTGGATTTAAATGTTGAGAGTAGAGAGAAAATAAAGACAAAAAAAAGGAACAACTTTGAGAGAAAAACAAGTAAATTTTGAAGTGGGTAGCAAATGAAAGGGCAAATGTCTAAAATAGAGGCTGAGAGCCATGGTGGCTCTCCCAGAGTGCCACACAGCACTCTTCCAATGCCACCATGGCACTTAACCTAGTTTTCTAGATTTTTGCATTTACACCCCTGTAATGCCCCGTTTGGTCTTTGGACCCCGTTTCGGCTCCGATTTTATTCTTTTGATGCATTTTTTTTCAATTTTTCATGATGTTGAGTGCTTGAAAACATTTGTAGGTATTGTTTGCACGCATATCAATCCCCAGCAAAGCAATTAGTCTCATTCAGCATTTGCATTGCCTTAGTTGTTAGAAGTCCTGCATTGTTGTATTCCTCCATTCAAGAAAGTTTTGAATTAAGTATGGTGAGTCTTGAAGGCTCCAGAAGTAGTTTTCCCAAAAGAATAGTGTCGCATATATTCCCTAGTAGAGTATTATTGCAATAATCTTATGAATTATTACACTAGTCAAAATGAATGAACATTCAATCCCAGTTATATGGCATTGCCTTCCGTACTGTCGTACCAGTCGCATTGAATGAAGCCTTGAATCATGTGCGGTGCTCTTGGTTTGCTTTGACGGCTCCATGAGTACCTTTTCCCCAGTAGAGTTACATCGTATTGCATCGTATCCCATGGTTTTCCTTAAATGGCTGCATGAATTTGAGTTCCCCAACTGAGTTGCCCTCCTTGCTTAGCTCGCGTGAAGAGCTATGCATGGAGATGTTGCATGAATCGTTCGCGCTAAGGACAACCCCGAAGTCGTAAACATTTGTGATGTTCACCATAACTGGCTTGTCACTGCATATCCTAGGTCTAGTTTTCCTTAAATGGCTTTGGAGACCTTTTTATCTCCACCTAGCTTGAAGAGCTACACACGGAGCTATCGTAAAGCCCTCGATGAGGCACCCTGCAGTTGCATTCGCATTTGCAAACATTTGTGATGTTTGTTGTAACTGGCTCTTCACTGCGTAAGTTTGCCTTAAGTGGCTCTAGAGACCTTTTTGTCTCCACCTATCTCGCACGAAGAGCTATGCATGAAGATGTCATAAAGCCCTCGATGAGGCACCCTTGCATCATTGGCGATAGGACACCCCCGTTGCATCGTCCATGATAGGACACTCTCGTTCAATCATCCATGATAGGACACCCCCGTTGCATCGTCCGCGATAAGGACATCCCATCATTGCATCATCCACAATAGGTTATCCTATTGTGATCATCTGTGGTTCCAAAGGAACAATCTTCAAGTATCTTGCATGTTAGCATTAGTTTAATTCTCATATCATTCATTGTGTTTTACTTAAGTTATTGCTTACATGTAGTGTACTCATTGAATTATGGTTGGTCTGATTTCCTGTGAAGGAATACGTAGGTAGCTCTTTCGAACGCGACCACTTGATTTTTGAAATTTTCTTTGTGTGCTTGTTTGCATGTTTTGATTTTTTTGATTTACTTCCTGAAGTCTTTCGAACTCACTAAAAGGTTGTCATTCATGCTTTGACATTCCCTTATGATGTGCATTACTTGCAAAGCTCTGTCAAAGAGCAGTAAACTATAGACACCCCTATTTTGGTTCGTCCATTCGACAGAAGGAACCCAGCCTCAAGAATAACCCAATGACTGGCATCAGGATTTGTGGGATGTCAATTTTATAAAGCAAAACTCCATGAAGCACCATGGTCTCTGAGATATATTAGAATAACCTTTAGGAAGACTTAGGTACGTTAGAAACTCAATTTAGAAACAAAAATTTAGAGGAGATTTTTCACATGAAATGATAAAAAATTGCCTTTTACCGAGCAAAATCCGGACCTCGGGGTGGGATCCTAAGAACTCCCTTTACAAAATAGTCATAAAATAGCTAAATTAGTGACCCAAGCCTTCACATTGGTCAAAAACCACTTAGAAGAATTTTCACCGTTTTTACACCTTACAAGTTTGTTCCTTCTTGGGGTCAGCGTCACTCTTTTCACCATAACTCAAAATCTACAAACTCCTTTTCAATGAGACCAAAAATATCTTAAACTAGACTTCCATACCTTTCCAACAGTATATCACAAGACTAAAAAGGATAACCGAGGTGAGAGAACAAAGTTCGGGAATTTAGAAGTAAAAACATAACTTCTGTGCTGAGAGCCATGGTGGCTCTCAGGTGGAGTGTTGCACGGCACTCTCGGACTTCCATGAGGCACCTTTAAGTGCCACTATGGCTCTTAGATAATTCAGATATGTTTTGGACCCTTGATTCAAACTCAATCCACATGAAAATGCCCAAAAACATGAAAATTTGTGTTTCTTTGTCCTACATCGCTTAACTACAAGCTTTTTCACCCAAAACTCCAACTATAAAAGGGCGTCCTCTCTTCCCCATTCAAGACACCTGAAAATCCTAAGAACTAGAGAGCTCAAGGAACCCCCTTGAAGGATTTCAAAGAACTCAAAGTTCTTTAGAAAGTTTAATCTTTTAGTTTTTAGGGTTCTTGGAGTCCACGGTGCTGGCGAAGCTCTGCTGGAGGAGTATTCTGAGAGGGGTTCTTGGGGTATTTTTTCATCTCCTTCTTTTCTTTCTTGTTTTCTTTGCTTTTCATAATTTAGATATTCACAATTCATAGTTTAGCTTCATTTTATTGTTTGTTCATGGTAGTTCTTATTTTCTTAGTAGTTTAGATCTTCTAGGCTTCTAGGTTAGCCATCTATCCCATTTTTGGGTAGGCTATCCCTAGTGGTCCCTATTCCAACCATGGAATAGCCACCACTAGTGGGATTGGCAGCCAAGCCATGGTTATTCCAATCTCACTAGGGAACATAAAACCCTAATTATTATAATCTAGCATTGCTTATTCCTAGTTTAACCTAGTATAGCTTATTCATGCTTATCCATGCATCCATGCATACACGCTATCCACACGTAAAGTAGTAGGATATCTCGATAGTGTTACACATGCACACATGCACATAGTTTTCATGTTTGGTTATTATGCTTGTACTATCCTAACCATGTAAATTAGGAAGCAATAATTGGAATGTTGTGCTCTCTCCGGTAAGTCCTGATACCTGTCTTATTTATTGCTTTCCTAGATCACTCAGAAGCATGATTAAGTGGATAAACTGGTTTAAATTCCTTACGTGATTACTTATGCATAGATATCATATTTTTCTAGGGTTTTGAGTGATATTTTCACGTTAAATTTAATTTCATTTGCTTTCACGTGCATAGGGGAGCGTAGTAATACGTTTCATCCCTGAATTACTATTATAATACGTGTATTGCATGTACTTGTGTAGTTTCTTGCACGATTTGCTTTTATTAGTTGTTGATAACTTGAATTAGGATTGCATTAGAAATAAATAAAATGGTCCACATAATGTCTAGTCAAACACCTTGAAAGTTGAGTAGAGGCCTGTCTTCGGACGGTGCAAGAGGGGTGTTTTAGCATAATCCTGCTCCTTCCTCTCTCGTACCTTAACCCCTGAACCAATTTCTTTGGTGACGATGGGGTAATGCTCTCTATCCATTGGACTTGATAGATTTAGTTTTCTTGGTTTCCTTTATCAAACCAAATAGCGACTCTATTGGTGAGGATCTCTCCAGATTTAGCCTTGTGGGATATACATGGATTACTTACTCATGTAACCTCAGATATGGATCATGGGCATTGATAGTTTCCTTAGGTTGGATAAAAGACCCATGGAATCCAAAATATGAGTAATCCAAATCGGTCGGATCAGATATAGGCTAATGAAGGGTGGTGAACCTCACTCGTGGTTGTTGGCATGAGGTTTGAAATAGGACAATCAAGCGGACTAAATCCTTCTAGGCCCCAAGCTTGGTTCGAGTACCCACAAGACCCAATCCCTATCATTGAACTCCCTATCACTTCTACCTTGATCTGCATAGAACTTCATTCTACTCTGGGCTTGGGTAAGATTGTCCTGAAGTAGTTGGATCATCAATGCTCTATCTTTGAGGAAGGCATCCACTTCAGTAATCTGTGACTTCATAACCTGATATAAGTTGAATTGTGGTAGTGGGTATCCATAGAGAGCTTGAAATAGAGTCAATTTCAATTTTTTATGGTAATGGTTGTCATACCACCACTTTGCTAAGGTTAGCCATTTCTTCCATTTGAGAGTTTTATCACAAGTCATGCACCTTAGGTATGCTTCTCAACTCTCATTTAATCTTTCAGTTTTCCCATCACACTGAGGGTGATAAGCTATAGTATGCAATAACTTGGTTCCTACCAATTTAAAGAGATGTTGCCAAAATTTATTCTAGAAGATTTTATCTTTGTTAGTAAGAATAGTTGAGGGAAGTTCACGTAGCTTATTTATTTGATCAAAGAAGACCACAACCACGTGTTCTACAGTGAATGGATGAACCAAGCTAAAGAAATGTGCATACTTTGTAAGTCTGTTCATAATCCCCAAAATGATGTGTGACCATCTGATTTGGGAAGTCCTTCAATAAAGTCCATCGAAATCTCTGACCAAGGTTGATCACGAATAGGCAATGGTTGTAAAAGACTAGGATAGGATACAAGCTCATGCTTGACCATTTGACAAATTTGCATTGGGAAACCGATTCCTTCACTTCCCTTTTCATTCCCGACCAATAAAAATATTTAAGCAGCCTTTGATAAGTGCTAGCAACTCCTGAGTGACCACCAATTCCTAAATCATGGACTTCTTTTAAGATTTGCTACCTAAAGGTACCCTTACTGCCCACATAATATCTGTTCTGGTGCTTAATCTACCCATTAGAGTGTTTGCACCACAAAATAAAATTAAAAGTGAACCTATCACAATGGGGAATTATGCCTGGAATGTGCATGAAGGCAGGCAGATGAAGAGTGCAGACTGTTGTAACATAACAATGCCATAATCCAGTGCTTATGCCACGTCATTGGCAGTTATGATTAAATTAATGACACATGTAACGCATAAGTGGTGACATGCACGGTTATAGATGAAGCCCATTATTCCCAAACATGGAGATAATTTATGGTTTCTCAGTAGAGGGGCAGCGGTTACAGCTATTGTTACCAGCCATTGTTACCTATTTAAAGGAATGAAGGAATAGAGAGGAGGGATCCCTGATGATCAAGAATACGTAGCCTTTTTCATACTCCATACTGTATCTTTCCTTTATCTTTCATTGTTAGTTTATTTCCTTAAATTAGGATTAGCTCTGCAATCAAATCACAATAAGAAGGCGAGATTACCACTTCTAATTTAACTTGTTTGTATGATATTTAATGGAAATTCATCTATGTTATTCTTTTACTAATCTTGGCATACTTCACATTTCAAGTCTTTAATCTTTTGTCAAATTGTTCGTATCAAGAGGACATTTGTCTAGCACGGCCTCACTTTAGCACTTGCATATTTTTTAGCCATACAATTTTTGGCACGCCTGGTAGGACACTGTGGTGAATTAAGCATTCCATTGTACCACAGAAAAAGAATTTGACAAAAGATAAAGGGATCGTAGCGCTACCAAAAATGGATGTGCCGATAGCAGAAGAAAATGTTGAAGGGAAAGTTCATGGTAATACCAGTGATCAGTCTCACACTGGCAGTCATGAGTTACTCCAACAATAGCCTGGAGACTTTGGGACTACTGTAAATGGTCCAGACCAATAGGCTCTAACAGATTATGCATTAGCAATGCGTTTCAGTTTGGATAGTGCACTGCATGATTGGCTTCAAGCTAATTTGCAACAAACATCCACAAGACATATGTGATGCAAAAGATGGGGGACTAGATCACTACGAGTATTGACCGACAGATGTCATACATGACAAAAAAATTAGGTCTAGTGTCTTCTTTGAAGAGCAGCACACAGAAGGAACCTACACAGGTCCCCATAAGCCAGGCTCCACAACTGAGCTATGGGAATGTAAAGGTTCTTTCCTGTCCTACAGTGCCTGGGTTCTTTACCCACCCTGGATCTGGTATGTTCAACCACACATCAAGTTCTAGTAACCAACCAGGTCCAAACCAGTTAGGATAGAGTGTAGGGCCTCTGGATGTTCAACGGGTATTGACTAATCCTAATGTGGACACTCACCACAGTTTCCAAGTAGGATGAATGAAAGTCCCAGTCCATTAGCCCGGTTACCATGAAGGTACCCACCCCCCAGACTTCTAGACTCCCAACCTGGGGGCCAGTAGCCCAACCTTTGCTACCAAACATAGGTTTGCCTACCCAGTCAGGTGTTCATATGGTAGGCACCCCAATCACAAGCATATCAGGCTGGGATGGCACTTTTATTAGTTAGTAGGGCAGGTTGGAGGGTGTTATCAGCCAGCAGGACAGACTGGGGGGCATCATCAGTCAGCAGTGCAGACTAGGGGGGGCACCCCCGACCGCCACCCCCGATCGCCGTTGTGGCAGACTGGGGGGTACCAGCAACCGATAGCACAAGCAGGGATCCAATTCCAACAACCTATGGTGCACAATGGAGGGCCAAATTTTCCACTTCATCAGCCTACTGGAAATGAGGTACGTAATCTCTATCACCCTAATATTCACGGTTATATTACTCTAGGAATGAACAGGGGCTAAAATTGGTAGATGTAATACCCTATATTTTTCTAATGTAAATATTATATTTTAAAATATGATTAGGCATCAGTTTATTTTTTGGGTAGTGTTTACAGGCCCTATATGTATTTAATGATATAGTTAACATGAAAATTAAGTATCTGGTTTATATAAACCCATTGGGCTAGAGTTTTAAGTACTTGGATATGTATTTCGGGCCCATATGAAGCCTTTTTTGTGAGGCCCAAAGCCAAAAAACGGGATTTAATATTTATTTTAGTGTTTTTAGTTTTTAAACCTAATCTAACCCTAGCAACCTCTCTTTCTCCCTACTCACATTCCACACACACATAATCTACATCCAAGAAGAAGAAGAAGAAGAAGAAGGTGGTGAAGGAGAAGGATAAGGAGAAGGAGAAGAAGAAAGGAGAGTGAATATTGGAACTTTCAATTATATTCAATATTATTATGTTTCAATTATTTTCTTTCTCTTGTTTTGGTGAGTACAACATACCCATTGTTTGCTATAGTGTTTCAATATTTTCTATATTGTTATACTTCTATTTTATGTGTTTTGAAGTTCTTAGTTGATTAATTGAATTAGATATAGGAAAACTCATGATCATAGTCCGGTTTGGTCTAAAATAGTAAAAATTATATATCTCTCTACTCCGACATTTTCAAGATCTAAAATTTTGAAGATAGACTCCTAAAATACCCATACAACTACCCTTAAAATAGTTTTTGATTTTCTTGAACAAAGGGTAAATTGTTAATCTGACATTCTGTGATTTGAATATGGTAAAACCAACTATTGATTTGGATTCTATGCAAAATTTCACACAAGATAGGCTCTTGAATCACTTAAAAAGGTTAAGGAATGAGGGAGTTATGACCTTTCGAAGTTGGACATAGTAGGCTGTCCAAACAGGACATTTTGCCCAGATTTTTATTTTCTAAAATTATATTTACACCCCCAAAACATTAGATGGGCGTATAGAGGCCTACTAACATCGGATTTGGTCACGCTTTCGAGCATGATACTTGTAATTCTGTTTATTACAGTCTGAAATACTTATTTTATATTTTTTGAATTTTTTATTAAATCCCTTTATTTTAGTATAATTACATAGTTGCCCCAAAACTTTTTAAAATGATGTTTTGGTCATTCTCCAATTTTGTAAAATCCTTTTATCTAATTTCTTGTGGTTTTTTTGTAATCTTTCATTAATTATTGATAATTATTGCTATTTATTTTAATTAGTATGGTATAATTTCTAATTCTAAAATAGTAGGATATTCTATTTTGGTTCTATAAAATTACAAAGTTGTGTTAAATTATTTAGGGGATATGTCAGTATTTATGAACACAATTTTATAATTTGGTAGCTGATTTACAAATCACTACAGATTATTAATCAAATCACTATTTGGCAGTTGATTAATTAGAAACTTTATTATTTTAATTATGTATGCTATTTCAAAACTTGGAAAAAATACAGAAGTGTTCTGATGGTATTTTGTATCTATTAAAAATAGTTTCAGAGGCAAATTCTTATATTTTGGTATAATTGTGGAATTACGATTCTATGTTGATTATTTTAAAAATAGATCTTTAACTTCAAAATGTGTAGTAAATACTCCAAAAAGTACGTCGTTAGTGTTTTAAGTCTTAGAATAATGTTTAGAACAGTTTCCTTAAGTTCGGAGATGTTTTGATGCCGTCTAAATTAAGCACATCTTATTTCTAAGACTCACGTTGGTATAAAAAAATCATGTTTTCACATAGAAGACTACTATGGACTTCAAATCGAATATAGTCATTGATGCTAGTCTTAGAATGATGTGGGGATCATCATCTTGAGGATTAGAACACATTTCCATTGGAATTACTATTTCGCTCTTGCATTGAGAAATTCGATTTTAATTGTTGTTATATCATCATGAATTGTAGGGATCAATATTTATCATATCTTTTGAGTAGAGTTATCATCCCGTTAGGATCTCATTGGGAGTAAAGCCTCACACACTATTTAATGATTAACTTATATGTTGTTGTGTTATAAAGGTAGGTAAAAGTTTCACATTTATTAATCTTAATTTTTGTGTTGCTCGTATGTTGAGTTGTATATGGAAATGTGAGTTAAAGCTTTTATCATTGTGAATATAATTATGGATTTTGCTCTCATGGAGAAATATGAATCAATTGGATTTGAATTAGAAATTTATAATTACTGTGTTACTCTCCTATAGTGGAGAATTGTGAATTTGATATTGTAAGTGGAATTTACTTTATTGAATTAAAGAGATGGATACGCAATTGGAAATGCTTGTACAATACTGTGTTACTCTGTTATGGTAGAGAGTTGTGAAATCTTAATATAAGATATGTGGAATTTTCATTACTTGATTTACCCAAAGATGCGTTTGGAATTTGTTATGATGATTTAATATGAATTATTCATATTTGTGATATTGTTTACGGTGGTAATGAACCTGAAGGAAAAATCCAAAGCCATCGCCATAACAGAAAAACTAACTCTTATGTCTTGCGATAAGTGGTATCCAGGTACAATCAGAGGTGATTGCCTTGAGGAATGATTTTAGGTTGATGTCCTTTTTGTTTTATTCACCGAATAGTGGTGTTTTATCCCGTCTCAATATGTGACATTGGATCTTATGCACATTTTAGTCGAATAGTGGCTTATTATTATTTTCTCATACATCGTAGCTATTCGGTCAGCACACTCGATACTCGATACACTCGATTGGAGTAAGTGTCAAACCCAGAGAAGTGGCTAGGGTATGAGGGGGACCTATGGGTATGTAGGTTTTGGCACGATGTGAGGTGCAATTGTGGTAGTAAGTGTGGATTTGGTAGAAACTAAAAATTATTGCGCTTGGGCGGTGTAATCTTCTAACATGTTTCCTGTAACAGGGTGGTAGGCCACACGCACAGTTTTGTAGGGTAGCCTACTACAAAGTGATATTTGTATGCTTTGAAAATTGTGAATAAGAAATTAAATGCTTGAATCTCTTTTAGGAAGGGAGGACGGAACTTCTGTCTTGTCACGATATTGTATAGTATTTTAGTTGTTCATGGATATGATAATGGTTTACTAAT
The DNA here is from genome assembly GCA_033977485.1 of Hydrangea macrophylla. Taxonomy (NCBI): domain Eukaryota; kingdom Viridiplantae; phylum Streptophyta; class Magnoliopsida; order Cornales; family Hydrangeaceae; genus Hydrangea; species Hydrangea macrophylla. The sequence continues at coordinate 43,202,741 of CM066984.1, read as the reverse complement.
ATTTTGATCGTAAATAAGAAACTAATTACTGGAGTCTCTTGTTGGAAGAGGTGATGGAACTTTTCTCTTATCACTATATTTCGTATTGTTGAATCTCTTGTTTGATATGCGTGAATATGTTAGACTATGATGATTTAATGTAAAGTACTATTCTGGACATATTTTTTGTTTTATATTATTATAATTGAGGTCATTTATTACATCTAAATGTTTATTTGTATTTCCCACACAGGCAGTAGTGTTTTATATTCTTTAAAAATAGTAAATGAATTCGTAAAATTGAGACATTTGACATCTTAAAGAGAAATTTTGGTTATGGACATTTTTCCTGTTTTAGATATTTCCTAAAAATGCCATTTGAGCTTCAAAATTGGGCTTTACCTTCAAGTGGGCGAGTGGACAAAATGTGTAGTTTTTCCTTTTCGCATGTTTGGTCTTAGGAATGAGAATGTTTTTAATTCTTAAGTCTTCTACATGTTTGTAAATGATATGGTAAAGTTATTTTTTGTTTTTGGGTTGTTCGAGATAATGTAATAATGAAGGACATTTAGTCTATTCAAGTTTAGCGCTTAATCTCTATGATTGCAGGAGGGTGGGTCCGCTAACACTTTTGTGTAGGTTAGACCTCCCCTACGTAAGGTTAGTAGAGTTGATATTTAGTATGAGCACGAGAAACTAAACTGTCATCCATTGGTTCAGACCTTGTGGATGAAACTAAAGTCTTGGATATCATCACATTATTGTCATAGTAATTCATGACTAGTTTCTATTTAGAGTATATTAAAAATCGGTAACGACCTCAGAAAATTATAAAGAGTTGTATGGACATGTAAAACTTAATTTTGGATAGTTGGCATGTTTGAGTTTTTAATAAAAACGCAGTTAAGGGCTTGGGATTGGTTGATTTCAACAGAGGTACTCACATCTCGACATAACATATTATTTTGGTGTCTTTTTGTTTGTTCATGGATCATTTCGGGTCTCAAGTTTTACTCATACCCGTTTATATTGACCCAGATGTCTCCATGCATCTCGGGTGCGTTCAATTTATGAACGTAGCCGGAGAATGTTTTTAGGTTAAGTTCGTTGTATCCAGTAGTGACTTGGATCATGTTGGGATTAGCAAGCTTGGAGTTCTAGACCATGGAGTTTAGTGAGGTTTTGTACCTTTGGGATTTTTGGTGCATGTGCTAATTGTTTTAGAAATTGATATTTGACAGTTAGTATCATTTGTATTTTGGTTTAAATTTATCCTAATTTCGGAGTTATGTCTATTTTGGTTTTAGATTGACAACTACCGTTTAATCTTCTAATTTATTTTATTATTGTCAGGTAGTGTTCTGATTTTCTGTTGTTAGAAAATCGGGGCGCTATAGTAGAAGTCATTAGAGAACAGGTACATGGGAAAATTAGAGAGCAGGTCAATGACCAGTTTAGAGAGCAGTTTGGGGGTAGTATTTAGGGCCTCTATCTACCCACAATATCAAAAACCATACCCAGACTTTATTGACCGAATGTTTGAATTCCCAAGGTATTTCAGAATACCTAAGTTTACTCTATTCTCTGGCGGAGATAGGCAGACCACACTAGAACACATTGCTTAATTCACGGCACAATGTGGTGAAGTTTCCTATAACAATATGTTAAACTTGAGGTTATTTGCCAATTCACTTACTGGACCTGCCTTTACTTGGTATGTGAACCTCCCCACAGGTTCCGTCCAAACTTGGCAAGATATGGAAAGAATTTTCCATAGACAGTTTTATCAGACTGACCCAGATGTAACCATCACTGATTTGGCAAGATTAAAACAGAACGCAAGAGAGAATCTAGAGACATTTATTACTAGGTTTAAAGCTACACGAAATAGGTATAAGGCTAGGTTACTGGAAGAAGAATACGTGCAATTAGTTGTAGATAATTTAAAATCTACACTTAGAATGCAGTCTGTGAGCCAACAGATTACAGACCTGTGCCATTTGGCTAATGCCGTGGCACGATACAAGAAAGTGGTAGATGAAGAAAATCAAAAGAAAATTAGTACATGGGGTGTGTATTACAAGGGACATCATCAGCATGCACACTTAGTGGAAATCGAGGATGATAATCAGGCTGATGAAGAAAATGAAAATGAATATGAATGTACTACAACTGAAATAACTGCTCAAAAGCTATTTGTATGCGATGTCCTGCATAAACCATCCCAAGCTCAAGAGAAGAACACTACCAGTCAGACTGATAAGGCCAGTAAGAAGTATGACTTAGATATTACCAGGGCTAGCATGATTTTTGATTGCTTAGTAAAAGAAAAGAAAATCAAATTGACACATAATTTACCAACGAATGAGGAAGTCAAAGGGAAAACTTATTACAAATGGCATAATAAATGGACTCATAGTATTAATAATTGTACAACTTTTTATGAGTCCATACAAATGTGGATAAAAAATGGAACCATAAAATTCCCTAATGATAAGCCTGTACAATAGGTTAACAAGATTCTGTTTTTGGTTGAAGCACATGTCAACATGGTATCAGCTGACTTTACCAACATGACAAAGCCAACTAAACCACAGTGGCAGATTAAGAATGGTTCTAATATGGGAAGGATAAAATGTGTGGCCTCAATCCCTAAAGCTCAGTGTAGAGATCTCAATCTCGAAGCACCACCATTCGAGACAAACAAGAGTGTATCATCATATCGCCAACCCTTATGATTCATATGTTATGACGAGGAAGTCTTTACATGACTTGGCAGAAACCAACGAACAGCCAGTCCTCTATATCAGTTGTTCAGAGGTATTGGCAGTACCACTCCGAAGACAAAGGATGCTTTTGAGGATGATGAAAGGACCGCAAAAGGAGGGAGCAACCAGGGTAAGGTAGTCCAACGTCTAGAAGGTTTTCAAGTCATGATGAATGAAGGTGGGCCTGATAAAGGAAAGGGGGTGGTAACATTCTGAACAAGCAAATAGAACAAGCCAAGACATAAGGGGAACCTTTGCTCACAGAATTGGTTCAACAGTTCAATTAGTCAAGGTAAAAAAAGATGTTTAGAATCTGCAGTGTATCCCAACACTAAACCCAGAATAGTGTTACCTCTTGTACCATAAGATAGGCACTGGATGTATATTGAGAATCCTAAATTATTATAGTACCATGATCCACCCTTTTTAACTTGGACTCAAAAGAGATGTTTGCTATGAAAATATGCTGCCCAGAAGAAGAAACAACCGTTCATCAGGAGGTTTGAGGGCAAGTCTAATCAATGGGTTCGTAATGTTGAAACAAATCTGGAAAATTAGGATGTTGACCTGAAGAACAGAGCTTCTGAAGAAATGGGGGATGATCTGTCAGAGTTTGATGATCATACCGGTCATGAGTACTTGGGAGGGACAACTCACTAGTCTAGATAAAGATGACCTTGATTAGTCTAAATTTGGAGTATTAGTTCAGGATGATGCAAATCTTACAAGTATCCAAATCCAGACAGATGCCGAACAGTCAGTAAACTTATTGAGATCAGACCATTCAGAACACATCAATTTAGGGAATATTTCAGACAATGAAATGTTCCAGCTGGGACAATCATTGCTATCCTTCTATGACAACATGGTATATACAATGTCACATACTTTCGTGGCCCATGACTGGCAGCCTGATGGTCTAGAAGAGGACGTTAATGATGATTCAGAGCCTATGGTGTGTATCACGAAGGAAGCCCAAACACTCAAGCCAGCTATTCAAAATGTGCCAATTTTAGATAAACCAAAAAATGGCCATTGTGCTAGATAAGCCAAATGCTGGAATGACTAAGCACGCCATTGCGTTTGATAAGCCAAATAAATAGCTAAACACTTGAGGCCATTGTATGTTAAGGCAAATTTCAATAGTGTCCCAGTGTCTAAAGTACTAGTGGGCAATGGAGCTTCGGTTAACTTACTGCCTTTACACATGCTTAAAAAATTGCAAAAAACTAGTAATGATCTCATTGATTCTAATGTGGCAATAGTGGGATTCTCCTGAGCATCACTCCAACCAAGGGGAGTGCTCCTGGTCATAGTGTCCATTGGAAGCAGGACTACCCTAATGACATTTTTTGTAGTAAATACCACTTCACATTATAATGCTCTATTGGGTCGTGATTGGATCTACACAACATGGTGTGTGTCATCCACTTTGCATAATGTTTGATTTTTTGGAATGAAGAAGAAGACAAACCAGAAATCATCGAAGCCAACAAAAAAACCATTTTTGGTTAAATCTCATATAGCTGAGGCAAAGTTCTATGATATCGAGGTGGCACCACTAAGATTTTGGGGAATCGATAAAAATAGCCATCCCAAGGGGATCGCTCCCACAGTAAGTGAAGGAAGACATGAATATGCTAAATTTGATAATGTTGTTTAATGGATGAAGACTACATTGAATTCTATCTCAACATTATGCATCGAATTGAAGATGATGTACAGTTAATTGTCCAGGAATCAGCTTGGTTAGTAGATTGTGTGTCAGAAGAGACTAATCAGGATGGACTAGATTAGATTTAGGCATCTGGATTACCTCAAGCACCACCCAAGTTAGATGATGGTAAGGATGAGGTTCAAGATCTGTTAGAAGAAGTTAACTTAGGGGGGTTTAGAAGGTCCTAGGAGGATTACATTCATAAGTCAACTTCTTCCAGCATATTTTAAAACACGTTTACTTGACTTATTATGTCAATACCAAGATTATTTTGCCTGGGATTACCACGAGATGCCTAGATTAGATAGAAGCTTGGAAGAACATCAACTCCCAATAAAGCCAGGGTATGAGCCTTATAAGCAGTCTCTAGGATGAATGGCAAATGAGATCATCTTGAAAGTTAAGGAAGAGGTAGAATGGTTGTTGAAGGCTGGATTTATCCGTACGACCAAGTATGTTGAATCACTTTCAAATATTGTTCCTATTATAAAAAAAGAATGGAAAATTAAGAATATGCATTGATTTTAGTGATCTTAATAAAGCCACTCCCAAAGAGAGTATCCCTTGCCTATTGCTGATATGCTAGTTGATTTTGCATCTGGGCATGAGATCCTCAGCTTTATGGATGGACACTTTGGCTATAATCAAATTTTTATAGCCAGAGACGATGTGGGAAAGACAGCATTCCGTTGTCCAGGGGCAATTGGAACCTTTGAATGGGTTATAATGCCATTTGGATTCAAGAATGCTGGGGCAACTTACCAATGTGCCATGAATGCCATAGTTCGTGATATAATTAGGAAATGGATGGATGTCTATATTGATGACATAGCAGTGAAATCAACTTTTGATGACCATATAAAGTTTCTAACAAAGAGTTTTGAAAGAATGAGATGCCATAAGTTAAAAATGAATCCTTTAAAATGTCTATTTGGTGTCTCAACTGGAAATATTTTGGGTTTTCTAGTACATCAAAGGGGGATTGAGGTTGATAAAAACAAGGCCAGAGCCATCAGAGAGGCCAAACCACCAGCCAGTAAGAAGCAATTGTAGAGATTGCTTGGCCAAATTAACTTTCTCTGCTGGTTTATCTCTAATTGTGAAGGAAAAACTAAAGTTTTCTATCCATTGTTATAACTAAAAGATGACGAAGAATTCACGTAGAGACAAGAACACCAGCTAGCTTTTGAGCAAATCAAGAGATATCTTGTTGAGCTGCCTGTCTCAGTCTTTCCCAAGCCAAATAAACCTTTAAGGTTGTATGTATTAGACTACAATGATTTAATTGGGAGTTTGTTGGTTCAAATCAACAATAAAAATGTAGAACAAGCTATTTATTTTTTAAGACGTGTACTGACTGATGTGGAATAGAGATATACATCTATTGAAAAGTTGTGTTTGGCTTTATTCTTCTCTTGTATTAAGTTAAGGTATTATATGCTACCTGTAACGGTGGAAGTCATGTGTAAGACTGATGTTATTAAGTATATGCTGTCAAAACCAATAATCACTGGTAAAGTGGCAAAGAGGCCTTTAACCTTGCTAGAGTTCAACTTGCAATATGTCCCTTAGAAGGATACCAAAGGACAAGTCCTGGATGATTTCTTGGCTGACCATCCTGGCATTGATATAAGTCCTGAAATCCTAAAAGGGGTTAAAATTGGATATATATATATATATATCTATTAACCCGAGGGTATTATGGTTCGATGGATCCAGTACGGAAGAATCAGGTGGTGCAGGAATCATCCTCACATCCCCATTTTGGAAAATGACCCAATTTTCATTCAAACTCGATTTTAAGTGTTCTAATAGTCAGGCTGAATACGAAGCCTTGATTATTGGCCTTAAGATTTTACTTGAAATGAAGGCCATGACTGTAAAGTTAATTGGGGATTCTGAATTAGTGATTAATCAATTGGGGGGAAAATGTAAAGTGCATAATATCATTTTGGAAAAGTATCATACAGTTGCGGTAAGTCTGATTGATGGTTTTTTCTGAGTCGGTAGTGTAATATGTGCCAAGGGAAGAAAATGGAAAGGCTAATGAATTGGCCTAGATTGCCTCTAGACTTAAGATTCCTACGAATGTTCTTTGGAGGATGATTACGGTTGAAAAAATGTCTAAGTCATCAATTATAGAGGAGGATGACATTGTTTTTGCTATGCCTCTTCAGACTAATTAAGATGATTGGAGAGAATCAATCATTAAATTTTTAGAAAATCCTAATGTGCATGATGATATCAAGATCAGAACAAAGGCAATGCATTGCTTCCTAGTTGATGGTGAGTTGTTTAGAAAATCAGCAAATGAATCAGTGTTGTAGTGTCCTAGTAAGCTAAAAGCATTGAAACTGATGAAGCAAGTACATAGTGGGTTATGTGGTGCTCATCAAGCTGGGACAAAAATGAGATGGTTGATAAGAAGATATAATTATTATTGGCCTACCATCTTAAAGGATTGCATTAACTTTGCTAAAGGATCTCAGGCTTGCCAAAGACACAGGCCAATTCAGTACGTGCGTGCCATCAGTCTTCAATCTGTTATCAAACCATGACTATTTTGAGGATGGACAATCGATGTGATTGGTAAAATTTGCCCACCTTTATCAAAAAATCAGGCTTACATTTTAGTGGCTACTGATTATTTTACCAAGTGGGTGGAGGCTATTCCACTTAAATCAGTCAGCCAGAATGAGGTAATCAAATGTGTTGAAGAAAATATCATTCATAGATTTGGGTTACCACAAACCATTACTATTGACCAAGGTACCCCCTTTACCGGGGATGACATGTTGGAAGTTGCCTTTAAGTATGGTTTTACTATCCTAAATTTGATTCCATATTATGCTCAAGCCAATGGACAAGCAGAATCAACCAACAAAATTCTCAAGTTAAACATTCAAAAAATGGTCGACAATAATCCTAGAGTTTGGCATGAGTTGCTATCCGAAGTCCTATAAGCTTATCGGACTTCAAAGAGGTCAAGCACAAGTACTACACCGTTTGCATTGACTTATGGTCATGATGCCATGTTGCCAATGGAATTAACAGTGAGGTCCTTAAGAGTTGCTAGACAAAACGTCATGGACATTAATGATTACAATCAGGCCATGTTAACAAAACTAGAGGACCTAGATGAGGTAAGGATTTTGGCTCTGGACCATCTTAGGTTGCAAAAACACAAAGCTGAAAAAGCTTACAACAAGAGGGTGAAAACCAAATCCTTCTCCATTGGCGAACTAGTCATGAAGGCTATTATGCCATTAGGGCTCAAAGACCATAAACTGGGCAAATGGTGCCCTAACTAGGTAGGACGGTTTGAAATTCATGAAGTACTAAAAGGGGAAGCCTATCATTTGAGGAATAGTGGATTTCGCAGTTTAACCACGCTTTTTAAACTTTTTCAAATTCAAACACTAGTCGCCACTTAATTTTTAAAAGAAAAATTAAGAAACCATTTTAAAAGCAAACTGAACGTTTTGGAAGCCAAAATTTTCTAGGTCTGGGGATTATGGAACGAGAACGGAAGGAGCCCGGTGGACTAAAACACCCACTCTCATACTATCTCCTGATACGCCTCTACTCAACATCCTTTTAATCAAATTATTAATCTAAGTATGCCCTTAACTAATACATATATAAATATACATTATAAAAGCATGTCTAAAAGGGGTGCAAGATTGCTAATGATAGAAGGCATATAAAACCACATAATTCAAATAGGAAGCGAGATGACATGAAAATCAATAAAATCAAGAAAGAAAATAAAATAGATAAAAGTCGAGAAATTGTACCTATTAGCGTGTCACCCGACGTACCATAAATAGGGAAAGCATTTAATTTCCTTCATGGACCTGTAGGTCGCGTTAGTTTGAAGGATTGATTCTGACCCAAACGTCGAACAATATAATAATTTAAATCAGAGTAAGAGCAATCAAGGCTTATAAAATTTTTGAAACATAATAATGATTACAGCATGTAGTCATTTAAAGGCACAACCCGCCTTGTAAAAGAATAATAATGTCTATTACAAGAATCCTTATTACAAGTTTAGTTAAGTAATCAAAGCAGTAATGTCCATTCTCTTTTCACATGTAGTTGTCTCAATTAGCATAGTCATATTGTCCAACCTGGTCATAACCTGAAAAGCCTAGACATGAATGTCTAGTGCACATCAGTGTCATCAGCTTCAAGAAGCTGGTGAGTATTAAAAACATATGCTTGTAATGTAAAACATACTTTATTACCATTTTCGATTCACAGGTTCATTATTCAACAGGTTAGAGATACATGAATGAATTCGTATTTAAACCAAACAAAAGGACGACATGATAATATTCAATTAATTTAACATGTGACTGTGCATGAAACAATATAGCCTACTCATCTCGCTAGCTCTTTTACCTCGACTACAAAACTCAACACAAAAGGTTTCCCTAAACCACCGGCCCATGGCCTTTAGGTTTAGAATGTCTGTCGATATGCCTACCGTATCTGAAACAGCCTAGGCATACCTTGACATTCAAGGTTACAATAACCTAAACAGTCTCTCGTATCTGAATCAACTTGACGATCAAACTGGCCAGCCGTATCTGAATCGACCTGGGCTCAGTCCCTCTTAATTAACCTGCCGTATCTTAATCGACCTAGGATAATTAAGGCTATAACACATCACTGATTGGCCTACCGTATCCGAATCAACCTGGGCTCAACCATTCCTAATTAAACTGCCATATCCAAATCGACCGGGGATAATTGGGGTCGTAACTCACATAACACATTCCCTCGATTCTGCTCAACTCACCAACATATACCATGCATGTTAACTCGACTCCTTTCAAACATGCCGCTCGATTATGCAAATGTGCAACTTATTCTCTTTCTCATTTATGTAAAGGGATCCTAGTGGCATATGACTTGTTCTTTCTTTACATATTTCCTTATAAAGATATCAGAGCTATTCTTCATAGAAGGTATCAGAACTAATTAAAATATGATTATTACGAATTAAGACAACTTGGTACAAAAAAGTCAACCGTTGACCCAAGATGGTCAAAATGGCTAAGTATAGTAAAAAATATGATTTTTGATTCAAGAGTTTAAAAGTCCCGCGAATAGTTCATCTAGATCCCCACATATCAAATATGATTTGTAAGAATTTTAAAAGGACGGGAACTTAGTGAAAATAATGCCCTAATATCATACATTGTGCAAAAATTGGAAATTTTGCCTTCGGAGGGAAAGTTGACTTTTTATCTACAAGGAATTGATTTTTTTAAGTATTTTTTATTGAATCCAAATGGGGGGTATTTGTTAATTACATTAATGACTTAGGTAAAATAATACATGGAAGGGAGAAATTATTTAGTTAAATGGTATGGTTGGAATTAACATGCAGTGAAGGTACAACTGTACTAAGCAGTTAATAAAATTACAGTAAGAGTAGCCAATCATTCTGTCTCAGAGGGGCATGACCGGTCCTGGTCTTTTGGTGGGACCGGTCATGGTTGGGACTGGTCCTGGTCATGTTTTGCGACCGGTCCTGGTCGTCATCTTCACCAATTTTCTCCTCTGTTTCAGTTCTAAGACCTGTTTTAGACCCATTTTGAAATTTGAATGTAAACATGTTGTGTAACATATGGTTCTCTCCGATTTTTTGCTAGGATTATGAATATGTAATCGAATATAACCAATTTGAATCGTAGCTCTCGGATTTTACAAAAAATTGAGAGATAATAAAATATTGATTCTAATATGCATCGCGATACGAAATAATTAGGCTCTAAGATTTTAACCAGAGCTTCTATTGACAGAAACCTTTCATTATAAACTATCAAAACGAATTTTGGTTGAGTTTCACAAAATCACCATTTTTACACCATGGAAAAACAAAACGAATTCCATATATACAATCACAAACAATCAATTTGAACTGTAATCAAGCATGAATTTGCATTGCAAGTGAGTTAATAATACTCATTGAGATATAAGATAAAAGTAATTATTGAGAGAGAATCCAAAATATATGGACCCACTTCAAGCTTTGACTATGGAGTTTAAGTCCTTTCTCTCTCTAAAATTTAATGTATAATCTCTCTACAACTCTATTTTCTTCTCTATGTAATTCTTGCATTTCCAGAATGTGAGAGTTGTGTGAGAGTGAATGTGAGTATATGTAGAAAAACCAACTTCAACTACTTGGGGACCAAGTCCCTTCACTCTCACTCTACAAACTAATAGATTTACTAATTTTCTAAATCAATAATACACATATACGTATATAACTTGTACATATACATATTATATAGCACACATACACCCCAATTTGGTTATAGGAGTCGCTAGGATAGTTTTAGGGGTCAATTAGATTGTTTGGGTAGAGTAGCTTTTGGCACTAGTTTAACCCACACACTAAATGCACTTCCAAACAAGGCATAAGCAAGTTCTCTAGGAATTTCCTAGAGAGTTTGGGAATAATAGCTTATGGTACTAATATACACATGTACAAATGGCATTCCCAAACAAGCCTAAAACAATCATTAGTTGTATTAAATGAAGATAAAGCACATGTCAAATCTTGATTGATGGATATGTGGCACGGATAGTTATCATACATAAACTGGTATTTTCGCAGTACAGTGATCACCACAAAAATATAGTAAATTTATATAACATAGGAATTAATTTTCCTGTTGTATAAAAATACAGTTTGAATTTGAAAGTATATATTTTCACCATTGAAAATACAGTTGTGAAATCATAACACAGGTATTTCTTAATTTATAAAAATTGCAGTTTGACCCCACACAAAATATTTTGATTAATTAAAACAAGTAGCAGGAACAAAATATTGGAATTACACTTGCAAATTAAATGAAAATACAGGTTGTTACATCCTTCCCCCCTTAAACAGGATTTTACCCCCAAAATCTAGACTAACTTGTCATGAAATAACTCCAGATACTTCTTCTTGAACCAACTTCAACCTCCCATGAGGTTTTATTCTCGTCATGATGATTCCACTGAACCTTCACCAAGGGAATGTCTTTATTCCTCAACTTCTTGATATTCTGATCTAGAATTTTCACGGGCCTTTCATTATAGGAAATGTTATGACTCGTCTCAATATCATCAAAACTAACCACATGAGAGGGATGTCATATGTATTTTCTCAACATGCTAAGATGGATTATATTGTGAACCCCAGATGTCTTTGGTGGCAGTGCAAGTCGATAAGCCACTTTCCCCACACGATCCAAAATCTCGAATGGTTCGATGAAATGCGGGGCTAACTTGCCTCTCTTCAGACCAAATTGTACCACTCCTCTGGTTGGTGAAACCTTAAGAAGTACATGATCTCCGACATTAAATTCCAAGTCCTTTCGGTGTCGATCAGCATAACTCTTATACCTACTCTTTGCGGGTCTCATCATTTCCTTGACCAGAGAAATCTTCTCGTTGGTTTCTCTAACAAAATTTGGTCCACACAATTCGATATCTCCGACCTCTACCCAACATAATGGAGAATGACAAGGTTGTCTATACAATGCTTCGAACGGAGCCATCCCAATACTCATGTGATAACTATTGTTATAGGCAAATTCAACCAAAGACAAGTGTATCTCCCAAGATTACTCAAAATTGATAACACAAGCCCTAAGCATATCCTCCATTATCTAATTAACACACTCAGTTTGCTAATCTGTCTGAGGGTGAAAAGCTGTACTGATCTTAAGCGAAAGGCTCCCATAGCTTCTTGCAAACTTTCCCAAAATCCATAAGTGAAACATGCGTCGCGGTCTGACACAATCGACACAGGTCCACCATGAAGTCGCATAACTTGTTGTATGTACATTTGACTTATCTTTTCCACTAGATATGTCATACTATAGGTAGTGAAGTGAACAGACTTCATCAATCGGTCCATAATTACCAAATTGCATCATGGTTCTACTGTGACCGGGGCAATCAAACCACAAAATCCATGGTGATATGTTCTTATTTCCAACTTGGAACAGGTAGCGATTGTAATAACCCCAAAGGCCTCTGATGTTTGGCTTTGACTTGTTGATACATCAAACATTTGGATACGAATTCGGCCACGTCCTTCTTCATGCCTTTCTACCAGAAATTTCTCTTCAATTCCTTATATATTTTTGTTCCTCCCAGGTGAACTGTAAACCTGGACTTATGTGCTTCTTCCAGAATATCCTTTCCTAAATCCCCACAATTTGGTATGCATAATCTGTGTCTGCATCTGTATCCTCCATCACTCCCCACTTTTCATTCTATTGGATCCTTCTCTGACATCTTAACAAACCATGTCTGAAACTTCTCATCTTCTTTTTGTGCTTCAATGATGCGGCTACCAAGGGTGTACTATAAAATAAGATATCCAAACTGTTGCCCTTCTCCTTTCTCAACAATCTATGCATCAAACTCAGCCATAGTCTCCAATGCTCGTCATTCCCTAATCATCAAGGAGGCAATTGTTCCACGAGTTTGCCGACTCAAAGCAGCAGCAACCACATTAGCTGTACCAGGGTGGTATTCTAACGTGAAGTGATAATCCTTAATCAACTCCATCCACCTGCGTTGGCTCATGTCACTACAAAAAAATATGCTTTTTATATCACTTTTAAATTTCTCTTTATGTCATTTTTATTGTGAGTGACATAAATATTTCTCGTGCAACCTTTTTATGTCACTTTTAGACTATTTATGCCACTTTTTTTTAAAAAAAAGTGACATAAAAACGTTATTATTTAGGTCACTTTTTTAAAAAAGTGACATATATAATCAGGTTTTTATCACTTTTTAAAAACCGACATGAATGAAAACACGGTGGCAATTTTGTAAATAAAACATTTTATTTTTATGTCACTTTTTTAAAAAAGTGACATAAAAATCGGATTATTTATGTCACTTTTTTAAAAAAGTGACATAAAAAAGAAATTTAGGCGCGCGGGAAACTGCGGTGTGCACTCAAAAGCCCTTTTTAGTCCCTCTTCTCTTTTTCCTCCTTCAAGCTTCTCCAGTTCTCCTTTGACACTCTCCTCTCTCTATCCTCTTACTTGCCCTACTCTTTCCAAATCGACAAGCAAACTTGCTAATTAACTTCCTTTCCACCGCTGGTCAACGTCACCACTACTTGTGGGTTTTAAGAGAAGAGGGGAAAAACAGATCCTCCCTCACCGCCGCTATCTTGTACCGATGTCGCCGTCGTCATCGCTCCACTGAGATCTCACATACTCTCTCTCTCTCTCTTGAATAGTTAGGTTTTTTTTGGGGTTTCTCTCTCTCTCTCTCTCTCGATGAGAATTGAGGGAAGGTTGGGGTAGGGGGGAAGTGGAACAGTTGTGTTGGTTTAATCAGGAACTGGAGCCCTAAGTAATTTTTGGTTCTTACCCTAAAGTTTCATGTATAGGGCAACCTTTTGAAAAGTGGGGCTTGATATGCAAGTAATATGTTCTATACAATTTCAAGGAATCCATGGTCGAATGCTTGCAGCTGACCAGATCAGGGAGTTGTTGCTAGAGATCATTCGAAGCATATATTGAAATGGTTGTAGTATTGATCATTCATTGGTTCGGTATTACTTTTTTTCTTTCTTAACCCTCTTTTGAACCTCAAGATGAATAGAGTATGAATGAAAACTAAGCTATTGTGAAAATTGAAGAATTTATTATAACATTCAGAGAACTTCTTCAATTGGTGGATTGAATAAGGGTTTTTATTTACCCATATTATTTTGAGTATATCAAACTTGTTGTTTTTAGTTGTCTAAATCGTTATCTAGTTGACTGAATCATTAAGGAATTTGAGAATCTCTAATAGTGTATAGTTTTCCATTTCAATATTTGCTAGTTAAGCAATTCCTTTTTTTCTTTTTGGTTGCAATTTTTGTAAAATATGGTGATTCTAAGTATGAAGTCTAATCAGCATTTGTATGCAGAGGATGGTATTATTGTTAAATGGAAGCCAAGGTACAAGTTACATTCCCTAAAATTAGATAAAGTTGAAGTTGGATATACAAATTAGTATTAAATATTGGTGCTTTCAGTGAATACATTTCAGTTGCAATATTTGGAACCACTGCTGCCTCCATTTGAGCCGTCACTTTCTACTTAATTCATTTTGTAGAACCAGTTCTTTGGTTTTCGTGACAGTTCCTTAGTTGTTGATTACTAAAGGGCTTTGTAGAAATGTTTCTTAATTAGTTTGTCAAACATTATACTTGGATGAAAATTGAATGATCTAAGATTTAATCTAATTATATGCACAAGAAACATCAAGTATTCTATGAATACAACAAGTCTTTGAGTTCCGAACAAAATGTACCAAGTATTTTATGAATACGAGTCTATGATCATTTCTTTCTTTTTTCTTTTCTTTTCTTTTTATTGAAAATCCTTTGGTTAACATATGTAACATATAGTTGAAATTGATGTACAACCCAGAGACGGTGAATTTAGCTTTCTGTCCTTTGCATTTATACTTTTTTAATTCTATTTATTTGCCTTGAGGTTGGGTTTACTGCTCATTTTAGACATAGAAATACTTTTTTTAAAACTTTTTTTTCCTTTTTCTTTTTCTGGTAGTGCCCTTTGGCATGTGCAATACCCCTTCTATAACTATATATTGAAAGAGTAATACTATGCTTCCCAAATTTTTATCCCAAAATGCTTCCCAAATGATGTGGCAGTTGGCCAGGTAAACAACTTCCAATCAAAATTCAACTGGTCCCATTGCCACATTATTTGGGAAGCACTTTAGGGATAGAAATTTGGAAAGCATAGCATTACTCATATTGAAAACTATGAATGCAATTTCATTCAATGACGGCCAAATAAGACCCTAGCATGTTTGGTTTTCACTTGAATTTGAGTAAGCTTAGTCATATAATATAAATAGTATCTCAAAGGACCATGAAATGCATTTAGAAAAATAGATTTGATTAACCATATTTGTTATTTTGTGGGTCATTGTTATTTATTGGTATGCTTATTAATCATGATGGACTCTAGTTAACATTAGAGTTAGTCTGTTAATGATTGCTTTCATTGAATTTGACATTTCTCCATCTTTTTTCTACTTTATCTAATATTTAACAATTTAGACTGTTACATGTTTCTGAAAGCTTCTTTTAAAATTTTTTACTTTATGTTTTTTCCTTCTTTTTTTTTTTGTACTTGGTAGAGTTTGGAAGCATATTACAAGGAAGCAGGTCAAGTTGGACGAGATGGGAAATTAGCAAATTGTGGTGGGTACATTAGTATTTCCATGCAATCCTGATTAGTACAGAATGTTCTATGAACGTAGTGACCTTTTCTATTCTCAGTAGTAACAACTGACACTGAGAATGTTGTATCGATTCCGTAGAAATAAAATAGCTTTCTGCAACCTATATTTATTTATAGAATGAGTAGTATTTAATCACAGTAGAAGCCATGATTGTAAACTCAAGGTTCGATTTTCTTGAATATGATCGGTTTTGTTGAGGCAGTTCTATATGCTAACCTATTGAGACAATGCTTTTGCTCAATCAAAGAAGTGCAGATCAAACAAAACAAGCATATAAGATGTTATCCGATTGCTTCAGGTTGACAGAAAAATATTTGTTCGTCAAGCCTTGTCTTCTTCTGCATGTCTTGACACGTTGTCTTACATATTCCATGCTCCTTGCAGATATGGAATGAGCACTTCAAGTTGTCGAGCCAAAACACTTGTGGAGTACTTTGGGGGAACAATTTCAACATGAAAAGTGTCAAACATGATTTTTTTTCCTTCATTGCTTTCTATTGCCGCTATAATACACTAGTATTCGCCCACGACTAAGCCCTATACTTCTCGAAAGAATAAGTAAAGTAGTCCCGTTCCTTCCAAAATTCATATATTTCAGTAAATCATACTATGTCAAGCCTTAAAAGTGTGGTCTACTTGAATGTTGTGTTTATGGAGAATAAATTCACACCACCACCATTTTAGTTTTATTAATATCTGCAACAAAGCTTCCTCTTCTTTCTTTCTTTCCTTATAAAAAAAAAACTAGTTTGATATTTTGAATGTTGTGCGAAGTATTTCTTATGGACTTTTGACATGCAGGTGTGACGTCTGTGTTAATGGACCTCCCGAATTGCAAAATTTGAAGGATGAGGCAGATAATCTTCTGCAAGTTATAATTGCTCATTACGTGAGTATCCTTGACATCTCGTTTTTGATTCATTATTTATTGTTAATGCTCTGATCTCTTTTCTTTTTTTTGCAAAGGTGCAGTTGGGTAAACTACCTAGCATTAGGGTGGGTGATGGTACTAAAAATGAAAATTTTACCCTTGAACAACTTGGACAAAAATTTATCTATAATTTGGTATTGAAGTTAGCCTTGCATTTGCATGCTAAAGTGAGCATTGCCTTACTGATCTTTCTTTCCTATTTTTCCCTAAGTTTTCTTCTTTACTTTTTCCATTATTCGGTAAAACTCAACACCTACCAGGTTGTTTGGTGGAGATAGTATCAGACTAGTTTTGTGAATGTTGTCCTGTCCAATATCAAAACTTTGAATCTCTGATTGAATGGTTAGAATCAGCATTGATCTTCTTTTATAGTCAATGTACATCATTTTCTGATAAGAGAATACTATTTTAAAGTTTACATTTTATTAACAATAGTTTTTTCTTCTAATTTTAAAGAGGGGGCGGGGGATATGAAGAAGGCATGAAGAAAGGAATTGGGAAATCATCCAGCTTAACCAAAAGGAGTTAGGCTGCTACTGTACATAATCAAGCTAAAGGTGTATGCTCTCTCTCTCTCTCTCTCTCTCTCTCTCTCTCTCTCTCTCTCTCTCTCTCTCTCTCTCTCTCTCTCTCTCTCTCTTCTCTCTCTCTCTCTCTCTCTCTTACACACACATGTATAATCTTAGGATTGCAATTTCCATTAGTGTGTTGACCTAATGATCGAGTGTTTTGATGGAATAAAAAGAACAGTGAATTTTTTTTTAACTTTCCTTTAATTGCTAGAATAAGTTTGTAAAAAATTAGTGATTTATCACTGAGTTGAGTTGGGAAATTGTTATAATAAGTGATTTATCCTTGAGTCAAGCTGAAAAGAACATGCATTTTATAATCTGTAACTTACTGTGTATCGAGAACATATGATTTATCCAAGTATTATAGGCATTCACTACAAGAAAAAACTCTATTTATGTCACTTTTAAAAAAAAATTATGTTACTTTGAGGAACTTGGGAATATAACACAACTGCCTTAAAATTTATTTTAGGTATGATATATTTTAAATGGATCATAAAGTGAATAATAATAAAGGAAAGAACCAAAGGCCTACGTCCACGGCCCACAAGAGTCGTGATCTTGAAAATGGAGATAGGACCATATTCGTTATATTTGCTCAACTCCAGTCATACCTTGGTAATACCTATGCTTATTGGTATATATGATCTTGAAAATAGAGATAAGACTCTATCTTTATCTCTGTAACACATCCAAATAACACACATAACAACTACTCTAACCATATGGTAGACAGGGGGCACAAGAAATTGTTACTTAAAACTCATGTTACAGCTGGCATAAGAATATTGTTATTTGTTAATGAAAAATTCTCAACTCTCCAAAACTTGCTTTTTAAAGCATTTTCAGCTTTGTACAATTTTCGTTTCTTCTTTTTTGAATAGTTCAATGAAGTAGTGTGCTAGCATCAGAATCATTAATACTTGTTTCTCATATTTTAGCTCTAATATCATGTTATTTTTGACTTACAAAATAGTCGTTCTCAATCTCTTTTATTTTTTGTTCTTGTAGAACTACAATGCAAAACTATCAGATATTGGCTTGGCAGCATTGGGGCATTCGGGTGGAAACTCATGCGTGGAAAAACTCTAGTTTGGGGTACATATGGTTATGTTGCTCCAGAATACCTTGCAATAGGTGAACCTTATTTTTGCGAATCTAGTTTATTTTTGATTTAGCAGATTATTGAATTATATAGTGGTGGAAAGGAAAATGAAAATAGAAAAGGAATATGAAAACAAGGGTTCAAGATCACCCATCCAAGCTGACAATGGAAGGTACACTTCAAACTTGAAACCTACCTTAGGAATACTCAAAACACCTCCCACACAATTGGCTACCCAATAAAAAAAGGGAAAAGAATAGAAAGCAGTAAGGCAAAAAGAGATCTTGTAAGTTTAAAGTTTCTACAATATTTGAAATGAAGGGATTTGAAATCCAAAGTTAGAATCCACTCAGTTCTAAATTTCGTCGCTTGAATAAAAAACCTCACATATTTCATAAACAAGTCAATAACAAAAGTAACTGTAGCAACATGACAAATTTTTTTTTTGTTTTGTCGTCCATGTTTAGTATAACATTCTCATTCAATTCTCGTGTACATCTTCCATTAACAAAATAAGTTAAGAACATATAATATGTACACAGAGAAATAGAAGAATTGAAATAAAAAGGAACTCTTATTTGAATACTCATGGTTTTTAGTGAATAGGAGAATGAGAAGTTGGGTTTTAAATCATCTCTAAAGGGAGATTTTCTCGATTAAATAGCTTAAAGTCCATTAACTCAATTGCTTTCTTTTGAGGGTCTTAAAATAATACCCTACATGTACAAAGAAAATTCATCAATAGTAAACTACTAATTAAAGAATGTTGAGCCTTTGCAGTTGTAAATGACAACAATATGAATGTAATTTCTTGTGTTTATAGTCCTACTCGGTTAGTTTATCGCTACTCAAGATCGCATTTCAAATGCTCGGCCTTTCATCCAACGGACTTTAGGAGCTGGTTTTGTTTTGTCGAGTTTTTAGTCAAATGAGAGAGAGAGACTTTAGGAACAGACTTTAAGACTCATGCTTCTCCTTGAACCCCAATGAGATCATAGCTTCTGCAATGCTCTGCTTTATCTGTTGTTCCAAAGTCTGAATCTTACTTTTTGACGCCAAATTGGGTTTCTTTCCCGCCTTCGCTACCTCCAACTTCAATAGCTCTACTTTTTTCTTCAATTTTGATGAATTTATAACATGCTCTATACCCTTATTAATTTTTCCGTTTAACTCCTCTACCTTGACCTTGACATCTGAGAATGAAGGTGGGTCAACATGCAAGCCTAAAGCCTTCAGAGCTTCAGCAAATTCGAACTCTATCTCCTCCTTTACCTTCACAATTTTCTCCTTCAGCCCCGGTTGGATATCCTCAATTGTGGATAGCCCAACGCTTTCAACTTCATCCTTCAATTACTCAATCTTTTCTCCTTCACATCCGGCCGATCAATGACCTCTTTAAATCTCTTATTAATTTCCTGTTTCAGTGTTCCTGTTTTGGTGTTATTCTCTGAGACGTTCTTGGCTTTAGATATTTCCTTTAACATGTCAAGCTTGTATTTCAGGCTTACATAGTTAGGAGCAGATGGCAGGCTTTGGTTGAACTCATTTTTAAGCTTCCCAATCTTGTCCTTTAGAACGGAATTCATGAGCTGGTCTTGTGAATTCCTTGCTTTTGCAAATTCTTCTCGTAACATGGCAAGCCTATCTTTCATGCCTATGGCTTTAGCTGCCTCAGCAAATTCATGATCAATTTCTCTTTTCAGTCTCTCTATCATATCATTCAGACCCAAGTCTAGGGACTCACTGGATGAGTCCTTCGCTTCCAAAATTTTCTGTTTGAGTTGTTCAACTTCGCCCTCCAACTCCAGTTTTGAAGTTTGAATAATGGGTTCTTCTTTCATTTTCATGTTGACCTTCCTTTTTGGATCTATTGGGATTCCATCTTGGAATCCACCAAGTTATCTTAAGCTTCTCTGCTGCCTGCAAAAAATGAAAATGATATTTGGCTATATTTAATCTTTTCAAATAGACAAGCCTGAAGCCAAATAGTGTGGTGTAAGTACAATCTTTGGAGAGGCTTTGGCACTCTTCCACAAAAGTGCTGCACATGCTTCTGGGCTGTACCAGGCACATGAGATTAAACAGGGAAAAATTAGGTTAGGACATGAGAGCGAACCCCGGAAAGGTTTATAGAAATTAAAAGACACAAGCTATAGAATTCTATCCATTTAGCTAATAAAAGAAGCCTAAATGAGAAACATTGGAAATTAGCTGGACATGAGCATCCAGATATTTATTTTTCTCCTCACTCTACACCTGCCTCAATGGCTGATCTGGTTAGCAACATATCTGATGCCGCTCAGGCACAAGATAGGTCACAAAATTATTAACTCTTTCCTAAATGTCAGAAAGAGCCGCATGTCAATATTAGATCACAATAAGAATAATAATAATACAGCATAAAGCAATCCATTACACAAATCCTTCACAAAATCTCAAGATCAGTCCAAAATAAAATCAAAACAATAATAGTACCCCAAAATGCAATCATATAGAACATTATTAATTTTTATGCTAGAACTACATATCTAGCAATTACATTTAAAAAAAAAAAAAAAAGAAGAAGCAGAGATGGCAAAAATAACCGATCAAAAGTGAAAAAGACACAAAACATATATATATATATGCAAATAATGAAACAAGTTACAAGAAGCAGAGATGGCAAATAACAGCTAGGAAGCACTGGTGCGACACCTAGTGCCGGTGAGATTGCCTTTAATTAGTACACACCCAATGCAGGTGCGGCTACCTTTACGAAGAGTTCGTGAGAGCTCCTGCGAACTCATGCTTCCTAGTTAACAATATTAACAAAGATAATATGTTATTGTATTATATGAAATATCTTACACTTTATATGTTGGAAGATTTGTTCGCGTATCCAGCTCCAACAGTTGGACACATTTCACGCCGAGTCATGTATCTTATGATTTGGAGTTCCAGTTCCTAAACAAGACACGCACCTGCACACGATGTGTCCCTTTAGTCTATGTACCACATATTGTGTAATACTGGATGATTTTGTTCAGTTGAGTAATTGAATTGGATTGTTTAATGACTTTTTTTTTCTTTTCTGTTGCAGCTGAGGAACTCAGATGAACGTAAGAGAGGAGGATTCTCATATTTTATAAAGGGAAGGATTCTCACTTTTTTTTGTTGGAGAAAATGTTATTCTGGTGGATTTGTTATTAGTAATACTCTCGAAGGATGCATATCTTTGGAACAATGTTTATATGTATTGGTTTTTTATGCTTATAACATAAAAGCAACTCTCTTTGTGGAATTATATTGAGTTCCGATGACATCTGGAGTTAAATTATGTTGAACGTTGTAGACACCCAATTTTGACCACACTGATAGGAATTAGGCTGGACAATGTCTTGGAGGATTCAATGATGAAAAGTACCCCGTGGAAGGTACTGGATTCCACACAATCGAAAGATCGAACTTCGGAAAGTGACTTCAAGCTCAGAAAAGCCCTTTTCCATGGATAAATCTTGATTTTGTCAAAATCGTCTCTAAGAAGTCATATTCTCCCAGGGTTATATGAACATTAAGTGTTCTAAATGCAGTATTCTAGGTATCCAGAGATTCAATTTTAAAGAAAAGTTCAAAATTAATGCACATTTGAAAGCAATTTTGAAAAAGACGTTGTTTGATTTCAAAAGACGACGACAGTTCCGAAAGACTTCTGGGCTTCAATTGGACTTCAATTTCTATTTCAAAACCTCTGGGAATATTTTTATACTAAAATTCAGCATGATAACTTTCCAACAGTACGTAAACGGACGATTTCGGACACCAAAAAGCATTTTTACAAAAATCTGGAAAAGCAGTGCATGTAATTTTTTAAATAGGGTTTGTGGGCAACCAGAGGAAGAGAAAACACAGGTGGTGGGTCCCACATGTGGGGTGGCGGTTCCCCCCTTAGCCGCCACCTATATATTATATTTTCCATCAGGTTTTTCTGGTTCCAGACCCTTCTAGAAGGCTCCCACTACGAGGAAATTGCCTGGAAATTGCGTTTAGATGTCGATTTTAACCCTCTTTTAAGCACTAAAAATCCTGTTTTAACCCTATAACTTAAGAGCTAAGTCTTTAAAACTCTATATATAGATCCATATGAGATCATCTTGGAAGACAAGGGGGGAATCATCTTAAAGTATCTTGGAGTACCTATAGGAGAGTAAACTTAGAATATACAAGAGAGATACAAGTACACTTTGAAGATATTTTCAATTAAGAGAGAATTCTAGAGAGAGAGAATCATGAATTGATGTTTAGAAAACTAATCTTAGGGTAATTAAATCATGATTTAAACATCAATTGGCTCCCTCAACTTCCATGGATGAGTGCTTTAAGAACACTTGAAGAATACTTGAAGAGAAGATCTTCAATTCAACTTTGGTTATATAATTGAGAATCCTCCAAGAGGTAAACATTATAATTCATCTCTAATTCCTATTTTATACATATATAGATCTATAAGATTTGGATCTAGCTTAGTTTTATTTTATTTGTAGAACACTCATCTTCTTCATCTCTTGTTCTTCACACACTCACACAGCTAGATCCAAATCTCTTTTGATTTTCATTGATAATTCATAATTAGAGATTGTTTTTCAGTTTGATTTTCAATTTTGATTTCATTCTTCAATTTTAGTTTAGATTCATGCATACATGATTATATATATGTATCTATTTTTGAATTCTATGATGGTTTGGAAGTATGATCTATGAGAAGGATGATTCCTATATTCATACATATCTCTTGATTATTTCCATTACCTAGAATTCCTATTGAAATTCATCTCCAATAGGATATTTGCAAGTCCCTTTGATCCATGATCTAAAGTTCTTTATAGAACTTGAGGGCTAAATTGATTAGAAATCATGATAGTCAAGTAGATCTATGAATTTGATGTCTCTAATAAGCTTCAATCAACATCTAAGATGTTTTCCTCACACGTTAAAATGAACTAGATGAAAATTCAGCAAAACAGATTGGTTTGCCATGAGATTTGGTTCATCAAAACCCATAGTTTGATGGATTTCAAATTTTTTGGGTAAATTTTGATGAATTAGCTTTCATCTGGTCCGTTTTGGGAGTTTCTAGGATTCATATGCTATTTTTAGAAATTGTTGAGATATCGGTTGACAGATTTGAACATAATTTCTTTGTGCTTGAATTTCAGCAAAATTTATAATAGTTATCGATGTTCCACTTTTTGGGGATGATTCCTTACACATGTATTTGTATGCCGATGTAAAATCGTGTGCATACGATCAAGTTAAGATCATTTTCTAAGCGTTTGAAGTTGATATTACTATTCTGAAATTTTCTAAAGATTACTTACAATTATGATTATGTATACAAAATGGTCATACCTTGATCACTCAATAAGAATTGATGAATAAAACTTGGTTTAGAAATCATCTAGGATAATTGGATGAGAGATCAAGAGCTTATATCTACTTGATCAACATGATTCATGAACTTCTATTATGCTTCTATTATGGTTTTGCATTCTTTTGTCAAATGATACCAAACTTCCAGAATAACAGAGTCTGTTTAAAATACTTTTTCAGAAACCTTAAGGTCATGACATGTTAATGGGATTATTTTTGTCATAAACTTCAAAGAAATAGCTTTCTTTTGACACCAAATAGAGATTCACATGATTTTCGTAGAATTAATTATGATTTTTACAAGAACAGTGGACAATCTTGATCCATTGTTCCCAAAACTCTATTTCTCTCACTTCAAAAATGGTAAAGAGGTTCTACTTTTTGGAGAAGTTCCCTAAGACATGTATCTAACTTTCTATAAAAGGGTTTTAATCCAGCTCATGTTTAAGACCACTTTTGATAGGATTCATTAGAGGTTACTGAATTTGGAAATTTGATTGATGACATTTTCCACTTGCTTTTCATGCATGCCATATGTTTGCTTGTGTTTTTGCAATGCTTAGGTATTCTTCTGTGATTTAGTACAGAGAATTGAATACTGTGGATCCGGACTTCGATTTGTGATCTTGCCTCGTCTACATGCGGCTTAATGCCCATGTATCATGTACCTTCTCTATCCTTTCTCTTAGAATTTTTCTAGGTTTACAACTTTATTTTCAACGACACAATTCCTCTAGGATAGTCTCTGTTTATATGCTTATTTGTTAGAGACATCTTATCTAGGATTGTTGCATGATTGCATTACACATTTCTACTTCTTTTTGCTTTTGCGACTCCGCTTGAGTCAACCCAATGTAAGTCTTCTTGTTCCCTTTTGCATATCATGACATGTTTGCTTTATTTGCATCGGTCCCGGGCGGGACTAGCCACAGTAAGTATACCTCTCTCTTGTATTGCATGTGCATCCGACTTCTACTTGATTTAATCTCTTGACATGATTTTTCTTAGATGTTCCCTTTTGACATGTATATATTATCTAGTATGTTTGAGGAAACATCAATTATAAATTATGAACTAGGATATTTGAATCAAGGCATACCATTCGGTAGGGCGAGGAGGGGGTGCTTTAGTCCTGCTTGGGCTCCTTCCCCTCTCGTACCAAGACCCCCGAACCTAGTTTCTGGTAATGAAGGGCGAGTAACCTTATTCAATTTTGGGCGAGTCAAACTTGGGTTTCCTAATTCCCGATAAAAATTAGGTGATGACTCTTTGTCTCTAGGACCGCATGAGGAAGTTAGAGTTTTCCCTGAAGTGTGCTCCTTGGGATCCGTCCCGGGACACTATCGAGGGAAGACGCTAGGACCTCGGATCCGGCAGTCCACAAACGTACACATGGTTCTCGGAGACATGTTTTTTTAATTTTTTGATGATTGGTAGATATGAATAGATGGAATGGAATGGAAATGATTGGTTGTAATGATATATTAATTGATTATTGAGTATTAATTTAGTTGTTGGAATTGATTATTGAGCTGCATTTAGTTTTGTACAGGGTGGTAATATTGATATATGCAATCACCATTTTAAAAAAAAAAATTGGAAACATTTATGTCACTTTTAAGAAAACCCACATAAAAAAAAGTATTTATGTCACTTTTGTAAAGTATTTGTCACTTTTAAAGTTTTTATGTCACTTTTAAGACTTTGATGTAATAATTTTGTTTGTTATTTATGTCACTTTTCTACTTTTATGTCACTTTAGGTTAAAAGTGATAAATAAAATGGTATTTATGTCACTTTATGTATTTATGTCACTTTTTATTAACATATGTATTAGTATTATGAAACATTTATGCAACTTTTCTACTTTTATGTCACTTTAGGTTAAAAGTGACATAAATAAAATGGTATTTATGTCACTTTTAAGTATTTATGTCACTTTTTATTAACATATGTGTTAGTATTATGAAACATTTATGTCACTTTTAAAACATTTATGTTGCCTCCATTTATGTCACTTTTTACTGGAAAAAAAGTGACATAAATACCTATTTATGTCACTTTTTAAGTGACATAAAAATCCTTTTTCCTTGTAGTGTGTTTAACACTTTCTGCATAAATAAGTACTTAAGGCTCTTATGATCTGAAAACAAATCATACTTTTCACTGTACTGATAATGCCTCCAAATCTTGAGCGCAAATACCACTGTGGCCAATTCCAAGTCATGGGTAGGATAATTCAACTCATTTGGTTTCAGTTGCCTCAATCCATAGGCGATAACTCTACCACCTTCCATAAGTACATACCCCAATCC
This sequence comes from Hydrangea macrophylla, assembly GCA_033977485.1. Taxonomy (NCBI): domain Eukaryota; kingdom Viridiplantae; phylum Streptophyta; class Magnoliopsida; order Cornales; family Hydrangeaceae; genus Hydrangea; species Hydrangea macrophylla. Next base: position 43,176,641 of record CM066984.1, on the reverse strand, counting down.
TTGATATGATGCATCACTAAAGATAGTGAACTTCTCATTAGGCTTGGGTATGGCCAGTGCGAGTGCTGTGGTGAGTCTCTCTTTTAACTCTAGAAAAGCGTGCTCATGCTTCTCTGTCCACTCAAAATTTTGAGCTTTCTTAGTCAATCTAGTCAACGGTGCTGCTATCTTGGAGAATCCCTTAATAAATCTCCAGTAATAACCCGCGAGTGCAAGGAACTCCTAACATCCGTAGGGTTGGTCGGTCTAACCTAGTTCGATGTAGCATCTATCTTAGAATTATACCTCAGAGTCTTGAACCCAATTATGAAATCTCTAACTTCCAGCAGCCTCCACTAGATGGTCTTCACTCTTATGACTCGTGCAGATTCTCCCAGAGCGGCTAGAGTTGGTGGGAACCCTAATAAAGAGAATGGAGTAGGTTTGGGAACCTAAAATAGTTTTTGCAGCTTCTGGTTTATGAAAATGACGAACTCTTTTTCTGGACGTAGCTGCCCTATTTATAGATTCCCAAAATTGACCTTACGTTCAAGCGATTGAAGTGGCTTTGATCGGCCGAAGCTTCGATCGATTGAACCACCTTCGATCAATCGAACCTGTCTAGACTTCAATCGATCAAGACTCCTTCGATCGATCGAACATGTCTTGATAAGATCCTCATGTGCCTTTAGAAGCATCCTAGTAGAGCTAAGAGTGGGACTTCCTAGGTTCTTTGTTGTTGGCTCAGACCAGTTGTTAATTCCTATGACCAAACTCTTTGATCAGTAAATTAACCAACTAGTCAATTAACGTTTGCTCCAATATAAAATGATAACTGAACTCCAATGCAAAAGAACATATCCAAAGCGATAACTACACTTGTATGATGTCCTAATGTTCCTCTACCGTCAGCATTCATAATCATATTCAGGTAGTCGGATAACAGTTATTTTCAACCTGAATAATGATTACATCTTCTATTCCTTGAGTCCCATTCACCACTCATGATTACCAAACATGTTGATAACTACTTATCAAGAAGACTATAGTTTTCAGTAATAAATTTGGTGACATTCTTAAGGGAATGCTTACTCTTTAACAGAGGGTAGATTCTATCTTGACAATATATGTTCACAACCCTATGAAGATGACATACTCAAGATACCCAGGTGTTGATCTTTTATAGACCTCACTGATTGGTAAGTTAAATCAGCCATATCCACAGTTTGTGTCCATAATTGTCTCAAGATTGAGAACACGTACCTTATACAAGTTATGAGTTCCTATCAACTATTGACAGTCTTGAATGTCAATAGGAAAGCTCAAGTCCATCAATGCACAATCATCACTAGCATTTTAACTAGGAGTCATACTGCAGTGATTGAGATTCATCACTCCATCCAATGGTAGTTAATCATGCTATAGTGTAAACCTGATGAGGTATCCAGTCTCATCATCCACTGTGATAAGTTCTAAGTATCAAATGATAGTAATTCGTATCTCACTTATATGTATCTCATACATACACGAATTACTTACTATGATACTTAAGGATTAACAATCATCTCATGAAAGAAACATACATAATAAAATGTAAAGCTGATATCTATATCTTAAAATGTCAATGTCTCATACATAAAGTAATGGTTTGAGGGCATACTCCCAACAACCTTGTGTCCCAAAAATTTCACTTCTTGCAACCAGAACTCGCACTTACTGAATTTGGCATACAAGCAGTGATCCTTGAGCGTTTGCAACGTAATCCATAGATGTTGTTCATGCTCTTTCTCTTACTTAGAATAGAACAAAATATCATCTATGAAGACAATGACAACTGATCCAAATAAGGTTTGAAGTCTTTGTTCATCAGATCCATAAATACTACTGGGGCATTCGTCATTCCAAACGGCATTACCAAAAACTCTTAGTGACCATATCTGGTTTTGAAGGTAGTTTTAGGTATATCTTCTTTTTGTACCCTTAACTGATGATATCCTGACCGTAGATCTATCTTGGAGAATGTTGTAGCTCCATATAGTTAATCAAACAAATCATCGATTCAGGGTAAGGGATACTTATTCTTGATAGTCACTCGGTTCAATTCTTGGTAGTCGATACACAACCGAAGTGTTCAATCCTTTTTCTTCATGAATAACATTGGAGTTCTCCAAAGTCATCTACTTGAACGCACAAAATCAAATTCTCAAGTTCCTGAACTTGTTCTTTCAATTCTAACAGTTCAGTGGGGACCATTCTATAGGGAACTTTAGTGATTGGTGCAGTGCCTGGTATACGTTCAATACAAAACTTTATTCTTCTTCCGGGTAGTAAACCAAAAATATCTTAAATACTTCCTCGAAGACCTTGACTATAGGTATGGATGACACTATCATTTCTGTACTGACAACTTTGATGTTTGCTATGCATCTTGTGAGGTACATATCTCCCAAAGGGTTACACTAGAAATCAAAGGGTTGATTCCCATTGTCAGAGAATATGATTCTCTTCCTCGTACAATCTAACTTTGCTTGATTCTGAGCGAGCCAATCCATCCCCAAGATTTTGTCAAACTCCTTCATTAATAGAACAATCAAGCTTGCAGGAATTTCATGGTCTTTAGTTCATTGAATCAATTTTACCAAATATGAAGAAAGAGTAGAACTACTAGCTTATAATACGTTAAAAAAATAAAAAAGAGGGTCTACTAGTCCAATTATTACATATTAGTTATTACAGATACCTCTTAGTCCAATGGTCTTCCAATAATGTATCGATTGTCATTCTTCCATGCCATACACCTCTTGCAAATGTGATTCGTCTCACCACAATAAAAGCACTGTGTTATCCGCTTGGGTAAACCACATCTTTGGGCAAAATGCCCGGGCATCTGGCAATTAAAGCATACCTAAGGTTGGATTTTCCATTTCTTCTTCTCTGCTTTTGGTGCACACTTTTCCTTATAGAGGTGACTCAGATTTCCGTGTTCCATCCATTGAGTTTCACTGCAATCATACCAAATGTGATCTGGTAGCTTAAAATTAGCATAGAGGCTTCCTAGTCTGCTTGTACTCTTGCTCTAAACTGGTGTCACTATCTCTTGGAACTTCTTTTTTCCTTGCTGTAGTTCAGATGATTTCGTAAGGAAATTCTTGCATAGATGATCTCCTAATTGACCTACGGACCTACGACGACTCTATCTCCCATCTCTATAAGCTCAGAATAAGTGATCTGACCAAGCCAGTGGGGTCGACTTCTGTGGATAATAGCTGGGATTGTCCGCTTGATTCGTTCTCGATTGCCTGAGACGAGTCGGCCATCTATGCTCCTACACACAAGTCCAGCCTAACGGGTTAATATCACTATATAATATACTCGTAATATAAGTATACAATAAAATCCAAGTATACATAATACACTAAACACGTATTCGAACTAGGACTGTCTGATAGTAAAGAGATCGTATTCTTATTCTTATTTTCCTTCCAAACTATGGGTCGTAGGCTATGCTGCCTGTTTTGTGATATGACCCATGAATTTTGTGAGTTCATAAGCTACTCATGAGGGCTAGGGCTTATCTCAACTCCTTAGGAACTCGGCTACTATCTATCTATATGGACCTCATATATCATAACCAACTTGGCTAATTTCTAAATGGATACATCCGAGGATATTTGACGACTGCTAACATTCTTGTCGACATGATAAAACATGTACAATCGTCTCTACGATAAAACCAACCTGGAATTCGAATTCTATACTAAGGACAATCAATACTAACCAACTAAAATCTGGAACCTAGTTGTTCGATAAACCTAAATTTGGTAAATCAGACTTGACTTAGAGGAACTTCGCTATATAGCTTAGTAAAACCTAAGGTTAATATGTGTTGCTAATCTGTGTCATGAATAACTGAGCCTGGTTAAACTGGATAACCTGGCTCTGATACTACTAAATCCTATCACACCCAAACGTAGCATAAATAGGGAAAGCATTTAATTTTCTGTATGGACCCATAGGTCGCGACAGTTTGAAGGATCGATTCTATCCCAAATGTCGAACAGTATAATAATTTAAATCAGAGTAAGAGAAATTAAGACTTATAAAATTTTTGAAACATAATAATGATTACAGCATGTAGTCATCTAAAGGAACAACCCACCTTGTAAAAGAATAATAATGTCTATTACTAAAGTCCTTATTACAAGTTCAGCTAAGTAAGCAAAGCAGTAATGTCCAATCTCTTTTCACATGTAGTTGTTCTCAATTAGCATAGTCATATTATCCAGCCTGGTCATAACCTGAAAAGCCTAGACATGAATGTCCAGGGCGCATCAGCGTCGTCGGTTTCAAGAAGTTGGTGAGTATTAAAAACATATGCTTGTAATGTAAAACATACTTTATTATAATTTTCGATTCACAGGTTCATTATTCAACAAGTTAGAGATACATAAATGAATTCATATTTAAACCAAACAAAAAGAAAACATGATAATATTCAATTAATTTAACATGTGACCGCGCATGAAACAATACAGCCCACTCATCTCACTAACTCTTTTACCTTGACTACAAAACTCAACACAAGCAATTTTCCTAAACCACTTGCCCATGGCCGTTAGGTTTAGAATATTTGTCGATATGCCTACTGTATCCGAATCGGCTTGGGCGTACCTAGACATTCAAGGTTACAATAACTTGATTGGTCTGCCATATCGGAATCGGCCTAGACACGATTGAACTGGCCTACCGTATCCGAATCGACTGGGCTCAGTCCCTCTTAATTAACCTGTTGTATCCGTATCGACCTGAGATAATTAAAGCTATAACACATCGCTGATTGGCCTGCCATATTCGAATCAACCTGGGTTCAATCCTTCCCAATTAGCCTGCCGTATCCGAATCAACCTGGGATAATTTGGGTCACAACTCACATAACACGTTCCCTCGACTCTTCTCAACTCACCAACACATACCATGTATGTCAACTCAACTCCTTTCAAACATGCCGCTCGACTATGCAAATGTGCAACTTATTCTCTTTCTTCTTTATGTAAAGGGATCCGAGCGGCGTATGACTTGTTCTTTCTTTACGTATTTCCTTATAAAGATATCAGAACGATTCTTACTTAAATCTTTCTTTTCACATTTTCTTCGTAGAAGGTATCAGAGCTATTTAAAATATGATTATTATGAATTAAAACAACTTGGTATAGAAAAGTCAATTGTTGACCCAGGATGGTCAAATGGCTAACTATTGTCAAAAATAAGATTTTCGATTCAAGAATTTAAAAGTCTCGGGAATATTTCATCGAGATCCCCTCATATCAAATATGATTTTTAAGAATTTTAAAAAGGAAGGGAACTTAGTAAAAATAATGCCCTAATATCATATACTGTGCAAAAATCGAAAATTTTGCCTTCAGAGGGAAAGTTGACTTTTTATCTACAAGGAATTGATTTTTGAAAGTTTTTTTTATTGAATCCAAATGGGGGTTATTTCGTTAATTACATTAATGACTTAAGTAAAATAATAAATGAAAGGGAGAAACAATTACAACTGTACTAAGCAGCTAATAAAATTACAGTAAGAGTAGCCAGTCATTCTATCTCATAGAACCACGACCGGTCCTGGTCTTTTGGCAGGACTGGTCCTAATGGTTATGCGAGACCTATCATGGTCGGGACCAGTCCTGGTCATATTTCGCGACCGGTCCTAGTCATCGTCTTCACCAATTTTCTCCTCTACTTCAATTCTAAGACCTATTTTAGACCTAGTTTTAAATCCAAATGTAAACATGTCGTGTAACATATGGTTCTCTCCAGTTTTCTGCAATGATTATGAATATGTAATCGAATTTAACCAATTTGAATCATAGCTATCGGATTTTATGAAAAATGGAGAGGTAACGAAACTTTGATTCTAATATACGTCGCAATACGAGATAATTAGGCTCTAAGATTTTAACTAGAGCTTCTATGGGTAGAAACATTTCACTATTATCTATCAAAACAAATTTTAGTTGAGTTTTACAAAATCGCCAGTTTTACAACCATGTAAATACAAAACGAATTCCATATATATAATCACAAAATCAATCAAGTTACACTATAATCAATCATGAATTTGCATTGCAAGTGAGTTAATAATACACACTGAGATAGAAGACAGAAGTAATTGTTGAGAGAGAATCCAAAATATAAGGACCCACTTCAAGCTTTGGCTATGGAGTTTAAGTCCTTTCTCTCTCTAAATTTTTTTGTATAATCTCTCTACAACTCTCTCTTTTTTTCTCTGTAAGTCTTGTATTTCTAGAATGTGAGAGTTGTGTGAGAGTGAATGTGAGTATATGTAGAAAAACCAACTTCAACTACTTGGGGACCAAGTCCCTTCATTCTCACTCTACAAACTAATAGATTTACTAATTTCCTAAATCAATAATACACATATACGTATCTAACTTGTACATATACAGATTATATAACACATACACCCTAATTTGGTTGTACGAGTTGCTAGGATAGTTCTAGGGGTCAATTAAATCGTTTGGGTAAAGTAACTTTTGGCACTAGTTTAACCGACATACTAAATGCACTTCCAAACAAGGCATAAGCAAGTTCTCTAGGAATTTTAGAGAGTGTTTGGGAATAATAGCTTATGGTATTAATACACACATGTACAAATGGCATTCCCAAACAAGTCTAAAACAATTACTAGTTGTATTAAATGAAGATAAACTGGTATTTTCGCAGTGCGATGATCACCACAAAATACAGAATATTTAATTAACATAGGAATTAATTTCCGGTTGTATAAAAATACAGTTTGAATTTGAAAGTATGTATTTTCACCATCTTTGAAAATACAGTTGTGAAATCATAACACATGTATTTCTTAATTTATAAAAATTGTGGTTTGACCCCACACAAAATATTTCTATTAATTAAAACAAGTAACAGGAACAAAATGTTGGAATTACACTTAGCAATTAAATAAAAATACGGGTTGTTACATAGTGCTACAAAACAAAGGGTTATTCCGCATTCTTTGAACACAATGTAATGTCAAATCCTAAATATCATACCCAAACTCCTACCTTACATCTATCAAACATGGAGAGAGTTGACATAGTCATGAATTTCTTCTAATTCGTTGAAATCACAACATCTCTATAGATTTACAAGCCTCAACTAGGAGCCAATGTAATGTCCATATAGAGACGATACAATCCCAACATGATCACAAGGAACCCATAGCTATGTTCAACTAATTATGGCTTAACACAATAAGATAATGTCCTTATTGCTAGATTCAATACATACATGATGAATGCATAAACATAAACAAGAACAAGCTATGAATCATTTGTTCATTTGGATCATTTAGCCTCTGGATTTAAATTCAATTAATCATAGTGAAAACATGGCTTAAGCCTTAAGTCATAGAAAATTCATTTGGATCATTAGTTACAAAGTTTATCAAATCTATCACAGAATTCCAGGAACTACAGAGAGCAAACAAGACTTTCAAAAATAGGAAAAGCGTACTTTTCATAGTTAGATCTTAATGATTTTTGAGTATTATGTGCCTCTATAAGTCTAGTTTCTAACCCAAAAACAAAATCGAAGATCAAACGGTCCAATCTCTGGGAATTGGACCAAAACCAGACATTACTCATAATTTAACAACTTTTTGTCCAGAGATTTTGTGTGATTTTCTAAAAATAGTAAACGAATCTGAATTGCATCAATCTTTGTAGGGGATCTCACTAACTCATTTAACTTCATAGAAAAAATTATTTGAAGTAAAAAATGTTTGGTTAGGGCTCTGATCTTTTCAAATCAATACTAACTTACTGTTCTGAAATTTTGGACAGAGAGTAACTAGTTCATGAATCCTAAGATCAAATCATGTTAACTATGAAATCTCTCCAAAAAATCTATTGTAGTGGTAGATCTTTATATTATGAACACATTCCAATTGGCCTCATTCAATTCCAATGGGTCATGATTTAATTAAAAATCTTTTATCACAGTTGGTTAATGAATTCACTACACCATAGTTGAATTAGTGTCCATAATTTTGGAACAAACTTGATCCATGATTCTGGAGAGAATTTAGTTCAAGTATGATATTGATCATCCTCATGGTAATGAAGTATAAAAGAGATTCAAGGATTTAGCCTTAGATGAATCCTCATATAGACCTCATAAGAGAATCTAGAGATGGATTTCAAGGACTTACTCAATCCTAATAAGCTCAAGACACTTGAATTCATTTGAATCTAACAATCAAACCATGCCAATAACTAATCCTACATCTAATTCCTCTCCCAAATACATGATCCTTGAGGAATTTGAACTTACTTTGTTCAATTCTCCTCCCAAATTAATGGTCCTTGGAGATCAAATTAAGTTGACGATCAAAACAATTTTTTTCCTTGAAAGGGCTTATTACAAAACTTTATTCATGATTGACTAGATCCAAACCAACAAATAAACAAGAATTCAATTACAATTCAAGTGACGTGGGAGAAGAGAGTTTTTGAAAATTGTGTAAAGGGTCCTAAAGTTCTATGAATTGTGATTGAGTTGGAGACAAACTAAGTCAGGATTAGAAGATTACCTCTAGAAATCCTCAAATTTTCCTTGTTTCTTGACGAGGATCTGCAAAATCTTCAAATTCTCCATCAAGTTCTTCTTCAATCTCTTGGGTTTTCTTTAAAATTCTCTCTCAATTCTTCCTAATTGTATCTATATTTCCAATTTTTTTCAACGTCTCTATAATGGAGATGAACATCCCCTTATATAGACCAATCTCAAGGGGTAAGTTTAGTAAATTCGGGGGTAAAAACCCATGTGTCATGGCATTCAATACGTATATAAAAGAAACAGTCAAATACAACCGGTAGCACTTGAAGAGTTGTCCGTCGCATTTAGCTAGTGCCGTTTCGGCACTCAATGATTGCCGGCGCAGTACACAGAGAGTGCCGTTGATTTTGCTGCATGCCGTTGATGAGAACATGGCGGCTAGCACAAGGTGGAATGCGGACCCGAACCACGTGCCAATTGGGCCGGTTACAAGGGCGCGAGCAAAGCGATTCAAGGACAATCTCAATGGGCTGGTTCAACAAATTTGGGTTGAGACTAATCTGAGTGGCCCAAAGGAGGATACTAGTGATCCACAAGGCTGGGTGTCCATGATTCAAGCTCTAGAATAAATTATAGGCTTGCATGCCAACTTAGGGACTTTTTATATTCATTAGTTTCCTTTTATTTTAGTTTGGGGTGAATTATATTGGACCATAATATTTCGTAGGCTTAAAAGGGCCCAACTTTAAGCCTCAGCTATTTAAACAGTTTTAGGGTTTGTAATATTCAGTTTTGATCATTAATAATATTGTGAGAGTTTTCTCTTTGGTTCTTTGAAGAACTATTCGAACTTATCAGATTTACTCTGTGGCGTTCATACCTTGACTTATCAATCGAGTTTTCCATCCTTGATTGTGGCGTCTTCATCCTTTATACCAAGGTTCGCATCTGTTATAGGTGTTGGGTCGCGGTTTCCATTGAATCTGACAGTAGAACGGTCCGAGACATTAATCGTGTTACGGGTTTCGTTGCATTATTGGCGGGGTTCGTATCAGTTTCCTAACAGACTTTCTCCCTTCATTTATTTCTCATATAAATATATACATATATTCGTATAAAATAGATTTTATTTATATATATTTTTGTGATTTTCTTTTCTTCTTTATTTTCTTTTCAAATTCTATTTCTTTTCCTTTATAATTTTCTTTCTTTTTTTTTTTGTAAAAAACAAAACCCTATTTTATTTTATTTTTCAGACTGAATTTTTTTTACATACATATTGCACACTCGAAAGTTCCCTACCTCTCTCTCTTTTTCCTTTAAACAAATTTATCGAGACTGAAGAACCTTCTGAAGAGCTTGAATTAATTTAAGGATCTCTCTTTTTTCCTTTAAAAAATTTATCGAGACTGAAGAACCTTCTGAATAGCTTGAATCAATTTAAAGATCTTTGAATTTCATCGGATGTTGTCGTCATCGGTTTTCAGAGGTAATCATCTGCTGAATTCGACGGCTGGTCAAAATTAGGGTGTCAACAGTTTGCCCCTCTTCTGTAGAGCTTGTGAAACAACGCATATCACAAGTGAATGTCGAAGCCTGTGTGAAAACAAGTCTTTGATCGAACTGTCTGATTCAAGTAAAAACAAAGTGCGTTGCAAAAATAGTAGAAAAGTGGTCAGTGTTGGTCGTGCTCAATGGTGAGCTGCCTATGTATCCTAATGGGAATCAGACCAAGACGTAGTTTGGGCATAGGACAACACTTAGGCAGAAACAATCATACGGATGAATGCACCTATCCTATCGTGATGCACATGCTCATGCAATGCTTTTTCAACAAAATGAAACTGACCATGCTAGTGTTATGCTTTGTCCTATTTCATGCATTTACTACATGATGTATGATGCATGATTCGGTAACCAGAGATAATTATCAGAGACTGGTCAATGCAAATCTATTGCAAGGACCAAGAATAACTAAAGATTTTGTTCAGTGCAAATCTGTTAGAAGGACAGAGAAGACACGGTTTGATTAGAAAATTTGGTCAACGTAAATACATTACAATGACCGAGAATGTAAATTCGTTACATTCCTAAGTAGGTCAACGTAAATCAGTTACGAGGACTGAGGATGCAAATCCGTTACACCCCTAAACAGGCCAACGCAAATCTGTTCTGAGGACCGAGACTGCAAATCCGTTACATTCCCAAATAGGTCAACTTAAATCTATTATGAGGACCGAGGATGCAAATCAGTTACACCCCCAAACAGGCCAACGTAAATTCATTACGAGGACCAAGAATGCAAATCCGTTACATTCCAAAATAGGTCAACATAAATCCATTACGAGGATTGAGGATGCAAATCTGTTACACCCACAAACAGGCCAACGGAAATCTGTTGCGAGGACCAAGAATGTATATTCGTTACATTCCCAAATTTTGATCAACGTAAATCCGTTACGAAGACCGAGGATGTAAATCCGTTATATCCCCAAACAGGCCAATGCAAATCCGCTGAAGGACCAAGAATGGAATCCGTTACATTCCCAAGTAAGTCAACGTAAATTCGTTATGAGGACCGAGGATCCAAATCGTTACACCCCTAAACAAGCCAACGCAAATCTGTTGCGGGACCGAGAATGCAAATCTGTTACATTCCCAATAGCGCAATGTAAATCCATTATGAGGTGGCCAACGTAAATCCGTTATGAGGACCGAGGATGCAAATATGTTACATTCCCAAATTTTGATCAATGTAAATCCATTACGAAGATCAAGGATGTAAATTCATTACATCCCCAAATAGGCCAATGCGAATCCATTGCGAGGATCAAGAATGAAAATCCGTTACATTCTCAAATCTTAATGAACGTAAATTCGTTACGAGGATCGAGGATGCAAATCCGTTACACCCCCAAATAGGCCAACATAAATCCATTGTGAGGATCGAGAATGCAAAATTGTTACATTCCCAAATTTTAATCAACGTAAATCCATTACGAGGATCGAGGATGCAAATCCATTATACCCCCAAACAGGCCGATGCAAATCCATTACGAGGACAGAGAATGAAAATATGTTACATTCCCAAATTCTAATCTTTTGACTGCGGCCAAGTTTGGAATCTTGACATTCCTTGAGAAATAGAGCCACCTGTGCTCAACAAATTTTAATTTCTTATGAGATGAAGCCAATTGGGCTCAAAGCATTGGATTTCTTAAAAGGAAACATTCAAGATAGAAGGATTCAAATTCCAAAAATTGGAGCCAATCTGACCCAAAAGAATTTCAAATTTCAAAATTAGGAGTCAGTCAGACTTGATTCAATTCAATTTCTAAACATGGGAGTCAATTAGACTCATTTCGCTTTCAAAAATCCTAAACTCAGGAGTTTATCAGACTCCATTCAATTTTCAATTTCTAACATCGGGAGTCGATCGAACTGAATTCAATTTTATTCTAAAATCTGGAGTCAATTAGACTTGATTCGATTTCCAGAATAGGGAGTAAATCAGACTCAATTCAATTCAATTTCATAAAATCCAGAATCTATCAGACTCAATTAAATTCAAATTCTAAAATCCAGAATCAATCAGAATTAATTCAACTCAAATTTCAAATCGGGAGTCAATCAGACTCAACTCAATTCAATTTGGGAGTCGATCAAACTCAATTCAATTTTCAATTTCTAAACTCGGGAGTTAATTAGACTCAATTCAATTTTCAATTTCTAAAATTGAGAGTTAAATAGACTCAAAGAATTCAAATTTCTAAAATTGAGAGTCATTCAAAACTAAAAAGAATTTTATTTCTAAAATGCGAGTCAATTAGACTCAAAAAATTCAAATTTTCAGAATTAGGAGTCAAACAAACTCAGTTCCATTTGTTTTAAAAAATCCAGAGTCTATTAGACTCAAGTCATATTCATATGTCTAAAATCGGGAGTCTGTCAGACTCAAATATTTTCAAATTTTTACCATCAGGAGTCAAACAAACTCAGTTCAATTTGTTTTCAAAATTCCAAAGTCCATCAGACTTAATTCTTATTCAAACTTCTAAAACTGGGAGTTCAACAGGATTAAATTATTTCAAATTTCTAAAGTCAGGAGTCCAATGGACTTAAAATATTTCAAATATCTAAAGTCGGGAATTCTATGGACTCAATCGACTTCAATTTCCAAAATCGGGAGTCAGTAAGACTCAATTTAATTTAAGTCTCTAAAATTGGGAGTCGAACAGATTCAATTCAATTTATTTTCAAAACAGGAGTCAAATAGACTCAAATTATCTCAAATTTCTAAAGCCGGGAGTCTAATGGATTCAATCCACATCAATTTAAAAAATCGAGAGTCAATCAGACTCAATTTAATTTAATTTCACAAAATTTAAAATTCAGCAGACTCAATTAAATTCAAATTCTAAAATTCAGAGTCTATCAGACTCAAATCAACTCAAATTTCCAATCGGGAGTCAATCAGACATGGTTCAACTCAAATTTCTAAAATTAGGAGTCGATCAGACTCAGTTAAATTCAAATTCTAAAATTCAGAGTCAATCAGACTCAAATCAATTTCAAATTTCTAAAATCTAGAGTCAATCAGACCCAAACGAATTTTTAATATTAAAATTGGGAGTCAATCAAACTCAAAAGATGTCATGCCCCGGAGCAGCAAAAATAGAGGAAAAATAAATTTCCTTTTTGGGTCCATAGGGAATGATGGGTGGATGAATAATTATCCACACCATACAGTACCAATCAAGTAAATCATAAGAACAACAACATAAACAAACCGAATATGATAACAGTAATATCGATTACCGACATCAGAGTGGTCCTCAGGAACCTAACAGGTCTGGAGACAACATATGCCAAAGTACCCGTTTAAACTAAACACAATAAAGTTAAGCAGAATTATAAAACTAAGTACCTATCTTCATTCCCTTGCTTGTGTAAGGTAGTCATTGGCGTAGTAATCCTCAGCAGGACCACCCTCGGCATAGCCCTCCTCTGGATAGTAGCCGTCATTAGACTGATCGTTACCCGTAGAATCATAAATGGAGTAGGCTGGACGGAGAATGACCAGGCAAAAAAGGCCGTCAGTTTATTGAGAGCTGAGTGAAATATAAAGTAACAAGGTACCATCTATAAGAATTAAGACAATTTATGAAGACACGAGTTAAGTTCTACTATAATATTATCTTTCTCTTTTACTTAACGTCGTTAACTAACCCTTGTCATCTTGTTACTCTAAAACCGATATTCAACATACTCTTGACTGCATAAATAGACTCAATCGTTGTAGACAACCTATTTTGGTTCATCCGTTCCATAGAAGGAACCCCACCTTAAGAACAATCCGATGACTGGAATCAGGATTTATGTAATGTCGGTTTTATAGAGCATAACTCTGTGAAGTATTGTGGTCTCTAAGATACGTTAGAAATGAAGGAAAAATATGTATAAAAATTATTTAAACGCGCAACGGAAAACAAAGTTCAAAACTTTTGAATTGGTAGCCCGGATCTACTACTTATTAACTTTATAGATACATACATGAGGGGACAAGAATTATACCTTTTGTGTCTTGAACCCAATTCTGAAATCTTTGACTTCCAGTAGCCTCCACTATATGGTCTTCACTCTTATGACTCCTACGGATGATCCCAGAGAGACAAAGGTTGGTGGGAACCCTAATAGAAATGATAGAGCAGGTTTGGGAATCTTTAAACAGTTTCTGCAGCTTCTGGTATAATAAAACAACGAACTCATTATTTTGGATGCAGATGCCCTATTTATAGATTCCCAGAACCAACCGAACTTTTAATCGATCGAAGTGGCTTTGACTGATTGAACCTTCAATCGATTGAACAATGTTCAATCGATCGAACTTGCCTTGACTTCTATCGATCAAAACTTTTTCGATCGATTGAATCAGCCTTGAAAGATCCACTTGTTCCTTTCCAAGCATCCTAGCGGAGCTAAGAGTGGGACCTCCTAAGTTCTTTATTGTTGGCTCTGAACAATTATTAATTCCCATGGACAAACTCTTTGATCAGCAAATTAACCAACTGGTCCGTTAAGGTTTACTCCACTATAAAATGATAACTGAACTCCAACGCAAAAAAATATATCTGAAGCGATAACTAGACTTGTATGGGGTACTAATGTCCCTCTACCATCAATATTCATAATCATATTCAGGTAGTCGGATAACTGTTACTGTCAACCTGAATCATGATTACTTCTTGTATTCCTTGAGTCCCATTCACCACTCATGATTACCAAACATGTTGATAACTACTTATCAACAAGACTACAGTTTTCAGTAATCAACTTGGTGACATTCTCAAGGGGATTCTTACTCGTTAATAGAGGGTATATTCTATCTTGACAATATATGTTCACAACCTTGTGAACATGACATACCCAAGATACCCAGGTGTTGATCTTTAAAACCTCACTGATTGGTAAGTCAAAGAAGCCACATGTGTTCATAATTATCTCAAGGTTGAGAGCACGTATCTTATACAAGTTATGAGTTCCTATCGACTGTTGACAGCCTTAAGTGTCAATAGGAAAGATCATGTCCGTTAATGCACTATAAACACTAGCATATTGACTAAGAGATACACTCTAGTGATTGAGATTCATCACTCAATCCAATGATAGCTAATCATGCTACATAGTAGACCTAATGAGATATCTAGTCTCATCATCCACTGTAACAAATTCTAAGGGTCAAAGTATAGTAATTGGTATCTCACTTGTATGTATCTCATACACACAGGAATTACCTACTATGATACTTAAGGATTAACAAGCATCTCATGAAAGAAACATACACAATAAAATGTAAAGTTGATATCCATATATTAAAATGCCAATGTCTATAAATAAAGCAATGGTTTGAGGGCACAAACCAAACAAACTCCGACTTGCACTGATAACCATTTAGGACTACATCTGAGACCTAGACTATCTAGATCATGATCAAAGACCTTCTGTGGCAAGGCCTTTGTAAACGGATTCGCAAGATTGTCAGAGGTCAGAATCTTGCTGACAGTCACATCTCCACGTTGAACTATATCTTGGATTAGATTATATTTTTGCTCTATGTGCTTTCCCTTTCAGTGGTTCCTTAGCTCCTTGTACAGAGCCATTGCCCCACTATTATTGCAGCAGAGCATAATAGGTGATAGCGACGCTGGTACCACCTCGAGTTCCATGAGGAACTTCTTGAGCCAAACAGCTTCCTTTGAGGCTTCACATGCAGCCACATACTCAGCTTCTATAGTTGAGTCTGCAATGCATTTTCTTAATGCTCCTCCAACTAACAGCACCACCTTCTAAGGTAAAGAGATGTCTGGATGTCGACTTCCTAGAATCTTTAACTGACATAAAGTCTGAGTTAGTATATCCCATTAGAATTAACTCATCACCGCTATACATAAGCTTGTAATCTTCAGTCCTTCTTAAGTACTTAAGAATGTGCTTAACGGTTATCCAGTGTTCTGGACCTGGATTCGATTGATACCTGCTGACCATGCCAATGGCAAAGCAAATATCTGGTCTAGTGCATAACATTGTATGCATGAGACTTTCCACTGTCGAAGCATAGGAAACTCCTATCATGCGACTCCTCTCCTCCCGTTTCTTTGGACACTGGTCCTTGGAGAATGCAAGACCATGCTTGAAAGTTAACAAACCTTTTTCTCGAATTATCCATTAAAAACCTAGTTAGCACCTTCTCAATATAGCTAGCTTGAGATGATCCTATTATCTTTCGTTTACGATCTCGAAAGAGCTTTATCCCAAGAATATAGCTCGGCTATCCTAGATCCTTCATATCGAAAGTACTAGCTAGCTAAACCTTAACTATTGACAATGCCACTACATCATTCCCAATAAGTAGAATGTCATCAACGTAGAGAACAAGAAAGGCCACCACTTTTCCTTCACATTTCTTGTACACACAAGGCTCATCCAGATTCTGTATGAAACCAAACGACTTGACCACTTGGTCAAAATGTATGTTCCAACTCCTGGATGCTTGCTTAGGCCCATAAATGGACTTTTGCAACTTGCATACCAAGTTACCTTTCCAACCAGCTATGAACCCTTCTAGTTGCTGCATATAGATGTCCTCCTCAAGATTGCCATTCAAGAATGTAGTATTAACGTCCATCTGCCAAATCTCATAATCTAGGCATGTAGCAATGGATAGGAGTATTCTGATGGACTTGAGCATGGCTACCGGCAAGAAGGTTTCCTCATAGTCAATGCCCTCCCTCTGAGTATAACCTTTTGCTACAAGCCTTGTCTTAAAGGTCTCAACCTTTCCATCAGATCCTCTTTTTCTCTTGTAGACCGACTTATAGCCAATGGGTTTAATATTGGCTGGAAGTTCTACAAGATCCCAAACCAGATTAGAATCCATAGATTCAAAGTCAGCCTTCATAGCTTTAACCCAATGTGCTGAGTCTACATCAACCTTTGCCTCTTCATACGTGGTAGGATTAGATTTAGATTCTATGGAGATAGCTTCAAAAACTTCTCCAAAGAACATGTATCTATCAGGCTGACTGACCATCCTCCCATTACGATGAGTTAGCGGTGGGGAAATGGGTGAAGAAGTAGTATTTTCTTGTCGTACATCATTATCAACTGCAATTAGGACAGAGGGATCTTGTTCTATCTCTCTCAGATATATCCTTCCCTTAGGTTTATGGCTTATGATATAATCATCCTACAAGAAGATAGCATTCGTACTAACAAACACTTTTTGTTCTCTTAGATCATAAAAATACCATCCATAAGTACCCTTTTGATACCTTACAGAGTAACATACTTTCAATCTGGAATCCAACTTGCTCATCTTTCCTTTCAGCAAATGAGCAAGACACCCCCATATCCGGAGATGTTGCAAGGAAGGCTTGTGAGTTGCGCCCAATCCACATCTCTTGTGGTGTCCTGGGAACAGATTTGCTTGGTACTAGATTAAATATGTAAGTAGAGGTTTTCAAAGCATAACCCCAAAGGAATAATGGCAACTCCGAATAACTCATCATTGACCTAGTCATGTCTAAAAGAGTCAGATTCTTTCTCTCTACTACACCATTCTGCTATTGCGTACCAAGTGCAGTCAACTGAGATAGAATCCCATTCTGTATGAGGTGATCAATAAACTCATTAGAGAGGTACTCGCCACCTCGATTAGATCGAATGAACTTGATATATGTGCCTAATTGCTTCTCCACTTCATCCCTAAACTCTTTGATCTTTTCAAAGACTTCAAACTTGTGCTGTATTAGGTACACATATCCAAACCTAGAGTGGTCATCAGTTAATGTTATGAAATACTCATAACCACCCCGTGCTCTAATATTTATTGGTCCACACACATCAGTATGAACTAATTCCAACAATGCATTGGTCCTATTGCCCTTTACGAGAAAGGGCCTTTTGGTCATCTTACCCTCTAAACAAGACTCGCAGACTTCCATTGGTTCGAGAACCAATTGCCTAAGACCCCTTCTTTCACTAGTCTACCAATCCTATTTAGATTGATATGGCCAAGCCTTATATGCCAAACCTTTGTTGGATTAGTGGAAGGTTCCTTTTTTTTAGATGGTACAGTTACCACTGAATTATTAAGTTCCATACAAGAATCGTTAGAAAAATTGGGATTAATCACATACAAGCCATTAGTTTTAACACCAAAATATATAAAAGAACCATTTCTTTTAATCATAACTTTAGTTCCAAAATGAAAAGAATAATTTTTATTCGATAAATCTGAAACAGAAATTAAATTATGTCTCATTAAAGGAACGTAAAGTACATCTAATAAAATCAACACTTTATTATCTAAAAATTCTAAAGCTAGCCTGGTTGATCTGAACCCCTACAATGAATTACAGATATGGTTAGTCACACCAGAATTAATGCACCAAGTGTTTGAAGTATCCATTATAAAACTTATTTCAATCACATAGAATTCAACATACCTTGAACTCTTGTACCTAAGAATTCTGGACCGTTCCTCTTCCAATGGCCCTTCTTACCACATTAGAAACACTTTCCTTTGCCCTGGCCACCCACCTTTCTTTTGCCCTTACTTTTTCCTTTAGACTTTGCAATCTTGGGGACCAGTCCAACACTTAGACCACTAGTGCTAGCCTTCTTCTTCCCTTTCTTTCCTTTCAGTATAGATTGGGAAGAAGAAGAGCTTTTCTCAATGTTCAAAATGTTGCCCCCATGCTTGATCACCCCTACGTTGCCAGTAAAGAACTCATTAATTCACTCATTGAAAATTTTATTTGATTGATATTATAGTTAAGTTTAAATTGAGTGCATGATGGTGACAACAAATTGAGGATCATATCAACTTGGGTCAACTTCGGTCTGTGCATCGATGTTGGCTCCCTAGGTCTCAAGTTCGTTCAAATAATTAATCAATTTTAAAACATGTTCTTTGACTGGAGTCCCTTCTGACATCTTTGCACTCATTATCTGCTACATGGCATCTTGTCTAGCAGGTCTGCCATGATCCCAAGACATCTCTTTTAGGGATTTGATAATGGCACTAGCAGGATCGTTCGACTGGTACTGGTGTTGCAACACATTAGCCATAGATGCCAATATGTAACAATGAGCCATTCCATTCGACTTCTTCTACTTGTTGAACTTGCGTCTAGTAGCAGCCGAAGCATTTGTAGTGGGTTCTTCAGGGCATGGGGTGGTGAGGACATATATGTGATCCTCCGCAGTTAATACGATGTCAAGGTTATGTTTCCATTTTGTGCCGTTATTTCCAGTTAACTTATTCTGAGTGAGTATAGTGGCAAGTGGACTAAATGCAGATCTAGACATTATGATTACTAAAAAATCAAACAGACAAAATAAATATGGATATAGAGTTTGACAGTTTGAAATAAAAGAATCCTTCAAACTCTTATTTTAAAACGAAGTCATCAGAATATCAAAACAAAAGAGTAAAGCCTCCGTGTGGCTGTCAATACTCGATCTTTCGATTAATCATGACTTATCCACTATGCAACTCTTGCAAAACAAGTTATGACTCCCCAACCTATTTAATCTCTAAGTTTCTGAATAATGTCCCGTGTGGGATCCCTTATCCATAGCTTAGCTAGCGTGCACCATTAACTAAGATCCAATCACAACCGCCTCAAGTAGTGCCTCCGTGTAGTGGTCACCCTCTAACACATCTGATTGATCCTATCCATATGGAGTTCACATCTAGTAACCAATGAGTAGTGTACCCTCCATATGGAGTGATCACCCCTGGTGAGGTAACACAGAACGCACAACTCATCTTATAATGAACCGTTAATGGAAGATCGTGGGTATTATTAATAAGACCTTCTCCTACTAGACTTAATAGTAAAGAATTTTGCTTTTGGAAAAATTGTTTCCACACATTACCCATAAACATCTAATGTTTACTAATGCATTGAAATGGTTTTTGAATTTTATTTTAGAAAACTTTTTTTACGTGCATGTAAGTAGTAACAATACAATTAAATGCCAATTAAAAATAAAATAAAGGCATTCATATGCCTCTATCTCCCATAGCTCTATCTCCATATAACATCCTTCTTGGTTTGATCGCCTCCGGCTCCATCTTCATGGACAACGACTTCTTGCTCCATCTTCATGGGCTTCCTAATTCTATTACATTGGACCTATGCATCTTTCGAAGCTTACAATTTATCTAGAAAAGGAAATAGCAACAATAGAATAAAAAGGCTAGGAAAACTGGTACGACTTTCCTTTTCTTAGGATTGAAGTCGTAGCGCCCTATACATAAGCCTTAAAACCAAACCACTAAATAAAACACACCCATCACAAATATTAAATACAAAATTTAAAGCTAATCTTAGTGCCATGGGAGATAGTGGACTAATCTTGCTGCAAAAAGGTTAGTCGTACGCACATCCACGCATATATAATAAATATATGTAACTGTTGGAACCCCTAATTGATTCACACAGTACATAAACTCTATACGTACTAAATTAGAACTTAAAACAACACCTTAGTTCTCTGTCACACTTTGATCGATCGACAAAAGTTCGATCGCCCTAACCTTTGATCGATTGAACAATGTTTAATCGATTGAACTTTCAATTTCACAGAATGTTTTGAAATTTTTTACAGAATAATATAAAACTAAAGTATAGAATTTTTAAAAACTTTTTAAAATTGTGAAAAGAATATCTGGACAGAGAATGATCGAGCTCAATTCAATCGATCGAACAAAACATAGTTCGAACAATCAAAACTTGTTTAATCGCTTGAGAATAGAGAGGTTCAATCGATCAAACTTACTTCGATTGTTTGAACCCACCATACATCCAATATGATCACGAATTTGTAATCTACTATGAAACTGCTACAAAAATAGATTTTGGGACAATGTAGTTTCGAAAACAGTTCTAAAATCAACATGCAAATCAAAACTAGTGTTCTAAAATGCATCTGTAGATCCAAACAAGCGTGGCTTTGATACCTATTGAAGGAAAAATAGGTTTAAAATTTATTTAAGTGCGCAATGGAAAACAAAGTTCAAAACTTTTGAACTGGTAGCCCGGATCTACTACTCATTAACTCTATAGACAAGAATTATACCTTTGTATCTTGAACCCAATTCTGAAATCTTTGACTTCCAACAGCCTCCACTAGATGGTCTTCACTCTTATGACTCCTACGGATGATCCCGAAGAGACTAGGGTTGGTACAAACCCTACTAGAGAGGATAGAGAAGGTTTGGGAATCTTTAAACAGTTTCTGCAGCTTCTGGTATAATAAAATGACAAACTCATTATTCTTGACGTAGCTGCCCTATTTTTAGATTCCCAGAACTAACCTAACTTTCAATCGATCGAAGTGGCTTCGATTGATTGAACCTTCAATCAATTGAACAATGTTCGATCGATCGAACTTTCTTGACTTCAATCGATCAAAACTCTTTCGTTCAATCGAACTTGCCTTGAAAAGATCCTCTTGTGCCTTTCCAAGCATCATAGCGGAGCTAAGAGTGGGACCTCCAAGGCGCATTATTGTTGGCTCAGACTAGTTGTTAATTCTCATGACCAAACTCTTTGATCAACAAATTAACCTACTGGTCAGTTAACGTTTACTCTACTATAAAACAATAACTGAACTCTAATGCAAAAGAACATATCCGATGCGATAACTAGACTTGTATGGTGTTCTAATGTCCTTCTACCATCAACATTCATAATCATATTTAGGTAGGATAACTGTTACTGTTAACTTGAATCATGATTACTTCTTGTATTCCTTGAGTCCCATTCACCACTCCTAATTACCAAACATGTTGATAACTACTTATCAACAAGACTACAGTTCTCAGTAATCAACTTGGTAATATTCTCAAGGGAATGGTTACTCTTTAACAGAGGGTATATTCTATCTTGACAATATATATATTTACAATCCTATAAACATGACATACCCAAGATACCCAAGTGTTGATTGGTAAGTCAAAGCAGCTACATCCATAGTCTGTGTTCATAATTATCTCAAGATTGGGAACACATACCTTATACAAGTTATGAGTTCCTATCGACTGTTGACAGCCTTAAGTGTCAACAGGAAAGCTCAAGTCTGTTAATGCACTATAAGCACTAGCATATTAACTAAGAGATACACTCTAGTGATTGAGATTCATCACTCCATCCAATGGTAGTTAATCATACTACAGTGTAGACCTGATGAGATATCCAGTCTCATCATCCACTATGACAAATTCTAAGGGTCAAAGAATAGTAATTCGTATCTCACTTGTATGTATCTCATGCACACACGAATTAGCTACTATGATACATAAGGATTAACAATCATCTCATAAAATAAACATATACAATAAAATGTAAAGTTGATATCCATATATTAAAAGGCCAATGTCTTATACATAAAGGAATGGTTTGAGAGCACAAACCCAACAAACTCCCACTTATACTCATAACCATTCAGGACTACATCTAAGACCTAGACTATCTAGATGACAATCACAGACCTTCTGTGGTAAGGCCTTTGTCAACTAGACCATAACTCAAAATCTATAAATTTTTTTTGAATGAGACAAAAAACATCTTAAACTAGACTCCCATACCTTTCCAATGGTAAATTACAAGCCTTAAAAGGATAACTGAGGTAAGAGAACGATGTCCGAGAAGTCAAAGAAGAAAACATATCCTCCGGGCTAAGTGCCATGGTGGCACTCAACTGAGTGTCGTACAGCACTCTTGACTTCCTCCCAAGATTTTTGAGTGCCACTATGGCTCTTAGATACCGCAGATGTATTTTATACCCTTGATTTGACCCCAATCAGTGTGAAAATGCCCAAAAACATGAAAAATTATGTTTCTTTTATACTACATCACTTAACTACAAGCTTTTTCACCCAAAACTCAAACTATAAAAAGGAGTCCTCCCTTCCCCATCCAATATACTTGAAAATCCTAAGAACTAGAGAGCTCATGTAAACTCCCTTGGAGGATTCCAAAGCACTCAAAGGTCTTTAGAAAGTTTAATCTTTTACTTTTTAGGGTTCTTGGAGGCCATGGTGTTGGCAAAGCCCTGTAGAAGTATTCTGAGGGAGGTTCTTATGCTAAGCTTCTTCTTGTTCTTTGTTTTTTTGCTTTATTTTCCTATTTTGATCTTTATTTTATTAGATCTAGGTTGAATTTCTTGTTAGTTCTTCGCGTTCTTCATTTTTATTGCTTTTAATCTTTAAAGTTCTAGGGTAGTTGTATTTCCTTGTTTGTAGTATCCGCTAAAGTAAAGTTATCTTAGGCAGAGCTACCCCCAAATGTTGTAGTAGTCGAAGTTGTGGGGTTAGTATCCAATCTATGGATATCTGACCCTGAAAAAATAAAGCCTTAATCAGATCTACGAATCTAGAATTAGGGCATTCATATCGGAATAATATAGTAATTCATATTAGTTGGGATAGTAGGCTATCCGTGCTATCCATATTTATATTCCTGCATAGTAGTTTAACCCATGAATTAGATAATTCATAGTAGTTAATTCATAATTAGTTTAAATCATGAGTTAATTTGTATCCATGCACATGCATACACATGTATACACATGCACACTATCCTGACTTAGAATAATAGGTTATCCATAGTAGGGATAACACTTAATTAGGCTTACACATGCATACTACTACACATGGAACTCATGTTTGGACATGCATGCATGTTATCCATGCCTATAATAGTAGGAAATTCTTAGATTATCCTATATATTATGCTTTATTGTCCTAACCATGGTCAATTAGGATAATTGGGAATGCTATGCTATCCCAAGTAAGTTCTGTAGCATCCCTCTTATTTACTGCTTTCTTAGGATCACATAGAGGCATGCTTAGGGGGATAAAAATGGATTTAAATTCCTTATATGATTACTTGTGCTTAGATATCATGTTTTTCTAGGCTTTTGAATGCGATTTTTGCATTTAATTCATTTTTATTTTCCTTTAGCATGCATAGGGGAGTGCAGTAATATGTTAGTCCTGGAATTACTATTTTAGCACGTGCATTGCATGTACTTGTATAGTCTCTTGCACAATTTTCTTTTATTAGTTGTTTATAACTTGAATTAGGGTTGCATTAGAAATAAATGAAACGGTCCACATAATGTGTAGTCAATCACATTGAAAGCTGAGTAGAGGCTCATCTCACGATGGGGCGAGAAGGGGTATTTTAGCATGATCTAACTCCTTCCTCCCTCGTACCTTAACCCCTGAATCGAGTTCTTTGGTGATGACGGGACGGTGCTCTCTATCCATTGGACATGATAGATTTAGTTTTCTTGGTTTCCTTTATCAAACCAAGTGGCGACTTTATTGGTGAGGATCTCTCTAGATTTAGCCTTATGGGATGTACATGGATTACTCACTCGTGTAGCCTCAGATATGGATCATAAGCATCGATTGTTGCCTCAGGTTAGATAAAAAGCCCCATAGAATCCAAAATAAGAGTAATCCAAATTGATTGAATAAGATAAATGCTAATGAAGGGTGGTGAACCTCACTCATGGCTGTCGGCATAAGACTTGAAATGGGATAATCAAGCGGGCTTAATCCTTCTGGGCCCCAAGCTTAGTTTGGGTACCCATAATTGGTGACTCTGCTAGGGAATCAACTAAGAGGGTTAGACTCCAAAACTTTCAAGTTTCGTTGACATTATATCATGAGGATTGCATGTGCATTAGTTTTAGGAAGCTTGGGAGGACCAAAGTTGAGGTCCTGTAGCCTATTAGATCCCCTCTACAGAGGACATCCCTACCTTAGTACGTACCTAACGGTATAAAAAGTTGTCCACATACACACCAAACCCTGTAATGGGGGGCATATAGGACACTCGCTGAGGGACCCTTTTTGACTCTATCCATCCTGATACATATAGTAGCCATAGAGCCAATCCTTTAGGGCTTGACCTGTTATGATAATGTATGCACACACACTTTACTTGTCTTTTGGGATTACTTGACATGATAAGGAAGCCTACACAACACGTGATACATAGCCTTGCCTAACGCCCAAGGCATTCCATCTATGTGAAATGCTCGCCACTTGACAAAGGGATGGTTTGCTTATCTGTTATACTGGGAATATGTGGCACGAGTCTGTAGGACTATGAATCATAACCTTGTTTACATCCTATTCGCTAGAGTAAGCCTTCATTAGACCTAGGTTATCATAAACCTTGTCACACGTGAAGTTCCAAGCATGAGATATCTAGCGTGACACTGATTATGGTGATCATGGGATGAAAAGGGATTTTTGATGATGCAATTATGACTTAATTGGCTATATGATGATTTGGATTAAGGTTGTTATTCTACATATCACGCATGTCATAAGAAAATTTTGAAAAAAATATAGAAAATTTTTTCAAATTCAAAAAAGGGGCACAATCGTTCTGGGTTTAAACAGGATTTTTTAAAATTGAAATTATAGAGAGACAAGTGAACATAGCTCCAAAGAAGATTGTATGCACACCTTCTTGGGTTCGTCCCCCTAGTTCTGGAAGATGAGTTCGAGCTATAAGTATTAGGATACCTATGGTTGATGAAAATAAGGGAATGGAATAGTTAGAGGGTACCTTGGCCCGTCAGGGGCAACAATTATAGTTTATCATAGACCATTTGAGGCAAACCACCATGAAACCGCTGGGCCTACGTACTGTTGATCCACCCATACCACCTATTCCACCTATTGTACCTAAGAACCCCATTGATCCAAATCTTGTTAAGGAGGAGGAATGGTTCAATGATGACGCACACGGAGATTCCGGGAAGATAATGAAAGATAAGTTGGACCATCTAGAAAGTGTGGTGAGGAAATCCCATGGTGTTGATGACTATCTGTTAGACCTTGAAGGTTTCTTCGAACCTGCAAAGATCAAATACCCTAAGAAGTTTAAGATGCCTGATTTAGAGAAGTTTGATGGGATAGGGAATCCCAAGAGCTATTTGAAGATATATGTCACTGCCTTGAGACCTATGGGGTTAGGGAATGAGCACTTGGCCTAATTGTTCTCCTGTTATCTGTCCGGAGAAGCCTTGTAATGGTTTCTAGCTCTCGAATCCTCTAAGACCTATTTGTGGGAGGATAATGTGATCGAATTTATGAAGTAATATGCCTACAACAGCGAGCCTGATGTAACTATTAGGGACCTTAAGACCACTAGGCAAGACGATCAGGAGTGCTTTACCATATTTTTGACCCATTGGAGGAAAAAAGCTGCCAAAATGGTGAATTAACCCACTGAGAATGAGCAGGTTTATATGATCATACAGAATTTACAACCTCCATACCATGAGCGCATGTGATTCATGCTGATCACTACCTTTGAGCAATTGTTCGATGTGGGGACAAAGATAGAGGATGCAATGAGGGATGGAAAAATCACGAAGGAAGAGAACAACTCAAGGAAGAAATCCACGGGAGGAAACAACTCTACTAATCATGCCACTCCTGATATCAATGCCCTCCACCAAGGTACTGACCAAAATCCAACATCATCCTGAAGCAATAATTGTAGGACCTTTTCCAAGCTTGGTATGACCTTATCCACCACCCTTGAATGACTTATTAATAAAGGGTATCTCAAGTCACTAGATCCTACTCCACCACCTAATCTACTCGCACCGAGGCATAATACTACCAAATACTGCACCTTTCACCAGGAACATGGCCACGAGACCGATCATTGCATTAGACTTTGCCATGAGAACCAAAACCATTGACAATAAGATAATTGCACCCCCGTCCACTCAGCCAAATATTAGCCACAACTCGCTACCAAATTACCATGTTGTTCCCCCACTACAAAATATCAACCTAATTAGCCTTGGCCCAACCAACTATGACCCATCATATACATCACACCTATAATCGATCCTGAACCTGTGGTTATCCCCCCAAAAGAGGCTGTGATTTGTAGTTTGAGCTATGGAGAAGAACTGGGCTTCTTGGAAGATGATGGCTATTTTGAATATGATGATGAGGCTGACCTTTTTTTCTTGGAAGAAATAGACCGTGGGTTGCAAGAAATCGAGTGGTAGAATGGGGAGTCTCCCAACAACTTTATATGGTTTGAACCTGAGAAAGGGCTTAAGGTTGATGACTATGAGAAAGACTGGACGGAGAATGTGGACCACATATCTATAAGCCTACTACTTAGGGTATTTGGACCTAAGGATGGTAGTAAACGTGCTGATGAGGTGATAATGCTGGGAACTGTTCTTGAGCAAGGATGCTAGTGGACTACTTAACAGAGAAGAGTTTTCAAGTAAAGTGTTCATGATACACCTAGGAGTAAAAGGTCTAGGTTGAGTTTTGTTTGGTCCTTAGGGTTTGAATAATTGTGCTTGGTCAATAGTTTAGTAATCGAGTTTGAAAAAAAACAGAGTCTAGTAATGTATTTCTTTTTCTTCTATTCAATAAAAAGAAATTTTATGAATTATGTTGTGCCAAATTATGAGTGTGTGGATTGTATGATGATTATCAAAAAGAAGAATGAATCACCCAAGAAATCATAGAAGAGACTCCATTTATGAACTCAAGTATTGAGAAATATCCTAAAGTGTGCTTGAATTAGTTCTTTGCTAACTCCAAATGAAAGCCAAAAGCTCTCGTTCTATTCAAAGAACCAAAAAAAGATTTCTGTCTAAGCTCTAAAAAGCATACTCAAATGAATCCCAAGTTTCTTCCAGACCCATTCGTTTTCTGTCCGATACTTGTGTCCAATCCCAACTTTCATTAAATGATATTGAAATTGATGCCTAGACTAAGGAGTGAAATTTAATCAAAGCTATGGTGATCATGTGGTATAATGCCTTTGCTTAAGATAAAAAAAGAAAAAAAAAAGAAAAAAACTTGTCTATGCGGGAAAATTTCCCAGACCTCGAAAGCTATCAATACGATAAGGAAGCAGAAAGTGTGTCAATGCTTACTTCCAAAACCTGTGGACTCGAAGAAGGGAATAGGGAGGGTAAAAGAAAGAAAAGAAAAGAAAAGAAAAGAAAAAATAGAGAAAGAAAAGAAATATAAAGGGAGAAAAGAAAATAGGTGGATGAGAATGCAAAAAGATAGAGAATGAAAAAGAAGAAGAAGAAGTAGAAGAAGAAAAAGAAGAGAGGGGATAAAATGAAGAACCCATAGGTCGATATTGACTATTGTGAGAAGTGGATATAAGAGATACGTCTTATTCTTTGTTGGAAAGAATAAAAGAACCATATATTGATACTGACTATTGTGGAAAACTTGATTAGATGACACAGGTATTGATAAGTGGAGAGGTACAAAGATTTGACTTGCATGGATGAAACAAAAAAAATTAATAAAAATGAAGCTTGCTAGGTTGAAAACCTGAAAGGCACCTAGGCAAAAGTTAGAGCAAGAAGAAAATAGAAAAGGCTCGCTAGGATGAAAACCCAAAAGGGCGTCTAGGCAAAAGTTGAAACGAAAGAAGAAAAAAAAAAGAAAAAAAAGGGGTAAAGGCGTTATACCATAATCGAACCTGTGCTTACTAAGATGGACCTAATCGTGAAATGTTGTGAGCACCAATTATGACCTTAGTATTAAATATTGATCTATCAAATCTTTCTTGAATCTAAATGTGATTGAGATTGAAATTCATCAGCTTGACTAAACTTAAAAGATCAAAAGTCTCATGTCATGATTGAACTACGTTAGACCTGATTCCCATTAGGGGATACGTAGGCAACCTCTCAAAAGGTTCGGTCTCACCAGTGTTTAAGTCTCATTTTTTTTATCCCACCTTGGTCTTTCAATCCGCTTCTTATTTCTAATAGTGGCCTAGCCTTGTTCTTATTTGGAACTACGCCTAACCTGATTCCCATTAGGGGATACGTAGGAAACCTCCCAAAAGGTTCAGTCTTAGCCATTGACCCAAAATCATTTTACCTTCACACTAGGGGCAAGGTCCCCTTGAAACTTGTGTGCTTGCTCTGCCCTTACACTAGGGGCAAGCCTCATCATGGACTTTAAAGTCAATTTTATGTGATGAATAAATCCTTAGCCGATGGATATCCTTTGATTTTTAAAAAAACCCATGCATTCTGTCCTCCATACAAGGGGCAAGTTCTTACTCCAAAATTTATAACAATCGTATACAAGGGGCAAGCCCTTCACTCCGTGGGTTTAGTTTGAATTCGTCACCCATTGATTTGCATACAACGGGCAAGGCCCTCTACCGCCCGTTCTATCCAATTAAGTCCAACCCCTTGTCATATACAAAGGGCAATCCTCTTCTACCCTTTTTGTTCAACGGAGCCCAACCCCTTTTCATATACAAGGGGCAAGCCATATCCGGGTCCCTTGTCATAAATAAGGGGCGATGTTATTCTGAGATGATGTCTTCATGTGAGTTTAGATGGAGTTATTTTTTTTTTTTTTTTGCTCTTTGATTAGAAATAAAAGTTTGAGGTCATAATGCGAAGAGAGTAAAGAGTTTATTACGGACATGACTAAAGAAAATTTTGAATCCTTGAATTTATGCATGAAGTCTCATCTCAAAGAATTGGGTGAATAGAAAAAGAATAATCTAAATCATAAGCAAGGTACATCACTCGTAATAAGGCACTGCGTCAAAGGAAAATAGAAAAGATGTATGATTTGAATGTTTTGTGTCTCAAGTTTGGGTCATAGAGTCGTAGACTTTCTGGGTGTATCCTGAGCAATGGAATGAGAATATTTGGAGTATAAGGTAATGCAAATAAGAAAGGAGTCCATGAGCATCCGCATGATCTTCTAAAAAGAGCCATGTTTACAACATTATTGCATTATCAAGCATAAACGTCTAAACTAGTGGCAATGTTCACACCTCTCAGATTTCATAAATTTAATCCCCATGATTTCAAGATAATGATTGTGTAATGCATATGCAGTTTGCCTTTATTGGCTCCACAATGATTCCCTTTTAAGAGTAGTTAACCTTTACTGGCTCTACATGGTTTTATAGTTGAACGGGTATCCCGATAGAGCATGATGATATTTCTTGCATATTCATTTCAGTTTCATGCAACACACTTGCAGTTCACCTTTACGGGCTCTACAACGCATTGATGGTTGAGCGGATAACCCCCGCATTGCATTAGAATAGAGTAAAGGTGTGTTTAGATTTGAGAGTAGCGTGCCTTAACTCGTCCCACTCAAAATGATTTCTTATATGCCTTAACCAGCCCCATTCAAATTGATTTTCTAGCGTGCCTTAACCCAACCCTCTCAAAATGATTTCTTGTGTGCCTTAACTTGGTCCATTCAAATGAATTTCTAGAGTGCCTTAACCTGGCCCACTCAAAATGATTTATTGTGTGCCTTAACTCGGCGCATTCAAAATAATTTTCTAGCGTGCCTTAAACCGGCCCACTCAAAATGATTTCTTGTGTGACTTAACTTGGCCCATTCAAAATGATTTTCTAGCATGCCTTAACCCGGCCCATTCAAAATGATTTCTTGTGTGCCTTAACTTGGTCCATTCAAATGAATTTCTAGAGTGCCTTAACCCGGCCCACTCAAAATGATTTATTGTGTGCCTTAACTCGGCGCATTCAAAATAATTTTCTAGCGTGCCTTAAACCGGCCCACTCAAAATGATTTCTTGTGTGACTTAACTTGGCCCATTCAAAATGATTTTCTAGCATGCCTTAACCCGACCCATTCAAAATGATTTCTTGTGTGCCTTAACTCGGCCCATTCAAATGATTTTCTAGTGTGCCTTAACCCAGCCCACTCAAAGTGATTTCTTGCGTTCCTTAACTCGGCCCATTCAAATTGATTTTCTTGTGTGCCTTAACTCGGCTCATTTAAAATGATTTCTTGTGTGCCTTAATGTAAGACCCTAAATTTCCCTGGAAATTCCATGTAGGAATTATAAGTGATGACATCACCGTGGTGCAGTTACAGAGGTCCATTAAGATGACCTTAATTAGAAATATCTATTTGGTCCTATAGTAATCGTCTTGATGATGACGATGTTAGTAATAACCTAGTGCCTATTATAATAGACATAACCTTGACGTGTATAATTTCTAAGTTAGAAACCAGAGACGTACTTGAACTTGGATCTGTATACAGCCAGGTACATCTACATTTTTGTCTCGCACATGTTTTCACAATCGTACACGTACTTAGGGACTCAGGCATGAACTTCTAGACTTCTCCTCGAGATGTGGGTCACACACCACCACCCTATGTGGAACCCCACTCAATCTACCCTTGGACACACCCAAGCACACACGTCCCTGTACACATTATGCACCCATTGCATGAGATAACTCCCCCTCTTCCTCCCTTTATAAATAAGACACCTCTCCCTCACAAACACTCCAGCTGCCCCTCATATTCAGCAGCATACTCACACACCCAGCTTAGTAGAGAGAGAGACCGAGAGTAAGAGTGAGGGCTTGAGAAGACCAATATCACACAGTAAACCCCACACCCACTGCTTTCACACAATCACACCACCATCTCTTCACTACCCCTCTCGACATCATCTTTGTCTCCTCCCCATCAATACATGCACATGCAGAGAAGCTGAAAGAAGAAGATACACCAGAGAAAGGAAGAGAGAGAGAGATGAGGAGGCTGATCAGAGGAGTTGGACACAAATCGTAGCATCCAAAGGTATAATGCACCCCATGGTCATCTCTGACCCTTTGTATGTCACTTAGAAAGCCATAGGACCACATGCATGATAGCCAAACAGAGCCTAAGGCCCTCTGTGAACTCCGGCAACCATTAGAGCACCTCCCAAGAACTTGTTTTTTTAAAATCATAACCAAACGAGCCCCAAGTTACCTCATTGTGATCCTCATTACCCCTATACCCTCCCCTAGAAGCAGCTTTTCAAGTAGATCACGCTTACCCATTCATGCAGGCCATTATTCTTAATTTTGGCTGACGAGGATAATCCATTTATTTATATAGAAAACGAGATAACTAGAATTCTATGTCAGAGTATGTTCTAGAGGAGAGAGAGACGATCGAAATGGCGTAGGTTTGGTGGATTTCTATGGAAGAATGAAAGAGATATGAGAGTTTGAAGCTTTTCTGGCGAGGCGGGCTTCAACGGCGGCGAGGAAATCGCCGGAGAAGAAAAGAAGTAAAACAGTTATATCAAGCGGGTCAAGATCGGGTTAGGGTTCGGATTAGGATTAGGATGTGAGTG
The DNA here is from genome assembly GCA_033977485.1 of Hydrangea macrophylla. Lineage (NCBI taxonomy): Eukaryota > Viridiplantae > Streptophyta > Magnoliopsida > Cornales > Hydrangeaceae > Hydrangea > Hydrangea macrophylla. The sequence goes on along the minus strand of CM066984.1, from coordinate 43,144,314 downwards.
GAAACGGGCAGTCCGAATTAGGCGCGAGTCGGTCCGGGTCCACTTAAGTGGAACGGCGCCATTTTAGGCGTCGAGTTTGAGTTTGGGTCGGGTGCAGGTCTGGGGCGGGCCACGTTGTGTCTGTAAGCGAGTTCGGGTATGGTCCGGGTTTAGGTTCGGGTTAGGGTAATTGGGTCGAGTTTGTTTGTTAATATAAGTGGGTTTGGGTTTTGGGTACGGGTTGAGTTCGGGTCCACCCAAATGGGTTTCTGGGCTGGGTCTTCATGTGAGTTGTTATTGTACTTTGGTTAGGTACGGGTCTGGTTGGTTCGACCCAAATGGGTCAAAAGGGTTTGGGTCTCCTTAAGAGTCTATTCGGGTCACCCGTTTGGGTTAGGGTCGGTTCGGGTTGACCCGTTGGTATTTGTTATTATTATTATTATTATTATTATTATTATTATTATTATTAATTATACTAATTACTTAGTAATTGTTTCAGTAGTTTAAATTAGTTTTAAGATCAGTTTAATTTAATGTTTATGCTTTTAAGTTATAGAATAATTATAAATAATAATTCCCAATATTCTGGGAATAATTACATTATGAAAAATAATATAATTATTATTTATAATAGTAAATAATATAATTATTTATAATAGTTTTATGTAAATAATAAACATTGTTTTTCTATGGTATTTAAATAGAAATTAAATACCTTGATATAATAATAATTCTAGAAATTTTGAATATATATATATATTCCCAAGGCTATTTTATACTATGCCATAAGCTATAAAGTTATAACATTACATCTTAGTATTTTTAGTAATTAAGAATGAGCTATTTTACTAGTGTATTAATTATTAAAAATACAAAACGAGCTCCGAAAATTATGAGATAAATATTGGTAGTGTATTTTAATATCTAGTATTTAATAAAAATGATTCAAAGTACTGATTTCTCAGTATAGTCGTATTTATGTATTTAAATTCCGTTTCGAGTATTTTCTAGTACTTATAATCTTTAAAAATTCATAATAAATAATCTCTGACTCCGAAAATTACGCGGTCAGTTCCCAGAGTCTTAAAATAATGTCTAGAACGTTCCCTAAAAGTTTGGTGACCTTTTGACTCAGTCAAAAATACAGCCTACCTTTTTGGTCCCGCATTAGTGCGGTAAGCCCTACATATTACCCCGTAAAACGCGTCTGACTGCGATTTGAGTCTAGTCAATGGCATTGGACTTAGAGTGACACGTAAATCACTACCTTGAGGTTTATAACCTCATTTGGTATAATTATCATTTTTGCCCCTATAGTTGTACTCATACATTATTGCTGTTTCTTCCGTTTATTGTTGTAGAACTTGACGATTATCTGCTTTTCAAGGATCAGTGACTTGAGGTGAGTTTCCTAACCTCACTCTAATCCTATTAAGATTAATTGAAGATACTTATAAGCAGTTTGAATGATGTGTTGTATAGTAATAAGTTGTGTATAATGCTCTATATCTTTCCCAGAATCTGTATCGCTATGATTACTCATGATATGGTAAGTATTAGTGCTTACGTGAGCATGTCAAGGGTTTTTTCTATACGTTTATTGGTATCAAATCCTCGTTATAAGATCCATGGTTATATGATTATGTTTCCGCAGTTAGATGATAAATGCACGCTTTGTGAAATCAGAATAGTTAACGCATGTCATGTTATCGAAGTAAATGATAGAAGTAGAGATGTACATGAGTAATTGATAATGGAAACTTGCATTTCATGACATGAGTTAGTATGCATCACATGAAGAGCGAGATGTGATTAAATGAGATATGTGATCGAGAAAGAGAAGTGAATTTGAGTAAAGTGCCAGTTGGGCGATAGTGTGAATGCCAGTTGGGTAACGGTTAATGTGCCAGTTGGGCGATAGTGTCAATGCCAGTTGGGCGACGGTTAATGTGCCAGTTGGACGATAGTTTGAATGCCAGTTGGGCGACGGTTAATGTGCCAATTGGGCGATAGTTTGAGTGCCAGTTGGGCGATAGTTAACGTGCCAGTTGGGAGACAGTCAGCATGCCAATTGGGCGATAGTTTGAGTGCCAGTTGGGCGACAGTCAGCATACCAGTAGAGCGATAGTAACAGGGCGACAGTCAGAGTGCTAGTCGGGCGATGGATAGGTGAGAAAAAGATAGTGACGAGAATGTGTTGATGAGTGATATGTTTGGTTTAGATAAAGATTATGAGTTCATTGTTCAGGTCGAGGATTCAGCATCCTGACGCGAAGGTAGTTGCATGGGTCATGCATTGATACGTACAAGCATGTTAACGAAAGAAAAATGTATTCTATGATAAGATGTTGTATTATGTTTAATCGTTCATATGTATTGTTGAGACCTTTGCTATGCCCGTGAAAGAATGCGTCTTTTGATAAGAGATTAACCGTATCCTAAGATACAGAACAATTACGTGAGTTGAACGATATTTGTTTTTATTAATTATTGTGTGGTTAGACTCTCACTCAGCTTTGTTCCAAAGCTGACGGCATGTTACGCCCTGGGCATTCCTATGTCCAGAGTGATGCAGGTTTGTTATTAGATGAGGGAGCTCAGGATGCAATGCTGAGGAGCTAAGAAGGATGGAGCCGAGCTGGAGATGGAATATAGTTATCTCAGCAGTCCTTATAGTTTAGTTTATGTAATAAGTTTAGTATGGACCTCTTGTAGTAAGAAGGATGTTATTACAATCATTTCTATTTTCGATGCTGTATTTGCGTACTCTTAAGTTGTAGTTATGTTTATACTTTAGCATTGCCCTTATGAATGTTGTGCGGAGTTAGAAGGACAGAACGGTTAATTAACCAGTCATGTGTCTACGGACCCATAAAAGGAAAATTTTGATTTTCCCTATTTTTGGCTTACTCCGGGGCTTGACAGGGTTTTGTGGTATCAGTGCCTAGGTTTAGGCTTTTACCGTCTTTCCAACACCCTTAAGCTATGAACTCTAAGATACTCGTCTGTTTAGCACAATCATTAGTATAGTATCTGTTTTAGACATGTAGTTTCCTAGAAGTTTTGTTGGAACGACTTATCGTATCGACGAGAAGCTTAGGCACTGACCAACTTCCTGAGATTGATCTTAAGATAGCCAGCTAGCCTAGGGTTTAGGAAGACTAAGGATAAGAAGGTGTTGCCGTTATGATTTTTTCATGATAGATGTGATTACTAGTGATTTGATTTAACTGTTGCTTGTTACGTGTCTTTCCTAAGATAAGATAAGGTAATGATCAATAGTTGTTTACGTTAATGCACTTATACACAGATTATAGATGGCTTATACCACTAGAGGAGCAAGCAACCGAAATGGAGCAGGACCATCGAATCCAGTTCCGCCAAAGATTAATCCGACCGGACTTTTGGAAGCTCTAGTAGGAAGAATTGAAAGAGCTAATGCTGCAGTGGGGAATATGGAGAATCGAGGAAACAACAATGGGAATAACCACCATTGTGCAAATCACATGCAGACTGGAGACAAATTACTAGGGTGTTTTCGTGCTCTGAGGCCTGAGAAATTTGATAGATTAATGGAACAATGGAGGGTTGAACAATGGTTAAGGGAAATGGACCTTATTTTTAAAGCTATCAACTGCAAGGAAGCAGAGAAACGTCGATTAGCAACCTTTCAGTTAACCTATGTAGCAGCCGATTGGTGGGAAGCAGAGGAAGCCGCTATGGGAGAAGAAGGAGTCAGAAGACTTACTTAGGCCGCATTCAATGAAAAGTTCTTGACCAAGTATTTTTCGCTAGTGGAGAGGAACTTGAAGAAGAAGGAGTTTATGGAACTAACTCAGGGTAACATGACAGTGCATGAGTACACTACTCAGTTTGAGCGTCTGTCGCGCTTTGCTTATCACATGATTGACACCCCAGCAAAGAAGAACGAACAGTATCACCAAGGATTGTCTTTACCACTTCAGGAGACCACCACGGTGTATGTACACCAGTCGTTTGAGTCACTAGTTGGATTAGCTGTTCAAATGGAGAACATACATAAGAAGAGGCAAGCAAGTTCTGCTCACAGATTTCCACCGAAATTCAATCCAGGACCAAGAACCCCAGTGCCCTATCAAGGAAACAAGCGCACAAGGACAGGAGAAATGAAACCCCAGAATGTTTACCCTCAACATCAGCAAGCTCTACCTATTTTGCCCCAGGCACCACCCCAACAGATAGCACCCGTTGTTGTGGAAGGATATCATGGACCCCCAGTTGCTCAAGGAAGGAACAATGGAGAATGTTTCAGATGCGGAATGCCCGGACACAAGGCTAAAGACTGTCATATGCCTAAGGTGCACCAACGACAAGGAGTCATCTATTATAACTGTGATAAGCTAGCTAGGTCACATAAGCAAGAACTGCAACGCACCTCGTCATGGCTACCATGGGCCACCTGCTCAAGGACAAGCCGCCAATGCGCAATTGACTGCAATTATCCCGGAGAGAGCAGGCTTTAAGGAAGGTCAACAGAATGTGGAAGGTACGCTTTCAACCTTCAAAAGTGTATTGGAATGTCATGTGAAATTAAGAACCTCGATGTTGAGTATGAAAAAGAAGAAGATTTAAAGATTCAAGGAGTAAGGACAACGTGTTGTGTAAAGAAGTTTTGAACATTTGAAAGAACTGGTGAGAAGACCTGATTAATTAGCTGGCGAAAACCTCACAAGCTTAGAAATTGAGATAAGGTTAGAACTGTGTAAATTCTAAGGTCTAGCAAACTCTAGATTTCTAGGACAAAATCCTCTAATATGGTGGATAGAGATGTAAGACCCTAAATTTCCCTGGAAATTCCAAGTAGGAATTAGAAGTGATGACATCACCATGGTGCGGTTACAGAAGGTCCATTAAGATGACCTTAATTAGAAATATCTATTTGGTCCTATAGTAATCGTCTTGATGACGACGATGTTAGTAATAACCTAGTGCCGATTATAATAGACATAACCTCGACGGGTATAATTTCTAAGTTAGAAACCAGAGACGTACTTAAACTTAGACCTGTATACAGCCAGGTACATCTACATTTTTGTCTCGCACATGTTTTCACAATCGTACACGTACTTAGGGACTCAGGCATGAACTTCTAGACTTCTCCCCGAGATGTGGGACCCACACCACCACCCTATGTGGAACCTCACTCAATCTACCCTTGGACACACCCAAGCACACATGTCCCTGTACACATTATGCACCCATTGCATGAGATAACTCCCCCTCTTCCTCCCTTTATAAATAAGACACTTCTCCCTCACAAACACTCCAGCTGCCCCTCATATTCAGCAGCATGCTCACACACCCAGCGTAGTAAAGAGAGAGACCTAGAGTGAGAGTGAGGGCTTGAGAAGACCAATATCATACAGTCACCCCCACACCCACTACTTGAACACATTCACACCACCATCTCTTCACTCCCCTTTCTATATCATCTCTGTCTCCTCCCCATCAATACATGCATATGCAGAGAAGCTGAAAGAAGAAGATACACCAGAGAAAGGAAGAGAGAGAGGGATGAGGAGGCTGATCAGAGGAGTTGGACACAAACCGTAGCATCCAAAGGTATAATACACCCCATGGTCATCTCTAACCCTTTGTATGTCACTTAGAAAGCCATAGGACCACATGCATTATAGCCAAACAGAGCCTAAGGCCCTCTGTGAACTCCGGTAACCATTGAAGCACCCCCCCAAGAACTTGTTTTTTTAAAATCATAACCAAACAGGCCCTAAGTTACCTCATTGTGATCCTCATGACCCCTATACCCTCCCCTAGAAGCAGCTTTGCAAGTAGATCACGCTTACCCATTCATGTAGGCCATTATTCTTAATTTTGGCCGACGAGAATAATCCATTTGTTTATATAGAAAACGACATAACTAGAATTCTATGTCAGAGTATGTTCTAGAGGAGAGAGAGAGACGATCGAATTGGCGTAGGTTTGGTGGATTTCTATGGAAGAATGAAAGAGATATGAGAGTTTGAAGCTTTTCCGGCGAGGCGGGCTTCAACGGCGACGAGGAGATCGCCGGAGAAGAAAAGAAGTAAAACAGTTATATCAAGCGGATCAAGATCGGGTTAGGGTTCGGATTAGGATGTGAGTGGAAACGGGCAGTCCAAATTAGGCACGAGTCGGTCCGGGTCACTTAAGTGGAACGGCGCCATTTTAGGCGTCGAGTTGGAGTTTGGGTCAGGTGCAGGTCTGGGGCGGGCCACGTTGTGTCTGTAAGCGAGTTCGGGTATGGTCCGGGTTTAGGTTCGGGTTAGGGTAATTGGGTCGAGTTTGTTTGTTAATATAAGTGGGTTTGGGTTTTGGGTACGGGTTGAGTTCGAGTCCACCCAAATGGGTTTCTGGGCTGGGTCTTCATGTGAGTTGTTATTGTACTTTGGTTTGGTACGGGTCTGGTTGGTTCGACCCGAATGGGTCAAAAGGGTTTGGGTCTCCTTAAGAGTGTATTCGGGTCACCCGTTTGGGTTAGGGTCGGTTCGGGTTGACCCGTTGATTTTTGTTATTATTATTATTATTAATTATACTAATTACTTAGGAATTATTTCAGTAGTTTAAATTAGTTTTAAAATAAGTTTGATTTAATGTTTATGCTTTTAAATTATAGAATAATTATAAATAATATATCCCAATATTCTGGGAATAATTATATTATGAAAAATAATATAATTATTATTTATAATAGTAAATAATATAATTATTTATAATAGTTTTATGTAAATAATAAACATTGTTTTTCTATGGTATTTAAATAGAAATTAAATACCTTGTTATATTATTAATTCTAGAAATTTTGAATATCTATATATATTCCCAAGGCTATTTTATACTATGCCATAAGCTATAAAGTTATAACATTATAACTTAGTATTTTTAATAATTAAGAATGAGCTATTTTACTAGTATATTAATTATTAAAAATACAAAACGAGCTCCGAAAATTATGAGATAAATATTGGTAGTGTATTTTAATATCTAGTATTTAATAAAAATGATTCAAAGTAATGATTTCTTAGTATAGTCATATTTATGTATTTAAATTCCTTTTCGAGTATTTTCTAGTACTTATAATCTTTAAAAATTCATAATAAATAATCTCTGACTCCGAAAATTACGCGGTCAGTTCCAAGAGTCTTAGAATAATGTCTAGAACGTTCCCTTAAAGTTTGGTGACCTTTTGAATCGGTCAAAAATACAGCCAACCTTTTTGGGCCCCCATTAGTGCTGTAAGCCCTACATGTTACCCCGCAAAACGCGACTGACTCCGATTTGAGTCTAGTCAATGGCGTTAGACTTAGAGTGACACGTAAATCACTACCTTGAGGTTTATAACCTCATTTGGTAAAATTACCATTTTGCCCCTTTAGTTGTACTCATACATTATTGCTGTTTCTTCCGTTTATTGTTGTAGAACTTGACGATTATCTGGTTTTCAAGGATTAGTGACTCGAGGTGAGTTTCCTAACCTCACTCTAATCCTAGTAAGATTAATTGAAGATACTTATAAGCTATTTGAATGATGTGTTGTATATTAATGAGTTGTGTATAATGCTATATCATTCCCAGAATCTGTATCGCTATGATTACTCGTGATATGGTAAGTATTAGTGCTTACATGAGCATGTCAAGGGTTTTATCTATATGTTTATTGGTATCAAATCCTTGTTATAAGATCCATGGTTATATGATTATGTTTATGCTGTTAAGATGATAAATGCACGCTTTGTGACGATTGCTAATCTAAATAGTTAATGCATGGCATGTTATCGAAGTAAATGAAAGAAGTAGAGATGTACACGAGTAATTGATAATGGAAACTTGCATTTCATGACATGAGTTAGTATACATCGCATGAAGAGTGAGATGTGATTTAATGAGATATGTGATCGAGAAAGAGAAGTGAATCTGAGTAAAGTGCCTGTTGGGCGATAGAGTGAATGCCAGTTGGGCGATAGTGTGAATGCTAGTTGGGCGACAGTTAATGTGCCAGTTGGGTGATAGTGTGAATGCCAGTTGGGCGATGGTTAACCTGCTAGTTGGGCGATAGTGTGAATGCCAGTTGGGCGACAGTTAATGTGCTAGTTGGGCGATAGTGTGAATGCCAGTTCGGCGACAATTAATGTGTCAGTTGTGCGATACTGTGAATGCCAGTTGGGCGACGGTTAATGTGCCAGTTAGGCGATAGTTTGAATGCCAGTTGGGCGATAGTCAACGTGCCAGTTGGGTGACAGTCAGCGTACCAGTTGGGCGATAGTTTTAGTGCCAGTTGGGCGACAGTTAACGTGCCAGTTGGGCAACAGTCAGCCTGCCAGTAGAGCGATAGTAACAGGGCGACAGTCTGAGTGCCAGTCGGGCGATGGATAGGTGAGAAAGAGATAGTGACGAGAATGTGTTGATGAGTGATATGTTTGGTTTTGATAAAGATTACGGGTTCATTGTTTAGGTCAAGGATTCAGCATTCCGACGCGAAGGTAGTTGCATGGGTCATGCATTGATACATACGAGCATGTTAACGAAAGGAGAATATATTCTATGATAAGATGTTATAATATGTTTAATCGGTCATATGTATTGTTGAGACCTTTGCAATGCCCGTGAAAGAATGCATCTTTTGATAAGAGATTAATCGTATCCTAAGATATAGAACAATAACGTGAGTTGAACGATATTTGTTTTTATTGATTATTGTGTGGTTAGACTCTCACTCAGCTTTGTTCTAAAGCTGACGGCATATTACGCCCTGGGCATTCCTATATCTAGAGTGATGCAGGTTTGTTATTAGATGATGGAGCTCAGGATGCAGTACTGAGGAGCTAAGAAGGATGGAGCCGAGCTGGAAATGGAATATAGTTATCTCAGCAGTCCTTATAGTTTAGTTTATATAATAAGTTTAGTATGGATCTCTTATAGTAAGAAGGATATTATTACCATCGCTTCTATTTTCGCTATTGTATTTGCATACTCTTAAGTTGCAATTATGTTTATACTTTAGCATTGCCCTTATGAATGTTGTGCGGAGTTAGAAGGATAGAACGGTTAAGTAACCAGTCACGTGTCTACAGACCCATAAAAGGAAAATTTTGATTTTCCCTATTTTTGGCTTACTCCGGGGCGTGACACTTAACTCGGCCCATTAAAAACAATTTTTTTGTGTGCCTTAACTCGGCCCATTCAAAACAAATTTCCAAATTATTTGCAATCACACACCAGACAGAATTCCCTGTTTAGTCCCCAAATCAAATTTTGGCTCCGATTTGATTCTTTTGATGCAATTTTGATAAACTTTTCACGATGTTGAGTCCTTGAAAACATTCATAAGATATCATTTACATGCATATGAATCCCCAGTAGAGCATTTAGTCTCATTTAGCATTACATGGCATTGATTGCTAGAACTCTGGCATTGTTGCATTCATCCATTCAAGTAAGTTTTGAATCAGGCATGGTGAGCCTCGAAGGCTCCAAAAACAATTTTCCCAGCAGAATAATGTAGCATATATTTTCTAGAAGAGTATTCAACCTCACCCCGATAATCTCCTGAACTATTGCGCCAATCGAGTTGAATGAGCTTTGAATCTCGTATGGTCCTTGTGGTTCCTTTTGAATGAACTTCACGAGTTCCTTTTCCCCAGCAGATTTACATCGCATTACATAGTATCCCATGGTTTACCTTAAATGGATCCATAAACTTGATTTCCCCAGCTGAGTTGCCTTCCTTGTCTAGCTCACGCGAAGAGCTACACATGGAGATGTCATATGAATTGTCCGCGCTAAAGACAACCCCGCAGTCGCAAATGCTCGTGATGTTTGCCAAAACTGGCTCATCACTGCGTATCTTTGGTCTTGGTCGCCTTAAGTGGCTCTAGAGACCTTTTTGTCTCTACCTAGCATGTACGAAGAGATAAGCACGGAGATGTCAGAAAGCCCTCGATGAGGCACCCCGTAGTCGCAATTACAATAGCAAACTCTCGTGATGTTCGTCGTAACTGGCTCATCACTGCGAATTTCAAGTTTAGTTCGCCTTAAGTGGGTCGGGAGAACTTTTTGTCTCTACCTAGCTCACGCGAAGAGATATGCACGAAGATATTGTAAAGCCCTCGATGAGTCACCCTTGCATCGTTTGCACTAAGGATACCCATTATTGTATCGTCCGCACTAAGAACACCCTCATTGCATCGTCCACGCTAAGACTCGGACTTCTGAAGGATTCTCAACATTATTTGAGGCATAATATTGATGGTAGACCCACCATCAACCAGGATTCTGTTTATCGGTACCCCCTCAATATGTCCTTTCACGTACAATGGCTTCAAATGCTGGGACATCTGATATGTGGGTTTTTCGAAAACCACTTTGACTGGTCTGTTAGGCCTCAGCCCTTCTTCAGTCTGATGTCCCTTTGGCCTCAAAATAGTGATCTTAGGCCGATCAGTCTTTTTGTCGGTGGCATCCACATTCTTTCTTGTGGCTTCCACCACATTGGGTTTAACGGTCTCTCCCCCATTCCAGAAAACATCTTCTATTGTGGTCGAGTGTTTGGTCAGGCCCTCCATTACATCTCCTTCTATGGCTGTCGACTGGTCTGGATTGGCCATGAAGGACATAGGCAAAGTAAACACCATGTTAAGGTAAACCATGGGATCACCATCCTTCCTGTGATTCCATACTCATCTTGTCCGATGTGGGCCTGCATCCTTCCTGTGATTTTTCCCGTCTGAATCTTTCCTTCAGGTACCCAGCAAAAGTATGCATCGCCCCGGCCTCTCTGTCATAAAATGGTTCCGCCTCAGCTGAGAGTTCTTGGGCTTCGGGCAATGCATGCGTTGTGGGCTAAGGAGGGTTGCCAGCCCAATTTTTCCAGTACTGGCGTTCCCGTTCGACCTGTCTCATACGTTGATACCTCCTTTTTTGACACTTGTTGTACTATGGCCGCTTTGGGAATTTGGAATGTTCAATCCTATGCCACCTTCCATCTTCCATACAGGGTGGCAACACCATCCTTGGGCCCCTGTTTGAGGTTGATGACTTTGTATGCAGCTTAGGCTTTGGACTTGTTCGGGTACCTCTTGCCCCCAATCGGCCTGATTCACTTAGGCTGGTTTGCGGAGCCAAGGGGGTTTTGCCCGCCACTCAGGCTTCGCCTAACTCTACCAAGGCAGTGACAACCTCTCATATACGGATCTTCTTGGGCTTGGCTCCCGATGTTCATTGCCTCTTGGCCTCTTACTCGGGCTAGAAATCTCTTTTTTGATATCAGCCTTGCATCTTGGGTAGAGGCCTTATTCAATGAACTCCAGTTGTTGTCGCAGATCCGCTATCAAGTTATCAGTATCGGACCTAGCCATTTCTTCCACGGCCTTGTGGTCCTTTTCTTTACGTTCTTGATAACTTCTTTTGAGCTCATGTATCGTCACTTTCGGACTATCTGTGGCCAAAATGGCGATTTGTTTCCCTTCTCTCTGCCTTGGCAAAACTTCTCGGTCGGTCAAGTCTATCTTCGGCCTTGGCCTTGTCAGCTTAGTTAAATCGGTCATAACCATATTGGTGTAAATTATTTGAGGAAATGGATTTGCGTCTATCCCCATAGCCTTGTCCGAAAACTTGAAAACTTCTTTCTCCACGTTTTCCTGTATAGCATTACGAAAAACAACGCAATTATTAGTGGAGTGCTTCCAGGAATTGTGCCACTTGCAATATTCTTTATTTTTTAGGTCATCGGCCTTGGGGATCCGATGGCCTTCACTCAGCTTAATCACTTTATCGGCAAATAAGGCATCGAATATTTTATCAGCCATGGTTATGTCAAAAGTATAATTTTTTCCCGCCTCAAATGCCATCTTCTTTGCAGCGGCATTATTTTTGATTGGTTTATTTAAAGCGTTACATACAATTGGTTGTTTGCAGATTAACTCGGCCATATCGCTCTCTATTTTGAGGTCACACTCCGCTAGGTGTACCTCGTAGTTAGGGTCTTTATAATACGTCCCTTTGGATGAGTTCTTCTTCTCCTGCTCATCCAAAAGGATACGCTCATAACGAGCGGCCCGCATGACCAGCTCGAATAAATCACAGAAGTCAGTTCCTTCAAACCTCTTGTGAAGTTCAAAGGACATGCCCCCCATGGCCATTTTAGCATATTCTTCCTCCGGCAAAATCGTCTTGCACCGATACTTTGCCTTACAGAAATGGGCTATGTAGGTTCCAATAGTTTCTCCTACTAATTGCATCATCCTGGACAGGTCTGCCAGTGATGTTTCGGGCTCAGTCCAATAGAACTAGCCATGAAATAGCTCTTCCATCCCTTGCCAAGTTTGCACCGAATTGGCGGGGAGATTGACATACCACAAAAATGCCATGCCCGTTAGTGAATTTGGAAATAACCTCAACTTTAATGGGTTACTACTACCCACATGGCTGCATTGAACAATGAAACGGCCAATATGCTCCACTGAAGACTGTTCACTCTCTCCAGAAAATAGAGTGAAGTTCGGTACTTTGTACCCCTGGGGAAATATGACCTAGTCAATTTCAAGGGGATATGGCCGTCTGTACGTCGGCCTCTCTAGTCTTCTCATAAACGGGCCATACTCTTCATGCATGGCCGCTACCAACTCTTCCCTATTGATGGGTTGTGGAGCTACTGGCTGAACGTTCCTCAACAGGGGTACCAACGGCGGTGGTAATTGTTGTTGATTGTTATTGGTCAGATGGGTCCAAAACCCACCATTATTTTTTTGTCCCCCAGTAGTGTGACTTGGAGGTTGTGTGTGGCCGACTGAGCTTTCAGTATGGCCTATTAATCGAACACAACCCAGTGTCGCTGATCCATTGGGATCAGTGACTATCGATCTGCCAGCCATTTTGGTCTGTGATTCAGATTGCTTGCCTGAGCCATTACCCTCCCTAAGGTTCGGACATATGTAGGGTGGGTCTTTTGGCTTATCGGACTCGAGTAATGTGCTAGAGCCCAATCTGTTGACCTGCTCTTTGCTACCTCCGGCCTTATAGGTCTCTATCAGCCTGCCGATCATGTCCGACAGGTGATCCAATTTTACGTGGGTGGTCCTTGTCTCCATGACCAGGTTAGCTTGACTCTTATGAATATTGGCCGTCTGGTTGATGACCACCTTGAGATTGTCCATTGATCCTATTAGCGCATTGTATTCCTGCCACATGGGCTCAACGTTCGCTCTCATGGCCTCCGAAATTGCCTCAAGAGTGACACTATTGTCTTGTGGAGAATGGCTAGTACTTTCCTCCATAGGTGGGTCTATGGGAGAGTCGTCTTGGCCGTTCTTAGTTGTCTATTTGTCTTTCTTTGGAGGCATGGTCTGACACTATGGGTCCCACCGGGCGTGCCAAAAATGTTTGCTAGTAATTTGCACGAGCGTGCCAGAGTCAAACGGGCTCGGTGTATGTGTGTGTGTGCAAACTAATTTCCTAAACACTTGTGTGAGTGATACACAAGGCTTTATGAATCTGATTTCTAAACAGTGATTGTGTGCAGTTAGTAGGAAAGTACCCTCACCCTAAATTCTTTAGCAGTACTGAAGCGCACAAGCTAAACAGTGTTAAGAGTTTACCAGGTAAACAATCACAAACGGATTAATAAAATGTAGATTTTATTAAGTGTTTAGAAAATTAAACAGATCTAAAGAACGAACCAGAACAGACTGATTATCCAAAAGAATGAAAAGAAATAACAAAAGGGCAGACCTATTTGCTATGAATGCTGAAAAACAAAGATTTGAATGCTTCGAATGTAGTGTGTGCTGTTTTCGAGATGACGCGGAGTGCCCTATATGCTTGGCCTGCCTCCATATTTATAGCGGCCATGGATGAATTCTGTTTAGGAAAGGATTCCTTAGCTTACGCCCTAAGCTGCGTGGCTGATTGGCTGATGGTGGAAGAAACCTTCTTAATCTCTAAGTCCTACCTTATCCAAATTCTGATTGAATCAATCCCACTAATTTAGGGATTAACCTTCTAAATCCAGCTGGACATGATCAGATTCTTTTCCTAAACGGACTCTTGCTTCCTAAAAATCAAGGATGACATCGTCCTGACAGCTGTGAATAGCACCGCCTTCCCCTTTCAATCCATCGGCCTTGTCAACTACTTCTTTCAGCTGAATCGGGCTCAACCAATTTCAATACTTTCTTTCATGCCCGATTACCTTTTTACGAATGCCTATGGCCGATCGGACTCATACAGCCATCCTTCTAATCAGGCTCACACCACAACACCCAATAGCCTTGTGCCTACCATCGGGCTTACAATCTCCACTTGAGTACGATGAGTCATAGATTCCCTAAGCCGGCCTCCCCTCTATCCAACTTCATGCCACTCGGGCTCAAAAACCTTTGACGGTTTTTTGGGTGCAAACAGAGGGGAAGGAGCCCGACGGACTAAAACACCCCCTCTCATCCTATCTCGTGATAGGCCTCTACTCAACATCCTTTTTAATCGAATTATTAATCTAAGCATGCCCTCAACTAACACATATGTATAAATATACATTACAAAAGCATGTCAAAAGGGTGTAAGATTGGTAACAATAAAATATCATTCAAAAATCACATAATTCAAGTAGCAAGCAAGATGATGTGGAATAGGGAACTAGAGAACTTACCCGGGATTCCGTCGCGAACATTTAACGTGTGATTCATGCAAGAAAAAACCTAAGAAAAGGTCTCTAATAACATATACACATAAACCAAGACCTACTCTAAGGTGTTGCACATGAAGTCAAAAATCAATAAAATCAAAAAGTGATATAAACTAGATAAGAGATGAAAAGTCATACCTCCAAAGCGCTACAAAACAAGGGTTAGTCCACATGCTTTAGACAAGATATATAATATCAAATAATCATTCCTAAAAAAATCTAGCTTAAATCTATCAAGTAGAAAAAGAATTGACATAACTATGAATTCCTCTTAGCTAATTGGAAACATAGCACCTCAATAGATATACAAATCTCAACTAGGAGCTGATGTATTGTCCATATAGAGATGCTACAATCCCAACATGATCATAAGGAACCCATGGTTACATTCAATTAGGTTCAATTAAGTGCAACATAAACCAAAAAAATGAGTCTTGTTCATGAGTTATCAATATATATGAATGAATGCATGGACATGAACTATGAGATATTCATTAACTTAGATCATCTAGCCTCTGGATTTAAGGTTAATTATCTTTATTCAAAGCATGGTTTGAGTCTTAGGTCATTAGGAGACCATTTGAATTAAAGTTGATAAGATTTAGGCAAAACAATGACAGTTTTCCAGAAATTACAGAGAGAAGACTAGACTTTCAAAAATAGAAATAAAATACTTCCAACGGTTGGATCTTAATGATTTTTGAGTATGTTATGCCTCTGTGAGTCTAGTTTCTATCCCAAAAAGAAAATCAAAGATCCAACAGTTGAATCTCCATAAATAGGGAAAATACTCGACAGCACTTAGCAATCTCTAACTCTCAGTCTGGAGTTTTTATATGATTTTCTAAAAATTGTAAAAAAAAAAATCATAAATACTTTGATATTTTTAGGGTATTTTCCTAATACATTGAATTACCTAGAAAATTTTATTTGAGGTCAAGAAAACTTTATTAAGGCTCTGATTTACTAATTTTAAAATGAACTTATTGTTCTGAAATTTTGGACAGAGAGCAACCTACTTACAAATCATAAGGCCAAACCATCCTAAGTATAAGATTTCATCAAGACAAAAGTTCTAGTGATGCATATATGAGTTATGAACATCCTTCAATTAGTCTCATCCAATTCCGATGGACCATGATTTAATAAAAAAATCTTTGATCACAATGGGTTCATGAATTCACTGCACCATTAATGAATTAGTGTTCATGATTTTGAACAAATTCGAAAAACAGCTAGTTCCTCTCCCAAATACATGGTCCTTGAGGGGTATAAGTTCGTTTTATTATTCCTCCTACCAAGTTAATGGTCCTTGGAGACTTAAGCAAAGCCAAACCCATATGAACCTTCAAAGGACATAGAGAGGGCTCTATGAGATTCTCATGTTGAAAGCTCCAATTCATGAATTAAGGCCTTTAATCCATTCAAACTTGTGTGGGTACCATTATGATCAAATTAATCCCCACATAAATCATAAGATTATGGGAGACTAAGATATAGTTCTTAAGGAAACCTCTTGTGATATAGGAGATCTCATTGGTTTCCAAAAGAAGTATTGTCAAGGGTTAAACAAAATCAAAAGTTATTTGAAAAAGTCCAAAATTAACAAGATCTCCTTATGAACTAGTTTTATTTTAAACCTAAGGCTTATTTAGATCCACACTAATGAATTACCATGAGATTCAATCACAAAATTAAGTGGTGTACGATGAAATGAGGTAAGAAGAGATGTTTTGAAAATGTGTAAAGATCCTAGGACTATGAATTTGTGATTGAACTTGCTTAATTCTAAATAGGATTAGAAGGTTACCTCTATAACCTCAGGGATTTCTTTTTGTTCTTGTGAAGATCTTCCAATTTCTTCAATCTCTTCTTCAATTCTTCAAAGAATTTCTTCAAAATCTCTTGTTTTCTCTCAATTCTCTCTCTATATTTCAATGTATATCTCTTGTATATATGAAAATGATTCAAGTCCCCCACAATAGAGATGAAGGCCAGCTTATATAGACCTCTCCTTCAGGGGTTAATTGGGTAATTTCGGGTAAAATCCCATGTGCAAGAATATTCCATACGTATTTAAAAAAAATAGTCTGTTACAGCGAGTGGCACTCACTGAGTTGTCTGCGGCACTCAGTGAATGCTACAGCGGCACTCAGTGAGTGCCGGCACGGCACTCAGCGAGTGCCGCTGGTCTTCTCGCGTGCATAGCTAATAGAATTTTTACCTTCTTTATAATTTTCAAATTATTTCTTAACTTATACTTAATTACTAATGTATCTACATGCCCATATACTTATATACTTTAGTATATTATAACAATATATCAAATGTATATCTGTATACTTCATATATTTTTTTATTTTCTTTTCTTTTCTTTATTTCCCCCTTTCTTTATTTTCTTTTCAAAATCCTTATATTTCATTTTTGAAATTATTTTCCATACTGCCTTTCGCATGCGTACTTTGATACCCGAGCTTTCCCCAAATCACCCAATTCTTTCTCTTTTCCATTTTTAATTTTGAAAACTTAATTTGAAGAACCTTCAAAGGACTTGAATTCTTTGGAAAATCTTCAAACTTCACCGGTCATTGCCGTCATCGGTCTTCGGAGATAACCAACCCCTGGATTCGACGGTTGGTCAAAATCAGGGTGTCTACAGTTTGCCCCTCTTCGGCAGAGCTTGTAAAGCAACACGTATCACAAGTGAATATCAAAGCCTGTGTGAAAGACAAGCCTTTGGCCAAGCTGTCGAATCCAGGTAAAAACAAAATGCGTTGCAAAATAGATGTATAGAGAGTCAAGTGCTGGTCATGCTCAACGGTGAGTAGCCTACGTATCCCGACTGGGAAACAACCCAGGACGTAGTTCAGGCAAAGGACAACATACAAACGCAAATAGTCACACGGATGAATGCTCCTATCTTATTGTGATGCACATGCTCGGTAATTTTATGCCCTATGTTCTCAGGTGCGATGATTCAAAGTTATGCTACTCTTCCGGGCATTAAAATTCATCTTACACCTCAAATTCCCTATTTACAATATTGTCCCACTCTAGGAATGTCATGACTGATACATATGTGCTTGATGTAGGTTTTGAGAATTGTGTGACCATTCGAGATGCGATTTGCGCATTATACTCTGGTATTGAATCAAGAATCGTCTGATTGATTGAGATGTGCCTCGCGTCTTACACTCCATGGTCTAATTAGGTAGCACAATGAAAGATTTGAGATACTTCATGCCTTAGACTCAAAATCTTCTGAAAAGGTCATCCGATCGATTGAGATGCTTCACGCCTTACACTCCATAGTCGAATCAGGTAGCACTGATCGGGAGAGAACTAATCCTAATTATACGCCTTAATTCACATTTGTTAGTATTTTTTATCCTGTTTTTGTATATTTTTACTTTGTTTTCTAGTTTTTGACAGGATTTGGAAGAAATCACCTAAACCAGGCTAAACAGGGTGAAAAAGCATAAAGAAAGAAGCTGAAAAAGCCAAGTCGCGCGCGCGGGCTCGCGCGCGAAAAGCAGAGAATCGCTCGCGCGATCCGCTCGCGCGAAAACCCAGATATCGCTCACGCGATCCGCGCGCGCGAGGTACCAAATGTCGCACTCGCGCGATATGTGTAAAAATCAAAGTTGCGTATTGTAGACACCCCATTTTTACCGTCCTTAAAAAAAAAAAAAAAAAAAATACAAAAAGAAGAAGTAAATAAAAAAAAAAAAGGAAAGAGAGAACTGACTCGTACAGGGGGCCCACCGGGCACGCAAATCGAGGAAAAGACCGAGAATCCATCGGGGATGCCAACAAAGGTTTTTAATGGCCATTCTAGGTCATTCAGAGTCATCAATCATACGGAAGTTCAAAAACGGCGGTCGCCGCTCAGCGCGGGTCCCGAATCGACTAACCGGGAGGTTAGAAAATGAGTCAGAATCAAGACCGGGGCAACCGAAGGCGAGTCAAAATGGCCGTAAGCCAAAGAAAGCATGGAAATGACTTCTGGGAAAGGAAAATGGGTCCGGACGGGCAATCAGAGGAAAAAGCGGTGGCCTGTTGGCTTTTACAGTCCAGAATCAGCACAAGGAAGGGCAAAACGGTCAATTTTGAGCCCGGGAGCAGAGATCATCGATCCGACTGTATGGGGTGGAAGGTAATCTCAATACAAGCACGAAGAACTTTGAATCGGTCAGATCCGACGGTCGGATCAAAAGATATGGGTAACCCTAATTCCACAGTCCAGGATCAGCACAGGAAAGGGCAAAATGGTCATCTTTTGTGCCCGGGCATAGTGATCATCGATCCGACTATACGGGGCTGAAGGTAATATCAATACAAGAATAAAGAACTTCAAATCAGTCAGATTCGACGGTCGGATCACGAGATATCAATAACCCTAATTTTGCAGTCCAAGACCAGCAGAGGGAGGGGCAAAACGGTCAATTTTGAGCCCGGGAGTAGAAATCGCCGATCCGACCGTGGGGATTTGTCGGTAAAGCTAAATGAAGACTAAATATTTTCGAATCGCTCAAATCGGACGGCCGGATGGAAAAAACAAGCTTCGGAAGACCGAACGGCCAAGATCGGGGGTTGTAGGGATCCGAAATGCGTCCCGTTCGCACCGGATCCTACCCAACCCAAAAGACTCTATAAATAGAGCCCCTTGGGTGCTGCACAAAGAGGAAGCTCTCTCCAAGCTCAAAAGAAGCTCTCTCCTTCTCTCCACCATTGTTATCTTCTCCAAAGCTCCAAAAAACCCAAAAAAATCACCATATCTCCACCACTACACCACCATAGCCTCCACCACCAGAAACCCATCATCATCAGGCAATTACCCAAACACCCAGTCCAACCACAGCCTCTAAAAGTGCCCAGAAAGCCCAGAAAGCTGTCTAAACCAAACACAGCCTTGGCCTCTGCCCAGAAACTGAAAAAACACCCAAACGGAGCCTTAAACTGCACTTCTGTGTCTCACCACCCATACCGTTGGCTTCGCATCGAAAAAACCCATCGACCCATCTTTTCAGATCCTCCAAAGGAGGTCCACAGCATCCTCACGCGCCGCCCAAACACCCCACGCGCCGCCGCTGCACAGTTTCTCCTCCGACGGCATTTCTGGACACCACCACAGGAAACCGCCACCACCACCACCATCGTCTGGACCTGACGATCCAGATTGCGGTGGTCCGGCGGCCAAAGACCACCGGAAACCGCCGCACGCGCTACACGCGCCACCACGGCACCGTTCCGCCTCCCCCACGCGCAGCTACACAGTCAGCGCTGAGTCAGCAGTTGACCATCCAACCAGGAGCTGACACGTGGAACAACAGCCACGTCATCTGCCACGTGTCTCTGCCACGTCAGGGTTGACCAGCCAATCACTGACTGCCACGTGGCATAAGATACCACGTGTCATGCCACGTCAACTGCCACGTCACTTGGCCAACCAACCAGAGGCTGCCACGTGTCACTGTCTGCCACGTCATCAAGCCACGTGTCACGCCACGTCACCTACCACATCATCGCCCCATCAGCTTTGACCAGCCAATCAGAAGGCGCCACGTGTCATTGACTGCTGACGCGGCGCTGACTCAGCCGCCACGTGTCTGCCACGTGGCAGTGGGCCCCACTTTGACTTTTTCGCCATTTTCGAGGCTTCCGGACCCGATTTTCGACGTTCCGATACTCATTCCTAGCTAATTTGGCCATTCCGGACGCACCCGTGTGCTCAGAATTGCAAAATTCCACCGTTTGAAGCAGTTTCTCCACTTTCAAGCTCATTTCTGCTCAAATCGGCCAGTTTGGCGCCGGCCGGTCCCGCCCGAAATCTGCCCGGACCGATTTTGCTCCGGTTTATACCTTTTTGGGGTTTTCGGCCGTTCCGGACTCACCGGTGACCTCCGTTTGGGCCCGTTTCAAGCCGAAATTCGATTTGGGCCCCGTTCAGCTATTTCCGAGCCGTTTTCTCAAGGTAAAGGGCCGTGTTCTTTTATTTTTTGATACCGACCGGCCTCGCCGTCGAATACTTGAAATACCGACCGGCCTCGCCGTCGAATACTTGAAATACCGACCGGCCTCGCCGTCGAATACTTGAAAATACCGACCGGCCTCGCCGTCGAATACTTGAAATACCGACCGGCCTCGCCGTCGGATACTTGAAAATAACGACCGGCCTCGCCGTCGAATACTTGAAATAACGGTCGGTTCGCCGCCAATACTTGACCCTTACCATTGTGAACTGGCTAGCTCCTAGTTCACTTGATTTTCCGGTAGGCCGGATCTACTTATTGTACATTCTTATATCTTGTCTTTCATTAATGTCAATATTTCTGTGCTTACTATCTCTTTCGATGTACATAATCACTGTAAAAAATATCATACATTCACTATGCTGTAAATCCTCAAATCAACTCAAAACGGGCGCCGACCCTTACTTCCGGTAACTTTCAAAAACCTTTCTTTCAAAATGAACACTTCAAGTTATCCCGTTGTTCAATAACGCCGATAATATGAATGTTCAAATTCAAAACGGGCACCGACCCTTACTTCCGGTATTCAAATCCTTTCTAAAACCGAACATTTCGATTAGTTACGTTGTTCAATAACGTTAACGACTTGAATGTTCGAGACTCAAATGGGCACCGACCCTTACTTCCGGCACATAATCAAGGTTAAAGTCTAGGAGTCGATTACGGTGATCGACGTCCTAGCTACACCGACTTTTCAAAAACACTATAACACACGAGCACGGTCAAACGTGACCAAAAATTTCAAAAAAATAAATAACAAGTTAGAGCTACGTTTGGCCTGATTCTCAACCCGAGATACGTATGCAACCCCCAAAAAGGGTGCGGCCATAACTTTTCATCTCTTTTCAATTCTTATTCTTTTATCTTTATGCCCCGTTATCATGAAAATCGCCAATTTGGCAACCATGCTTCGTCATGGATGTTCGAGGGTGCTTAATACCTTCCCTCGACATAACCGAGTCCCCGAACCCCTTTCTAAATCTCTGGTTTACTTGTCAAAAACATAGGCCCACTTTCCCAAACTGTAAAAATATAAAGATATATTTCCGTATCTTTATCGGGATCCTAACACCCGTACAAAGTTAGGTGGCGACTCTGAAAAATCTACTTGGCCTATTTTTCAAAATAAAAAAATACTTCCCCCACATTCCTCTTTTTCCATTTTCTTTAAAAAAGAACACGCCACTCTTATATATATATTTAAAAAACCTATTTTTTCCCGTCGCGGTGCGACAGCTGGCGACTCTGCTGGGGATTAACTTAAGAGGACTCAAGCCATTACTTTGGCGATCTTCATACTAACGGGGCATTTTCTTTTACTAATTCTTTTTTTTCTTTCTTTTTTAGTCTTGTAAGTATTTTGCTTGCACAGGATTTGCGGCCAATGACAAAAAATAAATTGCAAGGCCAATGCCAACTTTATTTTGCTCAAGCATTATCACGCACACTACACATTGAGCATGTTCATAACCCGGTTCCGAGGAACCACCCTTAAGATTAGATAGGAAGTTGAGTAGGTGGCGTGGCCGTTGCGGTGTTACCGTCGGTACCAGCACTGAAATTCTCCCGCTCGAACCACCAACCTGAGAAGGTGCTCCGGCACTGGAGGTTTGAAGGTTTGGGGACCGGACCCGATTTAAGTCTACATTAGACGTCAACCTCTCCACATAGTCACATTTTTACACGTGCATTCAAAACCTTTCAAAATACGAAACGGCGCCGAAGGGATGCCCATTCTCACTTATCCTCTCCTTACATTTTAACAAGGATGGATTCACTTTTTCAAAAACTCAAAAAACGGCGCCGGAAGGCTGCCAGACTTTTTCCCAACTCGTTCTCACCTTTTAAAGCAAGAATAAAACTTCCCAAGGACAAATCCACTTTTCAAAGACATTTGGTGACGCCGAAAGGCTATCCAGATTCACCTCATACCTTGGGAACACACATCACACTGGGGCACTACTCTCCCATCTCTAACGAGTCACTGGGAGAAGAATCCCCATTTCTTTCCTTTGAAGCGACTTACTAACTATACTTCTTCCAACCTTCGCTGCAGGTACACTTCTGACAGAGGTCAACATGGGAAGCCTCTACACGCTCAGCCTACTCCCTGCATCACCAACTTCTCCACGGATCGAAAAAGTTTGAATGGACAACCAGTCCAAGCAACTCTGAATTTCGAATCCAAACATGTCCAAAGCGCCAAGCCTGAGCAGGGCCGAATGACAAAATCCTAGGAGATCAAATCCGAGCAGTACCAGCGCATTCGCGATTGTTCGAACCCTCAAGCCGCTGAACCAATAGGCCTACTTCAATCCATATACATCCACAAGCCTTTGGTCATGTCCAAGACGACTCTCGTAAGAGACCCAATACTCAACCCACTATCCTGAAACATTACTCCTCGTCATATACCACACAGGGGCAGTTTCTCCATACTATTAAATTTATGCTTTGTCTGCTTTGCATAAGTACATACTTTCAAATGAAAAAACAAAAACAAAACTCATTCTTTGCATCATTCAATAATTGTCATCTGCTCTCATTCCTTAAATCTCATGAGTATGTTGGATATGACTGTCTTACTGCTTGTTGAATACGAATTAGACATTGTACTAGACTTCCGGACGTAACAAAGCTTTGTTCGATTCTACCTGAAAGTACGACCAACACAAGGTCATGCCGAGAAACGACTCAAGTTCACAAATCGGCCATTTCATCCTCTGACGATGCTCACATCTTAACAAGAATCAGGTGACAAAAGCATACTTCTCTATGACAACTTGATGTCACCTGAGTACACAAGGACAGAATAAATTGCCGATGACCATTCATGGACAAGAACACCTCAGTCCATTCTCATGATCATGACACACATCGACTGGGGCAGTCTTCGCCCCCACATCTGAGCAAAAGAGGTCATCACGATCACTGCTGGCCCACATGGGGCCCCTCAATTCTCACCATGAGAATAAATACGCGTTCCCACGATCTCTAACTTCAATGATGCATATATGTGATCTCTGAACCTGACTCGACTTGTGTCAAAATGATTAGAGGCAATCATTTCAGCTATCTATATACACTACTTTCCCTCGTTAGCCCACTTGAGCCATACGATGATTTCTTTTCAACCTTAAACCCCTGAGGATCACCCCCTAAACTGGGGCAATGCCAACAAAAAGAAAAAAAGAAAGAGAAAGCAAACAAAAAAAGAACTCAATGTAAAGCTGGAGCACTTCCACAAAAGATACGATCCGACTTGGATACATACTTCAAACTGGGGCAATTCTCCCCAGTACATACTTTACTCAGCAATGACATACCCCACACTAGATTGGGATGAAGAAAAAAAAAAAAAAAAAAAAAAAAAAAAAAAAAGGAAAAAGAAAAATCAAAAGAAGGATAGACGCAAGGCATAAGGTGATCTCAGGAATCTCAACCGACTTTTCAAAACAAACTTTGAGCCTTCATGCGATCCTTTCATTTCTCAACCCATGACCCTGGCCTACGTTACAACCCAGTAAAGTCCACTTTGATTGACACAGGCCTTGTTGGGTTCACTAAATCACATACTTGCATCATTCCAAACGACGGGAGTGCTACATACTTTCAAATCACAAGATACACTGAAGCGCAACAATCACATAACCGGATTCAGTGAAAACCCGTGAGGGCGCCGAAGGTAAAAATGGTTTCAGAGAGAAAGAGAGCTCGAGAGAAATCAAATACTAAAAAACTGAGTCCTTCTGAAGGACAATCACTGGGGCACTGAGCCTATACAGTCAAATACTTTGTCTTCTAGTGCTTAACATGCGATAAGACAGTCAATATCCATTAACTCATGAGCATTCTTTCACAGATGATAGATTCATGCATCATACTCTTGTAAATACGTTTACTTAGCACCCATTCATATCTTTCAGCATAGCAGACAATGCATACTTTCTATAGCAGGGATAACTGGTTCCGACACTACTCTCAACTTCCAAAAGCCCAACCACTGGCCCAACTTCACAAGCCCAAATTCCAAAAGCCTAACCACTGGCCCAACATACTTCCAAAGCCCAGCCACTGGCCCAACTTTCAAAAGCATCACCACCAACTGAGCCATGATATCAACCTTTGCTCAGACTCACCAACTTTACACTGATCCATCTGCTCGGATCCACATATCAAATCGATCTTCTCCTCGGTAGATTGTCAAGAAATCTATCTCTCGCTCAGGTCTAACCGTTCATGCTCAAATCAGGAATCAGGTATGAGACCCTCCAGCGGCATCCTATTCACTACTCGGCATCAAAATCCATCATCAGAATTAGGAGTGAGACCTTCAAAACGGCGTCCTATTTTATCACAAGCACCAGGTATAAGACCCTCCAGCGGCATCCTATTCACTACTCGGCGTCAGAATTCATCATCAGAATTGGGAGTGAGTCCGTCAAGGGGCATCCTGTTCACAAATCTCACTATTGGGAATGAGTCCGTCAAGTGGCGTCCCAATCACATCTCAAGTTCAGGAGTGAGTCCGTCAAGGGGCATCCTATTCACAATTGGGAATGAGTCCGTCAAGTGGCGTCCCGTTTACATCTCAAGCTCAGGAGTGAGTCCGTCAAGAGGTATCCTGTTCACAAATCTTACTATTGGGAATGAGTCCGTCAAGTGGCGTCCCGTCTACAGCTTCAGCACAGGAGTGAGTCCGTCAAGGGGCATCCTGTTCACAAATCTTACTATTGGGAATGAGTCCGTCAAGTGGCATTCCGTTTACATCTTCAGCACAGGAGTGAGTCCGTCAAGGGGCATCCTGTTCACAAATCTCACTATTGGGAATGAGTCCGTCAAGTGGCGTCCCAATCACATCTCAAGCTCAGGAGTGAGTCCGTCAAGGGGCATCCTATTCGCAAATCTTACTATTGGGAATGAGTCCGTCAAGTGGCGTCCCGTCTACAGCTTTAGCACAGGAGTGAGTCCGTCAAGGGGCATCCTGTTCACAAATCTCACTATTGGGAATAAGTCCGTCAAGTGGCATCCCGTTTACATCTTCAGCACAGGAGTGAGTCCGTCAAGGGGCATCCTATTCACATCATCGTCTATCAATCATCAGAATCAGGAGTGAGTCCGTCAAGTGGCATTCTGTTCATATCACCTACCATCAGGTATAAGTCCTTCAAACGGCATCCAACTTATATTGGCATCAAGTGTCAGGTATCTCTCTTACCCTCCCGCACTCTATAGCAATCACGCGCATCGCATTTTGCTATCCTCTTATTTCACAGCGATCACGCCTCACGTGGCATTTCGCTATCTCACACACAGCAATCACGCCCCAACGCGGCATTTTGCTCTCTTACTTCACAGCGATCACGCCCCACGTGGCATTTCGCTATCTCATCCACAGCGATCACGCCTCACATGGCATTTCGCTATCTCACACACAGCAATCACGCCCCAACGCGGCATTTTGCTCTCTTACTTCACAGCGATCACGCCCCACGTGGCATTTCGCTATCTCATCCACAGCAATCACGCCTCACATGGCATTTTGCTCTCTCATACTCCCAGCAGTCACGCGTATCGCATTCTGTTGGACCTTATCTCCACGGCAATTACCCGTATCGGACTTTGCTATTCACGTCTCTTATATTCAAGGCAATCACGCGAATCGCATTTTGCCACTCAAACATTCACAGCAATCACGCCCCACGTGGCATTTTGCTCCCCTATCCCACAGCAATCTCGCCCAACGTGGCATCTCTCACATTTGCTTCAAAACGGCAAATTTTTGTTCACCGAACGTGGTGTTCCCTATCTCGCCCAACGTGGCATTTCTCGTTTGCTTCAAAACGGCAAACTTCTGTTCACCAAACGTGGTGTTCCCCCTCTCTCGCCCAACGTGGCATCCCTCATTTTGCTTCAAAATGGCAAAACACTCAAATTCTAAGTTCGTTACGAACTACGCCCGGTCTGATTCTCCCGACGGGAGATACGTAGGCAGCTTTTACGAAGCCCGACCACACTATCCACCAATCTTAGATCATTCACCTAACCCCACAGAGTCATTCCCCAATGGAGCGTACTCGCCCACTACACTACATCCCGTACTCGGTCCCCAACGGATCACATTCTTCATCACTTCCACCAAGGTACGTTCTCTTCTTGCCCTACGGCACTTGCACTCGAACTACGTCCGACCTGATTCTTCCTAACGGAGGATACGTAGGCATCTTGAACACTTTTCGAGATCGGTCATACCATTGTACATATTTTCTCATGTTTTCAAAAGGATTCGGCAAAAATGGGTCGTCTCTCGAAATCTTTGTCCTGATTTGCTCCGCAAAACTTGACAAAGAGGGGCAGCTGTAGACACCCCATTTTTACCGTCCTTAAAAAAAAAAAAAAAAAAAATACAAAAAGAAGAAGTAAATAAAAAAAAAAAAAGGAAAGAGAGAACTGACTCGTACAGGGGGCCCACCGGGCACGCAAATCGAGGAAAAGACCGAGAATCCATCGGGGATGCCAACAAAGGTTTTTAATGGCCATTCTAGGTCATTCAGAGTCATCAATCATACGGAAGTTCAAAAACGGCGGTCGCCGCTCAGCGCGGGTCCCGAATCGACTAACCGGGAGGTTAGAAAATGAGTCAGAATCAAGACCGGGGCAACCGAAGGCGAGTCAAAATGGCCGTAAGCCAAAGAAAGCATGGAAATGACTTCTGGGAAAGGAAAATGGGTCCGGACGGGCAATCAGAGGAAAAAGCGGTGGCCTGTTGGCTTTTACAGTCCAGAATCAGCACAAGGAAGGGCAAAACGGTCAATTTTGAGCCCGGGAGCAGAGATCATCGATCCGACTGTATGGGGTGGAAGGTAATCTCAATACAAGCACGAAGAACTTTGAATCGGTCAGATCCGACGGTCGGATCAAAAGATATGGGTAACCCTAATTCCACAGTCCAGGATCAGCACAGGAAAGGGCAAAATGGTCATCTTTTGTGCCCGGGCATAGTGATCATCGATCCGACTATACGGGGCTGAAGGTAATATCAATACAAGAATAAAGAACTTCAAATCAGTCAGATTCGACGGTCGGATCACGAGATATCAATAACCCTAATTTTGCAGTCCAAGACCAGCAGAGGGAGGGGCAAAACGGTCAATTTTGAGCCCGGGAGTAGAAATCGCCGATCCGACCGTGGGGATTTGTCGGTAAAGCTAAATGAAGACTAAATATTTTCGAATCGCTCAAATCGGACGGCCGGATGGAAAAAACAAGCTTCGGAAGACCGAACGGCCAAGATCGGGGGTTGTAGGGATCCGAAATGCGTCCCGTTCGCACCGGATCCTACCCAACCCAAAAGACTCTATAAATAGAGCCCCTTGGGTGCTGCACAAAGAGGAAGCTCTCTCCAAGCTCAAAAGAAGCTCTCTCCTTCTCTCCACCATTGTTATCTTCTCCAAAGCTCCAAAAAACCCAAAAAAATCACCATATCTCCACCACTACACCACCATAGCCTCCACCACCAGAAACCCATCATCATCAGGCAATTACCCAAACACCCAGTCCAACCACAGCCTCTAAAAGTGCCCAGAAAGCCCAGAAAGCTGTCTAAACCAAACACAGCCTTGGCCTCTGCCCAGAAACTGAAAAAACACCCAAACGGAGCCTTAAACTGCACTTCTGTGTCTCACCACCCATACCGTTGGCTTCGCATCGAAAAAACCCATCGACCCATCTTTTCAGATCCTCCAAAGGAGGTCCACAGCATCCTCACGCGCCGCCCAAACACCCCACGCGCCGCCGCTGCACAGTTTCTCCTCCGACGGCATTTCTGGACACCACCACAGGAAACCGCCACCACCACCACCATCGTCTGGACCTGACGATCCAGATTGCGGTGGTCCGGCGGCCAAAGACCACCGGAAACCGCCGCACGCGCTACACGCGCCACCACGGCACCGTTCCGCCTCCCCCACGCGCAGCTACACAGTCAGCGCTGAGTCAGCAGTTGACCATCCAACCAGGAGCTGACACGTGGAACAACAGCCACGTCATCTGCCACGTGTCTCTGCCACGTCAGGGTTGACCAGCCAATCACTGACTGCCACGTGGCATAAGATACCACGTGGCACTGCCACGTGTCATGCCACGTCAACTGCCACGTCACTTGGCCAACCAACCAGAGGCTGCCACGTGTCACTGTCTGCCACGTCATCAAGCCACGTGTCACGCCACGTCACCTACCACATCATCGCCCCATCAGCTTTGACCAGCCAATCAGAAGGCGCCACGTGTCATTGACTGCTGACGCGGCGCTGACTCAGCCGCCACGTGTCTGCCACGTGGCAGTGGGCCCCACTTTGACTTTTTCGCCATTTTCGAGGCTTCCGGACCCGATTTTCGACGTTCCGATACTCATTCCTAGCTAATTTGGCCATTCCGGACGCACCCGTGTGCTCAGAATTGCAAAATTCCACCGTTTGAAGCAGTTTCTCCACTTTCAAGCTCATTTCTGCTCAAATCGGCCAGTTTGGCGCCGGCCGGTCCCGCCCGAAATCTGCCCGGACCGATTTTGCTCCGGTTTATACCTTTTTGGGGTTTTCGGCCGTTCCGGACTCACCGGTGACCTCCGTTTGGGCCCGTTTCAAGCCGAAATTCGATTTGGGCCCCGTTCAGCTATTTCCGAGCCGTTTTCTCAAGGTAAAGGGCCGTGTTCTTTTATTTTTTGATACCGACCGGCCTCGCCGTCGAATACTTGAAATACCGACCGGCCTCGCCGTCGAATACTTGAAATACCGACCGGCCTCGCCGTCGAATACTTGAAAATACCGACCGGCCTCGCCGTCGAATACTTGAAATACCGACCGGCCTCGCCGTCGGATACTTGAAAATAACGACCGGCCTCGCCGTCGAATACTTGAAATAACGGTCGGTTCGCCGCCAATACTTGACCCTTACCATTGTGAACTGGCTAGCTCCTAGTTCACTTGATTTTCCGGTAGGCCGGATCTACTTATTGTACATTCTTATATCTTGTCTTTCATTAATGTCAATATTTCTGTGCTTACTATCTCTTTCGATGTACATAATCACTGTAAAAAATATCATACATTCACTATGCTGTAAATCCTCAAATCAACTCAAAACGGGCGCCGACCCTTACTTCCGGTAACTTTCAAAAACCTTTCTTTCAAAATGAACACTTCAAGTTATCCCGTTGTTCAATAACGCCGATAATATGAATGTTCAAATTCAAAACGGGCACCGACCCTTACTTCCGGTATTCAAATCCTTTCTAAAACCGAACATTTCGATTAGTTACGTTGTTCAATAACGTTAACGACTTGAATGTTCGAGACTCAAATGGGCACCGACCCTTACTTCCGGCACATAATCAAGGTTAAAGTCTAGGAGTCGATTACGGTGATCGACGTCCTAGCTACACCGACTTTTCAAAAACACTATAACACACGAGCACGGTCAAACGTGACCAAAAATTTCAAAAAAATAAATAACAAGTTAGAGCTACGTTTGGCCTGATTCTCAACCCGAGATACGTATGCAACCCCCAAAAAGGGTGCGGCCATAACTTTTCATCTCTTTTCAATTCTTATTCTTTTATCTTTATGCCCCGTTATCATGAAAATCGCCAATTTGGCAACCATGCTTCGTCATGGATGTTCGAGGGTGCTTAATACCTTCCCTCGACATAACCGAGTCCCCGAACCCCTTTCTAAATCTCTGGTTTACTTGTCAAAAACATAGGCCCACTTTCCCAAACTGTAAAAATATAAAGATATATTTCCGTATCTTTATCGGGATCCTAACACCCGTACAAAGTTAGGTGGCGACTCTGAAAAATCTACTTGGCCTATTTTTCAAAATAAAAAAATACTTCCCCCACATTCCTCTTTTTCCATTTTCTTTAAAAAAGAACACGCCACTCTTATATATATATTTAAAAAACCTATTTTTTCCCGTCGCGGTGCGACACGTATTTCAGTATACTGAAGACTTCTGTGCAAACGAAACTGCTGAACGACGTCTAGACTGTAAATTACATCAGTTTTAGTTCGTTTCGGGTTAGGAAGGCTTCCAAAACTTGTTGTAAATCTATATATACCCTATTTTATTACAAAAAAAGGGTTAGACATTGTTAGCAATTAATATACACACATTCTACAACCATACTTCCAGCCATTGAAGGGAGGGAAGCAAGGAGAAGAAGAAGAAGACCAAGGGTTTCCATGGCCTCCTCCATCAACTACTTGCCATCCATCACTTCCATGGACGGCTAGATCATAGATCTAGGGTTTCAATGAAGCCCTAGACGAGTAATAGGGTTTTATTTATGTTTTTATTTTAGTTTTATTATGTATGGATGACAGTCACATGTTTAGAGGATTTTTATAAATAAATCGAACTTTTAGTGATTAAATCATTACTTTCAGAATTTATTCTTGTCTTAGATCTATTTTGACTGTGATGTGCTCAACGATCTATGCTTGCTGTGCTTGTTTAGATTGTTTACATGTGATGGTGCTTTATTGATTTGTGCTATCAAGTATCCGAATAGTCCATGCCTAGGTTAGACGGATTAGATCACAACCCTAGTTTAGTGTGGGATAATTCGTGCTAACCGAAGATGGATTATGTTGGTGCTTGAACCATGAATATCTTCTTGTCGGAGGAATTGGGCTTGTAGCTACAATTCCCCATTATCATCCAACTTAATAAGCTAAAGTAATTCATAAATATTCCTATTATGAAGCTAGTGTCCTAGGTTTCTTAAACTTATTATAAAAATAAATATTTAATTGCTTTCATAGTTTAGATTTAGTTTTATTGTTATTAGTTTAATTAAAATCAAATCAAAATTCGTTTTCATAATTAACTAAAGTTAGGTTTTAAAATTAAGTCGTTGTAGTTAACCAATCCCTGTGGGTTCGACCTTTACTTCCACACTGCAAATCTTTTGAAAAGTAAAGAACACTTTTTATATCTTGATTCTAACAACATCAATTTTTGGCGCCGTTGCCGGGGATTGCAATTCACTACCTTTAGTTTTAGAATCTTAGTTTAGTTAATTCGTAAATATTAGATTAGGTTTTTTTTTTATTTTTCGCTTTTGTTTTGAGTTACTAACTTTTTATTTTATTTTGTAGTTTCTCGAATCGTCAAAATTCTAACGTTTCCGAGTGGATTAGCTAATTACATCAAAGGAGCTTACGCAAATAAAAATATAAATAAAATAAAATAAATTGCTTCTTGTGAAACTCGCTTTAAACCACTGTAAGTCAGGGCGCTGTGACGCACTATTTGCATTAGTTTAGGGTTAATTGCACTGCATTAGCTACGAAACCCGGGGCGCTGGGCTTGACGCGGTCATTGCATTACAGGATAATATTCATGCATCACAGTAGTTGAGTGCTTGTTATCTTAGTTGCGTGATTGCTATTTGTTTTTTTTTAGTTGAGTCAGTTTTTGTTTTTAGTTTACTTTCTTTTAGTTTATGTTAGGTACACGTTCAAATAAACCGGAATTAAAACCTTTTGACTCTGAACTTGAACGTACATTAAGACGTAACAAGTCTTCAAACTTAACTTCTAGAACACGGTTTTTAATAGACGACGATTTGACACCGAAACCAACGTCTTTATTTGAGTCCGAAATACGTAGTACTCTTACAAGATTAAAGAAACCACGCTTTCATAACATAGAACCGATTAAAATGGCAGATATTGGAAATAACAATAACAACCAAAATAACAACGGAAATAATTTGAATAATCCTAATATACCACCACCTCCTCCACTTAAAGATTATTTTATTCCGACGACTTACACGCCACAAACTTGTATCGACTTACCGGAGGCGACGACATCTCACTTTGAGATAAAGTCGTCTACCATCTCGCTACTTCCATCTTTCCATGGCCGTTTAAATGAAGATCCATATAAACACTTAGGAGATTTTCAAGATATATGTTCTACTTTGAAAATCCAAAACTTAACTGATGATGAATTAAAATTGCGGCTCTTTCCATTCTCTTTAAAAGATAAAGCTAAATATTGGCTTCAATCTTTGGAGCCAAACACAATTAGAACATGGGAAGACTTACACACCACATTTTTACAAAAGTTTTTCCCGATTATGCGTACGAATCAGATAAGAAAATCTATAACAAACTTTGTGATGCAAGATGGGGAATCACTCTACGACACGTGGGAAAAATTTAAAGAATTATTACGTTCGTGTCCACATCATCAGGTTCCTAAGTAGCAATTGGTTCAAGTCTTCTACGAGGGG
Organism: Hydrangea macrophylla; assembly: GCA_033977485.1. Classification (NCBI taxonomy): domain Eukaryota; kingdom Viridiplantae; phylum Streptophyta; class Magnoliopsida; order Cornales; family Hydrangeaceae; genus Hydrangea; species Hydrangea macrophylla. The sequence goes on along the minus strand of CM066984.1, from coordinate 43,111,286 downwards.
CTTATTCCCTCTGTTAGAAATACCGTCGATGCTGTTTGTGCGGGTACCTTCCTACACAAAAGTGCCGATGAGGCCTGGAAAATTTTTGAAACATTAAGTGAGAACTCGATGCATCAGACTGTGTCAGTACGTTCTGAGGGATATCTTAATCAACCTAAGAGGGAGGTAAAGTTCGAGTCAAGTCAATCAATTGAAATAAAAGAACTATCTAACAAACTTGACTGACTTTTAACAATGAACCAAACGACAGCCTCACCCGCTCATGAAATTTGTGCATTATGTTCTGATCCGTCACATTCTATCCTTTCGTGTCCATCGGCGAGTCAATTTCCGAAATTCGTGGAGCAACACATTAACTCTATTCAACAATACCCACGAAATAATTATAATTCGACTACTAATAATCCGGATGCGCCATGGAGAAACCATCCTAACTTCTCTTGGAAAAATAATAATAATAATCCTAATGAGGCGACTAATTTTCCTAATGCATATCGACCTCACTTTCAACCTAATCAATACCAACAACCGCATCCTAATCTGAACCCTCCAAGGGGTAACATTTTTGAGGAAAAGGTGTTGGCATCCCTTAATAAAATTGAAACGCAAGTACAGGCACAAGCACAAATAGTGCACTCTCATACACAATCCATTGCGAAGCTTGAATCCCAAATGGGACAACTAGCTACTGTAGTGAGTCGTAGAAACAAGGGGACGTTGCCTAGTCAAACAATTCAAAACCCTAAGGGACAATATGAGGTTAAGGGGTCGAATGAACAAGTAAACGCCGTCTCAACTAGGATGACTACACGAGAGGAGGTGATCGAAACCCCTAATAAGAATGAGAATGTGATAGATGTGAACATCAACTCTAATAAAGAGAGGGGTGAGGACGTGAATCAATGTAGAAAAGAAAATGAACCGGTCTCAACGAACTATATTCCGAGAATTCCATATCCACCTAATGTTGAGGGACCGTCACATTTGCCCAAGAAAGGGTCAAAAATGGAAGATATACTCGAGGTGTTTAAACAAGTTAAAATCAATATTCCTTTCCTCGATGCTATTAAACAAATTCCCGCTTATGCTAAATGTCTTAAAGACCTATGCACACAAAAGCGCAAATTACGTAGTCATACTCCTAAAAAGGTCTTCCTCACGAAAAAAGTAAGCTCTATATTCCAACACGCTCCTCTGAAGTATAAGGATCCTGGTATGCCTACGATTTCATGTGTCATAGGTGACACTATCATTCATCGGGCTCTCCTTGACTTAGGTGCGAGTGTTAATCTCTTACCTTATCACGTCTATAAACAACTAGGTCTAGGAGAACTTAAACCTACGGCCGCTACTATTCAATTAGCGGATCGTTCTGTCAAAGTACCTAGAGGAATCGTCGAGGACGTCTTGGTTAAAGTTGATAAATGCTATTATCCTGTCGACTTCATGGTCCTTGACACTGAACCCGTGCTAGATGCTAGGAAACACACTCCTGTCATTCTAGGCCGTCCATTCTTAGCAACCGCTAACGCACGTGTTAACTGCCAGACGGGGGTAATGAAAGTGTCGTTTGGGAACATGAACTTAAAATTAAACGTTTTTAATGCTATGGATCAACCTCCTAAAGACGACGATTACCTATGTGAGGCGGAAGGTGAGGTAAGACGGAATATTAAGCCTAACAAAGCAATAAATGTGCGTAACGACAAAGATATAGCGGATGATGAGTGGATGAACCCTAATACCTAGGACCCTAATGTTGAATCTACTCGGAAGGTAAGAAATTGATTTGAACATACTGACAAACCGTCAATCGAATTAATTCAAAGCGACGTGATTTCTGCTTACCATCGAGCTCTACCTGATATTCTTAGGGGTACAAAGTCTGATTTTCAACCTCCGTGAGTCTTGAGCTAGAACGGTCTAGCTGAAGACGTAAAAGTTAGCGCTTCTTGGGAGGCAACCCAAGCTTAATTTCGTTGGTTCTCTTTGTTTTTGAGTTATTTTGGTCAGTCTTAGAGTTTTCTGGACAGGTTTGGGGGTCGGAATTAATTTATTTTAATATTATATACATAATTTTAGCCACAAAATGGAAAAAACTGAAATTGCGCGCGCAGCCCGCTCGCGCAAGACGTCGCTCGCGCGGCCCGCTGGCGCGAGTTTTTAGACGATTTTCTTTGTTTTTCTTTATTTGAGCTCTCTGCTTCTCCTCGCGCCTGGTGTCGCAGGCGCGAGGTAGCTCGCGCGAGAGAGGTAAAAAAAAAAAAAACTGGGATTCGCGCGCGCGACGGCCGCTCGCGCGGACCGCTCGCGCGATTCCCCACTTTCCTGTTTTTTCCCTTTTGTTTTCTATATCCTTCCCCCTACCTATTTTATTTGTGTTTCTTTTCTGTTTTTGTTTATTTGGTTCAGTTTAGTTCGTGTTCGTTGTTTTCCTTGTTACATTTATACTTTTTCGTTTTATTTCTTTTCCATTTGCTAGTTTAGTTTAGTTTAGCTTAGTTTTTAGATTTATATTCCATATTTAGGTTTCATTTACTTTTAATATTCTTTTGTTAGTTTCTTTTTATCTAGTATTAACAGGTGGTTCCATTTGGAGCAATTGAACTTTATCGCCATATTCTTATACATTTACCTGTTTGTCATTGCCGAAACTAAGGTACTATCGTTCCTTTCTTACCTACTCTCCTTTCTTTCATTTTATTGTTTCATTGGGGACAATGAAAGGTTTAGGTTTGGGGGTATGCACTCACACATGCACATTAGTATTTTATGCGAAATTTTAAAATTAGTGTGTTTAAATAAACGATGATTACCGATGTTTTTGCAATATAAATTTGATACTTCTTGTTCAATAACTTTGATTGTTATAGAATGATAAACAATGAAAGATGTGATTAAACATTTGCTGAAGTTATGATGTAACGTTTTAAGTTATGTATTGTTTGAATCGTAGTTTTATATCCTAGATTTGCACATAAACCTATGCACTGCACGTAGTCGCTTGAATACATGTTTGATGTGAACTATAATATGATTCGGATTTCTAGATAACACATGGTGGAGACTAGACCCAGTAAGCTTTTGAGCCTATCTTTTCTTTTTAGAGGGTTATAAATACATTTTGTGTTTGTCAAATTTCATTGAAATAGCGCATCTACTTGTTGTTTAGTCTCATTATTCTTGTTTTGGTTGATAGTCAAGTTAAAATATTTGTTACCATGCTAAATAATCTTCCGTCGTAAACATTGAAGAACCGTATTACCCTAGGACATGATTTTAGGCCTCTTTGTTTATTGCCGACCGATAAAAGATAAAATTTTCTTAGTTCGCCATTTGAGCCGTTACAATGCCTCTTTTTCTTTGTTCACCATTATCCTCTTTAAAAGCTCCAACTTGATCAACTTGGAGTATACCACTGGAAGAGTGATCAACTTTTAGTAGTACTAAGGCGATGTGTTGAGTGAGAAGAAGAAGAAAGTAAGATGCTATTGGGGTAGTTGCTTGGTATTCAATGAATAATCATTTGAGAAGCAAGAAAAGGAAAAGGAAAAGGAAAAGGAAAAGAAACAAAATAAAGAAGAGGAGGGTTGAAAAAATGAAAGAAAAGAAGAAAAATGAATAAAAAGGAATGAAGAGAAAGAAAAGATGAAAGTTTGTAGAAGAAGAATGAAAGAAATCGAACATGCCTTACAACGCCATTCTGAGATTACCACCCTAGTATATCCTTTTTCATTACCTGAGCCATGTTACAACCTTCAAAAAGTCCTAATTGATCCTAGGAAACATGGTTCGAATATGAAAACGATGGGAGGGGATTAAAACATGGTAATGATTAATTTTTCTTGATTGTTGGCATCCTATCCATGAGACTACTATTCTTTTGTGTCATGCATCTTTTTCGAGTCATATGTGAGCATTTCTCGTTTTGAAAATATATTTCTTTGCTCCCATATACTAGAAAAATTACACATGTTTCTGAGTGTTTCATTTGAGAGTGTAATTAATTGTGAGATTCGTAGTCGAAGCATAGTTGGATGTGATGAGAACATGGCGGCTAGCACAAGGTGGAATGCGGACCCGAACCACGTGCCAATTGGTCCGGTTACAAGGGCTCGAGCAAAGCGGTTCAAGGACAATCTCAATGGGCTGGTTCAACAAATTTGGGTTGAGACTAATTTGAGTGGCCCAAAGGAGGATACTAGTGATCCACAAGGCTGGGTGTCCATGATTCAAGCTCTAGAATAAATTATAGGCTTGCATGCCAACTTAAGAACTTTTTCATATTTGTTAGTTTGTTTTTTATTTTAGTTTTGGAGTGAATTATATTGGGCTATAATATTCCGTAGGTTTAAAAGGGCCCAACTTTAAGGCTCAGCTATTTTAACAGTTTTAGGGTTTGTAATATTCAGTTTTTGATCATTAATAATATTGCGAGAGTTTTCTCTTTGGTTCTTTGAAGAACTATTCGAACTTATCAGATTTACTCTGTGGCGTTCATACCTTGACTTATCAATCGAGTTTTCCATCCTTGATTGTGGCGTTTCCATCCTTTATACCAAGGTTCGCATCTGTTATAGGTGTTGGGTCGCGGTTTCCATTGAATCTGACAGTAGAACGGTCCGAGACATTAATCGTGTTACGGGTTTCGTCACAGTATTGGCGGGGTTCGTATCAGTTGGTATCAGAGCACAGTTCTAGTCTCAGGTTTATCATATCTTTTTCGTTTCTGTTCTTATTCGTTTCTTCTGGTTCTGTTCATATTCGTTTTTGTTGCGAATCTGATCTGTGATTTGCTCTTGTTACTTCGTGTTTGTTCATTCTCGTGATCGTTGTTATTGTGGTTTTTTTTTTCTTCTTGGAATTAGGGTTTCTGAATCAGATACGTGAACTGTGAAGTCTGCCTGATTATTCAAGAAAAAAAAATACAAAAAAAGAAAAAAAAAAAAAAAAAAAAAAAAAAGAAAAGAAAAGAAAAGAAGAGAAAAGAAGAGATCTGTTGGGGAGGAAAAAAAAAAAAAAAAAAAAAAAAAAAAAAATCGGCTTAAAATTTTATTTTTGTTTTGCGATATTTGGGGTCTAAGGAGTCCGAATCTGACCTTACTCCATAGTGTGAAAAAAAATTTCCGAAAATTCCATTTTTTGTGCTTTTGGAAACCTAGCCATCCGCGTTCGTTTTTATTTTCGTCGTGCTTTCAGCTTCCAAATTTGATTGGTCTAGTTTGGGTGTGGATTGTTACTGAGAAATTCTGGTCATTGTTTGAACAGTTTCATAAGAACCGAGTGAGAATTACTACGAGTGGAAAAAGGCAAGAGTGGTGAGCACATAAGAGGGTAAAAGCCAAATTGATTTTCAGTTTAAACACGAGTGAACTTGAGTGATACATCCTAGTTGAGTGAAACACGTGAGCGAGAGTTGTGAGGTCCTATATATATATTTTTATCTAATCTTTGTTTTGCAGCGAAATATGGCCCATAAAGACAAAAACATTGCCGGGGAGGTTTCGGGAGAGACTGATCAGAAACTACTATTGGAGGCATTAATGGGTGAAATGAGGAGGGTATTGAGGACAGAGATGGATCAAGTCCATGAACGGTTAGATAGAGTAGAGAATGCACGTGTGGAGCAGCCACAAAACAATGCTCCTCATGGACGTAGAAGAGAGAGAGTTCAACCGAGGGGAGTGAGAGTTGAAGAAGAGGAGTATTTTTGGGAAGACTTTGACGAAGAAAATGATCAGGAGTCAATAGATAATCATAGGAGATATGGTGGTCGGGGTAGAGAAGTTAGGTTTAGAGAAGCTAGGAACCGGGAAGATAATAATTTGGGTAGTATTAAGATGAAGATTCCTTCGTTTCAAGGGAAGAATGATCCGGAAGCCTATCTAGAATGGGAGAAGAAGGTAGAATTAGTATTTGATTGCCACCATTACTCTGAGGCTAAGAAGGTAAAACTTGCTGCCATTGAATTTTCTGATTATGCTATCATTTGGTGGGATCAATTGGTGTTGAATAGGAGAAGAAATAGGGAGCGTCCAATAGAGACGTGGGAGGATATGAAAACTGTGATGAGGAAGCGGTTCGTTCCAAGCTATTATTACCGAGAGTTGTACAACAAGTTGCAAAGTTTGAGGCAAGGTAATAGGAGTGTGGAAGAATATTATAAGGAGATGGAAGTAGCTATGATTCGAGCGAATGTAGAGGAAGATCGAGAGGCTACAATGGCTAGATTCTTAGTTGGGTTGAATCGGGAAATTGCCAATGCAGTGGAATTGCAACACTATGTTGAGTTGGAGGATATGGTACACATGGCTATTAAAATTGAGAATCAACTCAAGAGGAGGGGCAGCAGCACACGTCCAAGCCAAAATCCAAGCCAAAATTCCAATACATCCGCTTGGAAACCAAATAATTGGAAAAGAGATGAGAAGCAGCCTTTGGTGAAGCCAAAAACTGAGCAAAAACAAGAAGTGACCAGCCATGGAAATCAAGGTAAATCTGATTCTTCTACTTCTAGAAATCGTGACATTAAGTGTTTTAAATGCCAAGGCAGGGGACATATAGCAAGTCAATGTCCAAATAAGCGGGTTATGGTGATGCGAGACAATGGTGAGATTGAAACCGAAGATGAAGATGACAATGAATCTGTGCCACCATTGGAGGATGCCGATGATGAAGAGTACGCTGCCCAAGGGGATTTGTTAGTGGCAAGGAGAGCTCTAAATATGCAAGTTAAAGAAGATGATGAGGTGCAACGGGAGAACATTTTTCATACGAGATGTCATGTCAAAGATAAGGTGTGTAGTATGATCATCGATGGGGGGAGTTGCACTAACGTTGCTAGCACAACTTTGGTGGAGAAATTAGGGCTGCCAACAATCAAGCATCCACGGCCTTATAAATTGCAATGGCTCAATGATAGTGGAGAAGTAAGGGTGACTAAACAAGTAATAGTTCCTTTTCGTATTGGGAGATATGAAGATGAAGTTTTGAGTGATGTGGTTCCGATGCAAGCTGGACACTTGTTGTTAGGGAGGCCATGGCAATTTGATCGACGTGTTAAGCATGATGGTTTCACAAATAAATACTCGTTCGTGCTTAATCAAAGGACAATCACCTTAGTGCCTTTGACACCGAAGCAAGTTTATGAAGATCAAGTGAGGTTGCAAAGGGAGAGTGATCAAAAGAAAGAGAGTGAACAAAAGAAAAGGAGTGAGAAAAATGAGAGGGAAAAAGAAAAGAAAAATGCAGCCATTGAGGGAAAATTAGAGGGAAACCAAAAAAAGAATTTTTATGCAAAAGCGAGTGAGATCAAACGAGCGTTGTTTTCAAATCAGCCTATGATTGTACTTTTGTACAAAGAGGCATTTTTAAACACTAACCAAATTGACTCATCTTTGCCTAGTTCTGTTGTTTCTCTTTTGCAGGAGTTTGGTGATATCTTTCCCGAGGAGGTTCCACATGGTTTACCCCCTATTCGAGGGATTGAACATCAAATTGATTTCGTGCCCGGTGCTACCATTCCAAACCGACCAGCCTATAGAAGCAATCCTGAGGAGACAAAGGAGCTACAAAAGCAGGTTAGTGAGTTGATGGAAAAGGGGTACGTAAGAGAAAGTATGAGTCCATGCGCCGTTCCGGTGATTTTGGTTCCTAAGAAGGATGGGACGTGGAGAATGTGCGTTGATTGCCGAGCCGTCAACAACATAACGGTAAAGTATCGACACCCTATTCCTCGCTTAGATGATATGTTAGATGAGTTGCATGGTTCTTGTATATTTTCTAAGATTGATTTGAAAAGTGGGTATCATCAAATTAGAATGAAAGAAGGTGATGAATGGAAAACTGCATTTAAAACAAAATATGGGTTGTATGAATGGTTAGTTATGCCTTTTGGATTAACTAATGCTCCTAGTACTTTTATGAGATTGATGAACCATGTTTTGCGTGCTTTCATTGGAAAATTTGTAGTTGTTTATTTTGATGATATCCTGATTTATAGCAAAAACTTGGAAGAGCATTTGAAGCATTTAAAACTTGTGTTAGATGTGCTTAGAAATGAAAAGTTGTTTGCTAACCTAAAGAAGTGCACTTTTTGCACCGATAAGCTTGTGTTTCTTGGTTTTGTTGTGTGTGCACAAGGAATACAGGTTGATGAAGAAAAGATTCGTGCTATCCAAGAATGGCCAAGCCCATCTAGTGTAAGTAATGTGCGAAGTTTTCATGGACTTGCTAGTTTTTACAGGAGGTTCGTGAAAGACTTCAGTAATATAGCTGCACCGATAACCGAAGTCATCAAGAAAAATATTGGGTTCAAATGGGGGGAAGAGCAAGAGAAGGCAGTTCAATTACTCAAGGAGAAGTTAACTCATGCACCTTTACTTGCTTTACCTAACTTTACAAAAACTTTTGAAATTGAATGTGATGCTTCAGGTTTAGGTATTGGCGCCGTGCTTATGCAAGAAGGGAGACCGATTGCATATTTTAGTGAGAAGTTAAGTGGGGCTGCCTTGAACTATCCCACGTATGACAAAGAGATGTATGCATTGGTTTGAGCTTTGGAGACATGGCAGCATTATTTGTGGCCTAAAGAGTTTGTGATTCACACCGATCATGAGTCTTTAAAGCACCTTAAAGTCCAACACAAGTTGAACAAGAGGCATGCACGATGGGTTGAATTCATTGAGACGTTTCCATACGTCATTCGATATAAACAAGGTAAGGAGAACATCGTTGCCGATGCACTTTCTCGAAGGTACATTCTAATCTCCACTCTTGATGCTAAGATTCTTGGTTTTGAGCATATTAAAGAATTATATCCTTTAGACCTAGATTTTAGGGAAGAGTTTGAATCTTGTGCAAAAATTGCCAATAATAAATTCTATAGGCATGAGGGGTTTTTATTTCGAGAAAATAAATTGTGCATTCCGAATTGTTCTGTGAGAGAGTTGCTTGTGAGGGAGTCACATGGGGGAGGGTTAATGGGACATTTTGGGGTAGTTAAAACATTAGCCGTTTTGCAAGAACACTTCTATTGGCCACGCATGAAACAAGATGTTGAGAGGATTTGTGGTAGATGTGTCACATGTAGGCGAGCGAAATCTAGAGTACAACCCCATGGCTTATACACACCGCTTCCAATTCCTAGTGAACCATGGATTGATATTTCAATGGATTTTGTGTTAGGTTTACCTAGGACTAAACACGGTCGAGACTCAATTTTTGTGGTTGTGGATAGATTTTCCAAGATGGCACATTTTATTCCATGTCACAAAACTGATGATGCTTCACATGTTGCTGATTTGTTCTTTAAGGAGATTGTGAGATTACATGGTATGCCTAGAACCATTGTTTCAGATAGAGATGTTAAGTTCTTGAGTTACTTTTGGAAGACCTTGTGGTGTAAGTTGGGGACTAAGTTATTATTTTCTACTACTTGTCATCCACAAACTGATGGTCAAACCGAAGTAGTAAATAGGACTTTATCTACTTTGTTAAGGGCTATTATTAAAAAGAACATCAAAACATGGGAAGAATGTTTACCACATGTTGAGTTTGCTTATAATCGTACTATCCATTCTGCTACTAAATTTTCACCCTTTGAAATTGTGTATGGTTTTAATCCTTTAACTCCTTTGGATTTATCTCCTTTACCTGTTACTGAGCATGTTAATTTAGATGGCAAAAAGAAAGCAGATTTTGTTAAGCAGATTCATGAGAAAGCAAGGCTCAATATTGAGCGAAGAACGGAGCAATATGCGACGCAAGCTAACAAAGGGCGACGTAATATCATCTTTGAACCCGGAGATTGGGTTTGGGTACACATGCGAAAAGAAAGATTTCCTGCACAGAGGCGTTCTAAATTGCTTCCCCGAGGCGATGGTCCTTTTCAAGTTCTTGAGCGCATCAATGATAATGCCTACAAGCTAGAGTTGCCTGGTGAGTATAATGTTAGTACTACTTTTAATGTTGCTGATTTATCTCCTTTTGATGTAGGTGATGATTTGAGGACAAATCCTTTTCAAGAGGAGGGGAATGATGAGAACATGGCGGCTAGCACAAGGTGGAATGCGGACCCGAACCACGTGCCAATTGGTCTGGTTACAAGGGCTCGAGCAAAGCGGTTCAAGGACAATCTCAATGGGCTGGTTCAACAAATTTGGGTTGAGACTAATTTGAGTGGCCCAAAGGAGGATACTAGTGATCCACAAGGCTGGGTGTCCATGATTCAAGCTCTAGAATAAATTATAGGCTTGCATGCCAACTTAAGAACTTTTTCATATTTGTTAGTTTGTTTTTTATTTTAGTTTTGGAGTGAATTATATTGGGCTATAATATTCCGTAGGTTTAAAAGGGCCCAACTTTAAGGCTCAGCTATTTTAACAGTTTTAGGGTTTGTAATATTCAGTTTTTGATCATTAATAATATTGCGAGAGTTTTCTCTTTGGTTCTTTGAAGAACTATTCGAACTTATCAGATTTACTCTGTGGCGTTCATACCTTGACTTATCAATCGAGTTTTCCATCCTTGATTGTGGCGTTTCCATCCTTTATACCAAGGTTCGCATCTGTTATAGGTGTTGGGTCGCGGTTTCCATTGAATCTGACAGTAGAACGGTCCGAGACATTAATCGTGTTACGGGTTTCGTCACAGTATTGGCGGGGTTCGTATCAGGATGGTTATCCGATTTATATTCCATGATCATGACATGCGCGTGTTCATTGGACTACAACATCACACACGTGCAATTTTATGAGAAATTCTATTGATTTATATGATTCATGTACTTGGGATTGTTTTTTTCAGGACGTAAGTGAACGTTTGATTCTGTTTCTTCTTGTTCATTATTCTATTTCGAATCATTGTTTTATAATAAGGAGTATTGGAAGTTATGTTTTTCTTTTTAATAAAAATTTTTAAATTTCTAAGTTAATAAAGATGGTTGTGGGTAACTTGTTGACGAGAACCCTCACGAGACTTCACTCGTCCGACTAGGGACACCTAGAGGTTTAAAAGGCTTGTTGCATACGCTAAATGCAATCGTGATCCATGCGAAAATGGAGTAGTATTTTTTTTTTAGTAGTAGTTTTTATTTTAGTTTTGCTCGAGGACTAGCAAAATGTAGGTTTGGGGGTGTGATCGGGAGAGAACTAATCCTAATTATACGCCTTAATTCACATTTGTTAGTACTTTTTATCCTGTTTTTGTATATTTTTACTTCGTTTTCTAGTTTTTGACAGGATTTGGAAGAAATCACCTAAACCAGGCTAAACAGGGTGAAAAATCATAAAGAAAGAAGCTGAAAAAGCCATGTCGCGCGCGCGAAAAACAGAGAATTGCTCGCGCGAAAACCCAGATATCGCTCGCGCAATCCGCGCGCGCGAGGTACCAAATGTCGCGCTCGCGCGACCCGCTCGCGCGATATGTGTAAAAATCAAAGTTGCGTATTTCAGTATACTGAAGACTCCTGTGCAAACGAAACTGCTGAACGATGTCTAGACTGTAAATTACATCAGTTTCAGTTCGTTTCGGGTTAGGAAGGCTTCCAAAACTTGTTGTAAATCTATATATACCCTATTTTATTACAAAAAAAGGGTTAGACATTGTTAGCAATTAATATACACACATTCTACAACCATACTTCCAGCCATTGAAGGGAGGGAAGCAAGGAGAAGAAGAAGAAGACCAAGGGTTTCCATGGCCTCCTCCATCAACTACTTGCCATCCATCACTTCCATGGACGGCTAGATCATAGATCTAGGGTTTCAATGAAGCCCTAGACGAGTAATAGGGTTTTATTTATGTTTTTATTTTAGTTTTATTATGTATGGATGACAGTCACATGTTTAGAGGATTTTTATAAATAAATCGAACTTCTAGTGATTAAATCATTACTTTCAGAATTTATTCTTGTCTTAGATCTATTTTGACTGTGATGTGCTCAACAATCTATGCTTGCTGTGCTTGTTTAGATTGTTTACATGTGATGGTGCTTTATTGATTTGTGCTATCAAGTATCCGAATAGTCCATGCCTAGGTTAGACGGATTAGATCACAACCCTAGTTTAGTGTGGGATAATTCGTGCTAACCGGAGATGGATTATGTTGGTGCTTGAACCATGAATATCTTCTTGTCGGAGGAATTGGGCTTGTAGCTACAATTCCCCATTATCATCCAACTTAATAAGCTAAAGTAATTCATAAATATTCCTATTATGAAGCTAGTGTCCTAGGTTTCTTAAACTTATTATAAAAATAAATATTTAATTGCTTTCATAGTTTAGATTTAGTTTTATTGTTATTAGTTTAATTAAAATCAAATCAAAATCCGTTTTCATAATTAACTAAAGTTAGGTTTTAAAATTAAGTCGCTGTAGTTAACCAATCCCTGTGGGTTCGACCTTTACTTCCACACTGCAAATCTTTTGAAAAGTAAAGAACACTTTTTGTATCTTGATTCTGACAACATCAAGCACGATAAAAGATTTGAGACGCTTCAAGCCTTATACTCAGAATCTTCTGAAACGGTCATCCGATCGACTGAGATGCTTTACGCCTTACACTCTATAGTCGAATCAGGTAGCACGCTGAAAGATTTAAGACGTTTCATGCCTTACACTCAGAATCTTCTAAAAAGGTCATCCGATCGACTGAGATGCTTCACCCTTACACTCCATAGTCAAAGCAGGTAGCACGCTGAAAGATTTGAGACGCTTTATGCCTTATACTCAGAATATTCTGTAAAGGTCATCTGATCGATTGAGATGCTTTACGCCTTACACTCCATAGTCGAATCAGGTAGTATGCTGAAAGATTTGAGACGCTTCACGCCTTACATTCAGAATCATCCAAAAAGGTCATCCGATCGACTGAGATGCTTTATGGCTTACACTCCATAGTCGAATCAAATAGCACATTGAAAGATTTGAGACGCTTCACGCCTTACACTTAGAATCTTCTGAAATGGTCATCCGATCGACTGAGATGCTTTATGCCTTACAATCTATAGTTGAATCAGGTAGCACGCTGAAAGATTTGAGATGCTTCACGCCTTACACTCAGAATCTTCCAAAAAGGTCATTTTGTCACACTTATTTTCAAATCGATATTCCAAAATCAGGAGTCATTTAGGCTAGAATCCAAATCTTTCCAAATCCATAGTCAATCAAACTCCAATTCAACTCAAATTTCAAAAATCTGGAGTTAATTAGACCCCAGTTTATTCAATCTCCCAAATTCAAGAATCGATCAGACTTCAATTTAAATCAATTTCAAAAATATCCGGAGTCAATCAGACTCAAATCAAACTAATTTAAAAAATTTGGAGTCAATCAGACTCAAATCAAATTATTTTCCAAAATGCGAAATCAATTGGACTCAAATTCATTAAAAAAATCTAAAAATCAATTTAAAAAATTTGGAGTCAATTGGACTCAAATCAAATTATTTTCCAAAATGCTGAGTTAATTGGACTCAAATTCATTCAAAAAACAGGAGTCAATCAGACTCAAATCAAATCAATTTAAAAAATTTGGAGTTAATTGGACTCAATTCAAATTATTAAAAATCTGGAATCAATGGGACTCCAATTTATTCAGTTTTCCAAATTCAGGAATCAATCAAATTCAAATTGATTTTATTTGCCAAAACAAGGCGTTTCAACATGATCTCTCACAATCAGGGGCCAATTTTAATTCATAAAAAGGGCTTAACAACTTCTTTTTCAAATCTCGGGGGTTCTTTCAAAATGAGGGAAAATCTTTAAGGACATATGAGCAAAATTCGGTGGTCCTTTTTATAAATATGGAAAATCTAGAGGGAGGGGCCACTTGTCACACGCAGCGGCACTCAACGATGCGCGGCGGCACTCATTGGGTGTCGATGCGGCATTCGTATTCTGCCGTGCGGCACTCAGTGAGTTACTGAGTGCCGCTGCCTATTCACCGACTGCCGGTTTTGAGTGGCAGTGTTTAAAACCCAAATTTCGTTTTCATTCTTCTCATTCTTTTCCTTTTCTCCATTCAGATTTTCTCTATAAAACTCTCTCCTATTTGGTTCTCTACTCAAGAACCTACTCAATCAAAGGTATTTTTACTCTTTTTCATTAACAAGATTGCACTTTTCATGTTTCAATGATTTAAAACTTAGTTGATTTACATATTTGTTTGTGTTTCTCCACAAATTTCTTTATGCGAACTTTGATTTCCCCCTTTTGCTTGTAGATTCTACAATGGCTCGTGGCTCAGGGTCCCAGGGTCCTTCCAAAAAGAAGTATAAGCCTTCCCCTGGCCATGACTCATCGGTTCTCCTCGCCGATCCCGACAAGCACCTCTCGGCACGAGCCTTTGACAAACTAGTATAATCTTAATCTCTTGCTCTATTATGACAATGGATACAATGGCATGCTATGTGCGATGATCAAATGCTAATTATGCCCTTATCTTGTGGATTCTAATGTTCCATCAAATTATTGTTATGCCTCCCCCCTTTTTTTAATCAATTTTGATTAGAATTTTTTTTGAATAGAATGCCATGGCTAAATTCAATGCTTGATATTGTGCTTTCGCTTGTTATCCTTATTTGGATTCATTGATTTTACATGCCCATGAATTTCATCATTCCTTTTGTCCATTGCTAATGAGGGGTTGCACCGACCCCATGAGGCACTCAAATTTTCACGGACTATGCTTATTTTATGTGAGCACATATGAACCCAAGATTCATGGCCACGGAGTCTTTACAACTCAAGAACTTTATTTTCTTTCACAACATTGAGTCATTTAGACTCAAGAAATTTTTTTATTTCATTCAAAACATCGAGTCGCTTAGACTCAAGAATTCTATTTTTCTTTCAAAACATTGAGTCGCTTAGACTCAAGAATTCTATTTTTTCTTTCAAAACATCTAGTCGCCTAGACTCAAGAATTCATTTTTATTTCTTTTATTTCAAAACACTGAGTCGCTTAGACTCAAGAATTTATTTTTCAAAACCTCGAGTAGCTGAGACTCAAGAAAATCATCGAGTCGCTTAGACTCAAGAAAAAATTTATTTCAAAACATTGAGTCATTTAGACTCAAGAAATTTTTTTTTCTTTCAAAACATTGAGTCGCTTAGACTCAATAAATTTTATTTCTTTTTCTTATTTTATTTCTGTCTCTTTCAGGCACACGAGGCTGCCCTTAAAGGTCATGGAAGTTTGGCTCATGGATGCCAGTGGTATAATGATCTCACAGACAAGGTCAAGACCAGGGTTAATAATGCTAGTTTTGGACTTTTTGCATTGTTACTGGAGAAAAATTCAAATGATATGACCCATATCCAGGCCCTCGCTGAAAGATGGTGGGATACAACGAACACCTTCCACATGCCCTTTGGAGAGATGACAATGACTCCTCAGGATTTCTCTATGATCACTGGCATCACATTCGGTGGTCTCCCGGTGGCTTACTATGATGATCTCTCGACCCATCATGAACGGATCATCGACCTACTCGGGGCTCATCCGGGAGAGTTTATAGTGTCAGCGAAATGGTTCATGGACACCTTCAGGGGTCAGGCCTTTACTGACGACTAGATGATTAGGGCTTTCATCATGTATATGCTAGGTTGCTCACTAATGAGCACGAGAGAAGACCGGATCAATCTAGGTTATCTGGCCTCTCTGGAGGACATTGATCGTATACACCAGTATAACTTGGGAGGTGCAGGACTATCTACCCTTTATTACCACATCAGTGACGTCTCTAGGGGTAATTACCCTTCCACCGGCGGGTACTAGAGAGCCTGGGAGGTAAAACTTCGAACATATACACTTTTTGCTTATTCACTTTATTCATTTGGATTCTTCAAAATATTGAATTCACTCTTTAATATCTTCCTTTGCAGATATGGTCTCACGAGTACCTACGTATGAGGGCTCTTAGTACTAGGGAAGGCGAGGCATCCATTATGCAATAAGGCTTGAAGTGGAGGAAAGAGGCGACAGGCCAAAAAGTGGGGGGGCCCATGACTTTGTCGACTACAAAAATCTCCTCACCAATCCACAAGAGGTCCTCGTGGTGTGGAATCCTTGGGAGGCGGCCCTTCTAAAGGCTAGCGAAGAGATCCAGGTTGTCGTGGGTTTCTCTAGGATGAGGATCCTAATGATGGGAGAGGTGTGCCGAGAGTGGTACCTCGGTAAGAGGTTGACCAGGCAATCCCTTTTTGCCCCTACTTTCTATGTGTCGAGAGCTCCTCTAGCTACTATGAGGAGCACAGAAACTTTGGATCATGATGACCTTGTCGCAGCCTTGGATGGATAGAACATTGCGAATCATTTGGATGGTCCAGATGGCTACCCAAATTTTAGATTGAATTCCCTCATGCACAACTTTCCTCTTATGGACGTTACCCGGGTAATAGCTATTTCATTCCTTTTAATCTTGATTATTTCACCTATACGATCATGTTTATTAAGACTTGAATTATCCTCAGTAGCCTGTTCCCGTGGTTACCGACCCTCCAACCCTCCCGTAGTGGAACTGGAATGTGCCAATGGTTCATATGGGCCAAGAGACCATGTATCAACTGACCCCTTATACTCAAAATGTCCTGTCCATTCCATTGTAGTACGATACGATCCCCAGAGATTATGCTGAGGAGAGTCAATCATATGCATATACTATTCAGCACTGGATTCATGGACGCAAATGGAGGGTAAAATTCAACACTTCTATATTTATTCATTTTTCAATTGCTTCAATCACTAATACTTGAAAAACTCAATTTTAGGCCGATGGAGCAAGAGCCAATGCGGATCTTCAATTTAGAGCTATGGTACATCTCTCAACCCTTTTCTCTTTTGTTTAATTCTGAAAATTTTGAGAGAATATTATTTATTTTTCTTTCCTCTTCCCTTTTCTCTCTTCTCTCTCTCTCTCTTTTTAAAACAACTGAATTCTCTTTTAGTAAAAGAATTTATTTCCCCAAAATTTAAGTTTCAAGGAATTTCAAAAAAGAATTCGGATGTTATTGGATTGAAACCTGGAGATTTCAATAAGAATTTCATTGTCTTTCTTTTATGCAGGAGGAAGAGCTTAACGCCATGAGGAGGCAAATGTAAGGGCTTCAAATGGGCCAGGGTGGTGGCTATCAAGGAGGTGCCGGAGGCAGTGGCCAAGGCGGGGATGATGGTGGTGATGGCGGAGATGGCAGAGATGGTGGAGCTGGGGGTAGCCAGACAGCTCCACAGGTGCCCAGAAGAAATCCTCATTGCCAACAAGGATGATCTATCCTTCTTTCTTACTTTCATAATGTCCCTGAGAGGATGAGACTTCTAAACTCTCTTTCTTTAAATGGATTTATATTAGGTGGATAGAGAGTATGCATGGTGGCCTGCTAGCCCATTTTGGATTTTATTCTAATTTCATGCTTGATCACTATCTTGTTTATCGGATTTATTCATTTTTCTAAAAAGATGTGAATGCTTTGTTGCTTGCTGAAGAATGGTGTGAAAGAATTGGTGCTTGGATGCTCACTGATTCACTTTTTAATTAGTTTTTATGCATGTTTTGGGCTGTTTAAGGTTATAAACTGATCCATAAACTGTCAAAACACTGGCCGACACTCAGTGAGGCTGACCGACACTCATTGAATGCCGTGCGGCACTTAGTGACTGCCGGTCGACACTCAGTGAGTGCCGTCGCCTTTTGTCGAGTGCCGGCTTGTCCCCTTTTACCTATATAAAGTGCCATTTACTCATTTTACTTATTTTGAAGCTTCCAAGGATCCTTTCCCTTCTCCTCACTCAACCCCTTATCCTATATTTGTTCTCATCCCTCATAGCTCCCATATGTTCCAGTATTCTGTACCCGTGGATGGACTCTCTCTCTGGTATCAACCGACTCAACTTTGAGTCCCACAGATTGATAGACCTCTTTGCTTTTTGCCATATGGTTCTAGACGAGGGCTTACTCCGAGCTGCTATCGGATGCTGGGACCCCTCTTTGCATGTCTTCTAATTCAGCCTCGAGGAGATTTGTCCACTTTTCGAGGAATTTAGCGCCATTCTCCATGCCGATCCTTTTGCTGATTTGATTGTCCCTCAGATACAGGCAGGGTACAACCAAGATCTAGCAGCTCTTTTTTGTATTTCCTGGAGTACTGCCAGCTCTTTTGTTCGTGACCAACACATTGACTTCGACCGTCTTTCTTCCATTTATGCTCCTGTTGGGGATCCAAGAGACGGAGGTTATCAGATCATCATATCAATGCCCTTTCTTTGGCTATGCTTTCTCATTTACTATTTCAGTCTTCAGCCGACATCCTTATCCCCATTGTTTACGGTCTTTGAGAGATGAAGAGCACAGTTATGTTAGTCCTCAGGGAGACTCTACTGGGCCTAGATCATACTCATGCTACTGGAGTCATGCTTTCTTCCGGGACTCCCCATGTCCTTCAGGTTTGGCTCTTAGAGCGCCTAGGCTTGTTCATTTACCCTTCTCACCTTAGGAGGCAGCTCCCTTATGATTGCCTGGAGGTCTGTTACCCATCTCATATAGTTGACGGCTAGTTTGCTTGGCTTCAGAGTCTTTATTACCAGGATATCTATTGGGTCTGCCCATGATGGACTTACTATTCCGTCACTGTATGACTCCCTGGACGTCCTGGGATTTGGTTACCAGGCTTGCATGCTACCACTTTTTATGTCCCAGGCCGGGTGGTTCACCAGTTAGGGTTGCTTTAAGATGTTCCGAATGCTATCACTGCAAAATTATCAAGGAGTTCTGCCTTATATCCTTCTACCATGAGGCTCTTTACCAAGGCTTGGCATGATAGAGTGTCTGCTCCCTTCCGGAGGGTTCCTACTTCCATTGTTCCCACTGTCGAGTACCTTTTCGAGATTCAAGCTTTGGTCTGGAGTTAGCTTTATGACTATACAGAAGAGAAAAGCAAACAAGATTCCACTTTCAAAAATCTTTGACAAATCCTGCTTACTCTTACCGCGCTTTGTTTGAATCATGTGATGTATTTTCATTTTTAGAAAAGACTTTTCCTTGTATTTAGAAAATGTCCTAATCATGTTAAATCGTAGTTTACACTTTTCCAATTTTTTCAAGTTATGAAAATCTTTCCTCTTAATGTCTCTTTTAGCTTTTATTACTTTGCTTTGAGTTTTGCTTTAGAGCTTTAATCATTCTATACCATGAATCCTCATTTGCTTCCACACAATACCTATTTTGATAGCCAGTAGATCCAAAAATGGGTTTAGATATTATCTGGGTTCTTCGGTTTAGCAAACGAAGTTTGCCCCTAGTCTTAGGGCTTTGATTCTAGTTCCGGGCAAACACAAGTTTGCCCCTAGTTTGGTAAAGGGAAACTCAAGACATTGGGTTTTATTTGGACCGAGGGCCTCGTGAGCCTGTCTACTTATCCCCGAATGGGCATCAGGTCCATAGTAGGTCAGCCAAGGCTAGAAGGAAAGTGCCTTTTAGCCAAGATTTTTATGACCTAACCGAGCAGGTTGCCTACGTATCCCCTAGCGGGAATCAGGTCAAGCATAGTTCATCAAGGTAGGAAATTTTGAAAGACAAGGTTTCAAGCAAAATATTTCTTGAGGCGATCGAGGTTAATTGGTTGTTCAAATTCAACCCCATCTAGGTCCAGAAGGTAGGCAGCCCCTCCAGAGAGGAGTGTCTTAATGATGTATGGTCCGACCCAGTCGGGTTTGAATTTTCCTCTAGGCTCATAAATGGGCGCTTTAAGCTCTTTGAGGACCAGGTCACCCTCAGCAAGCTTCCGTGGGCAAACTTTTTGTTGAAAGCACGAGCTATCCTTTTCTGATATCACTGAGTGTGATTTATTGCAGCCAACCTCTTCTCATCTAGTAACATCAACTCTTCATATCTCCCTCCCAGCCATTCATGTTCAGTTAATTCGCTCTGCCAAAACTCTCAAAGAGGGTATTTCTACTTCAACCGGTAGGACAGCCTCCATTCTATAGACCAGTGAGTATGGTGTAGCTCCGATCGAAGTTCTTATAAAAGTTCGGTATCCTCATAATGCGAATGGTAATTTCTTATGCCAATTCCTGTATGTATCTGTCATCTTTCCTAAAATTGCTTTAACATTCTTATTAACTGCTTCTACCGCTCCATTTGTTTGGGGTCTATACGGGGAGGATTGATGGCGAGTGATCCTATACTTCTTTAAGAGCGAGATGACTTCTCCTTGGAAATGGCTACCATGATCGGAAATGAATTCGCTCAGAACCCCATATTTATAGATAATATTCTTCTCAATAAAACTCACTACGTCCCTGGCTTTCAGTGTTGCATATGATGCTGCTTCCACCCACTTGGTAAATTATGGTGCCCGCTGGAGGCTTTCGAAACTACTTCACCAATGATATCAATGCCCCACACAGAAAATGGCCAAGGGGTGGTCATGCTATAAAGTTGGGAAGGTGGGGTATGCATAAGATTTGCATGGATCTGACATTTATGGCATTTCCTAACATACTCACAACAATCCTTACCCAAAGTTGTCCAGAAGTACCCTTGCCGGATTATCTTTTTGGCTAACATATGTCCGCTCATGTGTGGTCCACAAACTCCCTCGTGTATTTCTTCCATCATCCTTCTTGCTTCTCTCCCATGCAGGAATTCTAGGTTATAACCGATATAGGACTTCTTCCAATACTTTCCCGCATAAATCACAAACTGAGCTGAAAACCTCCGAATTGCCTTCTTATCTTTCTTTGAAGCCCCTTCAGGGTATTCTCCCTTTTCAATAAAACTCCAAACATCCAGATACCATGGCATTTCTGTCTCCTTTCCTTCTTCAATGGCTACGATTGTCTCAAATGAGGGCCGGGTTCTCCCTTCTATGGATAGGGGAATCATGGTAACCCCTATAGGGATTTAGATCATTGAGGCCAAGGTTGCTAAGGAATTGACTGGTTGGTTCTCCTCACGGGGGAGGTAATAGAACGAGATTTTCCTAAATTGTAATTTCAGGCTCTCCAGGTATTCATGGTAAGGTCTCAATTTCTCATGTTTTATTCTCCAATCACCTCTCACTTGAGATTTTATCAAATTAAATCCCCGAAAACATCAATTTTTTCAACTTTCAAGGCTAGGGCTACTTCCATCCCAATTATGCATGCTTCATATTTTGTTGTATTATTGGTTAAATTATACTTGAGCTTGACAACTAACAGGGCGGGGGCTTCACTAGGTGATATAAGGATGATTCCAACTCCATAACCTATCTGATTGGCAGCTTCATCGAAGTACATTCTCCATAAGTCCTCCTTTACCTCCATCACTCCTTTATTAGGAAACTTAAATTCTCCCTTCTCTTTGGATTCTTTGGCAAGGTCAGCTAAATATTCGGCGACGACTCTCCCTTTGACAGATTTGGAAGTGACATACCTAATATTGAATTCGGCTAGCATCATGGTCCAATGGGAGATCCTACTGGTTAAGGCGGGTTTTTCAAAGAGGTATTTGAGTGGGTCTATTCGGGATATTAAGGTGACAGGGAAGGCTAGCATGTAGTGCCTAAGGCGGCGGGCTGGTACACCATACCAAGGCCCAATAGGCTTTTTCCAATGGTGAATAGTTCAACTCATACCCGGTCATTCTCTTACTTAGATAATATATAGCTTTCTCCACACGCCCCACTTCTTCTTCTTGGGTCAGCATACACCCCATTGAATTCTTGGTTACTGACAGGTATAGTAATAAAGGCTTTCCAGGTTTGGGAGGTGACAGGACAGGTGGGTTTTGGAGGTAGGTTTTGATCTTTTTGAAGGCTTTTTGGCATTGGTCATCCCATTCAAACTTTTCCCCTTTCCTCAACAACTTAAACAATGGGTCACAGGTTATGGTAAGTTCAGATATGAAATGGCTGATGAACTGTATTCTTCCTAAGAATACCCTCAACTCCTTTTCATTTTTGGGTGATGGCATTTCGGTTATGGCTTGAATTTTGGTCGGATCTACCTCAATTCCCCTTTGTGTAATCAGAAATCCTAACAACTTCCCTGTGGTGACCCCGAAGGTACATTTCTGCAGATTTAATCTCATTATGAATTTCCTTAGCCTCTCAAAGAATTTTCTCAATGCCTCTAAATGTCCTCCCCTCTCTTTAGACTTTACTATCATGTCATCCACATACACCTTTATGGATCATGTCATGTAATAATGTGGTGGCAGCCCTTTAAGAAGTTGCACTCGTATTCTTAAGCCCAAATGGCATAACCCTATAACAATAAGTTCCCTAGGGTATGATAAAAGTAGTCTTCTCTCTGTCCTCTAGTGCCATTAAAATCTAATTATACCCTGAGAACCCATCCATGAAGGATAAGAGTTCGTGTCCCGCAGTATTGTCCACTAACACATCAATATGGGGTAAAGAAAAATCGTCCTTAGAGTTGGCTTTGTTCAAATCCTGGAAATCATCACAAACACTAATGCGACCATCCTTTTTTGGGACCGGTACAATTTTAGCGACCCATTCTGGATACTCGGTGACAATAAAAAATCCAGCTCCTAACTGCTTTTCAACTTCCTCCTGCACTTTAAGCGCCCATTCAGGCCTCATTCGCCTCAATTTTTGTTTTACAGGTTTTGAGTTTGGGAAGAGTAGAATATGATATTGGACTATTTCTGGATCAATTCCTGGCATATCATCATAGGACCATGCAAAGGCATCTTTGAATTCATTTACTAAATTGATTAACTCTTTGCTTTCCTCATTACTAAGTATGGAGCCAATAGAAACATTTTGTGGATTATCTTCATTCCCTAAATTAATCTTTAAAGTGCTTTCGATGATTTTACATGCAGGTTCATTTTCTTTTTTAATTAATTTTTACAGTTCATCAGGTATTTCATCACATTCATAGCATGCATCACAGTCACTTTTATGCACAAATGAGTAAGTAGAACTAGTCACATTTTCATTAACTTTCTTGGGAGTGATTAAAATAGACATAGAAATTGAAAGACGCCTCATTTGGGCCATTACAGACTCTGGGTGAGGGGGATACCTATCACTAGACTCGAACATCCATTTTTTCTTGCTTTCTCCTCCTAATTCAGCGATGAAGTGATCTTCCCGATCCTCAGTCTGGGTAATCTCTTCCATTTCTTCCTCCTCTGGTGTAGCACCCTGAATTTCTTTAGAAATTCCACGTAGGAATTTAGAATAGTGACGTCACCCCAGGATACGGTTACAGAAGGCCCATTAGGATGACCCTAGTTAGGATCCTCACAAGATCCTATAATCAACATTTTAACTACGATGACGATAATTCTAACCTAGAATCTATTGAAGAGTCTTAACCTTGACGTTCTAAATTTCACTTAAGATCCACAGACGAACTTGAACCTAGGCTCGTACATAGCCTCGTACTTAGGCACAATGGTATTTGTGCACACAAATCGAGATACGCATGCAATCCCATGCAATTGCACGTAAACTGAGACATGGACCCTACCATCCCAGGTGGCAGCCATGCAGCTACCACCACCACATGTCACCCATGCACGCATACCCCCACCTTGTGCCCTCACAATCTACACTTGGACGCACACAACCTACAAACATGTACATTTGTGCACCCAATGTACTTAATAAACCCCCTCACTCCACCCCTCTATAAATATAGCCCCATCTCCCTCTCATTTCACTCTAACCTAGCTACCCTAAATCTGTCCATACAAATTTTCTTTGGAGACCAAATCGAGACCGAGAGTGAGAGTAAGAGCTTGAGAAGACCAATATCACACACTCACTCCCACACCCATGGCTTCCACACATTCACACCACCATTTCTTCACTCCCCCTCTCTACAACATCTCTATCTCATCCCCCATCAACACACACACACGCATAGGAGAGAGAAGAAGAAGATCGGAGGAGTTAGAGAGGAGCCGAGACCCCCCTGAGGTAACCCAAGTAGTCCCCACTCTGATATAACCCTCTCTGACCCCCTGCATGTCACACTCACCCACAATCACATGCAAGCTCCCAAATAGAGCCTAAGGCTCTCTGTGAGCTTTGGACTGCCATTAGAGCCCCACGCTGGAGCTCAATTTTTGAAACATCACCATGACCACAAAAATCCACACCAAACTGACCCTTATGATCCCATTAGAACCCCCATTGAACAGTTTTTGATATGTGGTTTGTTTGCTAGGCCATGCAGGCTGTTAGTCTCGATTTTACCCAAAAGAATAATCCACTGGTAGGTGCCCAAAACAAAATAACCCAGTCTTAAGCTCCTAGTATGTTGTAGAGGGCCTCATTCCGGTTCTTTTGCCGCTGATTTCATGCATTTTTATGGAGAGAAGAGAGAGTTATGGCCCTGGAAAGGTTGTCCGGCGACCCGCGACTTTCCGGCGGCCCAAGCTCGCCGGAGAAGAAAATAAAAATAAGGGTTATAACAAGCGGGTCATGACCGGGTCGGGTTTAGGTTAGGATCGGGTTGGGTTGTGTGTATTAGTGGGTAAGGGCTGAGTTTGGTTCGGGTTTAATAAATACGTGGGTAGGTTTAAGTAGCACGACGTCGTTTTGACGTCGGGCTGGGTTTTGGTCGGATTCGGGTTAAGCAGGGCGGGTTTTGTTGTGACTATAAATGGGTTAGGTTCGGGCACGGGTTCGATATAGGTTCGGGTTTGGTTCAACCCGAGCAAGTTCTGGGGTTGGGTTTGCGTGATTGTGTATCTGGGTAGTCCATTTAGGTTTTGGTTGGGCCGGGTCTGACCCAACGGGTCGCACGTTTGGATTTCCTTGAGAGTAGAAATGGGTTACCCATTTAAGGTCGGGTCGGGTCGGGTTGACCCGTCGGGTCTTAGATTATTAATATTATTATTATTGAGTTTGATTGATAATAAATTTTATAGGTGTTTAATAATTATTTTATATTATTATTATGTTTTAAGGTTATTATAAAATCTAAAATATTATAATAATATTCTGAAACTATTATTTTTAGTATATAAAAATAATTATCTAGTTGTTTTAATAAACAATAGTTATTGATTTTATTTCAATCAATAGATACTAGTTATTGCTTAATGTTTTAAAAATAGTTTAATGGTATTATTAAATAGTTTCTTTTAATATTCTGGAAAATATTATATTTATACATGTATTATATTCTGAAATTATAATTTGTTAGTTATATACTTTACTTATTATTTACTTAGTTTAAATAATAAATATGCCCTTTGATGGTATTTAAATAGTATTTAAATATCTATGTATGTTTATAAATTTCAGAAAATTAGGGATATGTCCCTATTGATGTTTTATAGAAAATTATTAATTATTATTTCATATACTCTGTATAGTATGGTTATATAAGAAATGTTTATTATTCATATGTATAAGATAAATAATAAATATTGCTCTCTATAGTATTTAAATAGTAAATAAATACCTATATATGTTTATAAATTCTAGAAACTTTGGGTAATGACCCTAAGAGTATTTTATACTGTATTATAAAGTATAAAGCTATAAGACTATGGTTTTGGTATTTTTAATAATTACTAAGGAGCTATTTTATTGGTATATTAATTATTATAAATACTAAACGAGCTCCGAAAATTATGAAATAAATACTGGTAGTATATTTTAATATCTAGTATTTAATAAAAATACTTCTAAGTATTGATTTCTCAGTATAATTATGATTATGTATTTAGATTACTTTTCGGGTATTTTCTGACATATATTATCTTCAATAATTCATAATAAATAATCTAGGACTCGGAAAAATGTGCGGTCAGTTCCCAGAGTCTTAGAATAATGCCTAGATCGTTCTCCTTAAGTTTGGTGACCTTTCAACTCGGTCAAAAATACAACCTGTCTTTTAGGGCCCGCATTAGTGTAGTAAGCCCTACATATTACCTCGTAAAATGTGACGGACTCCGATTTGAGTCTAGTCAATAGCGTTGGACTTAGAATGACACGTAGATCACTACCTTGAGGTTTATAACCTTATTTGGTAAAATTACCATTTTGTCCCTCTAGTGGCACTCACTGTTTATTATTGTTTCTCCCATTTATTGTTGTAAAACTTGACGTTTAGCTGCTTCTGAGCAATTGGCGACCCGAGGTGAGTTTCCTAACCTCACTCTACTTCTATTAAGATTAATTGAAGATACTTATAAGCTATCTGAATGATGTGTTGTATAGTAATGCGTTGTGTATGATGCTGTATCCTTCCCAGAAATCTGTATCGCTGTGATTACTCGTGATATGGTAGTGTTAGTGCTTATGTGAGCATGTCAAGGGTTTTATCGATATGCTTATTGGTATCAAATCCTTGTTACGTGATTCATGTTTATATGATTATGTTTCCGCTGTTGAGATGATAAATGAACGCTTTGTGATGATTGCTAAACACAATAGTTAATGCATAGCATGTTATCGATGTAATCGAAAGAAGTAGAGATGTATACAAGTAATTGATAATGGAAACTTGTATTTCATGACATGAGTTAGTATGTATTGCATGAAGAGCGAGATGTGATTAAATGAGATATGTGATCGAGAAAGAGAAGTGAATTTGAGTTAACGTGCCAGTTGGGCGATAGTTAATGTGCCAATAGGGCAACAGTCAGCATGCCAGTTGGGCGATGGTTTGAGTGCCAGTTGGGCGATAGTGTGAATGCCAGTTGGGCAACGGTTAATGTGCAAGTTGGGTAATAGTGTGAATGCCAGATGGGCGACAGTCAACGTGCCAGTTGGACGATAGTTTTGAGTGCCAGTTGGGCGACAGTTAGCGTGCCAGTTGGGCGATGGTTCGAGTGCCAGTTGGGCAATAGTTAATGTGCCAGTTCGGCGACTGTCAACGTGCCAGTTGGGCGATAGTATGAGTGCCAGTTGGGCGATAGTTAATGTACCAGATGGGCGATAGTCAACGTGCCAATTGGGCGATGGTTTGAGTGCCAATTGGGCAATAGTGTGAATGCCAGTGGGTGCTTCGGTTGTTATGAATATAGTGTGTTAACCATTGAGAGTTCATACCCAAGCTATAAGTATGTTGTATGGCACGATTATTGCGTTAATAGTGATCCAAAAAGTTTCCATCGTGAATGTATTAAGGGGTGAAATGGAATGTTGAAGGTGTAGCGAAATCTTGATGGTTATAATTGGAAGTTATTAATGAACTAAACTATGAAACGTATGAACGTGTAAGGTAATGGAAATTATTTGACTCCCGATTAAAGTTGATTTGTACACCTCAGTGACGTGTGTAATCGAGCGATTCATTGTCAAGTGTTGTTCCTTTTCGACCTGTGGATGTGTTGTTCCCAGAATATGTGTTGTGAGTTCATTGTTCAGGTTATGGATTCGATATCCCAATGAAAAGATAGTAGTATTGTTCGTACTTTGACACACACGAGCATGTCGATGAAAGGAGAATGTATTCTATGATGAAATGCGATTATATGCTTACTTGTTTACATGTCTCTATTGAGACCTCTGCTATGCCCGTGAAAGAATGTGTCTTTTGATAAGAGATTAACCGTATCCTAAGATACAGAACAATAAAGTGAGTTGAGCGATATTTGTTTTATTGATTATTGTGTGGTTAGACTCTCACTCAGCTTTGTTCCAAAGCTGACGGCATGTTACACCCTGGGCATTCCTATATCCAGAGTGATGCAAGTTTGTTAATAGTGAGGTGAGTTCAGGATGCGATACTGAGGAGCCAAGAAGGATCTAGCCAAGTTGGAGATTGAAGATAGTTATCTCCGTAGTTCTTATGTTCAAGTTTATGTAATATGTTTAGTATGGACCTCTTATATTAAGACTGATGTATTGTAACTTGCTCTATTTCCGCTGTTGTATTTGTATCCTGTTAAGTTTAAGTTATGTTTATACTTTAGCATTGCCCTTATGAATGTCGTGCGGAGTTAGAAGGACAGAACGGTTAATCAACCAGTCACGTGTCTACAGACCCATAAAGGAAAATTTTAATTTTCCCTATTTTTGGCTTACTCCGGGGCGTGACATCTGGTTCTTCTTTATGTTCTAGCTTCTCTCCCTCTGCTTTATTTTTCCCATTTTTTTCTTCATTTTGATCGTTCCCATCTTCATTCATAATCTCCCCAAGACTATACTTTCTGATTCTCCTGTGTTCTTCTTCCAGCAGGTCTTTCATTGTTGAGCCATCCAAAGTACAAACCCAATCTTGAGAAATAGCAGATTTTGCAGGTGCCTAAAGGTAAGGATCCTCATAGTCGAAGAAGTTATGTGCAAAGAATATCTCGAATCCTGGTTTCACACGCTTATCCACACTATCTATCGTTGGGTCTAGGAAGCCACAAAACGGAAAATCCTCCCCTTTTTTCATAAAGTACCCGTTGAGAGTCTTCAGGTCAGGTTACATTGGCACATTGGCCGCTTTCTTCTTTTTCTTCATTTCATCCTTTGTAGGCTGATATCCTAACCCGTGAGCATTTGTTTGTGAGATGATGTTCGAAAATTCTAGCAATCCTTGGTGCTTCTTACCCAGACCCATCCCCGGGAAGAATCCCATCTTTCTCATAATCCCAGCCACTAACGGACTCGTATATTGGTCAAAATAAAGTGGCAGGAACTCCTTCAGCTTGTTATCTTTTATCACATTAATGAATTCGAATCCACCCAAGCTTGCTTCTTCTTCTTGCATTTGTACTTCCGAAACTGGAGCGCTAGATGAGGCTTCAGACATATGCATCCAACTATCCCCCAGAATGTCGCAAACTTTATTCCCCCAAATGTATTTGACTTTTTTATGGAGGGTTGACGGAATGGCACCCAAACTCTCTAGCCATGGCCTTCCCAAAAACAGGTTGAATGATGTAGGAATATCGATGATCTGGAATTCTACTTCCTTTTCTATAGACCCAATGGAGAGATTTAGGAAAATGATCCCCATAACTGCCTCCTGAGTGTTGTCATAGGCCCTTACTTTTTGTTCTGACGGTATAAATGTTGCCTCATTAAGCCCCATCCTCTTGGCTGTCCAAAATGGGTATACATTCAGAGCAGACCCATTGTCAACGAGACAAGCGGACAAAGAGTTTCCTAGACATTCGATGGTGATATGCAATGGTTTATTATAAGCTGGTCCCCCAAGAGGTAAATCTGCTATGGTAAATGAGATAGCGAGAGTTGGGCTTTTATTGATCATTTTGACAAGATCCTCTAAGGTGACATTAATGGAAACATCCGACTGATTGAGGGCGTCGAGTACTGCCTATCTGTGACGCTTAGAAGCGATCAGTAGCCCCCAAATTGTGATATTTGCCTGTGTCTTCTTCATTTGTTATAAGACCCTAACTTCTTCTTCCTCCTCATTCATCTTCCCTTTTCCCTTGTCCAATTCCTTGCTCGGGTGATCCCCCTCAAGTTCATTGTGTCTTCGAGACCTAGTCAAATGGCTTATTTCTTCTCTTACCCATAGATCATCTTGTGCTTCAGTGATTTTCAGACTTTCCTCTTCCTTTTCACTCTCATACCAAGGATCTTCTTTTACTGGATTAATGTTCTGGCTGTCGTCCTCCTCATACCAAATGGAGTTGTCAGCCTCAGGTGCCCACCAATCTGTAATAGCAGCTTCTTTCATTACCTTCCCCTTGCTTCTGTCCGTTGGCTCGCCTAAAGTGCAGATTACTAAATCCCCCGGTATCTGACAAAACCTTTTTAGGTACCCCAACTTAGTGATGAATTCTGATGGATCAAAAGGACTTCCTTCATTTTCCAAATAGTAAATCCCAGGCGGTGGCACGGCATAGTGATTCAGTAGCGGGTTCTTGGTGACATTCGGTGGATTGGCCAGTGGTTCAGATATTACCTTCTTGTCTATCAAATCTTGGATCTCATGCCTCAACCTTAAGCATCGGTCAGTAGAGTGTCCCTGCTCCTGGTAAAATTTACAGTGCAAATCAATTTTGAAGTTTGGTGGAAGCGGGTTTGGCCTCGACTGTGGTTCTAATAGGCGAAGATGCTCCTTTGCTAACAGTCTGTCGAGGGTTGTAGATAGCGATACCCCCAGATCTGAAAACTTTCTTAACGGCTTATCCCCTTCTCTTTTTGAATAACTTCTTGTTATATCAAACTTTTTCTCTGGCCCACTTAGCGCGTTTACATCTGTAGGTCCCTAATGTCCTCCTGAGTGCCCCCCTCCTGTCCCATAATTCGGATGCCTGTACCTATTCACCGGTTCATCTCTCTTGATTAACCCTTCTTGTATTGCGTCTTCAATCCTAGTTCCCACATCAAACACTTTGGCAAAGGTGTTGATGGATTGAAATCTCATTTTCTCTTGGTAGACGGGCTGAAGGTTTTTCATTAACATCCTGATTTGTTCCTTTTTAGTTGACCTCTGCACCATTTTAGCCACTTTTCCTCTCCAACGACTCAAGTACTCAGCAAAAGATTCCTTGTTCCCTTGCCTGGTAGTTTCTAGATCTCGAATAGTGACGTCCAAGTCCTGATTATACTCGTATTGGGCCACAAACGACTTAACAACCTCCTCCCAAATTCTGGTCTTGCCAAGCTCTAATATAAGGTACCACGATAAGGCAGCTCTGGTTAATGTCTGCTGGAATAGAACTACCATCATGGTTGTGCTCAAACCTCTTGGTTGGAAAGCCCCTATGCACATCCAAATATGGCTACGGGGTTCCCCATGCCATCAAACTTATCAAACACTAGCATCTTGAATCCGACAGGTAATACTTCGCAAACTCCGTCATATATCCCTTCTAATTCTAGCAAGTAAGTGTTAACTCCATGGGCCTTTCGGACTACCATTTCTAGTTTCTCTGCTTTCTCAGTCATCATTTTCTCTTTCTCCACCCTTTCCTTCTCTACCCTTTCCTTTTCTACTCTCAATATTTCAGCTCTTTTTGGATTATCAAACCAATCCTCCTCTCTAACATGCAGAGGAGGATCGACGACTGGTGGGTTAGCTACGAGCGGCTGTCGTGCCATTGTTTCCATCATGGTCATCATCCTAGTCAACTTTCCTGCCTATTGTTCCACTATGGCCCTTAACTCTGCTATTTCTCTTGCGTTTGCTTCTTGTGCCATCTCTCTTCTGACTAGTCTTGTAGTGGAATTCTGTACCAAACTGTGCTTGCGACATGTTCTATTTTTCATGCACCTACAGCCATATATTTTTCTTTTATTATTTAATTTTCAAAAAGAATTTTTTTTATTTTATCATGTGTTTGCAAATGCTTTTTAAGAAATTTTCACGAGCGGTCCATATGTCGTGCGGATGCAATGCATGTGTGCGCGTGTGCCTATTCTACATGCCAAAGAAAAGGAAAAAAAAAAAGCCTAGTTCTAACTTATAAACACAAAAGCAGATAAAATCCGCACCCATGTCAAGTGCGCTAATTTCTTCTTTCATTGTGATCTTCACTACCCTTTTAAGGATTGGGTATTTAAAATTTTTGAAATTCATTTGGAAAGAATTTCTTGGATGATGAAATCTTTTGATAACAATTCCTAGGAATTCTTTTGAAAATAATGATGTTTGGATATTCCTCAACAAAGATGACTTGAAATTTTGCTTTAAAATTCATTTGAAAAGCACTTCTCCTGAAAATAATTCCCAAGATTTTTGGATTTCCCTTTGAGGATGAGAGTATGAAAATATATCTCAACAAGGGTTGACTTGAAATTTTAATCAAGAAGTGGACTCCAAAGACATTGAAAGTGCCATTGAAAACTTTTTGGAATGAAGATGGCAAAAATATGTTTGCTTTCAAAGATGGATTTAAAATTCTTTTGGTAGAAGGATCACATGATCGGATTATCACCGTACTTTTCATGAATTTGGATACATGCAAGGTTAATGATGCTTAGCTAACAAGATAAAAGAAGTGAAATCTTATAATCAAAATTTGGCATGTTTCCAAATGTCATAGGACATGAGAAGGAATTGTTAAAAGGTGATTAAAAGATTATGCATCCTACATCAAGCAAGCATCGTCATCATCTCAAATATTCCCTTCCGAGCATACAAAACTCCCTACCATATAATCCTAATCAAGAATTGATTCCCTAATTTTTGAAAGGTTCTATAGAAACTACCATGCAAAGTCCGGGTTTTGGTCAAATAAGGGACCCTTGACACACACCCGATAGGATGCTTCATATACCAACACATTGTATGAGATCAAGGGTGATCACACAGTCCCATAATGGCTTGACCGACCGGGTTACCCCGAGCCATCAAGGTCATAGTTCCATGCAATCGACTGGCTAGACATGCAAGTGCAATGCAACAGTCACACAAAAATTAATTAATTCGATTAAAAGGATGCTTTCAAGTCTAATCCTTGAGTGAACCCAAAATCAAAAATTCTAGTCGACGAAACCAGAGATTCTGCATTCGATCCCCAGCAGAGTCACCAGATTGTGGATACTGGCATTTTGGGCCCACTTTTGTTTAAAATAATTTTCAAATTCAAATTCAAATTCAAATACAAGAGTCGCCACTTAATTTTTTAAAGGGAAATTAAAAAACCATTTTGAAAGCAAACTGATCCTTTGCAAAACCAAAGATAAACTGGGTCCGGGGATTATGGAATGAGAGGGGAAGAAGCCTGACGGACTAAAACACCCCCTCTCATCCTATCTCGTGATAGGCCTCTACTCAACATCCTTTTTAATCAAATTATTAATCTAAGTATGCCCTCAACTAACACATATGTACAAATATACATTACAAAAGCATGTCAAAAGGGTGTAAGATTGCTAACGATAAAATATCATTCAGAAATCACATAATTCAAGTAGCAAGCAAGGTGATGTATAATAGGGAACTAGAGAACTTACCCGGGATCCCGCTATGAATACTAAACATGTGATTCATGCAAGAAAATAAAACCTAAGACAAGGTCTCTAATCACATACACACATAAAGCAAGACCTACCCTAAGGTGTCGCACATGAAGTCAAAAATCAATCAAATCAAAAAGTGATATAAACTAGAGAAGTGATGAAAAGTCATACCTCCAAAGCGCTACAAAACAAGGGTTAATCAACATGCTTTAGACAAGATATATAATATCAAATAATCATTTCTAAAAATATCTAGCTTAAATCTATCAAGTAGAAAAAGAATTGACATAACTATGAATTCCTCTTAACTAATTGGAAACATAACACCTGATCAATAGATATACAAGTCTCAACTAGGAGCCGATGTAATGTCCTGCTATAATCCCAACATGATCATAAGGAACCCATGGTTATGTTCAATTAGGTTCAATAAAGTGTAACTTAAACCAAAAAAATGAGTCCTATTCATGAGTTATCAATATATATGAATGAATGCATGGACATGAACTATGAGATATTCATTAATTTGGATCATCTAACCTCTGGATTTAAGGTTAATTATCTTTATTCAAAGCATGGTTTGAGTCTTAGGTCATTAGGAGACCAATTGAATTAAAGTTGATAAGATTTAGGCAAAACAATGACAGTTTTCCAGAAATTACAAAGAGAAGACCAGACTTACAAAAATAGAAATAAAATACTTTCAACGGTTCGATCTTAATGATTTTTGAGTATGTTATGCCTTTGTGAGTCTAGTTTCTAACCCAAAAATAAAATCAAAGATCCAACAGTTGAATCTCCAGAAATAGGAAAAATACTAGATAGCACTCAGGAATCTGCAACTCTCTGTCCGGAGTTTTTGTATGATTTTCTAAAAATATCGTAAAAAAAATCGGAAACACTTTGATCTTTTTAGGGTATTTTTGTAACACATTGAACTACCTACAAAATTTTATTTGAGGTCAAGAAAACTTGATTAAGGCTCTGATTTACTCATTTTAAAACGAACTTACTGTTCTGAAATTCTGAAAACGAACCTACTCACAAATCAAAAGGCCAAACCATCCTAAGTATAAGATTTCATCAAGACAAAAGTTCTAGTGATGCATATATGAGTTATGAGCATCCTCCAATTAGTCTCATCCAATTCCGATGAACCATGATTTAATAAAAAATCTTTGATCATAGTGGGTTCATGAATTCCCTGCACCATTAATGAATTAGTGTTCATGATTTTGAACAAATTCGAACAACACCTAGTTCTTCTCCCAAATACATGGTCCTTGAGGGGTATAAGTTCATTTTATTATTCCTCCTACCAAGTTAATGGTCATTGGAGACTTAAGCAAAGCCAAACCCATATGAACCTTCAAAGGACATAGAGAGGACCCTATGAGATTCTCAAGTTGAAAGCTCTAAGTCATGAATTAAGGCCTTGAATCCATTTAAACTTGTGTGGGTACCATTATAATCAAATTTATCCCCACATAAATCATAAGATTATGCAAGACTAAGAGATCGTTCTTAAGGAAATCTCTTGAGATATAGGAGATCTCATAGGTTTTCAAAAGAAGTACTGTCAAGGATGAAACAAAATCAAAAGTTATTTGAGAAAGTCAAAAATTAACAAGATCTCCTAATTAACTAGTTTTGTTTTAAACCTAAGGCTTGTTTAGATTCATACTAATGAACTACCATGAGATTCAATCACAAATTCTAAGTGGTGTGTGATGAAATGAGGTAAGAAGAGATGTTTTGAAAATGTGTAAAGATCCTAGGACTATGAATTTGTGATTGAACTTGCTTAATTCTAAATAGGATTGGAAAGTTACCTCTATAACCTCAGGGATTTCTTTTTGTTTTTGTGAAGATCTTCCAATTTCTTCAATCTCTTCTTTAATTCTTCAAAATCTCTTATTTTCTCTCAATTCTCTCTCTATATTTCAATGTATATCTCTTGTATATATGAAAATGATTCAAGTCCCACATAGTGGAGATGAAGGCCAGCTTATATAGACCATGAGGCATGTTTGATTTAAAACGGCATCCAATAGAGTAGAGTTTTTAGGTTGATAGACAGCATCAAATTGTGACACAACTACTTCCTAAGGATCTTTGTAGTTGACAAAATCAGCCTCATCTTTGATAACAATCTCGATGAGGTTTACTTCTTCCTCATCCTCGTATTCTTCAGGTCGGTGATTTGAAAAGATTTTTACATTTAAAGTCATATCCCCGAATATGATAGTCATTATACCACTTCTTATTTTTATCGTGCCATCGATTGTGTTAAGGAATGGACGTCCAAAGATCAGTGGGATTTGTGCACATGGATTGGACAAAGGTTCAGTGTCTAAGATTATAAAATCATCCGGGAAGACAAACGAGTCTATTTGCATGAGGACATCCTCCAATACCCCTCTCGGGTATTTCACCGATCTATCTGCCAATTGTAATGCAACTCGGGTAGGTTTGAGTTCACCTAACCCTAGTTGTTTATAGACTGAGTATAGCAGCATGTTTACACTCATTCCTAGATTAAGGAATGCGTTGTCTATTCATTGATTCCCAATTTGACAAAAGACAGTACGAGTACCGGGGTCTTTTGAGTTTTGGAGGCAATTCATTTCAGATAATTGCGCTCACTTGGCAAGCTACATAGGCATGTTTTTTGACACTCTGCGGCCTCTTAACCATGCATAAATCTTGTAGGTATTTAGCATATTCCAGCACTTGCTTAATTGCATCAAGGAGTGGAAGGTTAATTTTAACTTGTTTAAATAGTTCCAAGAACTCCTGATTCTTTACCTCGTTTTTGGGTTTCTTTAGCCTTTGAGAATAAGGCACAGGGAATGGGCATTTTGGTAATTTGTCATTATCGGGCTCCTTTCCAAGCCTTCTCTCAACTTCTTCTACTTCTCTAGGAGCTTCATCATTTAATTCTAAAGTTCTGTTATTAGTAAAT
Organism: Hydrangea macrophylla; assembly: GCA_033977485.1. NCBI lineage: Eukaryota > Viridiplantae > Streptophyta > Magnoliopsida > Cornales > Hydrangeaceae > Hydrangea > Hydrangea macrophylla. Next base: position 43,075,470 of record CM066984.1, on the reverse strand, counting down.
GGCTCCTCTTTCTTAGTAGATGGTTGCTCTCTATTTACCACTTCATCCTCTTCATACTCTTCAGGTGTAGAAAGAGGCATGCTTTGCCCTATAATCTTGTCGCTTCTCAGAGTAGTCACGGCTTTAGCATGTTCTTGATTATTGGGACCAGTATTGTATCCCTTAGGGTTTGGAAATGGTTAGGCAAGAAATGTTCATCTCGTTCCCTCTTGTCCAGAATCTATCCTTGCTAACATAGCAGACATCTTGCTCGTCATTTAAATTAATTGTTGCGTTAAGTTCACGTTAGAAAGTGGGTCTTCCTCTTGCACTTTTTTATGTGGTGGTATGCACACATTAGATTGTTGATTATTAGAGGGCTAAGCTTGATTATAATTATTAGATCTATTTTGATTGAATTGTTGGGACGGTCGATTGTGTTGCCCTTGATATTTATTATTATAGGGCTGTTGTTGATATTGATTTTGAGTCCCAACATCATTTCTCTAATCAAAATCGAGGTGATTCCATCTGTTATTATTATTTTGCAAATTGTTATTGTTATAGAATTCCCCGCCCCTCTATACCCTTGCATGGCATTCATCTCCATGGGGGCTTGTTCTTGAAAATACAGCACATTGGGACAGTATTGAGTCATGTGTCCCAACATATTGCATATGCCGCATGGTTCTTTAGGCAAAACTTGCCTAGAACTCTCTCCTTTCATCCCTAACTCTTCTACCTTCCTCGTTAGCTCTTCGTATTTTGTCATTAGATTATCTTGAGTTTTTAACTGATATATGATTTTCTCCTCTCCACCTAATGGCTGTGTGCGTGAGACGCCTTCAGGGTTAGACCATTCGCGAGCATGTTCGCCCAACCACTCGAAGTGGGATTCAGCCTCTTTGGTGTTCTTGCTAAGAAATGCACCTGCGCTAATGGTTTTAACCAATTTTTTCGTTTCACCATTAAGTCCTTCATAAAAGAAACAGATTGTTTGCCACTTCTCATACCCATGATGTGGGCATGAGAGAAGCAAATATTTAAAAAGCTCCCATGTTAGAGTGAAGGTTTCATTATTTTTTTGTTTATAGAAGTTTATTTGACGTTTAAGTTCAGTGGTGATGCGAGGTGGGAAAAACTTCTTTAAGAATGCAGTGTTCATTACATGCCATGTGAAGATAGAATTTGGCTTGAGAGATAATAGCCATTGTTTAGCTTTGTCCTTCAAAGTGAAATGAAAAAAGCATTAAGCGTGTTACATCCACCGAATAGTTTTGGGTGAATATTTTTCAAATGTCCTTGAAGTCCTTGATATGCAGATATGCCTTTTTGCCCTCCATTCCATGAAAGGTTGGAAGGAGTTGAATCATTCCGTTGTAAAATTGGAATTCGCCTGCATGCGGGGGAATGAGAATACAAGACGGTGTAGGTACATGAGTAGGTTGCATGAGATCCCGCAAGGAACGCAACGAATCATCAATGGGTTCAATCCTATTCTCACCATTTTCACTTTCGATGTCAGCCATTGAATTTAATGGAGTGACTACGAGATTATAGAGCTAGAAGAGTCAGTTGAATAGAGTGGATTTCCAAAAATACCCTCGATGGAGTTATCATACATGAAAGGGGTAGATCTAAGAAGAATTTTATCTAAAGAACTTAAAAAGAAAAAGAAAACAGAAAAAGATGAAGACAAAGTGAGGTAATCTAAACAATAACAAGTCGCCTTCCCCGGCAACGGCGCCAAAAACTTGACACAGAAATAATTTGCGCGCTTCTTGTGCAACACCCAAGTGTAGGTGGACGTGCAAGTAGTATTCTAGTAAGACCAGGTCGATCCCACATAGAACGTTTAAAGTTACTTGCTTAGACTAAACTCAAAAAGGAAATTAAAATTTTGAACTTTAAATAAGGTGTAGAACACAAAGTCCCACAATTAATAACTACTAAAGTAAAGTAACTAAATTAAACTAGTAATTAACTAACTCACTAAAATGATATTTAAAATGGTTTTTACTTTATAAGAAGAAGAAAAATGTGTTGGGATCACACGAATCCACAGTGACCCTACCATCTACCATGCAGTTTCATTAATGCTTTATGGAGTACATCCCTTTTCGGTATTCTGTATTTTCAAAAGATAAAGAACCAATAGTTAAGACTCGCACTATGAATGGTGTAAGCATTCAAAGTGGTTTGCAAAAGTTATTGAAGAAAAATGCCTTAAGGTTAAAGTTAAGAAGCTGTTTTGACAAACTGAGCATATGGGGATAGTTTGATAACATATTTCGAAAATAGAAAGTCTAGTAATACCTCAAAGGATCTTCTCAAGATTCTGAGTGTTCGATCGATCGACGCGTCTTCGATCGATGGAGCATCATCATCTCTCCATGGATCAAAATGTTTTTGATCGCTTGACTATATCTCTGGTTAAATCGATCGAACTAACTTCGATCAATTGAACATAGGATTTTATTCTGGTGCATGGCAGAGGCTGGAGATCACTGTTTCATCATGATCTCCCAACTCTGGGACTACTCAGACATCGTCTGAGGTATAACAAATTGGTTTTTAACATAAGAAAACATTATGGTCTGGTTTAGTTGTGTTTTAATCATAAAAATTCAAAAAACTATGGATTTAAGAAGAACCCAACATGCATATCTATGTTAGCACTGACTAAGACTATGAGAACTACCAGCACAAAGTAAATAATAGTAATATAAAACCTGGAACAAAAGCAAACTTGTATTACCTTTCAAAAACTCCAAACTAAAGTAATATCCAAATTATGAAACTTATAGAACAAAGCAAAACTCTCTCTCTCTCTCTCTCTCTCTCTCTCTCTCTCTCTCTCTCTCTCTCTCTCTCTCTCTCTCTCTCTCTCTCTCTCTCTCTATAAAACTGAGAAACACAAGTACGGGCATCCTTCTGGACATGTTTACAACTAATATATATAGAAAACTCTAGGGCTAGGGTTGTTTACAATACATCTGCTACGTGCCCGCGTTATTATGATAAAAGCATGTTCGAGCGATCGAACCTATCTCGATTGCTTGAACTGTGGAATCCTCGAGTGCTTGAAATCACCTCGATCGCTTGAGCTCTCTTTGATTGCTCGAACTTCACATTTTAGCTTTGAAATGTCTTGCTTGTAATTAATCTTTGACAGGCCAGAAAATATCCAGTCAAACCATAACCTTAATAAGGAATTATAGAGTCATCCGAGATGGACACTCGCTTCGGTAACCATCCGAGGTCATCTGGCCAAGACCGCACGATCTAGGCCCACAGCCTGTGCGTATGGTACAGTTGTACTCCACATAGCCTGGGCGTATCTCATGGCTTTTCCTGCAAGGCTCTGGGCAGTTTCCTAACTCAATCAGAAGATTAATGGAAAGTGCAAGCTATTTCCTAAACTACTTAGGAAACTTCCATGATTTATGCTAATCACGTGTAATTTGATTAGGCTTCCTAATCTACTCACTTACCTTGTACATGTGGTCTCATGCATCTATAAAAGAGATCACTCATCCCTATTAGGGAAGAGGGCCTTATTATCTTAGAAAAATAATGATATACACATCACTCTTATGCATATACCTGACCGGTCTCTGGTAGTACCGCCCTCCTTGTCGGTTTACCAAAGTCTGCCAGTGATCTATTAGTGAACGTGCCCCGACGCACCACGTGGACGTAGGTTACCTAATTAATGGGGTCGAACCACATGCAAACTTCTTATCTCTCTTTAAATTATTCTTCTTGTTCTTTACCAATTTTTGGCCTCATCAGTTTGGCGCCGCATGTGGGAATTGACAAACTCTCTCAGAGAAATGAATCTTCAACTGATCAACATGCCGCCTAAAAAGGTTAAGAAAATTGTTGCTCTAGCAGGACAAGCGGATTCATAGGCCGGGCAATCGACTGCTTATATGACCTCTAAGCAGGTTACCGCGGCTCTTGCACAACTCCTAGAGGGCTAGCAGCAAGCTCAGCAGTAGATTGAAGCACTACTGACTCGTCAGGAAAAGCTCCCTCAAATTAAAGACCAGCCCGGGAAGGTCGCACAGGACCGGGAGCCCGTACGAGTCTAAAGGTGTGCCCACACTGAGTCTATATCCCTATCAGATTTGGGACGGTTTGGGAACGACGAGCGAACCTAGCAATGTGCCCGATCTAACCCACGCCGGGCGAGGGATGCCAGATAAATCATTAACAGTAGGCGCGTTACTAGAGGGGAAGGGCAAGGGCAAACTGCCCAGTATTCAGCCAAAGACCCCACAGCCAACAGCCGTGGGGATCTTAGGCACACAATTACCCAGAGTCAAAGCTGGGTTCCAACCCCGAGGACAATGCACTTCGAGGAAGAAGCCTCATCGTCCAACCCTACGTATAGTTCAGATACGGAGCGGAAGACCGGTTAGAATGATGTTAATGCCCAGATCGAGGACTTGTAAAAGCAAATTAAGTAATTGAGCCATAAGCAGCACCAATACAGAAACCAAGTCATCCTTTACAGTCCGGGTCACCGGATTTCCCATCCCGTGGAAGTTCAAACAACCACATTATAGACATCCCAATTTTGACTGAACTATTAAACTTAGGGGAGTGTTACCTCTAAGATCCGATGATGACAAGGAACGACCAATCTAGAATTTCCAAAGGTGAATCAAGCTCTCCAAAAGGCTCTTTCGATTAAAAACAAAGAAGAAAAAGAGAAGAAAAAGGAAAATAGAAAAGAGAAAAAAAAAAAAAAACGGCACATGACTATAGCTGCGGCAGTCACGGGTTATCGTACGGCAGTCTTTAGAGTGTTGTATGGCATTCTGTGAATGCCGCAAATTTCACCAAATACCGCAAAAAATTAAAAATTCACAAAAAGACAGTAGTCCGTGTAGTCCTCTGCGGCATTCATTAAGTGTCGTTCCGGCATTTAACAAATGCCGCGCCAGTAATTGGTGAGTGCTGCTTCCATCTCCATTGAGTGCCGCATTTTCGTGACTTTCAGCTTTGATATAGTACGTTTGTGCCCTTAAAAGGAAATCCAAATTAGAGTTTCTTCATGTAAAATTACTGGAATACCCTCTCAAAATTTGCCGATATAAGAGAGGTGAATATCCCCTTACAAAGCATCTTCTCTTTTACTTGAAATTTGATAATGTTAGGATCCCAATATTGATTCTCCTTCAGAAACTTTCTAAATTAAGAGAGAAGTAGAATTAGAAGAAGGAGCTAGAAGAAGAGCTTGATTATCATTTGGAAGGTCCCAAAGCAACAAAAGAGTTGAGGATAATTAGAGGTAAACTCTAGAGTAATTAGTTTATTTAGTAGTTCAATCACAATTTAGATTCTTTTAGGCTCTTTGCACATTTTCAAAAACTCTCTTCCCACACCAACATTGTGATTGAACTTTCATTTCATGAGTTTGGATCAAAATAGCTTAGGTTTTAAAGCTTAAATAAATCTTGAAGTAGAACTTTGGTCTCCTTCCTTTTGATTATGTTTATTTCTTAAGATTCATAAGACTTTCAATGTCTTACTTGAATCTTTTAAAAACCCCTAGTACTCTTACAAACTCATGATTTATAAGGGGATTAAATTCGATATTAGTGTATTGAGTTAATGAGTTTGAACTTTTACCATAGTTTGAATTCATTACTTTGGGATTTTATGAAGTTTCTTCATACTTCATTAAAATCCACAAGTTTAAGTGTCCTTAGCCTCCAATGACCATCAAATGGTAGGAGGAATAATTTGAGTCTAAACTTATACCCATAGTTTAGATTCATTGTGTTGAGGTTTTATGAAGTCTCTTCATACTTCATTAAAATCCAAAAGTTTAAGTGTCCTTAGTCTCCAATGACCATCAAATGGTAGGAGAAGTTGTTTGGTTTAAGCCCAACTTCATGGTTTAATAGTTGGGGTTAACAATCAAAGTTGAACTTGACGAATGGTGCAGTGAATTCAATGACCACCTTTGATCAAGGATTTTTAGCTAAACATCGAACCGTTGAAACTGAATGAAACCAATGGGAAGGTGTCTATAACTCAAAGTTCTACCACTACAATTTTTGTTTTAACAAGATTCCATGGTTAAAATAGTTTGGCCATGAGTTTTTGGCAACAACAATTTGTCCAAAATTTCATAACAGCAACACCTTTTGAAATGTGTAAATCAGAACCCCAATCAAGTATTAATGACCCCAAATAATTTTTTCTATGAACTTTAATGTGTTACTAAGACCCCCTAAAAATATTAGAGTCTTTTAGCTATTTTTGTACTATTTTTAGAAAATCGCACAAGAACTCTGGACAGAGAGTTATGAAGTTATGAGTGATGTCTAGTGTTTGTTTAATTCCCAGAGATCTAACCATTGAAACTTTGATTTTCTTTTTGGATTAAAAACTAGACTCACAGAAGCAATTGGGGTCTAAAAATCATCAAGATCAATCCATGGGAACCATGCCATTTATTTCTTTGAAGTTCTGATATGCTCTTAGCAAATTTCAGAATCCCGTCACAATTTTAATCGATCTTGTAAATAATGGCCTAAATGATATTTTCATGACCTAGGGTTTATACCATGCTTTGACAATGATTGATTAAGCTTAAAACCAGAGGCTAAATGATCCAAATCAATAAATAGTTCATAGCTTTATATTGTTCATATTCATGTATCCATGTGCATTCATACATATAGATTGATAGTTGTAAATAGAATTCACCTTGTGTTAGGACTTGTTACTTAGGATTTAATGATATATTTTATTTAAAGCATGTGAACTAATCCTATGTTTTGTAGTGCTATCAAGGTACGATTTCTCAAAATCTCCTCTATTTTGTTTTAATTTCTTGATTATATTGATTTTCGACTCCATGCACGACACCTTAGACTAGGTCTTGCCTTATGTGTTTATATGCGATTAGAGACTTCTTTTCTAGGTTTTTATTTGTTCGCATGCATTACACGTTTCTATTCTGCGGTTGGATCCCGGGTAAGTTCTCTAGTTCCTTATTTGCATATTATATTGCTTGCTAATTGAACTATTTGACTTATGAGTGACCGTCAGCAATCTTACACCCTTTTGACATGCTTTTTGTAAAGTATATGTATATATGTATTAGTTGAGGGCATGCTTAGATTAATAATTCGATTAAAAAGGATGTTGAGTAGAGGCCTATCGCGAGATAGGATGAAAGGGGGTGTTTTAGTCCACCGGGCTCCTTCCCCTTTCATTCCATAATCCCCGGACCCAATTTATCTTTGCTTTCGCAAATGATCAATATGCTTTCAAAATGGTTTCTTAATTTTCCTTTAAAAATTAAGTGGCGACTCTGTGTATTTTGAAATTGGAAAAATTAATTGTTTTAAAAGAAAAAGTGGGCCCAAATACCGGTATCCACAATCTGGCAACTCTGCTGGGGATCGAACCCAGAATCTCTGGGTTCGCAGACTAGAATTCCTGATTTTGGGTTCACTCGAGGATTAGACTTGAAAGCATCTTGTTAATCGAATTAATTAATTTTTGTGTGCCCATTGCATTGCACTTGCATGTCTAGCCAGTTGATTATACGGAACTATGACCTTGGAGGCTCGGGGCAATCCGGTCTGTCAAGCCATCATGGGACTGTGCGATCACCCTTGATCTCGTACCATGTGTTGGTATAAGAAGCATCCTATCGGGTGTGTGTCAAGGGTCCCTTATTTGACCAAAACCCAGCCTTTACATAGTAGCTTCTATAGAACCTTTCCAATCTTAGGAAATTAATTCTTGATTAGGATTATGTGCTAGGGAGACTTGCATGCCCGAAAGGGATTACCTGAGATGATGACGATGCTCACTTGATAAAAGATGTGTAACCTCTTAATCACTTTTTGGGCAATCCCTCTTCATGTCCCATGACATTTGAGAACATGACGAAAATCTGATTATAAGATTACACCTTTTATATCATGTTTAGTTAAGCATCATTGACCTTGTATGCATCCAAATTCATGAAGAGTACGGCAATAATTCGATCATGCGATCCTCCTACCCTAAGAATTTTAAATCCATCTTGTGATCCTCCTACCCAAATCATTTTAAATCCATCTTTCAAAACAAACAGATTTTTGACATCTTTTGTCACACCCGTACTTTTTCATTTTATTACTTTTAAATAATTATTTCATTTTAAGGGGTCAACATAGAATTCTAAATTTTATTGGGGGTTTAACTATAAATTGGGAAATTAGTGGTGAGTCACATTGATATGTGTCGTGTGTGTATATGAATATACCTAGTGATTGACAAGTGTGTCATGTGTCTTAGATTATGATCAGTAGGTACATATGTATATATTATTAATAGCCTTTTGAAAGACTAGTCTAGGATTAAAACATACCAATTCGTGTGTGTAGTTGTAAAGTTGGTGAAGGCTAGCTAAGGCCACGTTTGGCCTTGGCTTAGGGAGGAGGTGCATGGCTAGTAAGGCCATGTTTGGGACGACTATTCAACTGGTTTTATATTGGTGTATTTAATTCAGGTACAAGGGTTGTGTACAACATGCTTCCAGATCTCCGGAGTATTTCTTTATTATCTGTCTTTGTACTCTTTTGGAGTTATACTGTATTTTCATTTGAGATCCATTTATATGTTGGTAAGGAGTGGGTTGGCTAAATACCACGGAACTGATGGGTATATGAGTAAGGAGCACCTGCCAAGAGCCAATAGTCCAGAGACCAGAAAAGTCCTGAGTGACTTGGTAAAAGGTGAGGTGAAGTAAGGTGACTCTTGCTATATTACCACGAGGAATCCTGGTATGATGCTCTTGGGGGTGAGCGGCTGACTGTGGGATAGGTGTATATTTTTAAACCTATCAAGTTGTGTATTCATTGAGCTGTTTATTCCTGTCATATTGTATACTTCCCCGTGTGTTATTGGTAAATGCAGGTAGTACAGGTAGCTAGGAGAGCGGAGGTATTAGAGTAAAGTCTGACTGGGACGCTGTATAGACTACTGTGGAGTCTGAGTTATTTTAGTCTTTATTTATGTCAAAAGTATTCTTGTAATTTCTTTACAAGTGTAATATATGTTATTTTTAATTAAAATTCATTTGTAAATATTTCAATTATTTTATAAAGTGGATTAGGAGTGTGACATCTTTATTCCGAAGATTTCAAATGCTCTTTCTCTAGAGCTCTTCACTTTTTTTTTTTAAAGCTCCAAACTGATCTTTGTTAAAATATATTTTCACATAATCGTCCAAAAATCCTGGAAATTGTTCTTAGGAGAAATGTCTTTCAAATGAATTTCAAAGCAAAATTGAGGAATGTTTAACATCCTCATTCTCAAAAGAATTCTCAAAAATTGTTTTCAAAAGATTTTATCATCCAAGATATACATTCCAAAAGCATGTCCAAAACTTCGAAAGGGTAACGAGGATCACAATGAAAGGAGAAGATGGCGTACTTGACATGGGTAAAGAATCTATGTGCCTATGTGTTTATGTGTTATGATTAGGATTTTCCTTTCTTTTGCATATAGAATAGGCACACACGCACACATGCATTGCATCCGTGTGACATATGAACTATTTCATCTCACCAAAAGTCTTTCAAAATACATATAATAAGAGATTTTGATAAAAATAAAGAAAACAAAAAGATTTTTTAAAAACATTTCCTTTATAGGGTAAAAATAGCATCCAATTCGGGCACGATTTGGTTTAGAGGTCCCACTACAAGGTTAGTAAGAAGAGGAGAAGACAGTGAAATGGAAAATGAAAGGAACGATGAGGAGGTAGCAGAGTTAAGGACACTGGTAGAACAACAAGCAGAACATATATGAGGCGACAAGTTGAGAATATGAACCGAATGATGGTCATGATAGAAGCAATAGCACGCCCACCACCAATTGTGAATCCACCAAACAACAACCCACCGGTTAGGGAAGAAGGTTGGTATGATGAACTAGAGATGCCAAGGGCCAAGCCCCTAGAGCAGAAAGGGAAAGGTTGGAAGGAGAGAAGGAAAGGATAATGACCGAAAAGATAGAGAAGCTGGAAAGGGTAATGCGCAAGGCTCAGGGGGTCGATACTTACCTGATGGAGCTGGAAGGTCTGTACGATGGAATCCGTGAAACAATGCCTGTCGATTTTAAAATGCCAGTTTTTGATAAGTTTAACGGGATAGGGAATCCTCGTAGCTCTGTGAGAATGTGTATCGGAGCTTTCCAACCTAGTGGGCTGAGCACTGCCATGATGGCTGTCTTATTTTAGCAGACTTTAACTAGAGCTACTTTATCCTGGTACCTCACTCTCGAACCAAGTAAAACCCAGGTCTGGGAAGAAGTAATCAAATCGTTCGTGGCATGGTATGAGTACAACCAAGACTTGGATGTCACAGTCCAGGATTTGGAGACCACTAGGCAGGGAAATAAGGAATCATTTACTGAGTATCTGAGTAGGTGGAGGGGAAAAGCAGCTAAAATGGTACAGAGGCCGTCCGAGAAAGACCAGATCCGAATGTTGATGACAAACTGTCAGCCCGTCTATCAAGAGAAGATGAGATTCTAGTCGATCAACACCTTCGCTGAGGTTTTTGACATGAAAGGAACAAGGATAGAGGATGCGATCCAAGAAGGGGTAATCAAGAAAGAAGAACAGTCGAATCAGTATAGAAGGATGAGCTATAGATCAAATAGAGGACAATCGGGGGGTCACTTTGGTCCTACTAATGTCAACCTGCTAAATGGACCGGAGAGGAAATTCGACATAACACCAAGGAGAGGACGGGACAAACAGCCAAGGAAGTTTTTAGATTTGGGGGTTTCACTGTCAACCGCCCTCGATAGGCTAATGGAAAAGGGCCATCTTTGTCTATTACAGCCTCGACCTCTACCAAGTCCACTTCCGCCAATGTTCCAGGAGGATCTTTATTGCAAGTTTCACCAACAGAAGGGTCATTCTACGGATCGATGCACAAGGCTAAGGCACGAAATCTAAGATCTCATTGATAACAAGGTGATATCGGAGCCACTTGTCAAGACTCCTAATGTTACTAGGAATCCGCTGCTAGATCATTATGCTGTACCGCCACCACAAGGCCTTTATTTCTTGGAGATAGAAGAGACGACCTTCGATCCATCTAAGCTAATCACTAAAGCCGGGACACCAAGGAAGCCTTATCAGATGCTAGGGAATCTAATAATTTGTACTCTGGGGAGTCAACTGGATTGGTGGGTTCAAGAGACTAGCAACACTGATGTAGATCAAGTAGGAGAGGACCTATAGTATGAAAGTGGCAGAGAAGAAATAGGGAAAGGGAGCTTAAAAGTTGTTCCTGAAGTTGATAATCTATGGGCAAAGGAAGAAGTCAGTCATCTAACGCGGTCAGGGAGACACTTCAAATTGCATGAGCTAGAGGAGCATCATCTAGGGAGAGAATTGGATAAAGGGAAAGGTAAAATGAATGAAGAAGAAAAAGATAGGGTTTTGAAGCAAATAAAGAAAACTCAGGCTAACATCACCATCTGGGGTTTATTGATTGCTTCTAAACATCATAGGCAGGCAGTCCTTGATGCTTTGAACCAATTTGAAGTTTCTATCGACACAGCACCGGAAGACCTCGTAGGAATGATCCGTAGGATTCTGACTCTGGCTATTACCTTTTCATCAGATGACCTACCTTCGGGAGGACCTGTTCACAATAAACTGCTATATGTCACTGTTGAATGCCTAGGAAACACTGTGCCTGCTTATCTTGTTCACAACATGTTCGCTCTAAACGTGCGTCTGTTTTGAAAAGTGCATGGGTTTGGATGAATCAACGTTCATACAGTCTGAGCAGAAGGTAAGAGCATATGACAACACTCAGAGGACGGTCATGGGGATAATTCTCCTTCATCTCACTGTCGAGCCTATGGAAAAGGAAGTCGAATTTCAGGTCATTGACATTCCTACTTCTTTCAATTTGCTACTAGGGAGGCCATGGTTAGACAGTCTAGGCACCATACCATCTACAGTTCATTAGAAAGTCAAATGTGTTTGGAAAAACAAGGTCTGTGATATTCTCAGGGACAGTTGGGTCCGTCCATTTGAGGCTTCATCAAGTGCGCTGGTTCTAGAGGTACAATTTCAGGAGGAAGAGACAAGTTTGGGGGGTTTGAGTTTATTAACAGGTTGGAGGAAAAGAAGCCGAGAGAGTTTCTGTCGCTATACTTTGATCAGTGCACAAGTCCGATGGTCACTAGTATCATGAAGAAGATGGATTTCTTCCTGGGTATGGGATTGGGTAAGAATCATCAAGGTCTGCCAGAATTTCCAAAGATCACCACTCAGACTCACACTCATGGTCTAGGTTATCAACCATCAAAGAAAGAGCTAAGAGAGAAGAAGAAAGCAGCCGACGCACCATTGGTCCCGTACCAGAAAATGCTCAATGGACACTTTGTGAAGGAGGGAGAAGATTTCCCCTTTTGTGGCTTCCCAGAACCATGGGTGGATCAGAAGGACAAATGTATTAATCCAGGGTTTGAGATCTTCTTCCCCCCATGAATTCTCTGAGTATCAAGATCCATATCTACAGGTGCCCGTGAAGTCAGCTACTGCCAAAGATTGGATTGGTGCGCTGGATGGCTCAGTCATGAAGAACTTATTGGGCAAAGAAAGCAAAAAAAACTGAGGGAATAGGCCAAGAAGGGGTCGTGGAAGACAAGGCCGGAAAAAAGCATGCTGAGGGTTGGGTACAAGAGGAAGAACCAGAAAAAGAAGAGATAGAAGAGATTACCAAGACAGGGGATCTGGAGGAATGCTTCATCACCGAGCTAGGAGGAGAAAGCAAGAAATAGTGGGTTTTTGAGTCTAGTGATAGGTATCCCCCACACCCGGAGTCTGTAATGGCCCAAATGAGGCATCTTTCAATTTCCATGTCTGTTGTAATCACTCCAAAGAAAATCAATGAAAGCATGACTAATTCTACCTACTTGAATGCACTTAATGAATGTGATGAATGTGATGAATGTGATGATCATGAAATACCAAATGAATTGCAAAAATTAATTAAAAAATAAAAAGAATCTGCAAATGTAAGATCATTAAGAACACTCTAACAATTAATCTAGGAGATGAAGATAATCCTCAAAACGTTTTTATTGGCTCTACGCTTAATAAAGAAAAAAGCAAAGAATTAATCAGTCTACTAAATGAATTAAAATATGTTTTTGCATGGTCTTATAGCAATATGCCAGGTATCAATCCAGAAATAGTCTAACATCATATCCCCTTTTTTTCCAATTCAAAACCTGTAAAACAAAATTTGAGGCAAATGAGGCTTGAATGGGCACTCAAAGTCAAAGAGGAAGTTGAAAAGCAGTTGAGAGCAGAGCCGGATTCTTAATAGTCACCAAGTATCCAGAATGGATCACCAATATAGTGCCTGTCCCGAAAAAGGACGGTCGTGTTAGGGTCTGTGTCGACTTCTAGGATCTGAACCAAGCCAGCCCTAAGGACGATTTTCCTTTACCTCACATTGATGTGTTAATGGACAATACAACAGGACATGAACTCCTATCTTGTATGGATGGGTAATGGCACCTGAGGATAGGGAGAAAACCACTTTCATCACTCTGTGGGGCACATACTGCTATAGGGTGATGCTGTTTGGGCTCAAAAATGCGGGTGCAACTTACGAGTGGGCCGCCACAACATTGTTGCACGATATGATCCATAAGGAGGTAGAAGTGTATGTGGACGATATGATTGTGAAATCTAAAGAGACAAAAGGACACTCAGATTCGTTGAGAAAGTTCTTTGGAAGGTTAAGATAATTTAGAATGAGGTTGAACCCTCAGAAGTGCACCTTCAGGGTCACTACCGGAAAGTTGTTGGGTTTTCTCATCACTCAGAGAGGGATAGAGGTGGACTCGGCCAAAATAAAGGCCATAATCAAAATGCAGCCACCCAAGAATGAGAAGGAATTAAGGGGATTTCTAGGTAGAATACAGTTCATAAGCCATTTCACCTCAAAACTTACCTTAACCTGTGCTCCTTTATTTAAGCTGCTTAGAAAACCTTCGATAAAATCAAGGCCTATCTCCAAAACCCACCTATCCTATCGCCACCCTCGCCCGGAAAACCTTTGTTGTTATACCTTTCTGTGTCCGAAGATTTGATGGGGTGTATGTTGGTCCAAGAAGAAGAAGGGGGGCATAGGGAGAAAGCCATCTATTACTTGAGCAAATGGATGACCGGATACGTGCTGAAATACTCACCCTTAGAGAAAGCCTGTTGGGCCTTAGTCTGGTGCACCTGCAATCTCAAGCACTATATGTTGGCCTTTCCCGTAATCCTAATATTCTGAATGGACCCACTCAAATATCTCTTTGAAAAGCCCATCCTAACCAGTAGGATTTCCCAGTGGACCATGATGCTAGCCGAATTCGATATCAAATATGTCACTACCAAGTCCGTAAAAGGAAGAGCTGTCGCTAAGTTTTTAGCCGATCTTACCATAGAATCCGAGGATAAGGGAGAATTTAAGTTTCCTGGTGAGGGAGTAATGGAGGTGGAGGACTTGTGGAAAATGTACTTTGATGGAGCAGCAAACCAACTAGGCTACGGGATTGGAATCATTCTCATAGCACCCGATGGGACCCCCACCCCATTATCTGTCAAACTCACGTATGACTTAACCAATAACACTGCGGAGTAAGAAGCATGCATAATAGGAATGGAAGCGGCATTGGCTTTGAAAGTTGAGAGAATTGATGTTTTCAAAGATTCTAATTTGATCATATCTCAAGTCCGAGGTGATTGGAGGGTGAAGCACGAGAAATTAAGACCCTACCATAACTATCTGGAAAGTTTAAAGGTGCGGTTCGAGAAAATATCATTCTATTACCTCCCCTGTGAAGAGAATTAGCTGGCCGACTCCTTAGCCACCTTAGCCTCAATGATACAAATTCCCTCAGGAACTACCATGATCCCGCTATCTATAGAAGTAAGAAACCAGCCTTCGTTTGAAATGATCGCAGCTACAGAAGAGGAGAGTGAGCTGTCTTGCTATGAGGATGTATGGAACTTCATTGAAAAGGAAGAGTACCCCGATGAAGCCTCGGAAAAGGACAAAAAGGTGGTGCGACGATTTTCTGCCCAGTTTGTGATCTACGCGGATAAGCTGTGGAAGAAATCCTACACAGGGTATAATTTGGAATGCTTGTACGGGAGGGAGGCCAAGAGAATGATGGAAGAAATACATGAAGGAGTGTGTAGGCCCCACATGAACGGGCACATGCTGGCGAAGAAGATAATCCGACAATGGTATTATTGGACGACCTTGGACAAAGACTGCTGCGAATATGTTCGGAGGTGCCATAAATGCCAAATCCATGCAAACCTGATGCACACCCCGCCTTCTCAGCTCTATAGCATGACTACGCCTTGGCCACTTTCCGTCTGGGGTATTTATATTATTGGTGAGATAGTCCCAAAGGCCTCCAATAGGCACTGATACATAACCATAGGAATTGATTATTTTACTAAGTGGGTAGAGGCAACCTCGTATGCGACTTTGAAAGCCAAGGATGTGGTGAGCTTCATTGAAAAGAACATAATTTGCAGATGCGGGGTCCCAAATAAGTTCATTTCTAATCACGGCAGTCATTTCCAAGGGGAAGTCATCCCGTTGTTAGAAAAGTATAAGATCACCCATCACCAGTCATCTCCATATAGACCGCAAACAAATGGGGCGGTAGAGGTAGCAAATAAGAATGTCAAAGCGATCTTGGGGAAAACGACGGACACATATAAGGATTGGCATGAGAAGCTGCCATTTACGCTATGGGGATACTAGACTTTCGTGAGAACTTCTACAGGAGCTACACTATATTCGCTGGTTTATAGGATGGAAGTCGTCCTTCCCGTCGAGATGGAGATACCCTCTCTAAGGGTTCTGGCCGAATGTGAAATAACTGAGTTAGAATGGACACGGAGAAGGTGTGAGGAATTGATGTTGCTCGATGAGAAAAGGTTGGCTACAATAAACCATACTCAGGGGTATCAGAAGAGGATAGCTCGAGCTTTCAATAAAATGCTCCACCCAAGGAAGCTTGCTGAGGGCGACCTGGTCCTCAAAGAACTGAAAGTGCCTGTCTATGACCCCAGAGGAAATTTCAAACCCATATCGGTCGGGCCATATATCATTAAGACTCCCCTCTTTTGAGGAGTAGCCTATCTTATGGACCTAGACGGGGTTGAATTTAAACAACCAACTAACCTCGATCGCCTCAAAAAGTATTTTGCTCGAAACCCCTTTTTTCAAAACCTCCTACATAGATGAACTACACTTGACCTGATTCCCGCTAAGGGGTACGTAGGCAACCTGCTCGATTCGGTCAATAATTGCCTAAATGGCATTTTCCATCAAGCCTTAAACTGAACTACTGCGGACATGATACCTATTCAGGGATAAGTAGGCGGGCTCTCAAAAGCCTTCAGTCCATGAAGACCTAAAATGAAAAACCCTGTGCTAAACTAGGGGAAAACTTGCGTTTGCTCGGAACCACTTCGAAGCCCCAAAACCAGGGGCAAACTTTGTTTGCTATCTAAAGAACCCAGATATTTTAAACCCATTTCTGGATCTCCTTGCTATTAAAAATAAGTACTATAAAAGAACAAACAAAAATTCATGGTATAGAATGATTGAAACTTTAGGCATGACTCAAAGCAAAGTAAAGAGCCAAGAAAAGACATTAAAAGGAAAATTTTCATAACTCAAAAGATTAATCGGAAGAATGAACACTTTGATTAAACATGCTAGAACATTTCCTAAAAATGAAAACACTGTTTAGAAAGGGAAAAAATAGAAATCACATTCAAAAGCGTAAAAGGATAGGCAGGACTTATCAAAACTTTTGTAAAATAAAGCTTTGTCCTATTGTTTTACTTTCATTCACGAATGTCTATGAAGTCTGTCCCTGGATCAGAGTCTGGATCTGAAGAAGGTAATTAGTAGTAGGTACAACCGAAGCAGGAACTCTCTGGGAAGGGGCTGACACCCTATCATACCAAGCCTCGGTGAAAGCCTTCATAATGGAAGAGCGCATGATCGAACTCCTCGTGAAATCAGCAGTAATAACCTCAGTGGTATCCTAGAGAAGCCCGTACTGATGATCCACCCAGCCAGGAAGATAGAATGTGGTAGCATGCAAGCCAGGTAACCAAATACCAGGCCGTCCCGAAAGTCGTACGGCAACAAAAAGGTAAGACCACTGCGGGCAGACCCAACAAATATCACCAGTAGAAAAGCCTCAGAGCCGACCAAGCCAAGCATCGGCAGAATGAAATAAGCAATGAACCTCCATATGGTCATAGGGAAGTGGCCCACGAAGATGTGAGGGATGTGTGAAGAGATCGAGGCATTCTATGAGCCAAACCTGCAAGACGAAAGGTGCTCCCGCAGATAACATAGCCTCAGCAGTATGGGCATAGTCTAAACCAATCAAGGTTTCACCAAGAATCAGCATAATGGCACTCTTCATCTCCCATAGACTGCAAGCAATGGGAATGAGAACATCAAAAGATGACTAAAAGAGGAAGTAAGAAAGCATCGCTATCGATAAAGCACTACGCCGAATGACTTGATACCCGCCGTCGTAAGGACCCCCATCGGAGAGTAGACGGAAGAAAGGTGTTCAAAGTTCATTTGTCAGTCTTGAACAAAAGAGCCTGCTACGTTTCAAGATGTGTAAAGGAGAGCAACGAGGTCCCAAACATACCCGACCTGCGCTAGAGGAACTATTAGATCCGCAGAAGGATCAGTGTACAGAATGGCGCTAAACTCCTCAAACAAGGGGCAGATCTCCTAGGAGCCAAAGCGAAAGACGTGAAGAGAGGGATCCTAACACCGAATGGCAGCTTGAAGCAAACCTTTGTTCAGAATCATCCGTCGAAAAGAGAAGAAGTCATTTAGTCTAAAACACTCAAAGTTGAGCCTGTCAATGCCAGAGAGTATCCATCCACGGGAAAAGGATTTGGGAACTAATTGGGGCCAATTGGGAAGGAAGTGAATGAAAGAAGAGAGTGTTATGCAGAGTTTTGAAGAGAAGGGGGTATAAATAGAAGTAGATCTGTCCAGAACACAGGGCGGCACTCGAAAAAGCAAAATGACACTCCATT
Source organism: Hydrangea macrophylla (assembly GCA_033977485.1). Classification (NCBI taxonomy): domain Eukaryota; kingdom Viridiplantae; phylum Streptophyta; class Magnoliopsida; order Cornales; family Hydrangeaceae; genus Hydrangea; species Hydrangea macrophylla. Next base: position 43,057,331 of record CM066984.1, on the reverse strand, counting down.
ATGTGTCGTGTGGCAGTACGTGAATGCCGTACGGCATTCTCTGACTGCCGCAACGGCACTCACCGAGTACCGTGCAGGCCAAATCAAGTGCCGCAAAAGGCTATTTTTGGCCAGAACCTATTTGTAATAATCCCATGGCCCACCTACAAACAGAAAACTGAATAAAAACAAACAAAATGTGTGCATCATGCATCACGTGCAACAAAACCAAGCTATGGTCACATTCATTCATTCATTCATTTATATATATAAAAAGGGGGGGTAATAAAAGCACTAGCATTCACAAGGTCATGGAAAATCAAAAAAGGAAAATGCCAGACCAAGCCATGGTCACAATTAGACAAGAAAAAAGCAGTAAGTAATAAAAATGCAGGACCAAGCTATGGTCGCAATCATCAAAATGAAAGCATGCAGAAAATAAAATAATGCAGATGCCTATCCTACCCCAGCTATCCAAGAACCATCATCAAAATAAGTGTGTGCATATATACAGTCATCCATGAATGTGTATGTCAACCCCGGCCCCGGCCTTGAGTCTGGCACGTGACACGTCTGAGGGGCTCCTCCTCCAACTCTGCTCCGCTCCCGCCGACTCTGCCTCGGCCACCACAGCTGCCTCCGCCACTACCCCCGCCTCGCCCAACACCTCCAGGACCTCACTAGGACTGATGCCAAATTGCTGGAGTCGCTGCCGAAGCTCTCCCACCTGATGAGCCAGTGCTCTATTCTCCTCCACCTGAGAGAAGAGAGTGTAAAACTCAGAAGATGTTAAACTAAGAAAATAATAAATAAAAATTTTAAAAAAAATTAGGGTGATGATTTTACCAGAGCCCTCAACTGGGCCGTGGCCATCGCCCGAGCTCCCTGAGGGGTAGCCAAAATCAATGTGAGAGACAAGAATAAATTCTTACCATCCACTCTTGCCCGAGGACCCACTGCCGCACATTGTGGGCATACATCAAGCCCTCCTCCGCGTAAGCACGCGGGACATCATTATACTGAAGAGGAATGGTAGGGGCGCCCTGAGAGAGTCTGGGAATCATCGTCAAGAATTCTCGCCAAAGGAGATAGTCGACATGGTCTAATCCCACTCGGGTAAGGCAGGAGGACAAGCAGCAGCAGGGACGGGCTGCAAACAACAAAGATAAAATGTAAATAAAGAATGAAAGAGAACCCAAGAAAAGAATGAAGAAATTATGTACACACTCAAGTCACTTCCATCAAGGGGAAGTTCCGCATTAGCTTGGGGGCTCGGAAAACCTCATATCCCTCGAGGGGCTCCACAAAGTCATGGATGCCCAAGCCAGTTAGAGCAACCATAAGCGCGCTACCCTGAAGCGTGTCTATGGCACTCATAGAATCTAGAGGAGGGTGCGACACGAAATATCCGGGAGCTGCCAAGGACTACCTAGTTACCCTCTCTCCCAAGTACCACACCCGAGCTTCTGGCCCATCGAGTAGCAATCTCATCAGGTCATACCCACCCGATGCATGTATTCCCGCAGAGGTAGTGGGAAGTACCTTAAGCCATGGCTGCCAGTGGACGTGCGGCTCTCTTAAGTTTGTCAGGAAGTTCCTGAACACCGTAAAACCATGGGCTTCGGTCTTCTGCCTGACTCTCACATTCTGTCACTTCAGTCCCTAGGGCATGATGAGGGCATCAGCATCGCGTGTCCTAGGAGACATCATGTGAAGATACTCATGAGACCAAATTTGCAATAAAAATAAGATAAAGAAAAATAAGGCATGAGTCTCGCAGTTTAAATAATTTCTAAGAAGTTGATAAACAATGAAATAAAAATAAAAGAGGACGTACCTCCCACGCCCTCCAAAAACCACCTGTAGAAGCCGACCGATCCCGGGAAATATCCCCCATATGCTTGTACAGGATGTCTAATCCTGCACCAGCCCTTGGTGCTCAATAGAGAGCACCCCATCATATACATGAGGAAGCCCCGGGCCATCTGCTGGTCGATAAAACCCTGTTGGCCCCTGAACGTGTCCATGAACCACTTGGCCGTGACCAAGAGCTCCTTTGGGACCACTCCTAGCAACGGTAGTACCTGATCCCACTCCATGTCCACATCTAGCTACCGCAAGCACTCCCTCCCGAAAGGGATCCCTGCGATCATCGAGAAGTCGAGCAGGTCAAGGTCATCTCCCCAAACTCAAAATAGAACGTGTTGGTGGTGTCCCACCAATGCTCAGCTAGGGCATGTATCTATCAGAGATCGTTCAAGCTCTTCGTCAAGAGGTGGACGAAATCTCCAAAGCCAGCAGCAACAATGAAACCCTTCACCGTCTCGTTCAGCTCCCTGTACCACTCAAAACCTTAAGCCAGGCTACTGTGCCCCTTCAACATGTCGGGCTAGAGCTACAAAAGTCGCAAGATTCAACGTTAGTAAGTGAATGAGTGAAAGCAATAGAATGAAATAAAGATAGAAGGAATGGAACAAAGTAAAAGTGAATGATGGATAGAAGCAATTAGAGCAATCCGAGCATAGCATTCATATTTCTGAAAAGTTTTCGCTATCATACACTCTTTCATAAGGTTTGAAAAGGGCACTTGAAGGAGAGGAAATAAAGAAATAAACAAAAATTAAATGAACAAAAGGAAGAGTACGAGCAGCACTCGAAAGATTCGTAACCATAACAGTCGTATCCAAGGAAGGGTGTATAGAGTCTCATTTAATATGAATCATATTCATAAGTTTTTGAGAAAAAATTAAATAGGGTGGAAAACGATGAACTGAATATGGATGAATGAACATGATTCATACGAGCAACAGTCTCATCACATTCAAGAAGCATGTAAAGTTTTGTCGTGCATTGCGTTCACATATAGGCATAAAATTTGGGTCACCATATTTATGAGATTCATGGAAGAATAATCGAGAGAGAAGAGAACAAGTAAAAGTGTATATACCTCATGCTGGAACGCTTGGGCAAACAGATGCTTGTCCGGTTCCCGAAGCAAGAAAGCAGGATCGGAGTGAGGGGTAGCCGTGTACTTGGCCTTCTTCCTGCTTCTCGAGCTGCTAACCATAGCCTAGCGGAGAAAAGAGAGAAAACTGAAATTTAAACTTTTGGATTAATCAAGAAAATAGCTAAAATAAGGAGAATAGCAGAGTCCTTGATCACAAAAAAAAAACCTGAGATCAATACAAGGAAAAATCTTCAGAGAAGATCTGAGAGTGAGAGAGCTTGAGGAGTAAAGAATGAAAATGAAATCCATCTGTATAAGGTGACTACCGCATCGAACGGCACTCCGGGAACTGTGCGCAAAAATCTATGAACTGTCGTGCAGCACTCACTAAGTGCTGTAGCGGCACTCCGTGAGTGCCGTACGGCATTCATGGACTGTCGCATTTTAAAGCGTGTGCTGCGAGTATGGCAGTTTAAGTGCCGCTAATTTCCCCCCAAAATTCAAAATAAACCCCAAAATTTGAATTCAAACCCCTTGATTTTGCCCACTTTTGGCACTTTTTGTCCCCAAAAATTTGTTTTGGAGTCATTTGGCCCCTGATTTTGGAAATTAAAATGAAATTGGTTCTGATTAACCCTTGATTTCAAATATTGAAGTGAATTTGGGTCTGATTGGCTCCTGATTTTGGAAATTAAAATGAATTAGGGTCTGATTGACCCCTAATTTTGGAAATTGAAATGAATTTGGGTCTGATTGACCCCTGATTTTGAATTTAAAGTGAATTTGGGTCTGATTGACCCCTGATTTCAAAAATTGAAATGAATTTGAGACTGTTTGACTCCAGATTTTGAAAATTCAGAGCAAACATATCCGATGGGGCCGAAGGGCTGCGGATTATTCTGAGCAAACATATCCGACGGGGCCGAAGAGCTACAGATTATTCTGAGCAAACATATCCGACGGGGCCGAAGGGCTACAGATTATTTTGAGAAAACATGTCCGATGGGGCTGAAGGGCTGCGGATCATTTTGAGAAAACATGTCCGACGGGGCCAAAGGGGTGCAGATCATGTTGAGAAAACATATCCGACGGGGCCGAAGGGCTGCGGATCATTTTGAGAAAACATATCTGACGGGGCCGAAGGGCTGCAGATCATTTTGAGAAAACATATGAGGAAGCAAACTCGTGTTGACACCGGGGCTTAAGTCGCGAAGCATCGCCCAATCATGTCACGTTTGTTTATTCGGCAGAGATAGCCACACATCTTAGAAAGGATCAACCCGTTAGTTATAAAAGCTTCAAATTCTAAAGGTGACTCGTCTTGGAATCGGAATAACCAAGAGCATTGAATAGCATAGGGTTTGGATTGCATCAAGTTACGTCGAGGTGGCATGATCTAAAATCTCGTCATTTTGTAGAGTGTGTAATTGCATCAACAGTCATCATTGCATGAGCACATGCATCACGATAGAATAGGTGCATTCATCTGTATGGCTACTTCCATTTGTGTATGTTTGACCCTGTCCGGAACTACGTCTCGGTCAGATTCCTAAAAGGATATGTAGTCAGCTCACCGTTGAGCACGACCAACATGAATCGTTTGCATGACAGTTTTTGCAACGCATTTTATCTTTACCTAAGTTCAATAGCCTGGTCAAAGGCTTGTCTTCACACAGGCTTCGACATTCGCTTGTGACACGCGTTGCTTCGCAAGCTCTGCCGAAGAGGGGCAAACTATAGACACCCTGATTTTGACCGAACAATTAAACTTAGGGGAGTGTTACCTCTAAGATCCGATGATGACAAGGAACGACCAATCTAGAATTTCCAAAGGTGAATCAAGCTCTCCGAAAGGCTCTTTCGATTCAAAACAAAGAAGAAAAAAAGAAGAAAAAGGGAAATAGAAAGAAAAAAAAAATAGCACATGAGAATAGCTGCGGTAGTCACAGGTTGCCGTACGGCAGTCTCTGGAGTGCCGTACAGCATTCTGTGAATGCCTCAAATTTCACCAAATGCCGCAAAAAATTAAAAATTCACAAAAAGACGGCAATCCGTGGAGTCCTCTACGGCATTCATGAAGTGCCGTTCCAACATTCAACGAATGCCGCACCGACAATTGGTGAGTGTCGCTTCCATCTCCATTGAGTGCCGCATGTTTGTGACTGCCAGCTTTGATATAGTACGTTTGTACCCTTAAAAGGACATCTGAATTAGGATTTATTGCTGTGAAATTACTGGAATACCCTCTCAAAATTTGCCTATATAAGAGAGGTGAATATCCCATTACAAAGCATCTTTTCTTTTACATGAAATTTTAGAATGTTAGGATCCCAATATTGATTCTCCTTCAAAAACTTTCTAAATTAAGAGAGAAGTTGAATTAGAAGGAGCTAGAAGAAGAGCTTGATCATCATTTGGAAGGTCCCAAAGCAACAAAAGAGTTGAGGATAATTAGAGGTAAACTCTAGAGTAATTAGTTTATTTAGTAGTTCAATCACAATATTTAGATTCTTTTAGGCTCTTTACACATTTTCAAAAACTCTCTTCCCACACCAACATTGTGATTGAACTTTCATTTCATGAGTTTGGATCAAAATAGCTTAGGTTTTAAAGCTTAAATAAATCTTGAAGTGGAACTTTGGTCTCCTTCCTTTTGATTATGTTTATTTCTTAAGATTCATAAGACTTTTAATGTCTTACTTGAATCTTTTAAAAACCCCTAGTAATCTTATAAACTCATGATTTATGAGGGGATTAAGGTCGATATTAGTATATTGAGTTAGTGAATTTGAACTTTTACCATAGTTTGAATTCATTACTTTGGGATTTTATGAAGTTTCTTCATACTTCATTAAAATCCACAAGTTCAAGTGTCCTAAGCCTCCAATGACCATCAAATGGCAGGAGGAATAATTTGAGTCTAAACTTATATCCATAGTTTAGATTCATTGCGTTGAGGTTTTATGAAGTCTCTTCATACTTCATTAAAATCCACAAGTTTAAGTGTCCTTAGTCCCCAATGACCATCAAATGGTAGGAGAAGTAGTTTGGTTTAAGCCCAACTTCATAGTTTAATAGTTGGGGTTAACAAACAAAGTTGAACTTGACGAATGGTGCAGTGAATTTAATGACCACCTTTGATCAAGGATTTTTAGCTAAACATCAAACCGTTGAAACTGAATGAAACCAACGGGAAGGTGTCTATAAAAACAAAGTTCTACCACTGTAATTTTCATTTTAACAAGATTCTGTAGTTAAAATGGTTTGGACATGGGTTTTTGGCAACAACAACAATCTGTCTAGACTTTTAGAACAGCAACACCCTCTTGAAATGAGTAAATCAGAACCCCAATCAAGTATTAATGACCCTAATTAATTTTTTCTGTGAACTTTAATGTATTACTAAGACCCCATAAAAGATTAGAGTCTTTTAGATTTTTTTACTATTTTTAGAACATCGTACAAGAACTCTGGGCAGAGAGTTATGAAGTTCTGAGTGATGTCTTGTGTTTGTTTAATTCCTAGAGATCTAATCGTTGAAACTTTGATTTTCTTTTTGGATTAAAAACTAGACTCGCAGAAGCAACTGGGGTCTAAAAATCATCAAGATCAAACCATGGGAACCATGCCTTTTATTTCTTTGAATTTCTTATCTGCTCTTAGCAATTTTTAGAACCCCGTCATAATTTTAATCAATCTTGTAAATAATGGCCTAAATGATATTTTCATGGCCTAGGGTTTATACCATGCTTTAACAATGATTGATTAAGCTTAAAACCAGAGGCTAAATTATCCAAATCAATGAATAGTTCATAGCTTTATATTGTTCATATTCATGTATCCATGTGCATTCATCCATATAGATTGATACTTGTAAATAGAATTCACCTTGTGTTAGGACTTGTTACTTAGGATTTAATGATATGTTTTATTTAAAGTATGTGAACTAACCCTATGTTTTGTAGCGCTATCAAGGTACGATTTCTCAAAATCTCCTCTATTTTGTTTTAATTTCTTGATTTTATTGATTTTCGACTCCATGCACGACACCTTAGACTAGGCCTTGCCTTATGTGTTTATATGCGATTAGAGACTTCTTTTCTAGATTTTTATTTGTTCGCATGCATTACACGTTTCTATTCCGCGGGTGGATCCTGGGTAAGTTCTCTAGTTCCTTATTTGCATATCATATTGCTTGCTAATTGAACTATTTGACTTATGAATGATATTTTACCGTTAGCAATCTTACACCCTTTTGACATGCTTTTTGTAAAGTATATGTATATATGTATTAGTTGAGGGCATGCTTAGATTAATAATTCGATTAAAAAGGATGTTGAGTAGAGGCCTATTGCGAGATAGGATGAAGGGGTGTTTTAGTCCGCCAGGCTCCTTCCCCTTTCATTCCATAATCCCCGGACCCAGTTTATCTTTGGTTTCGCAAAAGATCAGTTTGCTTTTAAAATGGTTTCTTAATTTTCCTTTAAAAAATTAAGTGGCGACTCTTTGTATTTTAAAATTGGAAAATAAATTATTTTAAAATTAAAAGTGGGCCCAAATGCCGATATCCACACACATCTCGACTCTTATGACGGTTCGGAAAGCCCGGTGGATCATGTCTGGACTTATAAGGTCCAGATGGCACTTATCACCACCACCGATGAACTATTGTGCCTGGCCTTTCCCAACACTCACAAACGGACAACCGCACAGTGGTTCCATGCTCTCAAGCCCCGAATGATCGACAATTTCAAGGCACTCAGCAAGCTCTTTATTAGTCAATTTGTGGGGATGCTCGACCGGTCGTAGCCCGATACCCAACTGCTGACCGTCAAGCAGCGCAAGGGAGAATCCTTGAAGCATTACATCGACTGTTTCAACTAGCAAAGGCTTCAGATCCGCCACTTGAACAAAACGGTTGCTATCACGGCTTTCTGCTCGGGAGTTCAGCACACCAAAGTTGCTACATCATTCTACCATGACCGACTGGCGACCTTGGTCGAGATCTTTGAGAAGATTGGGAAGTACATCGACACGGAGGAGCTCTTAAAGTCCAAGCAGGCTAGCTTTGCGGGAGATGAGTCCACGAGATCCAAACACAAACGCGAAGGCCTCAAGAAGGGCTCAGGAAAGAAGCCGAAGCAGGATCAGCAGAGAGGCGGTCAGGATCGGGCCCCGATTACCTTCATACCTCTTTCCCGACCTATCCACGAGGTTATGGCCATAGTTAAGACCCAGAGGCTCCTCCAACAGTCGGTAAAGCTAAAGAGCCCTCGCGGGAAGAAAAACCAGGATAAGTTTTGCTAGTATCATAAAGACCATGGTCATGACATAGAACATTATTTCAAACTTAAGATTGCCATCGAGAAGCTGATTGAGCAGGGTCACCTCGCCAAGTTGATCGTAGCGGATAGGCAACCTCGGCCTAACACCCAAGCTCCCGAGAAACCTCAATCGCTCAGGCAAATCAACGTGATCTCTGGAGGAACTTCAGGCGAATGGGATTCATAGTCAGCTAGGAAGAGGCATGCTCAGGCATCCCGATCGGATGTCTGGCATGTCCAAACCACCAGCTCCCCCCCCTCCAACCGACGTCTTGACATTCTCGTTTGATGACGTGAAGGACATCTACTGTCCCCACGATGATCCACTGGTGGTCACACTCTTCATAGCAAATTATGTGGTCAAGAGGGTGTTAGTGGACACGGGCAGCTCCTCTAACATTTTGTTCGTCTCAGCTTTCGATTAGTTTGGGATATCAAAGGACCGGTACTGACCTGTAGCCACTCCCCTGCTAAGGTTCAATGGATCTAGCACACAACTGCTCGGTACCATCGAGCTCTTAGTTATTATGGGGACCTACCCCCAGCAAGCCTCCGTGCTTGCAAACTTGGTAGTGGTAGAAGCCCCGTCCGCCTATAATGTCATCCTGGGGAGGCCGGTGCTCAATAAGGCCAAAGCGGTCATGTCATCCCGGGAACTTGTACGGAGACCAAGCAATCGCCTGGAGACATGCCTGGGAAGCAGTTACAAAGACGCTGACTGTTCAAGAAATGGACTCGAGAGATATAAGGGATGAAGTTGGCCCGGTAGAAGAACTAGAGCAAGTGGTGTTGGACACCTAGCTCCCCGATTACTCCGTTATTATCGGTACTCTCTTAGAGCTGAACCTCAGGGAGAAGTTGATCTGATTCCTATAGCAGAACCAGGACGTTTTCGCCTAGTGCCATGAAGACATGCCTGGGATAGACCCCCGATTCATGTCCTACTGCCTCAACATTGACCCGGGCTCTCGATCGGTCAAGCAGAAGAGGAGGGGCATGGCCCCTGAAAGGCAAGCAGCGGTGCACGAGGAAATCGAAAAGCTCCTAAAGGCAAAGTCCATCCGGGAAGTTCACTATCCGGATTGGTTGGCAAATGTGGTACTAGTCAAGAAAAGCAATGGGAATTGGAGAATGTGTGTGGATTTCACCAACCTGAACAAGGCCTGCCCCAAGGATTGCTATCCATTGTCGATGATAGACCTGCTTGTAGACCCCACGGCCGATCACTTGCTTCTCTCCTTGTAGACACCCCATTTACTCAGCTATCAGATTTAGGAGACCCGTAGCTTGGTGGTTCACAATGATAAAAAAAAGACTCAAAAAGGACTCCTGGAAGTTAGTTCTATCTCTCAAAATGCTTAAAATGACCAAAATGCCCTTTAAAGCCCCAAAACTCCCGAATTTGGACCAAAAGTTCTGGAAACATGCTACGTCATAAAAAAATACTAAAAATGAGTTTTAAAACAAAGTCAGATGAAATCTTCAGCTCCCAGAGACCCCCGAAAGTCTCAGAAGTTCCTAGAAAGTCCCCGTTGACCGGTTTGACCAAGGTTTGACCAGGTTTGACCAAGGTTTGACCGAAATCATCAAAATTTAGTGAAAAGTTCTGAGATCATTCTAGATCATGAGAAAAGTATTAAAACAAGTTTTAAAAGAAAATCGGACAAAAACGTCAGCTCCCGGGAGCTCCCAGAGGTTCCCAGGACTTCCTGGAGGTCCCCAATTTGACCAGTTTGACCAAAAGTTGACTTTAAAACCATAGCACCGTATCATTTTTCAAATATTTTTCATGGATACTAGAGGTCAATAGCTTTCTAATGGTATATCGCACATAATTCATGGATTTAAAATGAATTTATTATGAATTTTCGAAGGTGAAAAAGGTGATCAAATTCATTTTTATCGTGAATACTGCAAAACTTTTCAAAGTGACCTATCTCTGAACTATTTTTTATGTAAAGTAGACTCCATTACCTTTCCAACGGTGTATCACAACCTCATTTTGGATTTCATATGCATTTTTTATGAATTTCGGACAAAATAGGGCCTTTTCGCGAATACCAAAACCTCTGGGGGCCTAAATACAATTTTTTGGGCATCTGAGGAGCAGTGTCGTGGTAGCACTGGGCCACTTCCGCGGTGGCACATGGCCAGTTTCGCAGCAACACTCAACCCCCATAGAGTCCATTTTTGTAATTTATTTTGGGGGTCTAAATTGAATAATTGAAGACCAAAACGATGTAGTTTTATGTTCACAGATATTTGGGACCAATGGGAGCACTCTGTTTCTAAGTAACCTCTTTTGTTTGTATGATTTCTCTCAATCTGTAATAGTTATTGAGGATTGGCTTTTTTTATTTGTAATCTAAACACAATAGGCATATGATCTCCATAAAAAATCATGCATTGAAAACATTCCTAACCCTACTTTCCGTTTTCCACAAGATCAAGTCACTGTTCTGTCCACTATTCACAGCAAGTATACTTTTACTTCCATCCTTTGATTTGATGCTTATATGCACTCTAAATTTGTACATATCTTAGGAAGTAGTCCATACTACATTTGTACATATGCCATGATGATTCCCTTCATGCATTCATTCATATTATAGATTTCTAAGTCACTTTAGAAAGTCCGTGTACACAAACACACTACAACCTTTGCACATTCTAGGATCATACATTGCATCCATGCAAGATTTGAGGTTTTTGTGATTCCCAATCTAAGAAGATTATAAGGATTGAACTTGATCACACGTCCATGCTTTCCCTCGATCTAATCATCCTTTCTCATCCGTCTCGGGGATTGAGAGGTCTTCTTTCTCAAAGATTAACATGCATCATTCTAGTTTGCTAAGCATATTTTGATTCCTTTGATTATTTGTTTCAAGAAAAATTCACGTCCCCTCCTAGATTAGGAAAACTTGATTACTTGATATATGATTAGACGATTTTTCCTACGTTTATTTGTGTGATCTTTCACTTTACATTGTATGATATTTGGCTTATATCTTATGAATGATATCTTATCTTTTGATCTTCCATTTCAAGATTCTTATGTAATGTAGTATACTATCATAGTATTAATTATCGAACCAAACATAGTATAAGATGATTATTTGAATGCTAATTGAGGCCCGTCGAGAGATCGGACGAGTTGAGGGTGTTTTAGTCGCGACAAAGGCTCCTTCCTCTCCCGTACCAAAACCCCGAACCAAGTTCTTTGGTTATGAAGGACCGGTGCCCTTTATCCGTTTGGGTGAGTCAAATTGGGTTTCTTGGTTCCCTGAAGACCAAGTGGCGACTCTGTATCTGTTTTCAACAGACCTCTTCCTTTTCTTTCTTTGATCTAAATCAATTTCAAACGAAACCGAAAGAGTGGATGACGGATTCCGTGTGTCCACAATCTGGCAACTCTGCTGGGGATATTTATTTTCAAAACAAAATAATACAGAGGTTTGACTCATAAGAAGCATCCTAAAATCATCTTTTTACTGTGTCTGGTTCAACGCATTGCACTCCTGTATTTTCCCTTTCGACTGTGTCTGAAACGCGGCGCTGACATTGTTCAGGTCTTGCTGTGCCATGGCACAAGTCACCGTTAATACTGTACCTTCCAAGGTATATCAAAAAGAGTAAAAACCACCGTACTGTCTCTCTGACGGTATATTGGAACTCTCGTCAATGGACCCTCTTTGACTAAACCCAGCCTTTGCATATAGATTCCTGTAGAGCCTTTCATAGGACTGTTCATTTATCTTGTCGGATAGGACAATGTGATATAACTGCTATATGCCCTGACGGGATTACCTCCGCGGTGTAGATGATTATGTGGTATGACGCAGAACCTCTTTCTTATGATTCCCAAGGCGAACACTTACATGTGATCACATTGAGTTGACCTGCCTAGGCACCATGACAAGGATGTCTGCTCCATGCTATACACCGCAAACCTTGTTTGTCGGTCCTAAGGCATAGGAGTATGAAAACTTGCTTGATAGTATGATCACCATCATCACACACTCCTGTCAGATAACCTGTTTCTCCCAGAAACTCTGTCCAGATATCCCAGATATAACCTGTTTCTTCCAGAAACTCTGTCCAAATATCCCAGATATAACCTATTTCTCTCAGAAACTCTATCTAGATATCCTAGATATTAACTAGTTTATCCCAGAAGCTCTGTCCAAACCAACCAGAAATGCCCAAATATGCCAGTTTCTCTCAGAAACTCTGTCCAAACTAACCAGAAATGCCCAGATATGCCAGTTTCTCTCTGAAACTCTGTCCAAACCAACCAGAAATGCTCAGTCTCTCCTAGAAACCTTTATAAAACCCTGGAAACCCCTGTTATCCCTTGGTGATCATACTGGAAAGTAAAGTTAGCATACTCTATATGGTTAGGACCTTATTTGTCTAACTGCCATCTGTCATAAATAGGAGCATCATATAGATTAGGGCTTACATCCGCGTGCTTGTCTCACATGCATGCACCATTCCTATCGGTCTGCACGTACTATCTCGGTCAGTCTTACACAAGTCAGTCCACATCTGTTAACATCACTGTCATTGTCTATCTAAATTCATCACTGTCAGAATCTGATACAAATCCTCTCGAATCTGTAGGGTCACTATAGATTCTCAAAGTCAGCAGCTGGGATCTTCGTCCTAGATCAGAAATTCAGATAATCGTTTGGTCAGAATCAGCCCGCCGAGTTATTTCAACATGAATCAGGAAGAGCTAAAAAATAAGGTCACCAAATTAGGAGCCACCATAAGCCAGCAATTCGACAGCCTGGCCCAGGTCCTGAAGTTTATGGAAGAACTAAAATAGCAACAGCAGCAGTGTCCCCCTGAGTTCCCACCACCACCGTTTGGATTTGTACCGCATCCCGAGAACAATGGAGAAGAAGACTGGTTTCAAGACCACCGGCCTATGAGAAAAAGTTCCAAGAGAAAATGGACAAAGTCAACAAGTTGGAAAGCATATTGAGGAAGAGTAAAGGGGTTGATGATTACATACTAGACTTGGAAGGACTTTTCGAGCCTGTTAAGCTGAAGTGGCCAGAAAACTTTAAGATGCCTGAAATTGATCATTTTGATGGAACTGGGAATCCAAAGAGCCACGTAAAGTTCTGCATGAGTGTTTTCCAATCAATTGGCTGCACCCATGAGCACATTGCAATGTTGTTCCCTCAAACCCTCGCCAAAGCTGCTTTATCCTGGTTTTTGACTTTGGAGGTTTCTAAGATGCGGACTTGGGAAGATATAGTCCGGGTCTTCATTGATCATTACTCCTACAACCAAGAGCTCGATGTCACAAACCAGGATTTGGAGACTACCTGGCAGAACTTCAATGAGTCCTTTGCTGCATTCTTGAGCAGATGGAGGAATAAAGTGGCCCAAATGACCCACCGACCAGTCGAAAAAGAACAAGTTCGGATGTTGATCAAGAATCTACAACCGCTGTACCATGAGAAACTAATCTACCAGTCCATCTCAACATTTGAGGAACTGTTTGAGATTGGGATTAGAATTGAGGATGCAATCAGGGAAGGGAAAATCAAGAATGAAGAATCACAAAGCCAGTCCAAGAGGCCCGACTACTCCCGGAACCCTTCGGATGTCAACGCCCTTAGTAACCAACCCATAACCTATTCTCCCCAACCATACCAGCTCACAAACCAAACCAGCTCGCCTAGCCGCCCTTACCAAAATAGGGTACCCCGTGAATTTTCCAAGCTAGATATTTCCCCCTCTGTAGCCTTAGGCCGCCTGCTAAAAAAGGGATACCTCCAACTCCTTCTGCCTCGTGCCGATCCCCCACCACTTAACTGTGACCTGTCCGAATGATGTGCCTACCACCAAGGCCTAGGTCATGACACCGCCCGGTGCATACATCTCTGCCATGATATCTAAGACCTCATTGATTAAGGAATCATCGAGCCACCACCCATTCAACCCCATGTCACCTAAGCCCCTGACCCATCATTTCAAATGATCTCTTTCATTAACACCCATGAATGTTGAATCCGTGCAGTGGAGCGATAGTGTTTAGAACTTCTGCTAAAAAAACAATAATAATAAATGGGTCACAAAGACACCCCATTTGAGACCAAGCCGAGTCTAGTTAAATTTGTTCTATGTTTTGAATCTATTTCAAGTTTAGTCTTGTTGTCGAGTTTGTCAGTCTTCAAGTTGTTATGAGTCTGTGTCGAGTAATGTAATCCTTCTTCTTTTGATGGAATAAAATCTCATTTTTGCCTAATTTGATGTGTCTAGTCATCAATGCACGAATCATCGAACTGAAATGTCACTTTTCAAATTACCATAGATATTACTCTGCTATTAAATTTTTACATCAAACAAAAAAAAGGAATCCTGAAAAGGTCAAAGTCGATTTCACGCTGGTACAGATGAAGAATTGAGAATTGAATAGTCTTACTTTAAGAATTTAATAGATGCTTTTGCTCAAATCTCAAAAAGACATACTTGAAACTAACTTGGGGCTTGCCCAACACCCTTTTTCCACCATTTCGAAGCCTTAAGCCCAATCTAATTGGGAGCCATACAATCTGTCCGATTTAAAGCAATGCGGACTTAGTCCTTGATGGTAGCCAAACATTTCAGTGAGTTTCATCTCCACTTTCAAAAAAAGAAAAGAAAAGGCTCGGTAGGTTTAAAACCCGAAAGAGCACCTAGGCAAAAGTTAGAGCAAAAAGGGTGTTGATTTCCAAAATCTGACCCTAGCCAGTCAAAAGGTTGGAGAAAATTTTGAGAGAATTTACGCTTCAAGGTACATCATATGAATATGTATAGATTATATTTCAAAGGTCGTAGAATGACCATAAACAAATTCTAAGAGCTGACATGCACATTATGAAACTTTGAGATTGCAATCGGAAGATCTTACATCAATCAACTTACATGAAAAGCAAAATTGACTGGCTAGGCGAAAGGGAAAAGGATCAATCCTCAAAATAAAAAGAAAAGAAAAGAAAAGAGAGGGAGACCGAAACTGAATCTTCTTATTCAAGGCTACCACAAGTGACCTAAGTTTGAACTTCTTTGACGATTGGTTTGAAAAACCCCCAACCAATTTCTTTCAAAGCCTTGCCTTGAACTACGCTCGACCTGAGTCCCACTCGGAGATTCGTAAGCAACCGTATCGGTTCGGTTGACACCATCATAATCAAACAAATTTCCTTCAATCCTTGCCTTGAACTACGCTCGACCTGATTCCCACTCGAGGATACGTAGGCTACCGCATCGGTTTGGTCGACACCATCAATATTAACCCCTCTTCTTTCAAGGTCCTGGCCCAAACTACGTTGGACCTGATCCCCACTCAAGGGTACGTAGGCAGACTTTTAAAAAAAAAAGAAGGATGGCTCGCTAGGTCAAAATCCGAAAGGACGCCTAGGCAAAAATTAGAGCTAAATCCAAGGTGAGCAATAACAAAAGAGAGAAAAGAGCTCGCTAGGTCACCTCACTAGTGCCTAGGCAAAAGTTATCAGCATTTGAGAGATTAAAGTCACAGTCCTTGCCTCAAGCCAAAAAACATCTCCCACACTAGGGGTAAACTTCGTCTACCCGCCTCGTTTGCCTAAATTTTACATCTACCCTTCATACAAGGGGCAAACTTCGGTCACCGATCTCGTTTGCCCAAAACCTCCAATAAACCATCATCCAAACTAGGGGCAAACTTCGGTCACCTACCTTATTTGCCTATGAATTCTGCTTCCTACACCTCAAACTACGAGCAAACTTCGTTTACCTAACATGATACCTTCACACCAAGGGCGAGTTTTTAAGTCACCTAATTGTTTTTGAAATTTTTTGAAATGGAGCATCTTTTATTCTAAAAGATAAGGCACTAATTCAAAGTACTTCCTGGGAGAAGTAGAGAATTGATTAGATCAATAGGGAGGAATTTTCAAAAACCAGATCTATCAGCAAAGTGCTGTCATATTAAGATGAGGAGTGAACATAAAAGATGTGCGGTACATCATTCATGATGAAGGCACATTGGATCGTGGCAATTTGAGAATTTCATGTCTAAGTCAATCCTTCTTTATTTGAGTCAGTAGTAATCTGATCAAAAGTGTGTCAGAGATCAATGTTTTATACAAACTAACCCAACTTTCCTTGTCGTTCTTGTTAAGTCCATTTATCCTGATAGTCTCAAATATGTGGGTTAAAGGTGATTCCCAATTATAAAAACTTTGGATACAAGCAGAAGTACCAAACATTATTACTGCACCATTCAAGGTCGCAACATGAGAAGTGTCCCAAGTACTAGTGGCATAAACTCGTAAGTGGCTACAAACTACAAACCGATAGTTGTTTCTCAAGGTGGCTGATCAGAGGAAATATCGCCAACACCAAGAAACTATTGCTGATGTGTTGATGAGGTGTGTTGATGAGATGTGTTGTTGAGGTGTTTTAGGGCTCAGAGTCTAGATGTTTTGATAAGATACGTTGTTGAGGTGTTTATGGCTCATAGTCTAGATGTGTTGATAAGATGTGTTGTTGAGGTATTTTATGGCCCAGAGTCTAGATGTGTTGATAAGATGTATTGTTGGGGTGTTTTTGGGCTCAGAGTCCAGGTTTGTTGATGTTATGTTTTGTGAGGATGTTTTATGGCCCAGAGATTAGAGGAGCATCGAGTAACATCAGGAGAATTAAGAAGCATTGTTGGAGCATCGAGGAACATCAGAAGAGTTGAGAAGCATTATTGGAGCATCGAGGAACATCAGAAGAGTTGAGAAGTATCGTTGAAAAGTGGAGTAACATCGAGGAACATCAGAAGTGTTGAGGAGTATTGTTGAAGAGGAGCATCGGGTGTGTTGAGGAGCATTATTGAAGAATGGAAGAGCATCAAATGTGTTGAGGAGCATCAGAAGAGTTGAAAAGCATCGTTGAAAAGCATCGTTGAAAAGTCAAGGAGCATCGTTGATGATTTGAGGAGCATTGTTGAGATTTGAAGAACACCGTTGAGAATCAAGAAGCATTAAGAAACACCGTCAAAGAATTGAGGATCATCATTGAAATTTGAGAAGCACCATTGAGAATTTGAGAGTCACCGAGTCCATAGTATCACGATTAAGGGCAGCACGAGTCGAGTCAAGAGGGTCACTTCACCCAACATAACAAATTAGGGATTCTATGTCCATCATTAGTGCTTCTACGTACGTCAATCATCTTGGAGGCCTGAATAGGCTTTTCGGATCGACCATTGCAAGATTTGATCAACCGTGAGAGATTCGGATTTGAATCCTGGTTCTCAGTCAAGAATTAAAATAGTTAAGAGAGATTCTCGAAGAATCCCCTACCATTCCCAGCAGAACCTGAACCAAATTTCCAGATTGGTCAACATAAAAATCGGCCAACGATTAAAAAACACCACCCACAGTCAAAAGACACTGACTCCTAGGGCAAGCATTGTCTACTCACAATCCAAGGCTCCGTGTCCATTGGTTATCGTGAGCTTCCTCTAATCGTGAGCTTGCTCACTCCTTTGCCCAAAATTGTGAGCTTTATCACTTATCGTTAGCTTCCTCACTCCTTTGTCCAAAATCGTGAGCTTTCTCACTTATCGTGAGCTTCCTCACTCCTTTGTCCAAAATTGTGAGCTTCCTCACTCCTTTGTCCAAAATCGCGAGCTTTCTCACTAATCGTGAGCTTTCTCACTTATCGTGAGCTTCCTCACTCCTTTGTCCAAAATCATGAGCTTTCTCACTTATCGTGAGCTTCTTCACTTATCATGAACTTCCTCGCTTATCGTGAGCTTTCTCACTCCTTTGTCCAAAATCGTGAGCTTCTTCACTTATCGTGAGCTTCTTCACTTATCATGAGCTTCCTCGCTTATCGTGAGCTTTCTCACTTATCGTGAGCATCCTAACTCCTTTGTCCAAAATCGTGAGCTTTCTTACTCCTCTGTCCAAAATTGAGAGCCCCCTCACCTACCCATCGGTTATCGTGAGTTTCCTCAAAAAAGATCATGAGCTTCCTCAATAAATAAAAATTATGAGCTTCCTCACTCCCTTGCCAAAAATTGTGAGCCCCCTCACCTACCCATCAGCTATTGTAAGCTTTCTCGCTTGTCGGTTATCGCAAAATCCTTCTTCGATTGGCTATCTTGAACTTCATCATCCATCGCTTGGTATCCAGGACTCTCGTGTCAGTCGATTATCTTTAATTATCGTCCTTAAGGACCCCACATCCGATTCTATTCACTCGCAAAGCACACTTTCCAAACTTCAGAAGTTTACTCCAAGTACCAGAGTCTTCAAAACTTGGTGTCCCTATTCGGGTCAATAACTGCATCACAGTTAGAAACACTAGCACGATATAAGTCCACTCAGAGTGGCACACACCCCACAGCACCAACTCATACTAGGATCAGAATACTAGGCATGATAGGACTCATGACATAATTCATATCACATCGACGCATTGCATATCATCCTCAAAGCATAGCATCTACCTATCTTGTTGTGCATGTGTGATTTGCTCCTTTGTGCCCTGAACTACATCCTGGTCTGATTCCCCTTGGGATACGTAGGCAGCTCACGTAGAGCACGACCAACACTAGCCTCAGCATTCTTGTTTCTATCATTGCATCTTTTGCAACGCTTTTATCCTAAATCTATAGCCTCCAAAAGTCCTATCTCCCGAAAGCTTTGGCACTCGCTTGCGACATACGTTGCCTCGCAAGTTCATGCCAAAGAGGGGCAACCTGTAGACACCCCATTTTTTCGGCTATTAGATTTAGGAGACCCATAGCTTGGTGGTTCATAATGATCAAAAAGACTCAAAAAGAACTCCTGGAAGTTAGTTCTATCTCTCAAAATGCTCAGAATGACCAAAATGCCCTTGAAAGCCCCAAAACTCCCGGATTTGGACCAATAGTTCTGGAAACATGCTACGTCATAAAAATACTAAAAATGAGTTTTGAAGCAAATTCAGATGAAATCGTCAGCTCCCAGAGACCCCCGGAAGTCTCGAAAGTTCCCAGAAAGTCCCCGTTGACTGGTTTAATCAAGGTTTGACCGAAATCATCCAAATTTTCCAAAAAGTTTTGAGATTATTATAGATCATGAGAAAAGTATTAAAACAAGTTTTAAAAGAAAATCAGACAAAAACGTCAGCTCCCAAGAGCTCCCAGAGGTTCCCAGAACTTCCTGGAGGTCCCTAGTTTGACCAAAAGTTGACTTTAAAACTGGAGCACAGTATCATTTTTCAAACATTTTTCATGGATACTAGGGGTCAATAGTTTCCAATGGTATATCGCACATAATTCCTGGATTTAAAATGAATTTATTATGAATTTCCGAAGGTGAAAAAGGTGATCAAATTAGCTTTTATCGCGAATACCGCAAAACTTTTCAAAGTGGCCTATCTCCGAATTATTTTTTAGGTTAAATTAGACTTCATTACCTTTCTAATGGTATATCACAACCTCATTTTGGAGTCCAATGCATTTTCTGTGAATTTCGGACGAAATAGGGCCTTTTCGCTAATACCGGAACCTCTGGGGGCCTAAATATAATTTTTCGGGCATCTGAGGATCAGTGCCGTGGTGGCACTTTGCCACTGCCGTGAAGGCACATGGCCAGTGCTGCGGTGGCACTCAACCCCCGCAGAGTCCATTTTTGTAATTTATTTTGGGGGTCCAAATTGAATAATTGAAGACCAAAACGATGTAGTTTTATGTTCACAGATGTTTGGGACCAATGGGAGCACTTTCTAAATCCCAAAACCATCCCCAAATTGGCCTATATAAACCCCCCTTTGCTCTTCATTTTGGAGGAGCCAAGTGTAAAGCTTGATAAAGTTGTAGAGAGAAAGAGAGATAGAGATAGATTTAGAAGTGAGAAAGGAGCTTCCTCCTACTACTTTTCTATAGAAAGTGAGTTCCAATCTTGTTTTCCTCCACCATTCTTCTATATACTTCATCATCAATATACCCAACCACCATTTATCTAAGCATTTATGAGTTAAGAAGCTACTTCCATGTCCAAATGTCAACATCTATGAGTGAAACACCAAGCTACAAGTCCAAAATCACTTTGATTATCATCTATTGATTGCTATTACTTGCTTGTTTACATTAATGTTCATCTCTTCTTATCCCATTTCTTTTAATTTTGTTTCTTTGATTACTCACTAGTTCATCATCATATAGATGACATGTTGTTTGAAGAGAGTGAATCCTTATGGATAGTAGCTCTTGACCTCAAAGAAATGTTTGATGGATGATGATTCTAACTTCAATACATTCATATGTATTATTGAAGTCATATTCTCAAACAAAACCATGTTTGTGCAAGAAATATTGGGAGTTCTTGATGATGAGTTTGATGGTGGTTTCCCAAGTGGTTTTAATCCCCTTTGAGTACTGGAAATACACTTTCAAAACCCCTATTTCAAAACCCCTTTAAAACCCCCAACATTTGGATTCCAAGAAACAAGCCTTGTTTTACCAAAAATCTTCAAAATAGTGAACAATCTGAGTTCAAAGATTTCTCTAGGACTCAATACTCAAACTATTAACATGAGACCACTTGGAAAGTCTTCTTAACTTATTAGAGAACACCCATGATTTTTTGTTTGACTTTGAAATATTTGGAAGTGGTCCATTTGGACCCAAACATTCTCTCTAGATATTCTATTTTTGCTGTCACAGCAGCTTGGTTGAATTGCAACTTGTCTTTCAGAAAACTTTTCCACAAAGTGTGGTCCCAAATTAGTTTTTCCTTGAACTTCAATGTCTTAAGAAACTTTTTGTATAATATGGGCCTCTACATCCTTTGTTTTCATTTCCTAAGATTTTTCAACATTTCGGTTGACAGTACAAACTCTATTTCTAAGTAACCTCTATTATTTATATGATTTCTCTCAATCTGTAATAGTTATTGAGGATTGGCTTTTTTATTTGTGTTCTAAACACAATAAGGATGATCTCTACAAAAAATAATGCATTGAAAACATTTCTATCCCTACTTTCCATTTTCCACAAGATCAAGCCATTGTTCTGCCCACTATTCACAGCAAGTATACTTTTACTTCCATGATTTGATGCTTACATGCACTCCAAATTTGTTCATATCTTAGGAAGTAGTCCATACTACATTTGTACATATGCCATGATGATTTCCTTCATGCATTCATTCATATTGTAGATTTCTAAATCACTTTAGAAAGTCCATGTGCACAAACACACTACAACCTTTGCACATTCTAGGATCATACATTGCATCCATGCAAGATTTGAGGTTTTTGTGATTCCCAATCTAAGAAGATTATAAGGATTGAACTTGATCACACGTCCATGCTTCCCCTCGATCTAATCATCCTTTCTCATCCATCACAGGGATTGAGAGGTCTTCTTTCTCAAAGATTAACATGCATCATTCTAGTTTGCTAAGCATATTTTGATTCCTTTGATTATTTGTTTCAAGAACAATTCACGTCCCCTCCTAGATTAGGAAAACTTGATTACTTGATATATGATTAGATGATTTTTCCTATGTTTATTTGTGTAATCTTTCACTTTACATTGTATGATATTTGGCTTATATCTTATGAATGATATCTTATCTTTTGATCTTCCATTTCAAGATTCTTATGTAATGTAGTATACTATCATAGTATTAATTGTCGAACCAAACATAGTATAAGATGATTATTTGGATGCTAATTGAGGCCCGTCGAGAGACGGGGCAAGTTGAGGGTGTTTTAGTCGCGATAAAGGCTCCTTCCTCTCTCGTACCAAAACCCCAAACCAAGTTCTTTGGTTATGAAGGACTGTTGCCCTTTATCTGTTTGGGTGAGTCAAATTGGGTTTCTTGGTTCCCTAAAGACCAAGTGGCGACTCTGTATCTGTTTTCAACAGACCTTTTCCTTTCCTTTTCAAAACAATCTCAAAACAAATAAAGAGTGGGATTTCGCGTGTCCACACTCCTTCACGGATGCCTACTCGGGGTACAACCAGATCAGTATGCACCCCGGGGACAAAGAAAAGACGTCCTTCATCACCGATCAAGGGACGTACTACTACAAGGTGATGCCCTTCGGCCTCAAAAACGTCAGGGCATCTTATCAACGCCTGATCAACCACATGTTCAAGGATTTGATCTAGAAGTCAATGGAGGTGTACGTCGATGATCTATTGGTCAAAAGCCGAGACGAGTCTGACCATCTCGAGTACCTGGCCAAGGCCTTTAGCATCTTAAGAAAAATTCAGATGAGGTTGAACCCAATCAAGTACACATTTGGAGTCTCATCCGAGAAGTTCTTGGGATATATTGCCAGCAGACGGGGGATCGAAGAGAACCTCAAAAAAATTCAGGTTATTATTAATATACGGTCACCTATTTTAACCAAAGAAGTTCAAAGTTTGGCCAGATAGGTGGCGGTGCTAAACCGATTCGTATCCCGTGCTACCGACCGGTGTCTGTCGTTCTTCAAAGTCCTCCGTAAAGCGTTTCAATGGTTGAAAGAGTATAAGGAGGCATTTTAGGATCTCAAGAAATACCTGATATCGCCCCCTCTAGTCTCAACACCAGCACCAAAGGAGGAGTTGTTCTTGTACTTGGCGGTATCACCCTCAGCAGTAAGCTCGGCACTCATCCGAGAAGAGCATGGGATATAATTCCTGGTTTATTATACCAGCAGGGACCTTCAAGGCACCGAAAGCCGGTACTCCCGCATCGAGAAACTAGCCTTCGCCCTTATCACTTTAGCCCAAAGACTCTGCCCATACTTCTAGGCCCACGTTATCGTGGTCCTCACAGATTAGCCTCTCTGCTGGATACTAGGCAGACCTGAGACATCCGGAAGGCTTGTCAAGTGGGCGTTGGAGTTAGAAGAATTTGAAGTAGTCTATGAACCCTGGACAGCAATCAAGGGACAAGTAGTGGCAAATTTTCTCGTTGAGTTCACTTACCCAGAAGATCCGGTCCAGGAGATTGACCCGCCAGTCGTACCGCGCGGCCTACAGTCGGACACCCCGACCTACGTGCTCTATATGGACAAGTCCTCCAACAATTAGGGTAGTGGAGCGGGGATCATCCTGACCACACTCGATGGGATCCAGCTAGAGTACGCACTAAGGTTTGGGTTTTGAGCCTCTAATAATGAGGCTGAGTACGAAGCCCTGCTGGTCGGGTTGCAGCTGGCCACCTCTATGGATGCGCAGCAAGTCTAAGGGTACAGCAACTCCCAGCACGTGGTCAATCAAGTTAATCAAGAATATGAGGCTCCGGAAGACAACATGGTAGCTTATTTAGCCCTTATCCAAATAGTTTCAAAAAAGCTTAAGGGGCTCTCCGTCACGCAGATCCCGAGGGAAGAGAACACGAGGACCAATCGATTAGCTGGGCTTGACTCATCCTCTGAGATAGACCTGCCCAGGACAAGGATAGAGTACTTACCTGAGCCCAGCATGGTCAACTTAGAAGGCATGGAGGTTAAACCGGTAGATTTAGGGCACAACTGGATAGATCCTATCAAGACTTTCCTCACAACTGGTACTTTACCGGACGAGAAAGAGGAAGCCCGACAGGAGAAGTACCGGGTAACTAGATACCACCTCATTGACGGCATTCTCTACAAAAGGGGATTCTCTATCCCGTACCTCTGGTGCGTACATCCTACAAAAGTGCTAGGAATATTGCCTAAAATCCACGAGGGAGTGTGTGAAAACCACGTCGGAGGACGGGCACTCTCTCGAAAGGCCTTGCTGCAAGGCTACTATTGGCCGATGATGGCCTGGGATTCCCAAGAATATGTCAAGTAGTGTGACAAGTGTCAGAGGTATTCGCCTATGATAAACCGCCCGGGAGAGTTCAGAAACCAATCCTTAGCCCCTAGCCGTTCGCTCAGTGGGGCATTGATATTATCAGTCCCCTCCCAATGGGAAAAGGACAAGTCAAGTTTGCGGTCAAGTGGGGGACCTGGTCCTAAAGGCAGTAAGCCAGTCTACCAAGGTTCCGAGCCACATAAAATTAGGGCCAAACTGGGAAGGACCATACAGGGTTACCCGAGTCAACCGTCCGGGAACCTACTGGCTACAAACTGTGGACAAGCGTGATCTAACCCACCCGTTCCGTTTTTTGTTTCCGGCGGGGTTTCAAAATTGATTTTCCTTTAGTTTTGAAATTGATTGAAGAAATGAAAAGAAATGTCTATTGAAAATAGATATAGAGTCGCCACTTGGTCTTTAAGGAACAAAGAAACCTAATTTTGACTCACCCAAATGGATAAAGGGCACCGGCCCTTCATAACCAAAGAACTTGGCTCAGGATTTTGGTACGAGAAAGGAAGGAGCCTTTGTCACGACTAAAACACCCTCAACTCACCCCATCTCTCGATGGGCCTCAATTAGCATCCAAATAATCATCTTTTACTATGTTTGGTTCGAAAATTAACACTGTGATAGTATATTATATCACATAAGAATTTTGAAATGGAAAATCTGAAGATAAGATATCATTCATAAGATCTAAGCCAAATATCACACAATGCAAAGGTAAAAGATCACACAAACAAACCTAGGAAAAATTGTCTAATCACATATCAAGTAATCAAGTTTTTCTAATCTAAAGGGGACATGGATTGTTCTTGAAACAAATAATCAAAGAAAACGAAATATGCTTAGCAAGCTAGTATGATGCATTTTAATCTTTGAGAAAAGAAGATCTCTCAATCCCCAGGACTGATGAAAAAGGAAGATTAGATCGAGGGGGAGTATGAACGTATGATCAAGTTCATTTCTTATAATCTTTTTAGATTAAGAGTCACAAAAATCCCAAATCTTGCATGGATGCAATGTATGATCCTAGAATGTGCAAAGGTTATAGTGTGTTTTGTGTTCATAGATTTTCTAAAGTGACTTAGAAGTCTAAAATAGGCATAAATGTATGGAGAGTATTGTTACAGGATGTGTACAAATGTAGTATGAACTACTTCCTAAGATATGAGTTAATTTGGATTGAATGTGAACATATAATCAAAGAATTAAAATAAAACTTGCTTGATGTGAATAGTGGACAGAACAGTGAGTTGATTTTGTAAAAATGGAAAAGTGGGGTTAGGAGTGCTTTTAATGCATGATTTTTGTATGGAGATCATCCTTATTGTGTCTAGAACACATATCAAAAAGCTAAATCACTATTGAAGTGACAGATTGAGAGAAATCATATAAACAAGAGAGGTTACTCAAAAACAGAGTTCATACTATCGATTGAAATGTAGAAAACTATTTGAAAATGAAAACAAAACATTTAGAGGTCCATATAATACAAAAAGTTCCCTAAGACACTGAAGTTCAAGGGAAAAATGAGTTAGAACCACTCTATTTGTAAAGGTTTCCTGAAAAATAAGTTGAAAGTCAACCAAAGCTGTTGTGACAGAAAAGCAGAATGTTTGGAAGGAATGTTTGGGTCAAAATGGAACCCTTCCAAGTGTTTTTAGATCAAACCAAAAATCGTGGCTGTTCTCTAATGAGTTAGGAAGACTTTCCAAGTGTCCTTGCAATCATCCATTGAGTATTGAACTCAGAATAATGTTTTAAAGTTGAACTACTCACTGTTTTGAAGATTTTAAGGAAAACAAGTGTTTTATTTCTTGAAATCAAAATGAGGGGGGTAAAGAGGGGTTTTGAAATAGGGGTTTTGAGGGAGTATTTCCAGCACCCATTGGAGATTATAACCCCTTGGAATATCAACATAAAACTCATATCTAGAACCTCCAAGATAGTTGGAGAACATTGTTTTTACTTTGGAAATGACTTCAAGAATACATAGGAATGTATTGAAGTTAGAATCATCATCTATCAAACATATTTTTGAGGTTAAGAGCTAGTATCCATAATGATTCACTCACCTCAAATACCATGTCATCATTTAGATGATGATGAATTAGTAAGTAGTCAACAAAAAAATAAAAAAGAATTGAGGTAAGAAGAGATGAGAATATATAAACAAGTAAGTAAATAACAATCAATAGATGATAATCAATGTGATTTTGGACATGTAGCTTGGTGTTTCACTCATAGATGGACATTTGGACATGAAAGTAGCTTCCTATCTCATAAATACTATTAAAAATGGTTGTTGGGTGTATTGAATATGAAGTAATGAGGTAAAAACAAGGTTGGGAACTCACTCTCTTGTTGAAAATCAAAGGAGGAAGCTCTCTTTCTCTCTATTCCAACCTTATCTCTACTACTTTCTCTCTACAACTTCTATAAACTTCTATTTGCCACCCCCAAAATGAGGAGTCAAGGGGGTTCATATAGGCCAATTTGGGGGAAGTTTGTGATTTAAAAAGTGCTCCCATTAGTTCCAAACATCTGTGAACATAAAACTACGTTATTTTGGTTGTCAATTATTCAATTTGGGGCCTCAAAACAAAATTACAAAAAAATGGACTTCTGGAGGAGAGTGTCGCGGTGGCACTAGGCTAGTGCCACAGTCGCACTACTCCTCAGATGCCCAGATTATTGTATTTAGGCCCCCAGAGGTTCTGCTATGACGTAAGAAAAGTAAGAAAATGGGTTTTGAAGCAAAAAACAGATGAAATCGTCAGCTCTCAGAAACACCCGGGAGTCCCTGAAGTTCCCAGAAAGTCCCCATTGACCGGTTTGACTTAGGTTTGACTAGGATTGATCAGGGTTTGAACGAAATCATCCAAACTCGCCGAAAAGTTCCAAGATCATCCTAGATTGTGTAAAAAGTACTAAAACTAGTTTAATCGGACGAAAACGTCAACTCTTGGGAGCTCCTAGAGTTTCCCAGAACTTTCTGGAGATCCCAGGTTTGACCGATTTGACCTAAAAGTTGACTTTAAAACTGGAGCACCGTATCATTTTTCAAACATTTTTCATAGATACTAGGTGTCAATAGCTTTCCAACGATATATCACACATAATTTCTAGATTTAAAATGGATTTATTATGAATTTTCGAAGGTGAAAAATGTTATCAAATTGGTTTTTATCGCGAATACTACAAAACTTTTCAAAATAACCTATCTTCGAACTATTGTTTATTGAAATTAGACTCCATTACCTTTCCAATAGTATATCACATGCTCAGTTTGGAGTTCGTATGCATTTTCTGTGAATTTTGGACGAAATAGGGCCTTTTCGTAAATACCAAAACCTCTGGGGGCCTAAATGGAATAATTTAGGCATCTGAGAAGAAGTGCCACCACGGCAGTGGCCCACTGCCACCACGGCATAGGCCCAGTTCCATCCCGGCACTCTTCCCTAGAAGGCCATATTTTGTAATTTTGTTTTGTGGCACTAAATTGAATAATTGAAAGCCAAAACGACATAGTTTTATGTTCACAGATGTTTGGGACCAATGGGAGCACTTTTTAAATCACAAACTCCCCCCAAATTGGCCTATATAAACTCCCCTTGACTCTTCATTTTTGGGGTGGCAAATGCAAGTTTAGAAACATGTTAGAGAGAAAAGTTGTAGATATAAGGTTAGAATAGAGAGAAAGAGAGCTTCCACCTTTGATTTTCAATAAGAAAGTGAGTTCCAAACCTTGTTTCTGCTTCATTACTCCTTTTTACTTTACATTCAAAACACTCAACCACCATTTTTGTGAGCATTTATGAGATAGGAAGCTACTTCCATGTCCAAAGTCATTATATATGAGTGAAACACCAAGCTACAAGTCCAATAGATAAATGATTATTAACTCTTGATTGCTATTTACTTGCTTGTTTATATATATGTTCATCTCTCCTTATCTCATTTCTTTTTTTCTTTTTTTTTTTGTGATTACTTACTAGTTTATCATCATCTAAATGATGACATGGTGTTTGAGGTGAGTGAATCCTTATGGATAGTATCTCTTCACCTCAAAAACATGTTCGATAGATGATGATTCTAACTTTAATACATTCCTATGTATTCTTGACATTATTATTTCCAAAATGAAAACAATGCTCTCCAACAATCTATTTGGTTCTTGAAGTGAGTTTGATGTTGATATTTCAAGTGGTTATAATCTCCTTTTAGTATTGAAAATATGCTTTCAAAACCTCTATTTCAAAACTTCTCTAAAACCCCAACATTTAGATTCCAAGAAAAAAAAATCTTTGTTTTCTCAAAAGTCTCCAAAACATGACATTCTGAGTTCAATACTCAAAAGATGATTATGAGACCACTTGGAAAGTCTTCCTAACTTATTATAGAATACCCATGATTTTTGGTTTGACTTAAAAGCACTTGGAAGTGTCTCATTTTGACTCAAACATTCCTTCCAGACATTCTGTTTTCTCTATCACAGCAACTTGGTTGACTTTCAACTTGTTTTTCAGAAAACTTTTACAAAAAGTGGTCCCAACTCATTTTTTCCTTGAACTTCAGTGTCTTAGGGAACTTTGTGTATAATATGAGCCTCCAAATGTTTTGTTTTCAATTTTAAAGATATTTCTACATTTCAGTCGATAGTACGAACTCTGTTTCTGAGCAACCTCTCTTGTTCATATGATTTCTCTCAATCTATAATAGTTATTGTAGTTTGGTTTTTTGATATGGATTCTAGACACAATAAGGATGATCTCCATAAAAATCATGAATTAAAAACATCCCAACCCCACTTTTCCATTTTTACAAGATCAACTCACTGCTCTGTTCACTATTCACAGCAAGCATATTTTACTTTCATTATTTAATTAGATGTTTACATGCATCCCAAATTAGCTCATCTCTTAGGAAGTAGTTCATACTACATTTTTACATATCCTATAATGACATTCTTCATTCATTCATGTATATTTTAGATTTCTAAATCACTTTAGCAAATCCATGAACACAAACACTGTACTAGTTTGCACATTCTATGATCATACATTGCATTCATGCAAGATTTGGGGTTTTTGTGACTCCCAATCTAAGAAGATTACATGGAATGAACTTGATCACACGTTCATGCTTCCCCCGATCTAATCTTCCTTTCTCATCCGTCCCGGGGATTGAGAGATCTTCTCTTCTCAATAATCAACATGCATACATTCTAACTTGCTAAGCATCTTTGTTTTCTTTGATTTATTTATTTCAAGAACAATTCATGTCCCCATTTAGATTACGAAAATTTGATTACTTGATATGTGATTTGATTATTTTTCCTAGGTTTGTTTGTGTGATCTTTCACTTTACATTGTGTGATACTTGGCTAGATCTTATGAATGATATCTTATCTTTTGATCTTCCATTTCAATATTCTTATGAGATGTAATATACTATTCTAGTATTATTTGTCGAACCAAACATAGTATAAGATGATTACTTGGATGCTAATTGAGGCCCATCGAAAGATGGGGTGAGTTGAGGGTGTTTTAGTCGTGGCAAAGGCTCCTTCCTCTCTCATACCAAAACCTTGAGCCAAGTTCTTTGGTTATGAAGGGCTGGTACCCTTTATTCATTTAGGTGAGTCAAAATTAGGTTTCTTAGTTCCTTAAAAACCAATTGGCGACTCTGTATCTATTTTCAATAGACCTTTCTTACCTTTTTCAAATCAATTTAAAACAAAGGAAAATCAATTATGCGTGTCCACAATTTGGCGACTCCACTAGGGAATTTTATTTTAAAAACAAAATAATACAGAGGTTTGACTCATAAGAAGCATCATTAAAATCATATTTTTACTGTGTCTGGTTCACCGCATTGCACTCCTGTATCTCCCCCTCCGTCTGTGTCTCATATGCGGCGCTGACATTGTTCAGGTCTTGCTATGCCAGGGCACAAATCACCGTTGATTCTGTACCTTCCGAGGTATATCAAAAAGAGTAAAAACTTTCGTATTGTCTCTCTGACAATATATTAGAACTCTCGTCAACGGACCCTATTTGACTAAACCCAGCCTTTGCATATAGATTCCTGTAGAACCTTTCAATAGGACTGTTAATTTGTCTTTTTCAGATAGGACAATTTGATATAACTGCTGTATGCCCTGACAGGATTACCTACGCAGTGTAGACGTTTATGAGGCATGAGGTAGAACCTCTTTTTATGATTCCCGAGGCAATCACTCACATGCGATCACATTGAGGGCTTGTCCAGGCACCATGACAAGAATGTCTGCTCCATATTCACAAAGATATACACTGCAAACCTTGTTTGTTGGTCCTAAGACATAGGAGTATGAAAACTCGCTAGATAGTATGATCACCATCATATTAACCAGTTTTTCCTAGAAACTCTATCCAACGTTGTCCAGATTTCACAAAAAAGACCTGTTTCTCCCAGAAAAACTGTCCAGATATCCCAGAAAATACCCAGACATAACCAGTTTCTCCCAAAAACTCTGTCCAGATATCCCAGAATACCCAGATATAACCAGCTTCTCCCAAAAACTCTGTCCAAATCTCCCAAATCGCCCAGATGTATCAGTTTCTCCCAGAAACTCTGTCCAAATATCCCAGAATACCCAGATATAACCAGTTTCTCCCATAAACTCTATCCAAATCTCCCAGATCGCCCAAAAACTCTGTCTAAATCTCCTAAATTGCCCAGATATGACCAGTTTTTCCCAGAAACTCCATCCAAATCTCCTAAAAATGCCTGTTTTGCCTAAAAACTCTAAAAAAATTCTAGACAATCCCCAGAATCTCCCAATTATCCTAGAAATTCTTCTTTCAGCCATGGTGATTGTACTGAAAAGTAATATCAGCACACTTTGTATGG
The DNA here is from genome assembly GCA_033977485.1 of Hydrangea macrophylla. NCBI lineage: Eukaryota > Viridiplantae > Streptophyta > Magnoliopsida > Cornales > Hydrangeaceae > Hydrangea > Hydrangea macrophylla. The sequence continues at coordinate 43,026,367 of CM066984.1, read as the reverse complement.
CTAGGACCTTACCTGCTTAACCATTTTTTTATTTAAAGTAGGAGCATCATGTAGATTAGGGCCCGCATCCGCATGCTTGTCGCATTTACATGCGTTATTCCTATCAGTCTGCACACACTGTCTTAGTCAGTCTGTACACAAGTCAGTACACATTCGTTAACATCACTGTCATTATCTATCTAAAGTCATCACTATCAGAATCTGATACAATCCTTTCAAATTTGTAGGCTAGATTCCTAAGAACAGTAGCTGGGTTCCTTGTCCTGGGGCCAAAATTCAGACAATCGCTTGGTCAAAATCAGCCCACCCAGTCATTTCAGCATGAATTAGGAAGACTTAGAAAACAAGGTCATTGAGTTGGGAGCCACCATAAATCAGTTGTCCGACAGCCTAGCCCAAGTTCTAAGATTCATGGAGGAACTAAAATAGCAGTAGCCACAGCACCCACCTGGGTTCCCACCACCACCGCCAGGGTTCATTGAATCCTTGTGCCAGTGCTCCTAATGCAGGTGATGTGCCAGGAAGGTGAGCTTGTACCGGCGGAGGATTGGGCACTTGTCCTCTCAAACCGTTCTAATGTCACTTCATTCTAACATTATGGTGCTAGTTCGGGTGGCTACTATTGGGGCGACTCGCTGCCCTGAATACAAATTGATTCTTTTGATGGCTTCCATACATAGCATCTAGATTAGAAGCTAACTCTACCAAATTCTCAAACGGTTGCGTTACAGAACTCATGGAATGGCCTTAAATAGTCATCCCTAGCCCACACAGATATCTCTTGTTCTTCTTCTCCAAAACATCCACCAGGTATGGGGAAAAACAAAACAACCTTTCAAACGCGACCGTATACCCCTGAACAGTCTTGGTTCCTTGGACCAAATCCATGAATTCTTCTTTCTCCTTTTTGTCTCTCTCAGACATAGGGAAATACTTCGTAAAGAACGTGGTCTTGAACTCCTCCCAGCTTAGACGTCTGATAGCATCTTCTCATAAAGCGGCCTGCTGAGCTTCCCACCATTCTGTAACAGAATAAGTGAGCTAAAACTTTGCAAACCTTGTTAGCGTCTATGCAAACCAAAGCCTTAAAACACGACTCCATCTCTCTAATCCACTGTTCAACTTTCAATGCTCCTGGTATCCATCAAACTTCTCTGGGCATAAGCCTCTGAATCTTTCCAACAACTTATCTCCTATGGGTCTCGGTGGAGGTGGCGGTGGTAGCGGCGGATAATGATGCGCACCTTGCTGATCACCAATATGCTCAAACCTTTGAAGAAATCTCTCAAAAACTCCGGTGGTGTCTAATCCTTTCAGTACTAGATCAACTGGTCCGGCTCCATCAGTTGTTACGAGTCACTCTAATGATCTTAGATCTGTGCACAAGTATCCATATTGGCACAATTATTTCTCAAATTAGACTATTGCCTTTAGAGGATAGTCCTGAGGTGTTCACTTACCCAAAATCAAATTTAATTATATACACACATAAAATTTACTAGCATGAGATGTAATCACATACGCAGATGTCGAGAAACAAAATGCTAGATGCAACGAGATGCGAATGATGAAAGAAAAAAATAATAAAAGTCGTGGTACACAACTTATGTCATGAAGCAGCTCTAGAAGTCTTCATCGAATCAGTGTCATAACTACCTTAGTGTCATTTTAATGGGATATGATAATGAGATTGAGATAATATAGTCAGCAACGCAGTCAAGTTCAGAACGTTAGTAATAATATGATGCAATAATGAGATAAGGATTAGAGATAATAACAGTGGGTACTGGTGTTTGAGTCAGTGGGTTATTGGTTATCTTTGAGGTTATGTGAGTCGAGCTGATGATTCGCTCAGGTTGAATCTGATAAGTATGTAACAAGGATTTAATCAGGATGTGAGAATTATGGGTGCACAGTACTCGCAAACGTTCTAAAAAGCATTGAACAGTAAGAGTTCTTAGAAGCGGTGAACAAGAGTAGTTGTGGCACGCCCATGGTTTGTATTTACCGGAGCTATGTATGTACGATACTCGCAAGCGTTCTTAAAAGTAATGAACAGTAAGAGTTCTTAAAAGTGGTGAACAAGAGTATTGGTACGTCCGTAGACCAGTCGTTATATAAGAACGATGTATAGGTGCTCGCAAGAGTTCTTAAAAGCGGTATAGCAGTGAACAAGAGCACTAGTATGCTATAACGATATAATCAGTTCAAGATAGTCAATTGGTATTGGTACAATCAGCCTTAGAGTTGGTAGACGATGAGAATCGATTAATGATGTGTCCGAATAAAAGAGGAAGAGATATAATTAGTATCACTATTATATATAGTTCGTAACTAATAATTGGGTTATTGCTATAAGACTGGGTTAGTTAGTTCTCACTCAGCTTTCATTAAGCTGACGACCTTTATTGCCTGGACATTCCCCGTCCAAACTAACCTGTCCCTAACAATGCAGGTATTGGAACTTAAGATGATGACTACAACCCGGGGTTAGATTATGCAGAGGATGACCCCCACTGATGTCGGTTATACAGGAGAGAAGCACTATGCTAACGACTATCCTTACGCCAGCTGAAGACTGAAGATAGTTTATCTAGTTTATGTTTAAACTTTATATTTCTGTTAAACGTTGTTAGTTAATGGGTACTCCGGCATATGTTGTCTCCAGATCTATTGTGATCCTGTGGACCACACTCTGATGTTTGTAATAATGATACTGTCATTATATTACCGTTGTTACTTTTCCTGTTTATCTTTTGGACTAGTACTGTGTGGTGTGAATAATTAGTGACTTTCACCTGTCATTCCCTATGGACCCAAAAAGGAAATTTATTTTTCTCTATTTTTGCTGCTTCAGGGCATGACATGATTTTTGGTATCCGAGCACTGGGTTTGTGATACTTTTGTTCACTAAACGATTCCACACCATCTGGTCCTAGCATTTAAGATCCTTAAGATGAGATATAAGTTTAAGATAAGTTCATCCTTCTGACAATAGTTAGTTTTCCTTTGCAGGTTAGCATTATGGATCCAGAGTTCCATAAGTTTGTGACTGATGCCTATGGAGGAAACGTGATCCATGGGGATACCGTGGAGCCAGCTGATTTGGAGTTTTATCATGATCGCATACACCAGACAGCTAGTAGATATCTAGAGGTGGATATGTGGAAGGCTCTCTATGTGATCGGGAAGACCCACCCTACAGAGATAAGTATAGATGCTTACCATTCAGTGAGGATTGGTAGGTTTATTTACCAGGAGATTTTATGCTTGATCTAGAGTAACCTGGAAATGGACGCTATTGAGCTTCTGGCGATTCTTAAAGGACCTATTGAGGCAGCATCAGTAGTAGCACCACCATCACCAGTACCTAAGGTACTCATTCCAGAGCCGCGGGAGCAGCCTGAGGGCCAGAGTTACCAGAGGCCGAGCCGATGGTAGATTCTGACCCAGAGGAGGATCCCGCCGAGGACATCGAGCCAGTTGATGATGACAATGACAAGCCGGAGGATGACCCAAAGGAACCAGAGTTTGAGCCAGAGGACCTGGTAGAGGGAAATGAGATTTTTGAGGCACCAGTAGAGGATGTTCCTGATGAGGGGTCAGATGTTCTAGAGATACCCATAGAGTTTGATTTACTAGCAGAACCTGTACTGCATATGGAAATCATTCCCAACATGGCAGCCGAGTGGGTAGCAGCGATGGTTGCATAGCCAGCTGGAGTTCCGATAGGACAAGCTGCACTAGCAGATGCTATGGCCCTATTGGGAGATTTTGCTGAGTTAGTTGCCAATGTCGCCGAGCCAGCTTTTAGTGTTGAGGATATAGAGGTTGACGACATGATTATCGAGGATTGGGATATAGCAGTAGTAGTTAGAGGAGCAGTAGCACCAGCAGAGGCCGATCTACCTTTGGAGATGGATATTACACTAGAGGATGAGGCACCAGTAGGAGGATCAGATGACGATGACTTTTGAGTCAGGATCTGTAGGGTTTAGCTTTTGATAGTTATATCAGGACATGTTGTCCACCAGATTTTTGGGAGCTTGAGAGATAGTTATTTGACCATAGCTTTGTATAGATGTTATCCTTAGTAGTAGTATTGTAATAGCTTACCTTAGCACTGTATTTTGTTTTGTCCCATGTGGTACACAGTTTGACTAGTGTGTACTATGTGGTACATCTTTTGATATATATATATATATACGAGTACCATTTTCGCTATTGATTGTATGTTTGATTGATACATATTATTTAGTAGAATAGTTAGTTCTTGTTACTTCTTGCTCAATCTTGTTTTTGTTTCGGGAGAAGACTTTCAATTGAGCATTTTATCTTTTGTAGGCACTCGTATTCATTATGGTAGGACCCTTGAGAAATCACCAAGAGCGTATTGGAGCCCCAATCCTAAAAGGAATGGACCCATCTGGAGTCTTTGAAGCATTTATGTAAAGGATGGAACATGTAAAGGATACCTACAGCCATGCTACAAATCAACGACCAATCCAACCCCCAGTTGTACCGTTCCCATAGAGACAAATAGGAGACAAGTTATTAACAAATTTTCGTAGACTACGTCCTGAGAAGTTTGATGGACTAACAGAGGAAAGCCGAACAATGGATTAGGGAAATGGAGTAGATTTTCGAAGCATTAGAATGTAATGAACAAGAGAAGCGTCGTCTTGCTACGTTCCAACTCACCTACGCCATCGCAGATTGGTGGGAAGCTGAGCGAGCCACTATTGGGATAAATGCTATAAAAGCAATGCCTTGGGAGACGTTCAAGGGAAGATTTCTGGAGAAGTACTTTCCAGAAGACGAAAAGGATCAACAAGAGAAAAATTTTATGAACTTAGTTCAAGGAAATTGGACGGTAAGAGAATATACCACGCAGTTTGAACGACTGTCTCGATTTGCCCAGCATATGATTGATACACCGCAGAAGAAGGTGAAAAGATTTCACTAGGGACTGAATCCCCATCTTCGCCATATGATGATTGGTCATTTGAACTAGTCATTCGAAGGAATTGTTAGATTTGCTGCAGGATTGGAGAAAGACGTCTATCCAGTACAGCAACCACAAATAAATTGACCTTAGTTGTCAAGAGGATTTTAGCCGCAAAACTTCCAAAACCAACCACCACGAAATACCCAGAGTTGGAGACCTCAGGGAAATTTTCAAAGGAACAAGAGAACCTGGGAAGGAACTAGGAAGCTACAGCAGGGTTATTCTCAACCCCAGCAATATCGCCAACAAGGACCATAGTCGTAGGCATTGCTAATAGCCCCGCCAACCAATAATGGAGGATGTTTTAATTATAGAAAGCCAGGGCACATTGCCAAGTTCTGCACAGCCCTTAGGGTTAACCGTCGAATGGATCTCGTCTGCCATAATTGCAATATGTCGGGTCATTTGAGAAAGGATTGTTGTGCACCACAAGGAGGATATTATAGGGCACCAGTTCAAAGAATTCAAGGACCCCCAGATCAGACTAGGATGAATGCTATCATCCCAACGGAATTAGTCTTTAATGCTGATGAGCAGCAATATTTGGAAAGTACGCTTGTACTCTTTCATAGTCCAGTTAAAGCTTTATTCGATACTATAGCTGCACGTTCTTTCATTACTGTTAAGATTGTACATCAGTTGGGTTTAGAACCTCAGACACTTGTGCCAACACTTAATGATGTATCACCATTGGGAGTGACTGTTAAGTTGGGTAAAGTATGTAGAGATTGCCCATTGACCTTGGGAGATAATAATCTTTCAGCAAACTTAGTAGTTCTGTCAATGTTAGAATTCGACATCATCCTAGGGATGGATTGGTTGAATAAGTACACTGCCAATTTGGATTGCCCTACTAGGACGATTGTATTTCCGATACCAGGATGTTCGACGATTAGATTCCAGTGTCAGCCAACGAGCGATATATTTCTTGCGAATAGTTTGGCTACAATCGGGAGTGCAAGTACGGAACACAAGATAGATTAGATTCCTACTATACAAGATTTTCAGGATGTATTCCAGGATATTAAAGGACTTCCATCGAAAAGATAAATAGACTTCTGTATGGAATTAGTACCTGGCACATTGCCAATATCTAAAACTCCATATAGGATGGCACCAATTGAGATGTTGGAATTGAAGAACCAAGTTCAGGAGCTTGAAGATCTAGGATTTGTGCGTCCGAGTACGTCACCTTGGGGAGCACCAGTTTTGTTTGTAAACAAGAACGGAACACTTTGACTCTGTATACACTGCAGGGAGTTGAACAAGGTAACGATTAAGAATAGATACCCACTTCCTCGGATAGATGACCTATTCGACCAGTTACAAGGATCCAGGATCTTTTCAAAGATCGATCTACGTTCGGGATATCATCAACTATTGGTTCGACCCGAGGATGTGTTGAAGACTGCATTCAGGACAAGATACGAGCATTATGAGTTTTTAGTTATGCCTTTTGGATTAACAAATGCTCCAGCAGTATTCATGGACTTGATAAATAGAGCATACAGACCATATTTGGATAAATTCATTATAGTGTTCATCGGCGACATACTGATCTACTCAAAGATGGAGGAAGACCACAAGGAGCATTTATAGATTGCTTTGCAAACACTCAAAGATAGCAAGTTGTATGCAAAGTTCAGCAAGTGCGAATTTTGGCTACGGGAGGTCAAGAATTTGACATATTATATCTCAGGATGGTATTTCAGTGGACTCATCTAAGATTGATGCAGTCTTAAGTTGGAACAGACTGACCAATGCGGTCGAAGTCAGAAGTTTTTAGGGTTTAGCAGGATATTACAGGAGATTTATAGAAGGATTCTCCAAGTTAGCAGGGCCTTTGACGAATTTGACGAGAAAAGAGATAAAGTACGAATGGACAGACAAGCAGGAGAGTGCATTTCAGGAGTTAAAGGAAAGATTGACTTCTGCACCAGTGCTCGCGATACCTAGAAGTGGAGAGTGATACATAATCTACAGTGACGCGTCGCACCAAGGACTTGGGTGTGTACTAATGCTAGATGGGAATGTAATTGCATATGGATCAAGACAGTTAAAGGTACATGAGAAGAATTATCCGACGCATGATTTGGAGCTTGCAGCAATAGTGTTTGCATTAAAGATATGGAGACACTATCTCTATTGAGAGAAGTTCGATCTATTTTTTTATCATAAGAGCTTGAAGTATTTGTTCTCTCAGAAGGAATTGAACATGTGAGAACGGAGATGGATGGAGTTACTCAAGGACTATGACTTTTCATTGCAATACCATCCAGGTAAAGAAAATGTTATAGCAGATGCTTTGAGCCGTAAACCTCGACTAGTAACCGATGCATTACTAATTCAAGAATGGAAAGCATTGAAAGTGTTAGCTGAATTCGAGCTTCATCCAGTGGAACCAATGGAAAGACAGCATTTTGGATGTCTTATGGTACAGCCAACTTTGATCAGCCATATCATAGAAGCTTAGCAGACAATAGAAGATTTGAAGTTATGGTTCGCAAAGATGTCAACCGAGGAACCAGAAGTCGGGAGTATTGGTACAAATGAAGCCTTGTGATGCAAGGGTAGACTTTGTATACCAAATGAAAAAAATCTTCAAAAAGAAATATTGGATGAAGCACATAAGTCACTGATGACTATTCATCCTGGAGGTACAAAGATGTATAAGGACTTGAAGAGGAATTTCTGGTAGGAATGAATGAAGTGAGAAGTAGCTGAGTATGTAGCTCAATGTCTTACTTGTAAACAAGTGAAGGTAAAACATCAAAAACCACCTAGATTACTTCAACCGTTACCGATTCCCCAATGGAAATGGGAACACGTAACAATGGATTTCGTGGTAGGATTGCCGAAGTCACAGTAGAACCATAATACTATTTGGGTAATCGTGGATCGACTTACGAAGATGGCACATTTTATTGCCTACAGTATGACATATTCAATAGAATGTTTGAGCCGAATGTATCTATAGCAAGTTGTACGGTTACACGGAGTACTTGTTTCTATCGTGTCAGATCGAGATTTGCATTTTACTGCAGAATTTTGGAAGAGTCTCCAAATAGCGATGGGAACAACATTAAACTTGAGTTCAGCTTTTCATCCGTAGACTGATGGACAGACTGAACGAGTCAATCAAGTAATGGAGGACATGTTACGCGGTTGTGTCATTTATTTTGAGAATTCTTAGGAGACGCACGTACCTTTGATTGAGTTCGCCTACAACAACAGTTATCATTCAAGTATAGGGATGGCGCCGTTTGAAGCTTTGCACGGAAGACCTTGCCGATCGCCGCTTTATTGGACCAAAGTCGGAGATATTCAACTTCTTGGGCCAGAGATGGTACAACAGACCAGTGAAAAGATTCAGATTGTACATGAGAAGATGAAGACAGCTCAAACCCGACACAAGAGTTATTCTGACAAGCGATGCAAAGACTTGGAGTTTGCAGTTGGAGATCACGTGCTACTTAAAGTTTCGCCTGTTCGAGGCATTGTCAGATTTGTCCAGAAGAGAGGCAAGCTATCGACGCGATTCATCGGACCATTCGAGTTTTAGAGCGTGTTGGGAAAGTTGCTTATCGACTTGCATTGCCACCAAAAATGTCAGGAGTGCATAGCATTTTCCACATCAGTATGCTGAGGAAGTGTGCTCATAACCCAGCGCACAAGATCAACTTCGAGGACATTGAAGTCAACAACAACATTACTTTCAACGAAGGACCAGTTCGCATTCTAGATCGAGGGATCAAGAAACTCAGGAACAAGGAGATTCCGTTAGTCAAGATTCAGTGGAAGCATCATGATAAAGGAGAAGCTTCATAGAAGCTAGAGTCAGAGATGCGTGAGAAGTTTCCATTTTTGTTTTAACCCTCTATGCCTCTGATTTCGAGGGCAAAATCTTTTGTTGAGTGGTGGATGATGTAATACCCTGTATTTTCAATAATTATTTATGTACAGAGATTCTATATACTTCCCTTGATCATATTTGAAATTTCATCTTCGATCGATCGAAGCTCGTTCGAGCGATCGAGCATTCCCAAAGTTCAAGCGATCGAACATTGTTCAATCGATCGAAACCCTATCGACCTGAATTTAATACGTGGACCCTACTTCAATGATCAAAGCCTTTTCAATCGATCTAAACTGGCCGATCTGAGTTCGACCGATCGAACTACCTTCGATCGATCGAGAGTGTAATCATTCGGATTCCTAGGTTTCCCGCAAAACTAGCCACCTGCACCCCAACCACTCCTATTTATACATTGTGATCGTATGCTTTGTGTGGTTGCTGAACCAAGAGAGTTAAGAGAGTTTGTGTGCTTGTATTTATACATATATTCACATCCATATATATATACACACACACATATATATACTCACAGTTAGAGAGAGACAAAGATAAACAGAAGCAGGAGAAGAATAAGAAGAAGAAAAGGAGACACAGAGAGACAGAGACAAGGCAGAGGAGAGAGAGAGAGAGGCAATTAAATCTTCGAAAGCTAAAGCTTAGCCAAACGCGCCCTTAGCAGAATTCAGTGAGTCCCAAACTCACTCAGTAGCTTAGTTATGATGTGTTACAAGTTTTTGTACGTGTAATAATCACCCAAACACACCCTACCAAAATTCAGGACGTTCACTGCAAACCTGTAGAAGACGAAGTTTGAGCGATCGAACTGCGTTCAATCGATCGAACAACCCTGTTTCTCAATCAATCGAAATGACTTCAATCGATCGAGACCACCTTGAGTTCAATCGATCAAGAATACTTTGATCGATCGAACATCACTTTTCTTCAAGCGATTGAGATGACTTCAATCGATCAAACCTAGCAGAACATGGATATGTTCCTTAAGATTATTATTCATAATGCGTAGTTGTTTAATCGTTGTTTCATGTTTCTATTATACGATATTATGGATTACGGAGGTAATAGGACACGATAGTGAGATTGAGATAATATAGTGAGTAACGCTGTCAGGTTCGGAACGTTAGTAATAATATGATGTGATAATGAGATAAGGATTGGAGATAATAACAGTGGGTATCATTGAGTAACTGGTGTTTGAATCAGTGGGTTATTGGTTATCTTTGAGGTTATGTGAGTCGAGCTAATGATTCGCTCAGGTTGAATCCAATAAGTGTGTAACAAGGATTCAATCAGGATCGTGAGAATTATGGGTGCACAGTACTCGCAAGCGATCTTAAAAGCAGTGAACAGTAAAAGTCCTTAGAAGCGGTGAACAAGAGTAGATGTGGCATGATTCGTGGTGAAAAGTGCATATTTCTAGTGTATTACGTGGTATTTTATGCATCTTTTATCCCCAAAATCCCTACATTTAGGTGCATTCTAATAACAATGGTCTTTTTATTGTGTTAATGCTAAAATATATGTTTTTGCATTGTTTTATAGGTATTAGGATGTAAATCAATGAAGTGGAGCTAAAGAAAGTGATTCTGGTGAAGAGAACAACAGAAGCAGCTGGGAAAATGCCAATTTTGACAATGATGACTTCAGATTTGGAAGATTTTCCCAGAGACATGAAATGTAGATCTTTGAGTTACGGTCGCGTGGCCGCAAACGGGAGGTCAATCCGAGGTCCGAGTAAAAAGTTATGGCCATTCTCCCATCGGGGTGCAGAGCTGTCAAAATCAGAGAGTTCAAGCGATTGAAGAAGGGTTCAATCGATCGAACCTTCGATCGATCGAACTGAGTTCGATCGATCGAACCTTTTAATCACCCAAAAGTTGCGTAAACTCTGTGGGAACCCTATATATACGTCGTTTTGACGCCAGACGAAAGGAGGACGCTCCAGAACGCGAAAAACAGCAGTTTAGGGTAGTTTTAGGGTTAGATTAGGAGTAGATTAGGTTAGATTCATCACTTTCTTCCTCCTTTTCCATTGTAGATTGAAGATTCAAGTTTGTTTCAAGTTTATTCAGATTATATTCAGATTATTTACAGGTTTTTCCTTTCCAATCTATGTTATTTGATTGTTTATTAGTTTAGATGTTGATGATTGTCTTGTTTTACTATTTCTGCATTAGTTTTATTATGTTTCCATAGTATAGACGTTGGAAATATGTGATGATATATTGATTCTTAGCCTCTGCCATGCAATCTTTAGAAACCTTGGGCTCGATCGATCGAAGGTATTTCGATCGATCGAACTAGGGCCACAGTCAAGCGATCGAAGGCACTTCGATCGATTGAAGGATGACTGTTCGATCGATCGAGAGCGCTTCGATCGATCGAACATGTTAATTCTTGAGATGATTCTTTTAAGTATTCCATGACTTTCTGTTTTAGAAATCTGTCATCAAATTGTCCCAATAAGCTCAGTTTGTCACAACAGTTTTTAGAACTTAAAGCCTTAAGGCCTTTTCTTCAATGACTTTTGAAAACCACTTTGAATGCTAACACCATTTAGAGTGCAAGTAATTACCATTGTTTTAAACCGTCTTCCATGTATTTTAAATCACTTGTGATGATGTAGTCCCGGTCATGAAAGGGCTATTGATTCTATATCTTTAGAAAAATACGGAATGCTGAAAAGGAATGAACTCCATAGAGCGTTAATGAATGTGCATGGTAGATGGTTAGGATCAATGTGGATTCACGTGTTTCCAACACCTTTAATTTAGTTGTTTAATTATTATGTTTCCTTATGTTTAGTTTATTATTTAGTTTAATTTAATTTAGTAGGATTCATTAGAACCTCCAATCATTCATTCTTATTTTCTTTTTCTTTAGGTTATAACTTAGTAGATATTCATCCTATTCCTTCCCTGTGGGATCGACCTGGACTTCCAGTACTATATTACTTGCACGATCACCTACACTTGGGTGTTGCACAAGAGCGCACAACTATTTAGTCGTGTCAAGTTTTTGGCGCCGTTGCCGGGGAAGGCAACTAGGTTAGGATTTTACTAAGTTTTTCCATTTTTCTTCTTTTACTTTAAAAAAAAAAAATCATTGGACTTTTTCTTTCACAAGAAAAAAAAATTTTCTTTTGTTTAAATATTTTGGGTAAACATGTCTTATCCATATTACCCTCCATACAACACAAATACCACGAATGGGTACACATTAGGTAATGAGAACTATACCCCGAGTTGGCAAGCACCCACATATGATGCACATTATCAACCTGAGTGCTACCAATCACCACAATGGGAAAACCATCGTGTTAGTCCCCCATGTTATCAAACGTATCAAGAACCTCCACCTGGAGAGTTCTATCAATCACAATCGGGATATAACCAAAATGATAGTGTAGGATATAGTAGTAGTTCCCACGATTACCAAATGCACCAAGACTTTCCTTCTGGGGAGTCTTGCACACAAACACCATGGGAAGGGGACTATTACCAACAACAATGGGGTGAAACTTCATATAGTTATAATGAGGAGAATAACCAAGTTGAGGATAATGGTATGTTAGAATTGCTGCTTAGTGAAATGAAAAGGCTAGAGAGTGCAATTGATAAATTAGGAGCTAGATATCAACAAGCATTTGATAGCCAACCTTTAGAAGACTATACCAGTCCTTCAACGCTACAACCTGAATTTCAAGACACTAACAATGGAATGGAATTAGAGGACAATGATGGGTTCATACCGAGTGAGGTTAACAACTCATTTGAGAAAGTGATAACCCAACAAGAACTCCAAAACCAAACCATTGAGCATGAAGTTGTAGAACCATCTTTTCCTAAACATACAACCCCAGACATCAACTCCTTCACTGCGTGGATAAAACTGCACAATCTCTTTGTCCAGAGCACCTCAATAGATGACATATATAGTGAGGAGAGTTACAAGGATGAGAATGAGGTTTTAAAAGATGACGAGAGTTTAGGTGATTGCACGCAATTAGGAAAGGAAGAGTCCCCTGTTGACTCTACCCCTACCTTTGAAATTGACCCTAGAGAGGACATAATTGAAAAATCTAAATCTGATTTAGATTCTTGTGATATTCATGAACCCTCACCTCTTTCGACCGAAGAGGTGGTGTCACCAAGTTGCCCATCACCTATCTTTGCTATCAATCAAAGCTCTCGTCCTGAGCTTGAATGTTATGTGTACCCCATTCGTGAACAAACAGAATGTGTTGTGGAAGAGGATGGTAAGGATACTAGCACATGTTCTTCACAAAATTTTAACTTTCAAAATTCTTTGAGAGAAGACTTGGAAAATATTGGGCCCACTTTAGATGATCTTAAAATTCAACAAGAAGCTAGCAATCTTCTAGACTACTTGACCATCTTGAGTGATTATGACATTGAGGCCCAAATAGATAGCTTTATCCAAGTCCAGTCCAAAACCATGTGCATGGAACAGAAATTCAATTCCTATGATTATATCTCCATAGATTCTGTTCTAGGACAAGCGGAGGGTGGTGAAGCTTCATTAGAACATCACTTCGACCCTGCCTCTTTTATTGAACCATGGCCTCCCCCTGTTTTTAGTATTAAAATAGAGGCTGTTATAGGAAATACCAACACCAAAGATCGTTTCTTGCATATAATTCCTAAAAAGTGTGGTATTCCTCTTATAACTATGCCCAACAAATTTGGAAGCCATTGGTTTTGCATCATCTCCTCTGACCTTGAGCCTGACATTAGTTGGGGAGAGTTGCATTTTTATGAGGATCTCAAAAGTCTTGTCATTGTTAAATTATTTCACTGGGAAGATCCTAAAAAATTTCGGTTGTTACTTTATGATAAGTATCTTGATTAACCGAATTTATTAACTGAGTTGTTATATTATGTTCTCTATTTTTCCTTGTTGCTACTAATGATTTTGCAGGTAACTTGAAAAAAAAATTGGATATTAATGCCTCGAGGTAACATCCTTCCTTCTCTCGCTTTACTTTACATGTCCATGTGCATAGTTTAGAACATTGGGGACAATGTTTAGTTTTAGTTGGGGGGAGTGAGTCATTGCATGCCTCGTTTATTTCTTTTTATGGTTTCGTGTCAATATACCTGCTTAGCAACATGACTCAGTAAATCAAAATTGCAAAAAAAAATTTTTGAAATTTTTAATGGTTCTTGTATTTCTCTCATAGTTAATGTAGTTAGTTATGATGCATTAGTGTTATTTTCTGTATGTTATTAGTATGTGATATACTATGGTAGTTTCTTTACTATCTTAGTTATAGTATATTTTATGCTTTTTAATCTTCAAACAACTTTGAGCACGTTGTGACAACCTTATACTTAGCTAAAATGGATTAGTAAGCATAGTTTAAGTGTCTTGAAAGACTGTAGTGGAGACTAATAACCCAAGTGAGCTTTTGTGCCATTCTTTGTTTTTGAGGGTTTTATAAAATTACTCTTACTTTTTGAAAAGCGTATTAATTCGTTGAAAGTCTCATTTTTTCTTCATTTTGACTGATCACTAGAAGAGAACGTTCAGGATTTACCAAAATTTAGAGCTCTTGAATTTACTTAAATGAATAATCCTATGAACTTAGAAGATGATTTAGGCCATCTTTTGACCATACATGGATAATACAGCCTTGGCCTACCTCTATGCTATTCCTTTACTTCACCTCTTGAGCTTATCATAATAGCCTTGTCCTCACAATCCTACAGTCTATACCTAACTCCAAATTAGGAGTTCAAGCCTCAGTTCTTTATTTAGGTGTGATTGGGATGTGTTGCATTGACAAGAAGTTTGGTTGTGTGAATAATAGAAAGTTGGCAAAGAAAAAAATGATGAAAAAAAAAGCATGAAAAGAAAAAAAAAGTGCCAGTGGTTGTTACAAAAGAAAAAAAAATAATAAAAAGAAGAGTGTGAAAAAGAAAAGAAAAGAAAAAAAAGAAGAGAAGAAGAAAAGAGAGAGACTGGAGATGTGGGGGAAGTTTCAAAAAAATGTAGTAGACATTCCAATCACATCCTTTGACCCAATTGAATATCACAAATCTCTTTCTTCTTAATCGAATACCTCTTTTTCAAAGTCCTAATGATGCTAGGTAAATTGGATTTGAAGTTAAGGTATTGAGAGAGTTCTCCACGGTATTTCGCTCTTCTAGTGAAAAGTATCATTTCATGAGACTTTGGGCACTAAAATGTCCGTTTTTCTATTTAGATATGAGAAGCATTAGATTCCATTCATATTTACTCTTTATAGCTTCCATATTATGAGTGATAATTATTACACCTAATTCGGAGTGATTTCATCTTGAGAGTGTAATCCTAGTGAGAGTTGAGTCAAAATGAACATCTTGATAGCATCTTAGGTTGTGCAAGCTTTGAAATTGAAGTTTTGTATTATGGTTGTCCGTTCACACACACACTTGAAGATTGATAGGTATGGAATATTCTAATGACTTTTATAGTAGATTAACTGTAATGTGTGTGTTGTATTGCTATGGCATACTAGAGAGTTTCATGAGATTGTTGAGCTTAACTATATTGTTAATGAGAGGAAAATTTCTTGAAAACATTTAAATGAGAACCATTACCATAAACATGAATTTTGTGGGTAGATTCACTGCAAACCCTCACGAGACAACACTCGTCCACTAGGGGGAACCTAGGGGTTTAAAGGCTTGTTGCATACGCTAAATGCAATCGCGATTCCTGCGAAAGTGATTTAGGATTTTTACTTTCTTTTGTTTTAAATTCTTAGAGTTTAAATAAACACTGTTGTAGTTCGCTTCATTGCTAGGGACTAGCAACGAGCTAGTTGGGGGGTGTGATTCGTGGTGAAAAGTGCATATTTCTAGTGTATTACGTGGTATTTTATGCATCTTTTATCCCCAAAATCCCTACATTTAGGTGCATTCTAATAACAATGGTCTTTTTATTGTGTTAATGCTAAAATATATGTTTTTGCATTGTTTTATAGGTATTAGGATGTAAATCAATGAAGTGGAGCTAAAGAAAGTGATTCTGGTGAAGAGAACAACAGAAGCAACTGGGAAAATGCCAATTTTGACAATGATGACTTCAGATTTGGAAGATTTTCCCAGAGACATGAAATGTAGATCTTTGAGTTACGGTCGCGTGGCCGCAAACGGGAGGTCAATCCGAGGTCCGAGTAAAAAGTTATGGCCATTCTCCCATCGGGGTGCAGAGTTGTCAAAATCAGAGAGTTCAAGCGATTGAAGAAGGGTTCAATCGATCGAACCTTCGATCGATCGAACTGAGTTCGATCGATCGAACCTTTTAATCACCCAAAAGTTGCGTAAACTCTGTGGGAACCCTATATATACGTCGTTTTGACGCCAGACGAAAGGAGGACGCTCCAGAACGCGAAAAACAGCAGTTTAGGGTAGTTTTAGGGTTAGATTAGGAGTAGATTAGGTTAGATTCATCACTTTCTTCCTCCTTTTCCATTGTAGATTGAAGATTCAAGTTTGTTTCAAGTTTATTCAGATTATATTCAGATTATTTACAGGTTTTTCCTTTCCAATCTATGTTATTTGATTGTTTATTAGTTTAGATGTTGATGATTGTCTTGTTTTACTATTTCTGCATTAGTTTTATTATGTTTCCATAGTATAGACGTTGGAAATATGTGATGATATATTGATTCTTAGCCTCTGCCATGCAATCTTTAGAAACCTTGGGCTCGATCGATCGAAGGTATTTCGATCGATCGAACTAGGGCCACAGTCAAGCGATCGAAGGCACTTCGATCGATTGAAGGATGACTGTTCGATCGATCGAGAGCGCTTCGATCGATCGAACATGTTAATTCTTGAGATGATTCTTTTAAGTATTCCATGACTGTCTGTTTTAGAAATCTGTCATCAAATTGTCCCAATAAGCTCAGTTTGTCACAACAGTTTTTAGAACTTAAAGCCTTAAGGCCTTTTCTTCAATGACTTTTGAAAACCACTTTGAATGCTAACACCATTTAGAGTGCAAGTAATTACCATTGTTTTAAACCGTCTTCCATGTATTTTAAATCACTTGTGATGATGTAGTCCCGGTCATGAAAGGGCTATTGATTCTATATCTTTAGAAAAATACGGAATGCTGAAAAGGAATGAACTCCATAGAGCGTTAATGAATGTGCATGGTAGATGGTTAGGATCAATGTGGATTCACGTGTTTCCAACACCTTTAATTTAGTTGTTTAATTATTATGTTTCCTTATGTTTAGTTTATTATTTAGTTTAATTTAATTTAGTAGGATTCATTAGAACCTCCAATCATTCATTCTTATTTTCTTTTTCTTTAGGTTATAACTTAGTAGATATTCATCCTATTCCTTCCCTGTGGGATCGACCTGGACTTCCAGTACTATATTACTTGCACGATCACCTACACTTGGGTGTTGCACAAGAGCGCACAACTATTTAGTTGTCACGCCCCGACGTAGCATAATTCAGGAAAGCATTTAATTTCCTTTATGGACTCGTAGGTCGTGACAAGTGAGTATGACCAATTGTCCCTGCAACAAATAACTTAACAAACAATTCTAGAGCAAAGGATACTAACAAAAAAACATAAGCTCTGAAACAAAAAACTTACTAAACTATTACAACAGTCATAGTCTTAGGCACAAAACGCCTTATTCAAAAGTCCAAACTAGTTTATTACAAAACCCAAATTAAAAGACTTAGGAAATATAAAGCAGCCTCCTGGAAAGTCTCCTGACTCTAAGTAGCATAGTCAAAATACCCTGGCTTCTCCTGACCCTGAAAATCTGGACATACAGTCCAGGACGCATCAACGCCGTCAGCTTATGAAAGCTGGTGAGCAAAATAAACAAGTGCTCGCAATGTATATATAAGCATATAAACAACGGTGCAATTTAACTTTTAAAAGCAATAACTTCAAGGTTCCAATTCCAACATAAGCTACGGGGAAATAAAGAAAGCAATAAATATGTGACCATGCGTGAATAATGTAACACCTCATCTTTCTGACTCTTTTCTCTCAACAAAACTCAACACAACCAAACCATTATCTTAGATACCAGGAATACTATCCGATCGATATCCAAAAGAGCACACCAAACCATCGCTTCAGATACCAGGAATAATATCCGATCAATATCCGAAACAAGCGCCTTAGATACCAGGAATAATATCCGATCGATATCTAAGCCGTACACAACACTACCACCATCGCTTCGGATATCAGGAATACTATCCGATCAATATCCGAAACGCGCGCCTTAGATACCAGGAATACTATCCGATCGATATCTAAGTCGTACACAACACTGTCGCCTCCAATACCAGGAATAATATCCGATCGATATTGAGGTCGCACAACTAGTACGCCACTCTTTACTCTTTTCACACTTTCTCACACACATGCATGTTGACACAACCTCAACCCTAATATGTATGTCAATGTTTCATAAATAACACCATTAATAAATCACATGAATGTCATCAAACTTTAAACATAAAGGAATTCACAGAATTAAAGAAATAATACGCGTACGGGGATTGAAAATTCGTAATTCATTGCCTTAATCATTTTAAACATAACTAATAGCATTCTAAATAAACTGCTACTGAAATCCTCGTTTTCTGTCCAAACGGTGCAGAATCTGAGAAAATTGCATTAGACGAAAAGTGTGCAGAATCGAGTTTTACTTGGGACAACGCGGACAGAACCTTAAATTTCATTCGTTTTCCTAACAAAAGTCTGAAAACAAAATTCCGCTACTGTTAAAATTAAAAGAGAAAATATTAGATTGAATTTCTAATATACTTTGAAGTAATGCCATTAAAAATGAGTTATAATTTGTATACATGAATTACATATCAACAGAAAGCTCTTTGAGTCTAGTTTCCAACGCTTCAAACCGTGCGCGTTTTCGAGTTTCCTAGAGGAAGATATGGTCGTTTTAGTAAAAGCCGTCAATGCTGAAAAATGTCAATCGATTGACAAAAGTGTCAATCGATTGAATGACATGTCAATCGATTGAATAACATGTCAATCGATTGAATAACATGTCAATCGATTGGATATGTTTCCAATCGATTGGTATCAGCAGTTTCTCCCCTGTTACGAATTTGAAGCCTGTTTTTGACCCATTTCTCAATTCTGTTCCAACCAAGACATGTATTATATGGATTTCTTCGTTTTTCTGCGTAGATTAAGAATACGCGATCGGTTTTAACTAATTTCAATCGTAGCTCTCGGATTTCACGTAAAACCGAGAGGTGACAAAACTTTGAATCAATGGTACGTCGCGATACGGATGAATTAAGCCGTAGTATTCGAAACACAGCTTATTGGGACTAAGATCTTTCATTCCCAATTCACAGAATTGATTTTGGTTAACTTTTGTAAAACTCCAATTTTTAAGCTTTAATGGTGTATCTATATATATACACATATACACACATATATACACTGAAATATACATATATAAACTTTGGGAGTGAGTTTATAATACTCACAGAGACGATTATACAGAAATTTAAAGGCCGAGAACTTCCGCCGTAATAATCCGTAGTTGAGAATTTCCTCCTCCGTTCTTGATTTTGGTAACCCAATATGTGTATATATATATATATATGTATACTGTATGTGTGTTATGTGTGTTATCTGTGTGTGTGTGTTATCTGCCGAGAGAGAGAGAAAGAGCTGCAGAGAGATAAATGAGAGATAGAGAGTCTGATAGATTGAGTGATTGATGAGAGATAGTGAAATGGGGGGAATTAGTGGGTGTATATATCATATGCAAAGTGCTTAGCACTATGCATATAAAACACACATGACACTTCACACACACTCACAAAGCACTTCCAGCACCAAGATACGCACACACTGCACTAATGTGTACACAAGATACCCTTGTGTGTGTTGAGCTCACGCAATGATACACACACACAGGTAAAATTATACTGCCCATTCCCAAAACTGGTATTTTACGGTTGAAATAAAAATACAGAAAATTATATTAATGTAGGAATTCAATTCCCGGTTATACAAAAATATAGATATCGATTTTGAAACCATAGAAAATGTTTTGAAAATTACATTTTGACCCCAGATAATTATTACAAAGAGAAATTAAATTAAAATACTCATGGAAATAAAATGCAATATTTATTTATTAATGATAATAAAATACAGGGCGTTACACCCTACCCACCTTAACAGAGATTTCGCCCCGAAATCTGAGCTAACTAATCCTGAAACAACTCGGGGTATCTAGTCCTCATGTCTGACTCTAACTCCCACGACGCCTCTCCTTCGTCATGATGCCTCCACTGAACCTTAACCAAAGGAACGTCTCTTCTTCTCAGCCTCTTGATACTCTGGTCAAGAATTCTCACAGGTCTATCCTTGTAGACAACATTCTGACTTGTCTCAATATCATCAAAATTAACCACATGTGAAGGATCCCGTATGTATTTCCTTAACATACTGACATGGAACACATTATGAACACCAGACATTTTTGGTGGCAACGCGAGCCGATAAGCCACTTTCCCAACACGCTCCAAAATCTCGAACGGTCCGATGAAACGAGGTGCCAACTTCCCTCTCTTCTGACCAAAACGTACTATTCCACGAACAGGTGAAACCTTAAGGAGTACGTGATCTCCAACACTGAACTCCAAGTCCTTTCGACGTCGATCCGCATAACTCTTGTGTCTACTCTGTGCAGTTTTCATCCTTTCCTTGACCAGTGAAATCTTCTCATTGGTCTCTCTCACCAAATCTGGTCCTAACAGTTCTGTATCTCCCACTTCAGCCCAACACAATGGAGATCGACATGGCCGTCCGTACAAAGCTTCGAACGGCGCCATTCCAATACTCGAATGATAACTGTTGTTATACGCAAATTCAACCAAAGGTAAGTGCGTCTCCCAAGATTCTTCAAAGTCAATTGCACAAGCTCTGAGCATATCTTCCATAATCTGATTAACACGCTCGGTCTGCCCATCGGTCTGAGGATGGAATGCAGTACTCATCTTGAGCGAAGTTCCCATAGCCTTCTGCAGACTTTCCCAAAATCCCGAGGTAAAACGTGCATCGCGGTCTGATACAATTGACACAGGCGCACCGTGCAGTCGCACCACTTGTTGTAGGTACATTCGACTCATCCTTTCTACTGGGTAAGTCATATTGTACGCGATAAAGTGTGCAGACTTCGTCAAACGATCCACGATTACCCAAATCGCGTCATGATTCTGTTGTGACCGGGGTAATCCAACCACGAAATCCATAGTTATGTGCTCCCATTTCCATCCTGGGACAGGTAAGGGTTGTAACAATCCCGAGGGTCTCTGATGTTCGGCCTTCACTTGTTGACAAGTCAAACATTTAGACACAAATTCGGCTACTTCTCGTTTCATCCCTTCCCACCAGAAGTTTCTCTTCAGGTCTTTATACATCTTTGTTCCTCCTGGGTGTACTGTCAGTCTTGATTTATGTGCTTCTTCGAGAATTTCTTTTCTTAAACCTCCTGAATCTGGCACACACAATCTGTCTCGACATCGGTATCCTCCATCGGCCCCAACCTTCCATTCTGTCGGGTCCTTCTCTAACATCTTGGCGAACCATGCTTGAAACTTCTCATCTTCCTTCTGGGCTTCGATGATTCGACTCACAAGTGTTGGTTGTACTACCAAGCATCCAAAGTGTTGCCCGATACTTTCCTCAGAAATCTGCACATCAAATTCTGTTATTGTCTCCAAGGCTTTCCATTCCCTCAACATCAATGAAGCAATCATTCCTTGAGGTTTCCGGCTTAGGGCGTCAGCGACTACGTTTGCCTTACCGGGGTGGTACTCTAATGTGAAGTCGTAGTCCTTGATCAGTTCCATCCACCGACGTTGCCTCATGTTCAACTCCTTCTGAGTAAACAAATACTTAAGGCTTTTGTGGTCTGAGAACAAATCAAATTTCTCCCCATAGAGGTAGTGTCTCCAGATTTTAAGCGCGAACACTACTGCTGCCAGCTCTAAATCATGAGTTGGGTAGTTCAATTCATTCGGCTTCAACTGTCTTGAACCATAGGCGATAACCTTTCCGTCTTGCATAAGGACACATCCCAATCCTTGATACGAGGCGTCACTAAAAATAGTGAACTTCTCACCATCCCTTGGTATCGCAAGCACTGGCGCTGTTGTCAATTTCTCTTTCAATTTCAGAAAAGCGCGTTCATGCTTATCAGTCCATTCAAACTTCAAATCTTTCTTAGTCAAACCAGTTAACGGGGCTGCTATCTTTGAGAAACCTTCCACAAATCTCCGATAGTAACCCACTAGTCCCAGAAAACTTCTGACTTCTGTAGCATTGGTCGGCCGAGTCCAATTCGCCACTGCATCGGTCTTTGATGAGTCAACCGCGATTCCTTGTTGAGAGATCACATGCCCGAGAAACTTAACTTCCTGAAGCCAGAATTCACACTTGCTGAATTTAGCATACAGGCGGTGATCCTTGAGAGTCTGCAACACGATCTTCAGATGTTGTTCATGCTCTTCCTCTGACTTGGAATAGATCAAAATATCATCAATAAAGACAATAACGAACTGATCTAAGTATGGCTTGAATACTCTGTTCATCAAGTCCATAAACACAGCTGGAGCATTTGTCATCCCAAACGGCATTACTAAGAACTCATAGTGTCCGTATCTCGTCCTGAAAGCAGTCTTAGGTATGTCTTCCTTCCGCACCCTCAACTGGTGATACCCTGACCGTAGATCAATCTTAGAAAAGGTCGTGGCTCCTTGCAACTGATCAAACAGATCGTCTATCCGAGGTAAAGGATACTTATTCTTGATAGTAACCTTATTCAGTTCTCGGTAGTCAATACACAGCCGCATTGACCCATCCTTCTTCTTCACAAACAACACTGGTGCTCCCCAGGGTGAAGTACTTGGACGAACAAAACCCAACTTCTCAAGTTCTTGAACTTGTTCCTTCAGCTCCAACAACTCTGTAGGGGCCATCCTGTAGGGAACCTTGGTTATAGGTCGAGTACCTGGCACTAATTCCACACAGAATTCTATGTCCCTTTCCGGCGGTAATCCTGAAATATCTCGGAATACTTCCTCGAACTCTTTGATTACCGGTATAGATGATACTGTCACCTCTGCACTGACAACCTCAATGTTTGCTAGGCATCTAGTGAGGAACATATCACCCGAAGGGTTACATTGGAAATCGAAGAGTTGATTCCCCTTGTCCGTAAATGTGATCTTTTTCTTTGCACAATCCAACTTCGCATGATTCTTCTCGAGCCAATCCATTCCCAGGATTATATCGAACTCCTTCATCGACAGAACCACCAATCTCGCCAAAAGTTCGCGGTCTCCAAACCGAAGAGGACAATCCTTACACACATGTAATAACTTGACTGTGGTCCCTAAGGGTGAGACAGCACTCAAAGCTTCCTCTAAACGATGCGGTATGATACCCAACTTCTGAACGATCTTAACAGATATAAAAGAATGTGTAGCACCCGTGTCGAATAAAACTTTAACATGAGAGTTAAACAAAGTTAGAGTACCTTCCACTGCTCGTTGCTCGGGCGGTCCCTCCTCATTGGTACCTTCTTCATACCCTGCCTCCTCATAGCCAGCAGCCTCGGGAATGACAGCATTCAGACGGGCTTGTCCTTGTTGACCATAGTTACCTTTCCTAGGAGCCTTGCATTCTGGACTTATGTGACCTGGCATGCCACAATTATAGCACACAACTCCTGAACGATCCGTACGCCTAGGTGCTCTGCAATCTTTAGCTCGATGACCGGGAACTCCACAATTGAAGCAGTTGTTGTTTTTGGCCCCTTCTATTGCTAGAGGCTGATACTGCTGAACTGCTTGTGTCTGTTGAGGTTTCTTCCCTCCATCCCAGGTCCTTTTCTGTCCTTGAGGGTACCCTGGTTTCTGTCCGGGATAACCCTTCTGCGGAGGTCGATTTCCAAGCGGCTTCGAATTCTGACACCCATCATTCTCTAACCCCGTAGCCAATCTCACCAGAGCTTCAAATGACTGGCCCAGATGCCCCATAGTCAAATGTCTGAGAGACAGGTTGAGACCTCGGTGATACTTCTTGATTTTCCTCTGGGGTGTGTCCACCATATGTGGAGCAAAGCGAGACAGACGCTCAAATCGAGTAGTGTACTCTCGGACAGTCAGATTCCCTTGAGTCAACTCCATAAACTCTTTCTCCCTCTTGTCCTTCTCTTCTTCGGGGAAATACTTCTCGAGAAACCTTTCCTTGAACGCCACCCACGGCATTCTCCTTGCAGCTTCTTCCCCTATGGTCGCCTTTTCTGCATCCCACCAATCAGCCGCTGCATAAGACAACTGAAAGATAGCCAGACGCTTCTTTTCCAGATCAGTGCACTCTATGGTCTCAAAGATACGCTCCATCTGACGTAGCCACTGTTCCGCTTGCCAGGGTTCATCAGTTCCAGCAAAATACTCAGGTCGTAGAGCGCGAAACTCCTTGAGAAGCTTGTCTCCAGTCTGGTGGGCTTGCCTCCCATTCCCATTGTAATCCCCATTCTGATTATTGTTCCTTGCGTTCTGATCACTAACCCTCTCCAACCTCCTTACAAAAGCTTCGAACATCCCGGTTGGATCTATTACTGGCGGTGCATCTTCAATAGCGGGACGATTCCTGAGATTTCTTCTAGCCATCTGATCGAGAGAACGGTACCTATCCATCAATCAACAGAATTCGGTCAACCTCTCGAGAAGAAAGAAAATTCTAAACGATAGAAAGCGACTAGACACGGAATAAAGTCGAACTAATTCTATCTTAACGGGAGATCCTATGTGTTCTGGACAATTGGTCGAGCCATAACCTGGCTCTGATACCAAAAAGCCTGTCACGCCCCGACGTAGCATAATTCAGGAAAGCATTTAATTTCCTTTATGGACTCGTAGGTCGTGACAAGTGAGTATGACCAATTGTCCCTGCAACAAATAACTTAACAAACAATTCTAGAGCAAAGGATACTAACAAAAAAACATAAGCTCTGAAACAAAAAACTTACTAAACTATTACAACAGTCATAGTCTTAGGCACAAAACGCCTTATTCAAAAGTCCAAACTAGTTTATTACAAAACCCAAATTAAAAGACTTAGGAAATATAAAGCAGCCTCCTGGAAAGTCTCCTGACTCTAAGTAGCATAGTCAAAATACCCTGGCTTCTCCTGACCCTGAAAATCTGGACATACAGTCCAGGACGCATCAACGCCGTCAGCTTATGAAAGCTGGTGAGCAAAATAAACAAGTGCTCGCAATGTATATATAAGCATATAAACAACGGTGCAATTTAACTTTTAAAAGCAATAACTTCAAGGTTCCAATTCCAACATAAGCTACGGGGAAATAAAGAAAGCAATAAATATGTGACCATGCGTGAATAATGTAACACCTCATCTTTCTGACTCTTTTCTCTCAACAAAACTCAACACAACCAAACCATTATCTTAGATACCAGGAATACTATCCGATCGATATCCAAAAGAGCACACCAAACCATCGCTTCAGATACCAGGAATAATATCCGATCAATATCCGAAACAAGCGCCTTAGATACCAGGAATAATATCCGATCGATATCTAAGCCGTACACAACACTACCACCATCGCTTCGGATATCAGGAATACTATCCGATCAATATCCGAAACGCGCGCCTTAGATACCAGGAATACTATCCGATCGATATCTAAGTCGTACACAACACTGTCGCCTCCAATACCAGGAATAATATCCGATCGATATTGAGGTCGCACAACTAGTACGCCACTCTTTACTCTTTTCACACTTTCTCACACACATGCATGTTGACACAACCTCAACCCTAATATGTATGTCAATGTTTCATAAATAACACCATTAATAAATCACATGAATGTCATCAAACTTTAAACATAAAGGAATTCACAGAATTAAAGAAATAATACGCGTACGGGGATTGAAAATTCGTAATTCATTGCCTTAATCATTTTAAACATAACTAATAGCATTCTAAATAAACTGCTACTGAAATCCTCGTTTTCTGTCCAAACGGTGCAGAATCTGAGAAAATTGCATTAGACGAAAAGTGTGCAGAATCGAGTTTTACTTGGGACAACGCGGACAGAACCTTAAATTTCATTCGTTTTCCTAACAAAAGTCTGAAAACAAAATTCCGCTACTGTTAAAATTAAAAGAGAAAATATTAGATTGAATTTCTAATATACTTTGAAGTAATGCCATTAAAAATGAGTTATAATTTGTATACATGAATTACATATCAACAGAAAGCTCTTTGAGTCTAGTTTCCAACGCTTCAAACCGTGCGCGTTTTCGAGTTTCCTAGAGGAAGATATGGTCGTTTTAGTAAAAGCCGTCAATGCTGAAAAATGTCAATCGATTGACAAAAGTGTCAATCGATTGAATGACATGTCAATCGATTGAATAACATGTCAATCGATTGAATAACATGTCAATCGATTGGATATGTTTCCAATCGATTGGTATCAGCAGTTTCTCCCCTGTTACGAATTTGAAGCCTGTTTTTGACCCATTTCTCAATTCTGTTCCAACCAAGACATGTAATATATGGATTTCTTCGTTTTTCCGCGTAGATTAAGAATACGCGATCGGTTTTAACTAATTTCAATCGTAGCTCTCGGATTTCACGTAAAACCGAGAGGTGACAAAACTTTGAATCAATGGTACGTCGCGATACGGATGAATTAAGCCGTAGTATTCGAAACACAGCTTATTGGGACTAAGATCTTTCATTCCCAATTCACAGAATTGATTTTGGTTAACTTTTGTAAAACTCCAATTTTTAAGCTTTAATGGTGTATCTATATATATACACATATACACACATATATACACTGAAATATACATATATAAACTTTGGGAGTGAGTTTATAATACTCACAGAGACGATTATACAGAAATTTAAAGGCCGAGAACTTCCGCCGTAATAATCCGTAGTTGAGAATTTCCTCCTCCGTTCTTGATTTTGGTAACCCAATATGTGTATATATATATATATATGTATACTGTATGTGTGTTATGTGTGTTATCTGTGTGTGTGTGTTATCTGCCGAGAGAGAGAGAAAGAGCTGCAGAGAGATAAATGAGAGATAGAGAGTCTGATAGATTGAGTGATTGATGAGAGATAGTGAAATGGGGGGAATTAGTGGGTGTATATATCATATGCAAAGTGCTTAGCACTATGCATATAAAACACACATGACACTTCACACACACTCACAAAGCACTTCCAGCACCAAGATACGCACACACTGCACTAATGTGTACACAAGATACCCTTGTGTGTGTTGAGCTCACGCAATGATACACACACACAGGTAAAATTATACTGCCCATTCCCAAAACTGGTATTTTACGGTTGAAATAAAAATACAGAAAATTATATTAATGTAGGAATTCAATTCCCGGTTATACAAAAATATAGATATCGATTTTGAAACCATAGAAAATGTTTTGAAAATTACATTTTGACCCCAGATAATTATTACAAAGAGAAATTAAATTAAAATACTCATGGAAATAAAATGCAATATTTATTTATTAATGATAATAAAATACAGGGCGTTACATTAGTCGTGTCATGGCACGCCCATGATTTGTATTTACCAGAGCTATGTATGTACGATACTCGCAAGCGTTCTTAAAAGTGGTGAACAGTAAGAGTTCTTAAAAGCGGTGAACAAGAGTATTGGTACGTCCGTAGTCCAGTCATTATACGAGAACAATGTATGGGTGCTCGCAAGAGTTCTTAAAAGCGGTATAGCGGTGAATAAGAGCACTACAATGTTATGATGATATAATCAGTTCGAGATAGTCAGTTGGTATTAGTACAGTCAGCCTTAGAGTTGGTAGACGATGAGAATCGGTTAATGATGTGTCCGAATAAAAGAGGAAGAGATATAATTAGTATCACTGATATATATAGTTCGTAACTGGTAATTGCGTTATTGCTATGAGACTGGGTTAGTTAGTTCTCACTTAGCTTTGAGTAAGCTGACGGCCTTTATTGCCTGGACATTCCCCATCCAGACTACCGTGTCCCTAACAATGCAGGTATTGGAACTTACGATGATGACTACAACCCGGGGTTGGATTACGCAGAGGATGGCCCCACTGATGCCGGTTACAATGGAGTAGGCCTGGCAAAACAAGCCCGTTCCTACAAGCCCGCCCAAACCAGCCCATGTTTTTTAATTTTTGGGTTAAAAGAAATTTTCACGCGGTATAGCGGTGAATAAGAGCACTACAATGTTATGATGATATAATCAGTTCGAGATAGTCAGTTGGTATTAGTACAGTCAGCCTTAGAGTTGGTAGATGATGAGAATCGGTTAATGATGTGTCCGAATAAAAGAGGAAGAGATATAATTAGTATCACTGATATATATAGTTCGTAACTGGTAATTGCGTTATTGCTATGAGACTGGGTTAGTTAGTTCTCACTTAGCTTTGAGTAAGCTGACGGCCTTTATTGCCTGGACATTCCCCATCCAGACTACCGTGTCCCTAACAATGCAGGTATTGGAACTTACGATGATGACTACAACCCGGGGTTGGATTACGCAGAGGATGGCCCCACTGATGCTGGTTACAATGGAGTAGGCCTGGCAAAACAAGCCCGTTCCTACAAGCCCGCCCAAACCAGCCCATGTTTTTTAATTTTCGGGTTAAAAGAAATTTTCACGCGGGCTGACTTCGGGTTTGCCAGAATTTACTTCGGGTTATTCGCGGGTTATATTCGGGTCATACGCGGGTTTTTCTTCAATCTCTAGTCTCTACTCTACTCTCTCTCTCTCTCTCTCTCTCTCTCTCTCTCTCTCTCTCTCTCTCCCCTTCAACATCAAGAAGATCGGTGTGTCTCCCTCCACCATTTTCAACTGCGAATCTACATCAAGAAGATCTGCTACTCAAATTTATGCCAAACTTTAACTTCAAACTTTATCTCCAAGCGAAGCTACATCGGGAAGTTCGGCGGCGAAGCTACATCGGATAAGATCTGCTACTTTTCAGACGAGTAAGGTAAGAACTGCAGTAAGTTCCCTCCATTTTTGATCTTCTACTTTTCTAGCTCCTCCATTTATGATTTTTCCAAAAGGGTTCTCCTCCATTTTTTAGTTTTTGTTTCTATCCCTGTATTTTCTCGGTACACCAAATGTTTTGTCTATCTTTTTGAGTTGTATTTGTGATTGTGAGTCACTTGTTTGGGAATCTAACAAAACCCAACTCACATTTGTTGAGAATCTGATAAAAACCAACTCAACTTTGCTTTAAATCAGTTTATTTTTCTTTTCATTTTTTATGAAGAAAAAATTAAAGAATAATTAAATTAATGGGATTTTAGTATAAAAAAAAGTCCTACCATAAAATAGGTTTTTTCAGTTTAAGGTCTTATCCTTTTTTTATTTTGGTAAAATGTCCATTAATATAAAATTTCACATAATTATTTAAGTAAAATTTTATAACATAAGAATTTGTTTGATTAAGTTTCACTAATTATGAATTTTTGACCTAAATTAAAAATAATTTTCCTTCGAACTCATTATAAAGATTTTTTTTACCAAATTTCTATTGATTTAACTAGTTGTTTCTCTTCCCTTCTGAATTCATAACAATAAATTTACGATTATTGAAATATGAAATTTTAATCCCGAGATTAGGATAATATGCATGTAATGAGCTCTATCATCATTTCTTCCACCATGTTCTCGAAATAATAAAATGCATATACTATATATTTTCAAGTAATTGTTCATCGACCAAGACCCCACTTGTGTTGAGCTATGTATAGAATTTGTATAGGCCACAAACCAATGCATAGACGGTAGTTTATAGAAAAAGATGCATGATTTTCTCAAAGATTCTTAACCATAACTTGGTGAGATTATATATACTGATATAAAAAGAGAAAGGAAGGGTTTGAGTTACTTTTTGATGGATTTTCAAGATTGGGCTGAATTGATTTTTAAACTGTCTTGTTCTTCAGGCAAATGTTTACTTCTTTTTTCTTAAAAGACAAACATTAATTAAAAATTTGAAAGGTAAGCATCAGAGCTAGGATATTGTAGAAAAAGAAGAAATTAAAGTAGAAATCATTAGTTCAAGTATGAGCATTACTTAATTTGGAAGTAATTAAATTTCAGTGCTATCTGTGTAGTTTTCAGCTTTATGCATTGAAATGCTAGAAGTAAAATTGGTTTACAGTTAATTCTGTAAACAATTGCTACCCCTTCATATGATAAAATTGGTTTACAGTTAATTCTGTAAACATTCTGTAAAATTGGTTTACAGTTAATTCTGTAAACATTCTGTAAAATTGGTTTACAGTCATTCATAACAATAATATAATACATAATATATATATATATATAATGTAAAGATAAGGAAGATGTCATACAAAGTTATAAGTCATACTTATATGCTTCTTTTTTTCTTTTAGACAATCACTAGATTCTACAGAAAACAATTGATCTGCATTATAAAATTAATTGGAGGTAGCGAACCAAGATCTGGAGGACTTCAACTGCGAACGAAGATCTAGAAAGGTAAGATTGGTTACTTTTCTTCATTTTCCAAATGAGTTCTGTTTTATTTATTTATTTTTTTGTGTTTAGATTTTTAGTTTTGGGGTTTTAGTAAGACAATTTGCATTATTATTGGTTGACTAATCTTCTAGTATATATCCTATCATAGTATATATCCTATCATATAAATTGTATTATCTGATTCTCTGTGTGTAAATTTTCGTGCTCTCTTGTATTCATTGGGTTTACTAACCCGGGGGAGCTGGAGTGGGGAAAACAGTACTCATTATGGAATTGATTAACAATATTGGCAAAGCTCATGGGGGTGTATCTGTATTTGGCGCGGTCATTGATATTGTAAATGAACTGAAAATGTTGCACAAGTATTGGTATATCTGATCTTTCTACTGAAAATGTTGCCCAATTGGGGTACTAACTATATTGGAGGTAGAGTTTCCATGGAAAATCAGTTGGGCAGAGTTTAGGTTTCCATGGCTATAGTTTCTGTTTCAGTTCCTCTTTAGCTGAGAGAAATGTAGTTTTTTTTTTCAGTTTCTCTTCAATTTTCTTAAGTCGTAGAAAAGGTGGAGCATGAAAAAAAAATTTACGGAAGCATGTACCTTCCGTAGAGTTTGGTTTTAAAAAATAGGCTTTCCAATTTTCATGTTCACATTTCTTTCTCACTACGTATTACAGTTTTCAGATAGGAATCCAGTCAAAATGGGAGGTAACTTTTTGCATGAGAGAAATGTAACTGTGAACACTAGAGTTGCTGAGAGAAATGTAATGGCTCCCTCCATGAACCAAACGGGCCGTTAGAGTTAACTCACTCTGGGAAATAAAACCTCGGTATAACTACTTAATAAGTAGGTGAGTGCTAATTGTTGGTTTTCTTTCTTTAATTGGTTATGTTTATGAATGTATATAATAGGATATTCTTGATTGATTCACTAGAGATTAGATAGAGATTTTCTGAATTAAGTAACATACCTCGTGGGGTTATTTAGAATGGGGACATGATGAGGAACTTGGAAGATGTGGATTCTAAATTATTGAGCTTCTTATCTTTTTAATAACTAAAGATTAAAGAACAACGAATAGAATATCTTCTCTAGAACGTCATCTCATTTCTATGCAAATCTTTAGATTCTGTACTATGGAGGAAAATATTGATGAGCATGATGTGGAGCAAAGCTCAGCGACGAGTTCCAAGCGGTGCAAAAAGTCCGTTGTGTGGGAGGATTTTGAGAAATTGCCTTTGAGTAGTGATGGGAAGCAAAGGGCCAGATGTAGAGTTTGCAAACAAGATTTAATTGCAAGCTCAAAGGGTGGTACATCTAGTATGTTAAGGCATATAGTTGGCCATAAACAAGATTCAGAAAATGCACTGCCACCACGTTCCTTTCCACTAGATCAAGAAAAATTTCGTGAGAAGATATCTACGGCAATTATTAAACATAACTATCCATTTTCTTTTGTTGAGCATGAAGGAATGATAGATCTACTTAGGTTTTTACACCCTGATGTGAAACCAATCACTAGAAATACTGCAAAATCGGACGTGCTAAAATTATATGATAGTGAGAAGGTAAAACTGAAGAAGGAGTTGGAGTTAGTTGGTAGTAGAATATGTTTGACTTCAGACTTATGGACCTCTATTGCGACCGATGGTTATTTGGCACTTACTGCCCATTATGTGGATGATAGTTGGGTTCTACAAAAGAGAATTCTAAGTTTTCGCCATGTGCCGCCTCCACATAATGGCCCTGTTTTGGCAGAGAGAGTGATTCACTTACTACGAGAGTGGGGCATTGAAAAGAAAGTGTTTTCATTGACTTTAGATAATGCCTCATACAATGACGGTCTTGTGGATAGGTTAAAACGGAATCTTTTCTTAACCTCAACCTTATTTGCTGAAGGTGAATTCTTTCACATCCGTTGTGGAGCGCACATACTGAATCTAATTGTACATGATGGACTAAAAGAAATTGATGATTCGGTGCATAAGGTTCGAGAGAGCGTAAAGTATGTAAGAGGTTCAGAGGGAAGAAAGATTAAGTTTGCCGAGTGCATTGCACAAGTTTCTCAGAAAGGGAGCAAAAAAGTGTGTCAAGATGTACCTACACGATGGAATTCCACTTATTTAATGCTTGAAAGTGCATTGACATACCGTCGAGCATTTTACCAATTACAATTCATTGACACAAGTTTTAAGACTTGTCCATCGGAAGAGGAGTGGGAAAAGATCGAAAAAATTTCTAAATTTCTAAAACCTTTTATGATATTACCACATTGTTTTCTGGAAGTCAATACCCAACATCAAATTTGTTTTTTCAAGGGGTATGGAAAATTCATATTCTTATATTGGAGCGGATCGGAGATTTAGATGATGTTATTAGATGTATGGCAAAAGAAAAGAAAAAGAAGTTTGATAAGTATTGGGAATGCTATAGCACTGTGTTATCATTTGCTGTTATTTTAGACCCTCGCTACAAGTTGCAGTTTGTGGAATTTTGCTTTAAAAAGTTGGATCGGGAAACACATTTGGAAAAGGTATTCATTATACGTGAAAAGTTGTATTCCCTTTATGAAGAATATGTACAGCATTCTACTTCTGTTACAAGTACTTCAGTGGGAGCAGTTGGTAGTTCAAGAGGTAGTGAAGAGGACATAGGCGAAGGCGATGAATTGGATGTAAGTAAAATGGGTAGTTGTTTATTATTATAATAGCGTGTTTTCTTCTTTCTCTTCATTATTTCAATGCACTTACTATCAAACTTAATGTAGGAGTTCGATTCATTCGAGAGTCAACAATATGACTTGAATAGACACAAGTCGCAATTAGACTTGTATTTGGAGGAAAATAGGATTGACATGAAAGAGAATATAGACATTTTAAGTTACTGGAAGGCAAATAAGATTCGATATCCTGAGCTTGCTTCTATGGCACGTGATATATTAAGTATTCCTATAACTACTGTCGCGTCAGAGTCATCTTTCAGCATTGGAGGTCAAATCGTAGGAAAATACCGAAGTTCAATGTTGCCTACGAATGTCGAGGCTTTGCTATGTACAAGGGATTGGCTATACAGAACCAAAGGTAAAGTGTTAATATTTCTATTTGATGTCTAATTTTCTTGTATCTATTTAACATTGTTTTAATTTAATATAGCTTTTGATGAATCTGAGGAAGAGCTTGTTGAAGACTTTGAAGGTGTAATTGCGGGACCTGGCCAATGTTGAAATTATTTTGATTAGGTATAACAATACATGTTCAACATCTCTCTATGTGTTCCTTTTACTTTTATTTTTTAGCTAGTGGCTTATTTTTTTTTTAATGGTTCATTTACAGGTGCATTTTGTGCTTATGAACTGATAGAAGAGATGGGAGGTGATTCGATGGGAGAAGATGAGAGTATTTAGCTTAGTTGTGATATAATTTTGTTTTCGTGAATTGACAGAGGAGATTCTATCTATGGTCTGTAATATAAGTATAGTAGGACTGTAATTTGGTTGATATTATAAACTCAAATAGTAGTAAAATGTATATACATATATATATATATATGTGTGTGTGTGAGTATTTTTTTTATTGTCGGAACAAGAATGATTAGTTTAGTTATGATTTTTTTTTTTTTGAGCTTTTAAACACAATAAAATCTATTGTGTTTAGCCCTACAACAGATGAATAATGTCACGACCCATCCCACTACGCGTGGAAATAGGACACGTGGCACGCCACCAAGGCTCATCCAAACATCACATACCAATACGCAGCGGAAAGAACTTTAAAACAACCTTGGGTATTTAAAACTTAGGGAACATTACCCTCTGAGTTTATAAAATCCATTAAAATCAGAGTTATAAAAGAAATTTGGTCAATTGAAAACGTTCACAAAAATCCATTTCAAAAATACAGAGGTTCAGTCGACTACCCAGTCGACTGTACTAGGGTCCAGTCGACTGTGCCTGGCAGAAACTAAAACCCTAAATCCTCAACATAGGTCCAGTCGACTGCCCAGTCGACTGGGTTAAGCAGAACCAAAAATGCAACTTAGTTAAAAGGGGTCCAGTCGACTGCTTTTCCATTAATAGAAGCAGTAGCCAAATCCAACAGTGGTTCAGTCGACTGATCAGGGATCCAGTTGACTGCTTCTCTTACTATTCACTTTCAGTGTCTCAACCACACGGGATCCAGTCGACTGATCCTGGGTCCAGTCGACTGCTCCCCTGCTGGTAGCCCTGTGATGGAAATTAACAACACATACTTCTCAAAACCAACAACAAACACAACCATAACTGATTTCCAACATATTAATATGCAATTACAGACGTTCAATTACAAGATTACAATACTGCGAACTAATTCATGTTTATATTACAACATACTACAATATTCAAATCCTTACACCAGTTTAGGATTTAAAAACAAAAGCATATACAAGTGTGATTTCCCCGGCGTTCATCGGCCTCACTCATCGCGCTTCTTCTTATCTTTCTTCTGACCTGCAATGGAGTACATCTCCACTGCTCAGCTATATGCTGAGCGTACAATTCTAAATGTATGCTTATATGACAATTCATGGTTTAAGCATCTAAAACACATAGAAATAGTCTCTAGGGTGAGTGGTACGCATTCATCCGGTCGATGCCGTAGGAGGCCCACCTCTCTCACGCATCTCGTACACTGGTTGGGCCTTCCTCCATACCAGGTACCGTGTACTGGTTGGGCCCACCTCCAATCCAGACACAACCACAATTCCAATTCCATTTCAATCACAATCACAATCCTCAAGGTTCGAGGAGCTTACCCCGGATGAATTTGCACCAAACTCCTCTTTGACCCAAGTAGACACATAACATGCTCACATAAACAGTTATACGTGCTTTTATCATAATTTAACGTGCATAATTAACGGGCCTAATTAACACATGAATTTCGCCCGGATCCAAAAATATCAAAAGTGATGTCCAAAACATGAAAATCCATATATTTCATAGATCTGGAATTCATACCTCGTGCAAATCTCTTCAAACTTTGAAGGATCGTTTAGGGGGCTAAATAATCGTCGGATTTCAATTTATACGCGATTCCTACAAGTTTTACCTGATTTTTCCCAAAAGTTTAGAATTAATATTTTTACAAAAATTGGCCAAACATGACCTAAGTGGTATCAAAACGTAGATCTTACCTCCACGAGTTCAAATCTGAAATCTGGAGAAAATCTGACGGACGAACGGTCGTCGATCGGCGTCGCAAAGCCCGTTGGCTCCAAATCTCCCTTCTCTCTCCTCTCTCTAGATATTTGGCAAGTGTTTGGATGAGATTGAAATCTCATCCCAATCTATATATAGGCAAACTTTCGGGGAATTACGTTTACCTCCCCGCAAGTTTCTCAAAACTTCTCATTAATCCATGAAACTTCGCACACGTCCATTTTATGCCTTTACGAGTGAAAATTATAAATTCCAAAAGTTTTCGACTAAGTTTCGTTTGGGTCCAAAAATAGCGTCCGAAAACTATATTCTGTGGAATCTCTATACAACCTACCTTTTTAATTAACGTATCTCTCACGTTCTCACCACAGTTCTCAAAATGATACTATCATATCCAAATTCACCAGAATTATACTACACAGGTATAATTACTATTCATAGAAATACCAGATAAGGTCAAATAACATTTAAATCATATAAATGTCATTTACTCATGATTATGCAATATGAACTTCCATGTTCCCGTGTCCTTACTGACACCTTACCGTTGACTCACAGTCAACCACAACTCAAATTATTAATAACATTAATAATTTCAAAAATCTCAATTGATGCATTTTTCAAAATCGCAAATTTCTGGAACGGGTGTGACAAATAATTGCTAACTTAAATAATTAGTTTTTTTCCATCTAAATAGATTTGATCAAGTTAAAAGTTAGAGGGAAGAAAGTAGGGGAAAAAGGGGAGGGGGGAAAAAATTTAAAAGGCTAAAATAAAAAAAAAAAAAAAAAAATTATACATATATAGCCCAAAAAAAAATTATAAACATTAATAAATAATTTGTACTAAAAAAAAAAAAAATCGGGTCATGGTTCATAGTCCGACCAGACCCGTCGATAACCCGACCCGGCCCGATCACAATCAAACCCGACCCGACCCGAACCCGCCCATTTGCCAGGCCTACAATGGAGAGAACCACTATGCTAACGACTATCCTTATGCCAGCTGAAGACTGAAGATAGTTTATCTAGTTTATGTTTAAACTTTATATTTCTGTTGAACGTTGTTAGTTAACGGGTACTTGGGCATATGTTGTCTCCAGACCTGTTGTGATCATGTGGACCACACTCTAATGTTTGTAATAGTGATACTGTCATTATATTACCATTGTTACTTTTCCTGTTTATCTTTTGGACTAGTACTGTGTGGTGTGGATAATTAGTGACTTTCACCCGTCATTCTCTATGGACCAAAAAAAAAATTTATTTTTCTCTATTTTTGCTGCTCCGGAGCGTAACACAAACCCTCTCTGCTGTAACTCTCTGTTTGGTAAACAAAAAATACAGAAAATGGCTTGGTATTCATAGAGTTTTGAGAGCCAGGGTAAAAAGGTCATTTCACACATTTTTGGGCTCGGGCTTCTTGAGCGCTCGGGTTTGCTGGATAAACAAAGTTTTGTTTTGTTTTAAAAGGATTTATGCTATGTTATGCATGATCACACATAGAATGTCATGCATACTCAAAGCCTCATATATATATATATATATATATGTAGAAATTATTAATAACAAATATTCAGAGATTACATTGTAGATAATTAAATTATGGGTGCTACACTTGTTTTCCTCCCTGTTTGAACTTTAGACTTAGTGATTGAAATCCAATTCCATTGGGCTTATTTCCTTCAAACCATTGGACCCCCAGAACTGCATCACAACCTCCTGATGTTAAAAGCCTCATTTCATATTGGAACTTATGTCCTTGAACTTCCCACCAAAAATCTTGACATTTAACATTACTACAGAGATTATTTCCATCTGCAACTGTCACTTTAACTGTAGTTGATTGTGTTGCACAGCCTAATTTCTTGGCTGTAGTTGAATCCAAAAAATTAAGAGTGCTACCACTATCAACTAAGATTAGAGTCTTGTTTCCTTCCCACTGCCTAAAACTTAATAATTTGATTATTCTTGCTTCCCAAAAGAGCATGAATAGAAATCTCCATTTCCTTCCCACTGCCTAAAACTCCTTCCAATTCCTCTGTCATCATTTCTGGTAGTACCGTTTCATCACTATCTGATATTTCTTCACCCATTAGCAAGTATAATTGTTTCCTTGAACACACATGACCTCTGTGATAAACTTCATCGCAGTAATAGCAAAGATTTCTATCCCTTTTAGCTTGAATTTCCTCTGGACTAACTCTTTTAACTCCAGAAAATTGTGTTCCAATATTAACATTCATGTCGTTATTTCCTTGATTCGACTTATTCATATCATCTCTACTGTTTGAATAAGAACTATTCTAAGATGTTATAGCATTGCTAACAGGAATGTTCACTGGAATAGTTGGTACCTTCAATTGTGAATGTTGGTGATTCTTTTCTACTGCAGCTAAGTGTCCCTCTTGCAAATGAGACAGATTGATAGACTGCGACTGTGTTCTTGGGCTAAACATCTGCACCAAATGCTCAATGTCTTCTCTCAGTCCTTTAACAAAGGATGCTACAAAGTACTCTTCACTGAGTCCCCTGTTTCTTGCTAACAATAAGGGCTTAAGACTCTTGAACTGACTTTGATATTCTTACTGAACCCATTTGGTGATGTTTCTTAAATTGTCCAACAATATCGTCGAATCCCATTTCTAAGAACCTATCACAAACATCTTCAGCAAATTCATTCCAATAAACCCCATCTAGAGATTCGTAATGAGCTTGGAACCATGCGTCTGCCTTTCCTTCTAAATTGATTGAAGCTAGAAGAATCTTTTGATCTTCAGCAAATGGAGTCAATTGGAAGTAGCGCCTATACTTCTTCAACCATACTTTGGGATCAACCCCACTGAAATCTAGGGAAATCAACTTTGGGTAAGTGTCGATGTTCTCGAACTTCATGATCACCATTCATGGCTCTGTATTCTCTGTAATTTTGGTGGTAATGATTCTGTGCTTCGCCTCACTGGGTTGCTTCGAACCCCATTCCAGGAATTTCTTCCAACACTTTCTTCAGTAGGTAAAACTCCTACCTTTTCTTTGCCCTTGTCAACAACTAAGCGATTGACACACCCCACAAAGGCTTCAAGTTTCAATTCTACACTTCCCATTTTACTATTAACAGCTTCAACCTGATCTTGTAGTGACCCCATGGCAACTTGGCTTTGCTACTTCCAATCCATAAATTCTTGTACCATCTTGTCCGGAGTTTTGCTTTCTGTTGCAAGGGCCGCTGAATAAGATTTCGCTTCGTTTGGTGGCCCCATCAGAGAAGAAAAAAAAATTCAAAAAATTTCAGAGAAGTAAAAGAATAACAATCAAGTAGAGTATATGATAGAATTGCCCAGATTAGGCTTAGATACCCCTTGTAAGAACCCCCTTGTTGTATCCTTACTAATACTATCAATTTACAGAAACAGGGAGTAGAAAGATTCAAGAAGAAGATGAATTAGAGAGAGAAATAAGAGAAATAGAGGAGAGAGAGAGAGAGAGAGAGAGAGAGAGAGAGAGAGAGAGAGAAATTCATAATTTTATTAACAATTTTTGTGATTCCAATTACAGAGTTTGTTCGGCTCATATAGCAACAGCACCCACTTGCAATTCTATTACAATCAACAACCCATCCAATTACAACTCGACACCTTGTCAGCTAATCAACTAATTTTCCCCTTAAAATGAACTCCTAAACGACGTCGCTTCCAAGCTATATTACAAAATGCCATCGTTTAACAGATCCCATGGTTAGAATTCAAATTAAATATTGAACGGCTGAGATTATTTTCTTCCAACGGTTATTACTGCAACGTCTTCCTGATAGGGTCATTATAGAAACTTAGAGAGAGAGAGAGAGAAAGAGAGAGAGGGGGAGAGGAAAAAAGTGGGGGAAAAAACTGTGAACTGTGCAAGTGTATAAAACCCTAGGCCAATTTTTTTTTTCGTAGAAACTTCGATTTTTCGGGTCGGGTTGAAAAACCTATGCCGATATAAATATGGTTCAGGTTCAAACCAAGCCGAAGTTTTAACCCGAAGTAATTAATCCGAAATAAGCTTTTTTTTCAGCTCGGTTTGAAAATTCAAGTCAACCCGAACAACGCCCACCCCTAATGATCTTGCTGAATAATTTCTCAACAAACCCCACCCTCCATGTCTTGGATTCCGTCTTTAGGACAAGTCCTACGCACATTTTGCTTGAAGACTCAAGCCTTCCACCAGTTTCCAAGTGATCTTTACTAAGTTGTAGATGCTTTCCAAAGGTTCACTACATTATAATTTTTAGGATTTAGAGAAATCAAAACAACTAAGAGCCCGTGCAAGAACGATATCCAGACTCCACATGGTTTTCTAAATTATTGAAAGCAACAACATACAAGATTATGTATAAAACATACGAAAACATACAAAATCAATACATATATATATATATATATATATATCATGGAAATAGACTAACAGCACCACATGTCCTGATGCTCAAAAGTGAGGACATCAGAAAACT
Organism: Hydrangea macrophylla; assembly: GCA_033977485.1. Classification (NCBI taxonomy): domain Eukaryota; kingdom Viridiplantae; phylum Streptophyta; class Magnoliopsida; order Cornales; family Hydrangeaceae; genus Hydrangea; species Hydrangea macrophylla. Next base: position 42,986,167 of record CM066984.1, on the reverse strand, counting down.
CGCATAGAATGAATGGAATTAACCCAATAATATAAAAGCAAGTCTCTTCTCAAATTCTCCCAAATACCAGTTATCATAACTCATTCTCTTCTACCCTTCCTATATCATCTCTCAGAAGCATTTTAAAAAAAATAAATATAAAAAACAAAACCAGCAGCAGCAAATTCAGCTCCTCAAAAGCTTCACATGATCCTTAACGCTTCTTGTATGGCACTTAGACATTCTCAGACACATCAGTTTTCTTCTCAGATGTGTCCGGTGTTAGGGTCTCTGTAACTAGTTTCTCTTCACTAGTTTTCTTTTCCTCGGGGGTCTCAAATTTTTGTCTCTGCTACTGATTTCTCATCTTCTACTGTTTTCTTTTCTTCAAGTGTTTCAGTTGTTTGGGTCTCAGTTGTTGGTTTCTTTTCCTCGGGTGTTTCAGGCTCTGTAGTCTGAGTCGCTTCAATTGGTTTCTCTGTTTCAGCCTTGACAGCATCATAAAAAACCAGAGCTTCTGCCTTTTCAACTTCCCGGGGCTGTTCTCCAGATGGAACTGTAGCCTTTCCTATCTCTAATAAGTCTTCTTGTTTTATCTGTTCTGATGGCTTCTTGTCATTTTCACTGGGGTCTTTCTTTTCTTCGTTCTGCAAAAGAAAAAGGACAGGTCAGAGTTTGCAAATTCCAACTGATAAAGACATACCCTTGACATAAAATGTCAAGTTGGTGGTTGCAATCATATGATGATCTGCCAAAAGCATTTACTAGAATTCCTTCTAATGCGTTTTTGACTAACTCAATTGGATTAGAGAAGAACCAGATCAGAGTAGTTCTGTGTTTATGTAGCTACTTTTTTGCTACATAGGAGCCTGGGTCTGACTTTAAAAAATGACCAAAGAACTATGACGCATGGACTCTTCGAAAAGGCACCCGCACCCGCAGTGGCTGCGTGGGGGATTCTTCTGAGTTATTTTGGAGTTCAATTTGGATTTTGGGTGCGCAAGGATTCATGTGGGTACGTTACGAGTGCAACTGGGACACTTCGGGGGTGCGGCTGGGGCTTTTTTGTAGCATTATTTTGAAAAAAATCCCACAAGTTCTTCATACAATTTTAAAAACTTTGGGGGTTTAAAAGAGAAATAGTAGAAGATAAAATAGCAATTATCTAGGGCATACACTAGGCCTGGCAATCCAAGGCCGATAACCAAGCCAGCCAGCTAAAGCCCGAAGAAAATTGATTTCGGGCTGGAAGCTTCTAATGAACTGGCCTTAACTCGGAAAGACAAAATTTTGTATTGGGTTTATGCGGGCCTGAAGTGAGTCGCAACAACTAAAATGAAAAGAAACCTAATTCACTCTTGGGACCCAACACACATCCACTCTCCCTCTCTACAACCTAATTCAAATTACAAAAAGGCTCTGAAACAGTGAAACTTCACAACTTTCCCTCTCTCACATCTTTTTACCCACTCTCTCTCAGTTCCTTTTCTCTCTCTCTAAAAATTCACCCACACAAAGACCACCTATGTAGATACATGTACCCATAGATATATATATATATACCGATAATGATACACCGATAGATATATGTATATAGAAATATACACATTTATACACCTATAGATACATACTAGTGTGGTTGTGTGAAGGTGAAGAGGGGCTGGAGTTGTAGCACATGAGGTATGTACACAAAACCCTCTTCTCACTGATCTCTCTTTTTGTGTGTGTGTGTATATTTTGTGAGAAAAACTTTTGGCTTCTGAAAATAAAATTTGTGTTTTTTATTTTTTGCTGTTTGAATTTTTTTTAATTTTAATTTTTATTTATGATTCCCCTCATTCTTTTCCTACTCCTAACAAGGCTTTGGATGTAGGTAAAAATACGGGTTTAACTAGACAAACCTGGCCCGACTCGTCCAAGTTATATATGAGCCCGACCCCAACCCGGCCCGTTTTGGTCCGGCCCGTCCTCAGCCCGGCCCGAACCCCACCCAAACCCGCCCATTTGCCAGGCCTCGTAACACTAATGCACTAATAGATTTGTAATCACTAATGCACTAACATTGTTTTCTTGTTATTTCTTTGCACTGCTTTTAGTAGACCATTAGTTTATGGTTGGTTGCTTAGTTTTGTTGCGTTTATGCTTGTTAATTATTACTCATGCTTAATTACAAAAAAAGAAAAATAAATTTAAAAACAATCCAATGTAGTTATAGAATAATTTGAATATATTATTACATAAACACATATTTTTAATATTTTATACAAGTACTAGCTTTGCACCTGCACCATTGCCTTTTGGGAAATTGGAGAATCCCCCGCACCTGCATCCCCAACGGAGCCCCCTAGCCAGAGAACTAGTTCTTCATCAAACCAACACAATTTTCATTACTACCAACAAAAGTGAGACTTGGTCTAAACATGAACCTGTTTTCATGATTCCCAAAAAAGGCTAAGATGCCTACTTTTTTTCTGAGGAAAACAATGCAAAAGAGAACCCCGATCCATTATTCAAACCGAACAATGCTTTTGAGGACTAACGAACATTTAGCAGTCATTGCCATCCCAAATGATAGCTCCACGATGAGAGGCCCATTGATTAGAGATGATGTTAAAACCCGACCCATTACACATTGTCCTTTGAGAAATTTTATGGTTGATGGCTAAACTATCAATGTGGGCAATAAAGGATGCCTATCAACCCATGTTCGGACTATGAGTAGTCATTCTCTGTATGCCATTACTCTACTACCTACAATTCCACCAGACTGAAGAGTTGCATAACTGTACAATTATTTAATTACACTCTCAAAAGGATCCAGTTCTGGAAGCAAAAAAATCAACATTTCCTCCTGGGAGGAAAAAAAGAGAAAATTTGATTCTGTTGAACGAAGATACTAGTTGTCTTTCTATTGAATTAAGATACTAGTTGTCTGTCACAACAAGACTTGAAGTCCGAATCTCAATGGCACCAAAAATAAACCAAAGAAAACAATTAAGAAACCGACAAGCATACAAGAACACAACCATTTACATGTTATGGCAAAGAGTAATGCTATTCTTCCCAAATTCCAAATATGGTTCCCAACTCATGTGGAAGTGGGAATGATCCTACGTCTACGACACGCTAGGAAGCACCAGTGCGGGTGCGGGGATTCGGGTGCGGAGGATTTGCCAATTTTCTAAAAAGTAAGGGTGCGGGTGCGGCAGGAGTACTTGTATAAAATATAAAAATATATATATTTATATAATACTATAATGGTATATATAGATTATTCTATGAATGCATTGTCTTTTTAATTGTTTCTTACTTGCTTATGTAAAGAAATAACAAGAAAACGATGTTTTATGCATTTGTGTGTACAAATATATTAGTGCATTAGTGTATACACTTGGGCACCCAAAATCCAAAATTGAACTCCAAAAGAGCTCAAAAAATCCTAGAAGCACCCAATGCGGGTGCGGCGGCCTTTTCGAAGAGTCCGTACATAATAGACGACACGAGATGGCAAAAGTGCCACACCCTCATTGAATGCTTTAAGCCTCTGCCACAAGTTAAGCTCCTAATAAGTTCTACCCTGTAGAGAAAATTAACCAATCTTAAACAGAAAAATAAAGCTATTAAGGTGGGCGGGTGTTTACACCCTAATTTGGGATTTCCAAGGCACATGACAATCACTTGGCTTAATGACTTCATCACGGGATTAGATAAGTAGATGAACAGGTGATAAGACCGATGATGGAGGAAGGTAGCTTCAGGTAAGGGTGGCACATCCCATATGTGAATATCGGTGTCAAGACCGAGAAAGGGATGATATGTAGTTCTCAAAGAAACACCTCGGCCTTAACAAGCAAGAATTACAAAGCAGGCGCGGCAATAGTCATAACATCGGTCAAACAAGACCGTTGACCAACCAATGAAGGTCCTAAAGAGTTGGGGCTGAAAGAGGTATAAAAGGAAATGTAATACCGGGCTTGGGCAATAATTGGTAAATAATCTATAGTTGAGAAGACATCGGTCAAACGAGACCGATGGTCACTAAGTAGACTTCTTACGGAGAATAAGACCGAGATCCGTTAACCAACAAGGATCAAGCGACTAAGAGAGGAGTGCTATCGGTCACCTAGGACCTGGTCACAAGGCTGTTAGGCAGATAAGCAGGGACGAGAACGTGCGTACTAGGAGATGCTGAGCTGGAGAGGTAGCAGTTACATGAAAGAGGAACGTGGCATAAGTAGGATCATCAAATAGATCGTGGAAGTTGATTATGGGACATAGTGGGAGCAGTAACTTGTCCACACCTAGAAATCAGGGGCCACTAACCCCACTAATCCCACTAATATGAACGGTTATGTACTCAAGTCTATAAATAGAGCAGAGGGGGCAACATTAGAGGGGGCTAACACACACGCCACTTCTGCTCTACCAGGCTTTGGTTTTTCCTCATTAACAATTCCGCTTTTGTTCTTTGAGTGAGCTGTGAGTTCTTTGTTCTTTGAGCACTTTTTATTGTTCTTTTGAGCGTCTGTAATTACTTAAGAAGATTTCCGTGGAGGTATTCTCAATTTCAGTGCTTATCTTGTGTCCTTTTCAATTTCCATTTATAATTTGCTTACTTGCATCAGAGTAGATGCTAAGACCCATTGGTTACCAACGATCGTTTGAATAAGGAGTCAGATCAGGTTATCACGACCTCTTTGAGTCAACGTGGACTTTGGCACGCCCGACGCACACCACACCAAAATTTTATTTGCAAACAGTGGGTCAATCAATCACCTCAAGGCAGACATTCCTAGTACAATAACTTTCACTAGGTAAGAATAACACCACAGAAAGATTCAGGGGGAAACTAAAACGAGGGTGAAGAAACAAGTGGCACGTCCCTGACTAAGACTTGTTTGTTTGTCACCGAAAAGAAAAATCCAACTGAGGGTGTGTTTTATAAAATTGAAAATAAGTGCTGAAAATTAAGTGCTGAATTTAAGTGTTGAAACTTTAAGTTATTGAATTTGCAGTATTGCAAATAATGTTTTTAAGTGTTGAAACTAATTAGATTGTTTGATAATACTATTATGAAAACACTGAAGTCTTAAAAGATTACAATTTTATCCCTGTTGCTCACCATTTTATTCAGATAGCTTACAAAAAACAAGAAAGCATGCTTCCATTGACAATAAACATGTTTCTATTAGCATTTTTTTTTCTGTGACACATATGCATGGGCCAACAGTAATGTGTGTGTATATATATATTTTAACAACAAAGAGTACATTTTATTGCAAAAGGCATGAAGCCAAATGAAGCAAAAGCTCTCCCATACAATATATAGACCCATACCCAACAAACCCCCCAAAAACGCAAATTTCACTTGCAAAACAACGAACACATGGTGTAGAACAACACACCATGATGGCATAGCTCCCCATTTTAATATCAAATTACCCCCAACAGTAAAGCCAATCACCAATCAAAATTACATCACAAAGATACCCAAACACAAAGCAACCCAAAAACAGATCCTATCGAGGCCAACAAGAACCGGCCACAAGCAAAAAACAGCCAGACCCTTCAAAACCAATCAGGAGAAGCACAAGAACTTCAAGACAAGAACCTAATAAGATAAAGGATTAACAAGAAGAGATATTCATCTGTTTTTATGAGGAAAAGCTGCCGATCACCGCCGCTCACATGTCTGTACTCTCTCTTCCCCAACTTTTTCTGTTTCTCACGGTTGTTCTGAGACGTAAGATGGTAGGAAGGCTAATTTGTAATTATATTGTGAAATCTAAGGGTATAATAAGTCAGTAGTCAAAAATCTTTTAAACCCAAAATCAATGACCGTGTTCTGTGAAACTTTTCAGTAGGTTTTTTTTACTTAAAACTATTCAGCAGTGTTTTTGGATAATTTTTCAGTGAAATGGGCATTGTCAAACACATTGGGGGAAAAAAAATTGCTGAAATTTTTAGCACTTATTTAGGTTATCAAACACACCCTAAATGTCAAAAATCCTTACTATTATTGAGTCTCGGGTTCAAAGAGATTCAACTCCAATTTGAAATCAAAATCAAAATTAACAGTACAAAGAGAAAGTTAGCTTTGAAGGAATAGCTATGAGTATCATTGGAAAAGAATGCCAACAGGACATTAGACAAAATTAAAGAGACAGTAATTGACAAGATTGAGTAAGAATGCCAACATTGTCAATTATCATTTTTTGGTTGAGTTACTACATTCCAACATTATTCTTTTTTCTTTTATTTTTTTCTTTTATTCTAGCAAAAAGAAGAATAATGTTAGAATTCAGTAACTCTAGCCAAAAAATGATAGTTGACATTGTTTGAGGTTTAACAAACTAGAGTTTGTAGATAACTGCACAGGAGGGGAAGGGAATTTGCAAAAATGCCCTGTTTGTTATGTTTTCGCGTTTACCAAAACCAATACAATCATGTTCAAATTAAATCAAACTTCATCTCTAAAAACTTAAAACCGATGAATATATTGTTGGATAATATTGACTGCAATATATATATATATATATATATATAATAATAGTAATTGGGGATACATGTGTAGAGAGAGGAGAATTGAGAACGGATCATAAGCGGACACCATGATAGAATATTTTGAATAAATGACAATTTCCTTTTCGATTATTTTTATATAATAAAAATAAAATAAAAATTCGTGAAATGCATAAGCAAATCAGAGATAATAAAAATATCCCTACAAAAACGATGTATGAACATTGTACAAAATTAAATATGGTCGTACAGTCATATAGGGACATATGTAAATGCACAAATAACAGGTGGTTAGGTTGATGATAGATACCTCCTTAAACAAGTTGCTGAGTGAGCGAGGATTGATTCCTTGGTCGTCATGATGATGAAGAATCTCCTTGTCCTTGTCTTCATCATCATCAATATTAACATGTTTTTGTTGGTCAACTATTTTTATAACATCTTCTTCTTCTTCTTCTTCTTCTTTTGCATAGGAAACAACATCCTCCTCCTTCACCACCACCGGTGCCGGAGCGTCGCCTTCATCTCCCTGAATCGACACCTTTGGCTTAGTTGCACACCCTCCCATTCTCTCTCTCTCTCTCTCGAATGTCGACAACATTCAAAAGACCAAAGGCCAAAGGTGGTGTTTATGACTTAGGAGAGAGAGAGAGAGAGAGAGAGAGAGAGAGAGCGCGAGAGAAACGGTGTTAGGGTTTTATTTGGCGCCAATTCAGCGTTTCGTGTTCCCGACATTTGTTCTGCGCCAAGACAGACCCACACATTTCAAATTATTTATTAAAATAGATATTGTCCATGACTAATGGCACTATCGAATTCTAACCATGTGTGCATTCGTTCACCAACTAATTCACCGTATCTCGAGACTTAATACAATTTCACTTGTGTTTGTGTAAAATCACATGAACTCTTGACGTTTTCATTAAATGCGAAATAGCACAATCTTGAAACATAAAAGATTACATTATAAAAATTAGATAGAATTCACAAAACAAATTTAAATACAGGACAAAATGCTTAGTTACAAAACCAATCAAGAATATTATCTTAATCTTTTGAGCACATTGTATGTAGCCTTGGTCACTACCCAAAAAAAAGAAGGAAATATTACAACTCTTAAAGCAAATTCCAAGAATTCATGTTCAGTGTGTTGCTCTTGTGATTGCACATGACAACCCGATCACAATAACTTGCATATAATGGATGTCAAACCATGCTTCTACAATTAGCTCTTCAATCTCCCATGGCTTAAAACAATCAACCATAAACAATTTGGTTAAACAAAACATAAAATAAAATAAAATAAAACAAAACAAAACAAAACAAAAAATTTACATGCACTATCTAGTTTCAGCCTAAAACTGCAATAACACTTCTTCTTTTTTCGGAAATAAACTGCAATAACACGATAAGATCAAGTTGTTCAAGAGCTAACCCAACTTTTAGAACTGCAATTCACTTGTTCATCTTTAAAACAATTAACATAAGAAAAAATTTATCTATTTCCAAACCTCCACAGATTTGGGAAAAAAACTTCATTGTAGACCTCGAATAATGTCGGATATCAATGTTCATAAATTTGCAATATAGATGTATAGTTAAAAAAAAAAAAAACTAAAGACCGTAGTAAGGTTGCATCAATAAACTTGAAAGCTGTTTAATTAAACCAACAAAATTCCATACCTCTGTTCTGAATCTTCTTAGAGAGTGATAGTGGCTTATACATTCCTCAACTTAGATTGCTAGAAATACTAAGAAACAAAATTAGAGAGTGAGTTTAATTTATCCAAAAAAAAAATCGAGAAGCATTGGAATTACATATAGAAGTGAGTCCAAGACAATTGCTAAAATCAAAACTCAATCAACTACAACATTTGCTAAAGAACATATATCCTACAAAATTAACATAAGTGAATCAATGTTATTAATATTTCTTTTTGTAGTTTTGACATCCATTTGAGTGGTCTAACAATTGGAGGAGAGCTATGGGCTTAATTTGTTGTTCCATTTACCACCAAATGAGGAAGAGATGTAGAGTCCCGAACCATCCCCTATTCCTCTAGCTTCAAATGCATCAAAAGATATAACGAATTAAACTCATATTGTATAAAAATAAAAACCAATCAAAATTAAATGATAAAACATACAAACAAACAGTTAAAAAACTACATTAAAATCAAGAGAATACCCAAAAAAAAAAAACATTGGGCTCTCGAGAAACCCCAAAATGGGTATTTTAAAACCAGCAAAAGAACAAAATGGTAAACCCCCACTGTGTGTACATCTCTCATGTGTGTGAGAGTGTGAGAAAGAGAGAGGGTAAGGGAGAGAGTGAAAAGTTTTCATTATTCCCTTTCAAATATAGAGAGAGATTTACCCCCAAATAACAGAAGCAATTAAACACACCATTAATTTAGGATATAATATTTTTAGAATTTAGGAAACATTAAAATTTAGGAAATACTTAACACAATTAATTTAGGGAAAAAGTATTATGGAAACAATTTTAAACACACATTTATTGCAAAATTATGGACATTGAATGTGTTCCGAGATTTTTCAAATTTAAATTTAGGACACAATTATGTTGTGGAAATAAGTAAACACTTTCCAAATTCTATGCTTTGTCTAAATTTAGAAAACATTATTATGGAAACAATTAAAATGTTCAAAGGAAAGATAGGGAATGTCGAAAATAAAATAAACACACAATCATGCAAGAAAAGAAAAGAACATCCCGCCTCCACACACCCCCCCCCCCCCCCCCCCCCAAACAAAACAAAATGGTCAAAAAAAATCGAAAAATGATGAAAAAGAGAAATTGCATAAAATGGAAAATAGAAAAAGAATGAAAATGAAAATCAAGCAAAAACTGCAAACATTTTTATAATCAAGCAAGAGCAAAAAATCTGGAATTGTAGATTGGGAAAAATTAACTATGTATCGAATTTGTAACTTTAAATTCTCAGACCTCGAACTATCGAATTCGGAACCCTATATACTCACCTATTGGGTGAAGCAAGCAAGTCCACGGCCTTGCGGATCAAAGCCCATGGTTTCAGTCTTCAGAGAGGTCTCTCGGTCGTAGTCGTGCGAAGTAAGCAGGCCCCATGGTTTGTAGGTTATATACAACCAAATCATAAAAACCCCCATTGAAACAAATCTCAGCCCCCAACACCCATCAAAATCAACAATTATATATACAATGGAAACTTAAAAAAGAAAAAAGAAATCGCCCAAAAATTAAAATACAGTAGGAAATCTAATGGAAGTCCATGAAAACAATGATTGAGGAAAAATCAGAGAAAAGAAGCATATCAAAAAGACTTACTCGAATTTCGAACAGGCCAAACCACCACGATACATAAAACTGATAGATCAAACCACAACTATGTAGAAAGATTGATAAATTCAACCACTCTTACCTCTGACTTTCGAGATCTGAGTAGGACCATGAGGTGGTGGGCCTGGTGACGGTGGCGTTGGCGATGGCGGTAGGCCCTAGTACCTAATGGTGAAAGGAGAGTTGTGGCGAGGAGAGGCGAGGCGATGCACTGGTGACTGGTGACAGAAGAGGTGAGGCGCTGGTGGTGGTGAGAGGAGAGGTGAGGGGCAGCGCTGGTGGTGGGAGGAGAGTTGTACGGCTTAGAAAGAAAGAGAGGCTGGATTCTGGAGTGGTCTGCGAGAGAGAGCTAGAGAGAGAGAGAGAGAGAGAGGGGTATAACACCCACATTTGTGTTATTGCATTTGTATCATATTGTCATGCATGATAATGTGATGTGGCGTGTCCTATGACACATGGTTGAGTGAGTTTTGACTCACGAGTTGATTTGGGTGTCTGTATTAGAGAACCCTTTGAAACTGTGGTAATTGAGGATTTTGTTGTTGTGACGTCTCTCCGAGTATGAGACGGTCACTGTGGAACACTTTAAATGTTTATCTGAAAATAAATGTTTACCTGTGTATTTCAATATCTGTATTATTTTCTGTTTTAGAATTTATTTCTGTTGTTAGATTTAGTATCCTGGTGAGGACGAATGAACACGCTATTAATTTGGTAGGCTAATTAGCAACTTCGGAAACGTCATATAGAAATTCGCGTTTTAGCAACCAAACGAAACTTAGTCGAAAACTTTTATAATTTTGAGGTTTCACTCGTAAAGCTATGAATAAGCTGTATAGGAAGTTTCAGAGACTGTTTAGGAGTTTGGAAAACTCGTGGGGAGGTAAACGTGATTCCCCGAGAATGTTGCCTATATATAGATAGAGATGAACTTAGATTTTTTTCATAAGTTAACCTAAAGTTCAAGAGGAGGCCAAAAGGGGGGCTAGAGGGAGATTTGATTGCTTAGAGCTTTGCGACTCCAAATGACAACCTTCCGTCAGTCTGGTTTCTCCCAGATTTCATATTCGAGCTCCTTGAGGTAAGAGCTTCGTTTTGATATATGTTAGGGCCTGTTTGGCTAAGTTTTCCGAAAAGTTATTTTCTAGAATTTTTCATAAAAGTTGATAAATGGAATTCTGATCCATAGGAATTGTACTAGACGGACTTCTGCATGTTCTTTGTGCACGGGTTTTCTTCAGATTGAATTATAGGAGCGTTATTCGGAGGTGAGTGATTCAACTATGTTTTGGAATGATTTCTTGGCATGTATTCATGTTATGTTTGAATAGCATGTATTAATTCTTAGAGATATATTGTGTAGTTCATATTGGGCATTTATATTGATAAGTAGGCTCAATAGCACGGTGATATGTTTTGATTATCGCGAGCATGGTGATATGTATTTGAGCATGTTAAGTTGCTTATGTGGGTCAGAAGGAGCACGTGGTCACCGTGCCATTTTGTGGAGCCGATATAGGCATTAAGGTCGCACGATTGTTTGTAGAATCGTGGGTCTTACCCTTTCGCGTGGACTTATTGGCGAGGAGTCGCGGATTGGGAATATGGACGGGCACGTGAGTCTCCGACGACTAGTATGAAATGTAGAGATGTGAATGCGGACATGTTTATCATTCATGTACATATGTTGATTTATTCACTAAGCATTAGCTTAAACAAATCGAAATATGTGTGGTTATTCAAATAACCATTTCAGGTGTTAATGCTGACGAGGAATCGCAGAAGTGAGTACGTGGGTTGGGAGTTCGCTTGTGAGGAAGCTTGAAATGTTAATCTTGTAGTTTTGGGATCCTAGAAATGTTGTAATAAGAATTTGGTTGTTTTAACCCATGTTTAACTTGGTATGATAGAATGGATCTAGAACGTTGTAATAGTTAGTAACATGTTGTAATTATGTTTGGTAATGCTTTAATACAGCTAGAATTACTTTGGACTGAGTTTGATTTGAGTGGTTGATTATTGGATGGAAGTTAGGAAGCGTTTTAAACTTATTTTCTGCAGATTGGGCTGCTGCCAGGGGAGCAGTCGACTGAACCCCTGAGCCTGTTAGCTACTGCTTCTTTTTTAGCAAAAGCAGTCGACTGGACCTCAGGGCAGTCGACTGGACCCCTCAGCAGTCGACTGGATCTCCGATTTCAGTCGACTAAAATTTGATATTAAAATCCCTGCCCGCCTCCGTCGACTGAGCAGTCGACTGAGCAGTCGACTGAACCTCTGGTTTTAAAATGTGTTTTGTTTTCCGCTGCGTGCGTTCTTCAAACCTAATTTTTGGGAACGTTAATGAATTGGTTTAGCCTCGGTGGCGTGCCACGGGATCCGGTTCCGCTATTGTGGGACCGGGCTGTGACAAGGGGGCTAACGTTTGATCTGATTTTTTTTGCTAAGACAGAGAAAGGGTGTATCCTACATCGATCCTAGTCACCATCCTAGTCACACAAATTAGGTCCTAGTCATATTTCTAATGTGTTCTAGTCATATTTCTAATGTGTCCTAGTAGGATAAAGTTCTACATTATAATATAGATATTTATTTATTTAAAAATTTCTTATTATTTCTTCAAAAGTTCGTATATTACATTTTGATACCCTGAAGTTTGGGTGAAGTTTCATTTTGGACCCTTTAGATTCAATTATAATAATTTGATCTCTGTAATTTTGAATTAGAATCACTGTAAGCCCTATCTCTAACTCCATTAGTACAACTTGACAACGTACTCAGGTGCCTTGAAAACTCTAGGGCCCAAAGTGAAACTTGGCCTAAATTTCAGGGCCCAAAATGAAACTTCACCCAAATTATAGAGTACCAAAATGTGAGTTTTTGATCTAGTTTCACTAATGGAGTAAGAGGTATGGCCTACATTGAAATCAATTTAAAACTACAAGGATTTTTTTGGTCAAAATCGAATCATTGAAAGCAAGGAAAGTACATAAAAATCAGCCCACACCCAAGGTGGGGAAATCAGAAAGACAAAATGTCTAAAAGAGGAGGAGGTGGGTGGAACACCCAATTGCTGCGAATAGTTCCCAGTTTGTGGGATTTGGCAACCCAATCAGCTGCTTGATTAGTTTCTCTAGGAACATGTCGGAAGTTAGCATGTGGGATCAGAGCACCATGATTGAGGAGCTCAGGACAAAGATTTGAAAGTTTCCACGGCACACAACGCTACGAGTTGGATAAGGCATTGATCAAAGTGCTTGAATCACTTTCAGAGGTGACTTTGAGAAAATTCTCCCTTCTAGCCAGCAGAATAGCCTCCTTTAAAGCAAGAGATTCACTGAGAAGAATGGAATTGCAAGCAGAGGTAGAAGTTGTACCCGCCACAATCATACCAGAGTGGTCTTTGGCAATGATTCCGATAAAGGCTTGGAGGTTCTGATCATCAAAGCTAGCATCACAATTGAGCTTAATGGTACCCTCGAACGGAGTAATCCATTTGGTTTGTCGATGGATATCAGTACTGTAACCAGTACAGTTAGTGTGAAGGGCAGCTTGGGTTGCTAGAAAATCAGAATTTGCTATTGTAGCTTTGCAAATCACATCAGCAGGGTTAAGCTTTTTTTGTTCAAAGAGGAACGCATTCCGGCTTCTCTAGATGAACCAGCATAAATAAGCTAAAAGGGGAATAAGGCTATTAGCACGAGCATTATGAGAGCTCAGGTTGGCCATGGTGGAATCAAGTCAATCCAAAAACGAGGAAAGGCCAAGAATGGAAGGGGTAAGTTGCAACTGAGAGCCAAACCAGATACATTGAGTCCATGGGCAAAGAAGAATGAGGTGCTCAGTGGTTTCAGGAGTTGAATTGCAAAGGGGGCAAAGGGGGGAAGGAGTAGCTTTCCTCTTGAAAAGGTTTTCATAAGTTGGTAAGATGTTGTGGCAAGCTCTCCATAAAAAATAATTTGACCTTTGGCATGGCCTTAATGTTCCATAACCTTGGCCAAAAAGAGTGAGAAACAGAGAAAGAGGTACTTGCAGACATCAAGATGGGGCTTAAGGAGTGCGCATAGGAGCTTTTGTAGCCGCTTTTCACAGTGTACTGGCTAGAGGGGTGAAGGGCCAGACAACAGTATCCTCACATGGCAGACTGGGAAGAAGGATAGCTTGAATCTTGAAGACAATTTGGTCAGGAAATAGACTATGAAGGATGTGAGAATTCCAAGTTCGATTTTGTTCATCAATTAGCTCAGAAACCTTGTGAAAACAGGGGGTTGTAAAATTCTGAGAGATTTTAAGCATTAGGGATCCAGTTGTTGTTCCAAATGTTGACTTTAGAACCGTCTCCAATATGCCAAAAGATATCCTTAAGAATGAAATCCCTTCCAGCAAGTAAGCTTCTCCAAGACCAAGATGGCTGTCCTTTAACCTTTGCTTCCCAAAAGTCCGAATTCCAAAAATAACAGCTTTCAGAACCTGAGCCCAAAGGGCATTCGAATTTTGGGCAATTCTCCAAGCCTGCTTGGCTAAAAGGGCTAGATTCATCTTTTCAAATTCTTGAAAACTGAGACCCCATCCATTTTCTTCTTAGCTATGGCCCCCAGTTTTTCTAATGAATTCTTTTACCATCATTGCCATTACTCCACCAGAATTGTGACAATTTAGAGTTATCGGTGTCATAAAGAGCTTTTGGAAATTTAAAGATAGACATTGAGTAGGAGGGAATAGCTTGCAAGACAGATTTGATGAGAATTTCTTTGCCCGCATTTGAAAGGAGTTTTTCTTTCCATCCAGCTATCTTGGATATCACTCTATCAGAAATGGTATTGAGAGCAAATTGCTTTGATCTACCCCATTGAGTTGGGAGCCCCATATATTTACCAAGGTTATGATGGAGGGGGGATTCTTGTAAGAGAGGATAGCAAGTCTCTGATGGAATGAGGGGTATTGGCATTGAAGAAGCATCCCGACTTGTTTAGGTTAATAAGCTGACCTGTGGCATAATAGCATTGTTCAAAATATCCATTAGTGCAATACATTCACTAGGATTAGCCTTAATAAAAAAAGGGAGTCATCTGCAAAAAGAAGGTGCGTGAGAGTGGGGCACTTCCTTGAAAGTTTGATTCCGGAAAGGAAAGCTCTAGAGATAGCTTGATTCATTAGGCAATTCAGCGTCTCTGTCAGAATGATGAACAGAAAAGGAAAAAGGGGGTCTCCCTATCAAAGACCCCTTTGGGGTTGAAAGAAGGACAGGTGGTCACTGTGAACACACGGAATTCCACCTCTTTTTGTTTTGAGATTGTTTTAAAAAAGAAAAGAAAAGGAAGGTCTGTTGAAAACAGATATAGAGTCGCCACTTGGTCTTTAAGGAACCAAGAAACCTAATTTTGACTCACCCAAATGGATAAAGGGCACCGACCCTTCATAACCTAAAGAACTTGGCTCGGGGTTTTGGTACGAGAGAGAAAGGAGCCTTTGTCGCGACTAAAACACCCTCAACTCGCCCCGTCTTTCGACGGGCCTCAATTAGCATCCAAATAATCATCTTATACTATGTATGGTTCGACAATTAATACTATGATAGTATATTACATCACATAAGAAAATTTGAAATGGAAGATCTAAAGATAAGATATCATTCATAAGTTCTAAACCAAGTATCACACAATGCAAAGTGAAAGATCACACAAAACAAGCATAGGAAAAATCGTCTAATCACATATCAACTAGCAAAGTTTTCCTAATCTAAGGGGACATGAATTGTTCTTGAAACAAATAAATCAAAGAAAACAAGGATGCTTAGCAAGCTAGAATGATGCATGTTAATCTTTGAGAAAAGAAGATCTCTCAATCCCCAATCGAGGGGAAGCATGGACGTGTGATCAAGTTCATTCCTTATAATCTTCTTAGATTAGGAGTCACAAAAGCCCCAAATCTTGCATGAATGCAATGTATGTATCTAGAATGTGCCAAGGTTATAGTGTGTTTTGTGTTCATAGATTCCTAGAATGACGTAGAAGTCTAGAATGTGTATGAATGAACGAAGGAAATCATCATGGGATATGTACAAATGTAGTATGAACTACTTCCTAAGACATGAGCTAATTTGGAATGCATGTAAGCACCAAATCAAAGGATGGAAGTAAAAGTGTGTTTGTTGTGAATAGTGGACAGAATAGTAACATGATCTTTAGGAAATTGAAAAGAGGGGTTAGAAATGTTTTCAATGCATGATTTTTTATGGAGATATTAATTATTGTGTCTAGAACACAACCCAAAAGCCAATCTTTAATAGCTATCACAGATTGAGAGAAATCATATAAACAATATAGATAATTCAGAAACAAAGTCTGTACTGTCGACTAAAATGTTAGAAACTCTTAGAAAATGAAAACACAAGATCTAGAGGCCCATATTATACATAAAGTTCCCTAAGACATTTAAGTTTAAGGGAAAAATGATTTGGGACCACTCCCTTTGGAAAAGCTTTCTGTGAAACAAGTTGAAAGTCAACCAAGCTGCTGTGACAGCAAAAACAGAATATCTGGAAAGAATGTTTGGGTCCAAATGGACCACTTTCAAGTATTTCCAAGTCAAACCAAAAATCATGGGTGTTCTATAAGGAGTTAGGAAGACTTTACAAGTGGTCTTGCATCCATAAATTGAGTATTGAGTTCTAGAGAAATCTTTGAGCTCAGATCATTCACTGTTTTGACTCACTGTTTTAAAGATTTTAGGAAAAACTTGAGTTTTCTTTCTTGAGATCAAAATGAGAGGGTTTGAGAGGGGTTTTGAAATAGAGGTTTTGAAAGTATATTTTCAACATCAAATAGAGATTATGACCTCTTGGAATATCAACATCAAACTCATCATCAAGAACCCCCAATATTATTGGAGAGATTCATTTTTATTTTGAACATAACTTCAAGGATACCTTGGAGGTATTGAAGTTATAATCACCATCTATTAAACATGTTTTTGAGGTCAAGAGCTACTATCCATAAGGATTCACTCACCTCAAACTTCATGTCATCATTCAGATGATAAAGAACAAGTAAGTAAATAAAGAAAAATATAAAGAAATGAGGTAAGAAGAGATGAACATATATATAAACAAGAAAGTAAATAGCAATCAATTGATGATAATCAATGTGATTTTGAACTTATAGCTTGGTGTTTCACTCATAGATATTGAAATTTGGACATTGAAGTAACTCCCTAACTCATGAATGCTTAGCGAAATAGTGGTTGGGTGTATTGATGATGAAGTATATAGAAGAATGGTGGAGGAAAACAAGATTGGGACTCACTTTCTATAGAAAAATAGTAGGAGGAAGCTCCTTTCTTACTTCTAAATCTATCTCTCTCTCTCTCTCTCTCTCTCTCTCTCTCTCTCTCTCTCTCTCTCTCTCTCTCTCTCTCTTTCTCTCTACAACTTTATCAAGCTTTGCACTTGCCCCCCCCCTCCCCAAAATGAGAAGTCAAGGGGGGTTTATATAGGCCAATTTGGGGTAGTTTTGGGGTTTTAGAAGTACTCCCATTGGTCCCAAACATCTGTGAACATAGAACTACGTCGTTTTGGTTTTCAATTAATCAAAATGGACCCCCAAAAGAAATTAGAAAAAAAAAAAACCATTCTGGAGGAGAGTGTCGTGGCGGCACTGGGCCTGTGCCGCGGCGACAGTGGGCCAGTGCCGCGGTGGCACTGCTCCTCATTCGTCCAGATAATCCTTTTAGCCCCCCAGAGGTTCTGGTATTCGCGAAAAGGCCCTATTTCGTCCAAAATTCACAAAAAATGCATACGAACTCCAAATTGAGGTTGTGATATACTGTTGGAAAGGTAATGGAGTCTACTTTATATAAAAAATAGTTTAGAGATAGGTCACCTAAAAAAGTTTTGCGGTATTCGCGATAAAAGCCGATTTAATCGCCTTTTTCACCTTCGGAAATTCATAATAAATTCGTTTGAAATCCAAAAATTATGTGCGATATACCGTCGAAAAGCTATTGATCTCTAGTATCCATGAAAAATGTTTAAAAAATGATACAGTGCTCTAGTTTCAAAGTCAACTTTCGGTCAAATTGGTCAAACTTGGGATTCCCGAAAAGTTCTGGAAACCTCTAGGAGCTCCCAGGAGCTGACGTTTTTGTTCGATTTTATTTTAAAACTCATTTTAATACTTTCCACATAATCTAGAATGATTTTGGAACTTTTCGATGAATTTGGACGATTTCGGTCAAACTTGGTCAAACCGGTCAACGGGGGACTTTCTGGGAACTTCCGGGACTTTCGGGGGGTCTCTGGGAGCTGACGATTTCATCTGATTTTACCTAAAAACTTATTTTCTTACTTTTCTTACGACATAGTATGTTTCCAGAACTTTTAGTCCAAATTTGGGAGTTTTCGGGCTTTCAGGGGCATTTTGGTCATTCTGAGCATTTTGAGAAATAGAACTAACTTCCAGTAGTCTTTTTGAGTCTTTTTCGATCATTGTGAACCACCAAGCTATGGGTCTCCTAAATCTGATAGCCGACAAAATGGGGTGTCTACAGTCACCGTTTAAGACGATGCTATACGAAGTAGTGCGAATACACTGCATGATAAGCTTGACCCAATGACGGTCAAATCCCATTTTTAACTGAAAGGCTTCGAGGAAATCCCATTCAACCCTGTCATACGCCTTGTTCATGTCAAGCTTGAGAATCATGTTGAATCTCTGCCATGTCTTTCTCTATTTGAGGTGGTGAATGACTTCCTGAGCCACAAGGATGTTATCTTGGATCATACGCCCAGAGATAAAGGCACTTTGTTCTGGAGAAATAATTTGATCAATCACAGGCCTTAGTCTATTTACCAGCACTTTCGAGAAGATTTTATAGCAAAAATTGCAAAGGCCAATTGACGAAACTGGGAGATTTCTTCTGGTGAGTAGACTTTTGGGATCAGAGCAATGTTAGTGCGATTAAGACTCTTAAGTAGTTGACCAGCTCTGAAGAAGTTGTCAATCGCTCGAAAAATATCTTCTTCCATGTTATGCCAGTAATTTTGGAAGAAGGTTCTAGAGAAACCATCAGGTCCAGGGGCCTTAGTTGCCCCTAGTTCGAAAGTAGCCATCTTAAGTTCAGCTCTATCAAGGGGTCTGAGGAGGTCATAGTTCATCTCTGTGGTAACTTTGGGTTGATCTGCTCTAAGATGGGATCAAATTGTCGTTCACCTTCCGAAGTGTATAAGGATTGGAAGTGGTCGGATATGAGTGTCACACCCGTTCCAAAAATTTCATGGTTTTAATATGCATATTCAGATTTTTGTGGATTATCAATGTTAGTTGATAATGGTGGATTGAGGTTGACTGTGAGTCAACGGTAAGGTGTCAGTGAGGACACGGGAACATGGAAGTTCATATTGCATAATCATGAGTAAATGGCATTTATATGATTTAAATGTTATTTGACCTTATCTGGTATTTCTGTGAATAGTAATTATACCTGTGTAGTATAATTCTGATAATCTTTGATATTGATTATATCATTTTGAGAACTGTGGTGAGAACGTGAGTGATACACTAATTAAAAAGTTAGGTTGTGTAGAGATTCCACAGAATATAGTTTTCGGACGTTATTTTGGACCCAAACGAAACTTAGTCGAAAACTTTTGGAATTTATAATATTCACTCGTAAAGTTATAAAATGGACTTGTGCAAAGTTTCATGGATTAATTAGAAGTTTGAGAAACTTGCGGGGAGGTAAACGTAATTCCCCGAAAGTTTGTCTATATATAGATGAGGATGAGATTTCATTCTCATCCAAACACTTGCCAAATATCTAGAGAGAGGAGAGAGAAGGGAGATTTGGAGCCAACGGGCTTTGCGACGCCGATCGACGACCGTTCGTCCGTCAGATTTTCTCCAGATTTCATATTCGAACTCGTGGAGGTAAG
The DNA here is from genome assembly GCA_033977485.1 of Hydrangea macrophylla. NCBI lineage: Eukaryota > Viridiplantae > Streptophyta > Magnoliopsida > Cornales > Hydrangeaceae > Hydrangea > Hydrangea macrophylla. The sequence goes on along the minus strand of CM066984.1, from coordinate 42,966,395 downwards.
ACCTACGTTTTGGTACTACTTAGGTCGTGTTTGGCAAATTTTTGTAAAAATATTAATTCTAGACTTTTGGGAAAAATCAGGTAAAACTTGTAGGAACCGTCCCAAATTTGAAATCCGACGATTAATTAGGCCCCTAGACGATCCTTCAAAGTTTGACGAGAATCGCACGAGGTATTAATTCTAGATCTATGAAATATATGGATTTTCATGTTTTGAACATCATTTTTGATATTCTTGGATCCGGGCGAAATTCATGTATTAATTAGGCCCGTTAATTATGCACGTGAAATTATATGAAAAGCACGTATAACTGTTTATGTGAGCATGTTATGTGTCTACTTGGGTCAAAGGGGAGTTTGGTGCAAATTCATCCGGGGTAAGCTCCTCGAACCTTGAGGATTGTGATTGTGATGGAATTGGAATTTGTGGTTGTGTCTGGATTGGAGGTGGGCCCAACCAGGACACGGTACCTGGTATGGAGGAAGGCCCAACCAGTGTACGAGATGCGTGGGAGAGGTGGGCCTCCTACGGCATCGACCGGATGAATGCGTACCACTCACGCTAGAGACTATTTCTATGTGTTTTAGATGCTTAAATCATGAATTGTCATATAAGCATACCTTTAGAATTGTACGCTCAGCATATAGCTGAGCAGTGGAGATGTACTCCATTGCAGGTAAGAAGAAAGACAAGAAGAAGCGCGATGAGTGAGGCCCATGAACTCCGGGGAAATCACACTTGTATATGTTTTTGTTTTAAATCCTAAACTTGTGTAAGGATTTGAATATTGTAATATGTTGTAATAGATCCTTGGATTAGTTCTGTAGTATGAAATTTTGTAATTGAATGCTTATAGTTATGTTTTAAATGTTAAATCAGTTGTGGTTGATTTGGTGTTGGAATTAAGAAGCATGAGTTATTAGTATTTACAATACCGGGCTGCCAGCAGGGGAGCAGTCGACTGGACCCAGGACCAGTCGACTGGATCTCGTGTGTTTGAGACACTGAAAGTGAATAGCAAGGGAAGCAGTCGACTGGACCCTTTGTCAGTCGACTGAACACTGTAGATTTTGGCTACTGCTTCTAAAAATGGAAAAGCAGTCGACTAAGTCCCCATATCAGTCGACTGGACCCCTGTGTTATATGCTGCATTTTGGGTTCTGCCTGACCCAGTCGACTGGGCAGTCGACTGGACCTCTGTTGAGGATTTAGGGTTTTAGTTTCTGCCAGGCACAGTCGACTGGATCCTAGTACAGTCGACTGGGCAGTCGACTAAACCTCTGTATTTTGAAATGGATTCTTGTGAACACTTTTGATTGAACAAAACTTTTTATAACTCTGATTTCAATGGATTTTATAAACTCAGAGAGTAATGTTCCCTAAGTTTTAAATACCCCGGGTTGTTTTTAAGAATCTTTCCGCTACGTATAATTATATTGATGTTTGGATGAGCCTTGGCGGCGTGCCACGTATCCTATTTCCACGCGTAGTGGGATGGGTCGTGACAATGAGAGATTGGAGTTGCAATTGATCGTCCACCCAGTCGCCTGACCCATTTCTTAATCTGAGGATTTTGTTCCTATGCCGTCTCTGGGCTGTAGAAGCACGAAAGAATTTAGAATTACACTCACCCCATTTAAGCCAATTGATACGAGATCTCACACACCAATATTTTTCTTCTCTCTCCCAAAGAGTGTTGATCTCAGAAGAAGTTCTAAGATAATCCTCTCTAGAAAAGGGATAGTTTCCAGGGAGTTGCATGTGTGCCAATTTGGTCTTAAGAGCTTCAATTGTGACACAGTTATTTCTTAATTTTGCCCGACTCTAATCCCAAAGAAGCTGTCTAGTATAAATAGGTTTGTTTTGAATTTGGGACATATGAGATCCAGGGAAAGTAGAAGACCAACCTTTTTGAATAAAATCGCCACACTTATGATCATCCATCCAAAAAGTTTCAAATTTAAATCTTTTAGCTTTCCTTAAGGGAGATGGATTGGGGTCAATAATAATTGGGCTATGATCTGAGCCAATTGCTGGAAGAGCTTCACTGGAAGCATTAGGGAAGAGGGATCTCCATTCCCAGTCCGCAAAGGCTCTATCAAGCTTCTCTTGAACATTGTCGTTTCCATCTCGGTGATTAGACCATGTGAACCTACAGCCTTTGGACTCAAGTTCAATGAAATTGCAGCTATTGATGAAGTCTCTAAAAGTTTGCATTTTGTACCTAGCTTTGGGCTTGCGGCCTTCCTTCTCATCATCTGAAATGATGTCATTGAAATCACCCATAAAAATCCAAGGGAAGTTAAAACTCTGCTGAGAGCTCAAGGTGTTCCAAAGAACTCTCCGATCAAGATATGTGGGGCACCCATGGATGAAGTTAATATGCCATTTAGAATTATTTGGGGGCCAATGGCAAAGAGCATCCACCATATAGTATTAGTACTAGTGATTTCAATGTGAATATCATCCTTCCAAAGGATTGTAAAGCCTCCTGAGAGGCCAATAGGGGGGATGGAAAAAAGGTGGTTGAAGTGAATATCTCTTTTGATTTTCCGCAATTTTCTGGAATTCATTTTTGTCTCAATGAGGCAAATTATTGTGGGGTTTTCCTGGATGCAGACATCCTTAAGGGAGCAAACTGTCAAGGGTTTTCCCAGTTGTAGACACCTAATTTTGACAACACTGATAGGATTTAGGGTGGACAACATCTTGGAGGATTCGATGATGAAAAGTACCCCGTGAAAGGTACTAGATTCCACACAATCGAAAGGTCGAACTTCGGAAAGTGACTTCAAGCTCAGAAAAGCCCTTTCCCATGCATAAATCCCAGTTTTGACAAAATTGTCTCTCAGAATTCATATTCACTCAGGGTTATATGAACATGAAGTGTTATAAATACAGTATTCTAGGTATCCAAAGATTCAATTTTGAAAAAAAGTCCGAAATCAATGCACATTGAATTTTTTTTTTTGGAAAAGACGTCGTTTGATTTCAAAAAGACGACGAAAGTTCCAGAGAACTTTTGGGCTTCAATTGGACTTCAATTTTCATTTCAAAACCTCCTGGAATATTTTTATACTAAAATTCAACTCAACAGCTTTCTAACGGTACGTAAACGAACGATTTCGGACACCAAAAAGCATTTTTATGAAAATCTGGAGAAGCAGTGAACGTAATATTTTAAACAGAGCTTAGGGCAACCAGAGGATGAGGAAAAGTAGGTGACGGGTCCCATATAGGGGATGGTGGGTCCCACCTAAGCGCCACCCATAATGTGCCCCTTCTATCAACCTTTTTTGGTTCCAGACCCTTCTAGAAGCCTCCCACTGCGAGAAAATTGCCTGGAAACTGCGTTTAGGCACTGAAATGGCCATTTTAACCCTTTTCTGCTATCTGAAAATCTTATTTTAACCCTGTAACTTAAGAGTTATGTTTTCAAAACTCTATATATAGATCCATATGAGATCATCTATCACACATAAGAGAATATAGACAAACAAGTACATACAAGCATACACAAGAGAGTACACAAGAGAATATAGACACACAAGTACATATAAGCATAAACAAGAGAACACTCATCTTCTTCCTTTCTTGTTCTTCACACACTCACATAGCTAGATCCAAGTCTCTTTTGATTTTGTTGACAATTCTTAATTAGAGATTGATTTTCACTTTTAATTTTCAATTTTGATTTCATTTTTCTATGTTAGTTTAAATCCATGCATACATGATTATATATATATATATGTATCTATTTTGAATTCTCTGATGGTTTGGAAGTATGATCTATGAGAAAGATGATTCCTTTGTTCATACCTATATCTTGATTACTCCTATAACCTAGAATTCTTATTGAATTTCATCTCCAATAGGATATTTGTAAGTCCCTTTGATCCATAGGATATTTGTAAGTCCCTTTGATCCATGATCTAAAGTTCTTCATAGAACTTGAGGGCTAAATTGATTGGGAATCATGTTAATTAAGTTGATCTATGAGTTTGATCTCTCTAATAAACTTCAATCATCACTTAAGATGTTTTTCTCACACTTTAAAATGAACTAGATAAAATTCAGCAAAATAGATTGGTTTTGTCCATAAGATTTGGTCCACCAAAACCCATAGATTGATGGATTTCAAATTTTCTGGATAAACTTTGATGAATTAGCTTTCCTTCGATCAGTTTTGAGAACCTCTAGGATCTATATGCTATTTTTAGAACTTGTTGAGAAATCGGTTGACAGATTTGAACATAGTCTCTTTGTGCTTGAATTTCAAAAAATCTATAATAGTTATCGGTGTTTCGCTTTTTGGGGATGATTCTACAATGAAATAGCTTTCTTTTGGCACTAAATAGAGCTTCACACGAGTTTTGTAGAATTAATTTTGATTTTTACAGGAACAGTGGACAGTCCTGGTCCATTGTTCCCAAAACTCTTATTTCTCAAACTTCAAAAATGGTAAAGAGGTTCTACTTTTTGGAGAAGATCTCTAAGTCATGTATCTAACTTTATGTAAAAGGGTTTTAACCTAGCTCATGTTTAAGACCACTTTTGATAGGATTCATTAGAGGTTGTTGAATCTGGAAATTTGATTGATGACATGTTTTTTTGTTTATCATGCATATCATTTGCTTGCATGTATTTTTGCAATGATTGGGTATTTTTTGGAGTCTTAGTTTAGAGAATTGAATGCCGTGGATTCGGACTTTGATTTGTGGATTTGCCTCGTCTACATGTGGCTTAGTGCCCATGTATCGTGTACTATCTCTCTCCTTTCTCTTAGAATTTTTCTAGGCTTAAAACTTTATTTTCAAAGACACATTTCCTTTAGGATAGTCTCCGTTTAAATGATTATATGTTAGAGACATCTTATCTAGGAATGTTGCATGATTGCATTACACGTTCCCTTTCTTTTTGCTTTTTGCGACTCTGCTTGAGTCAACTCAATGTAAGTCTTCTCGTTCCCTTTTGCATATCATGACATGTTTCCTTTACTTGCATCGGTCCCGGGCGGGACTAACCACTGTAAGTATACCTCTCCCTTATATTGCATGTGCATCCGACTTCTACTTGATTTAACCTCTTGATATGATTTTCCTAGATGTTCCCCTTTTGACATGTATATACTCTCTATTATGTTTGAGGAAACAACACCAATTATGAATTAAGATCAAGGATATTTGAATCAAGGCCTACCGTTCGGTAGGGCGAGGAAGGGGTGATTTAGCCTTACTTGGGCTCTTTCCCCTCTCGTACCAAGACCCCCAAACCTAGTTTCTGGTAATGAAGAGCTAGTGACCTTATTCAATTTTGGGCGAGTCAAACTTGGGTTTCCTAATTCCCAAAAAAAATTAGGTAGCGACTCTTTGTCTCTAGGATCACGTGAGGAAGTCCTAGTTTTCCTTGAAGTGTGCTCCTTGGGATCCGTCATGGGACACTATAGAGGGAGAACGCTAGGACCCCTCATCAACGCATTCCGCGGTCCATACCAGCCCTTGACAGTTCCAGCAGATGATTGTCATTGGTTAACTTGGGGTTGATATTGGACAGCCACCAGAACCCTTTCAACTTGAACATTTGCATAATTCACCTCAAATTATATGGCTACTTCCACGAGGTCTTCCTCTACGTGGATAACAGTTTTCTTACTTCTCCGGACTTTCCTGGGCTTTCGATCCCCCAAAGGTTTAATGGTCCCTGATTTGGTACTTTTGAGGTGGGAAAAGGTTATAATGGTCAGGACTAGGGTTTATGTTGGGTGATTGGAAAGGATTGAGGGTTTCTGGACTTTTGCAAGAGCTTTATGCGACAAGATCAGTTTCATGGGTTTTCCTTTTGAGGGTGATAGGTATGTCAAACATAGTTGCAAGATCCAGGTTATGAGGATGGGCTAGGGAACTCAAGCGGGTCAGAGAAAGGGTAAATGGGCTTGGGTCTTGTGGCAAAAGGGGGTTATGAGTAAGATTTGGATTTGGGCTAAGGATTTGGGAAGGGCCTGGGCATGGGACAATATCTTGGCTAGGCTTGGGATCAAGGTTATTGTGGGCCTTATAAGGTAATTGGGTTTGTATGGGCCTGTTTTATGGGGAAGTGGTGGGCTGGATTATATCTGGTGGTTCCACTACAAAGTAGGTTTGGGAGTTGCCGCCTTTCTCAGTGTAGTTAAAATCGGTGGGGAGATTAGGGTTTGAAGGTGGAAAGAGGGATCTTACCAGCACATCAGGAGTGGGATTCCGTACAGCCTCCACAGCAGGCTCCTCCAAATTCGTCGTATATAGCTGAGCATTAGCTGTAATACCTTCTATGAGAGGACACGTGTTGTTCGCACCATGACGTTCGGGTACCAATGTACTACTCCTGACACCACGATTGTGGAGGTAGGAATGTTGCTCCTAGTCCCCATGGACAAGACCACGTGCCCTAGCAAGAGTCGTGGGATGCACAAGCTAGTGACGGAGATCGTTAGATTCATCCACCGGGGGAGCCATAGCCGGCGGCATCCTTGGTTGTTGCCCTCTCAGCTCTGGTCCATACCCCAAATTCTTCTCAAAGATACATCCCTCTAGATCATGACCAATCTAGCCACAACAATAACGTAGATTGGATAATCGTTCATATTTAAACTCCGCCCAAATTGGGGGGGAGTCCCTTTCTCGTTGTTTCAAACCGCAAAGGCAAAGGGTGAGTAATATCAATTGCAACTCTGAAGCGTAGAAAGTTCCTAGTGAAAAATTGTGAAGTCTCACGATCATCTCCAGAAAGAAAGTGCCCGATGCTTTCAGCAATGGTTTTCCCATTCTCAAAGTTTAATTTCTCAAAAGGGAGACCATGTACCTGGAGAGATATGTATTGTCCCCCCAGTAATGGATCTCAAATTTCTTTTTCATTTTCCATGCACCATTGATAATGTTAAGGACCCCTTGCCTTTTAAGTTGCTTGTCTACTATGATTTTCCCTATAAGGCTTAGAGAAATGGCTTTGTTGACTATGGGACTGTCTTTGGCAAGATTTATCTGTAAGTTGCCTAGATGATGAGTGTTAGGGTTAGTGTTGGTCATGATAGTTAGGGCAAGGGGGAGAATAAAGGGAAAAAGGTAGATGGGAAAAATCAGATGGGGAGGGGATATATGGGGAGAGAAAAGAGTGGAGATGTAGGGATAGAAGAAATCAAAGAATAGAAGGAGAAGAAAAGGGGAGGAGGAAGACTGGGAAACCCATCTCCGAAGAGGAAAAGCTCGCAGCAGGAGCGCTAGAATGTTGGCCATGACCAAGAAATGCACCGAAAACTACAAGGATCAAAGTGTTAGACTTGAAACTAGAGGGAACAAAGTGAACCTTTGCCCAAACTACATGGTACTACAATATAATTTAGCCAATTAAATTCTAATTAGCGCGAGGATAATGGATATTCTTAAAATGTTGAGTTTTTTTTTACCCTAAAATCCCTAATCATCATTCAATAGTAGTGAAATTCCTCCAAATTTCTTTCTCGGTCAAAAAACTCCCTAATGAAATTTTCTTGAACTGATTTACCATTTTTGTTACATAAGGGAAGATATTATATCAAATAGGGGTGGCAATTATAGACCTGACACGGCAATCCGACACGAAAATAAACGGGTTTGGGTGACTCGTATAAGGTCACGGGTCATAAACGAGTTAACCCGTTTGACACGATTAATAAACGGGTTAGGTCACACTTTAAGCGGGTCAATCCGTCTAACCCGTTTGACCCAATTAAGTTCGGTTGGGGATTTTTTATAATTTCTAAAAATAATTGTGAATAATCTGGAAGTCAAAAATATAAATAATATAAATAAGAACAAAAAAACATTTCTTTGAAAAAATATACATAAAAAAATCTAAACTAAAGTTTTTTTTGTTTTTGGCTCCCAAAAAAAAAAGAGTAGTTACCAACTTACCAGTTACCAAACAAGTAAATCTATATATAATAATTAATAACTAATGTAATAAAAAAAATTAATAACTAATAAGGGAGGGAGGAGCTGGAAGCATTGCATCAAAAAAAAGAATTGATACATTTCATGGGAAGACTTGTTTGTGTTATTAGTAGGGCTGTAAGCTATTTTCGAATAACCGAACTGAGCTAACCGGTCAGTTTTCTTAAAATTACCTACAAATAAAAAACCGATCCGACCACCCAAAATGGCAAAATCAACCAAAAGGCGAAAAAATTGACCAAACCGACCACTTCAGTTGGTTTTCAAAACATAAAAAAATAAAAAATAAGAAAATAAAAAATTCAAACCGAACCGATGACACCCCTACATGGGTTAGACGTGTTAAACGAGAGACCCGTGTATGACCCGACACGATTATGACACGTTAAGAATGACACAATTATAACCTGAAACGATTATGACCTGACCAATTATGATCCGACACGATTCTGACCCGACACAACCCAATTGTCACTCCTAATATCAATCCCTTAAATCACTCTTTTTATTTGGTAAGTCAAACAAAAATTAATTGACAATTTAAAAGACTACATATTTATACAGTGGTCGGTTGGTTTTCAAAACATGAAAAAATTGAAAAAAATAAAAATAAAAATTCAAACCGAACCGATGACACCCCTACACGGGTTAAACGGGAGACCCGTGTATGATCCGGCACGATTATGACACGTTAAGAATGACAGATTATAACTCGACACGATTATGACCCGACACAATTATAATCCGACACGATTCTGACCCGACAGGACCCAATTGTCACCCCTAATATCAATCCCTTAAATTACTATTCTTATTTGGTAACTCAAATATAACTTAACTAACAATTTAAAAGACTCTTACATATATATATATATATATACACACATGAATGATCACTTTCTTCAACAAGATACTCTTATCTACATAATATATATATATCACACACACACACGTTTGTTTGTATGTATATATACATATATAATTGTATGGTGGGAGATCTTCAAATACGAGAATGCAGGCGTGCCAGACAAATATTCTCTTGAAATGTGAACAATTTGACAAATCAAACGAGTGAAGAGACAGAGGAATGAAATCTCCTCAAATAGGTTCTAATTGCTTTAACCAAAGATTAAAGACTTAAAGTAAGAAACACCGATATGGTAAAAGAAATAGCAGAGATAGATTTCTATTAAATCCTTTACAAATGGGGGTTCCATCAGAAATGGCGATCACGCCTTCTAATTGGAACTCATCTAGGAATCTACTCCTAAAATAAGTAATTAAACTGGAATTGAAAGACAAAGGAATATTACAATGCAACATACGAAAAATGCTAAGTGTTTTGGTCAGATCCATTTTCTCTTCTAATCTCCCTCCTTATATAGATTACAGTGACCATAACCGTTGCCCAGCAGTTGAGAAACCACCCACTATCTCCATGATTTGGGAATAATGGGCTTCATCCATAATTGCACATATCATTACCCCTGTGTCACACGTGTCATTGATCCGCTCAAACATAATTGCCAATAACTGCTCAGCCATTGACATGGCATACACAGTGGGTTATACGTAGTGCGCCAGTTGGGTTTAGAACCCCAGGCACTTAAGCCAGCACTTAATGTTATGTCACCATTGGGAGTGACTGTTAAGCTGGGTAAAGTATGTAAAGATTACCCATTGACCTTGGGAGATAGGAATCTTCCAGCAGACTTAGTAGTTCTGTCAATGTCTTCGACATTACCCTAGGGATGGATTGGTTGACTAAATATGGTGCCAACCTGGACTGCCCTACTAGGACGATTGTATTTTCGATACCTAGATATTCGATAATCAGATTTCAGTGTCAGCCGACAAGCCAAATGTTTCTTACAAGTTATTTGGTTACAATCGGGAATAAGATCACAAAACTCATGATGAATCAAATCCCTACCGCACAAGACTTTTAGGATGTATTCCAGGATATTAAAGAACTTCCACCAAAAAAAGAAATAGACTTCTGTGTAGAACTAGTACCTGGAATATTGTTGATATCTAAGATTCCATATAGGATGGCACCAACTGAGATGTTGGAACTAAAGAAGCAAGTTCAGGAACTTGAAGATTTGGGATTTGTTCGCCCGAGTACGTCACCTTGGGGAGCACCAGTTCTATTTATGAAAAAGAAGGATGGAACACTTTGACTCTGTATAGACTACATGGATTTGAACAAAGTAACGATTAAGAATAGATATCCACTTCCTCGGATAGACGATCTATTCGACCAGTTACAAGGATTAAGAATCTTTTCAAAGATCGATCTGTGTTATGGATATCACCAGTTGCTAGTTCAATCAGAGGATGTGCCGAAGACTGTGTTTAGGATGAGATACGGGCATTATGATTTTCTAGTTATGCCTTTGGGATTAACGAATGCGCCAGCATTATTCATGGACTTGATGGATAGAGTATTCAGACCATGTCTGGATCAATTCATTATAGTTTTCATTAGCAACATCTTGATTTACTCAAAGACAGAGAAGGATCACAATGAACACTTATAGATTGCTTTACAGACACTTCGAGATAGCATGTTGTATGCAAAGTTCAGCAAGTATGAATTCTGGCTATAGGAGGTCAAATTCTTGGGACATGTTATATCTCAGGACGGTATCTCAGTGGAGTCATCTAAGATTGATGCAGTTTACGCTAGAACAGACCGACCAGTGCGATAGAGGTCAGAAGTTTTCTTAGTCTAGCAAGATTTTATCAGAGATTTGTCGAAGGATTCTTTAAGATTGCAGGACCTTTAACGAATTTGACAAGAAAGGAGATAAATTATGAATGGATGGATAAGCATGAATATGCATTTCAGGAGTTAAAGGAAAGATTGACTTCTGCACCAACACTTGCGATACTTAAGAGTGAAAAAAGGTATATGATCTATAGTGATGCATCGCACCAAGGATTGGGTTGTGTACTTATGCAAGATGGGAATGTCATTGAATATAAATCAAGACAGTTGAAGGTACATGAGAAGAACTATCCTACACATGATTTGGAATTGGCAGCAATAGTGTTTGCATTGAAGATTTGGAGACACTATCTCTATAGAGAGAAGTTTGATCTGTTTTCTGATCATAAGAGCCTAAAGTATTTATTCTCTCAGGAGTTGAACATGCTACAATGAAGATGGATAGAGTTACTTAAAGATTATGACTTTTTGTTACAATACCATCCAGGTAAAGAAAATGTTGTAGCCAATGCTTTAAGTCGTCGACCTCGACTAGTAATGTAACACCCGTAATTTTGATTATCTATAATGTAATTTTTGGATATTTGTATTTATATTTTCTATATATATATGTAAATGATATTTTGAGAATGCTTGACATAGCATGGGTGTTCATACATGGCATAGCATAATTCATGATTTCAAAACAAACCTTCATTGTTTCAATAAACCCGAGCGCTTGAGCTAAATTTTTGTGAACAGAAAATTTTACCCCTGGGGTGCTAAAATCCTATAAATATCAACACATTTCATTCATTATGTTTGCAAAAATAGAGAGTTACAGACAGTGGGATATAGAGAGAGATTTAAGAGAAGTTCATACAAACACACACATTTTGCCTTGCATGTCCAATGATTCTTCATGCAATCCTTCCACCAACACATACACATATGTATTTCAACATCCTTGAAGTTCTGGAGCTAAATTCTTGAAGTAACTTTTAAGCTTTGAAGTTTTTTGTAATAATTTGGAGCTCTAGTTCATAACCAACATCATCTGATCATAATCTTTCTCTACATCCATCATCCATTTCATTTTGCATGCATTGTGAGTACTATAACTCACATACTCTATGAATATGTACATGTTATAATCTATAAAATGTGTTGCATGTGTTTGATTCTTCATGATCTAGCTTTAGATCCTCTTGATCATTATGTATTTTCAAGTTTTCATGCAATTTCATCATCTATTGGTTTTGATCATCATTTTAAGTGCCAAGATTCATATATGAGTTGTATATGAACATGTTTAATATGTTTAACATTTTGAATGTGAGTTTTAACTAAGAATCTTGATGTGTATATGTTAAATTTTTATGGGTTTTAAGCTGCTAAAACATACAATGTTCTGATCTACTAAGTGCGAGTGCTCGAGCCTGGAGCGCTCGAGTAGCAGGAGGGCTCGAGTGTAACAGAATTTTGATTCCTTTGCTTGTTTATATGTTGAAGTTAATATGTTTTGTACTATGGATTTTATTAGCTGAATCTGGAGTTGTACATGTTATATATGAACAAGCTTTCCAATCAGTAGTTGTACTTTATGCTTATTCAATATCATTATGATGGTATGTTAGTTTCTTAATATGTTGATTTTCATATCATTATAGAACCTTGTTGACACAAAAAATTTTTGTGTGCGCTTGTGTGCTATACCTAAGTGTAGGTAGACCTGCAAGTAGTATTCTAGTTAAGACTAGGTCGATCCCACAGGGAAGGTCGTAAACTAATTACTTAGATTAAACTCTAAAAAGAAAATGAAAATTCAATATTTTAAAGAGTGTAGAACACGAATTTCCACAATTAACAACTACTGAAAGTAAAGCAATTAAACTAACTATGAATTAACTACTTAACTAAAGAGAATTTAAAACAGTTTTTTTACTTAATAAAAGGGGAGCGTTGGGATCACACGAATCCACAGTGACCTAGCCATCTACCATGCAATTACATTAAAACTCAATGGAGTACATCTTCTATAGCATTTCATATTTCTCTAAAAATAAAGAATCTATAGCCCTTTCATGACCAGGACTATATCTCACAGTTGATTTGAAATACAAGAAGGCGGTTTAAAACAATAGTTAAGACTTGCACTCTGAATGGTGTTAGCATTCAAAGTGGTTTGCAAAAGTTATTGAAGAAAAATGCCTTAAGGCTTAAAGTTCAGAAACTATTTTCACAAACTGAGCATTTGGCGACAGTTTGATAACAAATCTCAAAAACAGAAAGTCTAGGAATACTACATAGAATATTCTCAAGAATCAGAGAGTTCGATCGATCGAATATCGTCATCTCTCAATCGATCGAAATGTTTTCGATCGCTTGACTATATCTCTGGTCCGATCGACTGAACACAGGTTTTACACTACTGCATGGTAGAGGCTGGAGATCACTATTTCATCATGATCTCCCAACTCTAGGACTACTCAAACATGATCTGGAGTGTCACAGATCTATTTTTAACGTAAATATTTCATTAAGGTTACATTTGGTTGTAATTTTAACATGCAAACTACGAAAACTATGGATTTTATCACTAATACTATAAAAACCTACAATTATAACAACTTCAACTACGAGATTAAATAGTTAGAAAGCAAATAAACTAATATAGAAGAACCTAGAATGTAGAGCTTGATTAAACTTATGGAAAAATAATCACAAAACCAATATCCAAGCTTTGGAACCTAAAAACAAGCAAAACTCTATGTCTCTCTCTATAAAACTATTAAAAACAAAGTTGGGCGTCCTCAGGGACGAGTTTACAACTAGTATAAATAGAAAAACCTAAGGCTAGGGTTACAACAAACATTTTTGCTGCGTACGCGTAGGTTTATGATAAAAGCATGTTCGATCGATCGAACATTACTCGATTGATTGAACTTCTGGAATACTTGAGCACTTGAACAGACTTCGATCGATCAAAACTTCGATCGCTTGAGGATTCTTTGATCGCTCGAACTTTAGTTTTTGTCTTTGAATTGTCTTGCTTATCATTAAGCTTCCCTTTTATCTTGGTATTCATTTCTTCACATAGCGAAACAATGATCTGCAGAAATAATAGCTAAAATAATGTAACTTATCATAGATTAATCATATTGTATATAAACTAGCATTGTATTATGAATTGCAAATAAAACAGGGAGTTGTAAACTAAATCAGTGTATTTCTTTCTTTTGGCGCGGTTGTATTTTACAAATACCCCCGCTTGTCACAACCCCCAACTAGCTTATTGCTAGTCCCTAGCAATAAAGCGATAAGAAAAACAAGTTAAACTAATACTACAATGACTAAAGGAAAACAACAAAAATAAACTAAAACAAACTAACCTAAATAGAAAGAGATACTACCTAACTCACTTTCACAGGAATCGCGGTTGCATTTAACAAATGCAACAAGCAGTTAAACCCCTAGGTTCCCCCTAGTGGACGAGTGTTATCTCATGAGGGTTTACAGTGAATGTACCCACAAAATTCTCAATTTTAAGTTCAAAAAGATATAGAAAAACTTTTAAACTATCGCACATTGTATGAAAGCTTTGATAACTATCGCACATTGTATGAAAGTCTCACATGGGTTTACACTCATAAATGAACGTCTCATAGGAACTTGCTTAATAACTATCGCACATTGTATGAAAGCTTTGATAGGAGTAATTTTTATGGATGCTAATGCTTTCATATTTGACTCTATGAAAAACGGATATTTAGAGTGTATAGTCTCGTGAATAAAATACTACTTACTAGAGGAGCGATCTACCGTGGATAACTCAATTCACACATTCATGTTCAAACTAATTTATTAAGAATCATTAAGACTTTAAAATTTCGGTTGTTTAGAGAGAATATGCGTCTTAGTATGTGATGAAGTCTATCTTCTCATTCTATACTTTACACTTCTCCAACCAACTTCCCTTCTTTGCATTTTTTTTAATATATACTCCTTTTTACTCAACCATTTTTTTTGTTTAGAAGACTGTATGTACTCCTACAACTACTCTCCTCTTAATCACATACTTTGACAGATTATTCATGTTAGATGCACAATGGGGTCCATTGGGGTCAATGTATAAGACTAGGAGTTTATATTTTCATAATAGAATTAGCAATTAGTGAATCAGTGTGGGGTTCAAAATGAAACGGTTATCGTAGGTAAGGAGATATAGATAGTGGTTGAGAAATAATATTGATGGCTTAACTCATTTTCTTAATTTCATAGTTTTAGCATTACAGTGTTTATCGAGTTTAGTTGGTAGATCTTCAACATTCTCCTCTAATAAGCAGCCAAAATGAAAAATTCATTGAGACTAGTGCAATGAATTTAATTCGCATAATCAAGAAAAACAATCCGACTGTATGTGACAATTCCCTCAGAAACAAAGATTGGATCAAAAGCTCACTAAGGGTACTTAGTTTCCACTACTCATCCTTTTAGCACAATAGCCGTATTAACTCATTTTTAGGTTTTCTACATAGCTATCAACTAGTGCATAGGAATGTTGGATACATAAAAAGTTGACACATGCAATCATCCTAGTAATACTAGAAAAAATGCGTGAACCAATTCATAAAAGGATGAGAGTAATACGAATGTATCATTGCATGGTAACAACTAAGCAGGAGTGGATGTTCAAAGTTATTCTGCCAATTAAGTTCAAAAGTTACCAAAAATTTTCAATTTTAATTAAGAACTTGAGATTGTACGATATTGGCAATGAAATTATCCAGATTGCTAAGTGTGAACATGTACATGTGATTATCTATCTGCATCCCACCCCCAACTGAAACTAACAATGTCCTCAGAAGTTGATTTTCAAATGAAAATAGATGGATGTCACCTGATAGAAGCAAAGTAGTAATACCAATCATAGCAACCTGTAACTGAAACAGACAATCTCCAAACAGCCAAGATCAAAAGAAATAATATATAATGACAAAATAGGATCCATATAATATAAAATAACCAATCACTGGAATGATAAAACAATAAAAGTATAGAGCAGTGATCAAAATGTCCAAAACACCCATACAGTCCCAACATAGCCAAACATCCAAAAGAAAACTAAGAGAGAGGAGAGAGAAAATAGCAGAATAAAAAAATACAACAAAACTCCCACTCTCATGAAGTAGCATAATCTACTCATTAGCAACATCGGACAGAATCTCTTCGGGTGCGGCAGGATCATCAGCAACTGGAGGCGGTGCTGTCGATTCTCCCTGGGCATGAGCCTAAGACCGCTGTCTTAGCTTGAACTGCTACACAGTAGCAATGGGGCCCTCCTCCTCCTTGGTATTTAGCTCTTCAGCCTCATAAGGCATCCTAGAAGCTACTCCCTCGGTGTCAGTACCGCCGCCTCTCCTCTTCTTGGCTCCCATTTTCTCCTTCCTTTTTCTTTTCTCTTCCTCTTCTGTGCATCTGAGCAACGGGCCGCTGTTTTCCCAAATCTGCTCGAAGAAGTCTAAAATGTATCAGGGTGGAGGGGGAACAATCCAGCCTGGGCCACAACACTATGAATGTCCCACGCACCCTTCAGATGTTTCTTCGCAAAAACATAGCGCGTGGGCAGTACCAAAAACTCAATATATAACCGCGAGAGATAGACCCACTTTCCTATCCCCATAGTGTATAAAGTACGAACGTACCACAGTGCTAACTTCTCGTGGTAGGATGTCGTGAATATGCAATTACACAGCACCAAATGGAGCATGTGGTAATCGTTGGTCAAGAGTTGGTCCTCGATCAGAGACGAGCCATTCCAGAACTAGACGGCACCGCCTGTAATCTCTCGCACAATTGTGGCATTATGGGTCTCAGGAGCTCGCACCCTATGGGGACAGTCATACTCGGGCTCCTCAGGAACTCCTAGAGCAGCAGATAAAGTCGCCGGACTGAATGTAATCTCCCAGCCGCAGAAGAAAGATCGATACGTGAACGGGGCGGCCGAGTCCTTAATCATGGTGGCAGCAACCTCTCTCACCCAAGAGATATTGACCCTCCTAGGCTGGGTCAACATCTAATACCACTGCGGCATCGCCTGAATCCTCGCTAAGAACCAGGGCACTGAAAGCCACACCGTCTCAAGGGGTTACTCCAACATAACCTTGCGGTGGCTAAAGAATCATGTGTACCAGGATTGATCAAACATATTCCGGAACCCATGATCTGGTACCGGGTACAGAACGGTCAAGTCAAAGGGCTTTTCCCTATGATAGCCCATTACAGGATTCATAGTGGGGGACCTGAAATAGGAAATGAATAGAAAGGACTAATGAAAACAAAAATAACAGAACCAAAACAAAAACTACATCTGCATCAGTTCGATCGGTCGAAGAATTTTTGATCGATTGAACAGGGACTGGTCCCGATCGCTTGAGCCTAGTTCAATCGATCGAACACAGAAGAAACACGGGGACAGCGATGCAGTGCAGAAAAACAAAGAACACGAGAAATATAAGATTAAAACTATATTTAATTAGTCTAAAGATCAATGGGGGCACCCCCATTAGAGTCGTATGGAAAGAAACTTAGGGGTTTTAAAAATTGACCCTTACCTCAAGATGAAGTGCAGTGGAAAGAGAAAGAGATGATGGTGATGACTTAGGGCACCAAGGATTCTTTAATGGACGTGTGTATTTAGGGAAGTACAAGACTCGCCGAAGCTCCCTTCTCTGTGTACAATCGCTCCAAGGAATGAGGGAAAGAGAGAAACTAATGAAGAGTGTTGGGGACGCCTCATTTAAATACAAGTCTCGATCGATCGAGAAAGTTCGATGGATCAAAATTTCAATCGATTGAGGCTCATTCAAGCGCTTGAATGCTGAACACGTCGATCTATCGAGATGTTTTCGATCGATTGAACACGAAATTTCAATCACTCTTGGAGCAGAATTCCTGTGCACCCCAACTAACACAAATAGTTCTGGACATACAAGGACAGTCTAAAAGTAGTGTAAACATAGACATGTAAGCCAGAATTCACCATCATCGTAATAAAAAGTTGCAAATTTTATAAATATAAATTTATAATAGCATCCATTTTGTAAAATTATTTCCCCATCTTGGTACATAGATATTTCAAAGAAAAACTACACTTAAAACCAAAACTAACAATTTTTTGTCTAGCATTACACTTCAATTGAGAAAAGATGAATCAAATGACAAAACATAACCGAAGTAGGTCGCTATTGTTCGAACATGAAAATTCCCTCTTCCGCAATTGTTTTGTTCTCCGCCAAATCTTCGAAGGTGGAGTCCAAACTTGATAATTCCCTTTCCCAGAATAGTTGAAAAGCAGCGAGGATATCATTGAGCAAGTCTGAAATCTCAAAAGAATTGGTGGCACAAACAAGAGGTGATCCAGATGGAGACATTGATAGAGGAGTGTAATTCTGCAGCGGACCTTCTTCTTGCTGCGGAGTACTCGGGGACCCTACAGGAGGTCCATGAAACAATAAATACGGAAGGAACACATGTGGTAGCATTGGATTCATAGTGATAATCCTGGACAAAGACAACAAAAGAAAACAAAAAAGGAAAGAAATTAAATAAAATAAATGAAAGAACTATCAGTGAAAGGAACAAACAAATAAAGAAAGAAAAAAAGAAAAATGAGACGCGACAATGAATTAACCTCACTATTGGCATGATAGAACCATGTGCACTAGCAGGTAGGGGCATTAAAGTCGGAACAATAAATAGCTCATGTGCGCAAAGATTTATAGAACTGAGGTGATGACGATGAAGTCATCCACATATGTGAAGACAACGTTATGGCGTTCGGGCACCACATCTTGTAAATTGTCTTCATCCCATGGTTCCCACAATGAGTCATTCTCCCACTGTTCCAAGAGTGCATCATCTACTTCCCCGACGAAATACCCCTCTGGTTCTTCTTCTTCCTCTGGGAGATCCATAGGTTCAAAAGGGTTAATGTTGAGGAGGGTAGGGTTGTAAGGGATGTACCCTTGGGTCAGGTCAATAACATCATCTGTCCCTAGCCCTTGATAACGAGAAAGGTAGAATGCAATCTCCTCGGCAGTCCATGGTGGGTTAGGATATTCTGAATCAGCCTATGACCCAATTGAGTGAACGTCATCATCTCTCATTCTTACAGCCTACAGGGGAGAGATTATATGGAATAGCATATTAGAGTTGAAGTCACACTCAAAAAGATAGAAATAAATAAAAATAACAAAGTATAATAAAAGGAAAGAATACAACAACAATGTAAGAACATTCTTTGGTGTTTTAAGTAGAGGAATAGGCAGGCTCATCTAGCTGGATGTGCTCAGCTTCTTGTTAGAAGTTCTCCAAGAACGGTTTTAATCTTTGGCCATTGACCTTGAAACTTTAATCGTTCTTTGAATTTAATAGCTCGACGACCCCATATGGAAAGATAGATTTAATAATAAATAAACCTGTCCACCGGGATCGGAGCTTCCCTGGAAAAAGGTAAAGGCGAGAGTCGTAAAGTAAGACTTTCTGCCCCAGCTCAAATGATTTACAAAAGATTGTTCTATCGTGACAAGCCTTTAACCTCTACTTATGCAACTTAGCATAATCATACGCATCTCTACAAATTTCCTTGAGCTCTGCGAGTTGGAGTTTTCTTAGCTGACCCCCTTCTTTAATATCAAAGTTTAATGAGCGTGTTGCCCAATAAGCTTTACTCAATCTCGACAGGGAGGTGGCAAGCTTTTTCATACACTAGCCTGTACAGGGACATGCCCAGGTTTGTTTTATACGCGGTACGATACGGTACGCCCATAGAGCATCGGCCAGTTTATATGCCCAGTCTTTCCTATTCAAGAATATGCTTGATTTCTCAGTTAGCTAACTCAGCATGCCCGTTAGTTTGTGGGTGGTAGGCTAGAGCAATCTTGTGATTGATCCCGCATTTCTTGAGGAGTGACTCCAAGGGTCTATTACAGAAGTACTTGTCTTAGTCACTTATTAATGCCTTCGGGGTTCTGCAACATGACAGGATGTGTTCTTTTAAAAAGGACGTCACTGTTTTGTGGTCATTGTGTCACGTCGGTATTGCTTCCACCCATTTTGACACATACTCCACAGCTAAGAGTGTGTATTCGCAGTTGTTTGATTTCAGGAATGGGCCCATGAAATCTACATCCCAACAATTAAATATTTCAATTGTGATAATAGGGGTTAAGGGCATAGCATTCCTTTTTGAAATGGTACCAAGCTTTGACAGCGTTGGCACATTTTACAAAAGGAATAGGCATCTTTAAATACTGTGGGCCAGTAGAAACCGTTGTGTAGGACTTTTTGTGTGGTCTTTTGCAAAGCAAAGTGACCACCGTAGCCTTCAGAATGGCAAGAAGCTAGGATAACAGTTATATCCTTATTTGGAACGCAACATCTGATGACCTGATCGGCACAATACTTGAATAAGTACGGGTCATTGAAGAAGAAGTGACGTGCGAACGAGAGAAAACATTTTTATCTTGCTTTGACCAATACCCGGGGGTTTCTCCCGTGACTAGATAATTTACTATATCCGCATAATAGGGCAAACTGGAAACAGTCATCAGTTGGTTGTCCGGGAGTTCATCCTTAACTGGCAGCGGCTCAGTATTATCAATAAACGTTAACCGAGATAATGGTCTGCGACCACATTCTCTACTCCTTTATTATCTTTGATTGTGATATCAAACTCTTGGAGCAGGAGTATCCAACAGATAAGCCTTTGTTTTGCATCTTTCTTGGACAACAGGTATTTGAGGGCCGAGTGGTCTATAAAACAGACGATTGGGGACCCTATCAGATAAGACCTAAATTTATCTAAGGCGAATACTATAGCTAATAGCTCTTTTTAGTAATTGTATAATTAATTTGAGTTTCGTTAAGTGTTTCACTGGCGTAGTAAATTACATACGGCTTATTATCTTTCCTTTATCCTAGAACTGCACCAATGTCGTAGTCACTAGCATCACACATTAGTTCAAATGGCGAACCCCCGTCGGGTGCCTGTATTATTGGTGCGGAGGTAAGATGCTCTTTTAGTGCATCAAACGATGTTTGACAGCTTTTCGACCACTCAAATGGTGTGTCTTTAATGAGTAGTTGACAGAGTGGTCGGGATATTGCACTAAAATTCTAGATAAACCGACGATAAAATCCCGCTTGTCCCAAAAGAGAACGAATGTCCTTGACTGTACGAGGAACATGTAGATTTGAGATTATGTCAATTTTTGCTTTATCCACTTGGATACCTTTTGTCAAAAATGATGTGGCCGAGGACTATTCCATTGGTTACCATGAAATGACATTTTTCCCAGTTTAATACTAGGTATTTGTCCTCGCATCGTGCTAGCACACATTCAAGATTGTCTAAGCAATTTTCAAAACTATGGCCGAACACAGAAAAATCGTCCATAAAGACTTCAAGTATCTGCTCGACCATATCACTGAAGATACTTAACATACACCGTTGAAAAGTAGAGGTGCATTGCATAAACCGAAGGGCATATGACGGTAAGTGAAGGTACCGAATAGACACATGAAAGTTGTTTTTTCCTGATCTTCAGGAGCGACTTTGATTTGGTTATACCCACTATGTCTGTCCAAAAAGTAATAGTACTTATGACCCGCCACTCATTCTAGCATTTGATCCATGAATGGTAATGGAAAGTGGTCTTTTTGGGTAACAGTATTCAGTTTTTGGTAATCGATACACATCCGCTATCCAGTGGGGACGCGTGTTGGTACCAATTCGCCGTCTTTATTAGGAATAACCGTTATGCCTCCCTTCTTTGGTATCACTTAGGTTGGACTGACCCAAGGGCTGTCAGATATAGGATATATGATCCCAACATCAAGTAGCTTGAAAACTTCCCTTTTGACTACTTCTTGCATGTTGGGATTCAGATGCCTTTGCATTTTTCGTGAAGGTTTACCGTCTTCCTCCAAATATATTTTATGGGTATAAACAGACGAGCTTATGCCTTTGAGGTCAGCAATAGTCCATCTCAATGCTCCCTTATGTTGTTTCAGCATTTGGATTAGTTTATCCTCTTGTTCAGAATTTAACATAGATGAAATTATGACAGGATAAGTCTTTTTAGTTCCTAGGAAAGCGTATTTGAGCTCCTTTGGAAGCTCCTTTAATTCCCGTGGACATGGAATCGGTCATCCACTCTTTCAGTTTGTTTGAAATTAATTTGGATCAAAGAAAGAAAAGTAAGGTCTATTGAAAGCAGATATAGAGTCACCACTTGGTTTTTAAGGAACCAAGAAACCTAATTTTTACTCACCCAAATGGATAAAGGGCACTGGTCCTTCATAACCAAAGAACTTGACAATTAATACTATGATAATATATTACATCACATAAGAATCTTGAAATGGAAGATCAAAAGATAAGATATCATTCATAAGATCTAAGCCAAACATCACACAATGTAAAGGTGAAAGATCACACAAACAAACCGAGGAAAAATTGTCTAATCACATATCAAGGAATCAAGTTTTCCTAATCTAAAGGGGACATGAATTGTTCTTGAAACAAATTAATCAAAGAAATCAAAAAAATGCTTAGCAAGCTAATATGATGCATGTTAATCTTTGAGAAGAGAAGATCTCTCAATCCCCGAGATGGATGAAAAATGAAGATTAGATCGAGGGAAAGCATGAACGTATGATCAAGTTCATTCCTTATAATCTCCTTAGATTAGGATTCACAAAAACTCTAAATCTTGCATGGATGCAATGTATGATCCTAGAATGTGCAAAGGTTGTAGTGTGTTTGTGTACATGGACTTTCTAAAGTGACTTAGAAGTTTAGAGTATGTATGAATGCATGAAGAAAATCATCATAGGATATGTACAGATGTAGTATGGACAACTTCCTAAGATATGAACTAATTTGGAGTACATGTGAGCATCAAATCAAAGAATGAAAGTAAAAGTATGCTTGCTGCTAATAGTGGATAGAACAGTGAGTTGATCTTGTAGAAATGGAATAGTGGGGTTATAAATGTTTTTAGTTTATGAATTTTTTTTGAGATCATCCTTATTGTGTCTAGAACACATATCAAAAAGCCATTATTCAATAACTATTATAGATTGAGAGAAATCATATAAACAATAGAGGTTACTCAGAAACAGAGTCCGTACTGTCAACTGAAATGTTAAAAAATCATAGAAAATGAAAACAAAACATCTAGAGGCCCATATTATGCAAACAATTCCCTAAGACATTGAAGGTCAAGGGAAAAATATGTTTGGACCACTTCTTTTGGAAAGTTTTCTGAAAAACAAGTTGAAAGTCAACCTAGCTGCTGTGACAGCAAAAACAGAATGTCTTAAATGAATGTTTGGGTCAAAATGGAACCCTTCTAAGTGTTTTCAAGCCAAACCAAAAATCATGGGTGTTCTATAATGAGTTAGGAAGACTTTACAAGTTGTCTTGTAATCACCCTTTGAGTATTGAGTTCTAGAGAAATCTTTGAACTCAGATCATTCACTATTTTGAAGATTTTTGGTAAAACAAGGCTTGTTTCTTGGAATCCAAATGTTAGGGGTTTAGAGGGGTTTTGAAATAGGGGTTTTAAAAGCAAATTTTTAGCACAAAAAGGGGATTAAGACCACTTAAGAAATCAACATCAAACTCATCATTAAGAACTCCCAATGTTGTTGGCACAAACATAGTTTTGTTTGAGAATATGACTTCAATAACACATATGAATGTATTGAAGTTAGAATCATCATCCATCAAACATGTCTTTGAGGTCAAGAGCTACTATCCATAAGGATTCACTCTCCTCAAACAACATGTTATCTAGATGATGATAAATATATAAGTCATCAAAGAAAAATAAAAAAGAAATGAGGTGAGAAGAGATGAACATAATATGTAAACAATCAATATTAATAAGCATTCAAATAGCAATCAATAGTTGATCATCATTAAGATATTGGACTTGTAGCTTGGTGTTTCACTCATATATGGTGACATTTGGGCATGGAAATAGCTTCCTATCTCATGAATACTCAAGAATGGTGGTTGATGAGGGTTTTAATGTGAAGTATAAGAGAGGTAATGGAAGAAAACAAGAGTAGAACTCACTTTCTTATAGAAAATCAGTGGAAAGAAGCTCACTTTCTCTCTTCTAACCTATCTCTATCTCTCTTTGTCTCTACAACTTTCTCAAGCATTGCAGTTGGCCCCCCCAAAATGAAGAGCAAAGGGGGGTTTATATAAGCCAATTTGGGGTGATTTTGGGATTTAGAAAGTGCTCCCATTGGTCCCAAACATCTGTGAACATAAAACTACATCGTTTTGGTCTTTAATTATTCAATTTGGACCCCCAAAATAAATTTAAAAAATGGGATCTACGGGGGTTGAGTGTTACCATGGCATTGACCCAGTGCCGCCGCGACACTGCTCCTCAGACGCCCAGAAATTTGTATTTAGGCCCCCAGAGGTTCCAGTATTCGCGAAAAGGCCCTATTTCGTCTAAAATTCACAGAAAATACATAGGAACTCCAAATTAAACTTATGATATACCATTGGAAAGGTAATGGAGTCTACTTTCCATAAAAAAAAATAGTTCAGAGTCAGATCACTTTGAAAAGTTTTGCAGTATTTGCGATATAAGTCGATTTGATCTTCTTTTTCACCTTCAGAAATCCATAATAAATTCATTTTGAATTCAAAAATTATGTGCGATATACCATTGGAAAGCTATTGACCTCTAGTATCCATGAAAATTATTTGAAAAATGACACAGTGCTCCAGTTTGAAAGTCAACTATTAGGTTAAATCAGTCAAACTTGGGATCTCCAGGAAGTTCTGGGAACCTCTGGGAGCTCCCAGGAGTTGACGTTTTCATCCAATTTTCTTTTAAAACTCATTTTAGTACTTTTCACATGATCTAGAATGATCTCAAAATTTTTTGGAGAATTTGGATGATTTCGATCAAACCCCGATCAAACCTGGTTAAACATGGGTCAAACCGTTCAACGGGGACATTTCGGGAACTTCTTGGACTTCCGGAGTCTCTGGGAGCTAACGATTTCATTTGATTTTGCTTTAAAACTCATTTTATCACTTTTCTTACAACATAGCATGTTTCCAGAACTTTTGGTCCAAATTAAGGAGTTTTTTGGCTTTCAAGGGCATTTTGGTCATTCTGAGCATTTTGAGAGATAAAACTAACTTCCAAGAGTCCTTTTTGAGTCTTTTTCGATCATTGTGAACCACCAAGCTATGGGTCTCCTAAATCTAATAGCCGACAAAATGGGGTGTCTACAGTTTGCCCCTCTTTGGCATGAATTTGCAAGACAACACATGTCGCAAGTGAGTGCCAAAGCTTTGAAGGAGATAGGTCTTTTTGGAGGCTATAGATTTAGGATAAAAGCGTTGCAAAAGATGCAAGGATAATGCTAAGGCTAGTGCTGGTCGTGCTCTTCGTGACCTGCCTACGTATCCCAAGGAGAATCAGACCAGGACGTAGTTCAGGGCACAAAGAAACAAATACATGCAAAACAAGACAGGTGGATGCCACGCTATGAGGATGATATGCAATGCATGGATGTAATATGAATTGTGTCCTGAGTCTTATCATGTCTAGTGTTCTGATCCTAGCATGAGCTGGTGCTGTGTACCACTCTGAGTGAGCTTGTACCGTGCCTGTGTTATGTTCTAAAGTGCTTGTGGTCCTTTTACATGTGTTCTGTGTATTCGCCACTCTCAGTGGGCTTGGTGATCTATGCTTCACTACGAATAATAGACTTATGAGGGATCTCGACCCAGAGGTCTTATCCAAGGAAGAGCGTGGTGGTCAAAGTGATACTATGGTGCTCAAAAGAACGCTTGTGGTGTGTTTGCCACTCCTAGTGGGCTTTGTGTATCGTAACCGATGGGCTATGAGTCATGTTAAGCCCAACTTATTGTGATGGGTGAAGTGACCCTCCTGACTCGACTCGTGCTCCCCTTAATCATGATACTATGGACTCGGTGACTCTCAGATCTCAACAGTGCTTCTTAAATTTCAATGATGATCCTCAATTCTCAACGGCGCTTATGTTGTTCCTCAAATCTTTGTCGGTGCTTCTCAATGCTTCTTGATTCTCAACGGTGTTCTTCAAATCCTAACAATGATCCTAAAATCTTTAATGATGTTCCTTGACTTTTCAATGATGCTTTTCAACTCTTCTGACGCTCCTCAACACATCTGATGCTCCTCCAACGACGCTCCTCAACACATCTGATGCTCCTCAACAAATCTGATGCTCCTTAACACATCTGATGTTCCTTAACTCTTCCATGATGCTCCTCAACAAATTTGATGTTCCTCGATGCTCCAAAAATGCTTCTCAATAAATCTAATGCTCCTTAACACATCTGATGTTCCTCAACTCTTCAACGATGCTCCTCAACAAATCTTATGTTCCTTGATGCTCCAATAATGCTTTTTAACTCTTCTAATGTTCCTTGATGATCCTCTAATCTCTGGGCTCTAAAACATCCTCACAAAAGCATCTCATCAGCAAACCTAGACTCTAAGCCCTAAAACACCTCAACAACACATCTTATCAATACATCTGTACTCTAAATAGATCAGCAACAATTTCTTGGTGTTGGCGATATTTTCTTCTATCAGCCACCTTTAGAAACAACTATCCATTTGTAGTTTGCAACCACTGATGAGTTTATACCACTCGTACTTGGTACCCTTGACTGGTGTAGTAATGATGTTTGGTACTTTTGCTTGTATCCACATTTTTTTTTATAATTGGGAATCACCTTAAACCCACACATTTGAGACCATCAAGACGAATGGACTTAGCAGGAATGATGATGACAATGAAACATCGATCTCTGACACACTTTTTGATTAGATTACTACTGATTCAAACAAAGAAGGATTGACTCAGACATAAAATTCTCAAATCGCCATGATCCAATGTGCCTCTATCATAAATGATGTACCTCTCATCTTTTATGTTCACTCCTCATCTTAATATGATAGCACTTTGCTGATAAATCTGGTTTTTGAAAATTCTTCCCTATTGATCTAATCAATTCTCTATTCCTCCCAGGAAGTGCTGTGAATTAGTGCCTTCGCTTTTAGAATAAAAGATACTCTATTTCAAAAATTTTTAAAACAAGTTGGTGACTTAAAAACTTACCCTTGGTGTGAAGGAATTGCGTTAGGCAAATGGAGTTTACCCCTAGTTTGAGGTGTAGGAAGTGGAATTCATAGGCAAACAAGGTGGGTGACCGAAGTTTGCCCCGTGTTTAGATGATTGTTTGTTGGAGGTTCTGGGCAAACGAGGTAGGTGACCGATGTTTGCCCCTTGTATGAAGGGTAGATAGTAAAATTCAGGCAAACGAGGCGGGTAGCCGAAGTTTGCCCCTAGTGTAGAAGGTGATTTCTGGCTTGAGGCAAGGACCGTGACTTTAATCTCTCACATGCTCATAACTTTTGCCTAGGCACTGGTGAAGTGACCTAGCGAGCTATTTTCTCTCTTTTGTTATTGCTCACTCTAGATTTAGCTCTACTTTTTGCCTAGGCTTCCTTTCAGATTTTTGACCTAGCGAGACATTCTTCTCTTTTTAAAAGTCTGCCTACGTACCCTCGAGTGGGGATCAGGTCCAATGTAGTTCAGGCCAGGACCTTGAAAGAAGAGGGGTTGAAATTCATGTCGACTGAACCGATGTAGTTGCCTATGTATCCCCAAGTAGGAATCAGGTCGAGCGTAGTTCAAGGCAAGGCTTGAAGGAAATTGGTTTGATTATGATGGTGTCAACCGAACCGATGCGGTTGCCTATGTATCCCCGAGTGGGAATCAGGTCGAGCGTAGTTCAAGGCGAGGCTTGAAAGAAAATGGGGTTTTTTGAAATAATCATCATACAAGTTCAACTTTAGGTCACTTGTGGTAGCCTTAAATAAGAGGATTTAGTGTTGATCTCCCTTTCTTTTTCTTTTTCTTTTTCTTTTTCTTTTTGTTTTGTTTTGAGGATTGATCCTTCTCACTTTCGCCTAGCCAGTCAATTTTTCTTTTCACATATTCGATTCATGTGAGATCTTTTGATCACGATCTCAAAATTTTATAATGTGCATGTCAGCTCTCAAGAGTTGTTTGTGGTCGTTTAGAGCTTTTTGAAATATGATCTAGACACATTCTCATGATGTACCTTGAAGTGTACATTTCTCGGCATCACCAAAATTTTCTTTCTTTCATTTTCCCCATCATTTTGACTGGCTAAGGCCAGATACCTTTTCATATCTAACTTTTGCCTAGGT
This sequence comes from Hydrangea macrophylla, assembly GCA_033977485.1. Taxonomy (NCBI): domain Eukaryota; kingdom Viridiplantae; phylum Streptophyta; class Magnoliopsida; order Cornales; family Hydrangeaceae; genus Hydrangea; species Hydrangea macrophylla. Next base: position 42,938,382 of record CM066984.1, on the reverse strand, counting down.
GCCCTTTCGGATTTTCAACCTAGCGAGCTTTTCCTTTTCTTTTTCTTTTTTTTAATCTTTTTTTCTCTCTTTTTTTGAAAGGGGAGAAGAAACTCATTGGAAGTGTTTGGCTAACATCAAGGACTAAGTCTGCACTGCTTTTAATTGGACAGATTGTATGGCTCCCCATTGGATTGGGCTCAAGGTTTTAAAATGATGAAAAAAGGGTGTTGGGCAAGCCCCAAGTCAGTTTCAAGTATGTCTTTTCGAGATTTGAGCAATAGCATCTCTTAAATTCTTAAAGTAAGACTATTCAATTCTTGGCTCCTCATCGGTGTTAGCGTGAAATCGACTTTGACCTTTTTTAGGATTCTTTTTTTTGCTTGATGCAAAAATTTATTAGCAGAGTAATATCTATGGTAATTTGAAAAGTAACACTTTAGTTCAGTGATTCATACATTTATGACTAGACACATTAAGTTAAGCAAAATGATATTTCATTCTAACAAAAGTGAAGGATTACATTACTCAACACAGACTCACAACAACTTGAAGGCTGACAGACTCGACAACAAGACTAAACTTGAAATAGATTGAAAACATAGGACAGACTCGACTTGACCCGACCTGGTCTCAAATGGAGTGTCACAATGACTCGCTTATTCTTATTATTATTTTCAGCAGCAGTTCCAAACATTATCAACTCACCGCGTAGCTTCAACATTTATTGGCCTCAATGAAGGGGATCATTTGAAAGGATAGGCCAAGGGCTTAGGTTCAATGAAGCTGACATTTTGGGTGACATGGGGTTGGATGGGTGGTGGCTTGATGATTCTTCGGTCAATGAGGTCTTGGATATCATGGCGTAGACGTATGCACCGGTTGGTGTCATGGCCTGGGCCTTGGTGGTAGGAACATGGTTTGGACATGTCACAATTAGGTGGTGGGGGATCGGCACGAGGCTGAAGGAGTTGGAGGTTCCCTTTTTTTAGTAGTTGGCCTAAGGCTACAGAGGGGGAGATATCTAGCTTGGAAAATTCACGGGGTACCCTATTTTGGTAAGGGCGGCTAGGCGAGCTGGTTTGGTTTGTGAGCTGGCATGGTTGGGGAGAATAGGCGATGGGTTGGTTACTAAGGGCTGTGGATATCGCAATTCTTCTTACCCACAACTTTTTTTTTTTAAATTGTTTACCAAATTCAAATTAAAAAATGAGTCGGCACTTAATTTTTAAAAGAAAAATTAAGAAACCATTTAAAGGCAAACCGATCTTTTAGAAACCACAGATTAACTAGGTCCGGGGATTATGGAATGAGAGAGGAAGGAGCCCAACGGACTAAAACACCCTCCCTCGTCCTATCTGGCGATAGGCCTCTACTCAACATCCTTTTAATCAAACTATTAATCTAAGCATTCACTCAACTAATACATATGTATAAATATATATTACAAAAGCATGTCTAAAGGGTGTAAGATTGCAAATGATAAAATATCATTCAAAATCACATATTTCAATTATCAAACAATATGACGTGTATTTAAGGAACTAGGAAACTTACCCAAGATCCAGCCGCAAACATTAAATGTGCAATGCATGCGAAATAAAGAAAATCCTAGAAAAAGGTGTCTCTAATTCAAGTATACAGGTAAAACAAGACCTATTTCTAAGGCAATGTTCATGGAGTCAAAAATCGATAAAAATCAAAGAAGCAAATTAAACTAGAAAAGGGTTGGAAAATTGTACCTCAAATGCGCTACAAAACAAAGGTTAGTACACACATTTTGAACAAAGCACATTATTGGATCCTAAGCAATAATTCCTAAACAAGAGGCAAATTCTATTTTCAAGTGTCAATCTACATGAATGAATGTTCATGGATACATGAATATGAACAATATAAAGACCATGAGCTAATCATTGATTTGGATCATTTAGCCTTTGGTTCCAAGCTTGAATAATCTTTATTGGAGTGTGGTATAAGCTTTAGGTTAAGGAAAGATCATTTGAACCATTATTTACAAAGTTGGTAAAAACTGTGACAGGATTCTGAAAATTGCTAAGAGCAGACCCGAAATTTAATGAAATAAACGGGATGGTTCCCGTGGTTTGATCTTGATGATTTTTGGACACAAGGTGCCTCTATGAGTCTAGTTTTTAATCCAAAAAGAAAATCAAGGTTTCAACGGTTAGATCTCTGGGAATTAAACAAATACTAGACGTCACTCAGGACTTCGTAACTCTCTGTCCATAGTTTTTGTATGATTTTCTAAAAATAGTAAAAAAATCAGAAACACTTGGATCATTTTAGGGGATTTTGTTAACACATCAAAATTCATATAAAAAATTATTTTGGGTCAAGAATACTTGATTAAGGTTCTGATTTACTCATTTCAAAAGGATGTTGCAGTTCTGAAACTCTGGACAGATTGTTATTGTTTCCCAAAAATCATGACCAAACCATTTTAACCATGGAATCTTGTTAAAAAAAGTACAGTGCTAGAACTTTGAGTTATAATCATTTTTCCATTGGTTTCATTCAATTCCAACAGTTCGATGTTTAACTAAAAATCAAAAGTGGTCATTGAATTCACTGCACCATTTGTCAAATTCAACTTTATTTGTTAACCCCAACTATTAAACCGCAGAGTTGGGTTTAAACCAAACCATTCTCTCCTACCATTTGATGGTCATTGGAGACTAAGGACACTCATATAGATTTCGATGAAGTATGAATAAACTTCACAAAATCTCAAGACAATAATCTAAACCATGGAAATAGGCTTAGATTTACACTACTTTTCCTACCATTTGATGGTCATTGGAGACTAAGAACATTTGGACTTATGGATTTTAAATGAAGTATAAGGAACTTCATAGAATCTCAAAGTAGTGAGGCTAAGCCATGGAAACAAGCTTGGACTCAAATTATCCTTCCTACCATTTGTTGGTCATTGGAAACTAGGGACACTTAAAAGTATGAAGAAACTTCATAGAACCCCAAGGTAATGATTTCAAACTATGATAAAAGTTTGAACTTATTGACTCAATATACTAATACCAACCTCAATCTTCTCATGAATCATGAGTTCATGAGAATATTGAGAGATTCTAAACACAAGGATTCAAGTAAGACATTGAAAGCCTTATGAATCTAAAAAAAAAGGCATAGTCAAAAAGAAAAGAAATCAAGATTCAAGCAACATCAAACTCCAAGATTTATTCAAACTTTAATCTCAAGGCTATTTTGATCCAACTAATGAAATGAGAGTTCAATCACAATACATGTGGTGTGTGATGAAATGGGGTGGGAAGAGAGGTTTTGAAAATGTGTAAAAGGTCCTAAGCATCTATGTATTGTGATTGAACTTGGGTGTTAAAACTAAGTGATTTAGAGTTTACCTCTTATTATCCTCAACTCTTTTTGTTGCTTTGAAATCTTCCAAGAATGATGATCAAGCTCTTCTTATTCTAATTCCACTTCTCTCTTAATTTAGAAAGTTTTGAAGAGAATCAATATTGGGAACCTGACATTCTAAAATTCCAAGTATCTATTAATGGGACACTCATCCTCTATATATAGGCAATCTTTAGAGGGTTTTTTTGGGAAATTCGCAGCCAAAAACCCTAATTTTAGCCACCTTTTGATGGTATAAACTGACCTATTTTTGGACAGGCTGTCATAAAAATACGGCACTATCTGGAGATGGAAGCGACACTCAGTGATTGCCGGTGCGGCAGTCACTGATTGTCAGAACAACATTCAGTGAATGCCGAAGCGGCATTCATGGAGTACCCTGGACAACTAAACAGACTGCCGTTTTTTTGTAGAAATTCATTTTTTGTGATATTTGATGAAATTAGCAGCATTTACTAAAAGCCGTACGACACTTTACAGAGTGCCGTACGGTAACCCGTGACTGCCGCATCCTTCAATATGTGTCGTTTTCTCTGTTTCCCTCTTTCTCTCTTTTTGTTTTTTGTTTTGAATTGGAAAAGCCTTCGGAAGAGCTTGAATCACTTTTGGAAGTCTTGGATTAATCGGATGCCTGTCATCATCGGATCTTAGAGGTAATATTCCCCTTAATTCGATGCTTGGTTAAAATCGGGGTGTGTACAGTTTTCCCCTCTTCGACAGAGCTTGTGGAGCAACGCATGTCATAAGTGAATGTTGAAGCCTGTGTGATGACAAACCTTTGACCAGACCGTCAAATTTAGGTAAAAATAAACTGCGTTGCAAAAAATGGCTACACAAGTGGTTCATGTCGGTCATGCTTAATGGTGAGCTGCCTACGTATCCATTTGGGAATCAGACCGAGACATAGTTTGGGCTAGGGATAAACACACATAAACACAGGTAATCATATAGATGGATGCACCTATCCTGTCATGATGCACGTGCTCACACGATGGTGGTTGTTAATGCAATTTCATTCTCTATAAATGATATAATTCAAAAATCGCGCTATCGCGATCAGATACAGTCCGTACCTTACTTAATGCTCGTGTTTATTCAAACTTAAATATGAGTTATTCTTTAAAATTTGGAGTTTCTATAATCCATAGGTTGATTCTTCATCAAGGTACTTGGCAGCCTCGGCAAATAGGACAAACGCAATTGACTGGGCGGCGCTTCACGGTTTAGGCCCCGGTGTCAACGTGGTTTTGCTCTCTCAATGCAATCGACTGGGTGGCACTTCGTGACTTAGGCACCGGTGTCTTCTAAGAATCATCTAATCAACTAAGAAGCGCCTTGTGCCTCATACTCCAGTGTCGAATCGAGAACCATGCTTTTCGAAAGACTGAGATGTGCTTCATGCCTTATACTCCAGTGTCTTTCAAAAATCATCTGATCGACTGAGAAATGCTTTGCGCCTTATACTCTGGTGTCGAAGTGAGTTTGTTCTAAAAAATACGCAGCCCTTCGGCCTCGTCGGATATGTTTGGTCTAAAAAATCCGTAGCCCTTCGGCCCCGTCAGATATGTTTGCTCTGAAAAATCCGCAGCCCTTCGGCCCCGTCGGATATGTTTGCTCTGAAAAATCCGCAGCCCTTTGGCCCTGTCGGATATGTTTGCTCTGAGAAATCTATAGCCCTTTGGCCCCGTCGGATATGTTTGCTCTGAGTAATCAGCAGCCCTTCAACCCCGTCGGATATGTGTATTCAAAATCAGAGGTCAAACGGACCCAAATCCCTTTTCAAATTTGGAAATCAGGGGTCAAACAGACCCAAATTTATTTTAAATTCAAAATCAAGGGTCGACCCAAATCCCTTTTCAAATTTGGAAATCAGGGGTCAAACAGAGCCAAATTCATTTTAAATTCAAAATCAAGGGTCGTTTGGACCCAAATTCATTTTAAATTTGGAAATCAGGGGTCAAACGGACCCAAATTTATTTTAAATTCAAAATCAGGGGTCAATCAAACCCCACAAGATATTATTTGGGGCAAAAGTGCCAAAACTGGGCAAAATCAGGGGGTTTGAATTCAAATTTTGGTGTTCATTTTGAATTTTTGGGGGAAAATCAGCGGCACTTAAACCGCCATACTTGCTGCACACGCTTCAAAATGCGGCAGTCTGTGAATGCCGTGCGGCACTCACGGAGTGCCGCTGTAGTACTTTGTGAGTGCCGCACGGTAGTATACTGACTGTCAGGCACGATTTCCCGATTACCATTCAGAGCGGCAGATTTCTTAAACTTCTCATTTTCAACTCATTTCATTCATTTTTCAAACCTCCTACTCTCGGATCCTCTTTGGAGATTTTTTCTTTTTTCCTCGCATTGATCCAAGGGATCCATATGAAAGTTTTCCTTGATCAGAACTTCGTTATTTCCTTTATTTTAGTTGTTTTCTTGATTTTTCCAAAAGAATTGACTTTCCGTTCTTTCTCTTTTTTAACAGCTTATGGCTAGCGACTCGAGGAGAAAAAAGAAGAAAGTCAAGTACACGACCACTCCCCACTCTGATCCTAGTTTCCTGCTCTGAGATCCGGACAAGCACTTGTCTATCCGAGCATTCTAGCGTGAGGTAAACACGCTCTCACTCTTTCTCTTTCAACCATTTCTTTTATGAATCTGGTGACATTATATTATTCTATATGAATGCGACGCGTGACAAAAACTCCTCGTGCTTGCGATTGTCATTCTTATGAACCAAGTTTATTTAACCGTATTCAGTTCATCATTCTCCACTTTATTATTTTACTATTTTAAAAAATTTATGAATGTGATGCATATCAAACAAGATTCTATGCACCTTCCCATGGATACGACTTTTATGCTCATGATGCTGCAATTGTTCTTCTTTTATTCATTTACCCTTTGTCTATCCATCATTTGCTCTTACTTTGCTCCATTCCCTTAATTTTTATTTCATTTTATTGCCCTTACTCATTCACTTGCTGACATTTGAATCTTGTAATTTTTATAGCTCCAGCCTGACGTGCTGAAGGGGCATGGTAGCCTGGCTCACAACTTTGAGTGGTACGGGGAGTTGAGCGAGACCGTGAAGGGTCTTATTATTGCTGCTGGCTTTGGAGATTTCATCAAGTTCTTGACAAAAAACTCAAACGATCTTCGTCAGATACATGCCCTAGTAGAGCGTTGGTGGGACACTACCAGCATGTTCCACTTTGACTTCGGGGAGATGACTATGACCCCGTTGAACTTCTCGATGATCACAAGGATCCCCTTCGGGGGGGAGTGCCTACGGTACCTAGATATCATCACTGCGTGGAACTAGGTGTTGCCTTTGCTAGGATTCGTCCCCGAGGAGCCCTTGGTCACGGCCAAGTGGTTCATGGACACATTCAGGGGCCAGCAGGGCTTTACTAACCAGCAGATGGCCCGGGGCTTTCTTATGTACATACTGGGGTGCTCTCTGTTGAGCACCAAGGGCGACCGGATCTCTGTCGCGCTGGTGGCGTCCGTGGAGCATATGGACCAGATACTTGAGTATGACTGGGCTAGTGCAGGATTAGCCATCCTGTACAAGCATATGGGAGAGATTTCCCGGGATCGGCATGCTTCTATGGGAGGTTTTTGGAGGGCATGGGAGGTACGTCCTCTTCTTGATTTTTTTTATTATATTTTATTGTTTATCACAATTTCAGAAATTATTTAAACTGCAAGACTCATGCCTTCTTTTTTTTTCTTTTTATTACAGATTTGGTCCCATGAGTATCTTCACATGATGTCTCTTGAGACACGCGATGCTGACGCTCTCATCATGCCCCAGGGATTGAAATGGGCGAAGGATAGGGTCAGACGGAAGACCAGGGCTCACGATTTTACGGTGTTCAGGAACTTTCTGACGAACTTGAGAGAGTTGCACGTTTGCTGGTAGCCATGGCTTAGGGTGCTTCCCACTGCTTCCGCGGGGATACGACATCGGGTGTGTACGACCCAATGAGATGACTACTAGATGGGCCAGAAGCCCGGGCGTGGTACTTGGGAGAGAGGGTGACTAGGTAGTCTCTACCCTCCTCCAGATTCTATGAGGGGCACATATATGCTTCAGGGTAGTGAGCTTATAGCTGCTCTGATGGGCTTGGGCATCCGTGACTTTAGGACCCCCTACGGGATATGCAGCTTTTTGCGCTGTTAAGCTGATGCCAAACTTCCCTCTGATGGAAGTGACCCAGGTGAGTACACGATTTCTTTATCCTTTCCTGAGTTCTCTCTTATTCTTTATTTATATTTTATTCTTGTTATTTGCAGCCTATCCCTACTACTGTCCGTCCCCCTACCTTACCCAAGTGGGATTGGAGCATGTCGACTATCTCCTTCGGCGAGCAGTTCTTGGTGACGATTCCCCGACTCTTTCAGAGCGCCTCTACCATTCCTCTTCAGTATGATGATGTCTCGCGTGCTTACGTAGAGGAGGTCTTGACGTACGCCCATAGCGTGTGGCAGTGGGTCCTCAGGCAAGAGTGAATGGTAAGAATTTATTCTAGTCTCTTACATGATTTTGGCTACCTCTCTTTTACTGATCTTTATTTTTGGTTCTTAGTTTCAGCATGAGGGAGCTCGGGCGACGGTCGCGGCCCAGCTGAGGGCCAGGTAAAATCTCCACTCTACTCTCAATATTTCATTTTATCCTACGAATTCCCGAGTTTTACCTTCTCTCTCTCCTTTTAGGTGGAGGAGAATAGGGCGTTGGCCCAACAGGTGGGGGTGCTTCAGCAGCGGCTCCAGCAGTTTGGCATTCCCTTCAGTGATGCTCCTGGAGGTAGCGGTGCTGGACGAGGTGGAGGTAGCGGTGGCGGGAGCAGTGGCGGCCGAGGTGGAGGAAGAGGTGGGGGCAGAGACGGAGGCAGAGGTGGCGGGAGCGGGACAGAATCGGAGGAGGAGCCCCTCAAGCGTGTGACCCGTCAGACTCGGGGCCAGGGCCGGGGCCGCGGCTGACCTCACTCTTTATTATCATTTTTATTTTCTTTTACTTTCTAAGTGTTTCTGGAGAGGTCTGTGGATATCGCAGGTTGACTTACCCACAGCTTTTCAAAATCAAATTTCTAAAACAAATGAGTCGCCACTTAATTTTTAAAAGGAAAAATTAAGAAACCATTTTAAAAGCAAACTGATCTTTTAGAAACCAGAGATTAACTAGGTCCGGGGATTATGGAATGAAAGAGGAAGGAGCCCATCGGACTAAAACACCCTCTCTCATCCTATCTTGCGATACGCCTCTACTCAACATCCTTTTAATCAAATTTATTAATCTAAGCATGCCCTCAACTAATACATATATACATATACATCACAAAAGCATGTCCAAAGGGTGTAAAATTGCAATTGACAAAATATCATTCAAAAGCCACATAATTCAGGTAACAAACGATATGATATGCAATAGGGAACAAGTGAACTTACCCGAGGTCCAGCAGCGATAATAAACGTGCAATGCATGCGAACAAAAGAAAATCCTAAAAAAGAGTCTCTAATCACATATACACATAAGGCAAAACCTAATTCTAAGGTGTCGCGCATTAAGTCAAAAAAATCAATAGAATCAAGAAATTAGGATAAACTAAAGAGGAGTCCTGGAAATCATACCTTAATAGCGCTACAAAACAAAGAGTTAGTCCACATGCTTCACATAATAATAATATGATATCAAACAATCGATCCTAATTCTCTAGCTTATACCTAGCAAGCAATGAAATCCAACTTTATCCAATTACTAATTCTAATTATAAGCATTAATGTACATGAATTCATGAATATGAACAAGAGTAGGCTATTAACTATGAATTTATTCATTGATTTGAATCATTTAGCTTTGGGATTTAAGTCTAATTAATCATTATTAAGATATGGTTTAAGCCCTAAGTCATAAGAGAATCATTTGGGCCATTATTTGCAAAGTTGGTCAAATGTGTCATGAATTTCTGAAAATTGCAGAGAGCAGACCAGAACTTTAAGAAAATAAAAAGCACATCTCTCATGGTTTGATGTCGGTGAATTTTGGACACAAGATGACTCTGTCAGTCTAGTTTCCAAATCAAAAAGAAAATCAAGGTTTCAACGGTTAGATCTCCGGGAAAAGGACAAGAACCAGACGTCACTCAGAGATGTACAACTCTCTGTCCAGAGATATTGTTTGATTTTTTAAAAATAGTAAAAAATTCCGAAATGCTTAGTTCTTTTTAGGGTATCTTCCTAACACATTAAGGTACCCATAAAAAATTATTAGAGACCCCAAAAACTCCATTAGACTTCTGATTTATGAATTTCAAAATGGACTTGCTGTTCTGAAACGATTCTGAAACTCTGGGCAGATTGTAGTTGACTCACAAAACCCATGATCAAACCCTTCTAAACATAAAACCATCTTAAAACAAAAATTACAGTGGTAGAACATTGTGGTATTGACATTTTCCCGTTGGTTTCACTTGATTTCAACGGTTGGATTTCGAACTAAAAATCTTTGATCAAAAACAGTTTGTGAATTCACTGTTTTCATTTGTCAAGTTCAACTTTTATTTGTTAACCCCAACTATTAAACCATGAAGTTGGGTTTAAACCAAACCACTTCTCCTACCATTTGATGGTCATTGGAGGCTAGAGACTTTTATATTTGTAGATTTTAAATGAAGTATGAATAGACTTCATGAAATCCCAAGATGATGAACCTAAACCATAGAGATGAGTTTAGACCCAAAATGCTTTCTCCTATCACTTGATGGTCATTAGAGATGAAGACATGACTAAAACTCATGAGTTTTCAAGGAATATAAGAAGACTCCATGAAAACCCAAGCTTAGAGGACCCAAGTCATGAGTATGGACTTGGATCCATCTATGTGCTTATAAAATAAAATGATGATCAAACTTTGACTTCTATGTGAAGCATAAGCTTACATAGGATTCAAAAGACCACATTCAAGAGATTTCAAGAGAGATATTGAGAATCTCCAAGAGTCTCAAGAAGGAAGTATGAACAATAAAAGAAATGAAGCAAGGAAAACAAAATAGCTTGAGGATTCAAAGGAAAGAATGCAAATAAAACAACTTATGGTTAGAGGATCACCTCCAACTATCCTCAAAGTTTCTCTTCTTTGAAGATCTTCCAAGCTCTTCTCTCTAGTTCTCTAAACTCTCTCTTTTCTCTCCAAAAAATGTTGGTGTAATGAAAGTCTTTTTTTTTGTGTTCTTCCCCCCCTCCCAATCTTTTTTTCTCTTGGTTGGTCCCCCCTTTCTCCATGAAGATACCTCTTCTTATATAGACAAAAACTACCAAGTATTTTCAGTGAATTCGGAGTAAAAGACATGTGTAAGCATCTCATTTGGTGGTACAATGTGTACTTTCTGAAATTAGGCAGACTGCTGCCCAGCGCGGCAGTCCAGAAACTGTCGCGGCAGTTCATGAATGCCGTCGCGGCACTCCATGACTGCCGCACGGCATTCATCAAATGCCGCGACAATTAATGGATTGCCGCATTTTTGTCAGTCTTACTTTATCAGTTTTTTGTTCTTATTTGCATACGCATACGTATTGCACTGCAAAATACAGACTTTAAAAGTGAACGGCAGTCAGAAATTTGTGGCGGCACTTGGTGAATGCCGGGCCGGCACTCTCTGACTGCCGCGCGGCACTCAGTCAGTGCCGTGGCAGTCTGCCGTGTGCCGTTTTAGCTGAGATTCCCTTTTTTAGGTCTTCCCTCTTTTTGAAACAAATTCTTTTTGAAGATCCTTTCCAAAAGTCATGTCTTATACCTGAATTCTCCTAAATACCTGGTATTTTTCCTTTTTCTGTGAAATTTTATCGTGTTTTGGAGATTTTCTGAAGAGCTTGGAGTACTTCAATTTTTCGGTCCTTATCATCATCGGATACGGAGGTGACACTCTCCTAAATTCGGCGGTCGGTCAAAATTGGGGTGTCTACAGTTTGCCCCTCTTCGGCAGAGCTTGTGGAGCAACGCGTGCCACAAGTGAATGTCGAAGCCTGTGTGAAGACAAGCCTTTGACCAGACCGTCGAATTTAGGTGAAAACAAAATGCGTTGTAAAAACAGGCGTGCAGCGAAATTCTAATTGGTCGTGCTCCACGGCGAGCTGCCTACGTATCCCGTCAGGAATCAGACCGAAGCGTAGTTCAGGCATGGGTTGGACATTCACAAACGCAAGTAGTCACACGGATGGATGCACCTATCCTGTCGTGATGTAAGTGCCATGCAATGGTGTTTTCTGAATTAACCTGGTTATGTAAATGTCATGCTTATCACATTTTCCCTATGTATGACGCACATTTCGTGGCGTGTTAGTCAGGGAAGATTATCTATGCGAGAATCTGTCACATGAGTCATGAGAGTGCTTTTGATTTGATCACGAAGGTCAACGCAAGTCCGTTGCGAAAACCGGGAATATAAGTCCGTTATATTCTAAAAAACGGGGGTTGACGCAAGTCCGTTGCGAAAACCGGGAATATAAGTCCGTTATATTCTCAAAACGGGAGTTGACGCAAGTCCGTTGCGAAAACCGGGAATATAAGTCCGTTATATTCTCAAAAACGCGGGTTGACGCAAGTCCGTTGCGAAAACCGGGAATATAAGTCCGTTATATTCTCAAAATCAGGAACCACGCTAGAAGACTGAGATGCGCTTCGCGTCTTATACGCCGGTGTCTTCAAAAAATCATCTGATCGACTGAGATGCGCTACGCGCCTTATACTCTAGTGTCAAATCAGGAACCACGCTGAAAGACTGAGATGCGCTACGCGCCTTATACCCCGGTGTCTTCCAAAAATCATCTGATCGACCGAGATGCGCTACGCGCCTTATACTCTGGTGTCAAATCAGGAACCACGCTGAAAGACTGAGATGCGCTACGCGCCTTATACCCCGGTGTCTACAAAAAATCATCTGATCGACTGAGATGCGCTACGCGCCTTATACTCTGGTGTCAAATCAGGAACCTCGCTGAAAGACTGAGATGCGCTACGCGCCTTATACCCCGGTGTCTTCAAAAAATCATCTGATCGACTGAGATGCGCTACGCGCCTTATACTTCGGTGTCAAATCAGGAACCACGCTGAAAGACTGAGATGCGCTACGCGCCTTATACCCCGGTGTCTTCCAAAAATCATCTGATCGACTGAGATGCGCTACGCGCCTTATACTCTGGTGTCAAATCAGGAACCTCGCTGAAAGACTGAGATGCGCTACGCGCCTTATACCCCGGTGTCTTCAAAAAATCATCTGATCGACTGAGATGCGCTACGCGCCTTATACTCTGGTGTCAAATCAGGAACCACGCTGAAAGACTGAGATGCGCTACGCGCCTTATACCCCGGTGTCTTCAAAAAATCATCTGATCGACTGAGATGCGCTACGCGCCTTATACTCTGGTGTCAAATTAGGAACCTCGCTGAAAGACTGAGATGCGCTACGCGCCTTATACCCCGGTGTCTTCAAAAAATCATCTGATCGACTGAGATGCGCTACGCGCCTTATACTCTGGTGTCAAATCAGGAACCACGCTGAAAGACTGAGATGCGCTACGCGCCTTATACCCCGGTGTCTTCAAAAAATCATCTGATCGACTGAGATGCGCTACGCGCCTTATACTCTGGTGTCAAATCAGGAACCTCGCTGAAAGACTGAGATGCGCTACGCGCCTTATACCCCGGTGTCTTCAAAAAATCATCTGATCGACTGAGATGCGCTACGCGCCTTATACTTCGGTGTCAAATCAGGAACCACGCTGAAAGACTGAGATGCGCTACGCGCCTTATACCCCGGTGTCTTCCAAAAATCATCTGATCGACTGAGATGCGCTACGCGCCTTATACTCTGGTGTCAAATCAGGAACCTCGCTGAAAGACTGAGATGCGCTACGCGCCTTATACCCCGGTGTCTTCAAAAAATCATCTGATCGACTGAGATGCGCTACGCGCCTTATACTCTAGTGTCAAATCAGGAACCACGCTGAAAGACTGAGATGCGCTACGCGCCTTATACCCCGGTGTCTTCAAAAAATCATCTGATCGACTGAGATGCGCTACGCGCCTTATACTCTGGTGTCAAATCAGGTACCACGCTGAAAGACTTAGATGCGCTACGCGCCTTATACCCCGGTGTCTTCCAAAAATCATCTGATCGACCGAGATGCGCTACGCGCCTTATACTCTGGTGTCAAATCAGGAACCACGCTTTTCGAAAGATTGAGGTGCAATTTCATGCTATATAGATGCAAAGATTCACGATTATGTTCTTTCTGGTGATATGAATGCATTCTACGCCGATATGAATTGCCGCAACATAAATGACTTCAACAAGGATTCGCCTTAATCTAGAAGACTCCAACGGATTTGCTTCAACCTAGAGGACTTCAGCAGGGGTTTGCCTCAATCTAGAAGACTTTAACGGATTTGCCTCAATCTAGAGGTCTTCAATAAAGATTGCCATTGAGGACTTATATCGACCAAAAAGATGTTGTCATCGAGGACTAACGCAAGTTCAAAAAGATTGCCATTGATGAGTGACAAGGATTGCCATTGAGGCCTAAAAGAGATTGCCATTGAGGACTAACGAGGATTGCCATTGAGGACTAACGAGGATTGCCATTGAGGCCTAATACAAATGATGCTGCCATTGAGGACTAACGAGGATTGCCATTGAGGACTAACACCGATGATGCTGCCATTGAGGACTAATGCAAGGTTGCCATTGAGGACTAACACCGATGATGCTGCCATTGAGGACTAATGCAAGGTTGCCATTGAGGACTAACACCGATGATGCTGCCATTGAGGACTAATGCAAGGTTGCCATTGAGGACTAACACCGATGATGCTGCCATTGAGGACTAATGCAAGGTTGCCATTGAGGACTAACACCGATGATGCTGCCATTGAGGACTAATGCAAGGTTGCCATTGAGGACTAACACTGATGATGCTGCCATTGAGGACTAATGCAAATGAAGAGAAACTGTCATGGAGGACTAATGTTTATGAAGAGAAGCAGCCATTGAGGGCTAATGCTTGTTCAGGAGTCTCGTCGTGCTTAAAGAACCAAATTTCAATATTCGGAGTCATTTCAGACTCAAAGAATTGATTTCACAAAAGTTCGGGAGTCCGCGGACTCACAGAGTTAATTTTTCAAAATTTGAGGAGTTTTCAGATTCAAAGAATTTGAACGGAGCTGATAGAAAGAATAATTTTCTGCATTTGCGGACCTTTGGAAGAAACACATCGATTTTATCAAAAGAGGGAAGTCACCTTTGCCCCTAGTATTGGACTCTTCTTATATTGCCACTTTAGCACTATGTTGTGATAGTGTTCAAAACCTCTGCTCGTATCGCTCTTAGGATGCTCATGGAGACTTTTCAAATCTTTATTCATCATCTTAAACCCACACATTTGAGACCATTTATTGACTCATCAAAGGAGGACATACCTAACAAAGCTAGTTACTCAAGATGACTGACTCAAACTCTACATTCATTATGAATCAATGTGCTTTCATTGCGAATAATGTATCATCTCACTTTTCATTTATTCATCATCTTACGAATGGCAGTGTTTTGCTGATAAACCGACACTTTGAAAACTTCCCCTTTTTGATTTAGCGAATTCTTTGCCTATCTAGAGTGTGCTTCAAATTAGTGCTTTAGCTTATAGAATTAAAGGCACTCTATTTCGATCCTTTCAAAACAAACTTGATTACTTGAGAACTTACCTCTGGCACAGAGGGATTTTGGCAAACAAAGTTTGCCCCTAGTCTTAAGGGCAAATAAGCTCATCCAAGGGTTTTGAGAACATGATGGTACAGGATGCCTGCAGTGCATTTACTCCCAACCTAGAGATAGTCATCATGAATGTGGTGGGCTGAAGCGGGAAACCTAATGCTGATGGGCAAACTTTGTTTGCCCCTGGTTTGGCAATACATATATGGCTCTAGGCAAACACAGGTTTGCCCCTAGTCTGAAGGAAGGAAACCAAAGATGCAAAGGGTGATGCTTTCGGTTTAGGAATGGTTATGGACCGAGAACCTTGGGAGGTTCGCCTACTTATCCCCATCAGGTCCAAAATAGTTCGGGCAAGACCTGAATGAAAGATAGCATGAGATGATGGGGTGATGACAGAACCGAGCAGGTTGCCTACGTATCCCCAAGTGGGAATCAGGTCAAAGCGTAGTTCATCAATTCTGGAGGTCTTGAAAAAAAAAAAGGCTTCAAGAATTGGTGGGCTTTTCGAGCCATGTTGCCATTTGGGTCTAGGGAGTGCATGTCACTTGTGGTAGCCCTTGTATAGCATGATGAACTACTTCTTCCTTTATTCTTTTTCTTTCCACTTTTCTTTTCTTTTTTTTTTTTTTCTTTTTTTATTTGACGGTTGATTCTTTAACCTTTTCACTAGCCAGTTAATCTTTACAACTCTCATCATGTTTTATTCATACTCTATCATATTCATAAAGTAATATCAGCTCTTCAAATCTTTATTTTTCAAAGATATCTCTGCATTGTTTTAGGCTCACTTAGGATTTGAGCCTCCCACGAAAATTTTGAAGCTGATAAGTCTCTCTTTTTATTTTCAACATCTTTTCTTTGTTTAGAACAACACAAAGCCTTGAGATAGTTCATGTGCCAATGATCTACTTTGAAATGCTCAAGAATTCTCAATCCATTCTCTGCCTTTTCTTTTCTTTTTCCTTTCTTTTCTCTACCTTACTATCTCTTATTCTTTCCATCATTTTGACTGGCTAGGATTAGGAGTTTTGAGATCAACACGTATCTTATTTTTGCTCTAAATTTTGCCTAGGCGCCCTTCCGGGTTTTCATCCTAGCGAGCTCTTTCTTCTTTTTTTTTTTTGTTTTTTTGTGCTCTAACTTTTGCCTAGGCGCCCTTCCGGGTTTTCATCCTAGCGAGCTCTTTTTCTTTTTCTTTTCTTTTTTTGGAGTAAGAAGTTCAATAAAATGTCCGGCTACCATCAAGGACCCAGTTTATGGCCTTAGACTGGTTGGGCTCATCTTTTAGGCTTGGTATTTGAGAGAAGGGAATTGTGAGCAAGCTTCAAGTTCCAAGTTCATCTTTTCAAGATTGAGCAAGAGAATCTTTAAATTCTTAAAGTAAAGCTAATCAATTCTCTACTTCTCCATGGTTTTGGCACAAAATTTGCTTTGATCACTTGGGGATCCTTTTCAATGCAAAGATTTATTAACAAAGTACTTTCCATGATCATTTGATAAGGTGACTTTTTTCTTCTCCTCTTTTTTTATTTTGGTCTTAATGATCCATACATTCACGACTCAGCACACTGAATCAAGAAAAATGAGATTTTATTCAACTAGTAGGGAAGGAGGATTACATCACTCGACTCGATAAACTCGACAAAGACTTGCAAATAGACTTGATAACAGACTGACCAGAAGACTCAACTGGACTTAACATAATTCGACTACCAGACTTGGTCTCAATTGGAGTGTCACAGATGATTTTCAATCGACTAGATTTCCAAGAGCATCCACATTTGCTTTAGCAGCAGCAGTTCTGAACACTATCGCTTCACTAGCATTGTCCTCGGGTTCACCATTCCCCTTCTGTATCTTTGTGGGAACATCATCCGCCCTTTTGGACCATTTTTCAGTCGAATGGCCCTTCTCTAACTCATACCGAGTATTGTCAATGCCTTTTTCGACTCTGTTGATTGGGTCAGGGCCAGTTGGTTGTTGCACATTCATAGAGGCAACAAATTCCTTGAGAGTGCTCAGCAATGGCTGTGATTGAAAGGACTGCACGTCATGCAAAACGTCACTCGATGGGTTCAGCAAAGGAGTGATGATTTTATGCTCGATGAGATCTTGGATATCATGACGGAGCTTCATGCAATGGTTAGTCGTGTGACCAGGGGTTTGGTGGTAGGCGCAGTACCAAGAAAGGTCACATTTGCGAGGTAAGGGATTTGGTAGTGGCTTTGGGTCCAGGGGGTTGAGGTGACCATTCTTGACAAGGTGACCAAGGGCCATGGATAATGGCATGCCAAGGTTGGTGAAGATTCTCGGCTTGCGGGCTTGGTTTGATTTTGAATTCGACTCTGAGCTAGAGGTGGTTTTTGGGTTGAGATGTGGACTCGGAATAGCTCTTTGATTAGTTGGGATTGGGCCTGGATGTGGGCTTTGGTGAATGGTTAGATTTGGACATGGGCTTTGGTGATTGATTGGTCTTGGATGCATAGCTGGTTTTGGACATGGGCTTTGGTGCATGGCTGGATTTGGACATGCCTGTTGGTGCTTCTTTAAGCAATCCATTATTCTCTGATCCATCTTTTCCTCAACAAGGCCCATTTGATCTCTTAATAATTGAATGAACTCAAGCATGACCCTCTCCAATTGCTTCACCCTTGAATCTTGTTGCTCAACGGTGGCCTGCAGTTTGCTCACTTTCTCTTCCAAATCTCTTAATGCCATTGGCGGATCAATCTCAAAATGACGGTCCATGTTCTCCTAAAAATCAAGAAGACGAACCCAAGAGGTTAGAAGTGTCCTTACTCGGGGATCTGGTTGTTCCACTCTTTCTACAGGTTCACGACATGAAAAAGCCCGCATGCAGAATTGAATAGTAAGGGAATTTTTTAGGAACTCTGATCTTAACTGGGAAGGAGATGTTGTGAGTTTATACGCTACACATATGTAATGATATCGATTGCAAAATATACATGCTCTTGTGATTTGATGCATGCACTGTACATATGGCACACGAATGAAATGCAAGTGTGTGTGCCTACTCTATATGCCAAAGCAAAGGAAAATTCTAATCCTAACAGGTAAACACATAAGCACATAAAATCCTCACCCATGTCAAGTGCAATAATTTCTCCTTTTATTGTGATCTTTACTACCCTTTCAAAGGTTGGATATTCAGAAAAATTTCGAAATTCATTTGAAAAGCATTCCTTTAGAACGATGAGATCTTTCAAGAAAACATTTCTCAATGAAGATAATTTGATTGAAATTTTGCTTTAAAATTCATTTGAAGAGCATTTTTTCAAAAAAAATTCCCAAAGATTAGTTTGGAGCTTTAATCAAAAGTGAACTCCAAAGATTTTTGAAAGAGCAATTGAAAACTTTGGGATGAAGATTACAAAAATCCACTTGCTTTCAAAGATGGTCTTAAAATTCTTTCGGGGTAGAAGGATCACACGATCGGATTATTACCGTACTTTTCATAAATTTGGATGCATACAAGGTCAATGATGCTTAACTAAACATGATATAAAAAGTATAATCTTATAATCAAGGTTCGGCATGTCCTCCAAATGTCATGTGACACGAGGAGAAATTGCTAAAAGGTGATTAAAAGATTATTCATCTTTCATCAGGCGAGTATCGTCATCATCTCAAGTAATCCCTTCCGGGCATACAAAACTTCCTAACACATAACCCCAATCAAGAATTGATTTCCTAAGATTGAAATGTTCTATAGAAACTACTATGCAAAGGCTGGGTTTTGGTCAAATAAGGGACCCTTGACACACACCCGATAGGATGCTTCATATACCAAATCATGGTACGAGATCAAGGGTGATCACACAGTCCCATGATGACTTGACCGACCGGGTTGCCCCGAGCCTCCAAGGTCATAGTTCCGTGCAATCGACTGGCTGGACATGCAAGTGAAATGCAACAGGCACACAAAGATTAATTAATTTGATTAAAAGGACATTTTTCAAGTCTAATCCTCAAGTGAACCCAAAATCAGAATTCTGGTCTGCGAAACCAGAGATTCTGGGTTCGATCCCCAGCAGAGTCGCCATATTGTGGATATCGCAGGTTGACTTACCCACAGCTTTTCAAAATCAAATTTCTAAAACAAATGAGTCGCCACTTAATTTTTAAAAGGAAAAATTAAGAAACCATTTTAAAAGCAAACTGATCTTTTAGAAACCAGAGATTAACTAGGTCCGGGGATTATGGAATGAGAGAGGAAGGAGCCCATCGGACTAAAACACCCTCTCTCATCCTATCTTGCGATAGGCCTCTACTCAACATCCTTTTAATCAAATTTATTAATCTAAGCATGCCCTCAACTAATACATATATACATATACATCACAAAAGCATGTCCAAAGGGTGTAAAATTGCAATTGACAAAATATCATTCAAAAGCCACATAATTCAGGTAACAAACGATATGATATGCAATAGGGAACAAGTGAACTTACCCGAGGTCCAGCAGCGATAATAAACGTGCAATGCATGCGAACAAAAGAAAATCCTAAAAAAGAGTCTCTAATCACATATACACATAAGGCAAAACCTAATTCTAAGGTGTCGCGCATTAAGTCAAAAAAATCAATAGAATCAAGAAATTAGGATAAACTAAAGAGGAGTCCTGGAAATCATACCTTAATAGCGCTACAAAACAAAGAGTTAGTCCACATGCTTCACATAATAATAATATGATATCAAACAATCGATCCTAATTCTCTAGCTTATACCTAGCAAGCAATGAAATCCAACTTTATCCAATTACTAATTCTAATTATAAGCATTAATGTACATGAATTCATGAATATGAACAAGAGTAGGCTATTAACTATGAATTTATTCATTGATTTGAATCATTTAGCTTTGGGATTTAAGTCTAATTAATCATTATTAAGATATGGTTTAAGCCCTAAGTCATAAGAGAATCATTTGGGCCATTATTTGCAAAGTTGGTCAAATGTGTCATGAATTTCTGAAAATTGCAGAGAGCAGACCAGAACTTTAAGAAAATAAAAAGCACATCTCTCATGGTTTGATGTCGGTGAATTTTGGACACAAGATGACTCTGTCAGTCTAGTTTCCAAATCAAAAAGAAAATCAAGGTTTCAACGGTTAGATCTCCGGGAAAAGGACAAGAACCAGACGTCACTCAGAGATGTACAACTCTCTGTCCAGAGATATTGTTTGATTTTTTAAAAATAGTAAAAAATTCCGAAATGCTTAGTTCTTTTTAGGGTATCTTCCTAACACATTAAGGTACCCATAAAAAATTATTAGAGACCCCAAAAACTCCATTAGACTTCTGATTTATGAATTTCAAAATGGACTTGCTGTTCTGAAACGATTCTGAAACTCTGGGCAGATTGTAGTTGACTCACAAAACCCATGATCAAACCCTTCTAAACATAAAACCATCTTAAAACAAAAATTACAGTGGTAGAACATTGTGGTATTGACATTTTCCCGTTGGTTTCACTTGATTTCAACGGTTGGATTTCGAACTAAAAATCTTTGATCAAAAACAGTTTGTGAATTCACTGTTTTCATTTGTCAAGTTCAACTTTTATTTGTTAACCCCAACTATTAAACCATGAAGTTGGGTTTAAACCAAACCACTTCTCCTACCATTTGATGGTCATTGGAGGCTAGAGACTTTTATATTTGTAGATTTTAAATGAAGTATGAATAGACTTCATGAAATCCCAAGATGATGAACCTAAACCATAGAGATGAGTTTAGACCCAAAATGCTTTCTCCTATCACTTGATGGTCATTAGAGATGAAGACATGACTAAAACTCATGAGTTTTCAAGGAATATAAGAAGACTCCATGAAAACCCAAGCTTAGAGGACCCAAGTCATGAGTATGGACTTGGATCCATCTATGTGCTTATAAAATAAAATGATGATCAAACTTTGACTTCTATGTGAAGCATAAGCTTACATAGGATTCAAAAGACCACATTCAAGAGATTTCAAGAGAGATATTGAGAATCTCCAAGAGTCTCAAGAAGGAAGTATGAACAATAAAAGAAATGAAGCAAGGAAAACAAAATAGCTTGAGGATTCAAAGGAAAGAATGCAAATAAAACAACTTATGGTTAGAGGATCACCTCCAACTATCCTCAAAGTTTCTCTTCTTTGAAGATCTTCCAAGCTCTTCTCTCTAGTTCTCTAAACTCTCTCTTTTCTCTCCAAAAAATGTTGGTGTAATGAAAGTCTTTTTTTTTGTGTTCTTCCCCCCCTCCCAATCTTTTTTTCTCTTGGTTGGTCCCCCCTTTCTCCATGAAGATACCTCTTCTTATATAGACAAAAACTACCAAGTATTTTCAGTGAATTCGGAGTAAAAGACATGTGTAAGCATCTCATTTGGTGGTACAATGTGTACTTTCTGAAATTAGGCAGACTGCTGCCCAGCGCGGCAGTCCAGAAACTGTCGCGGCAGTTCATGAATGCCGTCGCGGCACTCCATGACTGCCGCACGGCATTCATCAAATGCCGCGACAATTAATGGATTGCCGCATTTTTGTCAGTCTTACTTTATCAGTTTTTTGTTCTTATTTGCATACGCATACGTATTGCACTGCAAAATACAGACTTTAAAAGTGAACGGCAGTCAGAAATTTGTGGCGGCACTTGGTGAATGCCGGGCCGGCACTCTCTGACTGCCGCGCGGCACTCAGTCAGTGCCGTGGCAGTCTGCCGTGTGCCGTTTTAGCTGAGATTCCCTTTTTTAGGTCTTCCCTCTTTTTGAAACAAATTCTTTTTGAAGATCCTTTCCAAAAGTCATGTCTTATACCTGAATTCTCCTAAATACCTGGTATTTTTCCTTTTTCTGTGAAATTTTATCGTGTTTTGGAGATTTTCTGAAGAGCTTGGAGTACTTCAATTTTTCGGTCCTTATCATCATCGGATACGGAGGTGACACTCTCCTAAATTCGGCGGTCGGTCAAAATTGGGGTGTCTACAAGGTCACACACACTATTTGGATGATTGTATGCACATATACTTACTTTATTTCTGATGACGACTTCTGGATAGCCGAGATAGGATAGGCACCTGAACATTTTCACTACGACTGTTTTAATCTTTTCTGCTTTTTGCTATTGCTCATCGTATATGTGACCATGGCTTGGTCCTTTTTATTATCATTTTTTATGACTCCTGCGAATGCTATCACATTTATTATCTCTTTATGTGAATGAATGGATAAATGAATGCGACCATATCTTGATCTTGTTGCACGTGCTGCATGATGCGCACGCTTTTTATTATTTTTATTCAGTTTTCTACTTACAGGTGGGCTAAAAATAGTACAAATAGATCCTGTCAAAAATGAAACTCCAAGCGGCACTTGGTTAGGCCTCCGCGACACTCAGTGACTGCCGTTACGGCAATCAGAGAATGCCGTGCGGCATTCATGGACTACCGCACGACACATAATAGAGTGTCATTCTGCTTTTTCGAGTGCCGCCCTGTGTCCTAGGAAGATCCACTTCTATTTATAGCCCATTCTCTTCAAAACTCCGCAAAATACTTTCTTCTTTCATTCTCTTCCCTTCCGTATGGTCCCCATTAGTTCCCAAATCCTTTTCCCATGGAGGGATACTCTATCTGGCATTGATAAGCGCAACTTTGAGTGTTTTAGACTGAACAACCTCTTCTCCTTCCGACGGATGACTCTTAATGAAAGCTTGCTTAAATCTGCTACTCAGTGTTGGGATCCCTTACTCCACGTTTTCCATTTTGTTTACCAAGAGAATTGTCCCCTGTTCGAGGAGTTCAGTGCTATTCTTCATACTGATCCACCTGCGGATTTGACTGTTCTTCCAGTGCAAGCCGGGTATGTTCATGATTCGGCAGCTCTTCTCCATATATCCCGCAGTGCCACGGGCTCTTTTATACACGACAGACAGGTCGATTTCGAGCGCCTCTCTTTGGTCTATGCTCTTATCGGGGATCCTTATAACAGCGGGTATCAGGTTACACGGCGTAGCGCTTTATCGATTGCTATGCTTTCTGATTTCCTCTTTTAGTCATCCTCCGACATTCTCATACCCATTGCTTGTGGTTTGAGGAAAATGGAGAGTGCCGTCATGCTGGTTCTTGGTGAGACTTTGATGGGACTGGATTGTGCCCGTGCTACCGGGGCCATGTTATCTATCGGTGCGCCTTTTGTTTTATAGATTTGGCTCATGGAGCGCTTGGACCTCTTCATACACCCTTCCCATCTTCGCGGGTCACTTCCTTACGATCGTGGTAATCTTCTTCGAGTTCATGGAGGCTGTCAGTTGCTCGGCTGTAGAATATCCGCCTAACCCGTTGGGGCGGTAATTTTCATACCCTTCTTCGGCAGCATGTTGATCAGTAGCAGATTTGTTTTTGGGAGAAAAACTGTCGTTTCCCATAGACGGCACCAAGTTGATGATGCCAAAATTTGGGTAAGTGAATAAGAAGAAAAAGACAAGTGAATTTGTATGTGGTTCGGCCCTGTTAATTAAGAAACCTACGCCCACGTGGTGTGTCGGAGCACTTGCATGATGATGTTGAATAGCCGGGGGGTCTATGGTGAACCAATAACGGATTGGAGCTACCAGAGACTGGTCGGATGTTTGCGTATAAGTGAGCTGAGATACAATGATAGTTGATCGATCCCCCTTTATGGGGGTGAGGGATCTCTTTTATAGTTACAAGAGACCACTCGTACAAGGTAAGTGGCCTGATTAGGCAGTATAATCAAATAGGGATTGATTAACATAAATCATGGGAGTTTCCTAAGTCCATTAGTCTTCTAGCTAGGGTAGGAAACTGTATGAAACCTTGTGGAGCATGTCATAGGACATGCCTAGGCCGTGCCCACCATGGGGTGAGCCCACATCGTGCACCCGACCCATGGGTCCATGCCGGGCGGTCTTAGGTGGACAGCTCGGGGTGGTTGCGTAATGAGTGCCATTACCAGTTGACTCGACATTCCTCGCTGAGGTGGTGGAAGCTAACTTTGACTGGATATTTTTGCACATATCAGTTCCCATGGCTTGATTTTTATAATTTTTGCAATCATGTCTCTATGAGTCTAGTTTTGTGATGCCCCGAAGTACCCAAAATAGGGAAAAACAAATTTCCTTTATGGGTTCGTAGAAACATGACTGGTTGAATGTCACCTGATTGTTCCAAACATGCTTACAACAATAATATAATACTATAATACTGGAAAATGATTAAGTACAGTGGAAGCATGAATCTAATACATTCAAGTCCTACATGATTAATATATTACAGACCCATAGGATATCCAAAAGATACATAGTACATGTCCAACTAGACTATTACATCATCAAACATATTAAAAACAGAACTTCGTCAACAGAAAAGCTCCAGGGTCTTCAGCTAGCAAAACCGTAGCCTTCCTTGTAGTAATCTTCACCACTGTAGTCTTCAGCAGTAAAATCAACATCCTGATAGTAGCCCGCTCTGTCAGAACTTGCAAAGGCTGGACAGGGATGGTCTAGCAGCATAAAACACCATCAGCAATTAAGCTGAGTGAGGGCACCCTTAAGGCTACCACCATTAATGTAAGTTATTCATCATCTCTTATTCTCAAAACCGCGTCTCGTACAAACCCAACCATAACCTACGAAACTTAACCCAGAACTAAATTGACCAGCAATATCAACTAAGAGAAGATATAACTCCAAAGGTATCCAATATTCTGGACATGACGCATCCAGGGAAAAGCAAAATAGCTCTCCAACTCTCAATATACTCAACACAATCTCAGCATACATCAATGACAGCTCGACTGCAAACATCAATGACGATCATAGGTCAAGAAAGAACAACACCCATCAATGAATCGCTTGATCGCACACATCACTAACAATCCTTAGGTCAACTGCTCGACCAAACACGTCACGTACGATCCACAGATCAAGAAGAGGAACACACTACAGCTATTGCTTAATTGTGCACGTCGCTAACGATCCTCAGGTCAACTATTCGACCGAACACGTCATGGACGATCCTCAGATTAAGGATGTGAAACACACATAAACAATCACTTGAGCACGTTATTGATGATCCTCAAATCAAGGATACAAATCATACTTCACACCAATCGAACCCAAAAAGATCATTGAAAGGCTGACTCCTCAAGAAATACCCGAACACGACACAAAGGTCCACGAATCAACTTTTACCGGAAGTCAAACAACCGGAACAAACATCAATGTCCCTTATTCATATAAAATCTATTATTAAAGGATTTTCCATTATCTAACATGTCTACCTACTGCTCGTTCTTTACATCTTAAGATCCATTCGTGCGAATCGTCGTATTATCAAACCGCATTAAGGTCAACATTAAGTTACGGTAATTACATATGTTAGCTTTTGTCTTAATGTTCTAACGATATCACGAATACATATTAAGTCTTTATGGCATGTTTCAAACTCATCCTACTTCATTCACACTAATCATAGTAGAAACGGTAACAAATGTAGCTCATCAACGCATATGACATAAACAAGATAATGATAACTAGCAGAAGCATTTATTTAAAAACATTCATCTGAACAACCACTAGTTAAAAGAAAGTTCCTCGTAGCTCAAGACATCATAACCTATTGGGTCTTTTAGCATAGAAGGATAACTCACACACAAACACACATATATATATATATATAACTTCTTAGTTTTACAAGAGGCCCAAAAATCAATTTACCAATTCCAAATGCAGTATGCAAGACAAATCTTAAAATCTGGGAAACATAAATTTTCATCAAAACATAGTTAAGTAAAAATAGCTTTTCTGATAGCTCGAGATCTCAGAACCTCCTCCATTTTTTTTGTGAAGAAAGCCAACTCATTTATCTACAAATAACTCTCCTATAGAGTGGTCTAAAAATCATTCCATTTTAGGTGAAATGCACGTACAATGCTTTGCTATAAATCTGGGACAGAGCAGTCCAAAAATACAAGAAATGTCTAAGTTAAATGAATGATTTGAGCAGCTCAAAAATCCAAATGAAGCTAGATTTTTTTGTACATAAAGATACTCCAAATACATATAATGTTCTAGTTTTGAATTGGATCCATAAATCAATTTATCATGCTCAAATAAATCATACCAATTCACTCAACACAGTGAAATTAATCCTGGCAGATTGTATGTTTTTAACATTTTCCTTTTTTTTCATCTTTGATCTTCATTCCAATTCCCAAAACATGTTCTAAACATATATACATATATATATATATATATTAAGTTCTAAAATCACTTAGGGGTTAAGGCTTGTATGGGTGTTGAGAAAATTGAGGAATATGGAAAGAAAAGCTTGAAATGCCACCAATGGTGATCTTCTCCTCTCCTCTTCCAATTCCTTGCAATTTGGGGCTTGATTATGGACTCTTTAGCTTCCTTTGATAGTAACTTATCTTCCTTTGGTGAAATAGGGGTGTATATAGGGGTATTTGATGGTGTAGATCACAAAAATGACTCATGCATTGAGGGATTTGGGCTACACCTTCATCATCTACATCTTCTTCTTTTTCTTCTCTCTCTCTAAACTTTGTCTAAGTTAGTGGAGAAATTTGTGTAATGGTGGTTTAACTCTTAAAAAAGAGAGAAAAACAATGTATATATATAGTGGGGAGTAAGTAGGATAAGTGTCCAATGTTGGGGGTTGATGGTGTGTAGTGAGATAAGTGTCAAAATATGATTAAATGAGGTTTAAGATGTTTCCATGTGTCTAGTAAGTGGGGTCCACCTTGATCTGCGTGGAAACATCTCATAATGCGCATCTGCTCCACGGATTGCGTGTAAAACTAGTACGGCTCTAAACTCTCGGTCAGGTTACTATTCACTACTATTGCGGTGCAGTCAGCACGAACTCATTGGGACAGTCGGTAATTAAAATAAATATATTGGGACGGTATTTATGCATATACATAAATATTCACACAATACGCCAGATAAACGGTATCAGTAGAATACGCAATACAGGGAAATTATGATATTTATTTATGTATTCGAATGTATAGAAACACATGGAAAATAGCGGTGCTACATCTCTATACCACCTAAAAAGAGATTTCGTCCCTGAAATCAAAGCTCAAGCTGTACTGAATAACTCTGGATATTTCTCTCTCAACTCGGACTCCATCTCCCACGAAGCTTCTCTTTCATCACGACGATTCCATGAACCTTCACCAATGGAATCTCCTTGTTCCTAAGCTTCTTGGTCACTTGACCCAAAATCCTCGAGTCTCTCTGTGTAAGACCCGTTGCCATTTACATCGATGTCCTTGAAGTCAATTACATGCAGCGTCACGCCCTGATGATACTCCTTCAACATACTAATGTTAAAAACATTGTGAATGCCTGACAACCTTGGTGGCAACCCGAGTCTATAAGAAACTTTTCCTACCCATTCCAAGATCTCGAATGGTCCGATATAGCGCATGACAACTTTCCTCTTTTCTATCCAAACCTTACTACTCCTCGGGCTGGTGATACCTTGAGTAAGACATGTTCTCCTACCTTGAACACTTTGTCCTTGTGGTGCTTGTCTGCATAGCTCTTGTATCGATCTTGTGCTGCCTTCATCTTCTCTCTAACAATGACTATCTTCTCATTAGTTTCCCAAACCATCTACGGTCCAAGAAGCCTGCCATCTCCAACTTAGGTCCAACGTAATGGTGAACGACATGGCCTTCCATACAATGCTTTGAATGTTTCCATTCCTATGCTTGAGTGATAACTATTATTTTAGGCAAACTCATTCAATCGCAGATGAGTCTCCCACGAACTCTCAAAGTCAATCACGCAAGATCTGAGCATATCTTCCATTACTTGATTGGTCCTCTCTATTTGTCCGTTGGTCTGAAGATGAAATGCAGAACTCAATCTTAGTGAAGTCCCCAAAGCTGTCTGGAAACTTTCCCATAATTCTGTAGTAAACCGAGAATCACGATCTGACACTATGTTGATGGGTACTCCATGCAATTGTATGACCCATTGTATGTACAATAGGCTCAACTTCACCACAGGGTATGTCATACTATATGCTATGAAGTGAGCTGACTTGGTGAGTTAGTCCACAATCACCCAAATAGGTGTTGTACTATCCTTACCATCTGTGTCATCACCATCGGATGGGTCGCTAGCTGTGTGATCACTACCTGTAGAATCATCTCCACTCGATATGTTGTCATAGCTATCCGTATCAATGTGATCTGAATCTGTACCTGGCTCTGGGGAGGCTCTTACGAAAGGGTCTGGTATTGGCACAGGCTTGGAGAGAGTTGGCGGTGCTGGTGCGGCCATGATAATCAGAAAAAGTATATCATTGTATAACGCCTCATCCTAGACCATATTGATAAGCTCCTGATGAATGAGTATAGTAGCCTCTGAAGCATAGATTGACTCGAGCTAAACCCGGTTCGAATACTGCAATGCATCAGTATATACAACTCTCCACATGTCCTCCTCCAAGATGTGTTCAGCCCTCTGACGGATCCATTATCGGTATAATACAAGGTCGGTAGGTTGAATACGGTCATCGAGAATATAATGACCTCCGAAATCATCATGAACGAAAATCAGATCCATGGTCCTACAAGAGAAGCTAACTTAGTGTCAGTACTAGTCCGAGGTAAATCTTATGCTCATAACTTTATGTGTATGACAATCAGTGAACGTGTCTAAAGCTCTGATACCAAAAATCCCTATCACATCCCGAAGTACCAAATATAGGGAAAAATAAATTCCTTTATGGGTTCATAGACATGTGACTGGTTGAATGTCACCTGATTGTTCCAAACATGCTCACAACAATAACATAATATTGGAAAATGACTAAGTTCAGCGGAAGCATGAATCTAAAACATTCAAGTCTTACATGATTAATATATTACAAAACCAAAGGATATCCAAAAGATACATAGTACATGTCCAACTAGACTATTACATCATCAAACATAATAAACTAAATTACATC
Organism: Hydrangea macrophylla; assembly: GCA_033977485.1. Classification (NCBI taxonomy): domain Eukaryota; kingdom Viridiplantae; phylum Streptophyta; class Magnoliopsida; order Cornales; family Hydrangeaceae; genus Hydrangea; species Hydrangea macrophylla. Next base: position 42,909,203 of record CM066984.1, on the reverse strand, counting down.
AAGAGAAAAGCTCCAGCGTCTACAGCTAGCGAAACTGTAGCCTTCCACGCAGTAATCTTCACTAGTATAGTCTTTAGCAGTAAACTTACCATCCTAATAGTTACCCGCACTGTCAAAACCAGCAAAGGCTGGATAGGGATGGTCCAGCAGCATAAAATGCCGTTAGCAATCAAGGTCAGTGAGGGTACCCTTAAGGTTACCACCATTAAGGTAAGTTATTCATCATCTCTTACTCTCAAAATCACGTCTGGCCCAAACCCAACCATACCCTACAAAACTTAACCCAGAACTAAACTGATTAACAATATCGACTAAGAGAAGATGTAACTCCAAAGGTATCCAATATTCTGGGTATGACGCATCCAGGGAAAAGCAAAATAGCTCTCGAACTCTCAATATACTCAACATAATCTCAACATACATCAATGATAGCTCGACCGCAAATATCAACGACGATCCACAGGTCAAGAAAGAACAACACTCAGTAATGAATCGCTTGATCGCACACGTCACTAACGATCCTCAAGTCAACTGCTTGATCGAACACGTCATGGACAATCCACAGATCAAGAAGAGGGACAATTATAGCTATTGCTTAATCGCACACGCCACTAATGGTCCTCAGGTCAACTATTCGACCGAGCACATCACGGACGATCCACAAATTAAGGATGCAAAATGTACATAAGCAATCACTTGATCGAACACATCATTGATGATCCTCAGATCAAGGATACGAATCATACCTCACCAATTAACTCCACAAAGATCACTGAAAGGCTGACTCCGTATGAAATACCCGAATACGACACAAAGGTCCACGAATCAACTTTAACTGGAAGTCAAATGACCGAAACGGATATCAATGTCCCTTATTCACATAAAATCTATTATTGAAGGGTTTTCCATTATCTATCACGTCTATCCACCACTTGTTCTTTACGCCTTAAGATCCATTCACGCGAATCATCTTATTATCAAACCGCATTGAGGTCAACATTAAGTTACGATAATTACGTCATGTTAGCTATCGTCTTAACTTACGAATATGAATTAAGTCTTCATGGCATGTTTCTAACTCATCCTACATCATTTATATTAATCACATTAGAAATGGTAACCACCGCAGCTCATCAAATGCATATGACATAAACAAGATAGTGATAACTAGCGAAAGCATTTATTTAAAAACATTCATCCAAACAGCCACTATTTAAAAGAAAGTTTCTCGTAGCTCAAGACTTCATAACATATTGGGTCTTTTAGCATAAAAGGATAACTCACATACACACACACACACACACACACATATATATATATAACTTTTAGTTTTACAATAGGCCCAAAAATCAATTTACTAATTCCAAATGCAACATGCAAGATAAATCTTAAAATCTGGGAAACAGAAATTTTCATCAGAACGTAGTTTAGTAAAAATAGCTTTTCTGATAGCTCGATATCTCACAACGTTTTCAATTTTTTTTTGTGAAGAAAGCCAACTCATTTATCTACAAATAACTTTTCTATAGAGTGGTCTAAAATCAATCCTTCCTAGGTGAAATGTATGTACAACGTAGTGTTATAAATCTGGGACAGAGCAGTCCGAAAATATAAGAAATGTCTAAGTTAAATGAACGATTTGAGTAGCTCAAAAATCCAAATGAAGCTAGATTTTTTCGTACATAAAGATAATCCAAATACCTATAATGTTCTAGTTTTAAATTTGATCCATTAAGCAATTTATCATGCTCAAATAAATCATACCAATTCAGTCAATACAGTGAAATTAATCCTGGTAGATTGTATGTTTTTAACAATTTTCTTTTTTTTTTTCATCTTTGTTCTACATTCCAATTCCCAAAACATGTTCTAAACATATATATTAAGTTCTAAACTCACATAGGGGATAAGGCTTGTTTGGGTGTTGAGAAAATGAAAGATAATGGAAAGAAATGCTTGAAATGGCTCCAATGGTGATCTTCTCCTCTCCTCTTCCAATTCCTTGCAATTTGGGGCTTGATTGTGGACTCTTTAGTTTCATTTGATAGTAACTTATTTTCCTTTGGCAAAATGAGGGTGTATATGGGGGTATTTGATGGGGTAGGTCACAAAAATGACACATGAATTGAATGATTTGGGCTACACCGTCATCATATACATCTTCTTCTTCTTCTCTCTCTCTAAACTCTCTATAAGTTAGTGGAAAAATCTGTATTTTGGTGGTTTAACTCTCAAAAAAGATAGATAAACAATGTATATATAGTGGGGAGTAAGTAGGATAAGTGTCCAATGTTGGAGGGTTGATGGTGTGTAATGGGACGTGTCAAAATGTGATTAAATAAGGTTTAAGATGTTGCCATGTGTCTAGTAAGTGGGGTCCACCTTGATATATGTGTAAACATCTCGTAACGCATGTCTACTCCACAAACTACGTGTAAAATTGGTATGTTTCTAAACTCGGAGTTAGGTTACTATTCACTTCTATTGCAGTGCGGTCGGTACGAACTCGTCGGGACAATCGGTAATTAAAATAAATATATTGGGACTGTATTTATGTATATATATTCACACAATATGCCAAATAAACGATATCAGTAAAATACGCAATACATGGAAATTCTTATATTTATTTATTCGAACGTACGAAAATACAGGAAAAATAGCAGTGCTACAAGTTTCTAACCCAAAAAGAAAATCAAAGATCAGACAGTCTAATCTCTAGGAATTGGACAATAACCAGACACTACTCAGAATTTATAAACTCTGTGTCCAGAGATCTTGTGTGATTTTTTAATACTAGTAAACGAACCTGGATTACTTCAATCTTTTTAGGGGATCTTAATAGCACATTTAACTTCACGAAATTATTATTTAAAGCTCAAAATGCTTGTTCAAGGCTTATGATCTAATTAATTTAGAACTGACACCCTTTCTTCCAAAGCTTTGTGAGCCATTGGTGGATTGTCCTCAAAATGATGGTCCATAATCTCCTAAAATCAAGAAGGTTAGAAGTGTCCTCACTAGGGGATCTGGTTGTTCCACTCTTTCTATAAATCTGACAACATAGATAGGTAAAAGTTCATGCGGAATTGATTTTCAGCAGATTCGTATAGTAAGGAATTTTTGAGAAATTATTGGATTTTTTAATCTTGATTAGAAAGAAGATGTTGTGAATTTGTATATGATGAGTGCAAGAATATATATGCTACATGGCACACAAATGATGCACGTGTGTGTGTGTGTGTGTGTGTGTGTGTGTGTGTGTGTGTGCCTACTTTGTATGCCAAAGAAGCGAAAATCCTAATCCTAACACACAAAACACATAAGCACATAAAATCCTCATCCATGTTAAGTGAGTTAATTTCTCTTTTCATTGTCATTCTTGTTACCCTTTCCAAGGTTGAGCATTTTTAAAATTTTTGAAACTCATTTAAAAAAGTATTACTCGTATGATAAGTTCTTTTGAAAAAAATTCTCAAGAATTTTGGATTTTTCTTTGAAAATGAAGATGTGAAGACATTTCTTAACGAAATATGATTGAGTTTTTTTTTAATTAAAAGGTAAACCTTGGACCTGTGGTTTTTTTTTTTAAAACACTTTTGGGATAAAAGATGGTAAATAATCAAAATCTATTTGCTCATAACGGTGAATTTAAAACTTTTTTTTGGATAAAAAGGATCACAAGATTGGATAATTATCACACTTTACACGAATTCGGATACATACAAGGTCAATGATACTTATCTAATAGGACATAAGAAATATAACCTTATTATCATAGTTCAGCATGTTCCCAAATGTCACGAGACATGCACGGGATTTGCTCAAAAGTGATTAAGAGGTTACACATCTTTCATCAAGCAAGTATCATCATCATCTCAAGTAATCCCTTTCGGGCATACAAAACTCCCTAGCACATAATTCTCTTCCATAATTGATTTTCTAAGATTGAAAGGTTCTATAGAATCTATTATGCAAAGGTCAGGTTTTAGTCAAATAAGGGACCCTTGACACACATCTGATAGGATGCTTTATATACCAACACATGGTATGACCGTACGAGATCAAGGGTGATTACACGGCTCTATGGTAACTTGACCGACAGGGTTTCCCGAAGCCTCCAAGGTTATAGTTCCATGCAATTGACTGGTGAGACATGCAAGTGCAATGCAACAGGCACATAAAAATTAATTAATTCGATTAAAAGGATGCTTTCAAGTCTAATCCTTGAGTGAACCCAAAATCAAAAATTCTGGTCTACGAAACCAGAGATTCTAGGTTCAATTCATAATAGAGTCGCCAGATTATGGATATTGCATGCTTACCGCTTTTTAACTTTTACAAATTCAAATTTAAGTTGCCACTTAACTATTTTTAAAGGAAAATTAAGAAACCATTTTAAAAGCAAACTGATCTTTTGGAAACCAGAGATTTCTAGGTCCAGGGATAATAGAATGAGAGGGAAAGGAGCCCAGCAGACTAAAACACCCCTTGTCACACCCCTTGTCATCCTATCTCGTGATAGGCATCTACTCAACATCCTTTTTAATCGAATTATTAATCCAAGCATGCCCTCAATTAATACATAAATAGAAATATACATTCCACAAGCATGTTGAAAAGGGTGCAAGATTGCTAATGATAAAAGGCATACAAAACCAAGTAGATTCATCTAGCAATCAAATGATATGTAATAGAGAATAAGAGAACTTACTCGGGATCCAGCTATGAAAGAATACTTGCAATGCATACAAAAATATAAAGCCCTAGAAAAAAGAGTCTCTAATTCACATATTACACATAAGGTAAGACCTAGTCTATGGTGTCGCGCATGGAGTCAAAATCAAGAAAATCAAGAAATGAAATCAATGGGAGAAAGGTCGAGGAATCATACCTTAAAAGTACTACAAAACAAAGGTTAGTCCACATGCTTTGAACATAATATCAAATTATACCAAACTCCTAGCTTAAAATCCAACAAACATAGAGAAAGTTGACAAGATCATAAATTCCTTCCAATAAAAAAAATCACAACACCGCTATAGATATAAAAGTCTCAACTAGGAGCCAATGTAATGTCCATATAGAGATGATACAATCTCAACATGATTAGAAGGAATTTATGACTAAACTCAATCAATCACAAATTATTTTAATGATTTACAAGTTAAAGTCCTAAGATACAACTATCATGACTACCTATGAGGATTGTGAAATGCATAAGCATGAATATGATATGAATCATTCATTGATTTGGATCATTCAATCTCTAGATTTGAGTTCAATTAATTGTAATCAAAACATATTTCTAGCCTTAAGGCATTAGAAAATCATTTGGATTAAAGCTAGAAAGATTTTACCATATATGCCTCAGGTTTCCAGATTTTATAGAGAAGCAATTTGAGATTAAAAAACTGAAAAAAACATAGTTCCCATGGCTTGATTTTAATGATTTTTGCATATGTCTTGTCTCTATGAGTCTAGTTTCTAACCCAAAAAGAAAATCAAATATCAAATGGTCCAATCTCCAGAAATTGGACCATAACCAGACACTACTCAGAATTTATGAACTCTCTATCCAGAGATATTATGTGATTGTTTAAAAATAGTAAACCAATCTGAATTACTTCAATCTTTTAGGGTATCTTATTAACACATTTACCTTCATGGACAAAATTTTTTGAAGCTCAAAATGCTTGTTCAAGGCTCTAATCTAACCAATTTAAACCTGACTTACTGTTCTAAAATTTTGAATAGAGAGTGACTGGTTCACAAATCCTAAGATGAAACCATCTTAACCATATAATTAAGGCAAAATAGAAAATTCAGTGGTAGATCTTTGTGTTATGAACACATTCCAATTGTCCTCATTCAAATCCAATGGATCATGCCTTTATTAAAAATCTTTGATCACAGCTAGTTATAGAATTCACTGCACCATTGTTGAATTGTCATTTCTTTGTTAAACCTAAATCATCAAGCCATGAAAATTGGATCTTCTTAAGCCTCACTCCTCTCTGAAGTTGATGATTCTTTAGAAATTAAGACTTAATTTGATTGCCTCTCCTCCTTATTGGTCCTTGGAGACTAAATATACCTAATCCACATGAATCTTCAATGAAATATGGAGAAAATTCCATGAAACTTCAATTCGAGGACCCAAATCATGAACATATACTTAGATCCACCAATTGTGTATAATTATAACTAAGATCAACTTTAATTCCCATATAAATCATAATTTTATAGAAAATTAAGAGATCAACCTCAAGGGAATCAAGTAAGATATTAGAACTAATTGACTCTCAAGAGAAGAGCATGAACAAAAGGAGAAGAGTATGAACAAAGAGAGAGAGAGAGAATTTAAACTAAATTGATGATTCAAAGAAAATTTTGTTTTAAGAAGCTTATTTCAAAACTTAATCCATGATCTACTAGTTCCAAATCAACAAATAGATGAGAATTCAATCACAATTCAAGTGGTATGTGATGAAATGAGGTGGGAAGAGACTGTTTGAAAATTATGTAAAAGATCCTAGAATTCTATGAATTGTGATTGAATTTAGACTAAAACTAACTAAAATTAGAGGATTACCTCCAAAAATTCTCAAATTTTCTTTGTTTGGTGGAGACCTTCAAGTATCTTCAAGCTCTTCTTCAAGATCCTTCGTCAACCTCTTGATTTCTATTCTAAATTCTCTCTCAATTGTATATATGATCCAGCCCTTTTTTTTCAAGGTAATTATGCATGTGCCATGGCATCTTTGTTTGTTCAATATGTATTTTAAAAAAATAGTCTGTTACAGTGGGCGGCACTCACTAAGTTGTCTGCGACACTCAGTGAGTGTCAGCGCAGCACTTAGTGAGTGCCACCGACTTTGCCGCGTGCCGTCCCATCTTTATACATAAATATATTTTTTTTTCTTTTCTTTTATTTCTTTTTTTTTTTTTGCTTTCTTTTCATTTTCTTTCCTTTTGAAATTCTTTTTTCTTTTTTTCATTTTCTTTGATAAAAAACAAAACAAAATCCATTTTTATTATATTTTCAGACTGATTTTTATACTTTTCTCATATGTATTCTACACCCCAAAATTCCCCTGTTTCTCTCTCTCTTTCTCTCTTTCTCTGAATATTTTATCAAGACTGAAGAACCTTCTGAAGAGTTTGAATCACTTTAAAGATCTTCAAATTCCATCAGACATTGTCGTCGTCGATTTTAGAGGTAATAATCCCTTGAATTCTACTATTGGTCAAAATTGGGGTGTCAACACCCTCTATGACCTGTGCTGCGGTGACCAACTCTGATGCCTGTGCGATGGCCTCTGACAATTCTGCCTCTCCAATCACAAACCCATCAGGCTGCGCTTCCATCGCTGCTGCCCACTGTGCTGCGATCTAGCTGCACCTGTTGGAGCTATTTGAGGGACAACAACATGAGCTGCAAAGTCCTTAGCCAATAAAATGCCCTCCCTTACTGGTACATATATCTCCATGGAGTCCTGCTCCTCATCAGCTAGTAGATCCTCATCAGGTATGATATACTCATCCCACTCAGGATCCTCCTTCTCCTCCTCATCGTCTAAAACTACAATAATTTGCTAAGGTGTTGGCTCCTATGACTATATCTCAGCCTCATCATCACCTTCCAAATCCTCGTCATCTACCTCAGAGGCATCGTTGCTATCGGCTCATCATTCCTCTAGGGGTAGGGGTGGCTCCTCTAGGAATGGTGGTGGCATACGACTAACATTCCTTATCATATACTGACAAATCCTAGGTCACATAACATCTCTAGAGACTCCTCCTCAACATGATTCAGTGTGTCCTTATAATATATCGCCTCTACCCGGAGCTCCTCTGGATGCTCAACCCTCAGGATATGCAAATTGTACCATAGGCCCATCTCTAGAGTGGTCATGGCTCTATGATGAATCATCCTAGCATAGTATGATGGGTCTGCTGGCTCTAGATGACTCTCATATACACAATGCCCTCCATATACATCTTGAGATAAATGTAGGTGGCATGCTATCTGAAAAAGAAACTATCTAATATCATAACTAAACTCTGATACTCATATCTTAAAATCTTAAAAATACACATGTTGGATAATTAGTGAGCACAACCAAAACCTAGGCTCTGATACCAAAAATCTTGTCACACCTTGATGTAGTAAAAATAGGGGAAAAAATTCCATTTTTGGACTCGTAGGCCGTGATTGGTGAATATCACTCGATTGTCCACAGCACACAGTTCTAAAAAAATCAAAGATATAAACACTAAAACTGGAATACTAATATTGAACTGAATAAACTTAACTTAACAAGATCTTATTGTAGAACCAAATTTAGTAATAAACAAAAATCTAGGTCTTAAGGCACACTTGCAAACTATAAATTAAATAAGTAATAAAGCAAATAGAAAGATAACTACGATCTATTTCAAGACTTCAAGTGGCATAGACATTGTCGTCATCATCTTGAGGATGCAATCCTCTAGTCCCATCCCCAATTTGACCATCCCAGGTATAGCCTTCCTCTGGGTAGTCTTGATATTAGTTCTCATCCACAGGTCTACGTAGCCGTATGTCTGGAAAAAGGACATGGGTATATCCAGTGGCATAAATGCCGCCAGCTTGTGTAAGCTAAGTGAATAATAAACTAACAGAGTATCATAATAAGAAGTCGTTAACAGAATTTTCATTTAGAGTTAGTTATCTAGAGGTTCTCGTTCTTATGCATTCTAATTCACTACATACGACTCATCAACCTGAATTACAATTTTATGGACTATGTGTCCATGTTATCGACTCATTCTCCCATGCATGTCCAACCATACATTGCTTGGACGGAAACTTCCCTCCCAATGATTTTGATTCACTTTCATATATCATAGTAATGGTAAGCCTAGTACAAACCCCCTGCTATCCAATTCTCATGAAATAATGGTCAGCCTGGTATAAAACCCCAGCTATCCCATTCTCTATGATGAATACTGGTACAGAGTACCAGCCATTACATAATCACAACGTGCCTTAGTATCATCATATCGACCATTACACATCTCAATCATCATTTCTCTTTCCAAAATCATGGCTATCACTTGCCATAACAATTCAAGATCCACACAAGAAGACTTAACCCAACATAACTCACAATCTCCATGATCGCTTAAACCCATAACATACTATGCTATGCATGTCAGATTCTTAATACGCATGTCCTAATAATAAAGACTTACTTATTAGACAACATTAGGTTCATTATTCCAACTTTTATCTTTTTAACATACTGAAGTTTTGTTCTAGCATAATAGAACAATAATAAAAAGCTCTGATAGATATGTGGTCACATAATACAACTCAATGTGGATTATCATTTTCTGGCAAAGTACAATTGATTGGAATACATCAACAATTAATTGGCAAAAAAAAGTGGCATTCAATTCGGCAAAATTGGCAATCAATTAGTGTCCAAAATATGGCAATTGATAAGGCAAAAAGAAAATCTATTAGCATCCAAAGTTAGGCAATCAATTGGGAAAATCACCAATCAATTGGGACTAAGTTCAATCAATTAGATAAAGAGTCAATCGATTGGTACTTCATCTTGTTCACAAGAATGTGCTAGAAATGTCCAGAACTGAAATTACACGTTAGGAGTCCCATTTCTTCATACAAAAACTCATTAAAAACATCTAATAGAGCTACTAAGTGAGTTTGAGAACTCAGAACTGTGCAAAAGTGTGGTGGTGTGCTTGAGAAGCTTGAACTTGAAGCTTTAATAGTGACCCTTTTCTCTCTCTCTCTCTCTCTCTCTCTCTCTCTCTCTCTCTCTCTCTCTCTCTCTCTCTCTTCCTGCCTCTTCTCTTTCTGTCTCTTTTCTTCTCTTTTCTTCTTCTATTTCTTCTGTTCTTCTCCTCCTCCTCTGGTTTGGCTAATTTCTAAATGGATATGTCTGAGAATATTTGGTGACTGCTAAAGTTCTTTCCAACGTGGCAAAACATTCGTACAATCGCTTTATGATGAAACTAACTTAGCATTCGAGTTCTGAACTAAGGATAAATGGTACTAACCAACTAAAAACTAGAACCTTGTTGTGTGGTAAACCTGAACTTGGAAAAATAGGCTAGGCTTAGAGAAACTTGGTTGTGTAGCTTAGTAAAACCTATAGTTAACCTGTGTTGCGAATTCGTAGCGTGAATAACCGAGCCTGGTTAAACTGGATAACCTGGCGCTGATACCACTAAATCCTGTCACGTCTTGACGTAGTATAAATATGGAAAGCATTTAATTTCCTTTATGGACCCGTAGGTCGCGGCAGTTTGAAGTATCGATTCCGTCCCAAACGTCAAATAGCACAATAATTAAATCAGAGTAAAAGTAATCAAGGCTTAAAAAAAATTTCCAAATTAATAATTATTACAGCACGTGATCTACAAAAGGCACAACCCGCCTTGCAAATAAAATAATATCTAATATCTATTACAGTCATCCTTATTTCAAATTTATTTTAAAAGCATAAGATAGTAACAAACAGTTTCTTCTTCTCCGATAGTCATAATCAATTCGCGTAGTCATACTGCTCTGACTGGTTATAACCTGAAAAACCTAGATACGAATGTCCAGGGTGCATCAACGTCGTCAGCTTTAAGAAGTTGGTGAGTATTAAAAACATATGTTTGAATGTAAAACATACTCAATTACCATTTTCCATTTCATGGTTCCATTATTCAACAGGTTAACATGGAAATGAATTCACTTATGAAATAGGAAGGGTGATACTATAATTCATGAAACATGTGACCGTGAATGAGACCAATACAACCATTCTCATCTTACCAACTCTTTTCTCTTGACAACACATCACCCAACTCTCTCACTCTAGTATCTTTGAAACACTAAGATGATCACACTTTAGTACAGGGGTACCAGGGAGTATCCAGTTTGCCTCACTTTAGTATGGGGTACCAGGGAGTGTCCAATACCTCACACTTTAACCATACCACGCATGTCAGGGAGTGTTCAGTAGGTCATACTTTAGCACTACCATGGGTACTAGGGAATGTCCAAGTCGGCGTCACACACTTTAGCGCTACCATAGGTGCCATGGAGTGTCCAGTTTTGTCACCATTGCATTTCAAAGACACTCTAGCAGCAATATTGTAACTTCACACTTTGGTACACCAATACCAGGGAGTGTCCATACACAATTTCAACCACATACTCTTTTCCACACTGACCACCACTCACCATGCATGTACAACTGACTCCACATGAATGACATGTGACTTAGTACAAAAATATAAAGTATTGGGAACGATAACCATGGATATATGAGAAGAAATCAAATCATATATAAAACAACCAGTGAATTCATCAAAGAATACTTTAATATGCTTTTATCGCTTACTAGAACACAAGTGGGTCTACTTTGAAACAATGTCCTCAAAAATGAGTTATACTTTTTGTGGATGAATTACACATCAAAAGAAAGGTCTTTGAGTCTAGTTTCCAATGCTTAAAATGGTGCACATTTTCAAGTTTTCTAGAGGAAGTTATGACAGTTTTAATAAAAGTCGTCAGTGCTGAAACATGCCAATCGATTGGGCAAAGTTCCAATTGATTGGTATACATGCCAATCGATTGGTAAACATTCCAATCAATTGGTATCAGCAGTTTCTCCCCTGTTATGAATTTAAAGCCTATTTTTGACCCATTTTGAAATCCGAATGTAAGCATGACTTGTAATATATGGGTTTCTCCGTTTTTTTCGCAAGGATTATGAATATGTGATAGGATTTAATCAATTTCAATCATAACTCTCAGATTTTACAAAAAATCGAGAGGTGACAAAACTTCAATTCTAATATACTTTCTTATATGAATGAATTAAGCTCTACAACTTTAAACATAACATCTATGGACTGTAATCTTTCATTTTTATCTATCAAAACAAATTTTTGTTAAGTTTCACAAAATCACTATTTTTACACCATGAATAAGCTTAAACGAATTTCATATAAACAAATACTAATTCAAGCAATATAAACTGTAATTAAGCATGAAATTATATTTCAAGTGAGTTTGTAATACTCACTGTGATTGAAGGTGGTGTTTGTTGAGAAAGAAAATCAAAATAACCAAACCCACTTGTAAGCTTGTGGCTATGCAGTTATGCTCTCTCTCTCTCTCTCTCTCTCTCTCTCTCTCTCTCTCTCTCTCTCTCTCTCTCTCTCTCTCTCTCTCTATAATTTTTGTAAATTTGTATCACTCTAAACTCTCTCTTTTCTCTTTGTATTTTAACTGTTAAAATCCCCAGAGAATGAGGCTAAGTGTGTGTATATATAGAAAATAGATTTTCTTGAACTTGGAGGCCAAGTCCTCTCAACTTCACTCAACAAAACAATTTAATTTACTAATTACATATATACATATTATACACAACTCACATACGTATATAATTTACATATATACATATCATATATCACATATACACTCCATTGGATTTTGTAGGAGTTGTTAGTCTAAGATAGGGGACAATTTAGGTTGTTTGGGAAAAATAGCTTTAGGCACTAGTTAACACACACAACAATGACACTCCCAAACAAGGCATAACCAAGTTGGCTAGTAATCTCTTTAAGTGTTTGGGAAAACAACTTATGGCACTAATCTAGCACACACACATATAGCATTCCCAAACAAGCCTAACCCAATGATTAGTTGCTATAAATGTACATAAAGCATATCTCACCTCCTGATTGACGGGGAATCCAAATTTGTAGGAGTGCAACGTAGCGCGGACAGTTTTTCGAATATAAACTAGTATTTTCGCAGTGCGGTGATCAACAAAAAAATACAGAAAAATTATATTAATGTAAGAAATAATTTTCTAGTTATATAAAATTACAGTTTGAATTAAAAGTAAACATTTTCACCGTTTGAAAATATAGTTTTCCAATACCAACACATGTATTCTTGAATTTATAAAAATTATAGTTTTCCCCAACAAGAATTTTAATATGAATTAAACAAGTAATAAGATTCAAAACATGAGAATTGTAATTTAAATTAACACTAGAAATACGGATTAAAAGTGAAAATGCAATTAAAATGAAATAAAAATGCAGGTTGTTACAATATGACAGAGTGATGAATCTCATTCACAAGAGTAGTTGACTCTAAGTTAATATGCTAGTGCATGAGTTGCATTGAAGGACTGTGAGTTAAACCTATTGACAAGAAAATCTGTCATAGTTAATAGGAATTCAAACTTGTATATGATACATGTCCTTAATCCTAAGATAGTAATGGACACAAGCTGTATGCTTGGTTGCTTGAGTTACCAATCAGTGAGGTCTTCATTTCAACACCTGGGTATCTTAGGTGATCAAGTTTATGGTATTGGGAACATATATTATCAAGATGGAATCTACCCTCTTGTGAAGAATAGTTCTTTACAACAGAGTAAGTATTCCCTTGAGAATGTCACTGGTTGATTACTAAGAGCTGCGCAGCCATGTCAACAAGTTGTTGTAGACATGTTTGGTAATTTATGAGTGGTGACTGATACTCGAGGAATATGAGATGTATTTATCTATTGGGTAGACAGTACTGTTATTCATGCATCCCAATGATAAATATGAATACTGGAAAGGTAGAGGGACATTAGTGTCATATTACACAAGGCTAGGAATTGCTAATATAAGTGTGGTTTTATTCTTATGCACTGGAGTGCAATTATCATTATATAGTGGAGTTAATGACAATTGATTAAATATTATTCCTTAGTTAAGAGTTTAACTAGATGGAAATAATAGTTAGTCGGAGCTAGTAAATTAGAACCTAGGGGTCCCACTCATAGCTCGAAGGAATGTTTGGATACAAAGGAGAAAGAAAAAAAAAAGGTACCAGAAACCTGTTTGTGGGACAAACCGGTTACTGGGTAAAGGTTCCAGAAAGTAGTTTATCCTACAAACCAGTTACTGGGGATAGGTTCCAGGAACCGATTTGTGGGAGAAACTGGTTTCTGGTAAGTCGGTTCTAAAATCTTATAAATAGAGGGGCTACGGGCAGAATTAAAAAGCTACGTATTTTCACATTCTAAATGCCCTAGATCTATTTCTAAGTTTCCCTAGACCTCCTAGTTTTCTCCTAGAAGGGTTTCCACCAAACCCTAGCCTCCATGATCATTCAAGAGACATAGGAGTGAAGATCGCTAGCCGCGGACAACGCTCACTAAAAGATCTTCGGACTACTCAATACTGATTGAAAGTTGCTAAATTTTGGACACAATGAAGCTGACGTCGAGACGAAGCTATTGTCAAAAATTCAAGTCAATTGGAGATCATTTAGTCCTCCTGACGGACACATCTTTGTCGGATCAAGAAATCGGGATTGAATAATTGCAGGAATCGTAGAAGAGTTCTCGAAACGATTCAATAAATCGCAAAGGTATATCTAACCGTTCATATATATATATAAGCGAATATATATATGTATGTATGTATATATATTGCGTGTAATATAAACGAGAAGTAGATCTAAATTTTTGAACTGTATCTTCCCTTCCGCTGCGCACTGGAACCGATTTTTTCCAACAATACACTCTAAAAATGAATTCACTCATACTCAGGTGGATTATATACTTTCTCTTATGATATAGAGGCTCTTAAAGAGTAAATGTAAAGAAACACAAATGCCTCGCATATCTATAATGAAAAAGGGGATATCTATAAGTGTAATGACTTCATGACTGGAACACTTCACACTAGAAGAGCGACCCATCGCAAAAAATTCTTTTCTTACCTTCATTTCAAAAATTAGTCACTCGGAATCTATTGGTCTTTATTAAAGGATAGAAACCGAGAGTGAAGACAAAAGAGGTTCTAGAATAGTATACCAACATGTGACTCGTAGCTCCTTCTTCTCTTTTTTTTTTCAATATCATCATTGTTGCTTTCAAACTCCCATCACATGCTTGATGTATTAAGCAATGTAAATTATGCTTACATTGCAACAAAGAACCAAAAACAACCTATAGTTCAATGATACAAAGAAGAGGATGTCACTTGTCATCATCATATATATATATATATTCTATGTAAAGATGATCACTAGTGACTGAATTATTTATAAGAGACAAGTAACACAAATAGAACCCAAAAATTATAGCCTAATTCATATCCTGAGTAACCCAGTTTATCCATTTAAGTGGTTCAAGAATTTTAATTTTGATAGGTCCTGAACATTCTCCTCTAGTGATCCATCAATATGAAGAAATAATGAGGCTTATCAACGAGACATAGTTCAAGAATAGATTGATTAAATATAAACATATCCCTCTCGAAAGAAACGAATAGCGTAAAAATCTCCCAACGGGTTATTAGCCTCGATCGCATGTCTCTAAATTACTCTAGGTTATTTATAACAAGAAGTTTCTACTTAACATAAAGTTGTCCATCGTGCTTTATATTTTGTGAAATCTAACAAACACGACATATTCCATAATTAGATGATAAACAAGCTGAAATAACATACCATGTGCACTAAAAAAACTATAAATATTATGAGTATAACGCACGCATGTTTCAGCTATGGAGCTTGTCTGAGCACATACAAGATCATGTCATGTTATTATATAATTTTTTTTACACTCTAAATAAGTTTTATTAGTTTTAAATAACTAAAATCCTCCCCCCAACTTAATCTTGCATTGTCCTCAATGTAACAAATCGACAATTAAAAGAAAGGAGAGATGTCACCTGGACTGCATGTGAAATCAGGGTCGATAGCATGTGCTTATTCAATTTCATATAAGATCAAAACAAAAAATTTCTAGACATTTGAAAACATTAGATCGATTACATATAAGAAAGAAATCTTCCAGTAACAAGCCATCATCAATTATATAAATTAACTAAACAAAATAAGCAAACAGATAAATTAAAATATAAATACATCATAATTACAACATGTCCAGAAATCAGTCCATCACCACCAAACTATCCAAGATATATATTTCCATCATCCAAAAAAAATGAAGACAGTCCAAAAATGAATAAGATAGAAAGGATAACATTATCCTACTCAGCAGCCTCTTCCTCAGATGTTTTTATAACTGTCTGCACATCTGGAGCTCGGTCTGCATGTCTAGTGATGGGAGATCACCCTCCTCGTGAAGACCCAGTAGTCTCTACTCTGCCCGCAACATCAATGTTGGCATGGTCTGCTCCGGCTACTCCTCGCCTTATTACTCTTCTTCCTCTTCTTATTCCTCTTCTCCCTTTTCTTCTTCATCTGATTCAAACAGCTGGATATTTAACTTTGCAGCTATTGCCCTCACACCTCTCATCAGCTTAACTTATCCCTCTCTCAATTCCCTCGTCTCTTGGTTCAGTCAAGCCAAGACAACCTCCAAGGTATTTTCTATCCTCTCCAATGGTTTCTTCACCCTAGGCCTTGGTCTAAAAGCAAGCATGCCACCCCTTTTCCTCTTTTTGGTTTGCCCCTTAGATTGATTCATAGAGGCTTCACTAACAACCTCCTTCCTTTCAGAGCCATTTATAAGATCCTCGAGTAAGAAAAGAACACGGGCTAACATATAAACAGAATGGACTGCCCAGGCACTCATTAAGGCTCGGTTCGAGACCTAGGTAAAAGCAGGCTCTCTAAGATAATCTATGAAACAATGGGATAGACAAATAGAATGGTTGGTTCCTACCACAAATATTACCTGTGCTTTCTATATATTCATCCATTCTAGGTGGTTACTAAGGAAGAGGCAATTACAAATTGCCAGGTATAACCCAAGGTATTCGAAGGTCAAATCCTTCCTATAGAGCCTATCAGTTGCCTTTTTTACTCTACCCTGTACGTGTGGACACAATGAAATTGTTGGTGACATTGGGTACGATGGGGTCCCCTCTAGGAAGATATAATTAGTAAGGAGGGGGACTCCAATGGCCTGGGAGACAGGGGGACTCCAATGACCTAGGAAACAGTGGTGGGTGTGAGATCAATGGTGTGCGACGGACATACACACGATAAACAAACAGTTCAGTTGTCCATTCAATTAGGGAGGCGGGGACTAACTGGACTAACATAACATTTACTCTTTTCAGTCTCTCTACATATTCAAGCCACCCCTGGATTTGTAATTTGGCAAGAAAAAATGAGGGCTACACTGATGAGTAGGTGGACTCATTATGTCGCTCAATCGCCACAACCCTATTTTTGAAGTAATTATCGTACCAAACTTGGTCTTCTTCATTTCTAAACCCATGTGCTAAGGGTGGATCCAGAATTATTGCATTAATGGGCTTTTCCTTATCTCGAGCTCGCATAGTACCCATTTAAAATAGATCTGAGTAACAGAAGAAAAAAACTAAAAACAGAAAGGGAAAATGAAAAACAAAGAAAGAAACTGCTCTCAGTTACGCAGGACCGGTCCTAGTCTAGGGTTTGTAGATGATGGGTTACCACGACCATTTGGGTTTATTTTGTTTGGAATAATCCAAAGAAAAGTAAAAATACAAACCCTAGACCAGATCATTAAAGATGTACATGGAAGATTTGGAAAGGATTGGAATCAAAAACAAATTTACCTACCTAAAACGAAAAGGCGATTGATGGAGTTGACAAAGTGTAGCACACATACCTCCCAATCCAACTTTTAGTGATCACAACTCATAGACTCTGCCCTTGATATGATTTTTAAGCTAAAAAGCCTGAGGAAAGTGAATCGCCCCTTTTTTCCTCTCTCAATTTTGTGATTTTGAATATAGGAAATGGCCCTCTTAGGTTTTACGTATATATTAAAAAATTGCAGAGCGGGACTAATCCTAGTAGTGTTTCGCAACCGGTCAGGTCGAGACTAGTCCTGCCTATGTTTTGAGATCGGTCATGGTCTCGACCGGTCCTGGGTATGTTCTGGGATTGGTCCTGGTC
Source organism: Hydrangea macrophylla (assembly GCA_033977485.1). Lineage (NCBI taxonomy): Eukaryota > Viridiplantae > Streptophyta > Magnoliopsida > Cornales > Hydrangeaceae > Hydrangea > Hydrangea macrophylla. The sequence continues at coordinate 42,891,256 of CM066984.1, read as the reverse complement.
ATTTTTTATAACACTTGTTTTTCAGCAGTTCAAAGATTTCAGAACTTTATCTAACTGCCACAACCAAACTATACTGCACATTTAAAATCAAAAGGTACTAGTTTTATTTAAATTCATATAAAATCCATCCAATGATTCATTCTAAAATCCATTAAAGTACAATCCAACCCTAACTTTGAGCCAAAAAGAAAACGAAAAATACAAAGAACGAAAACTGAAACTAACACTATGACTCACTAGTAAATATTCCTACTTACTTCTCCCAAATTCTTATAGTATCACAGTATGTCTTCTGGACACATCCAGGTACTCATGTGAAAATTTTAAAATTTTTATGTAAATTCCTATATGAAATGTAAAGTGTAAAATTTCTCTATTGTCTACAAATTCTATTTCTTCCATCTTCCAACTACATGCCTAAGCATACCCCCCCCCCCCCAACTAATACCAAGATGTCATCATCAATAACTCAAAGAAACAAACGACTACAGGTGTGTGGCTGAAAGATAAAAAATGAAAAGGACATGCATCCCATGGTGAAGATATGCAATGATAATAATGAAAAACACGTCGTAGCTCTTAACTATCTGGGGCAGAGGTGGTGGAACAACAGAAGCATTAGGATGCAAGAACACATCTACCAGCTCCCAGTCGGGATGAAACTGTGGATCAAAAGGTGCAAAACCTAAATCATTCACAGGTTCATCGAACGAAGCAAAGAACTCTATAATATCCTCAACTGGTTAATTCGAATGTCCAATGAGGTGGCGAACTACCTCGAGAATACCAGGTGGCAAGTCATGGACTGTGGGGTCATCATCATACATGGAATACAATGGTGTCCTCCAAAGCAACATAGAAAGATAAAGAATCAAAGTCGTGCTCCCAGAAGTACTGTGTAACCAGACTGCTATTCGGTGGGTAGGATGGAGTAGAAACAAACCGTTGTAGAGAGATCATATCACATGCACAGATAGTGGGTGCTAGGTTAGGGCCACACTCTGAAATCTCCTACTGGATCAACTCATCTAATACACCAACTGAGTGGATGTTCCCTCTCCCAACAAGGAACAAAGTCATCTGGTAGTGGCCCAAGATCGTCAAAAAGGCTATCATCACTACCAACTAAGTGGATGCTCCCTATAGCAGAAGAACCAGGAAGAGTGAGTGGCTCCATAATAGGTCGCCTATCTTGAGTGGGGGATGGAGTCCTCAGTGTGAAAATGATAGCTCCATGAATAAGCTGATAAGGCACAAAAACCAGTGGAAATGGGAACATATACTATAACCTGCAGTTTGATACCGCAATTAACCAGAAATCTTGGGAGATAGTAAAACAATGCGTAAAGTAAACAAATAGAAAAAAGTTAAAGTAACTATGCTACTAATATACAATAGTTGAGATGCTAAATAATGCTTTTACAATTGACCATAGTTGGGTCATCTAACTGGATTGACTCCAACTCTGGTTCAAATCCTTCTAAGAACGACTTCAGTCGATGTCCATTTGCTTTAAAAACTTCATTAGTTGTTGGATTCTCAATTTCAATCGTGCCATATAGGAATACGTTTTTAACTATGTAAGGGCCATTCCATCTTGATTTCAATTTTCCCAAGAAAAGATGTAATCGTGAATAATACAATAAAACGTTTTGCCCGGGTGTGAAACACTTTCGTAGAAGATTTTTATTATGATAAACCTTAGTGCGCGCTTGGTTAATTTTTTCATTTTCATACGCATCATTTCTTATTTCTTCTAGCTCACTCAGTTGTAACTTCCTCAGCATGTCGCCTTCTTGGATATCATAATTTAGGGATCTAACTGCCCAATATTCTTTATGTTCTAACTCAATGGGTAAGTGACATGATTTCCCATATACTAGCCTATAGGGAGACATTCCTAAATTGGTTTTAAAGGTTGTCCTATATGCCCAAAGTGCGTCGGAAAGCATGAAGACCAATCTTTCTGGTTCGCATTTACAGTTTTCTCCAGAATATGTTTTATCTCCCTATCAGCAAGCTCTGCTTGCCCATTCTTTTGAGGATGATATGCGGTAGACGCTTTATGGGTGACACCATATTTTTTCATTAAAATGTCGAATGGTTTATTACAAAAATGGGATCCTTGATCACTAAATGGATTTTGGGGTACCAAACCTTGATAAAATATTTTCTTTAATGAATGCAATGATGGTGTTGTGATCATTCCTCCTAGTGGGTATTGCCTCCACTCATTTTGAAACATATTCTACAGCTAGCAAGATATACTCGAATTGGAAGGATGGGGGAAAAGGACCCATGAAGTCAATTCCCTAATAGTAAAAAATTTTGATAGTAATAATTGGGGTTAAAGGTTCTTGGTTTTGCCTTGATAAGCACCCTAGCATTTGACAACGCGCACATGTTTTACAAAATAATATGAATCTTTAAATAAAGAAGGCCAATAAAGACCACTTTATAAAACTTTCATGGTTGTTTTCTTAGCTGAAAAATGTCCTGCACAATGATCAGAATGACTGAAATGTAGCACTTGTTGGATTTCTTCATTTGGCATGCATTTTTGTATTACTTGATCGACATAGTATTTAAATAGATAAGGTTCATCAAAGTAAAAGTGTCTTGCTATCATCAAAAATTGTTTCTTATCAGGGGAGGACCAATGACTTAGGAGCTTTTTGGTTACCAGATAATTGACGATGTCAGCATACCACGGCAGTGTAGTTATCATGTTCGTTCCAAAAAATAAGCAAATTTCATAAATTATCAATGTTATTTGATAATTGAGATAAGTAGTTGACTGTAGTCAACGATGGAGTATCGGTTGAGGACACACGATAATCGGAGAATCATGAGGCATCCGTATGATTAAATGGCAGTTACATGATTTAAATGTTATTTGAATTATTTGGTATTTTGTGAATAGTAAATTTACCTATGTAGAGTAAAAGTTTGATAATCTTTATACCGTTAGATATCATTTTGAGAACTGTGGTGAGAACGTGAGTGATATGTTATATAAAAGGTAGGTTGTGTAGAGATTCCACGGAATTTAGTTTTTGGGCGTATTTTTGGACCTAAACGGGACTTAGTTGGAAACTTCTAAAATTTATAACTTTCACTCGTGAAGTCATAAAATGGATGTGTACCGTTTCAAGAGTTAACTAGAAGTTTAAGAAACTCACGTGGAGGTAAACATAATTTCCACAGAGTTTTTTATAAATAGGAGGGGATGAAATTGTCATTAGATACAAAACCTATATTATATCTTGAGAGAGGAGAGAGAAAGGAGATTGGTTGCTTCGAGCTTTGCGACGCCGTTTGACGACCTTTCGTCTATCTGTTTTTCTCCAAATTTGAGATTTGAACTCGTGGAGGTAAGACTTACATTTTGATATATATTAGGACATGTTTGGTTAGGTTTTTATAAAAATCCTAATGTTAGAATTTTGGGGTAAACACGTGTAAACTTGTAGGAATCGCTTAAAATTTGAGATCCGACGTTTAATTGATCTCCTAGTTTATCCTTCGAAGTTATAAGGAATTTACACGAGTTATGAATCTAAGCCTATGAATTAGAGGAAATTCTATGTTTTAGCCATTGAACTTGATATTTTGGATTCGAGTAAAATTCATGTATTATGTATGCCCGTTAATTATGCACACAAAAATGAGATGAATGCACGTACAAATGTTTATGTGAGCATGTTTTGTGTTACGTGGGTCAAAGGGGGGTTTAGTGCAATTCCGTCTGGGGGTAAGCTCCTCAAAATTTGAGGATTTTAACAATTGATAGTGTGGTGTCTGGTATGGAGGAAGGCCCAGCCAGGACACGGTACCTAGTATGGAGGAAGGCCCAACCAGTGTACGGGATAAGTGGAAGAGGTGTGCCTTCCACGGCATCAGTTTCATTTATCGAATGGAAGCGTACTACTCACCCTAGCGACTATTTTGATGTGTTTTAAATGTTAAAACATGAATTGTCATATAAGCATATGTTTAGAATCGTGCACTCAACATATAGCTGAGCAGTGGAGTGTTACTCCATTACAGGTGACAAGAAGAAAGGAAAGAAGAAGCGCGAAGAGTGAGACCACGAGGATGATGGGGTTGAATCACTTTGTATATGTTTTTGTGTTCCATTCCTTTGTCGAAAATGTAAATTTTGGAAGTTAGGACTTGAGACTACACTTTTAAGCTTTGGAATGGATTTATAAGATTGTAATATGTATTAAACTCCTTTTGGTTTTGTTGTAATGAATCCGAACTCATGGATTCATGTTTTGAAAGCCTAACTTGTAAATTTAGCATTTCAAAAAAATGTAATAGAACTTTTATGTTTTAAGCCAAACAAGCCTTAGCTTGTTCTGTTATTATATTCTTTTTCATAGTTTATCATGTCTTAAAGATGTTATTGAAAGTCTAGTATGGATGGTAAAGTGTTAAATCAATTACAAGTATGTTTGGTAGAAGGTTTGGAGTGGAGGTTGTTTGATCCTTAGCAAATTCTGCAACATTGGTAAGGATTCTGCTAAAGGGTCATTCGACCGGTCGAATGGGGTCGTTCGACCGGTCAAGATACCCCCTGCCAGAATTCTTTTTCTATAACTTTCGGAAATTTTTGAAATGTTTTGATTGGTTCTTAGGGTACCTTTGGGACCCTTTTTAACATAAAATCATTCGATTCAAAATATAATTGCGTTTTCAATTTTACACGGATTTTACAACTCGGAGGGAAATGTTTCCTAAAGTTTTATACATTCAAGGTTGTTTTAAAGTTTTTTTCTGCTGCGTATAGTTATTAAATGATTGGATAAACCTTGGTGGCGTGCCACGTGTCCTATTTCCGCACATTAGCGGGATGGGTCATGACATTTATTGGTATTAGAGCTAGAGGTAACAAAACTTTGGGAACGTTTGACGACGAGTGGAGTGTTGAGCGCTTTTGCCATATATTCTAGATTGCACCCACATATTGTAGAGATGTTTAATGCAAATGTATGTTGTTGCATATATATGGATATATATATATGTTGTTATACATGCATAGTGTTTATGCATCGAGATTAACAGGTTGAACAATCATCGGTGACCGAATATTATCACCGCATACCTGACATATGAATGAAATGGCAGAAATGATGGGGAATATAAGAGATATGATCTACAACATAGAAGAACGATTACCTCTAACGCCTTTAATTAAAGTAGAAGCAATAACTGTAATGCATGCACCTGAGAATAGAGACCCGACCCAACACTCGCAGAACATTGGGTAATGGACATGAAACGAATCTTCCGATCTATCCCGATGACCGATAGGGAGAAAATGGAAAATACAAGTAATGTACTAAAGGGTGAAGCCCAGAATTTGTGGGTAAATGTGCTAGATCAAGGAGCACCGATTACTTGGGAAGGGTTCAAGGTAGAGTTCAATCACCGATTCTTTTTGCGAGCCACCTACAATGCAAAGAAGCGAGAATTTGATAACCTAAAGCAGGGAGATATGACTGTAACCGAATATACATCCAAGTACAATGCATTACTAAGATTTGGCAAGGGTTCAGTACCAGAGGAGGAAGATAGGGCAAGGAAATTCGAAGAAGGTTTGAGGGAAAATATCTATTTGAGAGTAGAGACCTATGAGCACTCTACTCTGGTAGCAGTGCAACAAACGGCACTTATGGCAGAGAGTGGGATGGAAAGATTGAGACAGAATCAGCAAGGCAAACAAGGTTATGAGGGTAGAGACAGAAATCATGGCGAATCTTTCAAGAGACCATTTGTCTGAGGCTCTGGTTCAAGCTTTGGTAATACGAGGAGGACACCAAGTAATATACCATTATGCACACATTGTAATCGATCACATACTGGCCGATGCTTTATGACAAACTTTTCGAATAAAACCCAAGGGACAAATAGTGCAAGTTTTATACCAGCTTCACAGATTAAATGCTTTGATTGTGGTATCATTGGACATCGAGCGAAGGATTAACCAAGAAAGTATTCTCAGCAAGATGCTAGCTCTATGGCTTCTAGTGGTTTGAAGCCTAGACAGTCCGACGATGGGGGATAGAGGATAGAGTAACGTCAAGGGAGAGCATTTTAGATGAATCTAGGAGATATGGCTGCTTCAGACATAATGGTCTCAGGGATGGTGCTTGTATGTTCGCACTTAGCACATATACTTGTTGACTCAGGATCTACGCATTCATTTGTATCGCATAACTTTGTTGAACATTTGAATGTTAAATCAACCCCATTAGGATATGAATTATTCATGGTCGTACCTCTTAGTAAGCCGATAGTGACATCTATTGTATACTGAAATTATGAGATCCAACTAGGTGAGAAATTAATGACAGTAGACCTTATACCTATCGTTGTGAACCACTTTGAAGTAATCTTAGGAATAAATTGGTTAGCCCTTAACCTAGCCATGATAGACTGTTAACGGAAAGAGGTTAATTTTCGATCACCGGTTCATGGGGACTTTTGTTTCCAAGGGAGTGGAGTTACACCGCCGTCGTATTTGATTTTGACTATTTGAGCGGGTAAATTATTGAGGAAAGGATGCCAGGGATTTTTGTGTTCAGTGACTGACACGACAGTGAGTGAATTGAAAGTAGAAGACATTCCAATAGTGCAAGAATATCCAGATTTGTTTACTGATGACTTGCCAGATGTTCTAATTGAGAGAGAAATTGAATTCACTATTGAAGTAATGCCAAACTCAAGACCCGTATCCAAGGCACCATATAGAATGGCTACAGTGGAATTAAAGGGGCTGAAAGTTCAACTACAAGAACTACTTGACAAAGATTTCATTCGATCTAGTGTGTCACCATGGGGAGCTCCAGTGTTGTTTGTAAAGAAAAAAGATGGTTCAATGTAGATGTGTGTGGACTATCGAGAGTTGAACAAACTGACAATCAAGAACAAGTATTCATTACCCAGAATTGATGATCTATTTGATCAACTTCATGGGGCACAAGTATTTTCCAAGATAGATTTGAGATCGGGCTATCATCAGTTGAAAGTAAAGGCCAAATATGTCGAGAAAATAGCTTTTAGAACACACTATGGACATTACGAGTTCCTAGTCATGCCATTTGGGGTTACAAATGCACCAGCCGTATTCATGGATCTTATGAACTGAGTCTTCAAGGATTATTTGGATGACTTTTTGATAGTGTTCATCGATGACATTCTTATCTATTCGCTGAGTGAGATAGAATACGAGAACCACTTGAGGTTGATACTTCAGAGATTGTAAGAGAAGCAACTGTTTAGAAAATTTAAGAAATGTGAATTCTGGTTGCCTAGCATTACTTTTCTTGGTCATGTGATTGACAAGAATGGTATTTTAGCTGATCCTCATAAAGTAAAAGATGTGTCTAATTGGCAAAGACCAACCTCCGCGTCCGAAATTTGAAGTTTCTTGGGATTAACAGGATACTACCGCTGTTTTATTGAGCATTTCTCAAAGATTTCATTGTCGATGACAAAGTTAATGAGAAAGGGTGTTACTTTTGAATGGACTTAAGAATGTGAAGAAAGTTTCCAAGAGTTAAAGTCGCGTTTGATGAGAGCACCGATATTGATGATACCATCTGGAATTAAAGGATTCAAATTTATAGTGATGCTTCACATCAGGGTTTGGGATGTGTGTTTATGCAAGGTGGTTAAGTAATTGCCTATGCTTCTAGATAGTTGAAGACACATGAGATTAACTATTCAACTCACGACCTTGAATTAGCCATAGTGATTCATGCTTTGAAAATTTGGAGACACTACCTATACGGGGAAAAGTGTGATATCTTCACGGACCACAAGAGTTTGAAGTATATTTTCATTCAACGAGACCTGAATATGAGGCAGAGAAGATGGTTAGAGTTGATGAAGGATCACGATCTTTCTATAGAGTATCATCTAGGGAAGGCTAACGTAGTAGCCAAGGCGTTAAGCTGGAAGATGCCAAGGAACTTAGCCAATGAGCTAACACAATAGAAAGAACTAGTAAAGGAAATGGAACGTTTAGAGTTGGATGTAATTCCATAAACCAATGGTGACTTAATGATGGCGATCATAGCACACCCTAATATTATTGATGAGATCAAGAGGGCACAATTTGACGATGTGTACCTATGCAAAATGAGAGATGAGATACCTTTGGGAAAATGACCTGGTTTTATATTAGAACAAGGAACGTTGATGCTTGAAAATTAGTTATGTGTACCGAATATGAAAGACTTAAAAGAGAGGATTCTAGAGGAAGCACATAGTACTAGATATTCAGTACAACCGGGAAGTAATAAAATGTACCAGAACTTGAGAGAAAGCTTATGGTGGAAAGGTATGAAGCATGAAGTGACTAAGTATGTTTCTGAGTGTTCGGCATGTCAGCAAGTGAAAGCAGAAAGACAAGTACATGCGGGGCTGTTACAACCATTACCAGTGTCAGAATGGAAGTGGGATGAGATCACGATGGATTTTGTATTTGGATTTTTGCGATCTTCTAATAAGAACGACAAGATTTGGCTCATAGTTGACAGGTTGACAAAGTCAGCTCATTTCCTATCGATCAAGATGACTAAGCCTTCGAGGTTAGCAGAATTATATGTAAAAGAGATTGTGAGGCTACACGGGGTTCTAGCAGTGATTATGTCAGATCGAGATAGTAGCTTTATGTAAAGGTTTTGGGTTAGTTTGCAAGAAACTATGGGTACAAAGTTGAGTTTTAGTACCGCATTTCATCCTCAGACCGAAGGACAGTCAGAGAGGACAATTTAGACCTTGAAAGACATGTTGAGACTTTGTGTCCTAGACTTTGGGAGTGATTGGGAGAATCACTTGCCATTAATTGAATTCGCGTATAACAATGGGTTTCAGTTAAGTATTGGAATGGCACCATATGAAGCTTTATATGGGCGTAAGTGTTAATCACCAGTTTGTTGGACTGAGGTTGGAGAAAGAAGATTGTTAGGACCTGAGATAGTGCAAATGACCACCGAGAAGGTGAGATTGATTCAGGAGCGACTTAAGGTAGCTCAGAGTCGTTATAAGAGCTATGTGGACTCAAAACAACAACCGATGAAATTCGAGGTAGGAGACTTTGTATACTTGAGAGTATCACCTTCGAAAAGGCATTGTTCGATTTGGGAAATGGGGAAAACTTAACCCGTAATTTGTAGGACCTTTTGAGATCCTAGAGAGGGTAGGGCCGGTGGCTTACCGATTAGACCTATCATCTGAGCTGGAGCATGTGCACAATGTGTTTCATGTATCGATGTTGAGACGATGTATGACAGATATGAGTAAAATCATAGTATTGGAACCATTGCAAATCCAAGAGGACTTATCTTATCAGTAGAGGTTTTGGATCGGAAGGAGCAAGTATTGAGATCGAAGACAATTCCAATGGTAAAGGTGTTGTGGCGTAGTCACACAATCGAGGAAGCCACGTGGGAGAATGAGGAAGAGATGAGGAGTAAGTATCCGCATCTTTTCGACTGATGAGGTATAAGTTTGGGGACAAACTTCCTTTTTGGAGGGGAGAGTTGTCATGTCCGTTCCAAAAAATCATTATTTATAAATGCATATTCAATTTCATAAATTATCAATGTTATTTGATAATTGAGATAAGTAGTTGATTGTAGTCAACGGTGGAGTGTCAGTTGAGGACACGGTAATCAGAGAATCATGAGGAATCCATATGATTAAATGAAAATTACATGATTCAAATGTTATTTGAATTATCTAGTATTTTGTGAAAAGTAAATTTACCTGTGTTGAGTAAAATTCTGATAATCTTGATACCGTTAGATATCATTTTGAGAACTGTGGTGAGAACGTGAGTAATACATCATATAAAAGGTAGGTTGTGTAGAAATTCCATGGAATTTAGTTTTCGGATGTATTTTTGGACCCAATGGGACTTAGTCAAAAACTGTTAAAATTTATAACTTTCACTCGTGAAGTCATAAAATGGACGTGTGCGACATTTCATGAGTTCACTAGAAGTTTAAGAAACTCACGTAGAGGTAAACATAATTTTCGCGGAGTTTTCCTATGAATAGTAGGGGATGAAATTGCCATTAGATACAAAAATTATATTATATCTTGAGAGAGGAGAGAGAAAGGAGATTGGTTGCTACGGGCTTTGCGACGCCGTTTGATGACCTTTCATCCATCTGTTTTTCTCCAAATTCGAGATTTGAACTCGTGGAGGTAAGACCTACATTTTGATATATATTAGGACATGTTTGGTTAGGTTTTTATAAAAATCCCAATGATAGAATTTTGGGGTAAATGCGTGTAAACTTGTAGGAATCGCTTGAAATTCAAGATCCAATGTTTAATTGATCTCCTAGTTTGTCCTTCAAAGTTATAAGGAATTCACACGAGGTATGAATTCTAAGCCTATGAATTATAGGAAATTCCATGTTTTAACCATTGAACTTGATATTTTGAATTCGAGCAAAATTCATGTATTATGTATGCCCGTTAATTATGCACACGAAAATGCGATGAATGCACGTACAAATGTTTATGTGAGCATGTTTTGTGTTATGTGGGTCAAAGGGGGGTTTAGTGCAATTCCGTCTGGGGGTAAGCTCCTCGAAAATTAAGGATTTTAAAAATTGATAGTGTGGTGTCTGGTATGGAGGAATGCCCAACCAGGACACGATACTTGGTATGGAGGAAAGCCCAACCAGTGTACGGGATGCGTGGAAGAGGTGTGCCTTCCACGGCATCAGTTTCATTTATCAGATGGAAGCGTACTACTCACGCTAGCGACTATTTTGATGTGTTTCAAATGTTTAGAACATGAATTTTTATATAAGCATATGTTTAGAATTGTGCACTCAGCATATAGCTGAGCAGTGGAGTGTTACTCCATTGCATGTGACAAGAAGAAAGGAAAGAAGAAGCGCGAAGAGTGAGACCGTGAGGATGACGGGGTTAAATCACTTTGTATATGTTTTTGTGTTCCATTCCTTTGTCGAAAATGTAAATTTTGGAAGTTAGGACTTGAGATACACTTTTAAGCTTTGGAATGGAGTTATAAGGTTGTAACATGTATTAAAACTCCTTTTGGTTTTGTTGTAATGAATCTGATTCGTGTTTTGAAAGCCTAACATGTAAATTTAGCATTTCGGAAGAATGTAATAGAACTTTTATGTTTTAAGCCAAACAAGCCTTAGCTTGTTCCGTTATTATTTTCTTTTTGTAGTTTATCATGTCTTAAAGATGTTATTGAAAGTCTAGTATGGATGGTGAAGTGTTAAATCAATTACAAGTGTGTTTGGTAGAAGGTTTGGAGTGGAGGTTGTTTGATCCTTAGCAAATTCTGCAGCATTCGTAAGGATTCTGCTATAGGATCATTCGACCGATCGAATGGGGTCGTTCGACCGGTCGAGATACCCCCTGCCAGAATTCTTTTCCTATACCTTCCGGAAATTTTTGAAATGTTTTGATTGGTTCTTAGGGTACCTTTGGGACCCCTTTTAACATAAAATCATTCGATTCGAAATATAATTGTGTTTTCAATTTTACACGGATTTTCCAACTCGGAGGGAAATGTTTCCTAAAGTTTTATACACTCAAGGTTGTTTTAAAGTTCTTTTCCACTGCGTATAGTTATTAAATGATTGGATGATCCTTGGTGGCATGCCATGTGTCCTATTTCTGCACGTTAGCGGGACGGGTCGTGATAGTAGTAGCCGCCAATAGTTGTTCATCGAGAAATGATTTCTTAATTGGTAAGGAATCTTGTACGCACTTATCCTCAAATGTCAACCTAGACAGGTGATCGGCCACAACATTTTCAACCACTTTTTATCTTTAATAGTAATATCGAATTCTTGCAAGAGTAGAATCCATCTTATTAGGCATGGTTTTGTATCCTTTTTAGCTAACAAGTACTTTAAGGCCGCATGATCCGTAAAACAAACTATAGGTGACCCTATTAAATACGATCTAAATTTGTCTAATGCAAAAACCACTGCAAGCAATTCCTTTTCTATGGTCAAATAATTCATTTGAGCTCCATCTAATATTTTACTTGCATAATAAATTACGGATGGCTTCTTATCTTTCCTTTGTCATAAAACAGACCCTATAGCATAATCACTTGTGACGCACATTAACTCAAATGGTAAGTTCCAATATGGGGGTTGCATTATAGGTGTTGTGGTAAGGTGTTATTTTAGTTTATCAAAAGATGATTGACATTCAGGCGTCCATTCAAATGGTATATCCTTGGTTAAAAGGTTACATATAGGTCGCAAAATTGCACTAAAATTTTGAATGAAGCGTCTATAAAATCTCGTATGACCTGGGAATGAACGTATATCACGAACAGAATGAGGGGTAGGTAAATTTGAGATTATATCAATCTTAGCATGATCTACCTGAATTCCATCTTCAGATATGACATGTCCTAACACAATACCTTTTGTCACCATGAAATGGCATTTCTCCCATTTCAAAACCAAATTCCAATCTTCGCATCTAGTTAATAGTTTTTTCAGATTACTTAGGCATTCATCATATGATTTGCCAAAAATAGAGAAATCATCCATAAAGACCTCTAAGTATTTTTCAACCATATCACTAAAAATGCTCAGCATACACCTTTGAAAGGTTGCAGGTGCATTGCACAATCCAAACGACATTCTACGATAAGCAAAAGTTTCGAAAGGACACGTAAAGATGGTCTTCTCTTGGTCTTCAGGTGCTATCTGAATTTGGTTGTAACCACTATACCCATCTAGAAAATAGTAATATTTATGTCTGGCTACACATTCTAACATCTGATCCATAAAAGGTAGGAAAAATGGTCTTTTCTGGTAATAGCGTTAAAGTCTATACACATTCTCCACCCCACAGTAACACGTGTAGAAATTAACTCACCTTCGGCATTGGGCACTACAGTAATCCTTGATTTCTTAGGTACAACTTGTGTAGGGATTATCCAACGACTATCAGATATGGAATAAATTATTCCTACGTCTAAGAGCTTAAGGACTTCTTTCTTTACGACTTCTTGCATTTTAGGGTTTAAACATCTTTGCATCTCACAAGACGGTTTAGCATCATCTTCTAAATAAATTTTATGTGTGCAAATATCGAGACTAATTCCTTTTAGGTCGGCTATGGTCCACCCTAAAGCACTTTTATGTTGTTTAAGTAAGGTTACCAGTTTACCTTCTTGTTCTATTTCCAATGTAGATGAAATGATAACAGGAAAAGTACTATTTTCCCCTAGGAAAGCATACTTGAGCTCTTTAGGGAGCTCCTTTAACTATAACTGAGGGATTTGTAGGCTAGATGGCACGGCTAATGTAGTTTTAGGTGGTAGGGGTTCAAAACTGTCGCCCACATAGCTTCCATATTTATGTCTCCATCTTGATCTTTAAGGTACATATTTAAAAAAGGTAACTTCACTTGTGTTACTTTCCTCTTCTTCCCTAATAAGTTGGACACTTTCTTATATTAACAAGTCTAAGTAATTTACATCTTCCATTTCTTCTTCTTCCAATTTATGATGGGGATTAGAAAAGATTTTAACATTTAGTGTCATATCACCAAAAACCAACGTCATTATACCACTTTTTATGCGGATAGTGGCGTCTATCGTTGCAAAGAACGGTCTACCAAAAATCTCGAGAATTTGTCCGATCGGATTAGGTACAGGCTCTGTGTCTAGTACCACAAAGCCTACGGGAAAAATAAAATTCTCCACACGAACGAGTACATCTTCCAAAATACCTCTAGGCATCTTAATAGATCTATCTGCTAGTGGTAGTGTGATCCTAGTGGGTTTGAAATCCCCTAATCCTAACTATTGGTAGACTGAATATGGCAACAGGTTGATGCTAGCTCCTAAATCTAATAGTGCATGGTCAAACTTGTGGTTTCCAATAATGCATGTTATTGTTGGTGTGCCCGAATTTTGGAATTTCGGTGGCAAATTATTTTTAATAATCAAACTAACATGATCCACCAAGTAAGCCTTATTTTTTACACTCTACTTACGTTTAACAGTACATAAGTCTGTTAATTATTTCACATAAGTAGGAACATGATTAATAGCATCCAAGAGAGGCAAGTTAATTTTTACTTGTTTAAAGAGTTCCAAAAATTCTTGGTGCTTAGCATCTTGGCATTTTTTCAATCTTTGTAGGTAAGGGGCTGGAGGAATGAATTTAAGTGTTTCCTCTTCTTCTCTCTTCCCATCTCGCTTCTCATTCTCTTCTTGGTGGGTTTAATCTTTTTCTTTATCATTATCACTTTCAACTACATCATCTACATTATCTTCTCCAATATTATTCTCCTCATTATTTTCTTCTTTTTCAGAGGGAGAGATATCTTCCCCTATAACTTTACCTCTTCTCATGGTTGTTACAGCTTTAGCTTGTTCATGGTTACCTGAATTTGTATTTGAAGCACTATTTTGTGGTTGACCTCTAGGATTAGCTTGCAGTTGAGCTGGGAACATTCCCTTTTCACAACTTTCAAATTGGTTACCTATTCTTTCCATAGTTGACTGTAATTTCCCCATAGCTTGAACCATTTTTTGTATCATTGGAAATCTAGGATCTTCTTGTGCTTTCTTGTGCGGAGGCACATTAACATTAAAGTTATTTTGATTATTACCTTGATAATTATGTTATTGTGCGGGTTGATACGGTTGATTATATTGCCGATTATATTGAGGAGGAGGTGGTTGATATTGATTTTGATTTGGTTGGAAGAACTGATTCTGTTGGGGCACTAGATTAAAACTATCTGGTGCTTGGATCGCCCCGATTTTCTAATTATTTAAATTAGGATGGTTCTTCTTAGGGGTGGGCATTCGGTCGGTTCGGTTCGGTTTGGAGAAATTCGGTTCGGTTTTGTTCGGTTCGGTTTGGAGAAATGGGAACTGAAACTGAACTGAATTATAGTTCAGTTCGGTTCGGTTTTGGTCAATTCGGTTCGGTTTGGAAATTCGGTTAACCGAATTTTGAAAAACTATACTTTCTTTTCTTTTTTATTTTTCATTTTCACAACTTTTTTATATGTTTCTTTTCCCATTTTTCTTTCATATTACAAAGAAAACATATGTTTATATTTACTTATATATATTATACTTATATTTTTGTAATATATATAGTTGTGTATAAAAATATATTAATAATATATAAACTAAAAAAAAATTCGGTTTTTCGGTTCGGTTCGGTTCGGTTTGGGAGAGTGGAACTGAAAACCGAACTGAAAAAAAAAATAGTTCGGTTTGAAACTGAACTGAAATTTTTAACTGAACTGAAATGAAAATTTTAGTTCGGTTCGGTTCGAATTTCGGTTAACTGAACTATTTGCCCACCCCTAGTTCTTCTAATTATACCCCCCATACTCATTTGTAGGACCCTATAATTATTCATAGCATTAACATCAACAGGTGGTGTTCTTGATAAACGGGTATATTAGGGCATGTATATACCTGATGTCCTACCATATGGCAATTACTACACACATCTTCTTGACATGTCACCTTAGATTGTTCTGTTATTCCTTTTGGTAATGCCTCCACTTGCTTAGCCAGTTGATCATATTTAGTTGATAATTCATCTTCAATCCTAAGTAAGAATATACTTTTTTATTTAGTTTTATCAGATTCACTAGGAGGTACGCACTTTAATTCACGTGGTTCCCATTGAGGTGAATTTTCAGCAAGCCAAGCAAAATATGTTTCAGCCTCATTTGCTCTTTTACGCATGAATGATCCTTGACACATTGTTTAAACTAACTTTTTAGATTCTAGAGTTAACCCCTTGTAAAAGAAACTCATAAGACGCTATTTTTCAAAATCGTGATGTGGAAAAGATAAAAGTAGATCTTTAAACTGTTCCCAAACTTTAGCAAACATCTCATTAGCTTTTTGAGTAAAAAGTTTGATTTGTCGCATGAGGTCATCAGTTAAATGCTTTGGAAAGAATTTTTTCAAAAACTCCTCATGCATCATAGCCCATGTACTAATTGAGCCAAGCCTAAGAGTTAAAAGCCAAGATTTTGCTTTATCTTTTAATAAAAATGGGAAAAGTTTTAATCTAGTAATTTCTTGTGAACACATTTCGTCTACAAATGTCTCACACACAGATTCAAAGTCTTTTAAATGCTCATACGCCCTCTCATTTTCCATTCCATAGAAGGTAGGTAAGAGTTGTATCATACCATTTCTAAAGTGGAAAGTACCATGATGTGGTGGAATGGTTATACACGAAGGGATCGTGTTTCTATCAGGGGCGAATAAGTCCCTTAGTAGATGTGTATTATCATCTAGCCTTTCCCTAGGGTTGAAGTTATGTTGACTTTCTATGTCATCATTTAGACTAGATTATTCTCTCCATTATTCTCGTTGTTCCCATTAAGGCCATTAAGATTGGGTGGTAGAAAGCTAGCCATTAGGTTAGAATGTTGAGGTGTAACTATCGGATTAATAGAGGAATCAGAGTAATCGTTAAAAATTTGTAATTGTTGAAATATTCCTTCATTCGAGTTATGTGACATGAAACGTGTAATATTACGCAAAACAATAAAAATAAAGAACTAACAAACTAAATAAAATTAAGCAAATCGCCTCTCCCCGGCAACGATGCCAAAAACTTGACACGAATAAAATTGTGTGCTCTAAATGCTACACCCAAGTATAGGTGATCGTTCAAGTAATATATTTTCTAGTAAGCCTAGGTCGAACCCAAGGGAGAGATATAATTTAAATTGACTAACTTTTCCCAATTTGTTAGTATTAAAAAATATGATTTCTTTTGCAGATTGTTTTAACTATTTTGCATATAAAAGTCAAATTATTACCTAGTAAAAACTATTAAGATTATTAAATAACTAGACATGCTATTAAATCAATGAAATTTACTTACTAAGGAATATACTTACTATGAACTAGTGAAATTTACTTGCTATTAAATCCACAATCGATTGCTTGAATCCAAACTAGGGTTTGAAGAACCCTAGGATCTCCTAAAACTGCTCTGAAACTCGTAAATAATATATTTTTTATCGTTTTGTCTACGCAGTCTCTACTATATATAAGTTTGGGAGTTTTAAATATGAAAATCTCTACTTTACGGAATTCTGACGTGCACGACCAGTCCTGCATATGCTTCAAGACCAGTCCTACCCTTTTGTTGGGACCTGTCCTAGCTATTTTTTAGGATCTTCTTCCTTTTATTCTTCTAATCAATCTTCTCTTTATCACCATCATTCACTTCATTTTCCTTGGGCCATTTTATTCTACAAAAACAACACACTTATGCAAATATTAGTAGTAATGCCTCAATTATGCATTTGCATCATAATAACCATAAATGTTTAGAATTAGGGATGAAAACACGTATTATTCATCTTATTAGTGCTTCCGGATATGCAATATCTATCACTTGTCAGTCAACTATACTTGTAATAGGTTGTGCGATTACATGGAGTACCAGTGTTGATCATATCAGACCAAGATTCGAGGCTCACTGCTAGATTTTAGGAGAGCCTTCAGAAAGTAATGGGAACATCCTTGAAGCTAAGTTCTACATTTCATCTACAGATCAATGGACAAATAGAAAGAACAAACCAAGTAATGGAGGATATGCTCCAAGCATGTGTTATTGATTTTGAAAGTTCGTGGAAAACTCACTTACCATTGATTGAGTTTGCCTACAACAACAGTTTTCATTCAAGCATAGGGATAGCACCTTTTGAAGCACTATAAAGAAGATCATGCTGATCATCTTTGTGTTAGGCTAAAGTTGGGGATGGCAAACTGTTGAAACCAAAATTAGTTTAAGAAACCAATAAAGGAATCAACACTATGAAAGAAAGGATAAAAGCAACACAAAGCAGATACAAGAGCTACGTGGATAAACAGTGGCGAGATCTGGAATTCAAAGTTGGTGATCATGTGTATTTGAAGGTATCCCTGTTTCGAGGCATCGTGGGTTTGGACAAAAGAGGGAAAAGCTATCCCCATGCTACATCAGACCATTTGAAATTCTGGAACGCGTAGGAAAAGTCACCTACAGATTGGCATTACCACCAAATATGTCAGGAGTTCGTAATGTATTCCATCTGAGTATGCTAAGGAAATGCATTCACAACCCGGCATATGAAATTGACTTCAAAGATATTGAAGTAAACGACAATGCTACATTCATCGAAGGACCTGTAAGAATTTTGGATCATGGAATCAAGAAGTTGAGAAATAAAGAGATTCCGCTAGTAAGTATCATGATGAAGGAGATGCTTCCTAGGAGCTAGAATCAGAGATGCGAAAGAAATTTCCGTTTCTGTTCAGTACTAGTTAGTTTCAATTTCAGGGACGAAGTCCTATAATAGGTGGTAGAAGACACAGTACCTGTAATTTCCTCTACTTATAATAAATAAGTTTTTTGAATTTCTATCATTTGGCCTATTATTGTATTATTTTAATTATGTGACTATATCAAAGCTTCCTAAGCTCAAATCCTATAACCAAAGCTCAATTTCAAGTATTGGTGAGTCTACTAACTCACTTTAGAACTTGTATAGTGTTTAGTAGTGTTTTAATAATGTTCTTGAGAAGTTTCCATGCCATGCAAGTAGATTTTTTAAGTTAAACCCGTAGCATAATAGTGTTTTGAAAAACTGCAAAAAAGGATACGAGAAACTAGTTTGTGGGAGAAACCGGTTTCTAGGAAAGGGTACGAGAAACTGGTTTGTGGGAGTAACCGGTTTCTAGGAATAGATTTCTGTTATGTTGATTTCTAACCTTTGTTTAGTTGTACCTCGACTTTATCAGTACGAAACCTTGTTTTATGTCTATTAGAAACTGTATGTTAGTATCCTAGACATGTTAACGAAGTTATGCTTGTGCTTTATGTGTTAGATTTACGAAATGTGCTTTGAACTTACGGAAGATGCTTTGATAGTTGTACTTTGACTCAAAAATGGACCTATATAGTTGGTGAGTCTATAAGGATGTTGTACTATCTATAGGAGTATATATGCTTAGTACCCCGAGCTTAAAGTGTTTGTACATTGCAAAAAATAAAGGGATTCTTGAACTAGTTACAGTAACCAATTAGTGGGAGAAACCAATTCCTGGGAGAAACCATTTTGTACCAAAAACCAATTAGTGGAAGAAACCAATTTCTGGGAGAAACCATTTTGTACCAATAACCAATTAGTGGAAGAAACCAATTTTTGTGATAAACTATTTTGTATCAGTAACCAATTAGTAGAAGAAACCAATTTCTGGGATAAACTATTGTGTACCAGTAACCAATTAGTGGAAGAAACTAATTTCTGGGAGAAACCATTTTGTACCAGATATCAATTTGTGTCAGAAACTAATTAGTTGGAGTAACCAATTAGTGGGAGTAACCAATTTGTGTGTGTTTTTCAGGAAAAGTTTCCTTAAGTTACATTCGTAGCCATGAGCTAAATGTTAATGCTTATTCGGGTTTCATAATTATAATATGATGCAAAATAGATTGATGGAGGTATACGTGAAACTGGTTAGTTATAATCGAAAGTCATACAATGAACCAAAATTCATAATGAGTGATGTGTGCGTGGTTAGGGATATGTGAGAGTCGGTTGCGCTATGTCAGGAGCAGCTTATGCTGAGATTAAGTGTCGGATAAGTAAACCAGGCAACGGAGGTCAGGATGGTGTAAGAAGGATATAGTTGTTGGGTTAATGGCCACGAGAGGCCTAGTGTGATGATGTATTAGCGTGATGAGTTGGGGCTCCGTGCCAGACTCAGAATGGTTATGTTAGGACTTTGTGTCGGGTTGGTTGGGACAGCTGGGACTTCGTGTCAGGTTTATTCGTTAGGTTGAATTAAGACACTTCGATTCTTCATGACGAAGTGAGGATTATGTGAACACTTTAATTTTTTGTGACGAAGTGAAGGATAGTGAGAACACTTTGATTCTTCATGACAAAGTGAGGGATAGTGTGAACACTTTGATTCTCCATGACAAAGTGAAGGTTGAGCTGAGAACACTTCGATTCTTCATGACGAAGTGTGAAGGTTGAGCTAAGAACACTTTGATTCTCCGTGACGAAGTGAAGGTTAAGTTGAAAACACTTTAGTTCTCCATGATGAAGTGAAGGTTGAGTTGAGAACACTTCAATTCTTCGTGACGAAGTGAAGGATAGTGAGAACACTTCGATTCTTCGTGATGAAGTGAGCGATAGTGAGAACACTTTGATTCTTTGTGACGAAGTGAAGGTTAGCAAAAAGAGGTTTGGTCAGTGAATGGTGTCAAGCTCCCTGTTGTTGTTGTCTAGAGTTGGGATTCCGTGTCAAGCTCTGGTAGAGGACTGTGGTAGTATTTTTGTGATGATGAGACTAGTCTTGTTGATTGTTTGTATTCTCTTCAAATACCTAATTGGGCGAGTTAGTAGTCATAGTTTGATGGTGAGAATGTGAGGTTCTTTAAAAGACGTAATAAAAGAAGTAAATGTATCTTGTTTGTGTATGGCTATTTAAGTTCCATTTGATTTATTTTTCTTACTCGGCTTTCATAAGTTGACGGCGTTCATGTTGCTGGACATTCCCATGTCCAGCTTTTCCAAATGATGAGTACGCAGGTTGTGAAGCTACCTAGGAGGAGGATGTGGAAGAGGAATACACCGAGGATGACTATGGCTATGCTAGTTAGAGAGAAGACTAGTGGTCATATTCTTGTATATCTTTTTGGGTTGTAACCTCTATCAATAGACTTTATATATCTCTTGTAATATTTCCTGTAAGGCCCTAGTACCATAAGACAATGTTGTATCCATGGGGTTGTAATAGCTGAACTAGTATTACTGTTTCATTATAATATAATCATGCTAGTTTCACCTTATGTTAGATATGCTTTCTTCATAGCTTGGTCATAGACAATTCGGTGATTCAACCAGTCACGTGCCTAAGGGTCCAAGATGGAAATTTTATTTTTCCCTATTTTTGCTACACCGGGGCGTGACAGAGCAAATTGCACCCTTTTTCCTTTTGATATTTTGTACCTCTTATTCATACTTCCAATTACTCATTAACAACACTGAGGGTATTTTTGTCATTTCAAATTTGTCAATTCATCACAAATAATCTTATACAAATTTCCAAAATTTGATGAATTTCAGACACCGTCTAATATTTATTTGAATATCGAGTCTATAAAATGGCTATAGAATATGAGTTTTTAAATTTAAAACTACTTTTAAAATTTTGTACAACCATAAAAAATAAATGGTCGGTACCATCATGACCAAAATAATATTTAGAATATTTAGATACTATCTTCATAAATTTTGGAGACAGAAATTTGTATTGCTTATTTTGGAGCAAAATTGCTATAGAAAAGCTATAGTATATATTTCATATACTATTGTAACGAACTCCGAATTGATTGTAGTCAATGGCATTAGTTTTGTAATAATTATAATATAAGGATCATTTTAGTTAGGGAAAATCCTATTTTGGTAAAATTACATAAATGCCCCTAAGATGACATGATTACAGTTTTACCCTTACGCTTTGAAATTAGACTAAATGACAAGTTTTATCAAATACATTGTATAGGACTTGAGGGTTAACTTATCAACAAAAGAAATAATTTAATCAAACAAACTACCAAGGTAAGTGATCGTTTTCCCTTTTATTGATTCAACTCCTCACGAATGAATCTTATGTTATTACTTGAACAAGATTTACTTTAATTATGAAATCGTTGATCTTATATTTATTCTGGAACACTTCGATTTGTTCCACTGAAAGAGGTTATCTTATTTAAAGTTATTGTAAGTTCCAGATTTCATTGATTCCAATGTCAATTATCACCATCCTACGTGATTATATATTGGTTCTATTAAGAATCTATGAACCTCTATGTGGGATGATCCATATTAGATCTACAAGTGGCCCAAAGTTAACCAACCCCTTATTGGGTCTACAAGTGCTTCTGATCAGTTAGCTATTGTAGTATATGTATATGTATGTGTACATGAATGGGTGGATGCTAATTTGACCTTCTAAATATGTATTTGTTATGCATGTCCTGATGATATTCTACTCTCTCTCGATATACCGATTGTTATGTTTACCTCATTTGCCATTGATATACAAATTTCTCTTTATACACATCATCCAGGATTACGATTATTTACCGAGTCTTCCACTCACACTCTCCAAATCTTTCTAACCCCTTTCAGGTGATAAGGATGATGAAGAGTAAAATTTGGTGGGGGGATGACCTAGTTAAAGAAGATCCAATAAAAGAATAAGAAACTTGAAATACAAGTTATAAAGTTAAATAACCTGAGTTTTCTATGTAATTCTCAAAATCTATATTCAAAGGCTCAAGTTAACCATTAAGGATCTTATGTAATAAGTTTGGACCAATTTGTAATACTATGGTCATCCTGACCTTTATTTGGAATAAAATTTAATTATGCTACTTCCGCTAGTCTCTGTACAAGTTATGAGGCCTCGGTGGTCGGTTATGTGCCTTAAATCTACCATTTGGGTTTTGGGATGTGACAAGCTTGGTATTAGAGCAATAGACCTAGGGCTGTTAGTGTTGGGCTTATGCCCTCAAACTATAACTTTATGTATGACATTAGCATTTTAATATATGGATATCAGTTTTACATTTCATTATGTATGTTTCTTTCATGAGATGATTATCAATCCTTAAGTATCATAGTAGGTAATTCGTGTGTATGAGACACATACAAGTGAGATATGAATTACCATTCTTTGATACTTAAAGCATGTCACAGTGGATGATGAGGCTGGATATCTCATCAGGTATACACTGTAGCATAATTAACTACCAATGGATGGAGTGACTAATCTCAATCACTAGAGTGTCACTCTTAGTTAATATGCTAGTGCTTATAGTTCATTGACGGACCTGAGCTTTCCTATTGACACTTAATGTTGTCAAACAGTCAATAGGAACTCATAACTTGTATAAGGTACGTGTTCTCAATCTTGCGACGATTATGAACACAGACTTTGGATATGGCTGCTTTGACTTACCAATCAGTGAGGTCTACAGAAGATCAACACTTGGGTATGTCATGTTCATAGGGTTGTGAACATATATTGTCAAGACAGAATCTACCCTCTTTTTCAGAGTAAGCATTCCCTGAGAATGTCACCAAGTCGATTACTGAGTACTGCAGTCTTGTTGATAAGAATTATCAACATGTTTGGCAATCATGATAGGTGAATGGGACTCAAGGAATACAAGAAGTAATCATGATTCAGGTTGATAGTAATAGTTATCTGACTACCTGAATATGATTACGAATTCTGAAGGTAGAGGGACATTAGTACAACATACAAGTCTAGTAATTGCTTCGGATATGTTCTTTTGCGTTGGAGTTCAGTTTCATTTTATAGTGGAGTAAACGTTAACTGACCAGTTAGTTAGTTTGCTGATCAAAGAGTTTGGTCATGGTGATTAACAAACTGGTCTAAGCCAACAATAAAGAGCCTAGGAGGTCCCACTCTTAGCTTCGCTAGGAAGCTTAGAAGGACACATGAGGATCATGTCAAGGCAGGTTTGATCGATCGAAGGAGTTTCGATCGATTAAAGTCTAGGCAGGTTCGATCGCTCGAGGGTTGTTCGATCGATCGAAGGTTCGATCGATCGAATACACTTCGATCGCTCGAAGGTTAGGTTGGTTCTGGGAATCTATAAATAGGGCAGCTACGTACTGAATGTTTTTAATTGTCATTTTTATACGTAGAAGCTACAGAAACTGTTTAGGTTTTCCTAAACCATCCCAATCCTCTCCATTAGGGTTCCCACCAACCCTAGTCCTTCCTGTGAGCATCCATAGGAGTCATAAGAGTGAAGGCCATCTAGTGGAGGCCGCTGGAAGTTGAAGATTTCAGAATTGGGTTCAAGACACAAAGGTATAACACTTATCCCCTCAGTGAAGTTAGTATGCATCTATAGAATTGACGGGTAGTAGATCCGGGCATGCCAATAAAGTTTCATAACTTGACTTTTCCACTGCGCATTTAAACTTTTAATTTAAACCATTTTTTCCATCAATTGGTATCAGAGCCACGCTCGTTTGGATCTATAGATGCATTTTGGAACACTAGTTTTGATTTGCATGTAGATTTTAGGACTCTTTTCAAAACTGCATTGTCACGGCTCTATTTTTGTAGCGTTATCGCAGCAGAATACAAATCTGTGATTGCATTGGATGCATGTTGGATTCGATCGATCAAAGTAGGTTTGATCGATCGAAGACGCTCTGTGCTCAAGCGATCGAACGGGTTTCGATTGATCGAACATTGGATATGTTCAATCGATCGAATGGCATTCGATTGATCGAGACAAATTCTCTGTCAGGTTGTTCTATTCACAATTTTAAATGTTTTAAAAAATTTATGCTTTAATTTTAAATTATTCTGTAAATTTTTCTAAATCATTTTGTGAAATAGAAAGTTCAAGCAATTGAACAATGTTCAATCGATCGAAGGTTCAAGCGATCGAACGGTCTTCGATCGATTGAACTGTGACAGTGAAGTTAGATGCTGCTTAAGTCCTAATTCAGTATATAAAGAGTTTATGTACTGTGTGTGTGGACACCGGGCTTCCACCGCTTTGTTTGTTTTGAAACTTTGTTTTTGGATCAAAGAAAGAGAAAAGGTCTGTTGAAAACAGATACAGAGTCGCCACTTGGTCTTTAAGGAACCAAGAAACCTAATTTTGACTCACCCAAATGGATAAAGGGCACCGGCCCTTCATAACCAAAGAACTTGGCTCGTGGTTTTGATACGAGAGAGGAAGGAGCCTTTATCGCGACTAAAACACCCTCAACTTGCCCCGTCTTTCGACGGGCCTCAATTAGCATCCAAATAATCATCTTATACTATGTATGGTTCGGCAATTAATACTATGATAGTATATTACATCACATAAGAATCTTGAAATTGAAAATCAAAAGATAAGATATCATTCATAAGATCTAAGTCAAATATCATGCAATGTAAAGTGAAAGATCACACAAATAAACCTAGGAAAAATCGTCTAATCATGTATCAAGTAATTAAGTTTCCCTAATCTAAAGGGGACATGAATTGTTCTTGAAGCAAATGATCAAAGAAATCAAAATATGCTTAGCAAGCTATTATGATGCATGTTATTATTTGAGAAAAAGAAGATCTCTCAATCCCCGAGACGGATGAGAAAGGATGATTAGGTCGAGGGGAAGCATGAACGTGTGACCATAATTATTCCTTATAATCTTCTTAGATTAGGAGTTACAAAAATCCCAAATCTTTGCATGGATACAATGTATGTATCTAAAATGTGCCAAGGTTGTAGTGTGCTTTGTGTTCATGGATTCCTAGGATGACTTAGAAGTCTAAAATGTGCATGAATGGATGGATGAAATCAATATGGGATATGTACAAATGTAGTATGAACTACTTCCTAAGATATGAACTAATTTGGAGTGCATGTAGGCATCAAACCAAAGAATGAAAGTTAAAATGTGCTTTCTGTGAATAGTAGACAGAACAGTAACATGATCTTGTAAAAATGGAAAAGAGGGGTTAGGAATGTTTTCAATGCATTATTTTTTATGGAGATATTCCTTATTGTGTCTAGAACACTATCCAAAAAGCCAACCTTTAATAACTATCACAGATTGAGAGAAATAATATGAACAATAGAGGTCACTCAGAAACAGAGTCCGTACTGTCGACTGAAATGTTGGAAAATCTTAGAAAATGAAGACGAATGATCTAGAGGCCCGTTTTATACAGAAAGTTCCATAAGACATTGAAGTTTAAGAGAAAAATAATTTAGGACCACCCCTTTTGGAAAAGTTGTCTGAAAAAGGAGTTGGAAGTGGACCTAGCTGCTGTGACAGCAAAAACAGAATGTCTAGAAGGAATGTTTGGGTCCATATGGACCATTTCCAAGTACTTCCAAGTCAAACCAAAAATCATGGGTGTTCTCAAATGGGTTAGGAAGACTTTCCAAGTGGCCTTGCATCCATATGTTGAGTATTGAGTTCTAGGAAAATCTTTGAACTCAGATTATTCACTGTTTTGACTCACTGTTTTGAAAGTTTTGGGAAAAACTAGAGTTTTCTTTCTTGAGATTAAAATGAGGGGTTTTAAGAGGGGTTTTGAACTAGATGTTTTGAAAGCATATTTTCAATACTCAATGAAGATTATAGCCACTTGAAATTTCAACATCAAACTCATCATCAAGAACCTCCAAGATTGTTGGAAAGATTTATTTTTATTAGAACATAACTTCAATACACTTCAAGAATACCTTGGAGGTATTGAAGTTGTGATCATCATCTATCAAACATGTTTTTGAGGTCAAGAGCAACTATCCATAAAGATTCACTCACCTCAAACTTCATGTCATCATTTAGATGATGAAGAACAAGTAAGTAAATAAAGAAAAATAAAAAAGAAATGAGGTAAGAAGAGATGAACATAATATGAACAAGCAAGTAAATAACAATCAATGGATGATAATCAATGTGATTTTGGACTTGTAGCTTAGTGTTTCACTCATAGATTTTGACATTTAGAGATGGAAGTAGCTTCCTAACTCAAGAATGCTCAAGAATGGTGATTGGGGGTGTTTGGGATGTGAAGTATAAGAGAGGTAATGGAAGAACACAATATTAGAACTCACTTTCTATAGCAAAATAGTAGGAGGAAGCTCATTTTCTATCTTCTAAACCTATCTCTATCTCTCTTCTTCTCTACAACTTTTCAAGCTTTTGCACTTGGCCCCCCCAAAATGAAGAGCAATGGGGGGTTTATATAGGCCAATTTGGGGTGGTTTTGGGATTTTAGAAGTGTTCCCATTGGTCCTAAACAACTGTGAACACAAAACTATGTCGTTTTGGCTTTCAATTAATCAAATTGAACCCCCAAAAAAATTACAAAAATAGACTCTGCGAGGTTGAGTGCCACGGCGGCACTGGGCCTGAGCCGCGGCGGCAGTGGGCCAGTGCCGCGGCGGCACTGCTCCTCAGACGCCCAAAAATTTACGTTTAGGCCCCCAGAGGTTCCGGTATTCGCGAAAAAGCCCTATTTCGTCTGAAATTCACAGAAAATGCATACAAACTCCAAATTGAGGTTGTGATATACCGTTGGAAAGGTAATGGAGTCTAATTTGCATAAAAAATAGTTCGGGGATAGGTCACTTTGAAAAGTTTTGTGGTATTCGTGATAAAAGCCAATTTGATCGCCTTTTTCGCCTTCGGAAATTCAAAATAAATTCGTTTTAAATCCAGGAATTATGTGCGATATACCGTTGGAAAGCTATTGACCTCTAGTATTCATGAAAAATATTTGAAAATTGTTTCGGTGCCCCGATTCCAAAGTCAAATCTTGGTCAAACTGGTCAAACTTGGGATTCCTGGGAAGTTCTGGGAACCTCCGGGAGCTCCCAAGAGCCGACGTTTTCGCTCGATTCTCTTTTAAAACTCATTTTAATACTTTTCTAATGATTCTGGTGAATTAGACGATTTCAGTCAAACTTGGTCAAACTTGGTCAAACCTGGTCAAACCTGGTCAAACCTTGGTCAAATCGGTCAACGGGGACTTTCGGGGAACTTTCGGGACTTTCGGGGGTCTCTGGGAGCTGACGATTTCTTCCGGTTTTACTTAAAAACTCATTTTATCATTTTTCTTATGACATAGCATGTTTTCAGAACTTCAGGACCAAATCTGGGAGTTTTCGGGCTTTCAGGGGCATTTTGGTCAATCTGAGCATTCTGAGAGATAGAGCTGACTTCCAGGAGTCCTTTTGAGTCTTTTACGATCATTGTGAACCACCAAGATATGGGTCTCCTAAATCTGATAGCCGACAAAATGGGGTGTCTACAGTGTGAATCAATTAGCGATTCCAATTGTTATATATACATGGATGCATGTACGACTAACCCTTTTGCAGCAATTTAGTCCGCTATCTCCCATGGCACCAAGATCTATTTAAATTTTGGTATTTGAATGTTTTGAGATTGGTGCATGTTTATTTTACTGGTTTGGTTTTAAGGTATATGTAAAGGGTGGTACGACTTCAATCCTGCGAATAGGAAAGTCGCACTGGTTTCCCTAGCCTTTTATATTATAATTTTATTTTTTTCCTATTTCAAAGATAAATTGTAAGCTTCGAAAGAAGCATAGGTTCAATGTAATAGAATTAGAAAATCCATGAAGATGGAGCAAGGAGCCGTTGTCCATGAAGATGGAGCTGGAGGTGATCAAACCAAGAAGAGGTGGTTCTATGGAGATAGAGGCATTGTTTGAATGCCTATATTTCATTTTAGTTTTTTTGTTTTATGTGCTTGTTTTGTGATTGGCATTTAATTATATTGTTACTACTCGCATGCACGTAAAACAAGTTTTCTAAAATAAAATTCAAAAACTGTTTTCAACGCATTAGCAATCATTGGATGTTTATGGGTAATGTGGGGAAACACCTTTTCAAAAGCAAAATCCTTTTCTCATTAAATCTAGTAGGAGAGGGTCTTATTTATAAACACCCACGATCTTCCATTAACGGTTCACTGTAAGATGGGTAGTGCATTCTGTGTCACCTCGCCAGGGGTGATCATTCCATACGGAGGGTGCATTACTCATTGGTTACTAGATGTGAACTTCCTTTGATAGGATCAATCAGACGTGTTAGAGGATGACCACCACACGGAGGCGCTACTTGAGACGGTTGTGATTATATCCTAGTTAATGGTACACACTAGCTAAGCTATGGATAAGGGATCCCACACGGGGCATTATTCAGAAACTTAGAGATCAAAAGGGATCCAGAGTCATAACTTGTTTTGCAAGAGTTGCATAGCGGACAAGTCATGATTAATCGAAAGATGGAATATTGACCACCACACGGAGGCTTTAATTTTTCGTTTCGATTTTTTGGCAACTTTGTTTTAAAATAAGAGTTTTTAAAGGATTCTTTTATTTCAAACTGTCCAATTCTGATATCCATATTTATTTTGTTTGTTTGATTTTCAGTAATCATAATGTCTGGATCTGCATTTAGTCCACTTGCCACCATACTCACTCAAAATAAGTTAACTGGAAATAACTACACTGAATGGAAATGAAACCTTGACATCGTATTAACTACAGAGGATCACATATATGTCCTCACCACCCCATGCCTCGAAGAACCCTCGGCAAACACTTCGGCAGCTGCCAGACGCGAGTTCGATAAATGGAAGAAGTCGAATGGAATGGCTCGTTGCTACATTCTGGCCTCAATGGCTGGTGTGTTGCAACACCAATTCCAGTCGAACAATTCTGCCAATGACATTATCGAATCCCTGAAGAAGATGTTTGGGGAGCATGGCAGGCCTGCTAGACAGGTAGCTATGCAGAAGATAATGAGTGCTAAGATGTCGGAAGGGACTCTAGTCAAAGAACATGTTTTAAAAATGATTGGTTATTTGAATGAGCTGGAGACCCTAGGTGCCAACATCGATGCACAGACCCAAGTTGATATGATCCTCAACACGCTATCACCTTCATTCGCTCAATTTAAACTAAACTATAATATGAATAAAATGGATTTTTCAATGAGCAAATTAATAAGTTCTTTACTGGCAGCGGAAGGGGTGATCAAACCTGGGGTCAACGTTCTGAACGTTGAGAAAAGCGCTTCCACTTCCTGATCTATGCCGAAAGGAAAGAAAGGGAAAAAGAAAGCTGGCACTGGTGGTTCAAATGTTGGACCAGTTCCTAAGATTGCAAAATCTAAGGAAAATGTAAGGGCAAAGGGAAGGTGGGTGGCCAAGGCAAAGGAAAGTATTTCCAATATGGTGAGAAGGGCCACTGGAAGAGGAGCTGTCCAGAATTCTTACCTACAAGAGTTCAAGGGGTTCAGATCAACCAGGAAATGCAGTGATGGGGAAATCGTGCTGACTCTAGGTTCTAGCGCAACCGTTTCTGCGATTGCTATAGGAGTAGTAGTTTTAGAGTTTTTGGACAATAAGACAATAGTTTTATCATATGTTCTTTACGTTCCTTTGATGAGAGGTAATTTAATTTCAGTTTCAAATTTATCGAATAATAGTCATTCTTTTCATTTTGGAACAGAAGTTGTTATTAAAAGAAATAGTTCTTTTATATGTTCTGGTGTTAAAACTAATGGCTTGTATGTGATTATCCCAATATCTCTAAAGACTCTTGTATGGAACTTAATAACTCAATGGTAATTGTACCATCTAAAAGAAAGGAACCTTCCACTAATCCAACAATGCTTTGGCACATGAGGCTTGGCCATATCAATCTAAATAGAATTGGAAGACTAGTCAAAGAAGGGGTCTTAGGCGATTTGGTTCTCGAACCAATGGAAGTCTACGAGTCTTGTTTAGAGGGTAAGATGACCAAAAGGCCCTTTCCTGCAAAGGGCAATAGAACCAATGCATTGTTGGAATTAATTCATACTGATGTGTGTGGACCAATAAATATTAGAGCAAGGGGTGGTTATGAGTATTTCATAACATTTACTGATGATCACTCTAGGTATGGATATATGTATCTAATGCAGCATAAGTTTGAAGCCTTTGAAAAGTTCAAAGAGTTTAGGGCTGAAGTAGAGAAGCAATTGGGCACACATATTAAGGCCATTTGATCTAATCGAGGTGGCGAGTACCTCTCTAATGAGTTTATTGATCACCTCGTACAGAATGGGATTCTGTCACAGTTGACTGCACCTGGTATGCCTTAGTAGAACGATGTAGCGGAGAGAAGGAATCGGACTCTTTTAGACATAACCAGGTCGTTAATGAGTTATTCTAAGTTGCCATTATTCCTTTGGGGTTATGCTTTGGAAACCGCTGCATACATAATAAATCTAATACCAAGAAAATCTATTCCCAAGACACCACGAGAGATGTGGATTGGGCACAAGCCTTCTTTGCAACATCTCCAGATATGGGGGTGTCCGGCACATGTGCTGAAAGGAAAGATGAGCAAGTTGGATTCTAGATCAGAAGTATGTTACTTCATAGGGTATCCAAAGGGTACTTATGGATGGTATTTTTATGATCCAAGAGAACAGAAAGTGATTGTTAGTACAAATGCTATTTTCTTGGAAGATGATTATATCATGAACCATAAACCTAAGGGAAGGATGGATCTTAGAGAGATAGAAGGAGAGCCCTCAGTCCAACCTGCAAT
This sequence comes from Hydrangea macrophylla, assembly GCA_033977485.1. NCBI lineage: Eukaryota > Viridiplantae > Streptophyta > Magnoliopsida > Cornales > Hydrangeaceae > Hydrangea > Hydrangea macrophylla. Next base: position 42,860,022 of record CM066984.1, on the reverse strand, counting down.
TAATAACGATGTAAATCAAGAAAACACCAATTTTTCACCCATTTCCGTACCAGTAATTCGTCGTAGTGGGAGGATTATCAGTCAGCCTGATAGATACATGTTCTTAGGATAAGTTTTTGAAGCTGTCTCCATGGAATCTGAATCTGATCCTGCCATATACGAAGAGGCAATGGCTGATGTTGATTCAGTTCATTGGGTTAAAGCTATGAAGGCTGAATTGGAATCTATGGATTCTAATCAGGTCTGGGATCTTGTAGAACTTCCAGCCAATATTAAACCCATTGGTTGCAAGTGGGTCTATAAGAGGAAAAGAGGATCTGATGGAAAGGTTGAGACCTTTAAGGCTAGGCTTGTAGCAAAAGGTTATACTCAGAGGGAGGGCATTGACTATGAGGAAACCTTCTCCCTGGTAGCCATGCTCAAGTCCATAAGAATACTCTTATCCATTGCTACATGCCTAGATTATGAGATCTGGCAGATGGACATCAAGACTGCATTCTTGAATGGCAATCTTGAGGAGGACATCTATATGCAGAAACCAGAAGGGTTCATAGCGGGTCGGAAAGGTTACTTGGTATGCAAGTTGCAAAAGTCCATTTATAGGCTTAAGCAGGCATCCAGGAGTTGGAACATCCGATTTGACCGGGCTGTTAAGTCGTTTGGTTTCATACAGAATCTGGATGAACCTTGTGTATACAAGAAGTGTGAAGGGAAAGTGGTGGCTTTTCTTGTGCTTTACGTTGATGACATTCTACTCATTGGGAAAGATGTAGCGGCATTGTCAACGGTCAAGGTTTGGCTATCTAGTACATTTGATATGAAGGATCTAGGAGAGGTGAGCTATATTCTTGGGATAAAGCTCTTTCGGGATCGCAAGCGAAAGATAATGGGATTATCTTAAGCTGGTTATATTGATAAGGTGCTAACTAGGTTTTCAATGGATAATTCGAAGAAAGGTTTGTTACCTTTCAGGCATGATTTAGCGTTCTCTAAGGAACAGTGTCCTAAGACACAGGAGGAGAGGAATCGCATGTCAGGAATTCCCTACGCCTTGGTGGTGGGAAGCCTCATGTATGCGATGTTATACACTAGACCAGATATCTATTTTGCCGTTGGCATGGTTAGCAGGTATCAGTAGAATCCAGGTCCAGAGCACTGGACAGCTGTTAAGCACATTCTTAAGTACTTGAGAAGGACTAAAGATTACATGCTTATGTACGGTGGTAGTGAGTTAATTCCAGTAGGATACACTGACTCAGACTTTATGTTAGATAAAGACTCAAGGAAGTCAACTTCCGGTCATCTATTCACCTTGGGAGGTGGTGCTGTTAGTTGGAGGAGCATTAAGTAGAAATGCATTGCAGACTCAACTATAGAAGCTAAGTATATGGCTGCTTGTGAAGCCGTAAAGGAAGTTGTTTGGCTCAAGAAGTTCCTTACGGAGCTCGAGGTGGTACCAGCGTCGCTGTCACCTATCACGCTTTATTGTGATAATAGTGGGGCAGTGGCTCAATCCAAGGAGCCAAGGAACCACAGAAAGGGAAAGCACGTAGAGCGGAAATATCATCTTATCCGAGATATTGTTCAACGTGGAAATGTGACTGTCACCAAGATTGCCACCATCGACAATCTTGCTGATCTGTTTACAAAGGCCTTACCACAGAAGGTCTTTGATCGTCATCTAGATAGTCTAGGTCTCAGATGTAATCCTGTATGGTTGTGAGTGCAAGTGGGAGTTTGTTGGGTTTATGCCCTCAAACCTTAACTTTATATATGACATTAGCATTTTAATATATGGATATCAGTTTTACATTTCATTATGTATGTTTCTTTCATGAGATGATTTTCAATACTTAAGTATCATAGTAGGTAATTCGTGTGTGTATGAGATACATACAAGTGAGATATGAATTACCATTCTTTGATACTTAAAGTATGTCACAGTGGATGATGAGGCTGGATATCTCATCAAGTAACACTGTAGCATAATTAACTACCATTGGATGGAGTGACTAATCTCAATCACTAGAGTGTCACTATTAGTTAATATGCTAGTGCTTATAGTGCATTGACGGACCTGAGCTTTCCTATTGACACTTAATGATGTTAAATAGTCAATAGGAACTCATAACTTGTATAAGGTACGTGTTCTCAATCTTGCGACGATTATGAACACAGACTTTGGATATGGCTGCTTTGACTTACCAATCAGTGAGGTCTACAGAAGATCAACACCTGGGTATCTTGGGTATGTCATGTTCATAGGGTTGTGAACATATATTGTCAAGACAGAATCTACCCTCTGTTTCAGAGTAAGCATTCCCTTGAAAATGTCACCAAGTCGATTACTGAGTACTGCAGTCTTGTTGATAAGAGTTATCAACATGTTTGGTAATCATGATAGGTGAATGGGACTCAAGGAATACAAGAAGTAATCATGATTCAGGTTGACAGTAATAGTTATCCGACTACCTGAATATGATTATGAATGCTGAAGGTAGAGGGACATTAGTACATCATACAAGTCTAGTAATCGCTTCGGATATATTCTTTTGCGTTGGAGTTCAGTTATCGTTTTATAGTGGAGTAAACGTTAACTAACCAGTTAGTTAGTTTGCTGATCAAAGAGTTTGGTCACAGTGATTAACAAACTGGTCGGTGCCAACAATAAAGAGCCTAGGAGGTCCCACTCTTAGCTTCGCTAGGGAGCTTAGAAGGACATATGAGGATCATGTCAAGGCAGGTTTGATCGAAGGAGTTTCGATCGATTGACGTCTAGGCAGGTTCGATCGCTCGAGGGTTGTTCGATCGATCGAAGGTTCGATCGATCGAATACACTTCGATCGCTCGAAGGTTAGGTCAGTTTTGGGAATCTATAAATAGGGCAGCTGTGCACTGAATGTTTTTAATCGTCGTTTTTATACGTAGAAGCTGTAGAAACTATTTAGGTTTTCCTAAACCTTCCCAATCCTCTCCATTAGGGTTCCCACCAACCCTAGTCCTTCTTGTGAGCATCCATACGAGTCATAAGAGTGAAGGCCATCTAGTGGAGGCCGCTAGAAGTTGAAGATTTCAGAATTGGGTTCAAGACACAAAGGTATAATACTTGTCCCCTCAGTGAAGTTAGTATGCATCTATAGAATTGACGGGTAGTAGATCCGGGCATGCCAATAAAGTTTCATAACTTGACTTTTCCGCTGCACGTTTAAATTTTTAATTTAAACCATTTTTTCCATCAGTTAGAATGCCTCAACTATTTAGTAAGATCATACACTAAATACCTAATTATGTATGGTAATTTCTATTTGGGTATAAATATAAGGTAAGAAATACTATTAATTACCTTATTGTTATGTAGTCAGAGAAGTAATAACAAGGAGTAAGCTTAACCAACATAGATGAAGGAGCGAATGCTAGGTTTGAACGTGTCGAAAAAATCATCGAAGGATTGTTGTCCAAGATATTTTACCTAATTCCGGGGATAGCGATAATGGAAGTAGAAATAATGGATAATGGGGAATGCAGATAACAATGGAGCAATTCTAGAAACTACGACCACCGACTTTTTATGGCAGTACAGACCCTGATAAGGCTGAAGCATGTGTCTGTCAGATGGAAAAGATTTTTGAAGTATTTCCCTATCCCGAGGAAGAGAAAGTGAAAGATGCTTGACACGAGAATTTTTTCTGTGTGCGCTTGTGTGCTATACCCAAGTGTAGGTAATCGTGCAAGTAGTAGTCTGGTTAAGTCTAGGTCGATCCCACAGGGAAAGTGTTAAACTAATTACTTAGATTAATCTCAAAAAGGGAAAATAAAATTCAATATTTTAAAGGAATGTAGAACACAAAGTTCCACGGTTTAACAACTACTAAAAGTAAAGCAATTAAACTAGATTAACTAATTACTAACTAATTAACTAAAGCAATGATTTAAAATGTGTTTTTCTTAATTAAAAAGGAATGTTGGGATTACACGAATCCACCGCGACCTAGCCATCTACCATGCAATTACGTTGAAGCTCAATGGAGTACACTCTCTACAGTATTCTGTATTTCTCTTAGAATAAAGAATCTATAGTCCTTTCATGACTGGGACTATATCATCACAATGGAGTTTGAAATACACAAAAGCGGTTTAAAACAATAGTTTAGACTCTCACCTACAATGGTGTAAGCATTGAGGGTGGTTTGCAAAATATATTGAAGAAAAATGCCTCAAGGCTTAAAGTTCACAGACTGTTTTGACAAACTGAGCGTTTTGGGACAATTTGATAACAAATCAGTAAAACAGAAAGTCTGGGAATACTGCATAGAATGTCCTCAAGAATCAGAGAGTTCGATCGATCGACACGCTTTCGATCGATCAAATATCTTCATCTCTCGATCGATCGAACTGACTTCGATCGCTCGACTGTATCTGTGTTTCGATCGATCGAGATTTCTCGAGCGATTGAACACAGAGATTATCCTACTGCAAGGCAGAGGCTTGAGATCACGATTTCATCGTGATCTCCCAACCTGGGGACTACTCAGACATCGTCTGAAGTGTCTCAGATTTAGTTTTAACGTAAAGTTCCATTAAAGATGCGTTTGGTTGCGTTTTAATCATGCAAACTACGAAAATTAGTTGTATGAACGTATCTAACATACAAAACTATGTATTCAACAGATTATACTACTCTAAACTAAGTGCAGAATATAAATAAACAATAAAGAGGTAACCTGGAAAGATAAACATCGATTAAACTAGATAAAAACCAATTCCAAAAGCAATATCCAAGCTTGTAAACCTACACAAACATGAAACCTCTCTATCTCTCTCTCTAAAAACTGATCAAAGTAATGTGGGCGTCCCTATGGATGTTTACAAAACGAATATATATAGCAGAGACCTAATGCTAGGGTTAAAATCCCGTTAACTGCTGCGTGCGCGTATATTCTGGTAAAAACCATGTTCGATCGATCGAACATCCTTCGATCGATTGAACTTCTGGGTATTCGATCGCTTGAGCTTCTCTCGACCGATCGAACCTTCGATCGATCGAATGGTCTTCAATCGATCGAGCTCTGTATTTTTGCTTTTAACTGTCTTCATTAGAATTCAGCAGATCCTTTTATCGTTATCTTTCAATTCTTCACACAGCAACTGTAGTCTGCACAAATTACAGCTAAAACACACAACTTATCATAGATTAATCAAATTGTGTACAAACTGGCGTTGTAATTCAAATTGCAGATAAATGAAGGAATTGTGAAATAATTTAATACATTTTCTTCTTTTAGCGCGATTGTATTTTACAAATACCCCCGCATGTCACAACCCCCGACTAGCGATTTGCTAGTCCCTAGCAATAGAGCGAAAATAAAAACAAGCTACATTAATACTACAATTATAATAGAAAAACTAAAATAACTAGATCCAGATTAACTAAATTAAAATAACAAGAAAGAAAACTACCTAACTAACTTTCGCAGGAATCACGGTTGCATTTAGCAAATGCAACAAGCCGTTAAACTCCTAAGTTCCCCCTAGTGGACGAGTGTTGTCTCGTGAGGGTTTGCAGTGAATATACCCACAAAATTCTCTGATTAAGCTCAAAAAGATATAGAATAACTTTTAAACATTCCCCTTTCATTCAACTATTGATTTAGCTCTACAAAACATATCATCCTCATTCAAACCATGAAAGAAATGCACATGTTCCTCATGTCACCAAGATAAAAATAACATAAGCGTCACATCCATGTATCCGTGTGTGTGTGAAATTAACAGTTATACATCAACTTTATTTAGAGTTGTTTAAACTATCATACTCTCAGAACTTGTAGTTTCAACTCAATCCTCACATAGTTATTACACTCACAAATGAACATCCCACAGAAACTTGGCTAATAATGATCGCACATGGTATGAAAGCTTTGATAGGAATGATTTTTCGGATACTAATGCTTTCATACTTGACTCTATAAAAGACGAACATTTTAGAGTGTATAGTCTCATGAAAGGAATGCTACTTACTAGAGGAGCGAAATACCGTGGATAACTCAATTTACACTTTCATGTTTAAATTAAGTTATTGAGAATCATTAAGACTTTGACTTGACGGTTTTTATTTAGTAGGGTAGAAATGAAAGGGTAAGAAATTGCACATCTTCATGTGATTTAGTTTAATAATTTCTCCTTTACTTAATTCCAACCTTTTTTTTTAACTTCTTCTCCTTCCCCACCCCCCCCCCCCCCCCCTTTTTAATATATATATATATTCAACCCTTCTCACCACTATTCCCTCCTCATACTTCAACAATTTAATCACATTGGGTGTGCAATTGGGGTATATTGAGGTCAAGGTATAAAGTTAGGGATTTAGAATTTCATAATGGATTCGGCATTATTTACTAGGTGTGGGGTTAAGAACAACACATATTCAGAGATGTCAATATAGGTACATGGTGAAGGTAAGGAGCAAATACGATGGCTTAAATCATTTTCCCAACTTCTTAATTTTTACACGTCAACGTTCATTGAGTTTAGTTGGTAAATCCTGAACGTTCTCCTCTAATAATCAGCCAAGATAAAGAATTAGAATTAGAGACTATTCAACGAATTTAATCAGCATATTCAAGAAAAACAATTCAAATTTTAATGTGATAACTCCCTCAGAATTGAAGATTGGATTCAAAAACTCACTAAGGGTAACTAGTTTTCACTACTTCATTCTTTAAAGCACAAAAGTCGTATTAACTCTTATTTTAAGTTTTTTGCATAGCTATTAATACGTGCAAATGATTTGGATACAAGAATAATCAACATATGCATTTATCCTAGAGAAACTAGAAAAACGCGTGAACTTAATTCATAAAAGGATGAGAATAAAATGGTTGTGTCATTGCTTGATAACAGTTGAATAGAAGTGAAAATTCAAAATTATTCTACCAATTTAATTCAAAAACTTACTTAATTGTTTGAAAATTTTGCAAAGTTGTTGAATGTGAACTTGTTTTTTTTTTTCTATAATTTACTATAGTTGCTAGTGGAAATTGTATGACATACGCAATAGATAGAATGGTCCAGATTGCTACGAGCTAATGTGCACAGGTGATTATCTATCTACATCCCACCCCCAACTGAAAATTGCAACGTCCCCAGCAGGCGATTTTCAAAAATAGATAGAGAGATATCACCTGTTATATATCATCATAAGAATGGCAACTGTAACAACCTGTACAGAAAGCATACAAACTCCAAGCAGCAGAGATCAAAAGAATATGAAATATAGAACATGGGATCCATGCTTGGAATGGAACTAATCACTGGAAATATAATAAAGTGAAAGAACAGAACAGTGATAAGATGCACCATGCAACTAAAATATAAAATATACAACGCATCTGTGGATATCGCAGGTTTCTTACCCACAGCTTTTCTTATTTAAAATCTTTTTCCAAATTTCAAATTGAAAACAAAAGAGTCGCAACTTAATTTTCTAAAGGAAAAATTAAGAAACCATTTTAAAGCAACCGATCTTTTTGCGAAACCAAAGATTAACTAGGTCCGGGGATTATGGAATGAGAGAGGAAGGAGCCCGTCGGACTAAAACACCCTCTCTCATCCTATCTTGCGATAGGCCTCTACTCAATATCCTTTTAATCGAATTTATTAATCTAAGCATGCCCTCAACTAATACATATATACATATACATCACAAAAGCGTGTCCAAAGGGTGTAAAATTGCAATTGACAAAATACCATTCAAAAGCCACATAATTCAGGTAGCAAGCGATATGATATGCAATAAGGAACGAGAGAGCTTACCCGGGATCCGGCTGCGAATATTAAGCGTGCAATGCATGCGATTAAATAAAACCTAGGAAAAGAGTCTCTAATCCATATATACACATAAGGCAAATCTTAACTCTAAGGTGTCGCGCATAAGGTCGAAAATCAAATAAAAATCAAGGAATTTAATAAACTAGAGAGGGATTGAGAAATCGTACCTTAATAGCGCTACAAAACAAAGGGTTAGTACACATGATATGCAAAATATGATGTTAGAAATAACAATCCTAAATTTCTAGCTTACATCTATCTAATGTAATTAAATCCAAAGCAAATAAGTCTTAATTACAAGTGTCAAATCATATAGATGAATATGTACATGGACAAGGATAAACTATGAAATACTCTTAAACTTTGAATTCAAGCTCAACTAATCATTATTAAAGCATGGTTTAAGCCCTAGATCATAGAAAAGTCATTTGGACCATTATTTACAAAGTAAGTATAAATTGTAACAAAACTCTGAAAATTCCAGAGAGCAGATCCGAACTTCAAAGAAATAAAAGGCATGGCTCCTGTGGTTTGATCTTGATGATTTTTGGACTCAATATGCCTCCGTGAGTCTAGTTTTCAAATCAAAAAGAAAATCAAAGTTCCAACGGTCGGATCTCCGGGAATATGAAAAATACTATACATCACTCAGCACTTTACAACCTTCTGTCCAGAATTCTTGCACGATTTATTAAAACTAGTAAAAAAATCTGAATTGCTTTGTTCTTTTTAGGGTGACTTCCTAACACATTAAACTTCATAGAAAAAATTATTTGGAGTCACAAACACTTTATTAGAACTCTGATTTAATTGTTTCAAAAGAGTGTCACTGTTCTGAAACTATTCTAAAATTCTGGACAGATTGTATTTGTGTCACAAAACTCATGATCAAACCATCCTAAACATGAAACCACCTTAAAACAAAAATTACAGTGGTAGAATATCGTGTTATTGACACTTTCCCGTTGGTTTCACTTGATTTCAACGGTTAGATTTCGAACTAAAAATCTTTGATCAAAAATAGTTTGTGGATTCGCTGTTTTTATTTTGCTAGTTCAACTTTTATTTGGTAACTCCAACTATTAAACCATGAAGTTGAGTTGAACCAAACCACTTCTCCTACCATTTGATGGCCATTAGAGACTACAAACCTTTACTCTTCATAGATTTCAAATGAAATATGGATAGACTTCATGAAATCTATAAGATAAGGAATCTAAACCATGGAGATGGGTTTAGACTCAAAACTACATTCTCCTACCATTTGATGGTCATTGGAGAGGGAGACATGACTATGACTCATGAGTCCTAAAGGAATATAGAAGGGACTCCTCAAGACATCAAGTTTAGAAGATCCAAATCATGAGTATGGACTTGGATCCTCTTATGAAGTGTTGATCAAACTTTGACTCCTATGTGAAGCACAAGCCTATATGGGATTCAAAGGATCATGCTCAAGAGATCAAAAGAGATATTGAAGATCTCCAAGACCTTCAAGAGAAGAATATAAACAAGAAAATGGAAGAAAGTAATATGGAAACAAAACAAACTCCTAAGTTTACTTGATAAACAAAGAAAATAGTGAAAGATTTTAGGATTAGAGATTTTAAGAGAAGAAAGAATAAGCCAATAATCTATGGTTAGAGGATCACCTCCAAATTATCCTCAAAGTTTTCTTTTCTTTGAAGATCTTCCAAGCTCTTCTCTCTAATTCTCTAAACACTCTCTTTTCTCTCTAAAAAAATGTTGGTGTAATGGAAGTATTTTTGCATTTGCTCTCTCTCCCAATATGTTTCTTGGTGTTCTTCTTGGTCTCTCTCTTTTAGGAAGATCCCTTCTCATTTATAAGCAAAATTACCAGGCATTTTTGGTGAATTTCGGAGCAAAAAACAGGTGTAATTCTCTCATTTGTTGGTACAATGTGTACTTTCTGATTTTAGACAGACTGATGTCCAGAGCGGCAGTCCAGATACTGCCGCGGCATTCCGTGACTGCCGCTGCGGCATTTCATGACTGCCGTTATGGCACTTCCTGACTGCCGCGCGGCATTCATCAAATGCCGCGGCCATTAATGGATTGCCGCATTTTTGTCAGTCTTACTTTATCAGTTTTTTGTTCTTATTCGCATACGCATACGTATTGCTCTGCAAAATACAGACTTTAAAAGCGAACGGCAGTCAGAAATCTGCGGCGGCACTCGGTGAACGCCGGAACGGCACTCTCTGACTGCCGCGCGGCACTCAGGGAGTGCCGCGGCAGTCTGCCGTGTGCCGTTTTTGGCTAAGGTTCCCCTTTTAGGTCTTTTTTCTTTTTGAAACAATTTATTTTTGAATATCTTTTCCAAAAGTTGTGTTTTATATCTAAATTCTCCTAAATACCTGGTATTTCCCTCTTTCTGTGAAATTTATCGCATTTTGGAGAACTTTCTGAAGAGCTTGGAATACTTTGAATTTTTCGGTCATTGTCATCATTGGACGTGGAGGTGACGCTCTCCTAAATTCGACGGCCGGTCAAAATTGGGGTGTCTACAGCATCCAACAATACAAAATATCCCAACAGTATCCAAAAAAAAAAATATCCAACAACAAACCAAACACATCCAACTCCAACCACAAGAACCAAAATACAAAAACAATCAACAACACCCATCCCCCAGAAACTAGACATCATCGGCGACGTCCGATAATATCTCAATAAAAACATCAAGAGCATCCCCACCGCCACCCTCAGCAACAGTCGGTGCTGCTGGGTCACTCGTGATCGTGGCAGCTGGAATAGATAAGGATGTATCAGCCACGTCAAGAGGAGGTGGAAGTGGTATCTTAGTAACAAGCGGTGACGGCGATGATGTAGATGCTGCAGGATCAGTCTGGAAAGATGGATCGGTAGAGGATGGAGCGGTGGTGGAAGGTGGAATAGCAGATGTATTAGGCGGGACTGGGACGGTGGAAGTATCTGGAGCAGCTACAGGTGGATCGCTGGGTACGGCAGGAGCAGCTGTACGAGCTGCCTGGTCAACTCCAATCTGTATCAAGATCGCCTCCAGCCGAGTCGTCATCACATCCACCTTACCCTCAAGTCTAATCCTGGCCTCTCTCTCCTCCAATAACAACTCATGAATAGTCGGGAGAGGCGCAGAAGAAGACTCTCCCTGGGTATGAGCCTGAGACCTCTGTCTCAACTCAAATCTTGCCACCTCCTCAACAGGATCTAACTCCTCCTCCGAATCATGCTCCTCAGCCTCCGTGGGCGTCCCTGAAGCAACACCCTCAGTATCAGTGCCTCCTCATCTCCTCCTCTTCTCTCCAACTTTCGCCTTGCCTTTGTCCCGCCTCTTTCTCTTTTGTGCCTCAGACCGACGGGAAGCAGTCTCGCCAAAACGGCTGCGAGACTGGGTAGTCATATCACCCGCCAATGGAAGTAGACCCACCTGCTCAATAACCCTGTGAATGGCCCAAGCACCCTTCAGGTGCTTCTTAGCCTGAATGTAGCGATTAGGGTGCCTCATGAAATCAATGTAGAGGCGAAGCAAAGAGACAGGCTGCCGTGTCCCAATCGCATATAACACCCAGGCATACCACACTGCAATCTTCTCCCGATACGATGTCACTAAGAGGCAATTACTGAGGGCGAGGTGCAGCATATGATAATTATTTATAAGGAAGACATCAGGAATAAGAGCCTCGCCATCCCAGCTCGGAAGAGCACCCCCAGTGATCTCTCTGATAATAATGGTCAAGGATAGCAGCGGTGTGTCGGGGCAATGTGGACAAACACAATCAGGTACCTCGGGTACCCCAATAGCAGCAGAGACAGTGGCCGGACTAAAAATAATCTCCCGGCCACGGAAGAAAGAGCGGAGTGTGAACGGAGCAACAGGATCCCTGATCATCGTAGCACACGCCTCCCGGATCCAGGATAGATTAACGAGCTTAGGCTGGGAGATTAGTGTGTACCACTGTGACATGGCACGTATCCGTGCAAGATACCAAGGAGTAGCCAGCTATGCCATCTCGAGGGGTCGCTCAAGCATGACCTTGCGCGACTGGAAATATCTGGTGAACCATACCCGGTCTTCGTCATTTCTGAACCCGTGATCGGGTATAGGGTCGGGTATGGTCAGGTCAAATGGTTTGGTTTTGTGGTAGCTAGTGATCGGGTTCATTGTTTAGACCTGAAACATAAGAAAGAAACAAAGAAACATTAAAAATCGGGAAACCATAAAAGGAAATGAAACTGTCACACTTCGATCGATTGAAGCTTGTTCGATCGATCGGGAATAATGTGAGTTCGATCGCTCGAATCGTGTTCGATCGATCGAAAGGAGTCAGGGTTCGATCGCTCGAGAAGGTTCGATCGATCAAAAGGATGCTGGGTTCGATCGCTCGAAACTAGTTTGATCAATCGAACACAGCGAAGTGGCAGCATCGACAATTGAGAACGGGAAGAGCTCGAACGCAACAAATACAATAAGAAAACTAAGAAAAGGAGTTAAATAACCAATAGGGGGCACCCCCATACAAATATAAAATAGAAAGAAAAAATGAGGGGGTTCTCGGGGCCTCACCTCGAGAGACGTGCCGAGTAGAGGATGACAGTGATGAGGATGATGATCAAGGAGACCAGTTGATCCTCAATTGGTGTGGTTGGAAGTGGGGGTCCAAAAACCACATGAGTCGCCCTCTATGTTCAATCGCTCGAGGAAGTGAGGGAGAGATAGAAATTGATGAAGTGTATAGACGACGCTTCATTTAAATATAGGTTTCGATCGCTCGAGCTGTTTCGATCGATCGAACCTTCGATCGATTGAGCCCTCCTCAAGCGCTCGAGGTTCCGATATTCTCGATCGATCGAAATACGTTCGATCGATCGAACAAAGAAATTCTACAATATCCTTGATTTGAGAAATTAAACACCCCCAACTAACCAACACTGGTCTGGACATACAGAATAGTGATAAAATAGTGCATTGACAGAACATGTAAGCCAAAACATCATCCTCATAGTAGAAAATTGCAAATTTATATAAATAAATCCTTAAAATAGCATCCACTTGCAATATTAATGCCCCCAACATGGTCGTTAAAACCTTATTGAAAAAAAAAGAAAAAAATAAAATAAAGCTGAAATTAACAAAACTTTGTCCAAGAATACACTCCAATTGATGAAATAAATATGAAATGACATAAAACAATTGAAGTGAAACACTATTCTTCAAGCAGAGAGATTCCATCTTCCATAACCTCCTTCTCTGCCGGAACTTCAAATGTAGAGTCTGAACTTGATGATTCCCTTTTCCAGAACAAGCGGAAAGCAACGAGGACATCATCGAGCAAGTCTGAACTCTCTAAGGAATTGATTTCACCGACAACAGGGGATCCGGATGGAGACAAGGATAACGGAGTGTAATTTCGCATCGGATGCTCCTCTTGCGGCGGAGTTCCCGGGGACCTTATGTACGGTCCAACTCCATGAAAGAGTTGATGTGGAAGGTACAACGGTGGAAATGGTGGATTCATAGTGATATTCCTGACAAAGGGAAACAAAAAGAAACGAAGAAAATAAATTAACTAGAGCAAAAGAAAGATCAAACAGGAAGAATTAAATAAAGCAACAGGAAAAAAAACGAAAGGAATGTGACCAAGAATTCACCTCACTATTGGCCTGATATCCCCATGTGCACTAGCAGGTAGAGGGCATTGAAGCCGGAACAACAAATAGCTCAAATGGACATAAATATAGGGAACCACTTGGATAACCAGGAAGTCGTCAACATATGTGAATACAGCATTATGGCGTTCTGGCACCACATCCTGTAAGTCCTCTTCCTCCCATGGCTCCCACATTGAGTCATTTTCCCACTATTCCATGAGGGCGTCATCAACCTCCCACACAGCATATCCCTCTGGTTCTCCCTCCTCTTCAGGGAATTCTATGTGCTCAAATGAGTTAAACTGGAGGAGCGCAGGATCGTATGGGATGTATCCGTGGGTTAGGTCAATGACGTCGTCGGCTCTTGGCCCTTGGTATGGAGATAAGCATAATACAATTTCATCAGCAGTCCACGGTGGGTTCTGATATTCTGAATCAGCCCATGACCCTATCGAGTGAACATCATTATCTCTCATGTTAGATAGCCTGCACGAGATAGAAATGGAATAGCAGATTACGATCAAGATCATACTCAAAAAGAAAAAGATAAATAAAATAACAAAAAATACGAGAAATAGCAAAAGGAAACGTACAACAACATGTTAAAAGAATGCACTTGAGCGTTCTAGGTGGAGGTGTAGTCGGGCTCATCCAATTGGATGTGCTCGACCTCTGGTTGAAAATCTTCTAAGAACGGTTTTACCCTTTGGCCATTGACCTTGAAACTTCCATCGTTCTTAGGATTAAATAACTCAACGACCCCGTGTGGAAAGACAGATTTGATTGTGAAGGGTCCTGTCCACCAAGATCGGAGTTTTCCTGGGAATAGATGAAGGCGCGAATCATATAGTAAAACTTTCTGCCCAGGCTCGAAAGATTTTTGAAAAATCGTTCTGTCATGGCGAGTCTTCAACCGTTCCTTATGGAGTTTGGCATTGTCATATGCATCTCGTCGAATTTCTTCCAGTTCTGCCAATTGCAGTTTCCGGAGATGTCATCCCTCTTTAATATCAAAGTTTAATGAACGTGTTGCCCAATATGCTTTATGCTCAATTTCAACGGGGAGGTGACATGCCTTACCATACATTAGCCTATATGGAGACATTCCCAGATTCGTCTTGTAGGCGGTAAGGTATGCCCAAAGAGCATCAGTCAGTTTATAGGCCCAGTCTTTTTCTGTTGAAACCAACCGTCTTCTCTAATATGTGCTTGATTTCACAGTTAGCCAATTCTGCCTGCCCATTCGTTTGTGGGTGGTAGGCTAGAGCGATCTTGTGATTAACCCTGTATTTCTTGAGTAGTGACTCCAAAGGCCTATTGCAAAAGTGCTTGCCTTGGTCACTTATTAGGACTTTGGGGGTTCCGAAATGCGATAAGATATTTTCCTTAAGAAAGGACATCACTGTTTTATGGTCATTGCATCTCGTCGGTATCGCTTCTACCCATTTTGATATATATTCCACAGCAAGGAGTATATATTCACAGTTATTAGATTTAGGAAATGGGCCATGCCCCAATAATCGAATATTTCAATTGTGATGATGGGAGTTAAGGGCATTGAATTCCTTTTCAAAATTGTACCAAGCTTTTGACATCGCTGGCACGATTTACAAAAAGCATAGGCATCTTTGAACACGGTGGGCCAATAGAAACCGCTATGTAATACTTTGTGTGCGGTCTTTTGGGAGGCAAAATGGCCACCGCAGGCTTCAGAATGACAAGAGGCCAAAATTACAGTTATATCCTCATTCAGAACGCAGCGCCTGATGACTTGATCAGCACAGTACTTAAATAAGTAAGGGTCATCAAAAAAGAAATGGCGTGCGAACGAAAGGAACCTTTTCTTGTCCTGATTTGACCAATGGCTCGGGGTCTTGCCTGTAACAAGGTAATTTATTATATCTGCGTACCAAGGTAAATTGGAGACAACCATCAGTTGCTCGTCTGGGAATTCATCTTTTATAGGTACAGGCGCAGTGTTGTCAGTGAATGTCAACCGAGATAAATGGTCGGCGACCACATTCTCTACTCCCTTTTTATCCTTGATAGTAATATCAAATTCCTGGAGTAGGAGTATCTAGCGGATAAGCCTCTGTTTCGCATCTTTCTTAGATAGCAGGTATTTGAGGGCCGAGTGGTCTGTAAAATAGACTATTGGGGACCCTATTAGATAAGACATGAATTTATCTAGAGCGAATACTACTGCCAGTAACTCCTTCTTAGTAGTTGTATAATTCATTTGAGTTTCGGTAAGTGTTCGACTGGCATAGTAGATTACATAAGGCTTGTTTTCCTTCCTCTGTCCTAGAACTGCGCCAATGGCGTAGTCACTAGCATCGCACATTAACTTGAACGGCAAACTCCAATCGGGTGCCTGTATTATCGGTGCGGAGGTAAGGTGTTCCTTTAGTGCGTCAACATTTATCTGACCACTCGAAAGGTGCGTCTTTGACTAAGAGTTGGCACAGTGGTCGGGAGATCGCAATAAAGTTTTGGATAAAGTGTCGATAAAATCCTGCATGTCCCAGAAAAGAGCGGATGTCTCGGACTGTACAGGGGACCAATAAGTTTGAGATAATATCAATTTTTGCTTTATCAACTTGGATACCCTTATCAGAGATAATGTGGTCGAGGACAATTCCCTTGGTCACCATGAAGTGACACTTTTCCCAGTTTAGTACTTGGTGTTTGTCCTCGCATCACGCTAACACATTCTCTAGGTTTTCTAGGTAGTTATCAAAACTATGGCCAAACACTGAGAAGTCATCCATAAAGACCTCGAGTGTCTGTTCAACCATATCACTAAATATGCTTAGCATACACCGCTGAAAAGTAGCAGGTGCATTGCATAAGCCAAAAGGCATACGGTGGTAGGCGAATGTACCAAATGGACAAGTGAAAGTTGTCTTCTCCTGATCTTCAGAAGCTATTTCGATTTGGCTATAGCCACTATTTCCATCCAAGAAGCAATAAAATTTATCACCTGCCACTCTTTCTAAAATTTGATCCATGAATGGCAATGGAAAGTGGTCTTTCTGGGTCACAGTATTCAACTTTTGGTAATCAATACACATCCTCCATCTAGTGGGGATGCGTGTTGGTACTAACTCGCCGTCTTTGTTTGGGATAACCATTATACCAGCCTTTTTGGGCACCACCTGAGTTGGACTAACCCAAGAACTGTTAGAGATACGGTATATTATCCCAATGTCTAGAAGTTTTAAGACATCTTTTTTCACTACTTCTTGCATATTAGGATTCAGACGCCTCTGCATTTGTCGCGACAGTTTAGCGTCTTCCTCCAGATATATCTTATGGGTGCAAATTGATGGGCTTATGCCTTTTAGATCGGCAGTAGTCCATCACAATGCTCCCTTGTGCAGTTTGAGCATTTGAATCAACTTAACCTCTTGTTCTGAATTTAACGTGGATGAGATTATAACTGGATAAGTATTGCCAGTCCCCAGAAAAGCACATTTGAGCTCTTTTGGAAGCTCTTTTAATTCTAGATCGGGAAACTGGAAGTTTGAAGGCATAGTTAACTTCATTTTTGGAGGCAAGGGTTCATATGGTGTGACCCACATGCATTCTTCTCTATCTTCCTCTTTAGTTTCCATCATGAGGCAGTCATGATTTAGAGCAGCGTCCAACGGGGTAGAATTGTTAGGTTGATAAGTAGCGTCGTATTGTGACACAACTACATCCAAAGGATCTTTGTAATCTATAAAATCAGCCTCTTCCTCGATGACTGTTTTGATGAAGTTAACTTCTTCTTCGTCCTCGTATTCTTCGGGTCGGGGATTTGAGAATATCTTGACATTTAAAGTCATGTTCCTGAATACGATGGTCATGATACCACTCCTTATTTTGATTGTGGCACCAATGGTGTTGAGGAATGGATGTCCAAAAATCACCGGGATCTGTGAACATGGATTAGACACAGATTCGGTGTCCAGAATTACAAAATCGACTGGAAAGACAAATGTATCTATCTGTACCAGAACGTCTTCCAGTATTCCTCTAGGATATTTAACTGACCTATCTGCCAATTGCAAAGCAACTCGGGTGGGTTTGAGTTCTCCCAACCCTAGTTGTTTATATACTGAATATGGCAGTAAGTTTACGCTAGCTCCTAAATCAAGGAGTACGTTGTCTATCCTTTGATTCCCAATCCGACACGAGACAGTTGGGGTGCTAGGGTCCTTGAGCTTTGGAGGCAACTAATTTTGAATGATTGCGCTTGCTTGGCAAGCGACATAGGCATATTTCTTTACACTTAGCTTCCTCTTGACCGTGCATAAGTCCTTTAGATACTTAGCGTAGGCTGGCACTTGTTTGATTGCATTGAGGAGTGGGAGATTAATTTTAACTTGCTTGAACAACTCCAAGAACTCCTGATTCTTTGCCTCGTTTTGGGGTTTCTTGAGCCTTTGAGGGTAAGGCGCAGGGAAAGGGCATTTAGGTAATTCATCAATGACGAGCTCCTTTCTAGGCCTTCTCTCAACTTCTTCTACTTCTTTAGGGGCGTCCTTCTTTAGTTCTAATGGTTTGTCATTAGTGAACGACTCTTCTACTTGAGTAGATGATTTGCTCCTAGTCACCACTTCCTCCTCTTCATACTCCTCAGGAGTAGAATGAGGTATGTTTTTCCCTATGACCTTGCCGCTTCTCAGAGTCGTCACGGCTTTTGCTTGTTCATGATTAGGGGGACCATTGTTGTATCCCTTAGGGTTTTGAAGTGGTTGAGCGGGAAACGTGCCACTCGAACCCTCTTGTCGTGCATCCATCCTCTCTAATGTTGCAGACATTTTGCTCATCATTTGAATTAACTGTTGTGTTAAATTTGCGTTAGAGAGTGGATCTTCCTCTTGCACTTTTTTGTGAGGTGGCACGTAAACATTTGCTTGTTGATTCTGAGAGGGTTGAGCGTTGTTGTAGTTGTTTGATCTATTTTGATGGAATGGATGGGACTGCCTGTTGTATTACCCTTGATATTGATTATTGTTATTGTAGGGCTGTTGTTGTTGATATTGGTTTTGGGTCCCAGCATTGTTTTTCCAATCGAATCCGGGGTGATTCCATCTATTATTGTTATTTTGAGTATTGTAATTATTATAGGAATTCCCCGCCCCCCTATACCCTTGCATGGCATTCATTTCCATGGGGGGGTTGTTCTTGAAAATACGGCACATTGGGATAGTATTGAACAGTGTGTCCCAGCATGTTGCATGTGTCGCATGGTTCTTCAGGCAAAAATTGCCTAGAACTCTCTCCTTTCATTCCCAATTCCTCTATTTTCTTATCTAGTTCTTCATACTTATTCATCAGATGATCCTCACTTTTTAGTTGATACAAACTTTTCTCTTCTACACAGGATATCTGTGATTGTGGGACATCGTCTGAATTTGACCACTCATGAGCGTCTTCAGCTAGCCACTCAAAATGAGCTTCAGCTTCCTCCGTGTTTTTGCGAAGAAATGGCCCTGAACTCATGGTCTCGACCAATTTCTTAGTTTCACCGTTTAATCCTTCATAAAAGTAGCTGATGGTTCGCCATTTCTCGTACCCGTGATGTGGGCATGAGAGTAGCAAATCCTTGAAACGTTCCCAAGTTTGGGTGAATGTTTCATTACTCTTTTGTTTGTAAGAATTTATTTGTCGTTTAAGCTCGGTGGTCATGCGAGGTGGAAAGAATTTCTTCAGGAAAGCAGTGTTCATCGCATGCCAGGTGTAGATGGAGTTTGGCTTCAAGGTGAGTAACCACGCTTTTGCTTTATCCTTCAGAGTGAAAGGAAATAGCATTAGACGTGTTACAACTACAGGACAATTCTGTGAGAAAGTTTTACAGACATCCTCAAAGTCCTTGACATGTAGATATGCCTTCTTGCTCTCCATTCCATGAAAGGTAGGAAGGAGTTGAATCATTTCATTGCGAAATTGGAATTCGCCTGCATGAGGTAGAATGAGAATACAAGATGGCATAGGCGCGTGTTCAGGTGTCATGAGATCACACAAAGGACAGAGTGAATCGTCGATTGGTACGACCACATTATCACCGTTTTCACTTTGATTATCAGCCATTGAATCGATCGGTGTAACTATGGGGTTAATAGAACTAGATGAATTGGATAAATAGAACGGGTTTCCGTAAATTCCTTCGATGGAATTATCGGACATAAAGGGAAAGATCCTAAGAAAATTTTTAATCTAAAGAACGAAAGAAAAAGAAAAAGAAAAACAGAAAAAGAGAAGGATAGATTGAGGTAATCGAAGCGTTAGCTTGTCGCCTTCCCCGGTAACGGCGCCAAAAACTTGACACGAGAATTTTCTGTGTGCGCTTGTGTGCTATACCCAAGTGTAGGTAATCGTGCAAGTAGTAGTCTGGTTAAGACCAGGTCGATCCCACAGAGAAGGTGTTAAACTAATTACTTAGATTAATCTCAAAAAGGGAAAATAAAATTCAATATTTTAAAGGAATGTAGAACACAAAGTTCCACGGTTTAACAACTACTAAAAGTAAAGCAATAAACTAGATTAACTAATTACTAACTAATTAACTAAAGCAATGATTTAAAATGTGTTTTTTTTAATTAAAAAGGAATGTTTGGATTACACGAATCCACCGCGACCTAGCCATCTACCATGCAATTAAGTTGAAGCTCAATGGAGTACACTCTCTACAGTATTCCGTATTTCTCTTAGAATAAAGAATCTATAGTCCTTTCATGACTGGGACTATATCATCACAATGGAGTTTGAAATACACAAAAGCGATTTAAAACAATAGTTTAGACCCTCACCTACAATGGTATTAGCATTGAGGGTGGTTTGCAAAATATATTGAAGAAAAATGCCTCAAGGCTTAAAGTTCACAGACTGTTTTGACAAACTGAGCATTTTGGGACAATTTGATAACAAATCAGTAAAACAGAAAGTCTAGGAATACTGCATAGAATGTCCTCAAGAATCAGAGAGTTCGATCGATTGACGCGCTTTCGATCGATCGAATATCTTCATCTCTCGATTGATCAAACTGACTTCGATCGCTCAACTGTATCTGTGTTTCGATCGATCGAGATTCCTCGAGCGATCGAACACAGAGATTATCCTGCTGCATGGCAGAGGCTTGAGATCACGGTTTCATCATGATCTCCCAACCTGAGGACTACTCAGACATCGTCTGAAGTGTCTCAGATTCAGTTTTAACGTAAAGTTCCATTAAAGATGCGTTTGGTTGCGTTTTAATCATGCAAACTACGAAAATTAGTTGTATGAACGTATCTAACATACAAAACTATGTATTCAACAGATTATACTACTCTAAACTAAGTGCAGAATGTAAATAAACAATAAAGAGGTAACCTGGAAAGATAAACTTTGATTAAACTAGATAAAAACCAATTCCAAAAGTAATATCCAAGCTTGTAAACCTACACAAACATGAAACCTCTCTATCTCTCTCTTTAAAAACTGATCAACGTAATGTGGGCGTCCCTATGGATGTTTACAAAACAAATATATATAACAGAGACCTAATGCTAGGGTTAAAATCCCGTTAACTGCTGCGTGCGCGTATATTCTGGTAAAAACCATGTTCGATCGATCTAACATCCTTCGATCGATTGAACTTCTAGGTATTCAATCGCTTGAGCTTCTCTCGACCGATCGAACCTTCGATCGATCGAATGGTGTTCAATCGATCGAGCTCTGTATTTCAGCTTTTAACTGTCTTCATTAGAATTCAGCACTTCCTTTTATCGTTATCTTTCAATTCTTCACACAGCAACTATAGTCTGCACAAATTACAGCTAAAACACACAACTTATTATAAATTAATCAAATTGTGTACAAACTGGCGTTGTAATTCAAATTGCAGATAAATGAAGGAATTGTGAAATAATTTAATACATTTTCTTCTTTTAGCGCGGTTGTATTTTATAAATACCCCCGCTTGTCAATGCTACCTTTACCTTTGTAGGGAAGGCGGATCATTGGTGTACTACAATGGAGGAAAGTGAACCTGAGATGAGCTGGCAGCGACTCTTGGAGGTATTCTATGGCATGTACTTCCCAGACTCTATGAAGGACCAGAAGGCTAAGGATTTTAATAAACCTGAAGTAGGGGAACATGACGGTGATCCAATACGCTATAGAGTTCTCTACCTTATCCCATTTTACCATGTATCTAATCCCTACGGAGGAGAAAAAGGCGAAGAAATTTGAAGATGGTCTGCAAATCCACATATATAGCAAGGTGGAAATGTTCAAACTCAAGTTATACAAGGAGGTGCTGAACCATGCTCTCATGGCTGAAAGAACAAGCTTGGAACTTCAGAAAAATGGAGACAATTTTAAAAGATAATTAGGCAATCAGGGAAAAGGCTAAGGAAACAACAAGAGGCAATTCACGGGGATGTCTATTGCAGGTTTTAACTCTCAAAACAACAGTAGACCACAGGGTAGAACCATATCTCCATACAAATCATGTGGGAAGTTGCATTGGGGTATATGTCGACTGAGTATAGGAGGATGATACATGTGTGGAGAAATAGGTCATATGATTCGATAATACCCAATGTGGAAGACTATGAAGGAAGTTATTCTAGTTGCCACTCCAACTGACCAACGTCCGGCTCAAAATCAGGGGAACCTGATACGAACTCCGCCCACGAAGTGAAGGAACCCGTATGAAATTTGTTCCCAGATCGTTTCTCTAAGATAGGAATGGATGGTAAGTGATGACGCCACAAACAGTTGTGGAAGACTGCTTGATAAGTCGGAGTTAGAACGCCACAGATGGAAATCTGATAAGTTCAAAGAGTTCTAAAAGAACCAAAGAGGTTTACTCTCACTCAAAATGATTTTTATTCAGAACTGATTTGCTTATGATGGATACATCCCCTTTTATAACTGAATTACAAAGACAACTACAATAATAACAAGCAGTTACAATAAAGTAAGTAGTTGGAAGCTAAAATTAATGACAGGTAGTTGGCAGTTGGCAAGTAGCATCTTCAAATCATCTTCCAAATGCCAAAAACGTCCATTACACCTAATCAGCTCCTTCTATGACCTGGATAACATTAGTCAACCCCTTATCATTATGTGGTCCCATCTTGGCCTTCACTACTTTGGAGTTAGCCCAAACTTCGTGGATCAGCCCATTAACTGCTTCTTTGAACCGTTTAGCCCTTGCCCTTGTAATTGGTCCAACTGGGACTTGTAATGGATCCTTTGGTGCTCCTTGATTCCCATCATTCCCTCCCTCTTGGAAAGGATTTGTCCTCAAATCATCACCTACATCAAAAGGACTTAAATCAGTGACATTGAATGTAGCACTAACATTGTACTCACCTGGCAAATCCAACTTGTATGCATTGTCATTGATACGCTCCAGAACTTGAAAAGGGCCATCGCCCCTCGGAAGTAGCTTAGAACGCCTTTGCGCTGGGAATCTTTCTTTCCTTAGGTGCAACCAAACCCAATCTCCAGGTTCAAAAATCAGTTGTCGGCGCCCTTTATTTGCCTGTTTTTCATATTGCTCTGTCCTCCTCTCGATGTTGAGCTTTGCTTTCTCATGTACCTGCTTAACAAATTCAGCCTTTTTCTTTCCATCCAAGTTAACACATTCAGATAAAGGTAATGGAGTTAAATCCAATGGAGTTAAAGGATTAAAACCATAAACAATTTCAAATGGTGAAAACTTAGTAGCAGAATGAACAGAACGATTATAAGCAAACTCAACATGCGGTAAACATTCTTCCCAAGTTTTGATGTTCTTTTGAATAATGGCCCTCAACAAAGTAGACAAAGACCTGTTTACTACTTCAGTTTGACCATCAGTTTGTGGATGACAAGTAGTAGAGAACAATAACTTAGTTCCTAACTTACACCACAAGGTCTTCCAAAAGTAACTTAAGAACTTAGCATCTCTATCTGAAACTATGGTCCGAGGCATTCCATGCAATCTCACAATCTCTCTAAAGAACAAGTCAGCAACATGTGAAGCATCATCAGTTTTGTGACATGGAATAAAATGTGCCATTTTAGAAAATCGATCCACAACCACAAAAACTGAATCTCTACCTCGTTTTGACCTAGGTAAACCTAACACAAAGTCCATCGAGATATCAATCCAAGGTGCATTAGGAACGGGCAGTGGTGTGTATAAACCATGGGGTTGCACTCGGGATTTTGCTTGCCTACACGTGACACACCTATCACAAATTCTCTCAACATCCCTTTTCATATGTGGCCAATAGAAATGTTCCTGCAACACAGCTAATGTTTTAACAATGCCAAAGTGCCCCATTAACCCTCCACCATGGGATTCCCTCACTAGCAAATCTCTCAAAGAACAATTAGGCACACACAACTTATTCTCTCGAAATAAGAAACCATCGTGCCTAAAATACTTCCCACTAGCATTTTTCTCACAAGATTGATACTCAACATTGAAATCAGGATCACTGGCATATAATTCTTTAACATGTTCAAACCCAAGCAATTTAGCATCAAGAGTAGAGAGTAGGGTATACCTGCGGGAAAGTGCATCTGCAACAATGTTTTCCTTACCCTGTTTGTACCGAATGACGTATGGAAAAGTCTCTATGAACTCCACCCATCGTGCATGTCTCTTGTTCAGCTTGTGTTGGCCTTTCAAATGCTTCAAGGATTCATGATCAGTGTGAATCACAAACTCCTTAGGCCATAAGTAGTGCTGCCATGTCTCTAAAGCTCGAACCAATGCATACAACTCCTTGTCATAAGTAGGGTAGTTCAAGGCTGCCCCATTTAATTTCTCACTAAAGTATGCAATTGGCCGTCCTTCTTGCATAAGAACAGCGCCGATCCCTAAACCTGAAGCATCACATTCAATCTCAAACATCTTTGAAAAGTTAGGTAAAGCCAATAAGGGTGCATTGGTCAACTTTTGTTTGATCAACTGAAACGCCTTCTCTTGTTCTTCACCCCATTTGAACCCAACATTCTTTTTGATGACTTCAGTGAGTGGTGCGGCTATGCTGCTGAAATCTTTCACAAACCGCCGGTAAAAACTAGCAAGTCCGTGAAAACTTCGAACATTTCCTACACTTGCGGGACTTGGCCAATCTTGTATTGCCCGCACTTTCTCTTCATCAACCTGTATACCTTGTGCACTAACAACAAATCCCAGAAATACAAGTTTATCGGTGCCAAAAGTACACTTTTTCAAATTAGCAAATAACTTTTCTTCCCTAAGCACATCTAAAACAGATTTCAAATGTACTTCATGATCAACCAAGTTTTTGCTATAAATGAGGATATCATCAAAGTAGACAACAACAAATTTGCCTATAAATGCACGCAAAACATGGTTCATAAGTCTCATAAAAGTGCTTGGAGCATTAGTCAAACCAAAAGGCATAACTAACCACTCATATAAACCATATTTTGTTTTAAAGGCAGTTTTCCATTCATCTCCTTCTTTCATTCGAATCTGATGATAACCACTTTTTAAATCAATCTTAGAAAACACACAAGAACCATGAAGCTCATCTATCATATCATCTAAACGAGGGATAGGATGGCGATACTTTACCGTTATGTTATTGATGGCTCGACAGTCAACACACATTCTCCATGTCCCATCCTTCTTAGGTACTAACAGCACTGGAACTGCACATGGACTCATGCTTTCCCTTACGTACCCCTTTTCCATCAATTCACTAACCTGCCTTTGAAGTTCCTTTGTCTCCTCTGGATTACTTCTATAGGCTGGTTTGTTTGGAATAGTTGCTCCGGGCACGAAATCAATACAATGCTCAATCCCTCGGATTGGTGGTAAACCATGGGGTGTTTCCTCGGGAAAAACATCCTCATAATCCTGCAAAAGAGTCACAATAGAACTAGGCAAAGAGGGGTTAAGTTCGTTAGTGTTCAAAAATGCCTCCTTGTATAAAAGTACAAGTATAGGCTGATTTGAAAACAACGCTCTTTTTATCTCACTCGCTCTTGCATAAAAATTCTTTTGTTTTCCCTCTTTTTTTCTCTCAATGACTTCACCTTTCTTTTCTTTTTCTCTCTCAATTTTCTCGATTTCTCTCTTTTTTTCACTCTTTTTCTCTTGATCACTCTCTTTTTGCATCCTCACTTGATCCTCATAAACCTGTTTTGGTGTCAATGGAACAAGAGTGATTGGTTTTTGATTGAGTACAAAAGAGTATTTGTTGGTGAATCCATCATGCTTGACTCGCCGATCGAATTGCCATGGTCGGCCCAACAGTAAATGTCCTGCTTGCATCGGGACTACATCACACAAAACTTCATCTTCATATTTTCCGATGCGGAAAGAAACCATCACCTGTTTAGTAACTCTTATTTCTCCAGAATCATTGAGCCATTGCAATTTATAAGGCCGGGGGTGTGTAATTGTTGGCAGCCCTAATTTCTCCACCATCGTAGTGCTAGCAGCATTTGTACAACTTCCTCCATCAATAATCACACTACACACCTTGTTTTGCACATGGCATCGAGTATGAAAGATATTTTCTCGCTGCACCTCTTCCTCTTCTTTAGCCTGCATACTCAAAGCCCTCCTTGATACCAACAAATCACCATGAACTGCGTACTCCTCACAACCCACGTCCTCCAATGGTGGCATAGAGTCGGTATCGCCTTCATCCTCGGTCTCAATTTCACCATCATCTCGCAACAACATAACCCTTTTATTCGGACATTGGCTCGCTATATGACCCCTGCCTTGGCATTTAAAACACTTGATATCACGATTTCGAGTGTTGGAAGAATCGGATTTTCCTTGATTCCCATGGCTAGTCCTTTCTTGCATTTGTTCAGTTTTGGGCTTAGCTGTGACTTGCTTCTCTTCCTTTTGCACGAAACTCGGCGTCCAAGAAGAACTCGAGGTAGGATTACGTCGTGTGTTGCTGCCCCCCCTCTTGAGTTGGCGCTCAATCTTGACAGCCATGTGTACCATATCTTCAAGTTCCACATAATGCTGCAATTCTACAAAATTGGCAATTTCTCGGTTCAAACCACCCAAAAACCTAGCCATAGTTGCCTCCCGGTCCTCCTCTACATTTGCTCGGATCATTGCCATTTCCATTTCCTGATAATAATCATCTACACTCCGGGTACCTTGTCTAAGGCCTTGCAATTTCTGGTACAACTCCCGGTAGTAATGGCTTGGCACAAATCGCCTCCTCATCACGGTTTTCATTTCTTCCCACGTCTCAATGGGTCGATCTCTATTTCTTCTCCTGTTTATCACCAATTGATCCCACCAAACAATAGCATAGTCAGAAAACTCAATGGCTGCAAGTTTGACCTTTTTAAGCTCAGAATAGTTGTGACATTCAAACACCAATTCCACCTTCCTTTCCCATTCAAGATAAACCTCTGGATCATTTTTACCTTGAAATGACGGAATCTGTATCTTAATACTACCCAAATTGTTATCTTCCCTATTCCTAGCTTCTCTAAACCGCCCACCATTTCTCCTATTGTGGATATTTGGATCCCCATCATCTTCCTCACCAAACCCTTCCCCAAAGTATCCTTCCTCTTCATGAACTCTCTCCCTTCTTTGTGCATTAGGAGCAATTCGTGGCTGCCCCCGTTGTGTTCCCTCTTCTACCCTATCCATCCTATCATGCAACTGCTCTAGTTCCGCCCTCATCATCCGTCTCATTTCTCCCATTAAAGCTTGGATTTGCAGATTTGGAATAACCTGTTGTTGATCTTCTTCATTTGGGTTTTTATCTTGGTTTAGAGCCATGATTCCTGCAAAAGTGGGTTAGAAACAGATTCTCACTCCCTCACGTGTTTCACTCAAGAAATTTGGCTTTTACCCTCTAGTACGCTCACCTCTCTTGCCTTTTTCCACTCGTAGTAAATCTCGCTTGGTTCTTATCAAACTAATCAAACAAGAATCAGATTTCTTAGTAACAATCCCCACTCCCAAACTAGACCAATCGAATTTGGAAATTGAGAGCACGACTCAAACGAATGCGGAAGACTAGGTTTCCAATAGCACAAAAAATGGAATTTTCGGGAAATTTTGTTTTTTTTTTTTTTTTTCACACTATGGAGTAAGGTCAGATTTGGACTTCTTAGACCCCAAATATTGTAAAACAAAAATAAAATTTTAAGCCGAGTTTTTGTACTCTTTTTTTTTTTTTTTTTTTTTTTTTTTTTTTTTTTTGGCTTACCGATCTCTTCTCTTCTTTCCTTTTCTTCTCTTCTTTTTTTTTTTTTTTTTTAAAGATCACGTTCAATACAAGACCGATATGACCAATTTACCAAATACAGAACTACGAATCACTGAACTAGATGGCAGTGACACGAAAGGTACTGAAAAACAATACGAACAGTTTCAAAAACGATAGTGAAATAAGAAGTGCGAATCACAGATGGAGTCTTTTTTTTTTTTTAATCAAACACGAATATAAAACTGAATACGGGACAAGATCAAGCAGAACCTAGGTACTGATAAAGATAAAACTGAAGAACAAACAGAACCTACAGAAACACAAATAAAGATAGTAACCTGACTTAGAGCCAGGCTCTGATACCAAATGATACGAACTCCGCCCACGAAGTGAAGGAACCCGTATGAAATTTGTTCCCAGATCGTTTCTCTAAGATAGGAATGGATGGTAAGTGATGACGCCACAAACAGTTGTGGAAGACTACTTGATAAGTCGGAGTTAGAACGCCACAGATGGAAATCTGATAAGTTCAAAGAGTTCTAAAAGAACCAAAGAGGTTTACTCTCACTCAAAATGATTTTTATTCAGAACTGATTTGCTTATGATGGATACATCCCCTTTTATAACTGAATTACAAAGACAACTACAATAATAACAAGCAGTTACAATAAAGTAAGTAGTTGGAAGCTAAAATTAATGACAGGTAGTTGGCAGTTGGCAAGTAGCATCTTCAAATCATCTTCCAAATGCCAAAAACGTCCATTACACCTAATCAGCTCCTTCTATGACCTGGATAACATTAGTCAACCCCTTATCATTATGTGGTCCCATCTTGGCCTTCACTACTTTGGAGTTAGCCCAAACTTCGTGGATCAGCCCATTAACTGCTTCTTTGAACCGTTTAGCCCTTGCCCTTGTAATTGGTCCAACTGGGACTTGTAATGGATCCTTTGGTGCTCCTTGATTCCCATCAGAACCAAGGGAAGAATCAACAACGTCAGGGATGTGTATTTTGCTTAGTCCCAAGTGCCGAGGCTACAACTGATGATGTGATGGCAGGTACCATTTCTATTTATGGTATTGATTCTCATACACTTATGGACTCAGGATCTACTCATTCATTTATATCACCATATTTTGCCTCAAAATTCAATAAGTCAACAGAGCGTTAGGTTATGACCTATCCGTCATTACTCCCTCTAGAATTTCTATAATTGGCACCTTGGTGTATCGATCCTGCAACATCACAATAAGTGATGTGCCATTAGACCTGATACCTTTATAGATCAAAGGTTTAGATGTCATCTTAGGTATGGATTGGTTATCTTCAATATATATGCTATTGTCGATTGCGTTACAAAGCGAGTCATTTTCCAAATTCTTGATCGATCCGACTTCTCTTTTAAGGGAAAGGGTGCAATGTTACCTCCTACGTGTCTTATCTCCTCTATGAAAGCCAATAAATTACTTAAGAAAGGATGTCAAGGTTATCTCTGTACCATTCTAAAAGATTCGCCTGTAGAAGTAACTCTAGAAGATATCCAAGTGGTAAGGGAATTTCCAGACGTCTTTCTAGATGACTTACCCAACATTCTGATCGACAGAGATTGAATTCACTACTAGTCTCGTTTCAAATACCCAACCATTTTCCAAGACCCCTTATTGTATGGCTCCAATGGAACTGATAGAGTTAAAGATGCAGTTACAAGAATTATTGGATAAAGGTTTTATTAGACCTAGCACTTCTCCTTGGGGGTGCACCTATTCTATTTGTGAAGAACAAAGATGGGACTATGACGTTATGTGTCGATTACCACAAGTTGAACAAGGTGACGATAAAGAATCGATATCCTCTTCCAAGGACTGACGATTTATTTGATCAATTACAAAGAGCACAAGTGTTCTCAAAGATTGATTTGAGATCAGGTTACCATCAATTGAAGATTAAAGCAGAAGATGTAGAGAAGACTGCATTTCAAAGTCAATATGATCATTCCAAATTCCTAGTAATGCCTTTTGGTGTTACCAATGCTCCTGCTGCATTCATGGATTTGATGGATCGAGTTTCAAACCTTATCTCAATGATTTTGTAATAGTATTCATCGACGATATCCTTATTTATTCTAAGAGTCTTGAGGAGCATGAACGTCATTTGAGGACGGTACTATAGATATAGAGAAGTTGTTAGTTGTTTTCCAAATTCAAGAAATGTGAGTTCTGGCTTAAGATTTCTTTCTTGGGACATGTGATCTCAAAAGAAGGCATATTAGTTGATCCACAAAAGGTGGAGGCAATTATGTCTTGGTCGAGACCAACAACTGTAACAGAAGTATGCAATTTCCTAAGTTTAGCAGGATATTACCAAAGATTTGTTAAAAATAGTTAGGCCAATTGATGTTGTCAATATCAAGATATAAAAAGTATACTTTACTTTTCTAAAGATTTGCAGTGTGGAAGTAAAGGTCGAACCCACAGAGATTGAAATACTACAATGCTTTAATTTTAAAACCTAAATTTAATTAATCATGAAAACGGATTTTGATTTTGAATTTAATTAAACTAAGAACAATAAAATAAATCTAAACTATGAAAGCAATTAAAAGTTGTTTAAAAGATATTTAAAGGGAACCTAGGATTGCAAATCCACCACTAGCTTCATAATAGGAATATTTATGCATTCACTTAGCTTATTAAGTTGGATGAATATGGGGAATTGTGGCTACAAGCCCAATTCCTCCGACAAGAAGATAATCATGGTTCAAGCACCAACATAATCCATCTTCGGTTAGCACGAATTATCCCACACTAAACTAGGGTTGTGGTATAATCCGTCTAATCTAGGCATGGACTATTCGGATACTTGATATCACAAATCAATAAAGCACCATCACATGTAAACAATCTAAACAAGCACAACAAGAATAGATCGTTGAGCACATCACAGTCAAAATAGATCTAAGACAAGAATAAACTTTGAAAGCAATGATTTAATCAATAGAAGTACGATTTATTTATAAAAATCCTCGGAACATGTGACTGTCATCCATACATAATAAAACTAAAATAAAAACATAAAATACTCCCTATTACTCGACTAGGGCTTCATTGAAACCCTAGATCTATGATCTAGCCGTCCATGGAAGTAGTAGATAGCAAGAGGTTGATGGAGGAGGCCATGGGAATCCTTGGTCTTCTTCTTCTTCTCCTTGCTTTTCTCTCTTCAATGGCTGAAAATAATGTATATTATGGCTGTATATTCCTGTCTATAATAGTGTGCAATGATTTGTATATATAAATTTGATTTAGAATAGGATTTGTATAGAGTTTGGAATGATTTAGGAAGCTTTCCTAAGTCAAATCGCGCTAAAACTGCTGTTTTTACGTTTCTGGACGTATTTAACCAATTCGGATCGCACAGGGCTCTTCAAGGCTTCAAAATACACAACTTTGACTTTTTCAAAGGGTCGCTCGCGCGGGTCGCACGAGCGGGTCGCGCGCGCGGGTCGCTCCAGCGACCTGGGCTTTTTCCAGAATTTTCTCAGATTTTTTGCTGCTCTGCACCACTTTCGTAGAATTGCGATAACTTTTGACTCGGACCTCGGATTGACTCACCGTTTGCGTCCACGCGTCTGTAACTCGAAGATCTACATTTTATATCTCTGGAGAAATTTCTCAAATCTGAAGTATTATTTGTCAAAAATGCAATTTTCCGAGGCTATTACTGCATTCTTCCTTCACTTGAACCATCTTTTGAGCCCAGAATGACT
This sequence comes from Hydrangea macrophylla, assembly GCA_033977485.1. Taxonomy (NCBI): domain Eukaryota; kingdom Viridiplantae; phylum Streptophyta; class Magnoliopsida; order Cornales; family Hydrangeaceae; genus Hydrangea; species Hydrangea macrophylla. The sequence continues at coordinate 42,828,566 of CM066984.1, read as the reverse complement.
TCCAAAGCCACTAATCATTGGATTTTTGTGCATTTTCATATTAAAGCTCCAAAATCTACAAAATATATAATACCTATTAAAAATCACTTAATAATTACATGAAATGGGCTAACAAAGCGTATTTTTAGGACTATAAACGGCAACTATTCGTCGCCGATCACACCCCCAAACCTACACTTTGCTAGTCCTCGAGCAAAAAACAGAAAAATTAAACTACTACTACAAATACTACTCCATTTTCGTATGGATCACGATCGCATTTAGCATATGCAACAAGCCTTTTAAACCCCTAGGTGTCCCTAGTAGGACGAGTGAAGTCTCGTGAGGGTTCTCGTCAACAAGTCACCCACAACCATCTTTATTAACTTATAAATTTAAAAAGTTTTATTCAAACGAAAAATAAAACAATCAATACTCCTTATTATAAAACAATGATTCGAAATAGAATAATGAACAAGAAGAAACGGAATCAAACGTTCACCTACGTCCTGAAAAACAATCCCAAGTACATGAATCGTATAAATCAATAGAATTTCTCATAAAATTGCACGTGTGTGATATGGTAGTCAAATGAACACGCGCATGTCATGAACTTGGAATATAACTCGGATGACCATCTAACTATGCTTCGACTACGAATCTCACAATGTCAATTACACTCTAAAATGAAACACTCAGAAATAGGTGTAATTTATCTAAAATATGTGAGTAAAGGAAATATGTTTTCAAAACGAGAAATGCTCACATGTGACTCGAAAAGAACGCATGACGCGAAAGAATAATAGTCTCATGGAAAGGATGCCAATAATCAAGAAAAATTAATCATTACCATGTTTTAATCCTCCTCCCATCGTTTTCATATCCGAACCATGTTTCCCAAGATCAAATAGGACTTTTCAAAGGTTGTAATGTGGCTCAGGTAATGAAAATGGATAGAAATGATTTGTTAGGTAGTTTTTAGAATGGCATTGTAAGGCATGTTCGCTTTCTTTCATTCATCTCTTCTACCAACTTTCATCTTCTTATTCTCTTCTTTTCATTCCTTTCAATTTTTTCTCCTTCTGTTTCTTTTTTTTTTTTTTTTTTCAACCTTATTCTTTTTTTTTCTTCATTGCTTTTTTTTTATTCTTTTCCTCTTCGTTGCTTTTGAAACAAATATTCATTGAATACCAAGGCAACCACCCCAAACATCATCTTAACTTCTTCTTCTTCTCAATCACACATCGCCTTAACACCACTAAAAGTTGATCAATCTTTCAGGGGTAAACTCCAAGTTGGCCAAATTGGAGCAAAAACAGGATAATGGTAATTAAAGAGAAATGGTATTTTAACGGCTCAAGGGGCGAACTAAGGACATTCTATCATTTATCGGTCGGCAGTAAACAAAGAAGGGCCTAAGATCATTTCCTAGGGTTATATGATTCTTCAACATTTACGACAGAAGATTATTTAGCATGGTAACAAATATTTTAACTTGACTATCAACCAAAACAAGAATAATGAGACTAAACAACAAGTTAATGCGCTATTTCAAGTGAAATTCGACAAACACAAAATGTATTTATAACCCTCTAAAAAGAAAAGATAGGCTCAAAAGCTCACCGGGTCTAGTCTCCACCTTGTGTTATCTAGAAATCCGAATCATATTATAATTCACATCAGACATGTATTCACGTGACTACGTGCAGTGCATAGGTTTGTGTGCAGATCTATGATATAAAACTACGATTCGAACGATACATAACTTAAAACGCCATATCATAACTTTAGCAAATGTTTAATCACATCTTCCCTTGTTTACCATTCTATAACAATCCAAGTTACATAACAAGAAGTACCAAATTAATATTGCAAAAACATCGGTAATCATCGTTTATTTAAACACACTTATTGAAAAAATTTAAAATTTTGCATAAAATAATGTGCATGTGTGTGCATACCCCCAAACCTAAACCTTTCATTGTCCCCAATGAAACAATAAAATGAAAGAAAGGAGAGTACATAAGGAAGGAACGATAGTACCTCGATCTTGACAAGCATAGAACAGGTGAACACAAAGGAATATGGCTATAAAGTTCAATGTTACCTGTTACTTCTTAACAAAAGAAAATTAAACAAACAAAATAATAAAAACAGCTAAAAGAATTATAACTAAGCTAAACGAAACTAAATAAACTATAAGAAGAAACAAAACTATGAAGACAACACAAAAATAAGCTATAAAAGGAAATAAAACATAACCAGAATTATGAAAACAATCAAAGACTCGATCTAAAAGTACCTAAGAAACAAAAACAGAAAAGTAAAAACTGTGTGACAGGTGTGGGAGGAAGATATAAGAAAACAAAAGAAGAAAATGCAGAAATGGGGGGTCGCGCGAGCGAATCCCAAGTTTTTTTTTTTTTTAAATCGCGCCAGTGGGACCCCCTCGCGCCCGCGAAACCAGGCGCGAGAAGAACCCGAGGCATCATATAAGAAAAAGAAAGAAAATACCACTAAGTCACAAACTCGCGCCAGCGGACCGCGCGAGCGGATCGCGCGCGCGATTCGGGTTTTTTTTCCATTTTTTTTGGCTAAAATTATGTATATAATATTAAAATAAATTAATTCCAACCCCCAAACATGTCCAGAAAAACTCCAAAATTGACAAAAATGACTCAAAAACGACCAAAAACAAAGAAAACAGACAAAATTAAGCTTGGGTTGCCTCCCAAGAAGCGCTAACTTTTACGTCTTCAGCTAGACCTTTCTAGCTCAAGATTCATGGAGGCTGAAACTCGGATTGTGTATCCCGTAGGATATCAGGAAGAGCTCGGTGATATGCAGAAATCACGTTGCTTCGAATTAATTCAATCGACGGTTTGTCAGTATGTTCAAATCGATTTCTTACCTTCCGAGTAGATTCAGCATTAGGGTCCGAGGTATTAGGGTTCATCCACTCATCATCCGCTATATCTTTGTCGTTAGTCACATTTATTGCTTTGTTAGGCTCAATATTCCGTCTTTCCTCACCTTCCGCCTCACATAGGTAATCGTCATCTTTAGGAGGTTGATCCATAGCATTAAAAACATTTAATTTTAAGTTCATGTTCCCAAACGACACTTTCATTACCCCCGTCCGGCAGTTGACACGTGCGTTAGCGGTTGCTAAGAATGGACGGCCTAAAATGACAGGAGTATGTTTCCTAGCATCTAGCACGGGTTCAGTGTCAAGGACCATGAAGTCGACAAGATAATAGCATTTATCAACCTTAACCAAAACGTCCTCGATGATTCCTCTAGGTATTTTAATAGAACGATCCGCTAATTGAATAGTAGCGGCCGTAGGTTTAAGTTCACCTAAACCTAATTGTTTATAGACGTGATAAGGTATGAGATTAACACTAGCTCCTAAGTCAAGGAGAGCTCTATGGATGATAGTGTCACCTATGACACATGAAATCGTAGGCGTACCAGGATCCTTATACTTTGGAGGTGAGTGTTGAAAAATAGAACTTACTTTTTCCGTGAGGAAGACCTTTTTAGGAGTATGACTGCGTATTTTGCGTTTTTGTGTGCATAGGTCTTTAAGACATTTAGCGTAAGCGGGAATTTGTTTAATAGCATCGAGGAAAGGAATATTGATTTTAACTTGTTTAAACACCTCAAGTATATCCTCAACCTTAGACCCTTTCTTAGGCAAATGTGACGGTCCCTCAACGTTTGGTGGATATGGCATTCTCGGAATATAATTCGTTGAGATCGGTTCATTTTCTTTTCTACTTTGATTCACATCCTCACCTTTTTCTTTATTCAAATTTAAATTTTTATTTTTCTCACCCCCATCCGGAATTACAACAACTTCCTCATCTCGAGTAGTCGTCCTAGTCGAAACAGCGTTCACGCTCTTACTCCTACTACCCACTGCGTATTGCCCCTTAGGTTGCTGAGTAGGTTGACTCGGCAACTTACTCTCAGTTAAACGGTTTAATGTATTAACAATTTGCCCTACTTGGGACTCCAATTTTGCGATGGATTGTGTGTGAGAGTGTACTAACTGAACCACCGAACCAAAGTTTTCAAGTGAGGCTAACACCTTCTCCTCAAATGCATTATTGCGTGGAGGTGGAGGAGGTAGTTGGTATTGACCTTGTTGATATTGGGGTCGGTACATATTAGGAAAATTAGTCGTCCTAGGATTATAATTATTTTGTGGGAATTGCTGCATAGAATTAACGTGTTGCTCAACAAATTCCGGATATTGAGATGCAGAAGGACATGCAAAGATATTATGAGACGGTTCAGAACATAATGCACATACTTCTAAAGAGGGTGGATTGGACGTTTTGTTCATTTGCATAAGTCGATCAAGTTTTCTATTTAATTCTTGTATTTGAATTGATTGACTTGACTCAACTGTCACCTCTCGCTTAGGTTGAAGATGATATCCCTCTAAACGTACCGACACAGCCTGATGCATCGAATTCTCGCTTAGTGTTTCAAAAATCTTCCAAGCCTCGTCGGCGCTTTTGTGTAGGAAAGTTCCCGCACAAACGGCATCGACGGTATTCCTAATAGAGGGAATAAGCCCCTCGTAGAAGACCTGAACAAGTTGCCACTTAGGAACCTGATGATGTGGGCAAGAGCGTAATAATTCTTTGAATTTCTCCCAAGTATCATAAAGTGTTTCCCCATCTTGCATTACAAAGTTTGTTATGGATTTCCTTATCTGATTTGTACGCATAATAGGGAAAAACTTTTGTAAAAATGCGGTGTGTAAGGCTTCCCATGTTTTAATTGTGTTTGGCTCAAGTGATTGAAGCCAATACTTAGCTTTATCTTTTAAAGAGAATGGAAAGAGCCGCAACTTTAATTCATCATCAATTAAGTTTTGGATTTTCAAAGTAGAACATATATCTTGAAAATCTCCTAAGTGTTTATATGGATCTTCATTTAAACGGCCATGGAAAGATGGTAGTAGCGAGATCGTAGACGACTTTATCTCAAAGTGAGATGCTGTCGCCTCAGGTAATTCGATACCGACTTGTGGCGTGTAAGTAGTAGGAATAAAATAATTTATAAGTGGAGGAGGTGGCGGTATATTAAGATTATTCATATTAGCTCCGTCGTTATTTTGGTTGTTGTCATTATTATTTCCAATGTCTGCCATTTTAATTGGTTCTATGTTATGAAAGCGTGTTTTCTTTAGTCTTGTAAGAGTACTACGTATTTCGGATTCAAATAAAGACGCTGGTTTTGGTGTCAAATCGTCGTCTATTAAAAACCTAGCTCTAGAAGTTAAGTTTGAAGACTTGTTAAGTCTTAATGTACGTTCAAGTTCAGAGTCAAAAGGTTTTAATTCCGGTTTATTTGAACGTGTACCTAACATAAACTAAAACAAATGAAAAGAAACTAAAACGACTAACTAAACAAAAGAAACAAATAGCAATCACGCAATTAGGGCAAAAGGCACACAACTACTATGATGCATGCAAATTATCCTGTAATGCAATGACCGCGTCAAGCCCAGCGCCCCGGGTTTCCTAGCTAATGCAGTGCAATTCACCCTAAACCAATTCAAGTAATTGCGTCTCAGCGCCCTGACTTACAGTGATTGGATGCGAAGTTAAAGCGAGCAATTTACTTAATTTTTATTTATTTTATTTGCGTAAGCTCCTTTGATGTAATTAGCTACTCCACTCGGAAACGTTGGAATTTGATGACTCGAAAACCTATAAAATAAAAGAACAAGTTAGTAATTTAAAACAAAAACGGAAAATAAGAAGAATAAAAACTAATCTAATATTTACGAATTAACTAAACTAAGATTATAAAATTAAAGGTAGTAATGCAATCCCCGGCAACGGCGCCAAAAATTGATGTTGTCAATATCAAGATATAAAAAGTATACTTTACTTTTCTAAAGATTTGCAGTGTGGAAGTAAAGGTCGAACCCACAGAGATTGAAATACTACAATGCTTTAATTTTAAAACCTAAATTTAATTAATCATGAAAACGGATTTTGATTTTGAATTTAATTAAACTAAGAACAATAAAATAAATCTAAACTATGAAAGCAATTAAAAGTTGTTTAAAAGATATTTAAAGGGAACCTAGGATTGCAAATCCACCACTAGCTTCATAATAGGAATATTTATGCATTCACTTAGCTTATTAAGTTGGATGAATATGGGGAATTGTGGCTACAAGCCCAATTCCTCCGACAAGAAGATAATCATGGTTCAAGCACCAACATAATCCATCTTCGGTTAGCACGAATTATCCCACACTAAACTAGGGTTGTGGTATAATCCGTCTAATCTAGGCATGGACTATTCGGATACTTGATATCACAAATCAATAAAGCACCATCACATGTAAACAATCTAAACAAGCACAACAAGAATAGATCGTTGAGCACATCACAGTCAAAATAGATCTAAGACAAGAATAAACTTTGAAAGCAATGATTTAATCAATAGAAGTACGATTTATTTATAAAAATCCTCGGAACATGTGACTGTCATCCATACATAATAAAACTAAAATAAAAACATAAAATACTCCCTATTACTCGACTAGGGCTTCATTAAAACCCTAGATCTATGATCTAGCCGTCCATGGAAGTAGTAGATAGCAAGAGGTTGATGGAGGAGGCCATGGGAATCCTTGGTCTTCTTCTTCTTCTCCTTGCTTTTCTCTCTTCAATGGCTGAAAATAATGTATATTATGGCTGTATATTCCTGTCTATAATAGTGTGCAATGATTTGTATATATAAATTTGATTTAGAATAGGATTTGTATAGAGTTTGGAATGATTTAGGAAGCTTTCCTAAGTCAAATCGCGCTAAAACTGCTGTTTTTACGTTTCTGGACGTATTTAACCAATTCGGATCGCACAGGGCTCTTCAAGGCTTCAAAATACACAACTTTGACTTTTTCAAAGGGTCGCTCGCGCGGGTCGCACGAGCGGGTCGCGCGCGCGGGTCGCTCCAGCGACCTGGGCTTTTTCCAGAATTTTCTCAGATTTTTCGCTGCTCTGCACCACTTTCGTAGAATTGCGATAACTTTTGACTCGGACCTCGGATTGACTCACCGTTTGCGTCCACGCGTCCGTAACTCGAAGATCTACATTTTATATCTCTGGAGAAATTTCTCAAATCTGAAGTATTATTTGTCAAAAATGCAATTTTCCGAGGCTATTACTGCATTCTTCCTTCACTGGAACCATCTTTTGAGCCCAGAATGACTTCCAAAGCCACTAATCATTGGATTTTTGTGCATTTTCATATTAAAGCTCCAAAATCTACAAAATATATAATACCTATTAAAAATCACTTAATAATTACATGAAATGGGCTAACAAAGCGTATTTTTAGGACTATAAACGGCAACTATTCGTCGCCGATCACCAATGACTCAACTGATGCAGAAGGGCATACCATTTGAATGGACTGGTGACCGTGAGCAATGTTTCCGAGAGTTAAAGGACAGATTGCTTTTTGCACCACTTTTAAGCATACCTACTGGACATAGCAATGCTTCCCATCAAGGGTTGGGGTGTGTTCTAATGCAACATGATAAAGTTATTGCATATGCAACCCGACAGCTCAAAATTCATGAAAAGGACTCATGACTTAGAACTAGCCGCAGTGGTGTTCGCCTTAAAGATTTGGCATCATTACCTATATGGTGAAAGATGTGAGATTTTCATCGATCACAAGAGTCTAAAGTATTTGTTCTCTTAGAAGGAACTGAACATGAGGCATTGAAGATGGCTTGAATTGATGAAAGACTACAATCTTGATATTCAATATCATTCGGGCAAGGCTAATGTAGTAGTTGGTACTTTAAGTTGAAAATCTTCAAGAAATATGGCTTACTTGCTCACTACACAACAATAATTGATCGAAGACTTTAACATATTAGATCGAAGTTACCTCTCATCATTGCAATGGTATATTATCAGCTCATGCTGCATAACCAACAGTCATCAATGAGGTGAAAGAAGCTCAAATGCAAGACGACTACCTTAAGAAGATCTCTAAGGAGATACCCGAAGAAAAGAGGCATGAATTTATATCATGAGACAGCATTCTACTATATCAAGACCATATCTATGTACCAAACTTTCCTAAGATTAAGAGGCTTGTTTTTCTTCTCGCTTTATCGCTAGGGACTAGTAATAAGCTAGTTGGGGATTGAGAGATGACGATGTTTGATCGATTGAAAGCTCGTCGATCGATCGAACCTTCAGATTCTTGAGATAATCCTTTACAGTATTCCTAGACTTTTTATTTTTGAGATTTATTATCAAACTGTCACCAAATGTTCAGTTTGTCAAAATAGTTTCTGAACTTTAAGCCTTAAGGCATTTTTCTTCAATAACTTTTGCAAACCACTTTGAATGCTAACACCATTCAGAGTGCGAGTCTTGACTATTGTTTTAAACCGCCTTCATGTATTTTTAACTCAATTGTGATGATGTAGTCCCAGTCATGAAAGGACTATTGACTCTTTATCTTTAGAAAATACGGAATACTGTGAGTGGATATACTCCATAGTGTTTCAATATCACTGCATGGTAGATAGCTAGGTCACTGAGGATCCGTGTGATCCCAACATTCCTTTTTTATTAAGAAACATGATTTTTAAATAGTGCTTTATCTAATTAGTTAATTCATAGTTTAATTTAATTGCTCTATTTTTAGTAGTCGTTAATTGTGGAACTCCATGTTCTACATCTTCCTTAAACATTGAATTTTTATTTTCCTTTTAGAGTTTAATCTAAGTAATTAGTTTACAACCTTCCCTGTGGGATCAACCTGGTCTTAACCAGAATACTACTTGCACGTCTACCTATACTTGTGTATTGCATACAAGAGCACACAAAATATTTCCGTGTCAAGTTTTTGGCACTGTTGCTGGGGAAGGTGACCAGTTAGTACTTAGATTACCTCGCTCTTTCTTCATCTAATTCTGTTTTTCTTTTTTGTTTTCTTTAGGTTTAAAATATTCTTAGTCTCTTCTCTTTTATGTCCGACAATTCCATCCAAGGAATTTTTGGAAATCCATTCTACCTATCTGAATCTTCTAGTTCTATTAATCCTGTAGTCACACCCATCGATTCAATGGGTGACAATCAAAGTGAAAATGGTGAGAATGTGGTTGTACCTATTGACGATTCGCTGCGTCCCTTGTGCGATCTCATGCAACCCGAACACGCACCTATGCCCTCTTGTATTCTCATTCCACCCCATGGGGGCAAATTCCAATTTTGCAATGGAATGATTCAACTCCTTCCAACCTTTCACGGAATGGAGAGCGAGAAGGCATATCTACATGTCAAGGATTTTGAAGATGTTTATAAAACATTCTCACAAAATTATCCTGTAGATGTGACACGCCTAATGCTATTTCCCTTCTCCATGAAGGATAAAACAAAAGCGTGGCTACTCACCCTCAAGCCAAATTCAATCTTCACCTGGCATACGATGAACACTAAGTTTTTAAAGAAATTATTTCCACCTCGCATGACCACCGAGCTCAAATGTCAAATAAATTCCTACAAACAAAAGAGCAATGAAACCTTCACTCAAACTTGTGAGAGTTTCAAATATTTGCTTCTCTCATGCCCACATCACGAGTATGAGAAATGGTGAACCATTAGCTACTTTTATGAAAGACAAAATGGTGAAACAAAAAAATTGGTTGAAACCATGAACTCAGGTCCATTTATTCGCAAAAACACTAAAGAGGCTGAAATCCACTTCGAGTGGTTAGCCGAACATACTCATAAATGGTCTAATTCTGAAGATGTCTCACATGCACAGATATCAGGTGTAGAGGAGAAAAGTATATATCAGCTAAAAAGTGTAGATCACCAAATGACCAAATTCGAAGAACTAGCAAAGAAAGTAGAGGAGTTAGGGATGAAAGGGGAGAGTTCTAAACAGATTTTACCTGAAGAACCATGCGACATATGTAATATGTTGGGGCACACCACTCAATACTATCCCAATGTGCCGTATTTTTACGAACAAGCCCCTATGGAGATGAACGCCATGCAAGGATACAGAGGGGCGGGGAATTCCTACAATAACAATAATAATTTCCAAAAAAACAACAATCGATGGAATCACCCTGATTTTGATTAGAAAAACGACGATGGGACCCAAAATTAATATCAACAACAGCCCTACAACAACAATAACCAATATCAAAGACAATACAATAGGCAGTTCCAGCCAATCAATCAAAACAGATCTAATACCTATAACTAAGCTCAACCCTCTAATAATCAATAGTCAAATGTGTACGTGCTACCACATAAAAAGGTGCAAGAGGAAGATCCGCTCTCTAATGCAAACTTAACACAACAATTAATTCAAATGATGAGTAAAATGTCTGCAACGTTAGAGAGAATGGATGCATGACAAGAGGGATCGGGGGGACATTTCCTGCCCAACCACTTCTAAACCCTAAGGGATACAACAATGGTCCCAATAATCAAGAACATGCAAAAGCCGTGACTACTCTGAGAAGCAGCAAGATTATAGGGCACAATATGCCTCTCTCTACTCCTGAAGGGTACGAGGAGGACGAAGTGGTAAATAAAAATGAACCATTTACTCAGGAAGAGGAGCCATCTACTAATCACAAACCCTTAGATTCAAATGATGAACCTCCTAAAGAAGTAGAAGAAGTTAAGAGAAGGCCCAGAAAGGAGCCAGTTAATGATGAATTACCTAAATGCCCTTTTCCCGCGCCTTACCCTCAAAGGATTAAGAAACCAAAGAATGAGATAAAGAATCAGGAGTTCTTGGAAGTGTTTAAACAAGTCAAAATAAACCTTCCACTCCTTGATGCAATCAAACAAGTACCGGCATGTGCTAAGTATCTTAAAGACTTATGCACGGTCAAAAGGAGGCAAAGTGTGAAGAAACACACTTATGTCGCCTGCCAAGCAAGTGCGATCATCCAAAATCAATTGCCTCTGAAACTCAAAGACCCCAGTACTCCTACTATCTCATGCCAAATTGGAAATCAAAGAATAGACAACGCACTCCTCGACCTAGGAGCGAGTGTAAATCTTCTGCCTTATTCAGTTTATAAACAACTAGGGTTAGGTGAACACAAACCCACCCGAGTTGCATTACAATTGGCAGAGAGGTCGGTTAAATACCCGAGAGGGGTGTTGGAAGACGTCCTCGTGCAATTAGACTCATTTGTCTTCCTGGTTGATTTTATAATTTTAGACATTGAACCTGTGTCCAACCCATGTGCACAAATCCCGGTTATATTTGGACGTCAATTCCTAAACACAATTGATGCCACAATAAAAATAAGAAGTGGTACAATGGCTATCGTATTCGGGAACATGACCGCTAATGTCAAAATCTTTTCAAATCCCTGACCTGAAGAATACGTGGATGAGGAAGAAGTTAACTACATCAAAATGGTCATTGAAGATGAAGCTGATTTGGTCGACTACAAAGATCCTTTGGAGGTAGTGGTGTCACAATTTGATGCCATTTACCAACCTAAAAACTCTACTCCATTGAACATTGACTTAAATCTGACTTGCCTCATGATGGAAATAAGAGAGGAGAATAGAGCTGATTGCATGTGGGTAACACCATATGAACCATTGCCTCCAAAAACAAAACTAGTCATGCCCTCGAACTTTCAGTTTCCTGATTTGGAATTAAAGGAGCTTCCAAAGGAGCTCAAATCCACTTTCCTAGGGACTAAAAAGACGTATCCTGTCATAATTTCATCTAGGTTAAATTCTGAACAAGAGGGTAAATTAATCCAAATGCTGAAACAACATAAAGGAGCATTGGGATGGACTATTGCTGACCTCAAAGGCATAAGTTCTTCCGTTTGCACCCATAAAATATATTTGGAGGCAGACGCTAAACCTTCACGACAAATAAAGGCATCTGACTCCCAACATGCAAGAAGTAGTCAAAAAGGAAGTCTTAAAACTACTTGACGTTGGGATCATATATCCTATTTCTGACAGCCCCTGGGTCAGCCCGACTCAAGTGGTACCAAAGAAGGCAGGCATAACAGTTATCCCTAATAAAAATGGCAAATTAGTACCAACACGCATCCCCACTGGATGACGGATGTGTATCGATTACCAAAAACTGAATACCGTGACCCGAAAAGATCACTTTCCTTTACCATTCATGGATCAAATGCTAGAATAAGTGGCAGGTCATAAGTATTATTGCTTCTTGGACGGATACAATGGATATAAACAGATCAAAATTGCTCCTAAAGATCAAGAAAAAATAACTTTCACGTGTCCGTTCGGTACTTTCGCTTACCGTCGTATGCCCTTTGGTTTATGCAATGCACCTGCCACTTTTCAGCGGTGCATGCTCAGTATATTTAGTGATACGGTCAAGCAGATACTTGAAGTTTTCGTGGATGATTTTTCAATGTTCGGCCATAGTTTTGAAAATTGCTTAGACAATCTTGAACTCGTGTTAGCTCGATGCGAGGATAAACACCTGGTGTTAAACTGGGAAAAGTGTCATTTCATGGTGACCAATGGAATAGTCCTCGGCCACATTATTTCTGACAAAGGTATCCAAGTGGATAAAGCAAATATTAACATAATCTCAAATCTACCTATCCCCAATACAGTCAAAGACATTTGCTCTTTTTTGGGACATGTGGGATTTTATCATCAATTAATCTGAAATTTTAGTACAATGACCACTCTGTCAACTGCTAGTTAAAGATACACCATTTGAATGGTCGAAAAGTTGTCAAATATCTTTTGATGCACTGAAAGAACACCTTACCTCAGCACCCATAATATAGGCACCCGACTGGGTTTGCCATTCGAATTAATGTGTGATGCAAATGACTACGCTATTGGTGCAGTTCTAGGACAGAAGAAGGATAATAAGCCCTACGTTATCTATTATGTCAGTCGAACGCTGAATAAAGCTCAAATGAATTATATAACTACTGAAAAAGAGCTGCTGGCTATAGTTTTTGCCTTGGATAAATTCAGGTCTTATCTGATAGGGTTCCCAATTGTCTATTTTACAGACCACTCAGCCCTCAAATACCTGTTATCCAAGAAGGACGCAAAACAAAGGCTTATCCATTGGATACTCCTACTCCAAGAGTTTGATATCAAAATCAAAGATAAAAAGGGAGTAGAGAATGTGGTCACGGACCATTTGTCTCGGTTAACATTTGTTGACAATACTGAACTGCTACCTATCAAGGATGAATTCCCAGATGAGCAATTGATGACTATTTCCAGTTTGCCCTGGTACGCAGATATAGTAAATTATCAAATCAAGATAAGAAACGGTTCCTCTTGTTCACACATCACTTCTTCTTTGATACTTATTCAAATATTGCACTGATCAGGTCATCCGACGTTGCGTTCCAAATGAAGACATAACCGTAATCCTGGCCTCATGTCACTCTAAAGCCTGTGGTGGCCATTTTGCTTCACAGAAGACTACACCAAAAATCTTATATAGCAGTTTCTATTGACCAACCATATTTAAGTATGCCTATTCTTTTTGTAAATCGTGCCAATGCTGTCAAAAGCTTGGTACAATTTAAAAACGAAACTCTATGCCCCTGACTCCCATAATCACAATTAAATTTTTTGATTGTTGGGGCATAGATTTCATGGGCCCATTCCCGAAGTTGAATAACTGTGAGTACATACTCCTTGCTGTGGAGTATATCTCAAAATGGGTAGAGGAATCCTAACAAGGCAAAATGATCATCGAACAGTTCTTTCTTTCTTAAAAGGAAACATTCTTTCACGTTTTAGAACCCCTAAGGCATTAATTAGTGACCAAGGAAAGCACTTCTGCAATAGACCCTTGGAGTCACTACTCAAAAAGTATGGGGTTAACCATAAAATTGCCTTAGACTACCACCAATAAACTAACGGGCAGGCAGAATTGGCTAACCGAGAAATAAAACATATTCTCGAAAAAATGGTTAGTTCAAACAGAAAAGATTGGGCGTACAAATTGACCGATGCTCTGTGGGCGTACCGTACCGCTTACAAAACAAACCTGGGAATGTCCCCATATAGGCTAGTGTACAGAAAGTCATGCCACCTCCTCGTTGAAATCGAGCATAAAGCATATTGGGCGACATGCTCATTAAACTTTGATATTAAAGAGGGAGGCCAGTTAAGAAAACTTCAACTCGTAGAGTTAGAGGAAATCCGTAGAGATGCATATGACTCTGCCAAGTTGCATAAGGAAAGGTTGAAGGCTCTCTACGATAGATCCATCTTTTGCAAATTATTCGAGCTGAGGTAGAAAGTCTTGCTGTATGACTCTCGCCTTCACCTTTTCCTAGGTAAGCTCCGATCCTAGTGGACAGGTCCATTCATCGTTAAATCAATTTTTCCACATGGGGACGTCGAGCTATTAAATCCAAAGAATGATGAAAGTTTCAAGGTCAATGGCTAAAGATTGAAGCCGTTCTTGGACAACTTCAAACCTGAAGTTTAGCACATCCAGCTGGATGAGCCCAACTATTCCTCAATCTAGAACGCCAAAGTGTGTCATCAAATATTGTTGTATTCTTTACTTTTATTGCATTCTGTTATTTCTCATTTATGCCTATTTTTGTCTTTTTTCCTTATGAATGTGACGTTGTTCTTAATCCGCTATTCCTTATATTACTCTATTGCAGGTTCTAACATGAGAGATGATGATGTCCATTCGATTGGTTCTTAGGTTGATTCTGAATATCAAAACCCTCCATGGACCGCTGAAGAAGTCGCATTCTTCTTTTCACCATATGAAGGGCCAGATGCAAATATTCTCCTAGACATTTCTCATGGATACATCCCGTACCCACCTGCTCTCCTCGATATCAATCCTTTTGAACATATGGATTTCCCTTATGTAGAAGGAAAAGAGGAGGGTTACTTTGTTGGTTAAGTTACTAATGAACTCCTAGAGCAGTGGGAGAATGACTCGATGTGGGAACCATGGGACGAGAATGATTTACAAGATGTTGTGCCTGAACGCCGCAACAATGTTTTACATTTGCTGATGACTTTCTCAGTCTCGATCTGGTCACATACCTCTACGTGCACCTGAGCTATTTGTTGTTCAAACTTCAATGTCCCTTACCAGCTAGTGCACATTGGGAATTCATGCCAATAGTGAGGTTTGGACAATGTCTTATTCTTCTTTGTTTTATTTCTTTTTCCTTTGCTTTGTTTCATTTGTTTCTATTTCCTGCTTTTCCTTGCCTTATTTTCTTTTTGTTTTTCTTCTATTTTTCATTGTCCAGGATTATCATTATGTACCTCAATGGTCTACCAGTGTTCCTTCCGCACCTATTGTTTCATGGACCTTACATAGGGTCTCCTGGCACTCCACCGCAAGAGAACGAACAGCTATGGAGTTACACTCCTTTATCTATGACGCCGTCAGGCTCACCAGGATTACCTCTTGTGTGTGCTTTCAATTCTTTGGAGGTCCCAAACGCATTCGATGATATTCTTGATGCTTTCAGAACCTTCTAAAATCGTGAATTGCCGGGTTTGGACTCCATTTTTTTAGATTTGGCAGAGTATGAAGCATCAATGGAAGAAGAAGTTTTCGTGTTCAACGTATAGTGTTCCACTTCAGTTGTAGTTATTCATTTGTCCATCTTTTAGCAATTGAAGTATACTCTTAGACAACAACTTTGTTTTTCTTTAGTTTAATTCTAGTTATTATTGTAATAAGGTCTCAAGTGCGAATTTGGGGGTTATACTTTTGCAAAATGGATGCTATTAAAAATTTATATTTATAAAATTTGTAACTTTATATTACTATGATGGTGAATTCTGGCTTACCTGTCTGCGTTTGCACTATTTTTGGACTATTTTTTATATGTCCATACCTGTTTGTGTTAGTTGGGAGTACATAGGATTTCTATTCAAAGTATTTTTGAAATTTCGAGTTCGATCGATCGAAACAAACTCAATCAATCGACAGTTTCTAACCTCAAGCGCTTGAACAATTCTTAATCGATTGCTCGTTCGATCGATCAAACTTTTTCAATCGATCGAGAATTGTATTTAAATAAGGCGACGTTCAGACACTTCCTCAGACTTTCTCTCTCCCTCATTCCTTCAAGCGATTGTACACAGAGAAGGGAGCTCCAAAGATTCTTGTACTTCTCTATATACACACATCCATTGAAGAATCCTTGGTGCCCCAAATCATCACCATCATCTCTTCCTCTCTCCACTGTACTTCAACTCGAGGTAAGGGTCAATTTTTAAGCCCCCTAAGTTTCTTTCCATATAACTATTATGGGGGTGCCCCCCATTGGTCCTAAGACTAATTAAATACAGTTTTAATCTTATATTTCTCGTGTTCTTTGTTTTTTTGCACTGCATCGTTGTCCTCGTGTTTCTTATGTGTTCGATCGATCGAACTGGGCTCAAGTGATCAAGCCTAGCCCCTGTTCAATCAATCGAAAATTATTCGATCGATCGAACTATTGCAGAAGTAGTTTTTGTTTTGGTTCTATTTTAATTAGTTTTTTCTTTTCATTTCCTATTTTAGGCCTCCCACCATGAATCCTGCAACAGGCTATCATAGGGAAAAAGCCCTTTTACTTGACCATTCCAGACCCGGTACCCGATCATGGGTTCCAGAATATGTTTGATCAGTCTTGGTACATGCAGTTCTTTAGCCACCTCAAGTTTATGTTGGAGCGACCCCTTGAGACGGTGTGGCTTTTAGTGCCCTTGTTCTTGGCAAGGATTCAAGCGATGCCACAGTGGTATCAAATGTTGACCCAGCCAAGGAGGGTCAATATCTCTTGGGTGAGAGAGGCTGCTGCTGCCATGATTAAGGACTCAGCCTCCCCGTTCACGTATCGATCTTTTCTTTCGTGGTTGGGAGATTGTACTCAGTCCGGTGACTTTATTTGCTACTCTAGGACTTCCCGAGGAGCCTAAGTGTGACTGTCCCCATAGGGTGGGAGCTCTTGAGATCCCTCATACCACGATTGTGCGAGAGATTATAGGCGGTGCCGTCCAGTTCTAGAACAGCTCGTCTCTAATCAAGGACCAGCTCTTGATCGACGATTACCACATGCTCCATATGGTGCTATGTAATTGTATATTCGCGACATCCTACCATGAGAAGTTAGCACCATGGTACGTTCATGCTTTATACGCTATGGGGACAGGAAAGTGGGTCTGTCTCCCGCGGTTATATATTGAGTTTTTGGTACAACCACGCGCTATGTTTCTGCAAAGAAACATCTGAAGGGCGCGTGGGCCATTCATAGTGTTGTGGCCCAGGCTAGATTGCTCTTCCTCCATCCTGATGCATTTCAAACTTCTTCGAGTAGATTTGGGGAAACAGCGGCCCGCCGCTCAGATGCACAGAAGAGGAAGAGAAAAGGGAAAGGGAAGGAGAAAGTAGGAGCCAAGAAGAAGAGAGGCGGCAGTACTGACACCAAGGGAACAACTTCTAGGATGCCTTATGAGGCTAAGGAGCTAGATACCGAGGAGGAGGAGGACCTCATTGCTACTGTGCAGCAGTTCGAGCTGAGACAGCGGTCTCAGGCTCATGCCTAGGGAGAGTCATCTTCCGTGTCTCTCCAAATAGTGCATACCTTATTGCTAGAGGAGAGAGAGGCTCGGGTCTAACTTGAGGGCCTGTGTACCCATATGTCTGCATAGCTGGATGCGATTTTACTTCATTTGGGAGTTGATGTGTCACTCCATCATCCACCACAGCTGCAGCCCCATCCACGACACCAGCTCCACCATCTGCTGATTCTATCGCTCCTTCTACATCGACAGCACCACCTCCGGCTACTGATGATCCTGCCGCTCCCATAAAGATTCTATCCGATATTGCTGATGAGTAGATTATGCTAGTAGAGAGTGGGAGTTTTGTTGTATTTATTTTATTTTGGTTGTTTGGCTATATTGGGACTGTGCGGATATTTGTTTTTGGACATTACGATCGCTATTTTGTACTATTATCGTGTTATCATTCCGGTGATTGGTTATTTTATATTGTATGGATCTTTTGCCGTCATTATATATTATTTCTTTTGATCTTTGCTGTTGGGAGTTTGTATGCTTCAGTTACAGATTGCTTTGATTACTGCTATTCCTTTGCTTGTATCAGGTGATATCCATCTATTTTTATTTGAAAATCAACTTCTGAGGACATTGTTATTTTTAGTTGGGGGTGGGATGCAAATAGATATTCACCTGTACATATTCACACTTAGTAGTATGAATATTTTCTTTGTTAATATCATACAATCTCAATTAAAATTGATCTCTGTTAAAATTGAAAATTTTCAAAATTTTGAACTTTATTGGTAGAATAACTTTGAACATCCACTCCTTTTTAGTTGTTATAATGCAATGATACATTCGTATTAGTCTCATCTTTTTATGAATTAAGTCACGCGTTTTTCTAGTATCACTAGGATGATTGCATGTGTTGACCTCTCATGTATCCAACATTCAGATGCACTAGTTGATAGCTGTGTAGAAAACCTAAAAAAAAATGAGTTAATACGACTATTGTGCTAAAAGAACGAGTAGTGGAAACTAATTACTCTTAGTGAGCTTTTGATCCAATCTTTGTTTCTGAGAAAATTTTCACATATATTTGAATTGTTCTTCTAGATTATGCTTACAAAAATTCGTTGCACTAGTCTCAATTATTTTTTCATTTTGGCTGCTTATTAGAGAAGAACGTTCAGGATCTACCAACTAAACTCGATAAACATTGAAGTGCTAAAACTAGGAAATTAAGAAAATGAGTTAAGCCATCGATACCTATTTCTCAACCACTATCCACATCCCCTTACCTACAGAAACTGTTCCGTTTTGAACCCCACACCGATTCACGAATTGCCAATTTTATTATAAAAATATAAACTCCTAGTCTTATACATTGACCCCAGTCGACCCCATTGCACATCTAACATGAATAATCTGTCAACATATGTGATTGGAGGAGAGTAGTTGTGGGAGGTTTTGTCATTTAAAAGTAAATAAATAAATAAATAAATAAATGTTGGATAAAAAGAGGGAAAATAAATAAATAAATAATATATATATATATATATATATATGAAAGGATGAGAGTTAGTTGGAGATGTGAAATGAATAAAACGAGATGGTAAACTCCATCATATGCTAAGATGTGCATTATTTTTCTTTCTCGTCATCTCTATCTACTACATAAAACATAAAAATTCAAGGTCTTAATGATTCTTAATGAATTAGTTTGAACATGAATGTGTGACTTGAGTTATCCATGGTAGTTCGCTCCTCTAGTAAGTAGTATCCTATTCATGAGACTATACACTCTAAATGTTCGTCTTTTATTGAGTCAGTTATGAAAGCATTAGTAACCAAAATATTCACTCCTATCAAAGCTTTCATATCATGTGCGATCATTATTAAGCAAGTTTCTATGAGATGTTCATTTATGAGTGTAAACCCATGTGAGAATTGAGTTGAAACTACAAGTTTAGGAAATACAACAGTTTAAATAACTCTAAATAAGGTTTGACGCATAGCTATTAACTTCACACACACATGGATACATGATTGTGATACACATGTTATATCTACTTTGGCGACATGAGGAGCATGTGGATTTCTTTCATGGTTTGCTTGAGGTTAATATGTCTTTGTAGAGCTAAGTTAACAGTTGAGTGGGAGGGAGTGTTTAAAAGTTTTTCTATATCTTTTTGAACTTTAATTGGAGAATTTTGTGGGTACATTCACTGCAAACCCTCACGAGACAACACTCGTCCACTAGGGGGAACCTAGGGGTTTAACGGCTTATTGCATTTGCTAAATACAATCGCGATTCCTGCGAAAGTGAGTTAGGAGTTATCTCTTTATACTTAGGATATCTTGATTTAGTTTATTTTTGTTTTTTTTTAGTCGTTGTAGTATTAGTTAGCTTGTTTTTCTTATTGCTTTATCGCTAGGGACTAGTAATAAGCAAGTTGGGGGTTGTGACAAGCGGGGGTATTTGTAAAATACAACTGCGCTAAAAGAAGGAAATACACTAGTTTAGTTTACAACTCCGTGTTTTATCTGTAACTCATATTATAATGCTAGTTTATACACAATATGATTAATCTATGATAAGTTGCATTGTTTTAGCTATTATTTGTGCAGATCATTGTTTTGCTGAGTGAAGAAATGAATACCAAGATAAAAGGAAAGCTTGATGATGAGCAAGACAACTCAAAGACAAAAAACTACAGTTCGAGCGATCGAAGAACCTTCAAGCAATCGAGGTTTCGATCGATCGAAGTTTGTTCAAGCGCTCGAGTCATTCAAAGTTTAAGCAATCGAGTGAAGTTCGATCGATCGTACATGTTTTTATGAGAAACTTACGCGCACGCAGCAGAACATTCGTTGTACCCCTAGCCTTAGGTTTTTCTATTTATACTGGTTATTAACACATCCTCTGGAATGCCCACATTGTTTTCTACAACTTTATAGAGAGAGAGGAGTGTTTTCTTATTTTTGTAGGTTAATCTTGGATTCTACATTGATTGCTTGGTGATTTCAGCTTTAATTCAAGTATTCATTTTATTCAGGTTTCGTTTTATTGTTTGTTTACATTCTGCTAATAGTTTTTCATAGTATAATCTGTTAGAATCGTAGTCTTGCATGTTAGATATTGTTGAACCCATAGTTTTTGTAAGTTTCATGTTAAAAGCACAAACAAACGCAGCCTTAATAAAATTTTACATTAAAAACAGATCTGAGACACTCCAGACCATGTGTGAGTAGTCCTAGAGTTGGGAGATCACGAGAAAACAGTGATCTCCAGCCTCTGCCATGCAGCAGTGTAAAACCTGTGTTCGATCGATCAAAGTTAGTTCGATCGATCGGACCAGAGATACAGTCAAGCGATCGAAGCCATTTCGATCGATTGAGAGATGGCGATGTTTGATCGATCGAAAGCGCGTCGATCGATCCAACCTTCATATTCTTGAGATAATCCTTTACAGCATTTGTAGACTTTCTCTTTTTTAGATTTCTTATCAAACTGTCCCCAAATGCTCAGTTTGTCAAAATAGTTTCTGAACTTTAAGCCTTAAGGCATTTTTCTTCAATAACTTTTGGAAACCACTTTGAATGCTAACACCATTCAGAGTGCGAGTCTTGACTATTGTTTTAAACTGCCTGCATGTATTTTTAACTCAATTGTGATGATGTAGTCCCGGTCATGAAAGGACTATTGACTCTTTATCTTTAGAAAATACGGAATACTGTGAATGGATATACTCCATAGAGTTTCAATGTCACTGCATGGTAGATGGCTAGGTTACTGCGGATTCGTGTAATCTCAACATTCACTTTTTATTAAGAAACATTGTTTTAAATAGCGCTTTAGTTAATTAGTTAATTCATATTTTAATTTAATTGCTCTATTTTTAGTAGTTGTTAATTGTGGAACTCAGTGTTCTACATCTTCCTTAAACATTGAATTTTTATTTTCCTTTTAGAATTTAATCTAAGTAATTAGTTTACAACCTTCCCTGCGGGATCGACCTGGTCTTAACCAGAATACTACTTACACTTCTACCTACACTTGGGTATTACACACAAGAGCACACAAAATATTTTTGTGCCAAATATTGCCTTAACCAAAGATTAAGGACTTGGAATGCGAAGGAAACTGGGATTAGCTTAGAGGAAAACATAGTATGAATTCCATTAAACTATTCATCAAACAAAGTACAATTAGAAGTGAAGATTTCGTCTTCTAACTGAAGTCTAATTACAAGGCTACTCCTAGATAAACAGGTAATTTAAAGATAAAGGAAATACATGACAAAAAAGTAAAGAAAAAGCTAAGTGTTCTTGATCTCTGGGATCCCTTCTTCTCCTTTCTTTGTTCCTTTAAATAGAGAACAATAGTGATAACCGCTACCCTTGTGCTGAGAAACTGCCCACTATCTCCATGATTTTGAAATCATGGGCTTTATCCAAACCCATGCTTGTTACTGCTTTGTATCACATGTGTCATTCATTTACCTCAACATAACCGTCAATAACTGCCTTTACACTGACGTGGCTTGATTCCTTGATTATGGTACCGTTATATTGCATCATCCTCCTTTCTCATCAGTCTGCCTCTTGTACACACTTCACGCATTGTTGTTTCTCATATTTGGTGGGCTCCACTTTTAGTATTATTTTGTGATGCAAACAATGCCCCCCCAACATCCCTTTCAAGTAAAAGGCGTAAGCAATCAAACTTGATGGGATGTTGTTGATTCAAATACTGGCCCACCAAATCATAGCTTCTCTTAAAGGGAATAATATGTATTTGTTATCCCTTTAACCGCCAATTTTTTAGGAAATGACAAGTTGATGCCTAAAAATAGAGAGAACTTTTTTGTGAAAGGACACTGATTTGAACTTCATTTACTCCCTATTTGTACCGTTATGCCATCTTCATCCTGATACTTAGGGAATTTTCAACTTGTTATCTACGCAGAAATTGGGAAAGTTTCAATTTTAATCAGATTCTCATTCAGAGCCCTTTTGTATCCTTCAACACTTCTATTATTTAAACCCTTCTCTTGAGTCCTTTTAGCCTGCATCTTCTTCCCCAATCTTCTAATCCTTATGGCTAAAAACCCTCCAGAGTCCACTTCATCCCCAAGTACAGAAGAACCCACCACCGATCCTCAATCACATGCTCATGAATCTTTAAAACAATTCTGTGCTTCTACTTTTGAGGGTGTCGGCCTGCAGGTAATGGCATCTTCTCTTGACTTCCTCTCTCCTATCCTTGGCCCCAGCATAGCACAAGAATTCGTGCTTCCTCGAGTTTCTAATCTCTTCCCTCGTAGTGGTTGTTCGTATCTGAACATCCTAACCCCCCGCTGAAAAGAAAGAACAACAGTAATGATATTCATTTCTGGCCCTCAAAACCCTTGCCAGAGTGACTAGCCTGGGTGGCCAGAGTGACTCCTTTTAAGTCAGATGAATGGTGTAGGCAACACATTCTTAACCTAATGCTTTTAACCACCATGTCATTACCGATGATTACTCATCTTCTTTCTTCTGCTCTGGCCTTTTGGTCCATCTCTACTAACTCTTTTCATTTTCCTTGTGGGATAATGTCCCCTACTCTCCTTGATTTAGCTGCTTTGATCGTTGTCAGGCCAGATGGTAGTCCAATCAATGCTCTGTTATCTCAGCGAGCATACTCCATTCCTCCTATTACTTCTGGTTTTGAAAAGAACACCAGCTATCAGTCCTTCATCCTAGAGCACAAAAAGGATGATGGCCCTTTGACTGATACAGAGCACCTCACCTTCCTCACCTTCTGGGTTAGCAGATATATGACTTGTCCCCCCTCTTTTAAAGTAGTGAAATCTGATCTCCTCCTAGCCATAGCTTTGGCTTCTGGGCAAGTACTGGCATTAGGCCCTTTCCTTTTGGCTCAGATTTATAAAGGTTGTTTTAGGCTAATAAGCAGTAACCTGGACACTTGGGGAGGTCTTCTATGGATCCTACAATTGTGGCTCCATTTGTACTTTCCCGAGGTCAGCCCCTCTTGCACAAATGTATCAGACTCATCAACCTATGGCCAGAACTTGTTTGCATACTCTTCCAGCCCCTTTGGTTTCTTGAATTTCCTAAGCTTCTTCTTCTCTCTCAGGACCCCTTCTCCCAACAGATTCTTGTCATATCACCCTCCTTTGTACGGGCTGGACTGGTTTAAAGCTTCCCTTCTTGAACCAAATTGTCACCCTGAATTATGGGCATGTTATTTAGTCTCTCGGGACTGCCATCACCAGGTGTGGACACGCGGCCTCCGTGAGCCCACCCCTGGTTTTTTATTTCTGGCGGGGTTTTGGAATTGAATTTCCTTTGTTTTAAAATTGATTTGAAAAAGGAAAGAAAAGGAAGGTCTGTTGAAAACTAATACAGAGTTGCCACCTGGTCTTTAGGGAACCAAGAAACCTAATTTTGACTCACCCAAATGGATAAAGGGCACCGGCCCTTCATAACCAAAGAACTTGGTTCAGGGTTTTGGTACGAGAGAGGAAAGAGCCTTTGTCACAACTAAAACACCCTTAACTCGCCCCGTCTCTCGACGGGCCTCAATTAGCATCCAAATAATCATCTTATACTATGTATGGTTCGACAATAATACTATGAGAGTATATTACATTACATAAGAATCTTGAAATGGAAGATCAAAAGATAAGATATCATTCATAAGATCTAAGCCAAATATCATACAATGCAAAGGTGAAGGATCACACAAACAAACCTAGGAAAAATCGTCTAATCATATATCAAGGAATCAAGTTTTCCTAGTCTAGAAGGGGGGGCATGAATTGTTCTCGAAACAAATAATCAAAGATATCAAAATATCTTAGCAAGCTAGTATAATGCATGTTAATCTTTGAGGAAAGAAGATTTTTCAATCCCCGGGACTGATGAGAATGGAAGATTAGATCGGGGAAAAGCATGAACGTGTGATAAAGTTCATTCCTTATAATATTCTTAGATTAGGAGTCACAAAAACTCCAAATCTTGCATGGATGTAATGAATGGTCTTAGAATGTGCAAAGGTTGTAGTGTGTTTGTGTACATGGGTTTTCTAAAGTGACTTATAAGTCTAAAAGATGAATGAATTCATGGGGGAAATCATCATGGGATATGTACAAATATGGTATGGACCACTTCATAGGATATGAATTAATTTAAAGTACATATAAGCATCAAATCAAGGGATGGAAGTAAAAGTATACTTGCTGTGAATAGTGGACAGAACAGTGACTTGATCTTGTGAAAATTGAAAAGTAGGGTTAGAAATGTTTTCAATGCATAATTTTTTATAGCGATCATCATTATTGTGTCTAGAACACATATCAAAAGGCCAATCCTCAATAACTATTACATATTGAGAGAAATCATATAAACAATAGAGGTTACTCAGAAACAGAGTCCGTACTATTGACTGAAATGTCAAAAACTATTAGAAAATGAAAAAAAAAACATCTAGAGGCCCATATTATACAGAAAGTTCCCTAAGACACTAAAGTTAAAGGTAAAAATAAGTTGGGACCACTCCTTTTGGAAACGTTTTCTGTAAAACAAGTTGAAAGTCAACCAAGCTGCTGTGAGAGCAAAAATAGAATGTCTGGAAGAAATGTTTAGGTCCAAATGAACCCATTTCAAGTGTTTCCAAGTAAAGCAAAAATCATGGGTGTTCTCTAATGAGTTAAGAAGGCTTTCCAAGTGGTCTTATGTTAATACTTTGAGTATTGAGTCCTAGAGATATCTTTGAACTCAGATTGTTCACTATTTTGAAGGTTTTGGGAAGAACTATGGTTTTATTCTTTGAAATCAAAATGAGGGGTTTAAGAGGGGTTTTGAAATAGAGGTTTTGAGAGTACTTTTAGCACTTAAATGGAGATTATGACCACTTAAAATATCAATATTGAACTCATGTCAAGAACCTCCAAAATTGTTGGAAAGCATTGTTTCCATTTGAGCATAACTTCAAGAATACTTTGGAAGTATTGAAGTTGGAATCATCATCTATCAAACATGTTTTTGAGGTCAAGAGCTACTATCCATAAGGATTCACTCACCTCAAACTTCATGTCATCACTTAGATGATGATGAACTAGTAAGTAATCAAAGAAAAATCAAGAAGAAATGGGGGAAGAAGAGATGGACATATATATAAACAAGCAAGTAAATAGCAATCAATAGATGATGATCAATGTGATATTGGACTTATAGCTTGGTGTTTCACTCATAGATATTGACATTTGGACATGGAAGTGGCTTCCTAACTCAAGAATGGTAATTGGAGGGTATTTGAATGTGATGTATATGAGAGATAATGGAAGAAAACAAGATTAGAACTCACTTTCTTATAGAAAATCAGTGGGAGAAGCTCCCTTTCTCTCTTCTAAACCTATCTCTATCTCTTTCTCTCTACAACTTTCTCAAACTTTGCACTTGGCCCCTCCAAAATGAAGAGCAAAGGGGGGTTTATATAGGCCAATTTGGGGTGGTTTTGGGATTTATAAAGTGCTCCCATTGGTCCCAAACATCTGTGAACAAGAAACTACGTCGTTTTGGCTTTCAATTATTCAATTTGGACCCCCAAAATAAATTACAAAAATGGCTCCTGCGGGGGTTGAGTGCCACCGTGGCACTGGCCATGTTCTTCCATGGCAGTGGCCTAGTGCCGTTGTGGCACTACTCCTCAGATGCTCAAAAATTTGTATTTAGGCCCCCAAAAGTTCCGGTATTCGCGAAAAGGCCCTATTTTGTCCGAAATTCATAGAAAATGCGTACGAACTCCAAATTGAGCTTGTGATATACCTTTGGAAAGGTAATGGAGTCTAATTTCCATAAAAAAAAATAGTTTAGAGATGGATCACTTTGAAAAGTTTTGCGATATTCGCGTTAAAAGTCTATTTGATCGCCTTTTTCACCTTCAGAAATTCATAATAAATTCGTTTTAAATCTAGGAATAATGTGTGATATACCATTGGAAAGCTATGGATCTCTAGTATCCATGAAAAATATTTGAAAAATAATACGACACTCCAGTTTTAAAGTCAACTTTTAGGTCAAATCGGTCAAACTTAGGATTTCCATGAAGTTCTGGGAACCTCTCGGAGATCCCAGGAGCTGACTTTTTCCCCGATTTTCTTTTAAAATTTGTTTTAGTACTTTTCACATGATCTAGAATGATCTCAAAACTTTTTGGAAAATTTGGATGAATTTGGTCAAATCCTGGTCAAACCTAGGTCAAATCGGTCAACGGGGACTTTCTAGGAACTTCCGGGACTTCCAGGGGTCTCTGGGAGCTGACGATTTCATCTAATTTTGCTTCAAAACTCATTTTACCACTTTTTTTATGACGTAGCATGTTTCCAAAAATTTCAGTCCAAATCTGGGAGTTTTTGGGCTTTCAGGGATATTTTGGTCATTCTGAGCATTTTGAGAAATAGAACTAACTTCCAAGAGTCCTTTTTGAGTCTTTTTCAATCATTGTGAACCACCAAGATATGGGTGTCCTAAATCTGATAGCCGACAAAATGGGGTGTCTACAGGGACATGCTTCTTCAGATCTTCAATTATCTACTAGCATTAAGGACCTTCGTCTTCGAACCCAGAACCTCAGACAAGTCCTTGCTCAAAGGCTTGGTGGAACCTCCTTACCTTCAAAGCCCTGACAAACTCCAGTCCAGCTTGTATAGAGGTTGAACTCCAAACAAGGAACTTTTTGGCTTCTTCACATTCTCCAACTTCCAGGGAAGCTCTGGGACAACAAGAAGCCATTGAGAATGCTGTCTCTCTGCTCTCCAATGATTTTCCTGGCTTTTCTTCTTCCTCGTCGTCAGTCTCTTTTTTAGAACAGTTCAAGAGAATTGCTAGCACCATGGCTGAGGCAACCGAGAAACTGGCTGATGTGAAAGAGTTTTTTGGAAAAAAAAAGAGGAATTAATCAACCAATGTATTCAGTTGGCTAGCACAGCGGAGGCTGGGATGGAAAGTTCTGCCTCACTTTTGGAAGAGATCACGAAAATGAAGGCTACCCTTAAAATGATGGAAGCTGACTATGCTATTCAACAGGCTGACTTAGAGAAAGTTCCAGAGTAACTTGATCAGTTGACTAACGAGATTTCAGCCTTGGACGTCCAAGAAGGATCATGGTTGGCCACTCAAAAGACCGCGAACACTATCCTATCCTAGATTGATGAACAATGGACTCAAGCTTTGGTTCTTCTAGCTCCCTTTTTTCCATGATCTCTTCTCCATTTCCTCCTAGGCCTTTATAGCTTTTTGAGTTTTTGAAACTTTATGTTCTATTAAGTGGCCACAGGGTCAGAATTACTTATTTTGTTTATATGGCTATGTTTGGCAGCATTATGGCATACGTATATTCGTATATCAACTTATTTACTTACATGCCATGCTTTAACAGCTACGTCAGTCCTTATTCAGTTTTATTGGTCTGAATTTGGACATTCCTATCATCAAAATTTTTAGACTTATCAAGAATAACCCTAATATTCTGGGTATTCTCAACTTCTTGCTCCAACTGGCGTAAATATGATTCCCACATACAGGGCTTATATTTCTTTAGATATTTTCCATTTATAAGTCTGTTGTGTGTTTGCCCATCTAAATTTCTCAACTGGTAAGCCTCTACTTTTAACACTTCGTGAATTTCAAAGGGTCCCTCCCAATTAGGAGACCACTTACCCAACCTGTGGTCTTTGAGTCCTAGAGGTAGAATAGCCTTCATAACTAGTTCTCCAATGGAGAAAGATTTGGCTCTTGCTCTTTTGTTATAGGCCTTTTTAGCTCTACATTTTTGCAACCTACGATGATCCAGAGCCAAAAGCCTTACCTCATCAAGATCTTCTACCTCCGTTAGCATAGCTTGACTGTACTCATCTATATCCAAATCATTTTGCTTAGCCATTCTTAAAGACTTAACCGTTAACTCCATAGGTAACACGGCATCATGACCATGTGTAGTACCGGTGCTTGATCTTTTTGAAGTTCTATAAGCCTACAAGGCTTCAAAAAGAAACTCATGCCAAATTTTAGGATTATTGTCAACCATTTTTTGAATATTCAGTTTAAGGATCTTGTTGCTGATTCTGCTTGTCCATTGGCTTGAGCATAATATGGGGTCGAATTGAGAACAGTAAAACCATATTCAAAAGCAAATTCCAGCATATCATCCCCAGTAAAAGGAGTGCCTTGGTCAGCCGTAATGGTTTCTGGCAATCCAGACCTATGAATGATATTTTCTTTAATGCACTTAATCACTTCATTCTGGCTAACTGATTTAAGTGGAATAGCCTCTACCCATTTGGTAAAATAATCAGTAGCCACTAGAATATATGCATGGTTTTTTGATGAAGGTGGACTGATCTTACCTATCACGTCCATTGCCCATCCTCGAAATGGCCATGGTTTAATGATAGACTGGAGGTTGATGGCCGGCACATGCTCAATTGGCACATGTCTCTAACAAACCTGAAAATCCTTAGCAAAATTAATGCAATCTTTTAAGGTGGTAGGCCAATAATAATTATATCTCCTTATCAACTATCTCATCTTTGTCCCAGCCTAATGAGCTCCACACAATCCACTATGTACTTGCTTCATCAGTCTCAGTGCTTTTATTTTACTAGGACATTACAATACTGATTCATTTTTCGAGTTTTTAAATAACTCACCATCAGCCAAGAAATAGTGCATAGCCTTCCTTCTTATCTTGATATTAGCATGCATATTAGGATTTTCTAGTAACTTAATGATTGGTTTCCTCCAATCATCCTCATCAGTTTGAAGAGGCATAGCATACACAATGACCTCCTCTTCTATAATTGATGACTTAGATCTTTTTTCAACCATAATCATCCTTTGGAAAATGTTTTCTGGGAGCTTAAGTCCTGAAGCAATCTAAGCCAATTCATTGGCTTCCTCATTTTCTTCTCTTGGTACATATTGCACTGCTGACTCAGAAAAATTATATATCAGCCTTACTGCAATTGTATGATACCTTTCTAAAATGGTAGTATGCACTTTATATTTTTCCCCTAACTGGTTGATTACTAATTGAGAGTCTCCAACCAATTTCACAGTTGTGGCCTTCATTTCATATAAAATTTTAAGGCCAATGATCATGGCTTCATATTCATCCTAATTGTTGGAACATTTAAAATCAAATTTAAATGAAAACTGTGTCTTTTTCCACATGGGGATGTAAGGATGATCCCTGCCCCCGCTGATTCTTCACTGCTGGATCCATCAAACCATACTACCCACAGGGTAACGGACCCCTTTTAGGATTTCAGGACTTATATCTAGGCAAGAGTGGTCAGCCAGGACTTGTCCCTTAATAGCTTTCTGGGGGATGTATTGTAAGTGAAATTCTAATAAAGTTAAGGACCATTTTGCTACTTTACCAGTGATAATTGGTCTTGACAACATGTACTTAATAGCATCAGTCTTACACATGACTTCCACTGTCATAGGCAACATATAATATCTTAACTTGATGCAAGAGAAGAACAAAGCCAAACATAACTTTTCAATTGATGTATATCTTTGTTTTATATCAGTCAGAACGCAGCTCAAGTAACAAACCGCTTGTTCTATGCCTCTATTATTAATTTGAACCAACAAACTTCCAATTGAATCATTAGAAGCTGAAACGTATAATCTCAAAGGCATGTTTGGCTTAGGCGAAACTAAGATTGGCGGCTTGGCAAGATATTCCTTGATTTGCTCAAAATCCAGCTTGTGCTCTTGTTTGCACATGAATTCTAACTTTCAGTTTCAATAGTGGACAAAAAACTTTAGTTTTGTCTGCACAATTAGAGATAAAGTGGCGCAAAAAGTTAATTTGGCCAAGAAAACTCTATAATTGCTTCTTGTTGGCTGGTGGCTTAGACTCTATGATGACTTTAGCTTTATTTTTATCAACTTCGATTCCCCTTTAGTGCACTAAAAAACCCAAAAAAAATTCCTGCTGAGACACCAAATGTACATTTTAAGGGGTTCATTTTTAATTGATGGCATCTCATTCTTTCAAAAAATTTCGTCAAAAACTTTATATGGTCGTCAAAATTTGATTTTACAACCAAGTCATCTATATAGACTTCCATCCATTTCCCAATCATGTCATGGAATATGGCATTCATTACACGTTGGTAGGTTGCCCCGGTATTTTTTTATCCGAACGGCATCACCACCCATTCAAATGTTCTAATTGCCCCTGGACATTGAAATGCTATTTTTCTAACGTCGTCTCTGGCTATAAAAATTTAGTTGTAGCCAGAGTGTCCATCCATAAAGCAGAGGATCTCATGCCTGGATGCAGAATCAACCAACATATCTGCAATGGGCATAGGATACTCATCTTTTGGAGTGGCTTTATTAAGATCTCTAAAATCTATGCATATTCGTAATTTTCCATTCTTTTTCATAACGGGAACAATATTCGAAAGCCATTTGGCACACCTAGTTGTATGGATGAATCCTGCCTTCAACAATCGTTCTACCTCCTCCTTAACCTTCAGGATGATCTCACTTACCATTCTTCTTGGAGATTGCTTGTAAGGCTTATATCCTGGCCTTATTGGGAGTTGATGTTCTACCAGACTTCTATCCAAACCAGGCATCTCATGGTATTCCCAAGCGAAACAATCTTGGTATTGGACCAAAAAATTGAGTAATTTTTTCTTAAAATCCGTTGGAAGGAGTTGGCTTATGAATGTTATTCTTTGAGGACCATTTATCCCCCCCAGGCTAACTTCTTCTAACGGATCTTGGACCTCGGCATTACCATCATCCAACTTAGATAGTGTCTGTGGTATATCAAATGCTTGAATGTGGTCTAGTACGTCTTGATCAGTCTCCTCCTTCACACAATCTGCTAAACACACTGGTTCCTGGACTTGTGACTGCGCATCATCCTGAATTCGGCGCATGATGTCAAGATACACTTCAATATGGTGTTCTTCCATTAAACAACATTGGTAGCTTCAGCATATTCATGGCTTCCTCCACTTACTGTAGGAATGATCCCCTTAGGACGACCATTCTTGTCAATTCCCCAATAACGTAATGGTGTTATCTCCATGTCATAGAACTTAGCCTCAGCCAGATAAGCCTCTACGAGAAATGGTTTCTTATCTGCTTCCATAATTTCAGGCTTATCCTCTTCTTCATTCCAAAAAATCAAGCATTGGTGTAAAGTCAATGGCACACACCAAGCAGTGTGAATCCAATTACGACCTAGCAAAGCATTATAATGAGAAGTAATATTTACCACAAAAAATGTCATTAAGGCAGTCCTGCTCCCCATAGACATTGTGACAGGGAGTACACCCTTTGGCTTGACTGATGCCCTAGAAAACCCCACTATGGCTACATTAGCAACTATTAAATCATCACTGGTTTTCTACAGTTTTTTAAGCATATATGAAGGCAACAAGTTAACGGAGGCTCCATTGTCTACCAGTACTTTGGACACTGGTACACCATTAAAATTGGCCTTGACATATAATGGTTTCAAGTGTTTGGCCATTCTAGCATTTGGCCTATCAAACACGATAGCCATTTTCTGTTTTGATTCTGAAATTGGCACATTATGAATAGAGGGCTTTAAAGTTTGAGCTTCCGTGATGCATACCATAGGCTCTGAGTCATCATTAACGTCCCCTTCTAAACCATAACGCTGCCAATGAAGAGACACAAAATCCTATGGCATTATGTAAACCATAGAAGGATAACAATGATCGTCCTATTTGGAAGGCAACATCATGTTCCCTGTTTACATTTTCTGACTGCCCTGAATTTGGGAAATCGATTGTTTGCTGGGCATCAGTCTGGATCTGATTGCTTATAAGAGTTTCATCATCCTAAGACAATACCCCTAGCTCGTATTGGGTGAGGTTGTCATCGTCTTCTAAGTGGTTAGGGCTTAGAATGTTTGCTAGTTGCTCGGCTTCAGTATGAATTTGTCCACTCGGGGGATCCTCATCTTCTCGAATCAAGCTTCTGAACTCAGACTAATCAAAGCTATCATTATTTGAGGGCTGGCAATCCGCTTTCTTTACTATTGCCTGACCATCATGTTCATCAAATTCTGATAAATCATCACCCATTTCTTTAATGGCATTATTTATCTTAGCATCATCCTGATTCCCAAGACTTTCATCAATTTTACGAACCCATTGATTAGACTTTCCTTCAAATCTTCAAAACAATGGTTGTTTTTTCATCAGGGCGGCCTTTTTTTGTAGCATACGCTGTAGACACCCCAATTTTGACCAACCGTCGAATTCAGGAGAGTGTCGCCTCCGTATCCGATGATAACAAGGACCGGAAGATTCGAAGTATTCCAAGCTCTTCAGAAAGTTCTCTAAAACGCGGTAAAATTTCACAGAAAAGAGAAAATACCAGGTATTTAGGAGAATTCAGGTATAAAACACAATTTTCGGAAAATATCATCAAGAATCATTTGCTTTGAAAAAAGAAAAATCTAAAAGGGGGAATTTTAGCTAAAACCGGCACACGGCGGACTGCCGCGGCACTCACAGTGAGTGCCGCACGACAGTCACAGAGTGCCGGGCCGGCATTCACCGAGTGCCGCCAGAAATTTCTGACTGTCGTTCGCTTTTAAAGTCTGTATTTTGCAGAGCAATACGTATGCGTATGCGAATAAGAACAAAAACTGATAAAGTAAGACTGACAAAAATGCAGCAATCCATTAATTTGCCGCGGCATTTGATGAATGCCGCACGGCAGTCGCGTAGTGCCGCGACGGCAGTTATCAACCGCCGCGGCGGCATTCGCGGACTGTCGCGACAGTTTCTGGACTACCGCGCTGAGCAGCAGTCTGCATAATTTCATAAAGTACACATTGTACCAACAAATGAGAGAATTACACATGTTTTTTGCTCCGAAATTCACCAAAAATACCTGGTAATTTTGCCTATAAGAGAGAAGGAGAGACAACACAAGAAGGGACTACTACATCAACATATTTTGGAGAGAAAAGAGAAGAGAGCTTAGAGAATTAAGAAGAAGAGTTTGGAAGATCTTCAAAGAATACTTTGAGGATAATTTGGAGGTGATCCCCTATGCCTTAGATTGTTTGTTTACTCTTTTTCTTTTTGGACTAAAATCTCTTGTTATCTTTGTTTGTCAAGAAAGCTTAGGAGTTTCTACTTCTAATTCTCCCTTCAATTTCTTGTATGTATTCTTCTCTTGAGAGTCTTGGAGATCTTCAATATCTCTCTTGATCTCTTGAGTATGATCCTTTGAACCTCATGTAAAGCTCATACTCTACATGAGAGTCAAAATTTGATCATCACTTTGTTTTATATAGTTGGATCCAAGTCCATGCCTATGACTTGGATCCTCTAAACTTGGTATTTAATGAAGTCATTCCCTTATTCTTCTTGAAACTAGGAACATTAGTCATATCTTTGTCTCCCATGACCATCAAATGGTAGGAGTAATAAGTTGAATTCAAGCTTTGGTCTATAAAGTTTGAGTTCATTGTTTGGAATTTTGAGAAGTTCCTTTCATACTTCATCAAAATCCATAAGCATAAAGTGATTTTTAGTCTTCAAGGACCATCAAAATGGTAAGAAAAGTAGTTTGATTTAATCTCAACTTCATGTTTTCAATAGTTGAGGTTAACCAACAAAGTTGAACTAGCAAAATGAAAACAGTGGATTCACAAACTGTTTCGAAATCTAACCGTTGAAATCAAGTGAAACCAACGGGAAAGTGTCAATAACACATCGTTTTACCACTGTAATTTTTGTTTTGGTAAAATTTTATGCTTAGAATGGTTTGATCATAAGTTTTGTGAGACAACCACAATCTGTCCAGAATTTCAGAATAGTTTCAGAACAGCAAACCGGTTTTAAAATTGATAGATCAGAGATCTAACCAAGTTTTCATGACCTCTAATAATTTTTTATAAGAATTTTAATGTGTTAGGAAGGTTCCCTAAAAATAATGAAGCAATTCAGATTTGTTTGTCATTTTTAAAAAATCATACAAGATCTCTGGACAGAGAGTTGTAAAACCCTGAGTGAGGTCTAGTATTTTCTGTATTCCCGGAGATCTAACCGTTAAAACCTTGATTTTATTTTTGGGTTAGAAACTAGACTCACAGAGGCATAACATATCCAAATATCATTCAGATCCAACCGTTGGAAGTATTTTATTTCTATTTTTGAACATCTGGTCTGCTCTCTGTAATTCATAAAAACTGCTACTATTTTTGTCTAATCTTATTTATTTCAACTCAAATGGTCTCTTAATGCCTTAGGACCCAAATCATACTTTGAATAATGATAACTTAGCTTAAATCCAGAGGCTAAGTGACCCAAATTAGTGAATAAATCCATGTTTCATCCTTGTTTACATTCACTCATTCATGTACATCTAATACCCATAATTAGAACTAGTAATTAGATAAAGTTGGATTTCATTGCTTGCTAGGTATAAGCTAGAGAATTAGGATTGATTGTTTGATATCATATTATTATCATGTAAAGCATGTGGACTAACCCTTTGTTTTGTAGCGCTATTAAGGTATGATTTCTAGAACTCCTCTTTAGTTTATCTTAATTTCTTGATTTTATTGATTTTTTGATTTAATGCGCGACACCTTAGAATTAGGAGCTTGTCTTATATGTATATATGATTAGTGTCACGCCCCGGAGCAGCATAAATAGAGAAAAATAAATTTCCTTTATGGGTCCATAGGGAATGACGGGTGAATAACCGCATTGTCATCTACTCAAACCAATAAACACCACGATAGAGAGGATGCTATTCATAGAACATATCTTATTAGCATAAACAGAGGCTACAGCGGAAACTATAAAAGGTATGAAAGCAACAGATGCCCAAGTACCAATTATAAAAGTCTACTAAAACTATTACAACAGCTGGCTTAGAGTCTGAAGCCTATAACAATAATAACAACAGATATACAAACTAACTATTACAAGCAGCACGTCTTCTTCTCCAAGCCTTCAGCTCCAAGACCGGCAGAACATCAGTCTCTCGTCCTCAAGTCCTGCGAAGCTCTAGACATTGGAATGTCCAGGGCATAAACGCCATCAGCTTCGAATACAAAGCTGAGTGAGTACATTAAACAACACTCCTCACCGCTATTGTTTAGCATCTTAAAATGCGGTTAATCTCTTATCAAATGACGTCACTCACGGACATAGCAGAGGTCTCATTAAACTATGCATGAATTCAACGATAACAGGAATCATATTAAATGAACTCAATAATAAAGATCATGGTATAAATATCTCATCACGTATTCACCAAATCCATGCATGTAACCCATGCAACCACCCATGCATCTACCTTTACGTCGGGACGCTGAATCCACGACTGAACCTTTATCTCATCATATCCGTACTCATATTCATATCTCTATCCATCTCTGTATCCATACGTCAATCCCATCATTCCAATCTGAAAACCATTAGTCGATACAGTAATGCCAATCGGAATCACCCGACTAGGCAGTAGGTCCTACAATCCCTTGATAGGGTTACCGGTCGTCTACACGGTACCACCTATCTGTAAACGATAGAACGGCACATCGGACGTCTTCAACGATGCGTATACCCTCACTGGTCGTCTACACAGCTGAGAATACATTAGAGCACTAGCCGGACGTCTTCAACGGTACACTGGACGTCTTCAACAGTGCATACGCATCACTGGACGTCTTCAACAGCGAGAGGCGCACTAGGAACTCTAACCATCCCACGTCCACCCGGCTCGTCAACCGTTGATCCCACGGATCCCAAAGTACACATATCTCATTATTTCATATAAATCACAGTTCCCTTTTCTCATCATATCTTCTCATCTCTTCATATCAATATCCCATTCCTCATCAGATTCTCTTATCTCTTCACATCACTATCCCATGCATGCTGACACATGTTGTGAAATGCTCATCTACTAAGTACAGGAAATACCACATGCTCTGTATTCAACATATCTACTCATTTCTGATTATTAACATGCTGTCGTATTCCATTCTACTATTCAGTTCAGCAATATTATCATGTAACAGTTAAACAGTTCATCTCATAACAGTGTTGCACTATCTCTTAGATTAACAATATCGCATAATAAAAGCATGGATCAACATTTAATCAACTAAACTGTTCATATTATAATCAACAGGAAATAAACATGTTCTGCAAGGTTCGATCGATTGAGGTCCTCTCGATCGATTGAAGTCAAACGAAGTTCGATTGATCGAAGTCATTTCGATCGCTCGAGGAAAAGTCGTTTCGATCGATCTAAGTTCCTTCGATCGATTGAGGAAGCGGTAAGTTCGATCGATCGAGAATAGTTCGATCGCTCGAACATCATCTTCTACCCAGAAACTTGGCAGCGACGAACAAAGATCTCGGGGTCACAATATAAACGTTCTAAACACGCATATAACACCCTAGAATCATTCTTCGAGTGAGTTAATGAACTCACCTCTCTCCGGTGGTCCGGTGGCGGCGTTCGAAGCTCCGCGGTGGCGGCTATGGTGAGTTCTCTTTCCTCTCTCTTTCTTCTATGCTCTCTCTTTCTCTGTCCGTCTCTGTCTCTATTCTCCTCTTCTTCTGCTCCTCTTCTTGTTCTCTTCTTCTTCTTCTTCTTCTGCCCAAGCACATATATATATATATCACACACACACATACGGTTACATATATATATGTATGGAACACACATACACACACAAGCTCTCTCTCTCTCTCTCTAACTCTCTAAACTGCCAAACACCACACACACACAAAACACACGTATATATATAGGGAAACAAGAAGGGCAGGTGGCAACCACGTAAACTGAAAATACAACGTTCGATCGATCGAAGTGAGTTCGATCGATTGAGAACAGGTCAGTTAAGGTTCGATCGATTGAAAGAAGTTCAATCGCTCGGGAAAGGGTACACATCATAGAATCAGGTCGGCAGAGATTCGATCGCTCGAAGTATGTTCGATCGATTGAGAAAGCACAATGTTCGATCGATCGAAGTGAGTTCGATCGCTCGAGAGAGATTCTTCCCCAAGGTTTCACACAAGCATACAGGGTCTTATTTATATAACCATGCATCCGAAAATACAGGGTATTACATTATCCACCACTCATCAAAAGATTTCGTCCTCGAAATCTGAAGCAGTAGCCCCTCAAATAAAAACACAAATCATCTCAGAAGACATACTCTAAAATGCTCAAGTTCTCGTTTTACATAAACGATCACATCAGCGGCCAAAGGTTTAAGTTCTAAACACGCGATGCAAAGTTATCAACGATCTATAAGTGCTAGGGTAACAACTATCAATCCTCGGGTTAGCTATATGAAAATTCGTATGTCGAATTTCGAGAAAATGTTCTAGGTAGCAAAATCTAATCCTCTCACAACATCTGAAACAGCTAGTCTCTAAACACATGAGGTTCCTCCCTCAGGTCAAACTCTACGGTGTGAGGGTTCTATCGATCAAATGTTCTAATCTCATTTAAGTTGTAAAGAAGCATTGTCGTCTACTCCTGTCTTCAATGATGCTTCGAACTATGCTAACGATGTCTCTATTGTATCAACAGTTGGCTGTCTCCCATCTCTGAACTCCTGGTTATGATTGTCAGCGTCCTTAGTCGGTCTCTTATTGTATCAACACGTCCTAATAAAACTCCTGTGTTATTATCATCCTTTAGTATGCTGACTTGAGAGTATCGTGACTCTGGCATCGTAGTTGTTGATTCGAACTTCCTCATGTGTCTCCAAATTCTCACGTATTATTCATATAATCATCTCTCGAGTTTGTACCATCCATTGAATACTCATTTTACTCCCACGTACTAATCAAATAGGTTATGCAGAACTACATACTGATATCGTGAATCGTTCTATTACATAATCTCGACTGGATAAAAGCAACATGCAATCGGTATTTGAAAAGAATCCTTCTATGATACTCTTTTGAAAGTTCTGGTGTTGTCTCTGCGTTACTCGTATCTCTTCTCGTATACTCACAATCTTCTAGTTCGTCCTCTCTTGTTAAGGCTACATCTAACGAAAATTTAGATTCCTTATCTCTAGTCTCTGTCCAACATACCAACGATTGGCGTTGTCTTTCGATAGGGAGGCAATTGACGTCATATAAGGATGCAAAAGATGTTATATGGGGATGCAATTGATGTTATACAGGGATGCAAATGATGTCATATTTATTCTTGGATAACTTACTGTCAATCAGTGTCAAATGAATTGTTCCGGTAACTACAATTTACGGTGTAGGCTAATCCTCTTACAATCAAGTCAAGCGAATACCAAACTTCCTGCAATATCGGGATCATATGTAATACAAAATGTAGGTGATGAGGGTTGTACCTTCTGTCTATTGTCCTTGTCTAAGTTGAGACCAATTACTTGTATGGTGAGTCTGCCCTCGTGGTACTTGTTGCGATGGAACATTGTATTGCATCTCTAATTCTGGACAAAACTTACGAACATGGCCAAATTTACCGCAGTTAAAGCATCGTATCCCTCGTCCATTAGATTTCCTTACTGCTGTGCATTCTTGGGAATGGTGTCCTAGTACTCCACAATTGTAGCAGATATCTCGTTCCCTATGCTGTGTTGGGGTCGTCATTAGTTTTGATTCTTTCTGGTCGTTCCCCATCCTCTTACGCTTCTGGCGGTTGCTTATGTAACTTCTCTCCATGTTTCCTCGTTGAACTTGGTTAGTTGCCAACACAATCTGACTGTCTTTTCCTCTCTGATCCGTTATGAAAAACTGATCGTTCTTTGGAAATGCTTGATCAAAGTGTTGTCCTTCACTAATCTGAGTGTCGTCTT
This sequence comes from Hydrangea macrophylla, assembly GCA_033977485.1. NCBI lineage: Eukaryota > Viridiplantae > Streptophyta > Magnoliopsida > Cornales > Hydrangeaceae > Hydrangea > Hydrangea macrophylla. The sequence continues at coordinate 42,789,116 of CM066984.1, read as the reverse complement.
CCAGTTTCGTTGCCATTTCTACCAAAGCTTCGAAAGATTGATCTAAATGTCCTATAGTCATATGACGAATATGCGGAACTAATCCTTGATGATATCTTTTGATCTTTCTTCTTGGAGTATCGATCATATGCGGTGCAAATCGTGATAGCCTCTCGAATTGAGTTGTATATTCGGGCACTGTAAAACAACCTTGAACTAATTGTATGAATTCCATTTCCCTTTTGTTCTTCTCAGATTCTGGAAAGTACTTCTCTAGAAATCGAGTCTTGAATGATTCCCAAGTCATCCTTCCTACAACTTCTTCACCTATCGTAGCTTTCACTGCGTCCCACCAATCTGCTGCTGAGAACGTCAGTTGAAATACGGCCAAATGTCTTTTCTCAACGTCAGTACATCCAAGTACCTCAAATATCAATTCTATCTGTCGAATCCATTGCTCCGCTTGCCATGCTCCCGTTAATCCGGTAAAGGTTCCTGGTTGAAGAGCACGAAATTCCTTTAGCAACTTGACTCTTGTTTGTCGTACTGGTGCTCCATTGCCGATGACATGATCTGTATGATTTATAACTTGTTCCATGCGACGGATGAAAACTCCAACCATTCCTGTTGGATCTATCTCAGGAGGTACTAATTCAGGTACTCCATTCAGCTGGCCCTGGTTTCCTCGAGTCGTTCTAACCATAACGAGTGCTGGTAGGGTTCAATGTTGCTACCTACAAATGAAAAACTATTCGGTCAGACGCATTCTATCTTACAGCTCAAACAAGAACAAAACATGTGGTAACCAATAGTACCACTATATAACAAGATCACATTAAGCAATATGAATATCTCACATAAATAATAATAACCACAAGGTCAGCCTATCTACCAAGTGTACTCTAATATATCTATGCTCAAGACGAAACTACAACCTCTACGCACAACGTCAAATCTTAAACATTCTATTTCTATTCTCAGGTTCCAAACTATGAGTACTGCTCAACTAACATGTGAGACCACTCAACTAACATGTGGCTTAAGGTAACAGGATAATCTTATCCTTATCCTCTTTCTATTTCTAGGACATACTGACTGTTCCGACATTGCTCAGGAATTCATCAGCGTCTAACATCCAACGGCTCTATATTTAGGATCTCCATCACCACAACTAACTCTCAATGCCTTGTTCTTCGTGAACTCAGCTATCCAAATTCTTATTGGTTCCAACAGTTACTACCTTCCAAAGAAACATCCTCAAACGGATTCTTCTAACCTCTTATCAGCGTGACAAGATAACAGTTCTATCTCATCTCAGCTAATCTTCATACTACCGATATTAACTTAGAACTCGGGTTCTAATCACAAAAGACAAGCGGTTAACAACTGAAAACCTAGGCTCTGATACCAAAAATCCTGCTCTGCCCCGGAGCAGCATAAATAGAGAAAAATAAATTTCCTTTATGGGTCCATAGGGAATGACGGGTGAATAACCGCATTGTCATCTACTCAAACCAATAAACACCACGATAGAGAGGATGCTATTCATAGAACATATCTTATTAGCATAAACAGAGGCTACAGCGGAAACTATAAAAGGTATGAAAGCAACAGATGCCCAAGTACCAATTATAAAAGTCTACTAAAACTATTACAACAGCTGGCTTAGAGTCTGAAGCCTATAACAATAATAACAACAGATATACAAACTAACTATTACAAGCAGCACGTCTTCTTCTCCAAGCCTTCAGCTCCAAGACCGGCAGAACATCAGTCTCTCGTCCTCAAGTCCTGCGAAGCTCTAGACATTGGAATGTCCAGGGCATAAATGCCATCAGCTTCGAATACAAAGCTGAGTGAGTACATTAAACAACACTCCTCACCGCTATTGTTTAGCATCTTAAAATGCGGTTAATCTCTTATCAAATGACGTCACTCACGGACATAGCAGAGGTCTCATTAAACTATGCATGAATTCAACGATAACAGGAATCATATTAAATGAACTCAATAATAAAGATCATGGTATAAATATCTCATCACGTATTCACCAAATCCATGCATGTAACCCATGCAACCACCCATGCATCTACCTTTACGTCGGGACGCTGAATCCACGACTGAACCTTTATCTCATCATATCCGTACTCATATTCATATCTCTATCCATCTCTGTATCCATACGTCAATCCCATCATTCCAATCTGAAAACCATTAGTCGATACAGTAATGCCAATCGGAATCACCCGACTAGGCAGTAGGTCCTACAATCCCTTGATAGGGTTACCGGTCGTCTACACGGTACCACCTATCTGTAAACGATAGAACGGCACATCGGACGTCTTCAACGATGCGTATACCCTCACTGGTCGTCTACACAGCTGAGAATACATTAGAGCACTAGCCGGACGTCTTCAACGGTACACTGGACGTCTTCAACAGTGCATACGCATCACTGGACGTCTTCAACAGCGAGAGGCGCACTAGGAACTCTAACCATCCCACGTCCACCCGGCTCGTCAACCGTTGATCCCACGGATCCCAAAGTACACATATCTCATTATTTCATATAAATCACAGTTCCCTTTTCTCATCATATCTTCTCATCTCTTCATATCAATATCCCATTCCTCATCAGATTCTCTTATCTCTTCACATCACTATCCCATGCATGCTGACACATGTTGTGAAATGCTCATCTACTAAGTACAGGAAATACCACATGCTCTGTATTCAACATATCTACTCATTTCTGATTATTAACATGCTGTCGTATTCCATTCTACTATTCAGTTCAGCAATATTATCATGTAACAGTTAAACAGTTCATCTCATAACAGTGTTGCACTATCTCTTAGATTAACAATATCGCATAATAAAAGCATGGATCAACATTTAATCAACTAAACTGTTCATATTATAATCAACAGGAAATAAACATGTTCTGCAAGGTTCGATCGATTGAGGTCCTCTCGATCGATTGAAGTCAAACGAAGTTCGATTGATCGAAGTCATTTCGATCGCTCGAGGAAAAGTCGTTTCGATCGATCTAAGTTCCTTCGATCGATTGAGGAAGCGGTAAGTTCGATCGATCGAGAATAGTTCGATCGCTCGAACATCATCTTCTACCCAGAAACTTGGCAGCGACGAACAAAGATCTCGGGGTCACAATATAAACGTTCTAAACACGCATATAACACCCTAGAATCATTCTTCGAGTGAGTTAATGAACTCACCTCTCTCCGGTGGTCCGGTGGCGGCGTTCGAAGCTCCGCGGTGGCGGCTATGGTGAGTTCTCTTTCCTCTCTCTTTCTTCTCTGCTCTCTCTTTCTCTGTCCGTCTCTGTCTCTATTCTCCTCTTCTTCTGCTCCTCTTCTTGTTCTCTTCTTCTTCTTCTTCTTCTGCCCAAGCACATATATATATATATCACACACACACATACGATTACATATATATATGTATGGAACACACATACACACACAAGCTCTCTCTCTCTCTCTAACTCTCTAAACTGCCAAACACCACACACACACAAAACACACGTATATATATAGGGAAACAAGAAGGGCAGGTGGCAACCACGTAAACTGAAAATACAACGTTCGATCGATCGAAGTGAGTTCGATCGATTGAGAACAGGTCGGTTAAGGTTCAATCGATTGAAAGAAGTTCAATCGCTCGGGAAAGGGTACACATCATAGAATCAGGTCGGCAGAGATTCGATCGCTCGAAGTATGTTCGATCGATTGAGAAAGCACAATGTTCGATCGATCGAAGTGAGTTCGATCGCTCGAGAGAGATTCTTCCCCAAGGTTTCACACAAGCATACAGGGTCTTATTTATATAACCATGCATCCGAAAATACAGGGTATTACAATTAGAGACTTCTTTTTTTAGGATTTTCTTTTATTTGTATGCATCGCATGTTTAAATATCGCTGTTGGATCCTGGGTAAGTTCACTTGTTCTCTATTGCATATCATATCGCTTGCTACCTGAAATACGTGGCCTTTGAAAGATATTTTGTCAATTGCAATTTTACACCCCTTTAGACATGCTTTTGTAATGTATATTTATACATACGTATTAATTGAGGGCACATTTAAATTAATAATTCGATTAAAAGGATGTTGAGTAGAGGCCTATCGCAAGATAGGATGAGAGAGGGTGTTTTAGTTCGACGGGCTCCTTCCTCTCTCATTCCATAATCCCCGGACCTAGTTAATCTTTGGTTTCGCAAACGATCAGTTTCCTTTCAAAATGGTTTCTTAATTTTTCCTTTTAAAAATTAAGTGGCGACTCATTTGTTTTCGAATTTGAAATTTGAAAAGGATTTTAAATAAGAAAAGCTGTGGGGAAGAAAAATGCGATATCCACATACGCCTTTTTTGGGTTCGAGTTAAAAATGATGGGTCTTGGCATTAAGGAAATTTAGGATGCTAGTCATACATTAAACACCCATCTTGTGGTACAGTTGGCAACACCATTCTTGGCTTGGTATTAGGATATGTGGCTTGCTCTGGACCTCTTTTTTGACCTTGACTGACTGAACCAGTGGCTTGAGTCTGGGGATGACGATTCCTGTGTCTTTGTGGCTTGCTTTGCTTGCTTGTTTGGGATATCATCACCTCTTTAACCTTGTATGGCCTATCCATGTTCATTGTAACCCGAAAACCTCCTGGTCGTTGGACCACCCTAACCTGGTTGCTTTGTTTTTTGAAGGTTCACCAACATTTTCAAGCACACCATTTTGTTTTCGGATCGGTACTGCCAACCTCTCTGCACAAAGGATACAAAGAACTAGCTATTCACTAGCCTTCGCTAATTCATGCAAAGACTTTCTTGTCATAATGTATGACTCATAAGGATTAGAAAAATGATAATACACTCCCGTTCTTGTTTCGAATGGTGGTGCTTCTGAGTTAAGACTGCTAGACTGACCTCTAGGCCCTGAAATCTCACTTTTCACCCTTTCTTTTTTAGAAGCATTTTTAATCTGCCATTGCATCTTGGCTGGCTTTGTCACATTCGTAAAATCAGTTAATACCATATTGACATGTGCTTCAACCACAAACGGGTTTTTGTCAACCTATTGCATAGGCCTATCATTAGGGAACTTTATAACTCCATTCTTTATCCACTTTTGTATGGACTCACGAAATGTTGTATAATTATTAGTGCTATGAGTCTATTTATTATGCCATTTACAAAAAGTTTTCCCTTTTATTTCATCGCTCGATGGCAAATCATGTGTCTGTTTTATTTTCTTTTCTTTTACCAACCAATTAAAGATCATGTCAGCCCTGGTAATATCAAAATCAAATTTTTTACTAACTGGTGGTATTCTTTTCTTGGACTTGGGTTAGTTTACACATGACATCATATACAAATGGCTTTTGAGTGGCCATTTCAGCGGCAACGCATTCATATGTGTTTTCATTTTCCTCATCAGCCTAACTTTCATCCTCGATTTCCACCAAGTGCGCAGGCTAATGATTTCCCTTGTAATACACACCCCTTGTATGATTTTTCTTTTGATTTTCCTCATCCATCACTTTTTCATATCGTGCCACGGCATCAACAACATGGCACAAGTCAGTAAACTGTTGACCCACAAATTACATTCTGAGTGTAGATTTCAAATTATCGACGGCTAATCGCACGTATTCTTCTTCTGGCAGCTAAGCCTTACACCTATTCCATGCAGATTTAAACCTAGTGATAAATGTCTCTACATTCTCTCCTGTATTTTGTTTTAGTCTAGCTAAATCTGCAATAGTTACGTCTGGGTCAGTCTGATAAAACTGACTATGGAAGATTCTTTCCATATCCTGCCAAGTTTGGATAGAACCTATAGGGAGGTTCACATACCAAGTAAAGGTAGGCCCAGTAAGTGAATTAGCAAACAACCTTAATTTTAACATATCATTATATGAAACCTCATCACATTGTGCCGTGAAATGGGTGATGTGCTCTAAAGTAGTTTGTCTATCCCCACCAGAGAACAAAGTGAACTCAGGTATTCTAAAGTATCTAGGGAACTTGAACATCCTATCAATAAAGTCTGGATATGGTTTCTGATATTGTGGACGTATGGGGGTCCTAAACGCTCAACCAAACTATGTCCTCAACTGGTCATTGACTTGCTCCCTGACTTGCCCATATACCTGTTCTCTGATTACATCTATCATTTCATCCCTATTTATCCCCACAGGAATATGGCCCTGAATATTTGGGTGATAAGGATTACGTACCTCACTTCTAGCAGGCTAATAGATTAGAAAATTAGGTATTCCATTGTACATTATAGGTGGCTAAAATTGGACTCCAGTTGGTGCTATTAGTTGCTGGTACCCTCTGACGTGTCCCAATGATGGCCTAAGTTGCCCCCCAGTCTGAACTACCGACTATTGTTGCCCCCTAGCTTGCCCTGTTGACTATTTTTGCCCCCCAATCTACCCTGTTGGCTGATAACACCCCCCATTCTGATTAGTTTGCATATGGGATAAGCTTGCCATGTGGGTCCCTATTTGGACAGGTAGACTTGTGTTGAGCAGCGGTGGCTGGATTGAGGACCCTCCCATTGAGCAAATAGTAGTATGTGGGAGAACCCTCATAGTAACCAGGCTGATGAACTAGAACCATCATTTGTCCAACTTGGATTTCGGGGTTAGTGCTTATATTAAGACCATTTAATGGTCGTTGAACACCTACATGCCCTACACTTTGTCCCATCTGACTCTGTCCTGGTTGGTTACTAGAACTTGACATATGGTCAAACATACCTGATCCAGGATGAGTCGAAAAACTAGGCACTGGAGGCCGGGGTAGAATCTTCACATTCCCAAAACTCAATTGTAGAGCCTGATTTATAGGAATCTGTACAGGCTCTTTTTGGGCACTACTTTTCAAGTAAGATGCGGGACCAAATTTTTCTTTCATATACGAGATCTACCGGTCAATACTCTTAGTAATCTGATCTCCCATCTTCTGCATCATGTCCGTAAATGGTTTCACAATTATGGATGTTTGTTGTTAATTGGCTTGAAGCCAATCATGCAGCGCATTGTCCAAATTGAAATGCATTGCTGATGCGTATTCCTTCAGAGCCTATTGGTCTGGTCCACTTGTAGTGGCCTCAACATTTCCAGGCTGTTGTTGGAGCGAATCATGATTGCCATTGTGAGACTGATCACTCCCTTCAGCATTTTCTTCCACTATCGGTCCATCCATCTCTGATAGCGCTATGACCCCTTTATCTTTTGATAAGTTCTTCCTTGGTGGCATGATGAATTGCTCAATTCCTCACAAAAGGTCCCACCGGACGTGCCAAAAATTGTATGGTGGAAAATTATGTAATTGCTAAAGTGCGGGCGTGCTAGACAAATTTCCTCTTTGAAATGAATGGTTTGACAAATCAGACGAGTCAAAGAAATAGAGGAACGAATTTTTTTTAAAATAGGTTCAAATTGCCTTAACCAAATATTAAGGACTTGGAATGCGAAGGAAACTGGGATTAGCTTAGAGGAAAACAGAGTATGAATTCCATTAAACTATTTATCAAACAAAGTACAATTAGAAGTGAATATTTCATCTTCTAACTGAAGTCTAATTACAAGGCTACTCCTAGATAAATAGGTAATTTAAAGATAAAGGAAATACATGACAAAAAAGTAAAGAAAATGCTAAGTGTTCTTGATCTCTAGGATCCCTTCTTCTCCTTTCTTCATTCCTTTAAATAGACAACAACAGTGATAACCGTTGCCCCTGTGCTGAGAAAGTGCCCACTATCTCCATGATTTCGGAATCATGGGCTTTATCCAAACCTACGCTTATTACTGCTTTGTGTCACATGTTTCATTCGTTTACCTCAAAATAACCGTCAATAACTGCCTTTACACTGACGTGGCTTGATTCCTTGATTATGGTACCATTATGTTGCATCAGCCTCCTTTCTCATCAGCCTGCCTCTTGTACATACTTCACGCATTGCTGTTTCTCAGATTTGGTGGTCTCAACTATTAATATTATTTTGTGGTTCAAACAAGGGCACAAACCCAACAAGCTCCCACTTGCACTTATAGTCATTCAGGACTACATCTAAAACCTAGACTATCTAGATTACAATCAAAGACCTTCTGTGGTCAGGCCTTTGTAAACGGATCCGCAAGATTGTCAGCAGTGGCAATCTTGGCGACGGTCATATCTCCACGTTGAACAATATCTCGAATTAGATTATAATTCTGCTCTATATGCTTTCCCTTTCCGTGGTTCCTAGGCTCCTTGGACTGAGCCACTACCCCACTATTATCATAGTATAGCGCGTGACAGCAACCTGGTACCACCTCGAGCTCCATAAGGAACTTCTTGAGCCAAACAACTTTCTTTGCGGCTTCATATGCAGCCATATACTCAGCTTCTATAGTTAAGTCTGCAATGCATTTCTGCTTAATGCTCCTCCAACTAACGGAACCACCTCCCAAGGTAAAGAGATGTCTGGATGTCGACTTCCTCGAATCTTTATCTAACATAAAGTCTGAGTCAGTGTATCCTACTGGAATTAACTCATTGTCGTCGTACATAAGCATGTAATCTTTAGTCCTTCTCAAGTACTTAAGAATGTGCTTAACATATGTCTAATGCTCTAGACTAGGATTCGATTGATACCTGCTAACCATGCCAACGGCAAAATATATATCTGGTCTAGTGCATAACATTACATACATAAGACTTCCCACTGTCGAAGCATAAGGAACTCCTGCCATGCGATTCCTCTCCTCTTGTGTCTTTGGACACTGGTTCTTGGAGAACGCTAAACCATGACTAAAAGGTAACAAACCTTCCTTCGAATTATCCATTGAAAACCTAGTTAACACCTTATCGATATAACTAGCTTGAGATAATCCCATTATCTTTCACTTGCGATCTCGAAAGAGCTTTATCCTAAGGATATAGCTCGCCTCTCCTAGATCCTTCATATCGAAAGTACTAGCTAGCCAAACCTTGGCTGTTGACAACTCCGCTACATCATTCCTAATGAGTAGAATGTCATCAACGTAAAGAACAAGAAAGGCCACCACTTTCCCTTCACACTTCTTGTATACACAAGGTTCATCCAGATTCTGTATGAAACTAAACGACTTAACCGCTTGGTCAAAACGATTGTTGCAACTCCTGGATGCCTGCTTAAGCCCATAAATGGACTTTTTCAACTTGCATACCAAGCTACCTTTCCCAACAGCTATGAACCCTTCTGGTTGCTGTATATAGATGTGCTCCTCAAGATTGCCATTAAAGAATGCAGTCTTGACGTCCATCTGCCAGATCTCATAATCTAGGCATGCAACAATGGATAAGAGTATTCTGATGGACTTGATCATGGCTACCGGCGAGAAGGTTTCCTCACAGTCAATGCCCTCTCTCTGAGTATAACCTTTCGCTACAAGCCTTGCCTTAAAGGTCTCAACCTTTCCATCAGATCCTCTTTTCCTCTTGTAGACCCACTTACAACCAATGGGTTTAATATTAGCTGGAAGTTATATAAGATGCCAGACCTGATTAGAATCCATAGATTCCAATTCAGCCTTCATAGCTTTAGCCCAATGAGCTGAATCAACATCAACCATTACCTCTTCATAAGTGGCAGGATCAGATTTAGATTCCATGGAGATAGCTTCAAAAACTTCTCCTAAGAACATGTATCTATGAGGCTGTCTGATAATCCTCCCACTACGATGAGGTACCGGTGTGAAAATGGGTGAAGAAGTGGTATTTTATTGTCTTACATCATTATCAACTATGGGTAGAACTGAGGGCTCTCCTTCTATCTCTCTAAGATCTATCCTTCCCTTAGGTTTATGGTTCATGACATAATCATCCTCCAAGAAAATAGTATTTGTACTAACAAACACTTTCTATTCTCTTGGATCATAAAAATACCATCCATAAGTACCCTTCAGATACCCTACAAAATAACATACTTCTGATCTAGAATCCAACTTGCTCATCTTTCCTTTCAGCCCATGTGCCGGACACCCCCATATCCAGAGATGTTACAAAGGAGGCTTGTGCCCAATCCACATTTCCCGTGGTATCTTGGGAATAGATTTGCTTGGTACTAGATTTAGTATGTATGTAGCGGTTTTCAAAGCATAACCCCAAAGAAATAATGGCAACTCAGAATAACTCATCATTGACCTAGCCATATCTAAAAGAGTCTGATTCCTTCTCTCCGCTACATCATTCTGCTGAGGCGTACCAGGTGCAGTTAAGTGTGACAGAATCCCATTCTGTACGAGGTGATCAATAAACTCATTAGAGAGATACTTGCCACCTCGATCAGATCGAATGACCTTGATATGTGTGCCCAATTGCTTCTCCACTTCAACCCTAAACTTTGAACTTTTTAAAGGCTTCAAACTTGTGCTGCATTAGGTACACACATCCATACCTAGAGTGGTCATTAGTAAATGTTATAAAATACTCATAACCACCCCTTGCTCTAATATTTACTAGTCCACACACATCAGTATGTACTAATTCCAACAATGCATTGGTCCTATTACCCTTTATGGGAAAGGGCCTTTTTGTCATCTTACCCTCTAAACAAGACTTGCAAACTTCCATTGGTTTGAGAACCAAATCGCCTAAGACCTCTTCTTTGACTAGTCTGCCAATCCTATTTAGATTGATATGGCCAAGCCTCATATGCCAAAGCCTTGTTGAATTAGTGGAAGCCCCCTTTCTGTTAGATGGTACAGTTACCACTGAGTTATTAAGTTCCATACAAGAGTCTTTAGAAATATTTGGAGTGATCACATACAAGCCATTTGATTTAACACCAGAACAAATAAAAGAACCATTTTTTTAATCACAACTTCAGTTCCAAAATGAAAAGAATAACCATTATTCGATAAATTAGAAACTGAAATTAAATTACGTCTCATTAAAGGGACGTAAAGTACATCTGATAAAATCAAAACATTATTGTCTAAAAATTCTAAAGCTAGTATTCCTACTGCAACCGCAGAAACGGCTACACTAGATCCTAGAGTCAACACGATTTCCCCATCATTGCATTTCCTGGTTGATCTGAACCCCTGCAACGAATTACACATATGGTTAGTCGCACTAGAATCAATGCACCAAGTGTTTGAAGTATCCGTTATAAAACTTACTTCAATAATATGTGATTCAATCATACCTTAAACCCTTATAGCCAAGAATTGTGGACAATTCCTCTTCCAGTGGCCCTTCCCACCGCATTGGAAACACTTTCCTTTGCCTTGGCCACCCACCTTCCCCTTACCCTAACCCTTTCCCTTAGATTTTGCAATCTTAGGGACTGGTCCAACACTTAGACCTCCAGTGCTAGCTTTCTTCTTCCCTTTTTTTCCTTTTGGTATAGATTGGGAGGAAGAAGAGCCTTACTCAATGTTCAGAACAATACCCCCAGGTTTGATCACCTCTTCCGCTGCCAGAAGAGAACTCATCAATTCGCTCATTGAAAAATTCATTTGATTCATATTATAGCTAAGTTTAAATTGAGCGAATGAAGGCGACAGCGAATTGAGGATCATATCAATGTGGGTTTGTGCGTCGATGTTGGCACCTAGGGTCTCTAGCTCGTTTAAATAACCAATCATCTTTAAAACATGTTCTTTGACTGGAGTCCCTTCCAACATCTTAGCACTCATTATCTTCTGCATAACTGCCTAGTAGGCCTGCCATGCTCCCCAAACATCTTTTTCAAGGATTGAATAATGTCACTAGCAGAATTATTCGATTGGAACTGATCTTGCAACACACCAGCCATTGAGGCCAGAATGTAGCAACGGGCCATTCCATTCGACTTCTTCCACTTGTCGAACTCGCATCTAGCAGCAGCCGTAGCATTTGTAGCGGGTTCTTTGGGGTATGGGGTGGTGATGACATATATATGATCCTCCGTAGTTAATACGATGTCTAGGTTTAGTTTCCATTCAGTGTAAATATTTCCAGTTAACTTATTCTGAGTGAGTATAGTGGCAAGTGGACCAAATGCAAATCCAGACATTATGATTTACTAAAAAATAAAAATAAATAAATAAATAAATATGGATATCAGAATTTGACAGTTTGAAATAAAAGAATCCTTAATACTCTTATTTTAAAACGAAGACCCCGGAATATCAAATTCAAAAGAGTTAAGCCTCAGTGTGGCAGGCAATACTCGATCTTTTTATTAATCATGACTTGTCCACTATGCAACTCTTGCAAAACAAGTTATGACTCCCGAACCTATTTGATCTCTAAGTTTCTGATTAATGCCCCACGTGGGACCCCTTATCCATAGCTTAGCTAGTGTGTACCATTAACTAGGATCCAATCATAACTGCCTCAAGTAGCGCCTCGTGTGGTGGTCACCCTTTAACACATCTGATTGATCCTATCCATAGGAAGTTCACATCTAGTAACCAATGAGTAGTGTATCCTCCGTGTGGAATGATCACCCCTAGCGAGGTGACACAAAATGCACTACTCATCTTACAATGAGCCGTTAATGTAAGATCGTGGGTGTTATTTATAAGACCCTCGCCCACTAGATTTGGTTAAAAAAAAGGATTTTGCTTTTTAGAAAAATGTTTGTACTCATTACCCATAAACATCCAATGTTTATTAATGAGTTAAAACGATTTTGAATTTTATTTTAGAAGACTTGTTTTTATCATGCATGTAGTAACAACATATTAAATATTCCAATCACAAACAAGCATATGAAAACAAAAAACTAAAATGAAATAAAGGCATTCATATGCTATCTCCCATGGCTCTATCTCCATAGAACCTCCTCTTAGTTTGGATGCCTCCAACTCCATCTTCACGGACAATGGCTTGCTCCTCCATCTTCATGGATTTCCTAATTCTATTGCATTGGACCTATGCTTCTATCGAAGCTTACAATTTATCTAGAAATAGAAATAGCAACAATAGAATAAAAAGGCTAGGTAAACTGGTGGGACTTTCCTTTTCATAGGATTGAAGTCGCAGCGCCCTTTACACATGCCTTAAACCAAACCAAAATGAATACAACATACACCAAACTCAAACATTTAAATACAAAATATAAATGGTCTTGGTGCCATGGGAGATAGTGGACTAATCTTGCTGCAAAAGGGTTAGTCATACGCATATCCACGCATACATAACAAATATATGTAACTATTGGAACCCCTAATTGATTCATACAGTACATCTTTACGTACTGAATTAGAACTTAAAACAACATCTTAATTCTCTGTAGCACTTCGATCGATTGACCGAAGTTCGATCGCTCGAACCTTCGATTGATTGAACATAGTTCAATCGGTTGAACTTTTTTTTTCACATAATGTTTTGAAAAAAAATTTACAGAAAAATTTAAAAGTAAAGTAAATAATTTTAAAATTTTCAAAACTATGAAAAGAATATCTGGACAGAGAATCGATCTCGATCGATCGAAACTAGTTCGATCGCTTGAGTACAGGTTCAATCAATCGAACATACTTCGATCGATCGAACCCACCATGCATCCAATGCAATCACAGATTTGTATTTTGCTGCGAGAATACTACAAAAACAGATCTGTGACGATGCAGTTTCAAAAATAGTTCTAAAATCAATCATGCAAATCAAAGTGGTGTTCCAAAACGCATCTATAGATCCAAACAAGCGAGGCTCTGATACCAATTGAAGGAAAAACTAGGTTTAAAAATACTTTTAAACGCACAGCGGAAAGATCAAGTTTCAAAAACTTATTGGTAACCCAGATCTACTACTTGTTAACTCTATAAATGTGTACAATAGAGGGGACAAGAATTATACCTCATGGTCTTGAACCCCAATTATGAAATCTCTGACTTCTAGCAGCCTCCACTAGACGGTCTTCACACTTATGACTCCTACGGATGCTCCCGAAGAGGCTAGGGTTGGTGGGAACCCTAATATAGAGGATGGAGTAGGTTTGGGAACCTAATGCAGTTTCTGCAGCTTCTGGTTTATAAAAACGACGAACTCCGATTTCTGAACGTAGCTGCCCTATTTATAGATTCCCAGAACCGACCTTATGTTCAATCAATTGAGTGGCTTCGATAGATCGAACCGTCGATCGATTAAACCATGTTCGATCAATCGAACCTTCCAAGACTTCAATCGTTCGAGACTCCTTTGATCGATCGAACCTATCTTGATAAGATCCTCATGTGCCTTTCCAAGCATCCTAGCAGAGCTAAGAGTAGGACCTACTAGGCACTTTATTGTTGACTCAGACCAGTTGTTTATTCCCATGACCAAACTCTTTGATTAGAAAATTAACCAACTGGTCAGTTAACATTTACTCCACTATAAAATGATAACTGAACTTCAACGCAAAAGAACATATCCAAAGCGATAGCTAGACTTGCACGGTGTACTAATGTCCTTCTACCGTCAGCATTCGTAATCATATTCAGGTAGTCGGATAACTCTTACTGTCAACCTGAATCATGATTACTTCTTGTATTCCTTGAGTCTCATTCACCACTCATGATTCACGTTGATAACTACTTATCAACAAGACTGCAGTTCTCAATAATCAACTTGGTGACATTCTCAAGGGAATGCTTACTCTGAAACACAGGGTAGATTCTGTCTTGACAATATATGTTCACAACCCTATGAACATGACACACCCAAGATACCCAAGTGTTGATCTTCTATAGACCTCACTGATTGGTAAGTCAAAGCAGTCACATCCATAGTCTGTGTTCATAATCGTCGCAAGATTGAGAACACGTACCTTATACAAGTTATGAGTTCCTATCGACTGATTGACAGTCTTGAGTGTCAATAGGAAAGCTCAGGTCCGTCAATGCACTATAAGCACTAGCATATTAACTAAGAGTCACACTCTAGTGATTGAGATTAATCACTCCATCCAATGGTAATTAATCATGCTACAGTTTAAATCTGATGAGATATCCAGTCTCACCATCCACTGTGACAAAATCTAAGTAATAAAGAATAGTAATTCGTATCTCACTTGTATGTATCTCATACACACACGAATTACTTACTTGATGCTTAAGGAATAACAATCATTTCATAAAAGAAACATACATAATGAAATGTAAAACTGATATCCATGTATTAAAATGTCAATGTCTCATACATAAAGTAATGGTTTGAGGGCACAAACCCAACAATAATTTGGACCAATTTGTAATATTATGATCTTCATAACCTTTATTTGGAATAAAATTTAATTATATTGCTCATGTTAGTCTCTATACAAGTTATGAGGCCTTGGTGGCCGGTCACGTGACTTAAATCTACCATTTAGGTTTTGGGGCATGACAAGTGGTGTTAATGTTAACTGATTAGTTATTTAATTTGCTGGTCAAAGTGTTTGATCATAGGAATTAATAACTAGTCTAAGCCAACAATAAAGAACCTAGGAGGTCCCACTCTTAGCTCCACGGGATGTTTGAAGACATAAGAGAAAGGCTAGTTGATTGACAGTATAAAGCAATCGATTGGTGAGGCAATCGATTGGACCTTAGGTCAGTTTGGAAAACTTATAAATAGGAGACCTACAGGCAAAATACAAGTACTTGTCATTTTTCAAGCTCTAGCTCTCCATATTGATTCTATAATATTCTAAGGCCCTTTTCTCACTCAAGGAGGACTCCCACTAGTCCAAGTCTTCAACAAGTGCATCCATCGGAGACATAGGAGTGAAGACCACCTATAGGATGCTGTTGGAAATTCAACCAAGGAGATCTTTGCAAGGTTTCTCACACAAAAGGTATTAACTCGAACTACATGTTACTAGATCATAAGTAGTAGCTCTCTTACCTTAAAGTTTTGAAATTTGTTCTTCCATTACGCAAATATGTTTTTCAAAAATTATTTCCTACAGTTCGAACGCCCCATAGGTGTCACACCCCGATTTTTGGAAAGCCAAATATCCAATCAAGTGCATACCCTGATCAATATTCAACCGCTCCAAAAATCTAAGGTTGCTAACCCATACTTAATTTTAAAATATCATTTTAAGATAAACTGACTTAAAATTACTTTTATAAACCACATTATCTCTTTTTAAACAAAACTCATTTATCATCAAACTCATTTCCAAAAAATCTAGGTTTTAAACTTTCTCCATTCTCATTTATTACAAAATGAGAACCAAACGTTATCCTTTACATAGAAATAATATAATTTCCTCCATTGAATCATAATAAAATTATCTTATTATAATAATAAACGGAATAATTTCAACACTACACTATCTTAGGTCAGATCTGCTATAAACGTCCTCCAAAATCTAATAATACAACTGAAATATAACTACATCTAATCCAAGTTCTCAAATAATGCCAAGAGTATCATATAATACATAAAGAATGAAAAGTTATCTTCAACTTCACAAACAGATCGGCTGCTCCACAAAGAACTCCAACTATACTATCCTGCACATGTCATCCGACTACGTTTCAAACATAAATGCACCCGAATGCATAACACACTCGGGTCAGTTACATGACTGGCATGAGTTAAACAATACACAAATCTTATGGATCCAACTTGAACCCGTAGATTACAAACCACACTACAACATTCTTGGGCCAAGACAGGTAGTTCCATACATATATCTGGACAATATAGTAGTTTCCATTTATGTGGTGGCAAGTAGTTTCTTGCTCGCATTAAGACAACTAAAATACTTACCTTTCTTAACTATGATAGGCCGATACCTGCAAACCATTAGTGAGCCTACCATCCTATACAAATAGAAATTAACACAATAATAAAAACCAATAACAAGGTGCTATTAATTAAAATTGAATTTATCTCCAACAAAGAGCTGGAATTAGACAAAACTTAAAACACAAAAAATGTCTAGAATAAAATTTCTAAGGAAATACACGCATCTCCGTTCATTAATTCTAAATAGATAATTCAAAAATTAATTATTAAAGTTTAGCTCTTATATAGACGATTGATTGGGAGAGAACAAATCCTAATTATACGCCTTAATTCAAATTTGTTAGCCGTTTTTGTCCTATTTTTGTGTAATTTTACTTTGTTTTCCACTTTTTGTTAGGATTTAGAATAAAGCAAGGATTCTAGGCTAAATGAGGTGAAAAAGCAAGAAGAAAGAAGCTGAAAAAGTCACTTCACGCGAGCGGCCCGTCGTGCGACATTCCCGCCAATCGCTCGCGCGGCCCGCTTGCGCGACCTCCTAGAATTGCGCTCGCATGATCCGTACAAAAAACATAAAATGCGTATTTTTAAGTGCTAAAGACCCCTATGTGGACGAAATTGCCTAATTACGTCCAGAAAGCAATTTACAGCAGTTTTAGTCGGATTAGGATTAGAAAACCTTCATAATCTCTCTAAAACTATATATATCTCATTCTACATCAATTAAGGGGAGACATTTATTTTTACATCAACTTTGAAGGCAAGAGGAGGAGAAGATCTAGCTTGAAGGTCTCTAATAGCAACCATCAACTCAACCTTCATGCTTTCATCAATCATGCTAAACTAAACTCCTATTCTAGGGTTTCAATGAAACCCTAGCTATGTAAGGGGGAATTCTATGCTTTCTTATTTTATGATTTTATAAATTGGATAGTAATTGTATGTTGGTGGATTATTTATATATAATCAGTTTTTAATGATAATAATCAAGAGTATTTTGGATTTATTCTTGTCTTAGATTTTTCCTTATGCTTATTGAACTCAATAGTCCTTGATTTCTGTGATTGATAGGAGTATTTACATACAATAGTGCTGATGTGATTGTGATATTTACATCTTTTATAATTCATGCCTAGGAAAGATGAGTTATGCTACACCCTAGTTATAGGTAGATAATTCATGTGAACCGAAGATGTGTTATGCTTATATTAAACTAGTGATATCCTCTTGTTGATACTATTGGGCTTGTAGCTATGATAGATCATGACTATCTAAACATAGAACTTAAAATAGGAAGTATAGACCTATGATGCATAGTTAGTGGTGGATTTGCAATCCTAGATCTCATCCACTCATACTTAAAACAATCTTAAATTTCGCATTAGTTTATTTAGATTCAATCTTAATATTTATTTTCATAAATTCATAGTTTAGTTAATAGTAGTAGCTAAATTTACAACCAATCAAACTTCTGTTTTTCAATAACTAAATAGATTTAGATTTTATTAATTAAAGGATAAAAATAAACAATCTCTGTGGGTTCGACCTTTACTTCCACACTGCAAAGCATATTTTTCATCTTGACTTTGACAAGACCAACGATGTTCAGCAGATTCTGAAAATCGATGAAAATAGTGTTAAGATGACTTTTTAGGAAAAGTATAAAACACGAAAGTTGTTCGGATGTCGTTTTACTTCAGTTTACGCTAAAAGGCCATAATCTATGAATCCAAGTATCCAAAATATTCAATTTACTAATCTGGTCCAGTTTATTATCACATTACTAAATTCCCAAAAATGGTACGTTACACATAGAATGCTACGTTTTAAGCTAACGGGCACAACACCAAAATTATTTAAAATCATGAAAACTACACATCTACCAATTCTTAGAATTTCATATAACTGGAAATAATAAAACACATTACAATCGTAAAGTTGTGAATAAAAAAAATCAATCCAATTATACCTAATGTTCACCACCTCGGCCACCCATCCATGGCTCAGCCTACACATATATCCCATGTGTCTCCTAACGTAATACTAACTCCCACTCCGGTCCCAACTCCCATGGGTATCACTAGGATTTGAGCATACACTGAAAGGCTAGTCCTTACGTTCTTGACATCAATAAACAATGTCTAAATACAAATGAAATAGACCAACAAGCTGAGCATAAGGCTTAAAAATGACGAGACGGGTCATTCACGTAGTCGCCGTCTAATCACACAAGGACGGGTCATCCACGAAGTCGCTGCCTAAAATCATAAGAGCAGTGGTGTACTCTAAGGACTTTTCTAACGTTCATACATCCACGTTTTTCATAAAACTCAACTTTATTAGAGATTCATATATCTCAAATCAAATTTCCGTTAAAATCATATTAATAGCTACATGTTTACAAAGATTCATAACCCATACAAAATCACACAGTCACGATTTCACAAAGCTCAACTATACATGAGAACTCATATCTTTCTAAGTACAAACAAATTAATTCATTTTAACGCGCACGAAATCATACAAAAAATATGATGTGACAAATACGCTTATTTTAACAGTCATAAAACTGCTACTGTAATATGCGTTTTCTGCCCAAATGGTGCTGGGAAAAACACTATTAGACGAAACACGTGTAGAATTGCATTTTACATGTGATACGCGGGCAGAATTCCAACATTCAATAACCACGATTTTATGTGATTATTGACATACCGTCGAGTATTTTACCAATTACAATTCATTAACACAAGTTTTAAGACTTGTCCATCTAAAGAAGAGTGGGAAAAGATCGAAAAAAATTCTAAATTTCTCAAACCTTTTTACGATATTACCACGTTGTTCTCTGGAAGTCTGTACCCAACATCAAATTTGTTTTTTCAAGGGGTATGGAAAATTCAAATTCTTATATTGGAGCGGATCGGAGATTCAGATGATGTTATTAGATGTGTGGCAAAAGAAATGAAAAAGAAGTTTGACAAGTATTGGGAATGCTATAGTACTGTTCTATCATTTGCTGTTATTTTAGATCCTCACTATAAGTTGCAGTTTGTGGAATTTTGCTTTAAAAAGTTGGATCGGGAAACACATTTGGAAAATGTATTCATTATACGTGAAAAGTTGCATTCCCTTTTTGAAGAATATGTACAGCATTCTACTTCTGTTACAAGTACTTCAGTGGGAACAGTTGGTAGTTCAAGAGGTAGTGAAGAGGACATAGGCGAAGGCGATGAATTGGATGCAAGTAAAATAGGTAGTTCTTTATTATTATAATAATATATTTTCTTCTTTCTCTTCATTATTTCAATGCACTTACTGTCAGACTTAATGTAGGAGTTCGATTCATTCGAGAATCAACAATATGACTTGAATAGACACAAGTCGCAATTAGACTTGTATTTGGAGAAAATAGGATTGACAGGAAAGAGAATATAGACATTTTATGTTATTGGAAGGCAAATAAGATTCAATATCCTGAGCTGGCTTCTATGGCGCGTGATATATTAAGTATTCCTATAACTACTGTCGCGTCAGAGTCATCTTTTAGCATTGGAGGTCAAATCGTTGGGAAATATCGAAGTTCAATGTTGCCTAAAAATGTCGAGGCTTTGCTATGTCCAAGGGATTGGCTATACGGGAGCAAAGGTAAAGTGTTAATAATTTCTATTTGATGTTTAATTTTCTTGTATCTATTTAACGTTGTTTTTATTTAATGTAGTTTTTGATGAATCGGAGGAAGAACTTGTTGAAGACTTTGAAGGTGTAATTGCGGGACTTGACCAATGTTGAAATTCTTTTGATTAGTTATAACGTACAATACATGTTCAACATCTTCTTATGTGTTATTTTTACTTTTATTTTTTTAGCTAGTGGCTTATTATTATTATTATTATTATTATTATTATTATTATTAGTATTATTATTATTATTATTATTATTATTATTTATGGTTCATTTACAGGTGCATTTTGTGCTTATGAATTGATAGAGGAGATGGGAGGTGATTCGATGGAAGGAGATGTGAGTATCTGGCTTACTTGTGATATAATTTTGTTTTCGTGAATTGATAGAAGAGATTGGAGAATTTAGACCGGATTTGTTTTTTTTAGCATTTTCATTCCATCTACGGTCTGTACTCTGTAATATACTTATAGTAGGACTGTAATTGAGTTGATATTATAAACTCAAATAGTAGTAATGTGTATATATATGTGTGTGTGTGAGTGTGAGTAATTTTTTTATTCCCGAAACAAAGAATGATTACTTCTTTTTTGTGTGAGTATATATATATGTTTTGTGTGAGTATTTTTTTAGTTACAGGTCAAGTAATAGAACAAAAAAAAAACTCCAATGTTTAACTTTTTCCTTACAAAAACATTTTTTTTTCTGTGTGTGTGTGTTTAAGTACTTTGTTGTGTGTGTTTTGTGTGTGAGTATTTTTTGTTTTTAGTTGCAGGGCAAGTAATGATGAATAAATTTTATTTTTGGAGCTTTTAAACATAATAGAATCTATTGTTTCCCCATGTAAATAGATTTGATCAAGTAGGGGAAAAAGGGAGGGGGAAAGAAATTTAAAAGGTCAAAATAAAAATATATATTTAGGAAAAAAAATTGCAAATAAAAAAGAAATAAATATTTTTTTAACACACCCCCAAAAAAAAAAAAAAAAAAGGGTAATGGTTCATAACCCGCCCTGCCCCGCCCCGCCCCGCCCATTTTGCCAGGCCTAGTTTTATGTAGTAGAGTCTCCAAAAACCCAATTAGGAATCCAATACGAATTAGGATAGCAATCTTTATAAAAAAGTCTGCGTCTCACGCGCGGATGTCCATCGAACGAGATTTCAAGACTTGTCAATATGTGCTTGCCCGAGCGGCTCGCTCGAGCGTCGAGCGAGAATGCAGAGACTTCCAATTCCTTTTCAAATTGATCCACTATCCAATTTGCACTACAACTATAACAATCGATTATGACCATATCTATTATGATAAAGTCTCACAATCGCAGAAGCTTAAACATTCCCAAACAAACTTAATTACATAGAATGGTTCAAGTTTTGAACCACATAACCGAGCCTTTGCAATCAACCTCTTATTCTTTGTCAAACCAATTTAATCGTGTGCAATTAGCCAATTGTGATGCAAAGTGAGTATAATTCATTTGATACCGAGGTGGGCGTAAGCTCCTTCATTACATAGCTCGAGTCTCTGGCCCGAAACCCTTCCCCTTGTCATCTCATCATCACATTTTAGAATAATAATAATAATAATACAAGATTAAGGGGAAAAAGGTGACAAGTTATGCGTGTAACCAAACGAACCCCATTATTTATGTCATTCAATCATCCCGCGCTAAAATTGCAATATTTTCCTCCGTTGGAAACTTGGGAGACAAACCTAACTAGTGCTCTTTCTCTGTGGATATTTGTCAGAAGTTACTTTGTTTCTTTCTTCTGGAAAAAAAAAAATGTCTCATCAGCCCATTGAAGTCGACATTCTCTCTGACGACGACGACGACGACGGTGAGGAACAGAGAACTGTCTCATCAGCCCTCCTCCCCCTCCCTACTCAGTCCAAGAGGCAAAGAAGAACACTTCCCAATTCTTCTTCTTCTTCTTCTAACCCTAATGCTACTACTACTACTACTACAACAACAGTCTTCCTCATCGACGACGACGACCCAACCCCTAAAAAAAAGCTCTCTACGCCGCCGTCGTTTGCAGATGATGTCGACGAAACACCCCCATCATTCTCCAGTTTTGGAAATTCATTCCTCAAATGCACCAACCAACTTAACTCTTCTCAACATCCCCACCCTAATTTCACTGGTGAGGCTTTCTTTTTCTTTCTTTTATTCATCATGCTTATTCGGAGGAAAATAGTTTGTTGCTTCTGATTCCCTTGCCAAATATCTCGGCAATTTCTTTCTTTAGAAATCAAAGAGCCTCTTTGTCTATGCTTATGCCTATGTGATTTTGATCGTGATTGGTAGAACGGCTTATTATAGTTTGGGTGTTTGGTTGATATGTTATGAAATTGGTTAAAATAGAGATAATCTTGAATGCTTATGGCCCAACCTCTTTTTTTTTCACCAGATCTGCTTATTATTATTATTTTTTGTTGAAACAAACTGACCAAAAAGCAGTTTGGGCCATCAAAACTGCTTAAATGGACCAATAAGCAACAACAAACATGCACAAAGAAGATTTTAACATTCTGGGGTTATTAAACCAACCAATAGGCTTTACATTCTCTTCTAAAGAAGTTTTGAAATTTATATGCCTATATTTGACCCAATTTTTACATTCCTTTAATTTTAGAAAATGCGACACAAAAATGAAACAATGGACATTGTACTGATGACATTTTGTCCTTACATGTGTTTGTGTTTATTCGTTTTTTATGTCAAGTGTGTTCGGTGATTTTGGGAAGTAGTTACCCACAACATGCTGGCTCATGTCTGGATTCTTTATCAGTTGGGTTTGATTTAAATCTTCTAGTGGATTTAGAGAATGATCTGAATTACAGTATAGGCTTCAAAGTTTCCTTGGTGTTCATCTGCCTAAGCGATACTCTGAATTTGTTTGAACAACAGCTAAAGAGAAATAAGGGAGCTGTTGAGCTATGTTACATGGACTCGGGTATGCATAATGAGTCTGGGTGTGTGTCTTGGTGTTGGACATCTCTAAAATCCAAAAGCTGGAAAGTGTGAAAAGCTGTTTTATGGGTACACAGATATGTTCTAAACATATAAAGATATTATATAGCATGCAATATCAGAACATGTGATTTGACCCATATCCATGTCATATCCCGTAAGCAATGTTCTAAAAATCGCTAGGCGGTCGGTGGAGGGAGCCTAGGCGGAGAATTTATTTTTAAACAAAATTAATAATATAGAGACAATTCTCATATAAAAATATTTCACATAATCAACAAACTAAGTTTCTATCTTTCCTTCTCCATATCCCTCCAATACACTCTCTCCATCGAACTCAAACTCATACTCATCAAAGTTAACTCCTCTTAAAACTTAACCCATCAAAGTTTTCATCTTTTCCAAAAATATCCTTGATATAATTTAATCTGATTTTACTAAAGTTACAATCTCACCCCCATATTTTTAAAAACATTTTAGAAAAGACCCGCCTAGCGCCTAGGTGTCACTCCCCCCGGAGTAGCAAAAATAGGGAAAATTTAAAAATTTCCTTTTTGGATCTGTGGATACGTTACAAGTTGGAATTAGCTTGCGTAGCCGTAACCCTCATAATCGTCCCCTTCTATGTAATCCTCCCCGGTGTAGCCCTCTGCTGTGTAGTCATCGCCGGTATAATCTCCCCCAGTTTGGTCACCATCTGCTATATTGTTGAAATCTGGAAAAGCTGAATAGGGATGGTCTAGTGGCATAAAATGCCATCAGCTTCAAAAGCCGAGTGAGTATGGAACCTCAAGTGGTATCGATTATAACAATATATAATATAACAACATTTAAAAGGATTATTATTCCAAACACAATAAAAATGTTTATAGAGGCCATAAGCTACAACTAGGCAATCCATCATCAAGAGTATAAAACTGGACTAGAAAGAAGAGGGTAACCCAAAACACGATACTTCAACTGACAATACTTGAATCTCTGAACCACGCCACCTCTGTTGTCAAAATCGTACGATTCGCGATACGAATCTTACGATTCGATACGATTCATCATGAAAACGATATGTATCGATGCACGAATCGAACATGTAAAAGAATCTAAGGTGAATCTTACGATTCGCAAGTGAATCTTACGATTCGATTCGCGATTCTTACGATTCACTTGACTGCTAGGCACAAAACTTAATTGTTTAAATTTTTTTGTTTTTTTGTTTTTCAATTTTTTTTTTTAAAATTGATTACCAACCCTCTTTTAAACCACTTAGGATATGTTTATACAAGCCTAGAACAAAAAGGATATGTTTATACAAGCCTAGAAAAGAAAAGAATATGTTTATATGGTTTTTTTAATTTGTTACCGAATCTTACGATTCACGATTCGCGAATCCCGATTCGATTCACATGTATCATTTCGATTCACGATACGAATCCCGATTTGACAACTATGCACGCCACATCTTAACGACCGTACTCTCGGCTCATTCCGAATCACCTACAAATTCAGAGTTAACTGTGCCCTGCTAGCCATCTATCTGTGCTCTACTAGCCGTCTATCCATGCTCCACTAGTCGTCTATCCGCGCTTTACTAGCCGTCTATTTCCCATCCGCACCCTAGTGGCCCTCTATTTAGCCATACGCGCCCTAGTGGCCACCCGCTATACCCAAAACCATGATTACCCAAACTGATCCCCGCGACTGACAATCACAACTGACATGCATGCAGATTCCGATGACATGCACGATATGCGAACCGAACAACCAGAACACCTCCAGTTGATGTAGAAGTAATTAATGCGTGGAAAGTATGAGTCATAGAAACATCGACTGTCGGACAGATAGAGTTTGTAGACAGCGTGAAGTAGCATAATTATCTCAGACTTCTCAGTTCATAATTCTCATAAGTATAGGTTGATTAGGTTCGTTGTTGAAATACACAAGGGAAACAACAAGGCCTTCTAAGGTTTGTCGCACGCGAGTGCTTGGGTTCCTTGAGCGCTTGCGCTCAGTAGAATTGGGATTCTCAGTTTATCGTTACAAGATGTTTTCTCCTTCTAAAGATAAGCCTTCCAAATTACCGAATATGCAAAAGAGTCCAAGGGCGTGTTTGATGTCACCCCCCGACATAGCAAAAATAGAGAAAATTTGAATTTCCATTTTGGATTCGTAGGCCATGACAAGTTGAGTTACCACATTGTCCACTAAATAACCATAAACATATACAATTGCAAGGGAAGCTAATGATATAATATAATAGAAACCTTAATCTCATCTTATTACCAATAGCGAAAGCTTACAATGTAACGGCCTACTTGGCTTCAGTCTGACAAATACATAATTCATAAAGTTCCTTGCGGATTAGAGTACATAGCGACAACTAACATAACTAATAGGTACAAAATATCCAAATTCTGCAATTATCTTCAAGTCTTCCGTTTGACTCTAATTACCTTGTGCTCTATAGCACTTCTTCCTCAATCTCGCCTACCTGTCTAACAATACCTGGAAAGATCTGGACGTTGGAATGTCCAGGGCGTAGCCATCAACTTGAATACAAGCTGAGTAAGCATTATAACCATGAAGCACACCCAATATATATATATATATATAAGCCCACCACTCAACTCATGACATCGTTCAACATCTTAGGACGCGGTTAATCTCTTATTTGCATGACGTTGCTCACACGTGCATAACAGAATTATCAACAATAATCATTTAGATTTCATATAGGAAACACACAGCATAACATGCGTATTTCATATCACAAGAATATAACTCAATTCACAACATGTTATTACAAATGCTCATTCCTCATTTTGATAGTCAATGTGTGTCCAATGCAACCTACCCAATATACTCTTGTCACGTCTCCAATAGAACCTATACCTCTACTGTGCATCTACACTGACCCTTACATCACTCATTACCCGACCGGATGTGTGTACCATCATTGGCTAATCAGCATAGATGAATCATTGTCGGCTAGTCAGCACAGACGAATAATACAGTAGCAACTAAACTATTTCACAATCAACTTTGTTTCACAATCAGCTTGTCTTGCTATAACCAGCACGTCGGCCATATACCGCACAAACGTGCGTACCATCGCTGCCATATATCGCGCAGACGAATACCACATTAGAGAGTACTACTTGTTTCGCACAGCACGATGGCCATATACCGCTCAGTCATGTATACCATCATCTGCCATATACGGCACAAATGAATAGTATATAGGTAACTAACTGTAAACAGCACGTTGGCCATATACCGCGCAGACGTGTGTACCATCGTTGGCCATATATAGTGCAGACGAATAATACATTAGAGTACCAACTGCCACCCACAGCATGACGGCCATATACCGGACAATCATGTATACCTTCGCTGGCCATATACCACGCAGGCGAATGGTATAATAGCGGCTCCTAACTGTTCTTTCGCCGTAGCGACCACGAACCTTCCACAACTGATGATAACTTCAACTTAATTGTCACATTCCCATAAGTACTTATTATCTGGAAAAGGTCTTCCAATCGTACCGACTTATAACTCTAACTGATCGAAGTTACCGACAACAATATACTTGTATTGATGTGAAATACAAGTCCTCGAATCATTATAAAGCGGTAACGTTCAATATCTCTTCATTTCTCATTTACAGAATTACAGGCATAGTATCGTCTAACATACTCAACTTAACATAATCGCAACATGGTATTGTTATAGCCGTAAACGGACCATTATCGTCACTGCATACATACTTACAACATGCGATACAATGTTTATGGCACAAGGAACATCATGCGTCAACATATAAAATCTAAGGTACAATATCTCATAGCATAGAGTACAACATACTGTCTTTGGGCTTAAGGTACAATATAAAATAGCATAGGAACAACATAGTATAGCTAGGGTACAACATAGCATAGCATATGATACAATGTAGTATAGCATAGGGTACAACGTAGTATTGCATAGGATACAACATATAATAGTTGGGTGTAAAGTACAATAGTACATAACATAGGGTACAATATATAGCTGTTGGGTAAAAGGTACAACAATACATAGTATGATATGAGTTCCAACGTAGCATAGCATAAGGTACAACGTAGCATAGCATAGGTACAAGGTAGTATGGCATAGGTAATATGTAGTATAGCATATGTACAAGGTAGTATAGCATATTTCATTCACGGAACGCGTTTTGGTTAATGTTTGTGAAATCTTTCCTCTCAAACCCTCCTATGATTTATCTAAGATTCAAGACGACTTAGATATACATGTACACACATGTGAATTAAGGTGTACAGTGTGGATGAGTGCTAGGGTTTTGGAGAGGTGAGGTGTATGAGGGGCCTATAGAGTTCATACGGTTCATGGGGTCTGAAGGTTCAAAGCATATAGATTTACAGATCTTTCTAAATCTTTTGATTTTCTAGGCATATGCTGGGAAGTATGGGGTGATGTCATTGATGATGTCACCCATGTCCACGGGTGTGCGTGCCATTGCGATCTACGTGCAAAACTAACAGGTAGACTGTGAATATTAACACCGGTTTGACACAGATAAAATGTTAATATAAATATAACATATAAAACATACATATATAAATATTACACAACCATTTAGAATATTAATTACGATATATATACCCGATTAATTACAAATATTAAGTACACTTATATTATAAGTACAACTATTAATATTTATATACACATACACATCAGCTTGAAATATTAGTACAAATATATACTATTAATACTAATAGACATACTTTAAATAATACAGTATTAATATATTTATATACAAATACTATAAATACAACTATGAATCCTATTAGAAAAATTATAGGAAAATCGCAGGTATTACATTGATAACCCAATTAAGTGTTGAAAATGAAAATTTTAAATACTTAATCTCTTTCAGTGCGTTTGATAATGTACCACTTAATTGAAAACAAAGCGAAAAATCCACTGAAAACTTTTAAGTGAAAAAATTCTACTGAAAATAATCATTGAATGCATTCTTTTTCAGTACTTGAAACATTGTTTTCAGTATTGCAAATTCAATAGTTTAATTTTTCAGTACTTAAAATCAGCACTTAATTTTCAGAGTTATCAAATGGACCCTAAAACATGCATATTATTACAAGAATTCAACATGCAAGCTTCAGGTGGTGCATGCAAGACTCGTACAGTCTCGGAGTCATAGTACAACATATTATGCAAAGAATTACAGGTACATGCAAACAATGAATGACATAGTCTGATTAATGGAGTATGCGAACACTTGAGCTATGCGATCGCTCAAGCTTACTGGCTTCAAAATGCACGAGCGCTCAAGTCATGCGAGCGCTCATGCCTTCTTGCATGGTCATGCTCAAGTGCTTGCAAGGTGCAATTGCTTGGGGGTTAGGTCCGTCGAGCAGGTAAGCGCTTGCTATGTGTGAGCGCTTAAGGGTTTGTTATAGCGTACATGTGAGCGCTCAGGATATGCGACCACTCAAGAGTTGCATTTAGTCAGCTAGAGCGCTTGCGTAGTGCGAGCGATCGGGGGTCCGTCTTCTGCTATGAAGCGGACAGCTTGCATGCAAGTTGGTGGGGGTGTACATAGGACTCTTGCATGTTGTGTAAACTACATAAAAACTGTAAATAAAGGTTACCCAAGTTAGATAGAACACTCACAATAGTGTGGATGAGGTTGGATGATGCAAATATGGGTCTGTGTGAGTCTTTGGAGCTTGAAGCTTGCTTCAATGGAGGCTTACCTCTTTCTTCTTCGTTCTTCCTCTTTTTCAGTCTTGATCTTCTTCCTTTTTATTCTTCTTGATTTTCTTCTTGTTTTCAGTCACAAAGTAGGAGTGTGTGTAGAATTGTATGTGTGGAAGTTTGATCATCACATGCATGGGGTGCGTGTGTGTGTTTATGCATGAGAGAGAAACACACTCTCTCTCTACAGCTCTCTATGGAAAATCTATATATAAAAAATGCAGAGAAAGGGGGACTCTTTATAGGCAAATGGGAGGGACAATTGTTTAGCTGTGAAAACACAGCACGAGCGCTTGCGCTCGGCTGATGTGAGTGTTTGCTCAAGCGCTCGGGTTGAGCTTTTCTACAAGGGTTCAAAAGGTTCAATACATGCATCCATAATAGTCATACTAAGAACAAAGGGTTGGATTACTGAAGTCATAAACATATGGATATTAATCTATGAAGCACCGACACTCTGTATTGGCCCTTGTATTAGTATCTGGCGCGTATCCGACATTGACATGTTTTGGACATGTGTCGGATACCCAAAAAAGCGAGTCTAATTTTTTTATTCTCTTTTCTTGATCCGACATGTTGGCGACACACCCGGGACATGCTACCGACACACACGGGACACGCAAATTGGTATTCTTCTTTTGTTCTCTCTTCTTGTAGCTAAAAATCTAAAAATTTTATGGATGGAACTCATCCCTAAATAAAACATTAGGGTTTTTCAATCTAGGGTTTTTGTTTATGCATACTAAAGTTGTAGTTTTTCAGTTTAGGGGTTTCAACTTCAAATTAGGGTTGGATATTTGATGTATATGTTTTATAGTGTTGTCTATTAGGGTTTATTGAATGTTGAAGAATGCTATTAGCCTATTAATGAATATTTTTTTGAATTTTATTCATTGGCTTTGTTGTTATTGATAATGTCATAATATTGTGGTGATTTATGTGCTTTTATGCTAATTTTGATTAAAGATGGTAAAATATATATTAAAAAACATTTAAATAAAAATCGTGTCCCCGACATATCGTATCATGCTTTTTTGAGAAATATTGTGTGGACGTATTCGTGTCATGTTGGTTTCGCGTGTCGGTGCTTCTTAGGATATTATTATGGGAAAAATACATAGAAAAATTTGGGAAATATAGGAAATTTACAGGTGCTACACTAGGTCCGCTTAATCTCCTGGGTGAGTTTTACTAACCCTTGGGGTAAAATCGCAGTGGCCAGGCTAGGCGGTTGCCTAGGTCGATTTTTAGAACACTGCCCGTTAGAATGAGTACTTTAGGCACTTTACAAGAGTCCATGTAACATAGCTGTTGTGCCAAATGCCAGTGATTTGTGAATGAGATTTATCTTCTCTTGGGTACGAATGCTTGAGAACCTAGCTTCCTCTATTTCCCATGACGACGATTCAGATTTTTCTGCCCATTCAAGTACTTCAGAGCCTCATGATCCGAGTATAAAACAAATTCCCGTTGATGTAAATACTCTTTCCAATGGGAGATGGCACGCACAATCGCATAAAATTCCACGTCGTAAGTTGAATATCTCAGCCTTGAACCACTTAACTTCTCACTAAAGAATGCCACAGGCTTCCCTTTTTGACTAAGTACATCCCCAATTCCAATTTTTGAAGCGTCACAATGCAACTCGAAAACTTTGGTGAAATCTGGTAGAGAAATGACAGGTGATTTTGCCAACTTCTGTTTAATGGCTTTATAGCTTTCTTCGGCTGCTTCAGTGCACTTAAACATTCCTTTCTTCATACAATCAGTTATCGGGGCAACTAGAGAGCTAAAATTTCGAATGAAGCAGCGATAGAGAGAAGCTAAACCATGAAAGCTGCGCACCTGATGGATGTTTGTAGGAGTTGGCCAATCTCGAACAGCCTGCACCTTGGATTTATCGGGCCAAATTCCCTGAGACGAGACTTCATAACCCAAGAACAGAACATGGTCCGTCAAAAAGCTGCACTTCTTTAAGTTAACATATAGTTTTTGTTCTCGCAAAGTAGTCAAAGCTGCACTTCTTTAAGTTAACATATAGTAAATACTGGTGGTACTGCTCCAATGAATCACCATGCACAAGTATATCATGAAAGCACACCACTACAAACTTCCCGATATAAGGCTTCAAAACAAGATTCATCACGCGCATAAAAGTACTTGGCGAATTTGACAATCCAAATGGCATTACTAGCCATTCATATAACCCCTCACGAGTTTTGAACACAGTCTTCCACTCATCACTTGGATGAATTCTTATTTGGTGATACCCACTCTTAAGGTCAATCTTCGAGAAAATTTTAGAACCAGAAAGATGATCTAACATACTCCCTCCGTCCCAAATTGCTGGGCACTCTTTCTATTTTGGGTTGTCCCAAAATGTTAGTCCATGTTGAAAAGTCAACACAACAAATTTTGAATCTTTATTGTTTTGCTCTTTCTTTTTTCACACCCCCAACTAATCTAAATGCATTTATGAGGGGCAAGTTTGGAAAGTTGGAGCATAAAAAGTTTGACAAAAGTACAATTATTGTGTTCCCTTAAAAAGTTGGATTCCCCAAAAGTGCCAAGCAATTTGGGACAGAGGGAGTATCATCTAGACGAGGAATAGGGAACCTATATTTGACAGTGATTTTATTTATGGCTCTACTGTCAATACACATTCTCCAACTCCCGTCTTTTTTTTGGAACGAGTATGGCCGGGACAGCACACAGACTCATACTTTCACGCACATAACCCATTTCCAACAACTCCATGACTTGCCTATTAAGCTCTTCATGCTCTTTAGGACTCATTCTATAATGGGCTTTATTAGGCAAGGTGGCTCCGGGAACTAGATCAAGGTGATGTTGAACATCTCTCATAGGAGGAAGCCCGGGAGGCAAGTTTTGAGGCATAACATTTGCGAATTCTTCTAAAATTGGCTGGACAGCAGGTGGAAAATCAGTCCCCTGTGGCTTTTCTTTACCCACCAAGACATATACTACACCACTTTTCTCCACCTCTTCCTCAAATTTAGCCTTTGAGAGTAAATTAACACCCTCCCCTTGCTTAGGTTTAGGTATAACTTCCTCTTTTGATGGGACTAAAATTATTTTCTTCTCATCTTTATAGAAGATGTAAGTGTTTTTCCAGCGATCATGAATCACTTTATTATCAAACTGCCAAGGCCTACCAAATAATATATGGCATGCATCCATTGTTACAATGTCACGCCACACTTTATCAAAATATCTATTTCTAATTGACAAGTCAACTAAGCATCATTTATTGAGACTTACCTCGTTACCTTTCTTAAACCAAGAAAGTTTGTAGGGATGAGGGTGAGTCTCAATCTTCAAATTCAGCTTTGTGGCTGCCTCTTGTGAAATGATGTTTTTACAATTTCCACTATCAATGATTAGCTTACAAACACACTGAGAAACAGTGCAAGTGGTCTGGAACACATTGTGGTGGATCCAATCCTTATCATCCTTACTTCGTGGTGTGATAAGAACCTTGCGCAACACAAGACACGGCTCCATCATCTCCTTTAATCATGGCATCTTCATCATCCTCATCACAGTAGGGATTATCATCGTCTTGTGGCTGCTCCTCTTCTTCTTGATGATCTTCCACAAACAATTGCTTTCCTTCATGTCTGCCCGCTTTCCGACAGTATGAGGATTTGTGCCCTGGGTCTCCACATTTGTAACACTTAATCCCTGCCCCACTAGTTTGTGGTTTAGGATTAGATGTCCCAACATTTTGTCGTGTCTGAGTATTGGTGCTGTTCTTTTGAGTTCCAATTAGTGTGGAATGATTGCCTGCATTAGACCCTTGAGATTGCCCCCTACCAACCATACGACTAGAATTGGATTGGTTGTAGGCTGCTCTGGTTGAGCCCTTCCTTGCTGAATTTCTGCAGCTTTAACACGCTGATATGCTTGTGAGACATTCCAAATATCTTCCTGGTTCAAAACATCTTGCAAACCAGTCTGCAATCCGCCAATATAGCGTGCAACCTTTTGCGCTTCCCTCTCATTTAATTCATTTCGAAGCACAAGATCATAAAATTCTTCTGTATACTCGTCAACACTCTTCCCCTTTGCTGGCAATTTTGTAATCTCTGATATATTAACTGAGTGTAATTATACGGAAGAAATGTTTCACTAAGCTTCTTACGCATTTTATCCTAGTTATCTATCCTTGTTTTTCCTTGCCTTTGATGCGTCATATTGAGCTGATCCCACCAAGCGGAGGCTCTTCCACGCAGCGTCACCTTCTTATTATCGGGTACATCCTTCAAAATCAAATGCTCTTTTTACAGTAGACAACTAATCACTAAAACCTTCCCCATTGAGATCCCCTCTAAATTCTGGTATCCCCTCCTTAAATCCACCATCCCAATGCCAGTTATCAAACGGAATAGGCGTTGGTCGTCGCGGAATGTTCATGTGAAAAAGATTTTCAAATTCCTCATGTGGATAGTCCTCCCCTCAGATTCATGGCCATCTTGAGAAGGATTCCCTCCTTGGGCAACGCGCTGGGTTAAAGCTTCCATCTGCCTTCTCAAGTCTTCAATCATACCGATCACGAGTTGTTGATCAATGGCTACGTTCTGATTTGGTTAAGCGGCTGGCCCACGAGGCTGGTTTCTTCTCCAGGGAGGCATCTTCCAATACCAAAAAGTCTCCACTCAATTCCAAAGAATTAGACCTTTGCTTTGATACCAACTGATGTAGTTCAGGTAAGATTTAAAGAGAGTAAGAAGGAGAAATCAGGGAGCTAATTCTAACTGAGAGTGTAGCTAGAACACCCAAACTCAATCCCTAAGAAAAAGGGAGATAAAAGCCACTAAGTTGGCTGTAGTTGTATTAAAAAATGTATTGAGAAACCTAAAAGGCTACATCTTGTATTACTGTATTGAGATATTACTGTATTGAGATAACATTACAAGCCTCCCAACCTGTAATACCCGCTCCCGCGGTTTATCTTTAATATTGCTTTAGCATGCATAATCATGAGTTAATGATAATTATAGTGTTATGTGGCACATATTGGAAGTGGGTTTAACTCGCTAAGTTGTTTTTGGGTGTCCAATTGGGAACCCAAATTTGGCCAGTATGGCAATCCCAAGTTGGGATATGTGTTGATGGGTCCCACTTGAGATGGGACAGTAATATGTGGAACACCCTATGTGCCTAAATGTTTATTAAGGCTTAAATGATTTATTATTTGATTGTTAATAATATCATGTTATTAGATAGTGACCACTTTTGGGGTTAATTAGGGGTACCTTTGTGAGCACGAATTGAACACGTTTCATAATTAGTAGGCTAATTAGCAACTTCATATAATTATATGGGACCACTTATGGGACCCATGCGAGACATAGACAAACACCCATTTACGTTTGGGATAGTCCTAATACAGTTCCGTAATAGCAAGGGTATAATTGTAAAGCTATTAAAACTTTTGTGGATGTTAGAATAGAAATGGAAGATTTTTAATAACAAGACGTGTGGCTTGTGACTCAGTAGGAGTCTAAGCCTTCTTCATCATTACTTTACAATCAAAAACATTTACAGAGAGGGTTCGTCCGAGAATTATGACGGTAAGATGGTGACGCTTTCGACGTCGATTGACGTGCTTAACGACGTTGGTTTTTAAAACAGGCTATATATTCGGACTCCTAGAGGTGAGTCTAACCTGTTGGTACTAATATTATTGAGTTCTGTGATAGTTTTTCTGCGACCCATTTTGGGGTTTAAGCTCATAACTTGTAATTTATGTATAGGATTTGTACCTGGTTTTTGTAGGGCTTTAATCTGTTGAGTATTTTGTTTTATTATTTTAGTATTGGGTGTTTTATATAGTTGGGTATGATTTAGAGGACTACTTTGTAATATTTTATTTTGTTCTTTCTAATTCTGTGTTAATAAAAGATAGAGAGTAACGATAGTTCTCTCTAAGTTTTGGTGGAAATATTGTCCAACATGGTATCAGAGCCACCCTAACTAGGGTTTCTCACCACCATCATAACCTCCTCTCATTGCCAAACACCACCATCACCACCATCATAACTGCGCCGCAACATCCAGACCACCACCAGTCTGCGCCGAACCCTAACAGACCACCCTCCAGCCTGCGCCGCCACTTTACCCAGCCATCAACACTTGCGCCGAGCCCTCACCAGGCCTCCCAGGCTGGACTGACTTCTCTCAATCCAATAAATCTTCATCAGTCAGCCCTGGACTGACTTTATCTTCTATCTTCACTCCATAAAATCTGTTTTCTTCGGATTAACTACAAGCTGCCCAATCTGCAGTGCTGATTGACCTTTCCAGAGTTTGTATTTAAGTCCGTAATCGGACAAATGATCTGTCCATAGATTGGATATTAGACGACTAGGTTTACCTTCTCAGCCGTGTGTTGTTGTTAAGACCAAGAGTTGTTCTCAACATGTCGAAAGAAGATTTGGAGATCGGAAAGTCCTCAACAACCAATACAGGAGTTGTGAGTTCTCCAATAGGTAATGAGAGGCATTCCCTCATCACCGAGAACCCAGGTTCAAAAATCACCACTGTTCTATTCAATGGTGAAAACTATATCTCTTGGTCTCAGTCTGCCACTTTTTGGCTCCGGAGTAGAGCAAAGTTTGGCTATGTTGATGGCACGATCAAGGCACCTAGTCGTGAGGATCCCACTTATGCCAAGTGGGAGACCGATAATTATCTTGTGATGAGTTGGCTGGTTCACTCTATGGAACCTACAATTGCCCAATTCTTTCTAGAGATGGAAACTGCACAAGATATCTGGGATACTCTCGCTCAGACGTATGCTCGAAAAGGTAATGTTGCTCAAGTTTATGAACTTCGTAGAAGTATTGAGGCTGAAATTCAGGGGGAGCGTACTACACTCCAATATTATACCTCACTGTCCACGATGTGGAAACGTCTTGATCATTTGAAGAATTACCATCCTGTTTGCCCCACCGATGCAGCTAGCTTTAAGGATTATCTTGAGAGTGAGAGAATTTTCAAATTTTTAGCTGGCCTCAACTCCGAGTTTGATCAGGTGAGGAGTCGGGTTCTTGGAATGGAACCATTACCTAATCTTCGGGAAGCGTTTGCTTACATTCAGAATGAGGAGAGTCGCCGATCAGCTATGCTTCCTTCCACCACTACTGATAGGTCAGCCTTGATTTCCTCCAACCAGCGATGGGGTAAGGGTCCGTATCTTCCAAAGAACCAAAATGATGAGACTGTGGAAGACAAGAGTAAGCAGTTCTGTGATTACTGCAATAGGCCTTATCATACTCGTCAAACATGCTGGAAGCTTCATGGCCGTCCTCCCTTGGCGAAAGGAAGGGGGGGTGGCCGGGTTGGTGGTCGAAACGGTAGCAGGGGAAGTGGACCCCGGGCTAATTTGACCTCTGGACTGGATCCTAGTTACCCAGAGGAGTCACCGTCCCCTTCTCCTACCACTGGGAGTATTAGCAGTTCTGATTTGGAGACACTGAGGAGGATTATGGCACAATTGGATGCTCCTACAAGATCTTCTACCTCTTTTGCCCAAGCAGGTAATTTTGCTAATTTTACAAGTGCCTTACATTCTTATTATCAACAACCATGGATTATTGATTCCGGGGCTTCTGATCATATGACTGTTCTGTCCTCTGTTTTCTCTACTTATACTCCCTGTTCAGGTAAAGATAAAGTTAGAACCGCAGATGGTAATTTTTCTTCTATTTCTGGTAAAGGTGTCATTCATGCCTCTAACTCAATGTCTTTATCTTCCGTTCTTCATGTTCCTAATTTTTCAACAAATCTTCTTTCCATTAGTAAAATCACTCGCGATCTTAATTGCTGTGTAACTTTTTTCCCGTCTCACAGTGTTTTTCAGGACCTCTCCACAAAGAAGAAGATTGGCAGTGGTAGGGAATCTAATGGACTCTATTATCTGATGCCTAATGAACCTGAGAATGGAAGTTTAACCAGGATCATTCATTGAGGGAGACTCTTCCTAAAGAGGCTTGGCTGTGGCACCAGAGACTAGGACATCCTCCTTTTTCACTTCTTAGTCATTTATTTCCTTCTTTAATAAACAATAAGACTATTTCTGATGTTTTTTGTGAGGCATGTGAACTTGGCAAACATCAT
Organism: Hydrangea macrophylla; assembly: GCA_033977485.1. Lineage (NCBI taxonomy): Eukaryota > Viridiplantae > Streptophyta > Magnoliopsida > Cornales > Hydrangeaceae > Hydrangea > Hydrangea macrophylla. The sequence continues at coordinate 42,751,856 of CM066984.1, read as the reverse complement.
CGTGCCACTTTTAAGTTAGTTTGAATAAAAGCTCTAGTCCTTTTCAGATTATTCATACTGATGTGTGGGGTCCATCTCATAGTTCTACTTTGAATGGTTACAAGTGGTGTGTTACTTTTATTGACGATTTTTCACGTACTACTTGGGTGTATTTGATGAAAGACAAGAATGAGGTGTTTTCTATTTTTAAGACCTTTCACAAAATGATTTGCACTCAATTTAGTACGACAGTCAAAATTATCCGTTTTGACAAAGGAGGAGAATATATTTATGGTGGTCTTCAAGCCTATTTTTCAGAACATGGCATGATTCACCAAACCTCATGCACTAACACTCCTCAACAGAACGGAGTTGCAGAGAGAAAGAATCGTCATTTGTTGGAAACTGCTAGGTCAATGATTTTTTCGATGCAGGTTCCAAAGTCGTATTGGGGGGAGGCAGTTTTAACGGCTGCCTACCTCATCAACAGACTACCCACTCGTGTCCTAGATAAGAAATCCCCTATCCAAATTCTCCTTAATCCGTCGTCCATGTTTGTCATTCCTCCTAAAGTATTTGGGTGTGTTTGTTTTGTGCACAACCATTCTCCGTCCCGAAAAAAGTTAGATCCTCGAGCCCTTAAGTGTGTCTTCCTTGGTTATTCTCCTACTCAAAAGGGGTACAAGTGCTATCACCCTCCTACTCGTAAATGGTATGTCTCTATGGATGTCACATTCCATGAGACTCACCCTTACTTTCAGTCACCACAGTCTCTACAGTCACCTCTTCAGGGGGAGAGAGAGTGTGAGGAAGAGATGCCAATTGCTATTATATGTAATGAGGAGGAGGAGGGAGTTGAAAATGAGGGAGAAGGGAGAGACAGTGAGGGAGAAAACAAAGAGGAAAATGAGGGAGAGAAGGGAGAAAGAGTACCAACTGAAAAAAGGGGGAAAGAGAAAGAGTTGCTAACTTACTCAAAGAACAAGGAGAGGAAGCGGTTTGGGGCATCATATATGGAGGTTGTTTCTTTCCCTTCATTACAGCCAATTACTTCTAGTGATGATGGTCCAGGTATTTCAAATACTCCAACTCTTGTTACTGATTCTAGTGATGATTTAGACATTCCTATTGCTCATCGAAAGGGCACTAGGGCATGTACTAAACATCCTCTTTCTAATTTTGTGTCATACACTCGTCTGTCTCCATCCTATAGAGCTTTTGTGTCCAACTTTCCTCTGTCTCTATTCCTAATCATGTCCAGGAAGCTATGTCTGATCCTAAATGGAAGTCCGCCATGATTGAAGAGATGAAAGCACTCTCGAAAAATGGCACTTGGGAATTAGCAGAACTACCTCGAGGGAAGAAGACGGTAGGGTGCACTTGGGTGTTTACTGTGAAACACAAGGCCGATGGGACAATTGAGAGGTACAAAGCCAGATTGGTGGCTAAGGGATTTACTCAGACTTATGGGGTAGATTACCAAGAGACATTTGCTCCGGTGGCCAAGATGAATTCTATAAGAATTTTGCTGTCTCTCGCAGCAAATTTGGAGTGGCCATTGCATCAGTTTGATGTAAAGAATGCATTCCTACATGGTGACTTAGAAGAAGAGGTTTATATGGATGTACCTCCAGGCTTTGAAGATACAAAGACAAGAGGAAAAGTGTGCCGTCTCCGGAAGTCGTTGTACGGCCTCAAGCAGTCACCTAGAGCGTGGTTTGATCGTTTTTCACAGGCGATGCTCAGGTATGGGTTTAGACAAAGCCAAGGTGACCATACTCTCTTTTTAAGCATTCGTCAGAAGGTAAAGTCACTGCTTTGATCGTTTATGTTGATGACATTGTTCTCCAGTTTATGTTGATGACATTGTTCTCACTGGAGATGATCTGGAAGAGATGGGGAAGCTAAAAAATTACCTAGCTAAGGAATTTGAGATTAAGGATTTGGGGAACTTAAAGTATTTCTTGGGAATAGAGGTAGCAAGATCTAGTGATGGAATATTTATATCACAGAGACAGTATGTGTTAGATTTGCTACAAGAAACAGGTATGCTAGGTAGAAGAGCAGCTGATACACCCATGGATCCGAATTTGAAACTTGGGGATGATTCAAGTGGCGAACCAGTTGATAAGGGAAGATATCAGAGAATGGTTGGTAAATTGATTTATTTGTCTCACACAAGGCCAGATATTGCCTTCGCAGTAAGTGTGGTAAGTCAATTTATGCATTCTCCTAGACAGATTCATCTTGATGCTGTCTTTCGTATTGTGAGGTATCTCAAGTCAGCTCTAGGGAAAGGGTTGTTCTTTGGTAAGCATAAGCACACTCAAGTTGAAGTCTTTATAGATGCAGATTGGGCAGGGTCAGTGACAGACAGAAGGTCAACCACGGGTTATTGTTCCTTTGTTGGGGGGAATCTGGTTACGTGGAGAAGCAAAAAGCAACCCGTAGTGGCTCGATCTAGTGCTGAAGCAGAATTTAGAGCTATGGCACAAGGAGTGTGTGAGTTATTATGGATTCAGATTATTCTAACTGATTTGGGGTTTAAGCCTGAAGACTCAATGAAGTTGTACTGTGACAACAAAGCTGCTATTGATATTGCTCACAATCCTGTTCAGCATGACAGAACTAAACATGTGGAAATTGATCGTCACTTCATCAAGGAGAAGTTATGTAGTGGGAATATCTGCACTCCCTTTGTGAAATCCGGAGAACAGTTAGCTGATGTTCTCACTAAGAGTCTTTCTAGTAGATCTTTTCATTTTATTCTTAGCAAGCTGGGTATGAGGGATATCTTCGCACCAGCTTGAGGGGGAGTGTTGAGTATTTTGTTTTATTATTTTAGTATTGGGTGTTTTATATAGTTGGGTATGATTTAGAGGACTACTTTGTAATATTTTATTTTGTTCTTTCTAATTCTGTGTTAATAAAAGATAGAGAGTAACGATAGTTCTCTCTAAGTTTTGGTGGAAATATTGTCCAACATAATCTCACAATTAGGAGCGAAACCCAAGAGGTGAGTGATGTTAATTTTGATATTTGTATGATTTTCATGTTGGGTTCAATTGTGATGCCAAAGCATGCCTAATTTGCTTAATTTAATTTATTTAGTTTATTATTGGGCAAAATTCATGTGGCTAAATTAGGCCCAATTTATTTGTGAAAGCACGGTGTAATGATTAAATGAGCATGTTGAGTTGCCTATTTGGGTCAATGGAAATTGCTAGTTCTATACCACCATGAGGTAATCTTTGTGGTGACGACCATGGCCGCCAGAGGCCTATGGGACCGCACGTGTGAGGGCGTGGGTCATGACTAGTCACGTGGGCTTGGGGAGTGGAGCCGCAGGCTAGCCGGTAGTGGTGGGAGTGAACTAGTAATTGCCAGAGACTATAGTTCTTTGTAGTATGTTGAATTGAGCGTGTTTATTATCTATGTTCATGATTGGCATTGCTGACAAGCATATAGCTTATATATTGTAGTGGTTATTGAATAACCATCGTAGGTGATCGCGGCGAGGAATCGGGGAAGTGAGCTAGGAAGTGGCTTGGTTGGCTTATGGGTTTTGGGAGAGTTGTAACATTGTTAATAGCTACTTGCCTTATTAGTCCTAAACTTGCAATATAGTTGTAATCGGTTTTAATCTGGTTTACAGTGCGAGTCATACTTTGGTTGGTTTAAGACTTATATAATATTTCTAGTTAAGCTTTAAATTTTAGTCGGGTTGTAACTTAACTCCTGTAATATGTGGTTGAACTGTGTTAGTTGGGATTGTGTTTTATCGTAGTGTTGCTATGTCTAATGTTATTGGATTGGGACGTTTGAACTTGAAGATTTATTTATTGGGTTGGTTGTAAATGGTTATATTTAGTATGTATTTAAAAACTCTTGCTTGAACTTGGAAACTCATGTTTGTGACTTTTGTATGACTCTAGATGGCTTTAAGCATTAGTGTTGATTTCAACTTGTGATTTGGTAATATTATATGAGAATTTACTAATTGTTAAAACATGTTTTTTTTTTTTTTGGCTAATTGCAAAGACAGAATACATGGAAACAGGTTTTATTATATGAGATTTACTCAACACTAAACTAGAAGCTTGGAGAGAAGCACTGGAGACTAGGGGGCTAAAGATAAGTAGGACGAAAACAGAATACATGGAATGTACTTTTAGCAACAGTGGAAATAGAGACAACGAAGCAATGAAGATCAAAGATCAGGAGATCCCAAAGAGGGAACACTTTCGCTATCTAGGTTCAATGATCAGTAGAGATGGAGAGATTGGTGATGACGTGACCCATAAAATTAAAGTGGGCTGGCTTAAGTGGAGGAGTTCTTTTGGAGTAATATGTGATCGGAGAATACCAGCAAAATTGAAAGGAAAATTTTATAGGCCAGCTATTAGGCCAGCTATGCTCTACGGGACAGAGTGTTGGGCAACTAAGAAACAACACATTAGCAAAGTGAGTGTAGCGGAGATGAGGATGCTAAGATGGATGTGTGGTAAGACTAGGAAAGATAAAATTAGAAATGAGTACATCCGAGAGACTGTAGGAGTGACACATATTGAGGATAAGTTGAGGGAGAATAGACTTAGATGGTTCGGCCATGTGCAACAAAGACCTGTAGATGCACCTATGCGAAAGAGTGATAAGATCGTAGTGCCTGGAATGGTTAGAGGGAGAGGCAGACCTAGACTGACTTGGGAATATGTAGTGCAACAAGATATGAATATATATAATTTAAATGAGCAGATAGCTCTTGATCGTGCAGAATGGAGAAAAAGGATTCATACAGCCGACCCCAATTGATTGGGACACAAGGCTTGGTTTGGTTTAGTTTGGTTTGGTTTAATTGCAAAGACAATGTTTTGTTTTTTTTTTTTAAATTGTTGAGCTTCTTTGGTTTTAGTTTATTTTAAACTTATTTTGGAACTTTAATCACTTGAGTTAAGCCTTGGTGGCGTGCTACATGTCCTAGGATCATCTGGGTGGTTCCGGGGCGTGACACAACCCCTATATTTATAGGGTGGAGATGGAGAAAATAATCTCACATCCCATGAATCATGGGATCACAATAAGATCAAATCATATCAAATCTTCCTAATATATATCCCACAATTATACGTATTACCATAATTGTGGGATTTACATTGCCATAATAATAAAGTCTCCTAAACCTTCCCAATGAGTCTTGTGATAATTTCGGAAACAATCTGTCTCTCTTTCACATTTCCAACTGAAGCAAAATAATCGGTAACAGTCAAGTCAGTCTGCTCGAGCTTGAAATACTGAGAGGACAAATCATACATCCGTGTTAAGTTGCTGGAGCAAAGAAGGTGATGATAGTCCTAAATTGCCTTACAAGAGGCCAAGTGATTGCATAGATCAGCAACCTCTGGTTTCATAGAGTTCCATAAGAGGGTCAGGAGTTGAGCATCCAAACGTTTCCACGCCTGAATAACTTTGTCGTCAGTGGCGGGAGGAGATCCAGTAAGATGTGCATCGTGGCCTAAGCCAGTAAGAGTCATAGTAATGGCGTTGGACCATTCTAGGAAGTTAAAACCATTCATCTTCCGATTCGTAAGTTGGGTAATAGTTTTGGACTCCATAGGGATGTCAGACGCAAAGAAGAATAACCAAACAGCCCTTAGGGAATAGAGCGAATGAACAGTACCGTGCATAGTGCGAATGAACAATACCAATGAACAGTGATGCGGCGGATGATGGTCGTTGCTAGGGTTAGGGTTTATGTCTAAAGAAAAAGGAGGAAATAAGATCAAATCCCCAAACAGATTTGACAAACCCTGTAAAAACTGAGACCAGCTTTTTCTTTAAATTCCACTTGAGATTCTCTCCGTTGATTAAGGCAATTTGAATAGGGAAATGGAGAAAATTGTGAGACGCTTCTTAGGTAGTGTAGAGCTGATTCGTGGATTAGAGAGACTAAATCTGAACGTAGAAAACAATTTAGAAAATTCAACATCAGTTCAACGAAAGAAGCAGGTTGCAGTTGAGAAGGCAGGGGCTGAAATACCCTGGCATGAACCTTACTTTAATATCCAGATAGCTGATGCTATTATCTTGAGGCTTCAACACTCAAAAGTCGAATTCCAATTGCATTGATTGATTATTTAAGTGCTTCAGTCTTCAGAAGATATGCCAGAAATGTACATGGGGATTTCAACGACAAGTGTGCCATATTTGATTGAGTATCAGATTGTCTCAGTTGATGTTATAGGCATAAGCCATGCAAACAGAACTAATTGGTATTTGTTTGTATTTTGTTTCTATTCTTTTTAAACTCGCACTTTATTTGCAAGGTCACTCAGGGACTATCAGTCCGAGTTTTTTTTTTCCTTGTATTTTTAGCTACATTAAAACATTGAATTAGTGGTTTTCTCCAAAAAGGCCATTAATATGGTTAATGTTGATCAACATTAAGTTTGAAGATATTTTTGAAGTCACTTTCTTGACTTTTGATTGATTAGCAGATATATTCTACCTTATTGGACGTGCGCTTATATTTCAGGAATCAGTGAATTGATCAGTTTGGAGTCCGATGATGAATCTGAAAACAGATGTGGGAGGGAGACTTTTGAGCAGAACAAAACAATGGATGCTGTTCTTGACATGGAAAAGGATCAAGAATTCAGCTCTCGATTCCTTGAATCAACCTTTGGTATGAGTAAGTTCATCCTGTATCTAAATTAATCTTTGGGTAAATATCACCTACCTCCCTTGAAGTTTTGCCTTAATACACTTACCATCCCTCACGTTTTAGGAATCTCACTTACCTCCCTTATTTTCGAATTAAGGCCAAACCTCAGGGGATTAGGAGATATTTACCCTTAATCTTTTGTGCACGGTTCTGCAATGTCTGGACTGGTCACAAATTGTGAAAATCCCTAGGAAATCATATGGAATTTGCTCTCACCATCTTGTTGTCAAACTCACGAGGGTGTTTACAGGAAATGATAATTTAACACAAATGTCCGGCAATAGTTCTTCATATCCAATTTTTTCAGAAGATGATTTCCCCCAGGTATTTTCTCTTGATGTAGGATGATAGTGGTTATGAATTAATGTTTTAATTTTTATTCTCTAAGTACCTGTTGCAGAGGTACGTTCCAGGCTGTCAATTTCATATATTGAGTTAAAATATTTGTGGTTTTTATTTATTTATTTATGCAATTGTTGGAATATATTTTGATTATAGTCAAACCTAATCACGGGTTTTTAGGAATAGATTGATTATGATTGATTGTAATCTGTTTATTTCCTTTCTTTATCTTTCCTTTTTTGGTTTTCTTAGTTTGTACATCAACCCATACATATTGGATGAATAATACATTGAAATTATTCCTCTCTTCTCTTTCTTTTTGGTATCAGAGCAAAACCTAGCCTCTCTCTTCCCACAACCTCACCCGCCGCACCACCTCCACCTCTCGGCGCAACCTTCCCAGCCACCACCACCCTTTGCCGCAAGTCCCCAGCCCCCCTCCACCTCTCGGCGACCCTCCCCAGCCCCTCCACCCTTCTCCGCAAGTCCCCAGCCACCCACAGCCCTCGCCGACTCTTCAGGGTCCCTCGCCGACACTTGTCGGCCCTCTGTTCATCAGCGGCAGCTTGTCCTGCTGCCGCCTGCCCCTCCGTGGGCCTCTTTCGCATCAGTGTGATGCATTAGAGCCTTAGTGCTCTTCTCCTCTTATTTGCCTCCGATTCTCTACAATTCTGTTGGCTTTTATCCGGATTCAGACATTCTAATATGACTGACGGTAAGGATTCAGACATTCTAATATGACTGACGGTAAGGACACTGCTACATCTATACGCCCAGATCTGTCGCTCTCCCAACACACCCCTGCTCATAGGGTTACGAGCGTGTTGTTGAATGGAAGGAATTTCGCTGCTTGGTCCCGTTCTTTTCGTCTTTATCTTGGAGGACGTGGCAAGTCTGGGTGGATATTGGGTACTGAACCGAAGCCGGCAATCTTTGATCCCGCATTTGCACAGTGGGATATTGACAACTGTACCATATTAGGGTGGTTATTTAACTCTATGGAGGATCGGATCTATCATATGTTCATGTTTCATGACACCGTTCACAATCTGTGGACTTCTTTGACTCAGATGTATGCCCATGAGTGCAATGACTCCCGTATCTTTGAGCTTTATCAGGAGGTTGCCCACGCATCTCAGCTTACATTGGGTCTTTCCGTTGCCGATTATTTTGGCTATCTTCAATCACGTTGGGAGGAATTGGCTCAGTATGAGCCCCTTAGTGAGTTTCCACCCGAGGCAGCCACCATTGCTCTTCGACGTCTCAATTGCCAGCACACATACCAGTTCCTGATGGGTTTAAAACCTGAGTTCGAATCTCTTCATACTCAGATTTTAAATACCTCACCTTTGCCCTCTTTATTTGAGGCCTTTGCCACTCTTGATGGTGATGAGCGTCGTCGACGCTTGATATCTCCTGCTTTACTTGAGCCATCCTCATTGCCGGACCAGATGGCTCTTGCTGCCCCGTCTGGACCTTACACCCGTCCTCCTGGTTCTGGTAATCGCCCATTCTGCATTCACTGTGGTATTCTTGGTCATGTCAAGGACCGTTGCTTCAAGCTTCATCTTGAACTTCGGGAGAAGCCTCCTCGCAATAAAGGAAGGGCCCCAGCTCGCACTGCTGCTATTGTTGAAACAACACCTACTCCGGATCTTCTCCAGCTATAGACTCAGATTGGTCAACTTCAGTCTCAATTGGGATCATTACTTCAGCAAGGTTCTTAATCTGGCATTATTCCCACTGCTACTCTGGCCTCAGGTACATCTTCTACTGCCCTCCATGTTGGGTCTAGCAACCGCTCTTGGATTCTGGATTCCGGTGCCAGTGATCATATGACTGGTGAGTTGTCTTTATTTTCCTCCTCTCTGGTCCCCATCTCCCAGTGTGTCCGGATTGCCGATGGGTCTACTATCTTTGTAAAAAGTAAAGGCGATATTTGTCTCTCTCCAAGTATCACTTTATCTTCTGTTCTTCATGTTCCTACATTTCCTTATAATCTTCTCTCAGTTAATCGTCTTGCCAAATCTCTCAATTGTGCAGTTGTGTTCTTACCTGATTGTTGTCTATTGCAGGACCGGATTTCGAAGAAGATTTTTGGCAAGGGATATGAGCGGAATGGCCTCTACTACTTCGGTGATCCACCTGGCGGGAGTTTCCGTTTGTCGTCTTCGAGTCTTCAGGCCTCAGTTTTGCCTAATTCAGAGTCATCTAAGTTGTCTAGTTTTTCTTTCGAGTCAATAAAATTGTGGCATGCCCGCTTTGGCCATGCTAACTTTAATTATCTTTGTCAACTTTTCCCATTATTAAATGAAGTTTGCCAGAAATTTAAATTTAGTTGTGTGGTGTGAATTATCTAAACATACTCGTTCTCAGTATATACCTCATATGCATCGTGCTCCATCTATGTTTGATATTATTCATACTGATGTATGGGGTCCTTCCCCAGTTACTGCTATTTCTGGGTACCGTTATTATGTTACATTCATTGATGACTACACTAGGTGCACATGGGTTTATTTGCTTAAAAAGAAATCTGAAGTTTTTTCCTTGTTCTCTAATTTTTTGCAAATGATTAAAACTCAATTTAGCACAGTGGTCCGTCATTTGCGTTCTGATAATGGTAGGGAATATATTACTAATGAATTTCGGGCTACGCTTAGTAAGCATGGCATTCTCCAAGAACTCACCTGTCCTTATACTCCAGAGCAGAATGGTGTAGCGGAACGAAAGAACCGCTCCATCATGTCTGTTGTTCAGTGTCTTTTTTGCGGGATGAATGTACCCAAATACTTCTGGCATTTAGCTGTTCTTACTGTCACTTTCCTTCTCAATCGAACTCCCAGTCGTGTCCTACAGGGCAAGGCACCAATGCAACTTCTTCAGCCCGACAAAACTCTCTTCCCTATTTTACCCCGTGTGTTTGGTTGTACCTGTTTTGTCCAGAATCGCAGTCCCACTTGGACCAAATTAGACAATAAAGCTGTTCGCTGCATCTTCCTGGGCTATTCACCTATGTCCAAAGGTTATTGGTGTTATGACCCAGTCACCCGTCATATGTATCATTAGGATGTTACGTTTCTGGAAGATACTCCATTTTTTGCAGGTTCTCAGTCTGTCTCTACTCCTTCTCCAGATGCCTTATCCGAAAATGTTGAGTTGCTTCCGCGTCCAGTTTCTCTATTTGAACCATCTCTGGAGACTTCCTCCTCCCTTCCTCCGGTCATTATCACCGCTCCCACTCAGGTGTATTCTCGCCGGCCTCCTGCTCAGACTCCACTTCCAAGATCTTCCACGGAATCTGGTAATGCTTCTACTCCTTTACCTACTAGACAATCCACCCGGCTTCGCCGTCCCCCTAACCGTTATGGCTTCACTGCTAGTACTAATCATCCTATTGCTCAGTATGTGTCTTACCAGGGCCTTTCAGACTCCTATTGCTCTTTTCTTAGTCAGGTTGATTCCACATCCATCCCTCGGTCTGTCTCTGAGGCACTTCAGGATCCACAGTGGGTAGCTGCCATGACTATGGAAATGGATGCGCTTCAACATAACCAGACTTGGGAACTTGTGTCTTTACCCCCAGGTGAGAAAATAGTTGGGTACAAGTGGGTCTTCACCATTAAATATCAGGCTGATGGTACTATTGAGCGATATAAGGCCCGTCTTATGGCTAAGGGCTTTACTTAGATTCCCGGGAAAGACTTCAGTGCTACCTTTGCTCTTGTAGCAAAATTGACTTCAGTTCGTCTTATTATCTCGCTGGCTGCCTCTTTCTCTTGGCCCTTGCACCAAATGGATGTTACAAATGCTTTCTTAAATGGGGATTTGGATGAAATTATCTATATGGATCCTCCACCTGGTTTTCGCGCTGAGGGGGAGTATTCAGGGAAGGTATGTCGTCTTCGGAAATCGTTATATGGACTTAAGCAATCTCCTCGAGCTTGGTTTAATCGGTTCAGTGATGTTATCTTATCTTTGGGTTTCACCCAGTGCCATTCTGATCATACTTGTTTTACGCATCGTCGATCTGATGGACGGACGGTTATTATACTAATATATGTGGATGATATTATTATTACCGGGGATGATGTTTCAGGTATTACTAAAGTCAAGAAGGCCCTTAGTCAATCCTTGAATGTTAAGGACTTGGGTTCCCTTCGATATTTTCTCGGGATAGAAGTTGCTCGATCTCGTCAGGGAATCTCACTCTCTCAACGAAAATATACTCTGGATCTTTTGCAAGATATAGGTATGATGGGGTGTCGTCCTACCTCCACCCCCATGCATCCTAATCATAAGCTGTCTATTGAGTCTGGGGAACTTCTTCCTGATGCTTCAGTATATCAGCGGCTTGTTGGTCGTCGTATCTATTTGATCAACACTAGACCAGATATTACATTTGCAGTAAGTGTAGTGAGTCAGTTTATGCATGTGCCCCGATCGTCTCACCTAGATGCTGTTCATCATATTCTTCGGTATCTCAAGACTTGTCCAGGTCTTGGATTATTTTACTCTGCAGGAACACAGTCTGGGGTGTCCTGCTTTACAGATGCAGACTATGCAGGATCTAAGAGTGATCGTCGGTCCACATTTGGGTTCTGCACGTTCTATGGGAATCATCTTATCTCATGGAAAAGCAAGAAACAAGCTGTGGTTTCTCGTTCTTCCGCTGAGGCAGAGTATCGGGCCATGGCCCAGGGTACATGTGAGCTCCTATGGGTGCGTGCAATATTGAAAGAATTGGGTTTCCCAGTTAGTGGCTCTTCTACCTTATTCTGTGATAACAAGTCTGCTCTTATGCTTGCCTCTGACTCAGTTCTCCATGAACGTACGAAGCATATTGAAGTCGACGTTCACTTCATTAGAGAAAAAGTTCGATCTGGAATCATCGTCCTAGAATTTGTGCCTTTCACTGATCAAACTGTATGTTTACAAAGTCTGTTGGCCCTTCACTTTTACAGTCATCTTTGGTCAAGCTGGGTCTGATTAATATCTTTACTCCAACTCCAGCTTGATGGGGAGTGTTGGAATATATTTTGATTATAGTCAAACCCAATCACGGGTTTTTAGGAATAGATTGATTAAGATTGATTGTAATCTGTTTATTTTCTTTCTTTATCTTTCCTTTTTTGGTTTTCTTAGTTTGTATGTAAACCCATACATATTGGATGAATAATACATTGAAATTATTCCTCTCTTCTCTTTCTTTTGCAATGATAAATGCTTGAGTTGACAAGAAAGAAATTGTGGGCTTTGAGTCTGCCCCTCCTACAACCCGAGTAAGCAGGATAGTGACTTGATAGAGGCCCTTTATGAAGGAAAAATAGGTTTGAAATTATTTTTAAACGTGCAGCGGAAATATTGAGTTATAAAAACTTATTGGTAGCCCAGGATCTACTACTCGTCACTTCTATAGATGCGTACTAACAAGAGGGAGAAGAAATATACCTCAGGTCTTGAACCCAATTCTGAATTTCTTTCTCTTGGATGGTGCAGCAGCCTCCACTAGGTTGTCTTCACTCTCATGACTCCTACGGATGCCTGCCAGAAAGACTAGGGTTGGTGGGAACCCTAATACTCCCTCCGTCCCATTTTATGTGTCCATCTTTCCTTTTTGAGATGTTCCAAAATTGTTGTCCACTTTCCTAAATTAGTATGCAAATTTTACTTAGTTTCCCAAACTACCCTTCCTTGCAATCAACACCAAAACAAAACAAAAAAAGAAAGTGCAATGATTATGGGCAATTGTGGAAAGTAGGGGTAGATTCTTTTTGTCCCCTTAAATAGTTGGATTCCCCAAGATGGACACATAAAATGGGACGGAGGGAGTAGAGAGGAAGGAGAAGGTTTAGGAGCTCTAAAACAGTTTCTGCAGCTTCTGGCGTGTTAAAACGATGAACCCCTTTTTCTGGGCCCAACTGCCCTATTTATAGATTCCCAGAACCGACCTAACGTTTAAGCGATCGAAGTGATTTTGATCGATCGAAGCTTCGATCGATTGAGCCACATTCGATTGATCGAACCTGTCTTGACATGATCCTCAAGTGCCTTTCCAAGCATCCTAGCGGAGCTAAGAGTTGGACCTCCTAGGCTCTTTATTGTTGGCTCAGACCAGTTGTTAATTCTCATGACCAAACTCTTTGATCAGCAAATTAACCAATTGATCAGTTAACGTTTACTTCACTATAAAACGATAACTGAACTTCAAGGCAAAAGAGCATATCCGAAGCGACAACTAGACTTGTATGGTGTTCTAATGTCCCTCTACCTTCAGCATTCGTAATCATATTCAGGTGGTCGGATAACTCTTACTGTCAACCTGAATCATGAATACTTCTTGTATTCCTTGAGTCCTATACACCTCTCATGATTACCAAACATGTTGATAACTACTTATCAACAAGACTGTAGTTCTCAGTAATCAACTTAGTGACATTCTCAAGGGATTGCTTACTCTAAATCAGAGGGTAGATTCTATCTTGACAATATATGTTCACAACCCTATGAACATGACATACCCACGATACCCAGGTGTTGATCTTCAATAGACCTCACTGATTGGTAAGTCAAAGCAGTCATATCCATAGTCTGTGTTCATAATCGTCTCAAGATTGAGAACACGTACCTTATACAAGTTATGAGTTCCTATCGACTGTTTGACAGTTTTGAGTGTCAATAGGAAAGCTCAGGTCCATCAATGCACTATAAGCACTAGCATATTAACTGAGAGTTACACTCTAGTGATTGAGATTAATCACTCCATCCAATGGTAGTTAATCATGCTACAGTGTAAACCTGATGAGATATCCAGTCTCATCATCCACTGTGACAAGCTTAAAGTATCAAAGAATAATAATTCGTATCTCACTTGTATGTGTTAAGTTTGACAACAGAGATTAATCCAAAAGCTTAGGGTTGACCAATAAGTCACGCCCTTATATATTATTGAAGAATAAGAAGAAAAAATAATTACAACCTAGTCCTTTTAATTCTAATAATATAAAACAAAGTAACATATCTAACACTCCCCTTCAAGCTGGTGCGAAGATATCTCTCAATCCCAGCTTGTCAAGCATATCACGAAACTGTCTAACCCAAACCCCTTTAGTAAGAACATCAACAAGTTGATCACTACTCTTCACAAAAGGAGTGCAAATTGTTCCATTGTTGAGGTTTTTTTTAATGAAGTGCCTGTCAATCTCAATATGTTTAGTCCTATCATGCTGGACCGGGTTGTGTGCAATACTAATTGCAGATTTACTATCACAATACAACTTCATTGAATCCTCATGTCCGATCTTTAAATCCCTCAATAGCAATTTGATCCATAGAAGTTCACACACACCTTGAGCCATTGCTCTAAATTTAGCCTCTGCACTAGACCTTGCCACAACATTTTGTTTTTTGCTTCTCCACGTAACAAGGTTACCTCCCACAAATGTGCAATACTCTGAAGTGGACCTTCTGTCGGTCACTGAGCTTGCCCAATCAGCGTCTGTGTATGATTCTATTCTGAAATGCTCATGCTTACCAAAGAGTAAGCCCTTACCAGGAGCAGACTTAAGATATCTCAAGATCCTGTAAACCACATCCATATGTGTCTCACAAGGAGCATGCATGAATTGACTTACTACACTAACAGCAAATGTAATATCATGGCGAGTATGAGAAAGATAGATAAGCTTCCCTACAAGTCTCTGATATCTCCCCTTGTCTACCATTTTCCCACCTTTTTCATCACTCAATTTTTGGTTTGGTTCTACAGGAGTATCACATGCTTTACTTCCAAGCATTCCGGTTTCACTCAAGAGATCCAAGACATACTTTCTTTGAGAGATGAAGATTCCATGCTTAGACATGGCCACTTCAACTCCTAGAAAGTATTTAAGCTCCCCTAGATCTTTTATTTCAAACTCCCTTGCCATGTACTTCTTTAGTCGTTGCATTTCCTCCAAGTCATCACCTGTGAGAACAATGTCATCCACGTACACAATAAGTGCAGTAGTCTTACCTTGCAAAGAGTGCTTGATGAATAAGGTATGATCATCTTGGCTTTGTTTGAACCCGTATCTACACATAGCTTGAGAAATCTCTCAAATCACGCTCTTGGGGACTGTTTGAGGCCATACAATGGCTTCTTGAGCCTACACACCTTACCTTCTGTCTCCGGCCCCTCAAATCCAGGAGGGATATCCATGTACACCTCTTCTTCCAAATTGCCATGTAAGAATGCGTTCTTCACATCGAATTGGTGAAGTGGCCAATCACAGTTGGCTGCAAGAGATAAAAGGATCCTGATAGAGTTCATCTTAGCAACTGGAGCAAAGGTCTCCTGATACTCCACTCCATAGGTTTGACTGAAACCATTAGCAACCAAACGGGCTTTAAACCTTTCAATTGTACTATTTGCTCTGTGCTTCACTGCATACACCCACTTGCACCCCACTGTTCTTGCCCATAGGTAACTTAGTCAGCTCCCAAGTGCCATTCTTATGGAGAGCTTTCATCTCTTCATCCATGGCATCCTGGACATGATTAGGAATAAACACAGAGGCAATATTTGAAAGATAGGAACGATAAGTAGGAGACAAGTGAGAATAAGACACAAAGTTAGATATAGGGTGTTGAGTGCAAGATCTAACACCCTTTCTAACAGCAATAGGAACATCGAGATCATCAGACTCTAGGGAAATAAAGTTATCAGTCTTACTTGGAGAATTATCAGAGACATCACCAGTTGGAGAAGATGGCAGTAGAGAAATAGGAGTACTGGCCTCTGCCTCTTTGTTTTTTTTCTTACTCCACGTACCTCTAGAGTACATTAACACTTCTTTCGGTTTAGGGGTTACTTGCTCTATCTCTCCTTCACACACCTCATTTTGCCTCGGAGTTATGGGTTCTTCCTCCACTTTCTCCTCACTCTCTATTCTGTTCAGTTGGGTTTCCGGGATTAAAAAAGTAGGAATTTCAGGTAAGACTGATCCCAGAACCTCTTCATGACTAGTCTCCCCTGAAGAGGTATTCTGGGATTGGCAAAGAAAGGTACAAATTCTTGGAAAGTAACATCCATAGAGACATACCACTTCCGAATTTCAGGGTTGTAACACTTGTATTCCTTTTGAGTAGGAGAGTATCCTAGAAAAATACATTTAATGGCTCTAGGGTCAAGTTTACCCCTGGTAGGAGAGTGGTTGTGGACAAAACACACACAACCAAAGACACGAGGAGTGATAGACAAACTAGAAGATGGATGAGATAGAAGATCAATAGGAGCCTTTTTATCGAGGACCTGGGTAGGAAGACGATTAATAAGATACGCCGCTGTTACGACGGCGTCACCCCAGTATGATTTTGGAGCATTAGCAGTGAACATCAAGGAACGGGCAACATCTAGCAAATGACGATTTTTTCGTTCAGCAACTCCGTTTTGTTGCGGAGTATCAGTGCAAGAAGTTTGATGTAAAATGCCCGTTGAAGTAAAAAATTCACCTAGACCCAAGTCAATATACTCACCCCCTTGTTCGGAACGTAAAATTTTTATACCTGTCCCAAATTGAGTTAAAACCATTGCATAGAAAGATTTGAAGATAGAAAACACTTCACTCTTTCTTTCATCAAATAAAGCCATGTAGTGCGTGAATAATCATCAATAAAAATAACAAACCAACGATGACCTTTAAGAGAATTAATACGAGAAGGACCCCACACATTAGAATGCACTAAGGAAAAGGAGTTAAACTTTTATTAACGCTCGGAGCAAAAGATGTCCGATGGTGTTTCCCAAGTTCACAAGGTTCACAAAAAAACTCAAAAATAGGTTTATTGACTAAAGAAGGAAACATATGCTTAAGTAAATGAAAAGACGGGTGTCCTAATCTCCTATGTAATAACCAAATGTCTTCAGACTTATTCTCAGTAACTGATGTGTGATGAGCTCCTTTGCTTCCTGCATCTAGAAGGCAAAGGCCATTCTCCTCTCTACCACTGCCAATCGTACTCCTTGTGGTAATGTCCTGAAAGACACAATGAGAAAGGAAAAAGGTTACACTGTAATTCAAATCACGAGTTATACAACTAATAGATAAAAGATTAGAAGTAAAACTGGAACATGTAGGACCGATGACTGAGGCAATGGGCATCGATGACACCTTTCCCTGTAACAGAAGAAAACGTGCCGTCTGTAATGCGAACTTTATCTTGACCTGAATGAGGAGTATATACAGAAAACAAATCGGACATATGATCTGAAGCCCCTGAGTTAATATCCACAGGAAAGACAAATGGGATAAACATGCTCCGGCACAAGTGACTAAGTTACCAGTCTGTGGAAATGAAGAGGAGGCACTTGTAGGTGTGGATGCAGAGGTAGAGGCAGAGGAAGCAGAAGAACGACGAGTCATCAGGCTCCGGAGAGCCTCCTCCACCTCAGAGGCAGTGAACATAGGTGGAAGAACAGCGGGAAGAGACTGATCAATCGGAGCAGGGGCTATAAGATCAACAGCCGTAGTATGATTAGCATGGGCATTGCGGCCATTAAACCTTCCTCCCCGACCCTTAGACGAGCCAGAACGACCCCCTCGACCCCCTTGTGGATAACTGTAAATGTGTGGAATCACAATATATTGAATAAATAAAAAGAAGATTACAAGAGCCTATATATAGGCTTCCAACACCTAGACTAAATCACTAACTAAGCGATGTGGGACAACACATATACAGTAAATACACACTATTAACACTCCCCCTCAAGCTGGAGCATACATGTCATATGCACCAAGCTTGTTACAAATATATTTCACTCGAATCCCTCCTAATGCTTTAGTAAATAAATCGGCTAACTGATCGGCAGACTTCACATGCACTGTATGAATAACATTTTCCAAAAGCTTCTCTCGAACAAAGTGACAATCGACTTCAATGTGCTTTGTCCTTTCATGAAAAACGGGGTTAGAAGCAATATGAACTGCAGCTTGATTATCACAAAATAAACTCATTGGAGTAGTTTGAGTAAACCCAAGTTCCTCTAATAAATGCTTCATCCATACTAGCTCACAAGTAGTGTGGGCCATTGCTCTGTATTCCGATTCTGCGCTAGACCGAGCTACCACGGTTTGTTTCTTGCTTTTCCATGAAACAAGGTTGCCCCCAACGATAACACAATAGCCAGTAGTGGATCTCCTATCACCAGGAGAACCTGCCCAATCTGCATCAGTGTAACCTTCAACTCGTATGTGACCATGGTCTTTGTATAACAAACCACGTCCTGGAGCACCTTTGAGATATCTCAAAATGTGCATCACTGCATCCCAATGGGTTGTTCGAGGACAATCCATAAACTGGCTAATCACACTCACAGCGAATGCAATATCAGGTCTAGTTACTGTTAGATAATTAAGCTTCCCTACTAGACGTCTGTACTGTCCTGGGTCATCAATGAGCTCTCCCTGATCTGGTAACAACTTAATATTAGGATCCATAGGAGAATCCAAGGGCTTGGATCCTAACATGCCTGTTTCAGAGAGGAGATCAAGAACATACTTTCTTTGAGATAGACAAATCCCTTCACTAGATCTAGCCACTTCAATGCCCAGAAAGTATCTAAGTTGTCCCAAGTCTTTAGTTTGGAACTGCTTTTGCAAGAAGTGCTTCAACTCCTGAATTCCCTTGGAATCATCTCCAGTTATAACCATATCATCAACATAAACAACAAGTAGGATTTTACCTGCCGAAGAGTGCTTATAAAAGACAGAATGATCAACACCACACCGCTGGAGACCAAATTGTGCAACGACTTCACTAAATCTTCCAAACCAAGCACTAGGGGACTGTTTCAGACCATATAGGGACTTCTTCAACCGACAAACCATACTAGACTCCCCCTGAGCAACAAACCCAGGTGGTTGCTCCATATAAACCTGCTCCAAAAGAGAGCCATTGTTCTTGGGTTTGCTCATCTTGCCGATCCTTAGTTAGGGTTCGAGAGTTCATTATCATTGCCGGATTTCCGTAAGAAATTCGAGAGCTTCTTTCTCACTCAACCGCAGCCCCTACAGTCAAAACCCTAACCCTAAAAGTCAAACAAGCAGCCATGTTAAATTGGAGCATCCAACCCAAAACCAATTGGCAATGGGTGGAGTGGCCCCTTGAATTTATATATTGAGTAGCAAGGTTATAAGTCCCCGATGTGGGACAAACAATCTCAACACGCCCCCGCACGTGTGGCATGACTGAGAGCCAAACACGTGGATTACTGAGATAGGGTGATGTGGAGCACACGTGGCCAAACTGGCCCAACAATAACCTGCTCTGATACCATGTAAATGTGTGGAATCACAATATATTGAATAAATAAAAAGAAGATTACAAGAGCCTATATATAGGCTTCCAACACCTAGACTAAATCACTAACTAAGCGATGTGGGACAACACATATACAGTAAATACACACTATTAACAATAACCATGAAGCTTATAGCATGTCTCCCTTGTGTGGTATTTGGTATTGCAATAATCACAAAATTGCTTAGACTTTTCTGAAGAACCAGACTCACTAGCAGTGTCACGACCACGGTTCCCATCCTACTGAAGAACTGAAGAGAGAGCAGATCGCTTTGTAGAAGCAGGTGGAAGCATAGCAGAACGACAACTTTCCTCGTTCTGGACATAGGCAAAGGCCTCCTGAAGAGAAGGTAGTGGGTCCATTCCTAGAACCCGACTGCGAACTGGATCCAATTCAGAGTGAAGTCCCTCTAGGAACTTAAAAATCCTCTCCTCGGTAATAAGTTTATAATAGGCCACAGAATCAGCAGGACAAACTGGCTTGTAGTCCAACAGGTGGTCCAAACGTTTCCAACTGGTGGATAGAGATGTAAAGTACTGCAGAACACTATTCTCCCCCTGTTCAGATCTACCAATCGGCCTCCGTAACTCAAAAATCTACGCAGAATTGCCCTTGCGCGAATAAGTATTGGCCATGGTCTCCCAAATATCTTGGGCAGTCGCCATGTCCAAAATGCCTTCAGCAATCTCAGGAATCATAGAGTGGCAAAGCCACGTCATGACAGTGGAGTTCTTCATCTCCCACTTGTCATAAGAGGCATCCTCGGTGGTAGGTGGTTTAATTTTGCCGTTGATATACCCCATCTTCCCCCTGCCTTTGAGAGACATAATCACAGATTCGGACCATGCTAGGTAGTTTTGGCCATTGAAAAGTGATGTAGTAAGTTTAACATTCGGGCTGTCAGCGGATGCAACAATAACACGTTCATCCGAAAGCAACTGTGTATTCACGTTGGACTTGGCTGGATCCGTCATCGTGAATCAACACAAAAAAAATGATACCCGCAACGGAAAACAAACAGAAGGCAATAGAAACAAGGGCCAACGGATACGAAGCACACCAACAAAAAATCAAGCCACCATAGGATGCCAGCAAATCAATCACTGATCAATGGGCCATAGAAGGACCCAAAAAAAAAAACCAAGAGCAAGAAACTTCAATCAAAATAGGAGTGGTTGATGACTATATGAAAGTGGAAAAAAAATGCAATGAACACTAGCGTGAACAGTGCCGATGAACAAGCGTGAAGAGTGCCGATGAACAGTGACGTGAATAGCAGCAATGAACTGTGCCGTGAACAATGTCGTGAACAGTATCGTGAATAGTGCTCATGTCATGTTGGTGGTGGTGGTGGTGGGTTGGCGCTGGTGGTGGTTAGGGTTAGGGTTGTGGTGACTCTGATACCATGTTAAGTTTGACAACAGAGATTAATCCATAAGCTTAGGGTTGACCAATAAGTCACACCCTTATATATTATTCAAGAATAAGAAGAAAAAATAATTACAACCTAGTCCTTTTAATTCTAATAATATAAAACAAAGTAACATATCTAACAGTATGTATCTCATACACACACGAATTACTTACTATGATACTTAAGGATTAACAGTCATCTCATGAAAGAAACATACACAATGAAATGTAAAGCTGATATCCTGGGGGTTGGGCATTCGGTTGGTTCGGTTCGGTTTGAAGAAATTCGGTTCGGTTTTGTTCGGTTCGGTTCGGTTTGGAGAAATGGGAACTGAAACTGAACTGAATTATATTTCAGTTCGGTTTGGTTTTGGTCAATTCGGTTCGGTTTGGTTCGGTTTGGAAATTCGGTTAAATGAATTTTGAAAAAACTATACTTTCTTTTATTTTATTTTTCATTTTCACAACTTTTTTATATGTTTCTTATCCCATTTTTCTTTCATATTACAAAAGAAAATATATGTTTATATTTACTTATATATATTATACTTATATTTTGTAATATATATAGTTGTGTATAAAAATGTATTAATAATATATAAACTAAAAAAAAAAATTCGGTTTTTCGGTTCGGTTCGGTTTGGGAGAGTGGAACTGGAAACCGAACTGAAAAAAAAAATTTAGTTCGGTTTGAAACTGAACTGAAATTTTTAACTGAATTAACTGAACTGAAATGAAAATTTTAGTTCGGTTCGGTTCGAATTTCGGTTAACTGAACTATTTGCCCACCCATGGATGTCCATATATTAAAATGTCAATGTCTCATATATAAAGTAATGGTTTGAGGGCACAAACCCAACACTTTATACACACAAAAATAAATGTATACATTTGTATAACTTGGTATATCCTCTTTAAAAGCTAATTTTGTTTAGAATAACATAGCTCATGTCATTGTTACATCTTTATGAAACATATTCTTTTTGTGCCTTTAATGAACCGTTCTATTCGTGAACTTCCTAATATAGCCACGTTTAACTGCCTATTTTACTTTCATTACAGTTAAGGACTGCTTTTCATTTACAGGATGTCCATTATGCATTTTACATGTTCTTTCACACCTTCTAATAGCATGATGGCATTCCATTTAGGTAAATGATCATCCATACCAAGAAATTAACATTCCTGAGCCAGTGGGTAATGCCTTGGAGCAGAAAGTTAGAAGTAAAGCAAATGCAAATAAGAAAGAGAATATGGCCGCAGCGGCTGGGCAAAAGAAGATTATGAAGGATGAAAGAATTCGCTTAATGGAAGAAAAGAAACAGAAGAAAGAAGTCAGTCTTGTACTGAATATAAGGTTTGGGTTAATTTGAATACTTTTTAGGTGTGGATTAATTTGTGTACATGGTACAGCGAGAGAGATTGCAAAATGCAGCTATGAAGGCCGAAGCTGCAAAAATGAAGAAGTTACAGAAAGAAAGGCAAAAATGGGAAAAGGGAAAGTTCGCTATAAAATCCATCGTGGCTGAAATTGACACTAAAGTAGTTGAACTGGGGTTAGTTGGAGGTACAGTGTTTTTGGTTTAGTTTCTTGCTAGAAGTGGATTGCTTATGTGAATTTCTACTATGTATATCCACATGAGGGCATTTGCTTAGCGTGTCTTCACTATTTTGGTTTAGGACATCTCCTTACAAGGTTTGCTGAAAAAGGTCTTATATACCGTATAATGTCAAATGCAATTGAAAGGTCTATTGTCTGGACTATGACTGTCCCAGAAGAAATTTCACAGGTAATGATTCTGCTGGAAATTTTGTGAAGGTCTTTTTCCAATCTCCCATTTAAACCCACATAATATTTGTAAGGAAAAAGATGTGCATTTTGAGATTATCTTTCCTTCTTTTTGCACCTTAGATGCATGGTTTACAGCCTTTATCCTGTACGTGTAAGAACGTTTCTATAAAGAACCTTATCATTACCTGCAGTGAAATGAATAAAATTATTATAACAGGGTTAAATTTGTAAGTACCCTTTACCAAAATGGAGCATTAGTGAAAGGTTACAGTACATGTTAAATGGAAAACAGATCACGTGCTCTCTTTCACTTGATTTAAAAGAAGGTAAATGTAGGAGGAATTGCCTTTCGTTTTTATCAAGGAGAAACAAAATAAGGGCTGGGCTTTTGTTGGTTCTGGACATTGTAGTCTTTACTATTACAAACAATTTTCTGGAAGTAAGTGCCATTGTTCCAATTCGTACCTTTGAATGCCCGTGTGGTACACCCTATGTGGTGTTTGTTACTCCAGTGTGAGTGAACTTGTTAGGCCCAGCCCATTCAACTCCTTAAAACCCAGGTGTTAAGGAGAGGAGAACTAAGACCTTATAAACTGCACATGCAACAACACATCTAAGCGATGTGGGACGACAACACAGCCCCGCACGTGTGGCAAAGGCACACACACGTGGATTACGAAGATAGGGGACAAACAAGGCTCTGATACCACTTGTAAGGCCCAACCCATTCAACTCCTTAAAACCCAGGTGTTAAGGAGAGGGGAACTAAGGCCTTATAAACCGCACAGGCAGCAACACATCTAAGCGATGTGGGATGACAACATTAAGAATGCAAGTGAACAATAACTCTTCGAAATGTGTAAAACTCCATGGGCTTG
Source organism: Hydrangea macrophylla (assembly GCA_033977485.1). Taxonomy (NCBI): domain Eukaryota; kingdom Viridiplantae; phylum Streptophyta; class Magnoliopsida; order Cornales; family Hydrangeaceae; genus Hydrangea; species Hydrangea macrophylla. The sequence continues at coordinate 42,728,388 of CM066984.1, read as the reverse complement.
TATATAAATAAGAAAAACATGTTATTGATATAGGGTTATGGCAATCGCTTCTCTTCACATAGAATCATAGCCACGGCATCGTGGCCTTGCTTTTAGATTGGTGGGAACCGCGAATCTCTGGGGAGAGAATCGATATTCTTAAAAGATTCCAACAAGTTGTGTGTCTGGGCTTGTGACAGTAGTCACAAAACAATCTGTCCTTATTAGGACTCGGGACACTGGAATTACCTCGGCTGTAAGACTGGCGATCGCTCAGTTGGAGCAGGAGGTAGCATAGCAGATCGCTGACTCTCTTCATTTTGCATATAGGCAAAGGTCTCCCAAAGAGAGGGAAGAACATCCATCCCAAGGATACGACTACGAACTGGGTCATACTCCTGATTGAGCCCCCTGAAGGAACTTAAAGCCCTCTCTTTCTCCAGACGTTTCCTGTACCCCATAGAGTGAGTACGACACACGGGCTTGTAGTCTTGAAGGTGGCCTGGTGTTTCCAATCATTAGTGAGAAACATAAAGTACTGGAGAACGGTCATGTCGCCGTGCTTAGAGCGGTCAATCGACTGTCTGAACTCAAATTCCTGGGCATAATTTACCATAATACTGTGTTGACACGGTATCAGAGCCAACAAGAAATTCCCTTTACCCTATCATCACCGACCACCTCCACCTTCTCCTAGAAATCGCCGGCAACCCCACCGTTATCTGACCCTCACCGCAGCCCAGACCCCTACCCTGGGACTCGCCGCAGCCTCCCAACCCTCCTTTGCACCTTCGTCGGCCCCTATAGCTACCCAAACACCCAGCAGCCGCCTTTAGGGTGCTCCAAACCCTAGCCACACAGCATTCTGGCTCTTCTTGACTGAGTTGTCATCCTTTTTTTCTTTGGTACAATTCCTGTGTGCTGGTTAGTCGCTCTTCTTGACTGAGTTGTCATCATCCTTTTTTTCTTTGGTACAATTCCAGTGTGCTGGTTTGTCGCTCTTCTTGACTGAGTTGTCATCCTTTTTTTTGGGTACTATTCTAGTGTGCTGGTTTGACTTAAACTAGGGCTTTCCAGTTTTTTATTCTTCTGGGTTTCATTATGGACCCTTGAATTGGTCTTATTGACCTGTGAGTACCCAACTTCCCACGTCTTCCTTCATTTTGTAGTGAGTTTTCCATTCGTAATCCGTAACTATGACAGACCTTGAGAAACCAGCAGCTGTAAGTTCTGCCACTGTTTAGACTGTGGTTACCCCCTTGGATCCCAATCTAAAAATTATTGTTGTTCCTTTCAATGGTCAAAAGTACTTGAAATGGTCACAGGTGGTAGAACTTTATCTGAAGGCATGCGGGAAGATGGAATATGTTGATGGGCATGTTATAGCCCCTCCCACTACGGATCTGGCTATGACAAGTGGTTGATCGAAAATTCTATTATTATGTCTTGGCTCATCAATTCTATGGTTCTGGAGATTGGTGAGAGCTTTTATCGGATGAAGACTGCTAAGGCTATTTAGGACACCGTTGCCCCTACTTTCTCTAGGCGGGGGAATTGTGCTAGGAGTTTGAGTTTATCCGCTCCATTGACCGTTCTAAACAGGGTGAAATGACACTTACCCAATACGATACCTTCCTTACTACTAGTTGGGATAGAATTGATCACCTACAGTCTTTTCAGGGGTACCAGAAGTTACTTGAGAAGCAAAGAGTCTTTAAATTTCTTTAGGGGCTTCATTCCGATTATGATGTTGTTCGTAACCGACCGATTATGATGCTGTCGTAACCGGGTTCTTGGGATGGATATTCTCCTTTCTTTTCAGGAGGCATTTGCTTATGCTCAGAAAGAGGAGAGTCGTCATTCTATTATGCTTCCGCCTGCATCCACCGAGCGTTCTGCTCTAGCTTCTGTTCCACCCAGAGAGGGGACCCTGCAGTCGACTCCGTCAGATCGACCTGTAGTGATTTGTGATTATTGTCATCGACCCCTTTATACTCGGGTCAATTGCTGGAGCCTTAATGGACGTCCCCCTGGTGGTCGGGGAGGTCGTGGAGGAGGTCGTTCAGGTGGCCGGAGGGGCGGTGCTCGTGCTCATCATACTGTTACTGATACTGAGACTCCACCTCCTAGTGGTGATGCCGCTCCTACCTCTGATATGAGCTCTTTATTTCTTGCTGATCTTGACACTCTGAAATTTGATGGCCAAGTGTGTTTCCTCACCACCAACTAGTACCTCATCTTCTTTTGCACAATCAGGTAATATTGTCGCGCTGGCAAGAGCTTTTCTTTCTCTTTCTTCATTCCATTGGATTATAGATTTAGGTGCTTCGGATCATATGTCTCGTTATTCTGACCTCTTTTGTGATTATAAACCCTGTTCAGGCCAGGACAAAGTTAGAATTGCCGGTACCTTTTCCTCCGTCTAGGGGAAAGGTCTTGTTCATGTCACTCCTTTATCCCTGACATTAGTTTTACATGTCCCTAGTTTCTCTCATAATCTTTTATCCTTGAGTTGTATTACTCGTGATTTGAATTATTCTGTAACCTTTTTTCCCTCCCATTGACTACTGCTCTTATTGTGTATGTTGATGATATTGTTCTTATAGGAGATGACCTGGAGGAATTGGATAGGTTGAAGAAGCAATTGGCCACTGAATTTGAGATAAAAGACTTGCGGGCCTTGAAGTTCTTTCTTGGCTCGATCCAAACATGGGATCTTTATTTCCCAGAGGAAGTATGTGTTAACTTTGAGAGAAAAGAATAGTGAAAAGCTTAGGTATCTAACATTAGTTAGAACCTTTTATATTAACAATGAAAGGGAAAAGCAAATATTACAAGAAGGTCCTTGGACAAATAACAAAATACAAAATATAACAATAATAACTCTAACACTCCCCCTCAAGCTGGTACAAAAATATCTCTCATTCCCAGCTTGTCTAGAATAGTATGAAACGGACGACTTCCAACGGCTTCAGTGAGAGCATCAGCAACTTGATCGCAAGACTTTACAAAGGGAACACAAATAGTACCACTACTGATATTTTCTTTGATGAAGTGACGATCAATCTCCACGTGCTTTGTTCTATCATGTTGAACGGGATTATGAGCTATACTGATGACTGCTTTGTTGTCACAATATAGCTTCATAGAATCTGTCAATTCAATCTTCAAGTCTTTCAGCGAAAACTTGATCCACAACAACTCACAAATACGTTGGGCCATAGCCCTGAACTCATCTTCCGCACTAGACCTGGCTACTACATTCTGCTTCTTACTCCTCCAGGTAACAAGATTACCTCCTACAAACGTGCAGTACCCAGAGGTGGACCTCCTATCTGTAATAGAACCAACCCAATCTGCATCAGTGTATGCTTCCACCCTTAGGTGGTCATGTCTCCCAAAGTGCAAGCCTTTTCCTCGAGCGGACTTCAAATACCGCAGAATTCGGAGAACAGCATCTTGATGTGACTCTCGTGGGGAATGCATAAACTGACTGACGACACTAACTGCAAAAGCAATATCTGGACGAGTATGAGACAGATAAATGAGCTTACCAACGAGTCTCTGATAACTCCCCCTGTCACTAGTTCCCCACTACTATCATCACCAAGTTTCTGATTTTGTTCCATAGGAGTATCACAGGCTTTGCTACCAAGCATATCCCTGTTTCCTTCAACAAGTCAAGGACATACTTCCTTTGGGAAATAAAAATCCCATGGTTAGACCGAGCAAGTTCGATCCTAAGAAAGAACTTCAAGTTTCCCAACTCCTTAATCTCAAACTCAGTAGCTAATTGCTTCTTCAATCTCTTCATTTCTTCCAGGTCATCTCCTGTCAACACAATATCATCAACATAGACAATAAGAGAAGTGGTCTTACCTTGTGGTGAGTGTTTGATGAACAAAGTGTGATCTGCATGACTCTGTCTGTATCCAAATCGAAGCATAGCCTGTGTGAATCTCTTAAACCAGGCTCTAGGGGACTGTTTGAGGCCATACAGTGATTTTCTAAGCCTACACATCTTCCCATCTGTCTTGGAGTCTTCGAAATTTGGAGGAATATCCATGTAAACCTCTTCTTCTAAATCACCATGTAAGAATCCATTCTTCACATCAAACTGGTGAAGTGGCCAATCCTGATTAGCTGCCAGGGAAAGGAGGATTCTAATTGAGTTCATCTTCGCGACAGGAGCAAAGGTCTCCTCATAATCAACCTTGTAGGTCTGAGTGAACCCTTTTGCCACTAACCGGGCTTTATACCTCTCAATTGAACTATCAGCCCGATGTTTCACAGTGTACACCCACTTGCACCCCACAGTCCTTTTTTCCTTTAGGTAACATGGTCAACTCCCAAGTACCAGTCTTTCGAAGAGCTTTCATTTCCTCAATCATGGCATGTTTCCATTTGGGATCAGCAAGAGCTTCCTGTACATGGTTAGGAACACTAACAGAGGAAATTTTTGAAAGGAAGGCTTTATAGGAAGGAGAAAGGTGAGAATAAGACACAAAGTTAGATATAGGATGTTGAGTACATGATCGAACACCCTTTCGAACAGCAATGGGAACATCTAAATCATCCACGTTAAGAGAGGGTGTATCATAGAGATTACCTGAATCTTCATCACTTAGAGAGACCGGCAGTGGCAGTGGAGAAGCAGTAGTAGTATTAATTTTTGGAGGTTATCTGATTTTACTTTTACTCCATGTTCCCCTAGAATAAACTCTCAACTCATTCTCCCCTTGCCTCTCAATTTCCTCTTCTACTTCAGGCTCCCTCTCACTTTCCTCACTTTCTCTCCCTACCTCGGGCTCTTTTGTCTCAACTCTCTCGACCTCAATCATTGTAGGCAGGAATGGTATCTCTTCACACCTGGTCTCCCCTTGAAGAGGTACCGAACAGTCAAGAAAGTAAGAATCAGACGCATGAAATGTGACATCCATGGTGACAAACCATCTCCTAGACGGGGGATGGTAGCACTTATAGAGCTTTTGAGTGGGGTAGTAACCCACAAACACACACTTAATGGCACGATGGTCTAATTTGTCACGGGTAGGGCTGTTGTTATGAACAAAGCAGACACAACCAAAGACGCGAGAAGGAATGGATGAGGATAGAGAAGGGTGAGATAGTACCTGTAAAGGTGTTCTCTTATCTAACTCACGAGTAGGGAGACGGTTGATAAGGTATGCTGCGGTTAACACCGCCTCAACCCAATACAATCGAGGAGCTTGAACTTGGAAGAGTAAAGACCGGGCAACATCAAGAAGGTGACGATTCTTATGCTCAGCCACTCCATTTTGTTGTGGAGTATTAGTGCAAGAAGTTTGATGGATAATCCCATGGGAATCGAAATACTTACCTAGACCCGAATCAATATACTTACCCCCATTATCAGACCTTAAGACCTTTACTACCGCTCTGAACTGGGTACTTACCATTTTGTGAAAATTTTGAAAAATGGAGAAAACTCCCCATTTTTCGTTCATCATATACAACCACGTGGTACGAGAATAATCATCGATAAAAGACAAACCATCTATGACCTTTCAAGGACACAGTCCGAAAAGAACCCCAAACATCAGAATGTATTAATGCAAAAGGAACAAAATTTTTACTATTACTGGGAGCATAGGAGGCTCGAAAATGTTTCCCATGTTCACAAGCATTACAAAAAATATTCGAGTTTGGACTACCAGTATTATCAACAAGAGAAGGAAACATAAATTTAAGTAAGGACAAAGAGGGATGGCCTAATCTCCTATGCCAAAGCACTAAATCTTTCGCATTATTTTTCAAAACGACGATATTAGTAGCAAACTTTTCTCTCTCATCCAGATTTTTGTCTCCCTCTTCCAAAATGTAGAGCACCTGTGTCTCTCTACCACTGCCAATCACCCTCTTCGTGATAAGATCCTGAAAAACATAATGAGAGGGAAAAAAGGTTACAGAACAATTCAAGTCCTGAGTAATACGACTCAAGGATAAAAGATTATGAGAGAAACTAGGGACATGTAAAACAGAAGTCAGGGATAATGAGGGAGTAACACGAATAAGACCTTTCCCTGAGACAGAGGAAAATGTACCATCGGCAATTCTAACTTTGCCCTGACCTAAACAAGGCTTCTAGTCACAAAAAAAACTAGAAGAACGAGACATATGGTCGGAGGCACCTGAATTTATAATCCAATGAGATGGTGAAAGAGAAAGGAAAGCTCTTGCAGGCGTGACCATGTTACCTGATTGTGCAAAAGAGGATGAGGTACTAGCAGCTGCCGATGAAGTACACCGGGTCATCACATTCTTGAGAGTGTCAAGCTCGGCAAGAGATAACGGGCCCTGATCAGAAGTAGGAGCAGTATCACCACTCGGTGGAGTCTCAAGATCAGCAGTAGTATGATGAGCACGAGTAACACCTCCTTGGCCACCAGAACGACTCCCACGACCGCCTCCACGACCTCCCCGAGCACCAAGGGGACGACCATGAAGGCTCCAACAATTGGCCCGAGTATGATGGGGTTGATGACAATAATCGTAAACCACGACGGGTCGGTCAGACGGAGTAGGCTGCTGGGTCCCCTCTTTAGGCGGGAAAGACACAAGGGCAGAGTGCTCAGTGGAAATAGGTGGAAGCATCACAGAACTATGACTCTCTTTGTTTTGTACATAAGCAAAGGCCACCTGAAGCGGGGGAAGATTGTCCATCCCAAAAACCCGACTACGAATGGTATCATAATCGGAATGAAGCCCTTGAAGGAACTTAAAGACCCGTTGTCTCTCCAGAAATTTCTGGTACTCCTCTACATCAGTAGCACAGGCTGGCTGGAAGGAGTGCAGGTGATCAAGTCGAGCCCAACTAGTGGCAAGGGAGGTGTAGTATTGGGTGACAGTCATACCACCCTGCTCGGAACGATCAATGGAGCGGAGCAGCTCAAATTCTTGAGCATAATTCCCCCGTCGAGAGAATGTGGAGGCCATGGTGTCCCAAATAGCCCGAGTTGTTTGCATACGATAAAAACTCTCACCAATCTGGGGAACCATGGAGTTGATGAGCCATGACATGATAACGGAGTTTTCAATCTCCCATTTGTCATATCCTAGATCAGTAGTAGACTAGTAGGAGGGGCGATCACACGCCCATCAAGATGTCCCATCTTCCCACGTGCCTTTAAGTAAAGTTGTACCGCCTGTGACCATTTCAAATAATTTTGGCCGTTGAATGGGACGGTAGTAATTTTGAGGTTGGGATCCAAGGGGGTAACCACTGTCTGAATAGGAGTGATAGCCATTGGTTCGGTAGCCGTTGGTTTGTCAAGGTCAATCATGATTCCGTGACCCGAATGGAAAACCACACACAATGAAGGAAGATGAGGGAGATGGGTGCGAAGGATCAACAAAAAAGATTCAAGGGTCCATTAAGGGACCAACAACACCAAACAAGTATCACCAATCAAAATAGCTGCCTTGGAATGGTGCCGGGAAGAAGTCAGCCCCTGTGGGACTTGAGTAGGTCAAGGGAAAGAGGGGTTAGGGCTAGGTTAGGCCAGAGTGACCTGGGTAGGTGCTGGGGGTTTGCGGCTTAGGCTAAGGAGGTGCTGGGGGTTGCGGCGCAGGCTAGGGGGTGACCTAGGCTTCAGCTCAGGCCAGGGTGGTGGTTGGTGGCTGGGCGCAGCCTGTGGTGGTGGTGGGGTGCTCCGGCGTCGCAGGTGGTGGCTGGTCTGGTGGTTGGTTGAGGTTTTGGAGCTAAGCTCGGATACCATGTTAACTTTGAGAGAAAAGAATAGTGAAAAGCTTAGGTATCTAACATTAGTTGGAACCTTTTACATTAACAATGAAAGGGAAAAGAAAATATTACAAGAAGGTCCTTGGACAAATAACAAAATACAAAACATAACAATAATAACTCTAACAATATGTTCTATACTTGTTGAAAGAGACAGGAATGCTAGGCAGTAAAGCGTATGATACACCTATGGAGCAGAATCAAAAGCTTGGTGATGACAAAAATGTTGGAAGAATGAAGATTTGTGGGACCAAGTCATGATTTGGTCTAGATTTGATGGCAGAGTATTCCAGATAGAATATAGAGTTTATGGGAAGATTTGAATTAATTAGGGATGACATCTTATTGTAATCTTACCTTTTAGGATATGATTGTAATCATAGGAGATTAGATCTTATCTCTAAGTGTCCTATCTTGCCCCTCATTCTCACCCTATATAAAGGGTTGAAGCATTGTAAAATTTGTTGAATAACATTACACAATATTATTGAAGGCTTGATCTCACAACTGTTAGACCTCCTTATTTATAATAACAAGAGAACAAGTAATTAAACACAAGTCCCTATACTAATCATAAAATAAATCAAACATTTATAACTAATGAAACTCAACACTCCCCCTCAAGCTGGTGCGAAGATATCTCTCATTCCCAGCTTGCTAAGGATAAAGTGAAACGAACGACTTGCTAGACTCTTGGTAAGAACGTCTGCTAGGTGCTCCCAAGACTTGACAAATGGAGTACAAATGCTTCCACAATTTAACTTCTCCTTTATAAAATGTCTGTTAATCTCCACGTGTTTTGTCCTATCATATTGGACTTGATTATGAGCAATGCTAATGGCTGATTTACTATCACAGTACAGTTTCATAGAGTCCTTTGGCCCAAACCCCAGATCAGTCAGAACTATCTGAATCCATAATAATTCACATACTCCTTGTGCCATAGCTCTACTCGGCCTCTGCACTGGATCTTGCTACCACTGCTTGCTTCTTGCTTCTTGCTTCTCCATGTGACCAAATTACCTCCCACAAATGTGCAATACCCCGTAGTTGATCTCCTATCCATCACTGAACCTGTCCAATCAGCGTTAGTGTAGGCTTCAACAAGTGTATGACCATTCTTGGCAAAGAACAGCCCTTTCCCTGGGGCTGACTTAAGATATCTCATAATTCTAAACACAGCATCAAGATGGAGTTGTCTAGGAGCATGCATAAATTGACTTACCACACTAACAGCGAAAGTGATATCTGGTCTGGTATGAGCCAAATTTGTCCACTAGTCTCTGGTATCTTCCCTTTTCAACCGGTTCTCCACTGGGATTGGAGAGATGTGCCTTTTTCCTGGCTGATTCTAACAAATGACGGGTTTTTCTCTCTGCAACACCATTCTGCTGGGGGGTGTTAGTGCAAGAAGTTTGATGGATCATTCCATCTTCAGAAAAATAGTGAGTGAGACCACGAAAGATGTATTCTCCCCCTTTGTCAGACCGAACAACCTTGACAACTGTGCTAAACTGTGTGCATATCATTTTGTGAAAGGATTTAAAGATGGAAAAAACATCATTCTTATCCTTCATCAAATAAACCCAAGTAGTGCGAGTACAATCATCAATAAAGGTAACAAACCACTTATAGCCGATTAGAGTGATAATAGGAGGACCCCAAGCATCAGTGTGAATAATAGCACATGGAACAATACTTTTATTAAAACTAGAATTATAAGTTGCACGATGATGTTTTCCCAACTCACAAGCCTCACAAGAAATGTTGGCAACACTTTTATTACTGACACGAGAAGGAAATAAAAAACGAAGTAAATAAAACGAAGGGTGGCCTAATCTCTGATGCCATAACCAAGCTTCCCTAGGAATAGTCTCTCTCTGTATATGATGAGCTGCTTGTGGTAAGTTTCCCTGTGTGGCTCCCTCTGGCAGCAGAAAATATAGGCCATTCTCCTCTCTACCACTGCCAATCACCTTCTTCGTGGAGTGATCCTGAAAGACACAATGAGATGGGAAGAAGGTAACACTACAGTTAAGACCATGAGTAATCCTAACAATGGATAAAAGATTAGTAGGGAAATTAGGAACATGAAGTACTGAAGATAAAGGTAAGGAATTAGAAATTTTAATGACACCTTTACAAGAGATGGATGAAAGAGAACCATATGCAGTTTCAACTTTCTCTTTACTAAAACTTGGGGTATAAGAAGAGAATACAGAGGAAAGACCGGTCATGTGATCGGAAGCTCCGAAGTCAATAATCCATGGTTGACTAGAATCAGCATGTAAGGCATGTGAAAAATTAGCAAAAATACCTAACTGGACAAAGGAAGTAGAGGCAGATGGAGTGCTCAACTGAGTCATAATACGGCGGAGTGTTTCGATATCAGCACTACTGATATTCCCACTGCTGGAGAAGACGATGGAGGAGCTGAGGCAAGAGTATCTTTCTCCTCAGACGGAGATGAGTCAGTAGTCAAATGAGCTCGTGGAGGACCACGACTACCATGACGGCCACCACCACGTCCCTTGGGGAAGGAAGGATGCCCATGAAGCTTCCAGCATGTCTCGCGAGTGTGCCCGAGACGATTGCAATGATCACACCAAGGTCTATTATTGTTGGTGTCACGTCCCATATACGGGGGTTCTCTCGGAGGAGTAAAGGCCTTGCCATCCCGTTGATTAGAGGATACCAAGGCTGACCTATCTGTCGATGAAGAGGGTAACATAACAGATTGGTGACTTTCTTCATCTTGTACAATAGAAAAAGCTTCTCGAAGAGATGGAAGGGGAACAATACCCAAAATACGGCCACAAACTGGATCAAACTCGGGCCTAAGATCGGCTAGAAACTTGAAGATTCTTTCCCCTTCAATGTATTTCTGAAAACCCGCAACATCAGTTGGATTAGAGGGATGAAATGTGATTAAATGATCAAGTCGCTTCCAAAGAGAGCCTAGAGCGGTGAAATACTGGAGAGTAGTGTGATCCCCTTGAACTTCGTCTTGAATTGCTCTTCGAAGTTCATACACTTGGGCAACATTCCCTTGACGGGAATATTTTTTAGCTAAAGTATCCCTAGTATCTTTGGCCGTGCCCATAGATAAGAATGGATTTGCAAGTTCGGGTCCATAGAATGAACTAGCCAACTCATAACAAGAGAATTATCACCTTCCTACTTGAGATATGTTGGACCATCACGAGTAGGGGCCTTGACTGAACCATCCACATAATCGAATTTATATCGACTACGGAGCCAAAAAGTTGCCGACTGGGACCATGAGAGGTAATTAGCACAATTGAACAACGCAGTGGTGATTTTGGAACCCGGATTCTCAGTAACGTACGACTGTCTTTCGTTACCCATAGAAGAACCTGAAGAGGCGGCAATAGATTTCTCAGATATTACATCATCTTTTGACATGATGAAGGATGCAGATGATCAAGGGATGGTGGTCAAGGGAAGCCTAAGATGATCCGATCTACTTAAAGAACATATATCCGCTTACGGATCGAAGACGAAAACACTAGGAGCAAATAGTGTTCTCAAAAAAAATATTGTGGCTAGGTGTGAATAGTGCTGCGGTGAACAGTAACTCAATGAACAGTGCTGCGGTGAACAGTAACCCGATGAACAGTGCTGCGATGAACAGTGCGCAATGAACAATGCTGCGATGAATAGTGCTGCGATGAACAGTAACTTCGCGATGAAACTCTCGTAGGGTCGGCTAGGGTTAGGGTTAGGGTGGCGGCTGATGGTGGTGATGGTAGGCGGCTGGTGGTGGTGACAGACCCTAATTTAGGGAGGCTCTGATACCATGTTGAATAACATTACACAATATTATTGAAGGCTTAATCTTACAACTGTGAGACCTCTTTATTTATAATAACAAGAGAACAAGTAATTACACACAAGTCCCTATACTAATCATAAAATAAATAAAAAACATTTATAACTAATGAAGATCAACAAAATTATCCCATAGAAATACAATCTCTCTTTTTATTTATAAAATTCTACAAGTAGTGGGGAGTTAGTGGACAGGGGGAGTTATCAGAGAATTGTTGGTAAACTTATTTACTATCTCATACTCGTCTGGATATTGCCTTTTCCGTTAATGGTGTTAGTCAGTTTATGCATTATCCGCGACAGTCACATCAAGAAGCTGTTTTTCGGATCCTTCGATATTAGTCTGCTACAAGGAAAGGTTTGTTTTTTGCAAAACATGGCCACCTAAGGGTGGAAGCATACACTGATGCAGATTGAGCTGGTTCTATTAATGATAGGAGGTCTACTTCAGGGTATTGCACATTTGTAGGAGGTAATCTCGTTACTTGGAGAAGTAAGAAACAAAATGTAGTTGCCAGGTCGAGTGCAGAAGCTGAATTCTGGGCTATGGCCTAAGGTATTTGTGAATTAGTGTGGATTAGGTCATTAGTGAAGGACCTGAATGTTTTTTTTTGTTTGGAAAATGGTTAATAAAAGAACTTGATTGTTGATCAGATAGATTCCATGAAGGTATTTTGTGGCAACAAAGCGGCCATTAGTATAGGTCGTAATCCTGTTCAATATGATAGAACAAAGCACGTGGAGATTGATCGACACTTCATTAATGAGAAGATTAGTACTAGTGTTATTTGTGTTCCTTTCATGAAGACTTGCGATCAAATTGCAGATGTTCTTACCAAAGCAATTGGGAGTCAACCGTTTCGTACTATCCTAGACAAGTTGGGCATGAGAGACATTTTCATACCAGTTTGCGGGGGGAGAGTGTTAGTTATTTTATGTTTTATTGTTATTTTGTTACGAGTGAGTGGGTCGTTTGGTAATATTTTTTTTCTTCATATTGTTTAATATAAAAGGTAGGGGTGTTCAAGAAAACAAAAAAATCGAAAACCGACCGAAACCAAACTGACCAAACACCGATTGGTCGGTTTTTTAAAGTAGTGCACAAGCTAACATCGACCGAAAACTGACCAAAACTGCCTAAAACTGACCTACCGAAACCAAATGGTCGGTTTTAGAATCAATAAAAAATCGAAAAAACCAACTGCGAGCACCGCTAATAAAAGGGGTCAGACAAGTTGTCTTTCTATGAGCTTTACCAAAATTCTGTGTTGACATCCTTCACCCTGCAAGTAAAGAAGCACGAAGTGCGACCGCGGTAAGTAGATTTGGCCATTGAAGAGGGAGGTGGTGAATCGACCGCGAACACCCCTAATAAAAGGGGTCAGACAAGTTGTCTTTCTCTAAGCTTTACCAAAATACTGTATTGACATCCTTCACCCAGCAAGAAAAGAAGCACGGAGTGCGACCGCGGTAAGTAGTTTTGGCCATTGAAGAGGAGGGGAGGTGGTGATTTTCAGGTTTGGCTTGTCCAGTGGAGCCACAACAACAGTGCTCTCACTTTAGTCGCTGATGAACGTCCGAATGACGAACTTTTGTTGTCTTCCATAGTTCTAGTATGCGAAGGAATAACCCACAACAATCAAACAAACCGGAGAAGATAGGAACGGAACCAACGGACTCCGAGCACGCACAATCTCAATTCATAGCATGAATCAGTTAAAGGATGATTAGTGGTCCATATAGGGACCAAGAAACGGCAACAAAAACTAAATTCCGATCAAAACAGGTGGCTGGGAATGATACAAATGTGAGAGGAGAAGGCGAAGAGGTATGGTTAGGGTTAATAGTGGTGCGACAATGTCTAGATAGGCATGGAAGGTGTTGGACAGGTGGGGAGAGGTTCTGTTGTGTGTGACTAGACCTGGTGGACCCTGGGTGGTGTCGGCTAGGTCGTCAAGATGTGGGCTGGACTTGGTGGGTGTCGGCCTGGCCTAGACTAGCATGGGATGGAGTTGACCTGGTTTGAGGTGGCCCTGGATGGTGTCAGTTAGGTTGGCTAGGGCTGGGTGCCGAGGTGTTTGTGGTGGTCCGATGGTGGTGGTGGTTGGGTGACGAGAAATCCCTCTTAGGGAGGCTCTGATACCTTGTTGGAATTAGGGCAAAAATTAGGTAATTGATTAGGGTTTTTTTTTGGGGGACTTGTGCAAGGACACACAAACACACACATGCAAACCCACCTAGACTAGGACCTACCAAAGCAAGCCCATACTACACACTCAAATCACTCCCCCCTAAGGGGAATGGAACCCTCAACCTCCCACTTGGGGGGAGGGTGAATGATTCCACGGGCAGGTTACCTCTCTTTTATTAATATGAAATATGAGAAGTAGGAAAAATTACAGTCATGCCATTACGCTCTAAAATAAGACATAACATAAGAAACTAAATATGCTACTCAACAGAACTACCTGATCACCCCCCTTATTATTGTAAAGGTCATTATCTCAAACAATAATAGGTGCAACTTTAGCCTAAAGTATCCCCCACCTTTGGCCATTTAAGTAGCTCCTTTGTGGACTGTTTCTTGTCCCTTCCACTATCATACTTTGCTTGTGCCTTGTCTTTGTGCAGTTTAAACACTATTTGATCTATTGACATCACTAATATGATTTTAGGATGGGTTATGCGTAAAACATGGCATGCTTTATGTTTTTGTGATCAATTAGTAGTACCGTCATCTTCAAAGGTGTAGCAATATAGTGTTACTTTGCTAACTCACTGATATGCTTCTCTCATTTAATATAGGGATTGTTCTTTTGATCCAAAGCTTAATAGTATTTCTTCTTACTATCATTGTGACGATATTGACCTCACCAATATTTGCAGTTTTCATCCAAGGGAATCGAAATTCCTTATGTATTAATTATATTCGAGGCCGAAGAATTCTGCAATCTTGTTTCAAATGGTTTCCTTCTGGATCATGTTTCCTGTGTTCGAAGCCGTTATCCATCTCATACAATTTGCTATGTCACAAATAAGCTGATGGCATATATCAATAGAAGGTTGATGGTGACCCTTTTACGGACATTTTTCGTCCTTTAATATTTGCTCGTGTTTATTTATATGTATATCTATAGTTTTACTTTTTATGGCTTCTAATACTATACCTTCTATTTTATCATTGCCCTCATTTCATATAGGACCTTGCGTCATTTGGATATATTGTTTCGTGCTATTGATAATTTAACCAGTTTAGGATTGGTGAAATATTTCCTCTATTTGAACTTTTTGTTCCCTTTCATTTAATTCGAACTTTTTGGTCCTCATTATTTTGACCTTCAGAAGCCCTTTCTTAATTTCATAACTCTTTAACTGTTCTCAATTTGTAAAATCTCTATTATGCATCCAGAGACCCTATTGTTGAGAGTATAATACTTAAGTTACACCCTCTCAAACATCTTAAGCTTTGGAGCAATTGGTATCTTAACATGGTATCAAAGCCTTGTTTGTGGGAGATCTGATGTTCGACTCTCCATCCCCGGTTTGGTGTGTGGATTTGCACTTTGTTATATGTTTCCACTATTATGGAGTTTGGTTTCTTGGCTCTCCAGGTGCAAGTCGGGGTTGCACGTGAGGGAGAGTTTTGAAGCTTAATATACATTGTTGGGCCATTCTCTAATAGTTTAAGCTTTTAAAGTAGATGGTTGTTAACATGGGATCAAAGCAGGCAAATGTCTTGAGTTCAATTCTCGTTGTCACCCTAATTTCTAAATTTCCACTTGTTTGGCCGTTATCAAAGAAGTCGGGCTACACGTGAGGGGCCGTGTTGAGAGTATAATACTTAAGTTTCACCCTGTCTAAGCTTAACTTTTGGAGCAATTGGTAACTTAACACCTATATATCCCTATCTCCAAAGCTCAAAAAAATCATAACTATCACGTTAAGTTGCCATAACCACTTTCAGCTAGGTCTTCACCAATTTTCAGCAACATTACATTGGGTGCCAAAGTATCTAGGTATGCCTGTCATGTGTATCACGCGTGTCCAAACAAAAGAGTAACAAAATAATTAGCATACAGATTTGGTGTGGACGATACGACCCTGTAGAAAGAGATTAGGGCAAAAACTAGAAGACCAATACAGTCTTCTCTCTTTTATTATATGTCAATAACCAACTATTACAATAATACCCTTAGGTAGAATAATAAGAGAAATAAGAAAAACATAACAATAAACTCTAACACTCCCCCTCAAGCTGGTACAAAAATGTCTATCAAACCCAACTTGCTAAGAGCGAAATGAAATGGCCTGCTTCCAACTCCCTTTGTGAAAATATCTGCAAGTTGATCCCCGGTCTTCACAAACGGAATACAAATCACACCACTATTAATATTTTCCTTGATGAAATGCCTGTCAATCTAGTCCTATCATGCTGCACGGGATTATGAGCGATGCTGATTGCGGATTTATTATCACAATATAGCCTTACAGACTCACGGTGATCAAGATTCAAGTCAGTTAACAATAACTTGATCCAAAGTAGTTCACAAACTCCTTGAGCCATAGCTCTGAACTCAGCCTTTGCACTGGATCTAGCAACCACATTCTGCTTCTTACTCCTTTAAGTGACAAAGTTGCCTCCCACAAAAGTACAGTATCTTGATGTGGACCGTTTGTCAGTTACAGAACCAGCCCAGTTTGCATCTGTATACGCTTCCACTCTAAGGTGGTCATGTCTAGCAACAAACAAACCCTTACCCGGAGCGGACTTCAAGTATCTCAAAATCCTGAATACGACATCCATATGAGTTTCACGAGGAGGATGCATGAACTGACTAACCACATTGACAGCAAACACAATGTCTGGACGAGTGTGTGACAGATAGACGAGTCTTCCCACAAGCCTCTGATATCTTCCTTTATCTGTGTGTACTTATGATAACTATGCAGTACAATAGTTATATGTGTACTTATATGTGTGTACTTATGATAACTATGCAGTAGTCTGATGGCTTATACAATAGTTGCATTTATGTGCTAGGGAACAAGGCCAGTACAAGAATCCCGAAGATAGAAGTGACTGGAGACGCCCACCTGTTGAGGAGGTTGTTGGATCATTAATTTTCAATGCACTAGAAACTTGAATTTTTCTTTTGCTTAGCTTTTAACTGATGAACTTAGTGAAGATCAACACAGAAGTTTTGTTTTGATATTTCATGTTTGTCATTCTTACAGGTGCTGTCAACATTGACCACTCACTTTGTTAGGGTTCATTCGAGGCAGTGCATAGATGAAGCTGAATTAGCTGAACATGTTGTTGGCTTGACTTGCAGCCTGGCGTCTTGCCAATTTAGGTATTGGATATGCATATCTAATCGATTAGTTATCCTAATTTTTGTACATTATGAAGGTGACAATATGCATATAGTTAAAAACTTGTCTGTTTTAGGTGGACACTGTTAAGACTTATGATTCAAGCTTAGGTTGAGACAGAGAGTCTCAACCCTATTTATATTAATCACTGAGAAAAGGAAATTACAAAGATGCCTTTAGGCAATAATAAAAGATCTTTAACAGCCGTAGCCACCTAATATACAGCTCATAATTAGATAGCTAATACATATATCAATACTCCCCCTCAAGTTGGTGCGAAATATCTCTCATGCCCAGCTTGCTAAGATAGTAATGATGAGTCCTACTTCTAAGACCTTTGGTGAGGACATCTGCCGATTGATCACTAGACTTCACAAATGGGATACAGATCACTCCACTGCTCAATTTCTCGTTGATGAAGAGTATGTCAATTTCTCCTTGATGAAAAGTCTGTCAATTTCTACATGCTTAGTTCGGTTACGTTGTACCGGATTATGTGTACAACCTCATAAAATCTGTAGGCTCAAGTCTAAGATCTCTCAGTAGAATTTTTATCCACAGTAGTTCGCAAATTCCTTGAGACATGGCTCGGAATTTCGCTTCAGCACTTGATCTGGATACCACGGCCTGTTTCTTGCTATGCCAGGCAAAGGTGTAATATCCTGAGGTAGACCTCCTATCCATGGTTGAGCCTGCCTAGTCTGCATTTGTATGACCTTCCACCTGAAGATGATCATGTATACCAAAGAATAAACCTTTTCCAGGTGCCAACTTCAAATATCTCAGAATTCGAAGAACAACACCGTAGTGAGCCTCGCTTGGAGCATGCATGAACTGACTGACAACACTTACAGCAAAAGTCATGTCTGGACGAGTATGTGACAAGTAAATTAACTTGCCCAACAATCTCTGGTATCTCCCCCCGTCAACCACTGCTCCATCGGTGTCATCCCCAAGCTTTTGATTAGCTTCTATAGGAGTATCACATGCCTTACTCCCTGGCATACCAATTTCTTGGAGAAGATCAAGAACATATTTTCTCAGGGAGATAAAGATTCTTTGTTTGCTTCTAGTCACCTCAATCCCCAGAAAATACTTGAGTTTTCCCAAGTCTTTTATTTCAAACTCCTTGGCCAAGTATTTCTTTAACTCCTGCATATCTTCTACATCGTCTCCTGTCAAGACAATATTGTCCACATACACTATGAGAACGGTGACTTTCCCTTGTAAGGAATGCCTAATGAATAGTGTATGATCACCTTGGCTTTGTTTAAAGCCCCATATTTCAACATAGCTTGAGTAAATCTTTCGAACCATGCTCTTAGAGACCGTTTAAGCCCATACAAGGATTTTTTTAGCTTGGAAACTTTCCCTTTGATTTTAGAGTTTTCAAAACCTGGAGGAATATCCATATATACTTCTTCTGTGATATCTCCATGTAGAAACATATTTTTAACATCAAGATTATCAACATCTAGATTATCAGACTTCGTAAGAGACGGTGTATCATAAATACTTGGATCTTCATCAGTTAGAGGGAATGACAGTGGAAGAATAGGAGAAGTTGCCTCTTTAGTAGGAGAAGGAGAAACAGGCTCTCTAGTCTTTATTTTACTCCATGTTCCCTTGGAATAAACCAACAATTCTTTCTCCTTTGGAGCGGAAACGGTTTTCTCTCCCTCTGACTCCTTCTCCTCATGCCCTTTTTCTTCACATCCTTTTCCTCCCTCTAACTCCTTACACCCTTTAGCTCCCTCTAACTCACCTTTTTTTTTTGTGATAGTCTCCATTTCACCCTCAACAATCGGAGGCAACGTGAACACATGTATCTCTTCCTCATACCTCTGCTCCCCCTGAAGAGATGGCTGGGAATCCTGGAAGTAAGACTGAGACTCAAAGGAGGTGACATCCCTAGAAACAAACCATTTTCGAGACGAAGGATGATAGCACTTATACCCCTTTTGAGTAGCAGAGTAACCTACAAACACGCACTTTAAGAGCACGAGGGTCCAACTTCCCACGAATGGGAGAATGGTTATGAACAAAACACACACCCGAAGACCCGAGGAGGAATAGAGAATAATGTGCAAGAGTTGGGGAGCACTTCAATTGGTGCTTTCTTGTTCAACACATGGGTAGGAAGGCGATTAATAAGGTATGCAGCCGTTAAGACTGCCTCACCCCAGTAAGACTTAGGGGCTTGTCCCGAGAAGAGCATGGAACGAGCAATTTCTAACAAATGACGATTCTTGCGTTCCGCCACCTATTTTGCTGGGGGCGTCAATGCAAGAATTTTGATGAATTATTCCCTGAGAACCAAAAAAATCACCAAGACCAGAATCAATGTACTCACCACCATTATCAGAATGTAAAATTTTATGACTGCCCCAAACTGAGTACGAATCATTTGATGGAAAACTTTGAAAACAGAAAACACTTCCCTTTTTTCTTTTCACATGTAAATCCACGTGACACGAGAGAAATCATCTATGAACGTAACAAACCATCTATGACCTTTTTAATGACACCACACGAGATGGACCCCAAACATCAGAATGAACTAAAGCAAAAGGGGCCGAACTTGTAGTGGAACTTGGAGGAAAAGAGGCACGATGATGCTTTCCAAGTTCACACGACTCACATAAAAAATCAGAGACCTTTTTATTCAACTAAGGGGAATAATTACTGAAGCAAAGAAAAAGGAGGGTATCCCAACCGCTTGTGCCAAAGCCATATGTCTTCAGTTTTACTATTAGAAACCACGGTATGATGTGCTACCCGCTTTCCTGAATCCAAGATATAAAGACTATTCTCCACTCTACCACTGCCAATTGTCCTCTTCGTGATAAGATCCTAAAACAAGAAAAAAGGTGACACTACAATTTAGGTCATGGGTAATGCGACTAATAGATAAAAGGTTAGTGGAGAAACTGGGAACATGTAAAACTGAGGACAATGATAATAAAGAAGTAGCATGAATTAAACCTTTTTCTGAAACTGAGGAAAAAGTTCCATCAGCAATACGAACTTTGTCCCGACTTGAATAGGGTGTATAAGCAGAAAAATATCTGAAGACCTAGACACATGGTCAGAAGCTCCTGAATCAATAATCCATGGGAAGGAAGAATGAGATAGGAAAGCCCGAGCTGAGGTGGCTAAGTTACCTGAATGGGCAAACGAAGATGAGACAACTGTAGATGTAGACAGATCACTACAGGACATCTGGTTCCGAGTAGCATCCTCAAATTTTGTATAAGATAATGAAGTTGAATCAGAATTAGAAGCAGTCTGATCATCTTGGACTCGTGCAGTCTGATCAGTACTAGGTGCTTTGATTCTCCCATTCATGTAGCCTATCTTCTCTCTACACTTTAGGAAAATGGTTAATGACTTCGACCACATAAGGTAGTTCTGACATTTAAGAGAGATGTTGTGATTTTTAGGTTTCGGGTGGAGCAACAAAGGGGCTCTCGACCTTAAGCGTCTTTAAGCTGACAGTGAACTGGCTAGTTGCATCACCCATAATTCCAGAACAGAAACGAAACCCTTAACAATCACAAATGAATGGAGAATTTGAAGACGCACCAACGAGATCAAATCATAACAAAGTGATCAGTCAACGCTGATCAAGGGTCCGTATAGGACCAGAACAAATAGTGAAATTAAACTCTGATCAAAATAATGGGTGAATAGTGTTCTGGGTGAAGAGGTAGAGTTAACTAGGGTTTGATGTAGTGAATGAGGGTGTCGGCAAGGCTAATAGGGCATTGAGGGGACAAATCTGATTAGAGGGGTTCAGCCAGGGCTGGAGAAGTCTAGAAGTGGTCGGCGCAGGCCACAAGGTGGTTGGAAGTGGCTGCGCAAGCCAGGGGTGGCTGAGGAAGGGGTTGCGAGCCCTAGGGTGGTCGGTGTAGGGTGTAGGGGCTGTGATGGGCTGCGGTTCAGTCCAGGGTGGACTTGGGTGGTTGCGGCTGGGTCAAGGAAGGTTAGGATTGGTGACGGCTGAGTGATATGTGGTGGTGGGTGGTGGTCCGATGGTGGTGGTATGAGATCCCTCTTAGGGAGGCTCTGATACCATGTTGTTTTTCATTGAACAAGCTTAGGAAGACAACTAGTCTTCCTTACCTTTTATTATATGATAAGTAAAACTTATAATTACATAGAAGCCCCTAGGGCTGAAATAAAATACAAAAAAGGAATAAAATAAAACAAAACAACTCTTAATAGTAAGCAGCCCCTGAGGCTGTGGTCCCTGCTGGCGATATTGTTGGGGTTGAGGATAATTCTGCTGAGACTTCCTGGCTCAGCCCCAGGTGCGCTTGTTCCCTTGAAAGTTACCCTGAGGTTTCCACCCTTGGGTATTCCTCAGCGGCGGGTACTGGATAGGCGTCCTTCTCCAGACTCACAGCAAGTCTCACTAATCCCTCGAAGCTCTGGTTGAGGTGCCCAATCATCATATGACGAAGATGAGGGTTCAGTCCTTGATGAAACCTTTTCACCTTCTTCTGCGGGGTGTCGATCATGTGTGGAGCGAATCGAGACAATCGCTCAAACTGTGTTGTATATTCTCGTACAGTCCAACCTCCTTGGACTAAGCTCATGAAATTCTTTTCCTGTTAATCGTTCTCATCCTCTGGAAAGTATTTTCCAAAAATTTTCCTTTGAAAGTGCCCCAAGGCATCCTCCTTGCAGCTTCAACTCATATGGTGGCTTGTTCAGCTTCCCACCAATCCATGGCAACATAAGTAAGCTGAAATGTAGCAAGACGACGCATATCCAGCTCATTACACTCCAATGCTTCGAATATTAGCTCCATCTCCCTTATCCACGGCTTAGCTCTCCATGGCTCGGTTAACCCATCAAACTTCTCTGGGCGCAGGTTGCGGAAACGTTCGAGTAGTTTATCTCCGGTATGTCTCAGCGGAAATAATGCAACAGGGGGTTGGACAGGTCGTTGATTGGTAGCATGGTTGTAGGTGTCACCTACGTGCTCCATCCTCGACATAAATGCCTCAAAGACACCTGTTGGATCCATGCCCTCGGGAATAGAGTTACCTCGAGGTAAAAAGACGGTAGGATGCAAGTGGGTATTCACTGTGAAACATAATGTAGATGGGACTGTTGAGAGATACAAAGCCAGGCTTGTTGGTAAGGGCTTTACTCAGATATATGGGTTGATTACCAAGAGACATTTGTCCCAGTTGCAAATATGAACTCTATCAGGATCCTTTTGTAACTAGCAGCAAATCTGGAATGGCCCTTACATCAGTTTGATGTCAAGAATGGATTTCTACATGGTGACTTGGAAGAAGTGTATATGGACATTCCTCCCGGGTTTGAGGACATTAAGACACAAGGTAAGGTATGTCGCCTCCAGAAATCCTTATATGGCCTCAAGCAATCTCCTAGAGCCTGGTTCGATAAATTCTCTCAGGCTAAGATAAGGTATGATTTCAGACAAAGCAAAGGCGATCATACTCTCTTTATCAAGCATTCCTCACAAGGGAAATTGACTGCTTTGATAGTCTATGTAGACGATATAGTTCTCACAGGTGATGACTTAGTAGAAATGGAGCAGTTGAAGACTTATCTTGCTAAGGAGTTTGAAATTAAGGATCTGGGAGATTTGAAATATTTTCTGGGAATAGAAGTGGCACGCTGCAAGGAAGGGCTGTTTCTATCCCAGCGTAAGTATGTTCTGGATCTCCTAAAGGAGATAGGTTTGCTTGGTTGTAAAGCAGTTGATACTCCCATGGACCCGAATACGAAACTTAGCGATGATCCCAGTGGAGAACCAGTTGAAAAGGGGAGATATCTTAGTAGGGAAACTTATCTATTTAGCTCATACCAGACCTGATATTGCTTTCGCTGTTAGTGTGGTAAGTCAATTTATGCATGCTCCTAGACAACTTCATCTTGATGCTGTGCTTAGAATTATGAGATATCTTTAGTCAGCCCAGGGAAGGGACTGTTCGTTGCCAAGAATGGTCATACGCTAGTTGAGGCCTACACCGATGCAGATTGGGCATGTTCAGTGATGGATAAGAGATCAACTACGGGGCATTGCTGTTACACCCGTCCCGGGAAATTTATTTATTTTAAAATACAAAATTGATTTATTGTGAATTATTAATGTTGATTAATAATTGTGGATGTGGTTGGCTGGGTCAACGGTGAGTGTCAATCGAGGACACAGAGATTTGATAATCAATGAGGGATTGACATGAGTAAATGACATTTATGTGATTTTAAATGTTATTTGACTTTACCTGATTTTCATGAATAGTAATTATACCTGTTTTGTATAATTTCTGGTAGTTTGATCCTATCTTAGATCATTGTGAATACTGTGGTGAGAACGTGAGTGATGCGTAGCATAAAAGGTAGGTGGTTTAGAGATTTCACGAAATTAGTTTCAGAACGTGATTTTTGGACCCAAACGGAACATAGTCGAAAACTTTTATAAATTTTAGCTTTCACTCGTAAAGTTATAAAATGGACGTGTGTGACGTTTCAGGACTTGATTAGAAGTTTCGAAAACTCGTGGGGAGTTAAGTGTAATTCTCGAGAGTTGTGCCTATAAATAGTAGTGGATGAGATTTCATTATTATCCACAACTTCCAAAATATCTAGAGAGAGGAGAGAGAAGAAATTTGATCCTACGATCTTCCCGACGACAAACGGCGACCGTTCGTCCGTCAGCTTTCAACCAAATTTCATATTCGAGCTCCTTGAGGTAAGAGCTACATTTTGATACCACTTAGACCTCGTTTGGCTAAGTTTTTCCGAAAATCTAATTTATGGAAATTTGGGAAAATCATGTAAATACTTGTAGGAATCACTCCTAATCGGAGATCCGACGTTTAATCGGGCTACTAGTGCTTTCCTCAAAGTTATAGGACGATTGCTCGAGGTATGAATTCCGAACTTGTGTTATATAGACAATTTTGGATGCTTTGGATATTGTGTATGAAATTATGATCCGGGCAAAATTCATGTATTAATTAGGCCCGTTAATTATGCACGCGAAAATGTTAGAAAAACATGTATTTGTCTATGTGAGCATGTTATGTGTCTACTTGGGTCAAAGGGGGGTTTGGTGCAATTTTATCCGGGGGTAAACTCCTCGAAGTTTGAGGATTGTAACATTAATTGTGTGGTGTCTGGTATGGAGGAAGACCCAACCAGTGTACGGGGTGCGTGGAAGAGGTGTGCCTTCCACAGCATCGGTTTCATTACTGGATGAAAGCGTACCACTCACCCTAGAGACTAATTTGAGGTGTTTTGATGTTTAAAGCATGAATTGCCCATATGCATATGTTTAGAATTGTACACTCAGCATATAGCTGAGCAATGGAGATTTACTCCATTGCAGGTATGAAGAAAGGAAAGAAGGAATGCGAGGGATGAGGCCGTTGGGATCATTCGGAGGAATTGGGGTATAGATTTTTGTAATCGAATCATAGAAGCTCTGGATTATTATTATTGAGTTGATGTAATATTCTTTTGAAAACCTTTTTAAGTTGGTTGGAAGTGATTTGGAACTCTTGAGTTCGCGTTTTGATGTTTAACACGTTGAATTTAATGTTTTATGAATTTGTTGTAGCACTTAAGAGATTTGATCCAAACGAGTTCCGTTAATGTTTTCAAAGCTTAGACATGCTGTCTAATATGTTTATATACCTTTGGTAAAGTTTCAGAACGATTGAGAATTTGTATGTTGAGTTTTGTTGTAATTGCGACGTTTTCAAAAAAGTAAAATAGGCAAAAGTGGGCTGCCCGTGAATAGTGTTTTTACAAAGGAAGTATCTTTTTCGAAAAATATTGAACTGTTCTATTTTGCTTTTAGGGTACATTTGGGGTCCCTAATAACACTTTTATAGTTAATTTGAAATATTATTAACTTTTCAAATTGATACGGATTTTACGGACTCATAGTTCAATGTTATGTTTTTCTTCCAAAATGAACTTTGTTTTAAAGAGTTTCTTTAAGTTTCTTTTCCGCTGCTAGAGTTATAGAATGAATTGGATGAGCCTCGGTGGCATGCCACATGTCCTATTTCCGCCCATAGCGGGATGGGTCGTGACAATTGCACATTTGTGGGAGGTAATTTGGTCACATGGAGAAGCAAGAAGCAAGCAGTGGTACAAGATCAAGTGCAGAGGTCAAGTTTAGAGTTATGGCACAAGGAGTATATGAGTTATTATAGATTCAGATAGTTTTGACTGATTTGGGGTTTGGGCCAAAGGACTCTATGAAACTGTACTGTGATAGTAAATCAGCCATTAGCATTGCTCATAATCCGGTCCAATATGATAGGACAAAACACGTGGAGATTGACGGACATTTTATAAAAGAGAAGCTAAATTGTGGTAGTATTTGTACTCCATTTGTCAAGTCTGAAGAGTAGCTAGCAGACGTCCTCAGAAAGAGTCTAGCAAGTCGTTCGTTTCACTCTATCCTTAGCAAGCTGGGAATGAGAGATATCTTCGCACCAGCTTGAGGGGGGGGGGGGGTGTTGAGTTTTATTAGTTATTATTGTTTTATAATGTTTTTATATTTTATGATTAGTATAGGGACTTGCGTGTAATTATTGGTTCCTTTGTTATTATAAATAAAGAGGTCTCACAATTGTGAGATTAAGCCTTCAATAATATTGTGTAATGTTATTCAACAATCGATTGCTAACTTTGGCAATCGATTGTGTTACAAATAATGGCAATCGATTGGAAAACTATCCAATTGATTGGGTCCTGACTGATGGCAATTGATTGGGAAAAGTCCAATCAATTCCAATCGATTGGGACTTCGTCTTCTCCAATAAAACTATAGAACAACATATAAACATCTTAAGGATGCGTTTGTTACGTCTAACCTTCATATAAACTTGTAAAAACATTATATAATGGGACCATGTGATTAACAACTCACCTAAGGTGTGTTTGGGTGTATGTGTAGCTTGGAAGCTTGAAGCTTTTTCTCTGTCTTCTCCTGTGTCTCTCTTTTTCTCTTCTTCTATTCTTTCTTTTCTTCTTCTCTTCTTCTTCTCTTCTCTACCCAGAGAGTGTGTGTATATGTTTATGTATATATATGTATGTGGGTGTGTATAGATATCAAATCTCTCTCTCTCTCTCTCTCTCTCCCAAGAAATCTGTGAAACCAAGGGCAATATATATAGAAAATAAGAGTGCCGCATGTCAATCCACGAAGCAAAGTTGAAAATTTATCTCTGCAGGTGGCAATCGATTGGGATCAGAGGCAATCGATTGGGATCAGAGGCAATCGATTGGTATCAGATATTTCAAGGCAATCGATTGAGATGAAGGGCAATTGATTGGGATATTGCCATGTAATGAATTCAGGTCGGTAGCATGGCAATTGATTGGGAAAGATGTCAATCGATTGGTATCTAAAAAGTAGCAATCGATTGGGATAACATGCCAATTGATTGGGACACAGAATTAACCAAAGGGAAGGTAAAGGTCATACAAGTATACAGAATTAGTATAAAGTCTCATTCATTAATATACACTCCAAAATACAGGGAATTATAAAATCAAGCGTAAAGAAACCACTCCTACTCTTCCATTGACATCTCCTTCTCGTGTTGAGGACCAAGGTACTCTGATTTTGTTCTTGATATATCTGATAATTTGTATACACCCGTGCCCGTTGAGTTTGATTATGATCTTAATGTCCCTATTGCAGTACGTAAAGGTGTTAGGGCTTGTACCCAACACCCTATTTCCAACTTTGTGTCTTATTCTCACTTGTCTCCTTCATATAGAGCTTTTCTTTCAAATATTGCTTCTGTGTCTGTTCCTAACAAATGTCCAGGATGCTCTTCCTGATCCTAAATTGAATCTTGCAATGATCGAAGAGATGAAAGCTCTTCGTAAGAATGTGATTTGGGAATTGATGAGTTTACCTATGGGCAAAAGGACTGTGGGGTGCAAGTGGGCGACTTAATTCTCATGTATTTTCAATTTGAACTACATATTTTTAATGTATCTTTACATATATAGACCTCTCAAAGGTTCAATTAATCAATTATTAGCTTTATACACGCATACGGTTAAGTTTGAAGTTATGTTTCCCCATGTTTCCAATTTTTTCCGTTGTTTCCATGTGTTTTCGAAATGTTTCCGAAACGTTTTCGTTTCTGGGCAGATTGAAACAATATAACGAAATGAAATTTTGATCCTTGGTCGCGAGTACATCACTGACGATTTTAGGGCTACCCTTAACAAAGATTGGATACTTCAACAACTTACCTGTCCCTATATCCCTGAACAGAATGGTGTGGCGGAGCGTAGGAATCGCCACATCATGGCAGTTGTTCGTTGTCTCTTATGTGGTATGAATGCCCCTAAATATTTTTGGCACATGGCTATCGTTACTGCCACATATCTTATTAATTGCACTCCCAGTCGTGTTCTGGCTGGGAAGGTTCCCCTCCAGGTTCTCAAGCCTTCCAGCACTCTTTTCTCTATTTTACCTCGTGTTTTTGGGTGCACTTGCTTTGTTCAAAATAGGAGTCCTACCCAAACAAAACTTGATAATAAATCAGCTCGCTATGTGATTTTGGAGTACTCATCTATGTCTAAGGGATATCGGTGTTATGATCCGGTTACTCGTCATTTTTATCATTCTTTGGATGTTACATTTCTGGAAACTGTTCCATTCTTTCCAAGTTCTCTTTCAGAAACTGCACCGGTTGAGCCTGCTGTGGTAGATGTCTCTATTCTGCCTCGACCTGTTCCTATTCTTGACTCCATCGATGGTTCCTTACCTCCTATTATCATAGGTGATCCTTCGCAGGTTTACTCTCGCCGTCCACGCCCCTCTGCCCTCTTGCCATCGTCTTCTCCGGATTTAGGTAACTCTCCTTCTCCTTTATCTCCTGTTGTTCCTACTCCTGCTGATCCTCCCCGTCACCCCCACCCCCGCTTGTTTTCTTCTATCTAACAGTACTAATCATCCCATTTCTAAGTATATTTCTTATCAGAGCTTATCTGCTTCCTACCACTCTTTTCTCAGTCAGGTTGTTTCGGTCTCCATTCCTCGCTCCATTCATGAAGCCCTCCAGAATCCTAAGTGGGTCGCTGCCATAGAAGCAGAAATGTGTGCCCTTCCGGGTAATCAGACATGGGAACTTGTTGATCTTCCTGCCGGTGAGCGCACTGTTGGTTGTAAATGGGTCTTTAGTCTAAAGTATTTGGCAGATGGGTCCCTCGATCGGTATAAGGCTCGTTTGGTTGCTAAGGGGTTTACATAAGTGCCTGGTAAGGATTTTGGTGCCACTTTTGCTCCAGTGGCAAAGTTAACTACGATCCGTCTCCTGGTCTCATTAGCTGCCTCTTATTCTTGGCCTTTGCACCAGCTGGATGTTAAGAACGGTTTTCTTAACGGTGATCTGTCTGAGACGATTTATATAGATCCTCCACCTGGTTTTCGGCCTCAGGGGGAGTGTTCTGGGAAAGTTTGTCGCCTCCGCAAATCTCTTTATAGGCTTAAGCAATCTCCCCGTGCATGGTTTAGTCGTTTTAGTGATGTGGTCCTTTGTATGGGATTTACTTGATGTCAGTCTGATCACTCGTGTTTTATTCATCGTCAGCCTCAAGGGAAATGTACTATTATCTCAGTCTATGTTGACGATATCATTATTACTGGCGATGATGTTCCTGGTATCGCTCAAGTAAAGCATGATCTGGGTGTATCATTTGATGTTAAGGATTTGGGCATCCTCCGTTATTTTCTTGGTATTGAGGTTGCTAGGTCTCGACAAGGTATCTCGTTATCTCAGGGAAAGTATTCTCTTGATCTTCTTCAGGACACGGGTATGCTTGGGTGTAGATTTGCCTCTTCTCCTTCAGTGTACCAACGTCTTGTGGGTCGTCTCATCTATCTGACGAACACAAGACCGGACCTTACTTTTGCTGTTAGTATTGTGAGCCAACTTATGCATTCACCGCGTACATCTCATTTAGATGCTGTCTACCATATCTTTCGATACCTCAAGACTTGTCCTGGTCTTGGGCTGTTCTTTACAGCTAGAGCACAGTCTGGTCTCTCTTGCTTCACATATGCGGATTATGCAAGCTCTAGGAGTGACCGGCGTTCTACCTTTGGCTTCTGTACTTTTCGTGGTAATCACCTTATCTCCTGGAAGAGTAAGAAGCAAGCTGTTGTTTCACGCTCATCTGTTGAAGCTGAGTACCGTGCTATGGCTCAGGGCACGTGTGAGATTCTATGGCTTCGGTCTCTAGTGAGTGAGTTGGGTTTTCCAATAGCAGAATCATCTACCTTGTTCTGTGACAACAAATCTGCCATCCTGTTATCCTCAGGCTCTGTCCTTCATGAGAGAACTAAGCATGTGGAGGTTGACATCCACTTCATTCGAGAGAAAGTTCGGTCTTGTGTTATTTCTCCAAGCTTTGTTTCCTTGTCCAATCAAACCGCCGATATATTTACCAAGTCTGTTGGTCCAACACTTCTTCAGTCTTATATTGGCAAGCTGGGTCTCGTTAATATCTTCACTCTAGCTTGAGGGGGAGTGTTGGAATTAGGAGATAATATCGCAGTCTTTCTATATTGAATATTCTATTAATGGGTCATTTTGACCAACTTTATTTTTGGTTTAATTGCTTTTCCTTTTATACTTTCACAGTTTGGTGTATATATTGATTGAGATGTAAACAACAAAATAAACTTTTCCCAAATCCTTGTGTGATTTGTACTCCATTCGTGAAGACTGGGGATCAACTTGCAGATATCTTCACAAAGGGCGTTGGAAGCAGTCCGTTTCATTTTGCTCTCAGCAAGATGGGTTTAAGAGACATATTTGTACCAGCGGGAGTGTTAGAGTTTATTTTTATATTGTTAAAGTTTATTTTTTATGTTATTTTTCTTATGATTCTACCTAAGGGTATTATTGTAATTGATTATGTTTGATATGATAAAAGAGAGAAGACTGAGTTAGTTTTCTAAGTTTTTGCCCTAATCTTTCTACACTTCTCGATTCTATTATCAAGCCACCGCCTCCTGATTCTAATATTGAGTCTCACCAGGTTTGTCCTGGAAATAATAGTTGTTTAATGTTGATTGTAGATAATCCAGTCAGTCAAATACATTCTGCTGGTTATATTTGGTGATTCATTTCCTTTTATTCTGTTTTCCAAGGATGCTTATTGTCAGGAACTAGTTAAGAAACGCTTTAATTGTTCCCATTTCTTATTCTCTTTCTGATCCACTTCCCCACTATTTTCAATGCTTTTATAATGGTGATAGCAAAACAATCTAAATCCACTTGTTTGGTCTATATTCTTTAAATTGCAGAAAGAAGTTAACTCGGCTATCAGTAAATGCTAATGGATCTCTTATCCCCAAGGATTGCATTGACAGGAATCTAATAAAAAAGAGCTTGTGGTAAGTGTTTCATATAATATCAGATGTCAGTTTATATCTATAATGTAAATTTGTTGATGAGATGAGAGTGCAGTTAAAGAGGCAAGCAGCCTTTACTGCATGCCCATACAGTCTCATGATTATCATCTTTAACTTGCATTTAGTTGCAATAACCAAAATGATCCAGTTAATCTCCAAGTTCTCTTTTTATTTTTATTTTTTAAAAAAGTTACGAAATCTTATAGTCTGTAGATAAAACGTTGTACTGCAACCAGCAATCCATATAAGTTACATTGTAAAAAGTTACCAATCTTATAGTCTGTAGATAAAACGTTGTACTGCAACAAGCAATACATATAAGTTACATTGTGGATATACGATGTATCTGTATCATATTTACAGGACTTTTTTTTGGTGCGTTTGTGTGTGTGTGTGGTGGTGAGTAAAGCATGGTTACCTTTTTTTGGCCTTGTCCTAAAAATTTATGATTTGAAAAAATAATACTCCCTCCGTCCCATAATAAGTGTCCACTTTCATTTTGCACATTGTTTAAGAAAGTTGTATGATATTAGTTTTTTGGATTCATTAAATGGCCACTTTCCAATTTTACCCTTAGATGTGATGGGTGTTTGACTTTTTGCTTGTTTTGAGACCACAAATAAATGCTACTTTGTCTTTATTATAAGGGTAGTTTTGGAAAGTAAATAAAAGCTATATGCCAATTTAGGAAAGTGGACACTTATTGTGGGACATCCAAAAAAGGAAATGTGGACACTTATTATGGGACGGAGGGAGTAGGATCTTAAGGATCCTACAAACACTTAAAAGGTTAGAGTGAGAAACAGTGTCATGCATTATCATCGCTATGACGACAAAAATAAAGCATGTACTTTTATATAACATTTTGGTACAAAGGTATTTCCTCCTTTTAATGTCGAAAACAGAGTTATAGAAGTGTATTGGAAGACAAAAATATTCTACTGAAAATGGACCACCAAATTTTGAAGAGTGTGCTGCTTCCAAAAACAGAGATTGTTGATGCTTGAGAATCATGTAAGATGTAACCACTCACCAGTTAACAAAAATGTAAGGTTCCGTAAGGAAAATAAAATATTCATGCTTTCTCTGCTAAAATTCATGGATTCCATTCACTGCCCAAAAAAAAAAAGAAAAAAAGAAAAGAAGGAGAGAAAAACAGGCGACTTAAGGAGGGGACACACCCTATCATTTCAAGAAGGTGGAAGAGTAAGAGAGTTGGCCATTTAGGGCTTTAGGAACAGACAATTGAAGAAATTTGTCCCCAGCTGTTGATTTGCAATTTCCAATGGGACAACCTTCTAGCAATAGCCAGTCAAACAACTCTTCTCATCCTTGAGCAGCCCCTTTCGTCCAGTCTTACACCAGTCCCTTTGTTGATTGCAAGTCACAAGATAAAATTTGTAAATAGCCCTAATCTTCTGAAAGACATGTGGTTTATGGGTTTTGGATAATTGATGGTTTATGGGTTTTGGATATCCACATGGCATCTTCTTTCTCCTGACATTGCCTTGTAATTCAGGTTAAAAGCATTGGTAGCTATCCCAAAGGTACAACCGCGATTTGCTATGGCTATATGGAAGAAATACCCCACAATGAAATCCCTTTTAAGCGTTTACATGAATCCAAGTAAATCGGTAAGTATGCAAAGTAAACTTTTTGTATCAAATTAACGTCTTGTGTACTGCTGACTGGTCAAAATGTTCCCTTTGCTTATAGTGAATGCTATTTACATCATGCCTTTGTAACTCTGCGCAGTTTGTATGCTACCTCTTGGGTGACCCATTTCTGAAAAAAAACAAAAAAAAAAAAAGAAGGTACTCTCTACTCTTCTATTAAGAGTAGGGATTTATTCTATGCAGTAGGCTGTATCTTGGTAATATTCAAACCTTATGGGATCGAGATTTGAAGATAATGGATGTGGTAGTTGCTGATGTTTTTATTTCTTTCGCCACCCCCCCCCCCCCCCCCCCCCCCCCCCCCCCCCCCCTTTCAAAAAGCTTTGATGGTATTTTTGTGTCAATTGTGTATTGAAGTGTTGGATTTCCTATTGCCTATATAAAGGCCCCTCATGTAATATTGTAGTAATGACTTCCAATGCAAGAGTTTATAGGCAACAGGAAGTCATTACTACAACACTTATATAGGAAGTCATTACTACAACACTTATAGGCAATGACTTCCAATACAAGAGTTTATAGGCAATGACTTCTTGTATTGGAAGTCATTACTACAATATCAAGAACATATTTTCATTGGGATAAGAAGATCCCCTGACGAGAGCGGGCAACATCAATCCCAAGGAAGACGAGTACCCAAGAGACCAGTTTCAGATAAAGGATCAAGAACATATTTTCGTTGGGATAAGAAGATCCCCTGACAAGAGCGGGCAACTTCAATCCCAAGTAAGTAACGAAGAACACCCAAGTCCTTGGTCTGAAAATGTGTCCCAAGATGGTGTTTTAAATCAGCAATGCCTGCAGAATCACTCCCAGAGACAATAATATCATCGACATAAACAATTAGTACAATGGTACCCAAACTAGAATGACGAACAAAGATGGAATGATCATAAGTAGAACGCTTAAAACCATATGCAATAACAACAGAACTACCGATCAAACCAAGCACGAGGAGACTGTTTGAGACCATATAGAGCCTTCTTCAGGCGACAGACAAGTTGTGGATTACCATTATCAACATAACCATGTGGTTGATCCATATAGACCTCCTCTTGAAGGTCACCATACAAAAAGGCATTCTTGATATCAAGTTGATATAAGGGCCAGGACTGGTTGGATTGTGATTATGAACAAAGCAGACACAACCATATACACGAGAAGTTTAAGCAAAAAAAAAAAAAACCAAATACACGAGCAGGAATGGATGAAGAAAAAGAAGAGTGGGAAAGAACCTGAAGAGGTGTTTTCTGGTCCAACACACGGGTAGGTAGGCGATTGATAAGGTAAGCTGCGGTTAACACTGTCTCAACCCAATAAGAACGAGGGGCTTGAACCTGAAAAAGCAAGGACCGGGCTACATATAAAAGGTGACGATTCTTACGCTCGGCCACGCCATTTTGTTGTGGGGTGTCAGTGCAAGAAGTCTGGTGAAGAATGCCATGAGAGCTGAAATACTGATCTAAACCCGAATCAATGTACTCACCCCCATTATCAGACCTTAAGACTTTCACAACCGCCCCAAACTGGGTACACACCATTTTATGGAAACTTTGAAATATAGAAAAAACTTCCCGCTTTTCTTTCATCATAAACAACCATGTAGTACGTGAACAATCATCTATAAAAGACACAAACCATCTATGACCTTTCAAGGACGCAGTGCGAGAAGGGCCTCAAACATCATAATGTATTAAATCAAAAGGAACAGAACTTTTATTATTGCTGGAAGCATAAGATGCTCGAAATTGCTCGAAATTGTTTACCAAGTTCATATGCATCACAAGAAAACTTGAAATTTGAAATACTATTATTCGTAACAAGAGAAGGAAACATATATTTAAGTAGAGACAAAGATGGGTGTCCTAATCTCCTATGCCAAAGCACCAAATCTTCAGCTTTATTCTTCAAAATGACAGAATTATTAGCAATCTTCTACCCCTCATCCAGATTCTTCTCTCCCTCATCCAGAATATAAAGTCCCTGTGTCTCTCTACCACTGCCAATCACCCTCTTCGTGATAAGATCCTGAAAGACACAATGAGAGGGAAAAAAGGTCACAGAACAATTCAAATCCCAAGTAATACGACTCAGGGATAAAAGATTATGAGAGAAACTAGGAACATGTAAAACTGAGCTCAGGGATAAAGGAGGAGTGACACGAAAAAGACCTTTTCCTGAGACAAAGGAAAAGGTACCATCGGCAATTCTAACTTTGTCCTGACCTGAACAGGGCTTATAATCACAAAAAAGATCAGAAGAACGAGACATATGGTCAGAAGCACCTGAATCTATAATCTAATGGGATGAAGAAAGAGAGAGAAAAGCTCTTGCAGGCGCAACAATGTTACCTGATTGTGCAAAAGAGGATGAGGTACTAGCAGCTGGCGATGAAGTACACCTGGACATCAAGTTTCTGAGAGTGTTAAGCTCAGCAGGAGATAAAGGGGTCATATCAGTAGATGGAGCAGCCTCAACACTAGCTGGCGTCTCAGTATCAGTAGTAGTATGATGGGCACGAGGGCCACCTCCTCGGCCTCCTCGACCCCCACAGCCTCCGCCCTCGTCGACCATGGGAACGTCCATGAAGGCTCCAACAATTGGCCCGAGTATGATGGGGCCGATGACAATAATCACAAATCACGACAGGCCGGTTTGAAGGAGTACTTTGCTGGGTCCCCTCTCTGGGCGGGACAGAAATTAGAGTTGAACGCTCAGTGGATACAGGCAGAAGCATAACGGAACGTTGACTCTCCTCGTTCTGAACATAAACAAAGGCCTCCTGAAGAGGAGGGAAAACATCCATCCCAAGAACCTGACTACGAATAGCATCGTAATCAGAATGAAGCCCTTGAAGAAATTTGAAGACCCGTTGTTTCTCAAGTAGCTTCTGGTACTTCTCTGCATCAGTCGTACAAACGGGCTGAAAGGACTGTAGATGATCTACTCTGTCCCAACTAGTAGTTGTTAGAGTAATAAATAATAATACATTTAGCATTAAGGGTATATTAGTCTTTTGCTTATTTCTGTAACCCTACTATAAAGGGCTGCCTCTTTTCTATATTTTAGATAATTTCTTTTTCTTGAACTGTTACATAGCAGCAATAATATTCTCTCTTTTCTTCTTCTTCTTTCTTTTCCTTGATTGAATCTAAGTTTACAGTAGTAAGGAAGGTATAATATTGGGTGACTGTCATCTCTCCTTGCTCAAAACGGTCAATGGAGCGGATAAGCTCAAACTCCTGAGCATAATTTCCCCTCCGAGGGAAAGTGGAAGCAACAGTGTCCCAAATAGCCTTAGCTGTCTTCATTTGATAAAAGCTCTCACCAATCTCAGAAACCATGGAATTGATGAGCCAAGACATAATAATAGAGTTCTCAATCTCCCACTTGTCATAACCCGAATCGGTAGTGGAAGGGGCCACAATACGGCCATCAAGATGACCCATCTTCCCGCGTGCCTTTAAATAAAGTTCTACCGCCAGTGACCACTTCAAGTAATTTTGGCCATTGAATGGAACGGTAGTAATCTTTAGATTGGGATCCAAGGGGGTAACCACAGTCAGAACTGTGGTGGAACTTGTAGCCGCTGGTTTCTTAAAGTCGGTCATAGTTCTGGATAACAAATGGAAAACCCACAACAAGGTGAAGGAAAACGAGGGAAGTTGGGTATTTGTAGACGAACTGGGTCAATTTAAAGGTCCATATAGGGACCTAAAAAACTGTTGAAACTGGAACTTCAATCAAACAGTGGATTGTATGATTGTGAGTGAGATTCGGAAGGCAAAAAATTGGTTGGGTAGGTCTCGGTGGGGATCTACAATGGCATCAACAATGTCGGCTAGGTGCTGGTGGAGTATAGGGGTGTCGGCTGGACTGGGGTTAGGGTTATGGTGGTTGGCGCAAGGTTTAGGGGACCATAGGTGGTCGGCGCAGGTTGGGGAGGCCTTGGTAGGTTGCGACACAGGCTGAGGGGCCTAGGTAGGTTGCGGCGCAGGCTGGGAAGCCTTGGTAGGCTGCGGCCAAGGCTGGTACAGCTAGGGTTGGTAGGCGCAGGGTTGGGTGGTCCGGCGGTGGGGATTGGTGGTGGTGGATGCTGGAGAATCCTTTTTATGTTGGCTCTGATACCATGTTAAACATAATATTTGTGGTAAAGCTTAGGGTTAGACAACTTGTCTGACCCCTTTTATATAAAACAATATTAAAGAAAAGAAA
Source organism: Hydrangea macrophylla (assembly GCA_033977485.1). Taxonomy (NCBI): domain Eukaryota; kingdom Viridiplantae; phylum Streptophyta; class Magnoliopsida; order Cornales; family Hydrangeaceae; genus Hydrangea; species Hydrangea macrophylla. The sequence continues at coordinate 42,692,066 of CM066984.1, read as the reverse complement.
GTTTACAATATGACCCACACTCTAATAACTAAATAACAATAAACATAAACATAACTCTAACAGATAGAAGGTCCACCTCTGGGTACTGCACATTTGTAGGAGGTAACTTGGTTACTTGGAGAGAAGAAAACTAGGATTGGTATAATTGTTTTCTTATCATTTATTGTAATAGACCACTATATATATATATATATATAGAAACAAAAGATCCAAAGAAAAGGAAATAGCAAGAAAGGAAATAGAAGAAAAGGGAAGGAAATAAAAGATTACAATAAAATAAAAACATTCCTAATCTTGGGAGATAATATTTAATACGGGATAAGACTGTATCAAATATTAGCTCCAACACTCCCCCTCAAGCTGGGCGAAGATGTCAACGAGATCAAGCTTGCTAAGAGATGTCTTCAAAAGAGAAGGGCCAATGGACTTGGTAAACATGTCAGCAGCTTGATCAGAAGAAGGAACAAAACTTGGAACAATAATTCCGGATCGAACTTTTTCCCTGATAAAGTGAACATCTACTTCGATATGCTTAGTACGCTTGTGGAGAACTAAGTCAGAGGAGAGCATGATGGCAGACTTGTTGTCACTGAATAATGTAGAAGGTTTTATCATTGGATATCCCAACTCAGTTAACAATGATCGAAGCCAAAGAAGTTCACAAGTGCCTTAGGCCATAGCCCTATATTCAGCCTCAGCTGAGGACCAAGAAACAACTTGCTGTTTCTTACTCTTCCACGATAAGAGATGATCACCATAGAAGGTACAGAAACCAGAAGTAGATCGCCGATCACTCTTTGACCCAGCATAGTCCGCGTCGGTAAAGCAAGAAATCCTATCCTATAATCCAGAAGCATAAAAAAGGCCATGACCCGGACATGTCTTAAGATACCAGAGGATGTGATTAACAGCATCAAGGTGAGAAGATCGTGGAGTATGCATGAATTGACTCACAACACTGACAACAAAGGAAATGTCAGGACGTGTGTGAGTCAGGTAAATGAGGCGACCAACAAGACGCTGATAAATTGATGCATCAGGAAGAGGGTCTCCCGAGTCGGTAGATAAATTCAAGTTTGGATCCATAGGAGTGGAAGCTGGCCAACACCCTAACATGCCAGTATCCTGAAGAAGGTCAAGAGTATACTTCCTTTGGGACAAGGAAATACCCTTACAAGAACGAGCAACTTCAATGCCAAGAAAATACCGAAGGGGACCTAAGTCTTTGACATCAAAGAATTTCCCAAGAGCCTGTTTGACCTTTATACTACCCGAAGCATCATCCCCAGTGATAATAATATCGTCAACATAAACTGAAAGAATCACACAGCGGCCATCTGGGCGGCGGTGAATAAAACATGTATGATCAGAGTGGCACCGAACAAAGTCCATGGATAAGACAACCTCACTAAATCGACTAAACCACGCACGTGGAGATTGCTTTAAGCCATATAAAGATTTCCGGAGTCGACATACTTTCCTCGAATACTCCCCCTCAGCCCGAAAACCCGGTGAAGGGTCCATGTAAATAGTTTCCTCCAAGTCTCCATTCAAAAACGCGTTCTTGACATCCATTTGATGAAGGGGCCAAGAATGCGAGGTAGCCAGTGACATAAGGAGACGGACAGTTCTAACTTTGCCACCGGAGCAAATGTAGTAGAATAATCTTTACCGGGTATTTGTGTAAAGCCTTTTGCAACAAGACGGACTTTATATCTCTGAATAGTCCCATCGGCTTGGTACTTGATAGTGAAGAGGTGGTTCTTCATGACGAGGTGGTTTGTGGAAGGTGTTTGGGTTGGTGAATGGTGTCGGATTATAGAAATGGATGGTAGTAGCGTTAAGGATGTTGAGGCAAGTCAAGTTGGTTGTTCGTATTCTTTTTGAATACTTAGCCGGGCACGTTAGTGGTTATAGTTTGACGGTGAGAACGTGGGAGAATTTTAAAAGACGTAATAGAGGCAGTAAACATATCTTGTTTGTGTATGGCTATATAAGTTCAATTTGATTTTGTTCTCTCACTCGGCTTTCATAAGCTGACGACGTTCATGTCGCTGGACATTCCCATGTCCAGCTTATCCAGGTGACGAGTGCACGGGTTACGATGCTACGCAAGCGGAGAACGTGGAGGAAGAGTACACCGAAGATGGCTATGGATATGCTAGTTAGAGAGAAGACTAGTGGTTGCCTTTTGTAAATGTTTTTGGTTTAAGAAGATTAATCATATCTTTTGTAATAGTTTTTGTAAGGACCTAGAGCCATAAGACTCTATTGTATTTACGATGATGTAATAGTTATCCAGTAAGGTGGCCTTCTATTGCAATATAACCTTGTAAGCAGATGTTGGTCTTATCCTTTTTGTTATGATGTTTATTATTAGTATTTGGTCGTGGACAATTCGGTAATGCAACCAGTCATGTGCCTCAGGGTCCAAGATGGAAATTTTAAAATTTTCCTTATTTTAGCTACGCCTGGGCGTGACAAAGGCCCCACACATCAGTATGAATAAGATTAAAAGCACAAGGTGCACGTGTAATATGAGGAATATAGCTAGAGTGAGTATGTTTAGATATTTCACACACCACACAACTAAATTTAACTTTCTGGCAGGCTTTATTCAATAAAGGAAAGAGTTGACATAGATATTTAAAGTTTGCATGGCCCAAGCGGGAGTGCCACAAATGTAAAGACTCTAAAGAAAAATTAAACCACTCTGAAACTGGTCGAACCGACGCCTGAAAGCCAGAAGACAGCGAACTTTCTCCAGGAGGATCCCCAAAGTATTACAATCCATCCCGCTCATATCCCGTGCCAAAAATCTTCTTCGAAATCAGGTCCTACAAGAGACAAGTATGGAGTGAAAAAATAGCAACAAAGTTCATATCTCTAACAAGACGACCGACGGAAAGAAGATTATATGAGAGACCAGGCACATGAAGAACGGTGGACAAAGTAATGTGGGGAGACAAATGCACTTCACCCTTACTTCTAATATGGACAGTAGATCCATCAGCAATACGGACAGTATTGAAGACGGGAATCAAAGGAGATGAAAAAAGGGAGAACTCACCGGTCATATGATCACTAGCACCAGAATCAAGAACTCAAGTTGGATTGCCAGACTTAACATGAAGAGCAGTACTCGTACCTGTGGCAAGAGTAGCTGTGGGTGTATAAGAGCTGGAGCGATTATGCTGTTGCAAGAGGGATACCAATTGTGTCTGAAACTGATCCATCTGGGTCTGAAACTGAGTCTGAAGCTTAAGGATATCAGAAGTAGGAGCGATTTCTGTCACAGCTCCAGTACGGGTTGGTACCTTTCCCTTATTTCTCTTATAGGACTCTCGTAGCTCGGGATGAAGTTTGAAGCAACGGTCCCTACTGTGACCAGGTACCCCACAACGAGTACACAGAGGACGTCTACCCGGAGGACGAGATACGGAGCCTGAAGAAGCAGCAAAAGCCATCTGGTCTGGCACAGGAGATGGCTCTAGTAATATTGGAGCCGGAAGCTGAAGGAGACGACGGCGACGCTCATCACCACCAAGATTAGCAAATGCCTCAAAGAGAGGTAGGCGGGGTGTTTAAAAGCTAAGTTCGAATAGACTCAAACTCAGGTTTTAAACCCATGAGAAATTGATAAGTATGCTGGCGTTGAGACGTTTGGCTGCAATGGCTCCTTCAGATGAGAATTCGCTTAATGGTTCATATTGAGCCAGTTCTTCCCAGCGAGACTGGAGATAGGCAAAATAATCAGCTACAGAAAGGCCCAGAGATGCCTAAGTAGCCCAGTGAATCTCCCGATAAAGCTCGAAGATACGAGCATCATTACGCTCATGCGCATATAGCTAGGTCAAAGAAGACCATAAACTATGAACTGTGTCATGGTACATAAACACATGATAAATACGTTCCTCCATATAATTATAAAGCCACCCAAGGATAGTGCAGTTATCGATATCCCATTATGCTAGCTTGGGATCACCGATAGCTGGTTTTGGTTCAGTACCCAAAAGCCACCCAGATTTTGCCTTTCCACTTGGATAAAGGTGAAAGGAACGAGACCAAGTAGCAAAGTTCCTCCCATTCAACAACACACTCGTAACACGGTGAGCGGGTGTGTGTTGAAAAAGAGAAACATCTGGTCGAGGTGGGGCTGCAGGCGAAGTGGCAGAGGCTTGTGGGTCTGTGATGGTGGGACTGGTTAGGTCAGACATCTTGAGGAATCGGTTATGGTCAGAGGAGAAATTTAAATACAAAGGCTGGCTGTCCGGAAAAACGGCAGGCAGAAAAAGGGGCTACCGGAGAAAAATCGGTAGCCAAAAAGATATGGAAAGAGAGCACTAAGGCTCTAGTGCATCACACTGATGCAAAAAGGGGCCCTCAACGGGCAAGCGGCAGCAACAAAGACTGTCGAAAAAAGGCAGAGAAGAGCAGCCGAGAGGGGAGGGGTTGCGCCGAGGGGCTGGAGGTGGCTGGGGGCTGCGCCGGAGGCTGGTAGGTGGCTAGAGCCTGCGGCGAGGGCTGGTAGGCTGCGGCAAGGGGCTGTGGGCTGCGCCGAGGGACTGTGGTGGTGTGTAGGGGCTGCGGCTAGGGTTTTTTGGTGGTGAATGGTATGAGGCTCTGATACCAAGAAGAAAACTAGGATTGGTATAATTGTTTTCTTATCATTCATTGTAATTGACCACTGTTTATATACAAACAAAAGATCCAAAGAAAAGGAAATAGCAAGAAAGGAAATAGAAGAAAAAGGAAGGAAATAAAAGATTACAATAACATAAATACATTCCTAATCTTGGGAGATAATATTAAATACAGGATAAGACCGTATCAAATATTATCTCCAACATGGAGAAGTAAAAAACAAAATGTTGTAGCAAGCTCTAGTGCAGAGGCTGAGTTCAGGGCGATGTCCCAAGGTATTTGTGAGCTTCTTTGGGTCAAGTCATTGTTGAAGGATTTGAGGATTGAACAGGTAGATTCTATGAGACTATACTGTGATAATAAAGCAGCAATCAGTATAGCTCATAATCCGGTTCAACATGATAGAACCAAGCATGTGGAGATTGATCGGCATTTTATCAAAGAAAAGCTGAGTAGTGGGGTTATCTGCATTCCTTTTGTAAAAAGCAGCGATCAACTTGCGGATGTCCTCACCAAAGGAATAGGAAGTCAACCTTATGATACTGCTCTAGGCAAGCTAGGCATGAGAGATGTATTTGTGCCAGCTTGAGGGGGAGAGTTCAGAGTATAGTTTTATTATTTTAATTAGTTGTTAGTGAGTGGATCAATGTGTAATATTGTATTCTCTTATTTCTTTACTTTGATTAGTATATATTATGGGTGAGACAATTGTCAACCCTAAGCTTGCTAAAGTATTGTTTCTATCAGTTTCATCACACGAGTGGGTAATCAGTTGATGAGGTACCTCAAGGGGGCCCCAGGTTGTGGTATGTTGTATAAGGATCATGGTCACATAGAGCTACATAGATGCAAATTGAGCCGAATCTCCTAGTGTTAGGAGGTCTGCTACAGGGTACTGTGTACTTGGAGGAGGAAATCTTGTGTCCTGGAAAAGCAATAAACAAACCGTTGTTGCTAGATCTAGTGCTGAGTTAGAATATAGGGCTATGGTGCATACTACTTGTGAGTTAATATGGATGAAGCATTTGTTGGAGGAATTTGGGTTCACTCAGTCTGAGCCTATGTACTTATTTTGTGATAGCCAGGTAGCGGTTCATATTGCTTCTAATCCTGTGTTTCATGAGAGGATGAAACACATGGAAGTTGATTGTCACTTTGTTCGTGAAAAGCTCCTACAGAAAGTAATTAATACAGTTCATGTTAAATCTGTTGCATTGGGTGAGACACGAGTGAAATATATTTGTAACAAGTTGGGTGCATATGATATGTATGCTCCAGCTTGAGGGGGAGTGTTAAAGGGTATATATGTAAATATAGTATATATGTGTTTGTCCCACATTGGTTAAGGTTTAAACAGTCTAGGTTAGACCAAGCCTATATAAAGGCTTATTGTATTCTTTTTTATTATGTTGAATATACAGAGAGAGATTCCCATCACTTGTCTTTTCTTTACACTTATTTTTATCATATCCATAATCTCACAACTCTGGTTCTTGGGAGGGTTAGGACCCTTTCTACCTCTTTGACTAGAGGAGGCCAAAGCAGACCTATCAGTATAAATAGGGGAAAGCATAGTAGAGCGACGACTCTCCTCTTTCTGAACATACGCAATACTTCCCGGAGAAAAGGTAATGGTTCTATCCCAAGAACCCGACTCCTCACCTGATCAAACTCTGAATTAAGGCCAGCTAAGAACTTGATTCTTTCACTCTCAATATATTCCTTAAAACTCGCCGCATCCTTAGGACAAACAGGGCGGTGATTCTTCAAACAGGAGGTATAATAATGAAGTATAGAACGCTCACCTTGAACCTCAGCCACAATACTTCGGTGAAGTTCATAAACTTGAGCCACATTCCTTTTTCGAGCATAATCTGAGTAAGGGTATCCCAGATGTCTTGAGCAGTTTCCATCTCTAAAAAGAAATCAGCAACAGTAGGCTCCATAGAGTGAACGAGCCAACTCATTACCATATAATTATCCACCTCCTACTTGGCATAAGTGGGATCCTCACGACTAGGTGTCGTGAGCGTGCTATCAATATAGCCAAACTTTGCTCTACTGCGGAGCCAGAAAGTGGTAGACTGAGACCAAGAGAGATAATTTTCACCATTGAATAGAACTGTGGTGATTTTTGAACCTGGGTTCTCGGTAATGAGGAAATGCTTCTCACTACCTATAGGAGAAACTCATAACTCCAAAAGTGGCTGGGGATTTTCCAATTGTCAAATCTTCTTTTAACATGTTAGAGGTAACTCTTACTCATTTATGGGAATTACAAAGAAATTGGCTGGTGTTACATGGGCTTCGCTAGATTCTGCGCTGAATGCAATTAGACCAAATTGACTTGCAAGCTGAAATTTTGTTTTTGCCCTTTACTTTTTGTGCTAATTACGCATGTGTAGTACACTAGTGGAAAAAATCCAGACTCCCAGTATTTGAAATTCCAAAACTAATTGCCTTTCTTTTTTTGTTTTCTTTTTTTTTTTCCTTTTTTCCTATTTTTTTTTTCTATTGCCCTTTGAAAAAGCGAATTTTTTTTCTTTCTAAAACAGTATTTAGCCAATACTATTTGTTAAATATATAATCTAATGATCAAGAGAGCAATGCTTTGTTTACCAAATTTGTATCTTGAATGTGGGTCCCAACCCATGTGGCATTGGGTTCACTTAATTTTTATTGGAGGATGTTGAAGTGGTCCCACAATTATTAAATGTGGTCCTATTGACACATGTATTGGGAACCATATTTAGGATACAAAATTTGAGAAGCATGGCATTAATTATTGTAACTATTACCATTGGTATTTGGTAATGTATTTAAAATTGCTATAATTATTATTAATTTAACATCGTTACTTAATTTATTAGTTAACTAAATTATTTTCATTAACAATTAATTGTGTATTCAAAAAAATAAAGTGACTGTGTTAATACTAGTATAATAATACTACAGCACAAGGGCACAATTGTCTTTTGTGTATTCAAAATCACTTTTGCATTTATGTAACCAAATACTTGCATAATCTATTCTGCCACTCTAATTAGTTTTACAATACATTACCCAAACACTTCAATTATCCAAATTTATTCTGATTATAAATTTATTCTGATCATATAATCGATTGTAACAAAAGCTATGGCAATCGAAACCACAAGCTACCCTAAACAGGCTCTATAAGGAGACTTGAGACATGACGAAAACTGCTTTTTTGTGTACGACAACAATACATCCAGTTTTAAAGTGACATATTTCTCTTCTGCCAAATTTCCTCCCGTTTCCAGTCTTTGCCTATAGAGGAAAGAGTTCTAGAAATTAAGAATTAATTGATAACTTGGCTCTTTTATTGACAATATACATTTACGTGTATGTATGTGTGTGGCAGGTGCATGAGAAAGAATATTTGCTCAAAGATTTGACAACGGAAGGGCTACTTGGTGAGGATCGAAGACTAGGTGAAATTTGTTCAAAGAGAGTGTACAGAATACTAATGGCTCAATGTGGAAGCATCAAGACTGATGATGTTGAGGATGGTGCCGATCTCTTCTGCTGTCAATCAAGTTGAAATAGATATCTCCATTGTAATTCTTGGAGGTAACATCTTAGTGGATGGCCAACAATAGAGGTGTACATCCCCATCTTGTCTTTGATTTAGCATCCTCTACACTCTTCTGTGTTTTGAGCTAAATTTTGAAACCTTAAGGGCTGTTTGGGATGCCAACGAACTGTTTCTATGAATTCATATGTTTGGTGATTTTCCATTTCTTGCAGAGGAGTGACTCTCTCTCTTTAGACTAGTCCTTTGTCTAACTAGGGAGTTAAGATTGGACTGCAGAGATCCTATTTTAAGCATCATCAAACAATAGGTGCATGTTGGTAGATGCATGTAGGATTGTGTTCTGATTTGCAGATTGATAAAATAGTAGTATTACGGGTGTCAAACTTTGGGGACTACGGCTGAGAGATGTGTTGTATTTCTAAGATTGATTTCGAAATTGATAAGGGAAAGAAATATATTGTGAATCGATTTATTATTAAACTTGTAGTACAACTAATAAAGCAGTCAATGCGTTGGAAGACCGAGGGCAGTGAATCCACCACTGACCGCGTAACCATGGCGAGGACACTCATTTGAAGGGTTTTTTGTTTATATTAGAAGGGGTAAATTGCAACTACAAGTCCAATTATATCATAAAAAAAAGGTTTTGTTCTATCCAGAATCATATTAGCGTGACTCATCTTAATTTCGCAAGTACAACTGTGAATCTCCTCTTCTTCCTTTACAATCTTGCCTCCTCCAAGTGTTTTGGCAACTCTAGAGTAATTAGTTGTCCTTTTATACTTTGGCAGCCCTAAATGTGCTTTTGGACAAGATAACTATTAATTCTGCGAATTTTGGAGGTCTGGTATGCTGACCCTTGCTTGAGCGAGAGCTTGAGCGACCTGGTAACTCGCTCAAGCAAGGGTGCTCTCTCTAGATTTTCACTCAAGTGAAGTATGCATTTTTCTATTTTCCTTCCTTTTGCTTGGGATTTCTGCATTTTCCTCTTTTAAGTTTCAAAACGTAGAAAGTACAAAAAGTTTATTACTAGAAACAAATTACTACATAAAGATGGCCTATAATGATAGAGTTAAGGGGTGATACCGGATACTTCACCGCTTATAATTAGATATGGTCTTTTAATATCTGTCTACTTATCACTAGGCCTGCCCATGTACTTGGGAAAACATCTTGTAATGTGTGGGTTGGCCAACGCCTTGCTAGTTCTCTCCGAAAAGGATTGTTAATGGACTAGTTTTCAATCATTCATTCTTTTTCTTTTCCTTTTTTTTTTTTTTTTTTGTTTTTTTTTTTTTTTACGGCTAAAATCTTTCTTAAACTTGTATTAATGAACTTGTGTGAATATTGAGGACATCATTGGCATTTTATTAATTTGTTTAGTCCGCTAGGCGAAGAGACTTACTTTTGGCAAGCTTATTGAGGTAGTTGATTCAATAACTCTACACAATACACAACTAACGTTTCAGCTTGTAATTATAAGTTAAGAAATGATTTCTAATTAGAGAGCATTTTAGCTCACCCATTGCTCACCCAATTCTCTCGTTAGCCCATGTAGTGGGACCTAGGATTTGACACCATTAATTAATTCTCATTTAATTCTGGGTTCCACGGTATTGACCAATGGGAGAGTTGGGTGAGTATTGGTTGACCAATTTTTGGGTGAGCAAAAATGCATTCTTCTAATTAGCATTCAAATTAAGAAGGGCTTATCAAGGAACCATTATGGGAAGCCCGATCCAGCAATAATCCGAGGTAGCGCTGTTCAGCGAAAATTGCTACTGAGGTTGCAGTTACACCAAAGTGCAAGTTGCCAAACTCTTCATAAATTGAATCAATACTCATTGATGATGCCTGAAATTAATGCTCAGATCGGAATGAATATTGAGAGTGCAACAAGCATGAAAGAGAGACAAATTGCATGTAGTTCGGTGCTATTAATGAAGCAACCTATATATTCACTCGTGGGTGTGTCAGTGCTTCCACTATGTAGAAAACTATTTACAGTGGTGTTTGGATTGTACCTTCAAACATATTACTTTATTCGTAGAAATCTTGACAGCTATATTTATGGATATCTGTTTTACATTTCTCTGTGTATGATTCATGAGATGGATGGTTGTGATCCTTAAATATTATTGTAAGAATTTGTATGTATGTATGTATGTATGAGATGCATACATGAGAGATCAAATTACTATCCCTTGATATTTAGAATTGTCGCAGTGGATGATGAGATTGAATACCTCATCAAGTTTACACTATAGCATGATTGACTACCAAAGGATGGAGTGATGTATCTTGTTCACTGGAGTACGTGACTCTTAGCTAATATGCTAATGCATGTAGTGTATTGACAAACCATGAGCTTTTCTATTGACATTCAATCGTTGTTAATAGTTTGATAGAAACTCATAACTTGTATATGATACGTGTCCTTAATCTTGAGACAATTACGAACACAAGTCATGTATATGGTTGCTTTGACTTATCAATTAGTGATGTCTTCAAGATCAACACCTGAGTATCTTGGTAATCACATCTCATGATGTTGTGAACTTATATTGTCAAGATAGAATCTACCCTCTGTTAAAGAGTAAGCATTCCCTTGAGAATGTCACCTAAGATTAGATACCGAGAACTGCAGTCTTGTTGATAAGTAGTTATCAACATGTTTGAAAATCATGTTTGGTGAATGAGACTCAAGGAATTAAAGATGTATTCAAATTTTAGGTTGACAACTCTGTTTATCCGACTACCTAAATGTGAATACGAATGCTGACAGTAGAGGGACATTAGTATCACTTTACAAGTCTAGTCACAACTTCACATATGTTCTTATGCATCAGAGTGCAGTTGTCGTTATTTAGTGGAATTAACGTTAACTGATTAGTTAGTTAATTCATTATTTAGGAGTCTAATCACTGAGGAATTAATAACTGATCTAAGCCGATAATTTAGAATCTAGGATATCCCACTCTTAGCTCCAAAAGAAAGCTAGGAAGACATATGAGGGAGTCCAATCGATTGCCACTAATTGCCACTAAGGGCAATCAATTGGGTAGGGCAATCGATTGCTATAAAGGTCAGTTAGAAAACTTATGGTTATCGCAGCAAGAATTTAAGTTGTCGAATCTAGCGTCTAAAAGGTATGCCCTTCTGTCTACATATCACTAGATCTAATAAGTAGTAGCTCCTGCAATACTGAAAAGTTTTTCGTGTATTTTTCCGCTAAAAATTAAGTTTTTTGAAAACTCTAACCAACAAGTGGTTGGTGCGGGTATCACTCCCCGGAACTGCAAAAATAGAGAAAATACAATTCATTTTTGGGTTGATAGGCTAAGACTGGTGAATGTCACATGACTATTCACGACACAATTCTAAACAACATAATAAGGGGTCAGTAATAAAAGATCTAAACTCAGCATGATATAACATAATGTTACGAAACTTATTACACCAGAGTCTGCAGTATATAAAAGAACTAAAGTCTTAAGGCAATATGTGCCAATCACAAAATGTACTATAAATATTCTAAAACATAAGCGAAAAGAACAACAGTCTAATCCTAGTCTTTAGTTGGCGTAGACGTAGTCATCTTTAGTGGCAATATAAGTCCGTAGGCGACTTTTCCCATAATCCAGTGCATGAGATTAACTTTGAAGACATTGAAGTGAACGACAATGTGACCTTCAACGAAGAACCAATGCGAATTCTAGATAGAGGAGTGAAGAAGTTGAGGAATAAGGAGATCCCGTTAGTTAAGATTCAGTAGAAGGACCACGACGAAGGAGAAACTTCATGGAACTAGAGTCAGAGATGCGTAAAAAGTTTCAATTTTTGTTTTAGTACTACTTCGCATAGATTTCGAGGACAAAATCTTTTTACAAGTGGTGGATAATGTAATACTCGCATTTTGTTGTACTTTTGTATGCCTTTATATATAAATGAAAATTAGTTGTATTGCAACAACCATTGGTGATAAGCCCTTGCCAATCAATTACCACCCTTTCTAATCGATTGCCACCTGACCGCCTTAGACCAATCAATTGCCATATTTTACAATCGATTGCTACTTACAGAATGTTGATACTTCCTGTTGTTTTATATTATGAATTGTTTAGCTGTTATACGTTGTTCAATATTTTTCCGTATGCAATACTAGAAAATGAGAGATGTATCGATCCGCCATAATATAGTACCATTAAGGATAACATGCTTAAACGATTGGCACTCTCGCGTTGATAATATTGTTAACATTACTAAGTCGTGAATCGAATCTCCAGTGGTTGGCTATATGAGAAGTTTCGAGAGTCAGTCTGAGTTAGAAGTAGGTAGGTCTAATAAGGGCTATGAATCGTGTGCAACGTTTTGTCCTTGAATGCAATGAGCTGTGAATATGCCCTTAAAAGCTGAGAGCTGATCAACGTGGTGTCCATGAAATGCGGTGAGCTGTTAATATGCCCTTAAAGGTTGTAGACTGTGTGATCAATAGTAGTAAGATAGGCCAGTGATCCATAATATGCCCTTAAAAGCAGGTGAGTTGTGAATATGCCCTTAAAATGCGTTGAGTTGGGGTCACTGGTAGATGCTTAAACCGTGGCAATAGAATTATATACCCTGATCATACTTGGTCCTTAAAACCGATGAGTTGTGCATATGCTCTTAAAAAGGTATGGACAGAGCATTGGTATATCCGTAGACTATCGAGATTATTCATCAATCGATAGAGCGTTATCTGTCCTTACGTAATAAGACAAGTCATGTTTCTAATCAGGTTTAATGAAGAGATCGGATAAGAAAAAGATATTAGTAGTTGAATTTTGTTTCATAACGTCTTAATTTATAACTATTGATACCTCGTTAGTATTTCAATCACTCGGCTTTTATAAGCTAACGGCATACTTGCCCTAGATATTCCTATGTCCAGCTTTTCTGATACATGACAATGCAGGGGAAAGACCTATGGGCGAGGACTTCTACAAGGAATTCTCCATATTTTCCATCGTTGCATTAGCTCTTTCAATTCTCCCCACTAGAGCTTCGAGTAATCTTGTCGGATCTATCTCTGGTGGAATTAGTTTGGCTGGTCTTGCTCCATTACGGTTCCTCACTCCTCTAGTATCGGGTGCCATTATGACCTGAATACCAGTGCATTAATATGAGCACTCCCGGTTGATAAAAAATCTTTCAGTAGGTGGATTGCATAATAACACACTCAAGAGGATGTCTCACAAATTCAATAAGAAATAACTACAAACTTAAAATATCGATAAATAACCAATCTCCAAAATAGAAGTAATAATAGTATACTAGTAATCAAAGGCATATATAATGTGGCCTTTTCCAGAACCACAATCGACCTGTAAATAAGACTAACTTAGAGTCAGAACTAGCACGAGGTATCTTACGTTCAAGAAGTGTAGGACTATCGTCGAGCTCGCCTAAGCTTAGAGCTCTGATACCACAAGAAAACCCTATCATGCCCTGGAATGGCAAAGTAGGGAAAAATAAATTTCCTGCCTTTGGACCCGTGGACACGCGACTGGTTGGAGATGCTCCTGATTGTTCTCAACAAAAATATTAACAAGAAGCATAATAATATTGGGAATGTATCTAATTCAAACACGGCATACTAATATTAAACATTATTGTGTCATATATTGAACATTATATTACAGACACTGAATAAAACCAAAAAGAAACTGAATAAAAGAGAAATAGTCTCGTGACACCTAGTGTCATGGAATCCAACAACAAACTAATTTATTACAATATAATAAAGGATAAACAGAAGACTAAAGATCCCATCTTCAGCTAGCAAATCCATAGAGATCCCCTTAGTAGTCCTCTTCCGAATACCCATCATCATAGTGGCCCTTATCCTTATTCCTGCCATTTTAATTGGTGCCTCCAGGCTGGGTCTCACCTGCTAATCCTGGCATCACTGTTCGTGGAAGGTCCAGCAGCATAAAACACTGTCATCTTGAATACATGCTAAGTGAGCATAAATTCTAACAAAGCACCGTTAACAACAAAGATGGAAACACTTAGTTTCATTATCCTTAATTGGCTTATCAACATCTTATAAGTTATCGAAGAATTAAAGCAAACTGGTCCACGATATGAAAACCCAAACTCGAAACATTTCATGCCTTAAAATTGAAAAGACCGATTAATGACCATTTCTCCAAAACCCAAATTCATCCACTACAACTCCTTCCTCATATCCGCCATAAGCCATTGGTTTAGGATGAAAGTGCTTTAACAGGAGCTTGGTGAGTAAACTACAGTGCCTTAACGACCGAATAGTGTAGTGAAAGTGCTTTAACAGCCGACTAAACCAAGAGATCCAAGGTCCATGATCTATTTATATATGAATATGAAAATGCCTTAACGGCCGCTTGGTGAGTAAAATACAGTGCCTTAACGGTCGAAGAGCGTAGTGGAAGTGCTTTAATATCCGACTCAACCAAGAGATATTCATTCTCGGATTCCATCATTATCATCATTCATCCTTCTTATCATCGCCACCAGGACCATCAATTACAATCAACTGAAACTCTCATGACTCAAGGATCTTCGGAAACACTTTCAACAAATATACACATCCAACTCAAGGAAGTTGACCGAAGTACAATGGCACGTTAAGCATGGCATGACAAATAAAACATAATTTAATATATATGTTTTGATCTTATTACTTGTACATTATTTTGGTTACCGAAGTCGTCCCATTACGGAAGTCGTCGTCGGTTCAAAGTTCAAGACCAATGCTAAAGTCAACACATATGCATAATTAACAGCTCAACAATTATCTTTAGTACGTGTGTGTCCAAGTGAACATACAGAGTCTGAAGAGGAAGTCATCCTATATATAAATGTATATATAACAACAATCTCAAGAAACATAACAAAACTGGCAGGCTCGAGCACTCAGAGCTTGAGCGCTCCCACTGAGCGCGAGCACTCGCACTGAGCACGAGCACTCGGGTTTAGCATAACACAGATTCTCAATTTAAGGTTACATGCAAGGATTCGAATTCATTCTAAGGATACATGCAAGTCACAAAAACATGTATAAGCTATGTCTCAAGACATCAAGATGAAAATCTGCATCCAATATAGTTTATGGTGTATTTGAATGATGATTAAAATCACCAAAACTTATGAAAAAGAGTTTGATCATAAATTTTCCTCACATACAAGGGCTATAACCTCAAATAATTCACATACATGGGCATAAACATATAAAACTATTTCTATGGGCATCTGTAGACACCCAATTTTGACTACACTGATAGGATTTAGGGTGGACAACGTCTTAGAGGATTCAATGATGAAAAGTACCCCGTGGAAGGTACTGGATTCCACACAATCGAAAGATCGAATTTCGGAAAGTGACTTCAAGCTTAGAAAAGCCCTTTTCCATGCATAAATCCCAGTTTTGTCAAAACTCAGGGATATAAGAACACAAAGTGTTCTAAACGTAGCATTCTAGGTATCCAAAGATTCAATTTTAAAGAAAAGTCTGAAATCGACGCACATTTAAAAGTAATTTTAGAAAAGAAGTCGTTTGATTTCAAAAAGACGACGAAAGTTCCGGAGGACTTCCGGACTTCAATTGAGCTTCAATTTTCGTTTCAAAAACTCCTGGAATATTTTTATACTGAAATTCAACTCAACAACTTTGCAACGGTACGTAAATGGACGATTTCAGACACCAAAAAGCATTTTTACGAAAATCTGAAAAAGCAGTGAACCTAATATTCTAAACAGGGCTTGTAGGCAACCAGGGGGTAGAGAAAGCAGGTGGCGGGTCCCACCTAAGCCGACACCCATAGTTTCTCCTTCCATCAAGCTTTTTGAGTTCCAGACCCTTCTAGAAGCCTCCCACTACGAGGAAATTACCTGGAAACTGTGTTTAGGCACCGAAATGGCCATTTTAACCCTTTCTCTGCTCTGTGAAAATCCTGTTTTAACCCTGAAACTTTAGAGGTAAGTTTTCAAAACTCTATATATAGATCTCATGCATCTCATATGAGATGATCTTGAGTGATCTTGGAATATACTAGAGTACTAGTTCATATACTTGCAAGATATAAGAATATACTTAGAATTCAAGAGAAATTTCTAGAGAGATGAAGAGAATTAAGATTAAATTTTTCTAAACTAATCTCAAGATGATTAGATTAGATGAATTGGACATCAATTGCTTCCCTCAACTTCCATGGATGAGTTCTTGAAGAGCTTGAAGAACACTTGAAGAAAAAGATCCTTCAAATCAACTTTGATTGCATAATTGAGAATCTTCCAAGAGGTAAACATCCAATTCATCTCTAATTCCTACTTTTGTATATAGATCTATAAGACTTGGATCTAGTTTAGTTTTATTTCATTTGTTAGAACACTCATCTTTTTCCTCTTTTGTTCTTCACACACTTACATAGCTAGATCAAAGTCTCTTTTGATTTTATTGATAATTCTTAAATTAGAGATTGATTTTCACTTTGGTTTTCAATTTTGATTTCATTCTTCTATTTAGGTTAGATCCACGCATACATGATTATATATGTATCTATTTTGAATTCTATGATAGTTTTGAAGTATGATCTATGAGAAGGATGATTCCTATGTTCATACTTTTCTCTTGATCATTCCTATTACCTAGAATTCCTATTGAATTTCATTTCTAATAGGGTATTTGTAAGTCCCTTTGATCCATGATAATTAAGTTGAGAGCTAAATTGATTGGGAATCATGATAATTAAGTTGGTCTATGAGTTTGATCACTCTAATTAGCTTCAACCATCACCTAAGATGTTTTTCTCACACTTTAAAATGAATTAGATAAAATTCAGCAAAATAGATTGGTTTTGTCCATAAGATTTGGTCCACCAAAACTCATAGTTTGATGGATTTCAAATTTTTTGGGTAAACTTTATGAATTATTTTTCATTCAATCAGTTTTGATAACATCTAGGATCCATATGCTATTTTTAGAAATTGTTGAGAAATCGGTTGATAGATTTGAACATAGTCTCTTTGTATTTAAATTTCAGAAAATTTATGATATTTATCGATGATCCGCCTTTTGGGGATGATTCCTAACTCATGTATCTATATGTTGATGTAAAATCATGAGCATACGATCGATTTAAGATCGTTTTCTAAGCGTTTGAAGTTGCTACAACTATTATGGAATTTTCTAGATTTAACTACAATCATGGTTTTGTATACAAAATGGTCATACCTTGATCACTCAACAATAATTGATGAATAAAACTTGGTTTAGAAATCATCTAGGATAAATTGATAAGAGATCAAAAGCTTAGATTAATTTGATTAACATGATTCCTAAACTTCTATTATGTTTTGCATTCCTTTGTCAAGTGATACCAAATTTTCATAATAACAGAGTCTGTTTAAAATAACTTTTCATAAACCTTAAGATCATGACATGCCCATGGGATTGTTTATGCCACAAACTATAATGAAATAGCTTTCTTTTGACACCAAATAGAGCTTCACATGATTTTTGTAGAATAAATTATGATTTTTACAAGAATAGTTGACAGTCCTAGTCCACTGTTCCCAAAACTCTTATTTCTCAAACTTCTAAAATGGTAAAGAGGTTCTACTTTTTGGAGAAGTTCCCTAAGACATGTATCTAACTTTCTGTAAAAGGATTTTAACCCAGCTCATGTTTAAGATCACTTTTGATAAGATTCATTAGAGGTTGCTGAATCTGGAAATTTGATTGATGACATCTTCCTCTTGTTTATCATGCATATCATTTGTTTGTTTGCATTTTCCCAATGCTTGGGTATTTCTTGGTGTCTTAGTACAGAGAATTGGATGCCGTGGATCTGGATCTCGATTTGTGGATTTGCCTCGTCTACATGTGGCTTAGTGCCCATGTATCGTGTACGATCTCTATCATTTCTCTTAGAATTTTTCTAGGTTTACAACTTTATTTTCAACGACACATTTCCTTTAGGATAGTCCTCGTTTATATGCTTATATGTTAGAGACATCTTATCTAGGATTGTTGCATGATTGCATTACACGTTTCCTTTCTTTTTTGCTTTTCGCGACTCCGCTTGAGTCAACCCAATGTAAGTATTCTCGTTCCCTCTTGCATATCATGCCATGTTTCCTTTACTCTCATTAGTCCAGGGGCGGGACTAGCCACTGTAAGTGTACTTTTTTCTTGTATTGCATGTGCATCCGACTTCTACTTGATTTAATCTCTTGACATGATTTTTCTTAGATGTTCCCTTTTGACATGTATATATTATCTAGTATGTTTGAGGAAACAACGCTAATTATGAATTAAGAACAAGGATATTTGAATCAAGGCCTACCATTCAGTAGGGTGAGGAGGGGGTGTTTTAGTCCTGCTTGGGCTCCTTTTCCTCTCATACCAAGCGAACCTAGTTTCTGGTAATAAAGGGCGAGTAACCTTATTCAATTTTGGGCGAGTCAAACTTAGGTTTCCTAATTCCTGATAAAAATTGGGTGGCGACTCTTTGTCTCTAGGATCGCATGAGGAAGTTCTAGTTTCCCTGAAGTGTGCTCCTTGGATCCATCCCGGGACACTATCGAGGGAAACTCCAGCATCCCCCTGTCATCCGCATATCATGGTCTACAATCTGGCAACTCTGCTAGGGATTTGAACATGAATCTTATAGTTTCTTGTTCCTCGAGGGTTTGACTTGAACCAATGAATATCCTTGTTATTAATTCGATAATCGTGTTGTTTCTGCCTGCATTTGCACTTGCATTGTTCTTTCACCATGACTGCTTAAGACCATTGCCTTGTAGGTGGAGGACCCTCTTTCTTCCATTTGTCAAGAGACTTTGGTAGCATGTAGTCACCATTAGTCTTGTACCGCGTGTGGTATATAGAGCCCTTGGCTTGCTAATGGACCCTTTATGATACTAAAACTCGGCCTTTGCATATAGTTTCTATAGAACCCTTCAATTAGGATCTTGTTTATCATCTTTGATTAGGACAATGTGATGAATTATTTACGTTTGCCCGAAAGGGATTATGTGGATGATGAGGACGTGTATGCGAAGGCATCATCAAACCTTGTATGGTAGATTCCTCTAGGGTAGTATGCTCTTTATCCGAACATCCAATCATTATTCGAGAATGATTTTTAAAAATTTTGAAAATACAAGCACTTATTTGAAAACCCAAGTCTTTTGAAAATTCTGGAAACTTCCCTTTTGAAAAATTCGCTTTGAAATGCACTTTCGCAAAATCCTTCCAAAATTCTCCCTAGATTTAAGAGAATTTCAAAATTCCTACTTTGATGATTCAATATCAAATTCTCCTCTCGGGTGTTAGAGGATTTCAAATTTCCTACTTTGGTTTTCAAGAAAAATCATGATTTCACACCTTGATAATTCAAAATTCAATTTTTTTCCTCTCAGATTTTAGAATTCCAATTTCATACCTTGATTTTAAAGAATCATGATTTCGCACCACAAGCATTGATGTTTCAAAAGTATTTTTGAAAAATTACAAATCTTCCTTTCAAGATTTTCATGCAAAAATTCAATTTTGTAAACATGAGGCATCAAGAATTTTAAAGCTTAAAATCCTTGGATAATGATTGGATTAGTAAGGTGATTAGCATACTTAAGGAATCTTATTTGCTTATATGCTAGATTAGATTGCATTTCATCTGCATTGCATACACTACACAAGCATTCCATATATGACTCACGAGTGTGACGCCTCTAATATACTTTCGAAAGAATTGTCTTCCTCAGAATTTTGAAAAAGATTTCTTTGATTTCAGAAAATGTTTTTGAAAAGGAAGTGATTTCCCATCTTTGATTTTCCTTCTTTGTAAATCCACTTTTGTAAATATCATTCTTTAAAAATTCTTTTCCAATAAAGATGCCTGATTATTTTGAAAATCCCTAATAAACCAGAAAAAAAGATAAGTCCAAAAAAGTTGTACACCTTCCTGGGTCAGAGCTCCGAACAGTCGTTTGATCAAATCAGAGTTTGGGGTAAGATCAGCCGAATCAGTCAGGGTTGGAAAGATGGCATATGAAGCCGATATGGATGCTAGGATGACTGCTATAGAATCTACTATCAACCAAATTAGTAAACTGCTTGTGAAAATGATGGGTGTGATAAAGCATTTGGTTGATACAACACCTCTGACTCCACCTCTTGCACCTGGTGATGATAATGAATGGTTTGAACGATGGGATAATCTAGGAATACAAACTCTAGATAAGGAAATCCTTGACAAACTTACCAAGAGTGGTATATTGGAGAATGTGACCCGCGATAGCAGAAGAATTGATGACCACAAGCTTGATAAAGAGGGATAATTTTATATGACCAATGCAAGGCCTTCAAAAAAGTTCAAAGAAGCACTTCATTTGAACAAATATCCATTACCTGATATCGATGTATGTGTACCAGAATTGCTAAAGGGACCAATTCAACAACAATGGGGAAAGAATTCCAGAGTTACAAGGGGAAACCAGAATCAAGGGCAAAAGAAAGAGAAGAGAAAAATTTTTGAGCTAGAAATGTCCCTGAGCAGCGCACTTAAAAAAAAATACTAGAGGAAGGGTACTTGAATAAGCTGGAACCCAAGCCAGAATCTGATCCACTTCCACGAGGCTTCAAGACTGAGTACTACTGTGATTTCCATCAGAGCCGTGGGCATAACCCAGATAGATGCTGGAGACTCAGGCATGAAATTCAGGACTTGATCGAAAAGGGTATCATCATTCCTCCACCACAAAAGGCCAGAGGAATTAGCCAAAGAATTTGAGCCTATGTTGAAGAATGAAGAATTAGGGAGAGCCTACAAGGGGCAGTATTGTGATGACGATTGGAATACCTACCTGTTGAAACTGAACGAAAGTTTAAGAAGAATAAGCGAGTCACAATGACTCTCCACTTGAGATCAAGTCAAGTCTAGTTGAGTCAGTTTTAAGTCTTCTTGTCGAGTCTGTCTATCGTCAAGTTGTGTTTGAGTCTTTGTCGAGTACTGTAATCCTTCTATTTTAAAGTAATGAATTAAAATCTTCATTTGCTTGATTAAATGCGCCTAGTCATGAATGAATGAATCTCTAAGTTGAAAGTGTCATTTCTTTGATTATTGTGAAAATACTCTATTGATAAATTTTTTTGCTTTAAAAAGAATCCTGAAAGGATAAAAAGTTGATTTTGCACTAATACCGAAGAAAGCTAAGAATTGATTAGTCTTACTTTAAGAATCTTGAGATGCCTTTGCTTAAATCTTGAAAGATATGCATGTTAGTAACTCGGGACTAGCTTAATTCCCTGATTTTTCCATTTCAAAATCTTGAGCCCAGAAGAATGAGCCATTCAAACCTGTCTAATCTGCAAGCCATAAACACTTCATCCTTGATGGTAGCCAAACATTTCAAATGAACTACTTCTCTAAAAATAAAGGGCTCACTAGGATGAAAACCCGAAAGGGCACCTAGGCAAAAGTTAGAGCATGAAAAAAAAAGAAAATATTCCTTGTTGTTTTCAAGAACCTGATCATAGCCAGTCAAAACTTTAGAGAGAAAAGAAAAGAAAGAAGACAAGATGAGGAGGGAGAATGAAGAAGATCGAGAAATAGGGAACATGAATTATCCCAAAATTTGATTTATAATTTCTTTAAGAAAGCCCAAAAATTTGAAGGGCTAATCTTGCTCCGAAAACATGTATGTTGTAACATTGGTTGGCTAGTGAAAAGATGAAAAGAATCAACCGTCAAAAACAAAAAAAGAGAAAAAGAAAAGAAAAGAAAAGAAGAAAAAGAGAGATAGATTAATTTCTTTCAACGTTACCACAAGTGACCTGCTTCAGAATATCTGTCTGATGACATAGCTTGAAAAGCCCCCCAATTCTTGAATCCTTGATCTTTCAAAATCTCCAGCCTTCGAGGAACTACGCTTGACCTGATTCCCACTTGGGGATATGTAGGCAACCTACTCGGTTCGGTCACTGCTCCTGAAAAACTCATCCATACTTCAAATATCTTCCTTCAAACCTCGGCCGAACTACTTTGGACCTGATTCCCACTTGGGGATAAGTAGGTGAGCTTTCATGGCTCTCGGTCCCTGAACCTTGTAAACTATGGGCAAACTTTCAAGTTTGCTCAGAACCTCAAGATATCATTGCCACACTAGGAGCAAACTGTGTTTGCCCAAGCTTTCATTTATCTCCATCAACTAGGGGCAAACATCATATGCCTATACCCCCTTTCCACATTATAAGCGAATCCTGAGCCGTCAAGTATGTAATACCCTAAAATTTTGGAGAGTATTAATAAATAAAACTTCGTTCTGTATACTTATATAAACTTTTCTTTCTTTTGGTGAAATTTGGTTACCAATCGATTGCCTTGTTTTCCCAATCAATTGCCACTTTTTGGTTACCAATCGATTGCCATTATTTTCAATCGATTGCCATTCTACCGACTAAACTTTATGACATGGCAACATCCCAATTGATTCGATTGCCTTCACATATCTGTTACCAATCGATTGCCATCATTACCAATCGATTGGCATAGCTGAGACAAGTTTTCTTCTTTGCTTAAGCTTTAGATGTATGGCACCCTTTCCTCTCTCTATATATATGAACTCATTCTTGGCCTTAGGGCTATTTTGCCCAGCTTAAGAGAGAGAGACACACCTTGTGGGTTTATATACACAAACACATCCATATATATACATACCCATATACACATACACTCACTGTCTTGGGCAGAGAGAAAGAAGAAGAGAAGAAGCAGAAGAGAAGAACAAAAAGAAAGAGAAGAGGCAGAGAAGAGAGAGCTGGTCAGAGAAGAGAGAAAGAGAAGAAAGAGAGAGAGAAGCTTGGGTTTTCAAAGCAAACACAAGCCAAACACACCCTTAGGTGAGTTACAACTCACTTGGTCCCTCTATTTGACGTTTATACAAGTTATTATAAAGATTAGATGTGTTAAATGCATGATTTTTACGTTTATATATGTTGTTTTATTAATCTGCTGGTAAAGACGAAGTGCCAATCGATTGGCATAATTTCCAATTGATTGCCATCAGTCTGGACCCAATCGATTGGATAGAATTCCAATCGATTGACATCCCAATTGATTGCTAATGTTAGCGATTGATTGACATTATTTTAGACCCAATCGATTGCCAATTTTCTCAATCGATTGTTATAATTTTTGTTCCAATCGATTGGACCTTATCCCAATCGATTGGTATGGGCAGAACATGGATTCCTTTGCCTATTTATTATATTAAGGGTTCGATTGTTTGGTTCTCAATTTGGGCTTTCATTATGCAATTCTGGGTTGATCAGGGATAATGTGACAACAAAGATAAAGTATTATTTAAGAAAAATGGATTAACTTGATGACGTGGGTGACATGTTGATTTTCGATATAAGTTTGAATCCGTTTTCTTTTAATCAGAGTAGTCAGGCCACAATTGGATGGGATGTCATGTATTTATCATAGTATGAAATTTAGATAAGTTTTTGAAAAGTTCTTGGGAATGGTACATAAGTGGACGTTTGGTCATACGATACCCTTAACGAGCGGTGGATGGGTTATATCCTTAACAAGCAGTGGACGAGACCAAGTAGTTCAGAGATAGTTCAGTGTTCTATGTATATCCTTAAAGAGCAGTGGACGAGTTATGTCCTTAACGAGTAGTGGATGGGAGATCACTGGCAAGATATCGATAAGTCGTGGCAATAGAATGATACATCGTGCTCGAGGTGTGGTATCCATGAATTTCAGTGGATTGAGAATATGTACTCTATATTCTTAACCATGGTCGACAAGAGCAGCAGTGATGTATCCAGGAATGTCACAATCAGATCAGAGTCATAAGAGTCAGTAGGTCCTTGCAATTAAGATGTTGGTTTGAGTTACGTAGTGTTGAATAAAGAAAAGATATTTCTGAGTAAAGGTGTATCTTATAACCTTCATAAGTTTGTTTAACTTCAGATAACTGGTACCTTGTTAGTTTATGCTCACTCAGCTCTTAGTATGCTGATGGCCTTTATTGCCTGGACTTTCCCCCGTCCAGACTATCCTGTACCTCATTCTGTAGATGAGGGATCCTACAACGACGGTTACTATATGGGAAAGTACACATACGATGGTCCCACTGATGACAGCTATACCGGGGAGGACTACTATGCTGATGTTTACGCCAGCTAAAGACTTGGAGATAGTTAATAGTTTATATTTCTATTTAGACTCTTTTTTTTTTTTTTCTATTTGGTACTTAGGGATATGTTGCTTCCAAACCTTATATACTTCCGCTGTAGCTTTACTGTTGTAATAACTCTGATGTTTGTAATAGAAGCAATGGTTTTGTATATCCAGTTTGTTTTTATTACTATCCTTGTTGTAGACTAGCACTGTGTGGTGTGGATCATTATTGACATTCACCAGTCATTCCCTATGGACCCAAAAAAGAAATTTATTTTTCTCTATTTTTGCTACTCCGGGGCGTGATAAAGTATATCTTTGAAAACATTTGAAATGAATCATCTTTTCAAAGATATACTTTATCACGTCCTGGAACGTGGACACTGGGGTTTGCAGTCTTTTAAGAATTACATCCAGAAAGGATTTGTAGAAGCTGAATCATAATACAGAATCTTCAAACCGTGATCAAGAAGTTTAGGTTCAGAATAAGCCCGATGTATTTACAAGAATGTTTGAACTAGCATCGATATGAGTCTCAGATTGAATCAACAGAGCCTCCAGAATAGAAGCTTTTAACTTGCATCTCAGAATCCTAGAATCTCCCCAGCAGAGAACTTTTAGATATCGTCAGAATTCCCTCTAGAGGAAGCCTCTACTTCAGAAAGTCATCGTAAGGAGACGCCCTTTACCTCACAAAGTCATCGTATGGAGATGCCCTCTACTTCAGAAAGTCATTATATGGAGATGCCCTTTACTTTTGAAAGCCATCGTATGGAGATGCCCTCTACTTTAGAAAGTCGTCGTATGAAGATGCCCTTTACTTTTGAATGCCATCGTATGGAGATGCCCTCTACCTTTGGAAAGTCGTCATATGGAGATGCCCTTTACTTTTGAAAGCCATCGTATAGAGATGCCCTCTACCTTTGGAAAGTCGTTGTATGGAGATGCCCTTTACTTTTGAATGCCATCGTATGGAGATGCCCTCTACCTTTGGAAAGTTGTCGTATGGAGATGCCCTTTACTTTTGAAAGCCATTGCATGGAGATGCCCTCTACCTTTGGAAAGTCGTTGTATGGAGATGCCCTTTACTTTTGAATGCCATCGTATGGAGATGCCCTCTACCTTTGGAAAGTCGTATGGAGATGCCTTTTACTTTTAAATGCCATCGTATGGAGATGCCCTCTACCTTTAGAAAGTCGTCGTATGGAGATGCCCTTTACTTTTGAAAGCCATCGTATGAAGATGCCTTCTGCCTTTTGAGAACCATCATAAGGAGATGCCCTCTACATCAAAAAATCATCATTTGGAGACGCCCTCTACAAAATTCATCATAAGGAAATTCCCTCTACCTTTGAAAGTTGCCGTCTGGAGACACCCTAAACATTTGAAAACCATCATATGCATACACTTTATACATTTGAAAGTCGTCGTTTGGAGACGCCCTCTACAAAGTCATCATAAGGAGATGACCTCTACATTTAATAATCGTACCTGAAATCATCCTTCAGTCTTAGCCTCTGCTTATCATCAAAAATGAACTCTCAGTCTTAGCTTCAGATAATCGTCAAAGATAATCACACAGTCTCTGTAGATTATCCAAAGAATATAGACACCCTCTACTTCATATAAAGATCATGAAAGCATCATAAAATTTTTTTTGCCGTCTGCGAGAGAGAGTCGTCGCATTCTTTTCATTAGATTCTGCATCTACAACCCTTGAGGACGATTCCTCCAGCACGTGCACATTCACGTTTGCATACTGCATCAGCATCTTAGGATAGGCGCATTTCATCTGTATTGTTGTTTGTGTGTTTTTCTTTGTCTCCTCGCACGCTTGAACTACGCCCTGGTCTGATTCCTGGAAAGGATACGTAGGCAGCTCCAGCGGAGCACGGCCAACAACATCTTAGATTTAGCAGCCTTTACCCAGCATTGTATTGTATTCTTACATTCGTGATTTCTTGATTTTCTTTGATTTAGAATTTCTTGATTTTTGTGGATTTTTGTTTTTCCTGAAACCTCTCAGCATAGTTATTGGGTGCCTTTTAGCTTTGGCACTCACTTCCAGTTCACGTTGTTCATAACAAGCTCTGCCAAAGAGGGGTAAACTGTAGACACCCAATTTTGACCACACTGATAGGATTTAGGCTGGACAACGTCTTAGAGGATTCAATGATGAAAAGTATCCCATGGAAGGTACTTGATTCCACACAATTGAAAGATCGAATTTCGAAAAGTGACTTGAAGCTCAGAAAAGCCCTTTTCCATGCATAAATCTCAGTTTGTCAAAATCGTCTCGCAGAATTCATATTCACTCAGGGATATATGAACATAAAGTGTTCTAAACATAGTATTCTAGGTATCCAAAGATTCAATTTTAAAGAAAAGTCCGAAATCGATGCACATTTAAAAGTAATTTTGGAAAAGAAGTCGTTTTATTTCAAAAAGACGACGAAAGTTTCGGAGGACTTCTGGACTTCAATTGAGCTTCAATTTTTGTTTCAAAAACTCCTAAAATATTTTTATACTGAAATTCAATTCAACAACTTTGCAACGGTACATAAACGGATGATTTCAAACACCAAAAAATAATTTTATGAAAATTTGGAAAAGCAGTGAACCTAATATTTAAACAGGACTTGTAGGCAACCAGACGGTGGAGAAAAGTAGGTGGCGGGTCCCACAAAGGGAGTGGTGGGTCCCACCTAAGTTGCCACCCACAAGTTTCCCCCTCCATCAAGCTTTTTGAGTTCCAGACCCTTCTAGAAGCCTCCCACTACGAGGAAATTACCTGGAAACTGCGTTTAGGCACCGAAATGGCCATTTTAACCCTTTTCTGCTCTCTAAAAATCCTGTTTTAACCCTGAAACTTAAGAGTTAAATTTTCAAAACTCTATATATAGATCTCATACATCTCATATGAGATCACTTGAGTGATCTTGGAATATACTAGAGTACTAGTTCATATACTTGCAAGATATAAGAATATACTTAGAATTTAAGAGAAATTTCTACAGAGATGAAGAGAATTTAGTTTAAAATTTTCCTAAACTAATCTCAAGATAATTAGATTAGATGAATTAAACATCAATTGCTTCCCTAAACTTCCATGGATGAGTGCTTGAAGAACACTTGAAGAAAAAGATCCTTCAAATCAACTTTGATTGCATGATTGAGAATACTCCAAGAGGTAAACATCCAGTTCATCTCCAATTCCTACTTTTGTATATAGATCTATAAGACTTGGATCTAGTTTAGTTTTATTTCATTTGTTAGAACACTCATCTTCTTCCTCTTTTGTTCTTCACACACTCACATAGCTAGATCCAAGTCTCTTTTGATTTTATTGATAATTCTTAAATTAGAGATTGATTTTCACTTTGGTTTTCAATTTTGATTTCATTCTTCTATTTAGTTTAGATCCATGCATACATGATTATATATATGTACCTATTTTGAATTCTATGATGGTTTTGAAGTATGATCTATGAGAAGGATGATTCCTATGTTCATACTTTCTCTTGATCATTACTATTACCTAGAATTCCTATTGAATTTCATTTTCAATAGGATATTTGTAAGTCCCTTTGATCTATGATCCAAAGATTTTCATAGAACTTGAGGGCTAAATTGATTAGGAATCATGATAATTAAGTTGGTCTATGAGTTTGATCTCTCTAATAAGCTTCAACCATCACCTAAGATGTTTTCTCACACTTTAAAATGAATTAGATAAAATTCAGTAAAACAGATTGGTTTTTTCCATAAGATTTGGTGCACCAAATCCCATAGTTTGATGGATTTCAAAATTTTTGGGTAAACTTTGAAAAATTAGCTTTCATTCAATCCATTTTGAGAACCTCTAGGATCCATCTGCTATTTTTAGAAATTGTTGAGAAATTGGTTGACAGATTAGAACATAGTCTTTTTATATTTGAATTTTAAAAAATTAATGATAGTTATCGATGATCCGCCTTTTGGGGATGATTCCTAACTCATGTATCTATACGTCGATGTAAAATCGTGAGCATATGATCGAGTTAAGATCATTTTCTAAGCGTTAAAAGTTGATACAACTATTATGGAATTTTCTAGATTTAACTACAATCATGGTTATGTATACAAAATGGTCATACCTTGATCACTCAACAATAATTGATGAATAAAACTTGGTTTAGAAATCATCTAGGATAAATTGATAAGAGATCAAAAGCTTAGATTAGTGAACTTCTATTATGTTTTGCATTCCTTTGTCAAGTGATACAAAATTTCTAGAATAACATTGTCTATTTTAAACAACTTTTCAGAAACCTTACGATCATGACATGTCCGTGGGATTATTATTTTCACAAACTACAATGAAATAGCTTTCTTTTGTCACCAAATAGAGCTTCACATGATATTTGTAGAATTAATTATGATTTTTACAAGAACAGTAGACAGTCCTGGTCCACTGTTCCCAAGACTCTTATTTCTCAAACTTCAAAAATAGTAAAGAGGTTCTACTTTTTGGAGAAGTTCCCTAAGACATGTATCTAACTTTATGT